>CM042688.1:388754166-390165416 GCA_023614405.1 Avena insularis | reverse complement strand
TCCACGTGGCCACACATAATCAACTGGGTCTGGTGATGCAATCTCTTTCAAACTACTGGTCCATTGCATGTGGCAGTTGAATACCAACATGTTCCTAGGTTTTCTGGCCATGGTTTGACACATATTGGAGTGTAATTGCATGTGTTCTTTTCCAAACCAGAATTATCCTATTGGAGACACACACTCAAGTGAGTGTGGCATTGCAACCTCTTTCACAATGGTGATCTATTGCATGTGGTAGTTGAATTCCAACATTTTCCTAGGCTTTCTGACCATGGTTTGACACATATTAGAGTGTCATTGCATGTATTCTTTTCCACACAACAATGATCCACATGGCCCCACACAGTCAAGCGGGTGTGGCATTGCAACCTGTTTCACAATGGTGCTCCATTGCATGTGGTAGTTGAATTCCAACATGTTCCTGGGATTTCCTAGCATGGGTTGACACATATTGGAGTGTCATTGCATGTGTTCTTTTCCAAACCACACTGATCCACATGGCCACACACACTCATGTGGGTCTAGTGATCCAACCTCTTTCAAACTACTGCTCCATTGCATGTTGCAGTTGAATTCCAACATGTTCCTAGGTTTTCTGATCATGGTTTGACACATACTGGAGTGTAATTGCATGTGATCTTTTCCAAACCAAAATTATCCACATGGCCAAACAAACTCAAGTGGGTGTGGCATTGCAATCTCTTTCAAACTGGTGCTCCTTTGCATGTGGCAGTTGAATTCCAACATATTCCTAGGCTTTCTTACCATGGTTTGACACATATTGGAGTGTCATTGCATGTGTTCTTTTCCAAACCAAACCAATCCACATGGACACACACACTCAAGTGGGTGTGGTGATGCAAACTCTTTCACAATGGTGCTCGATTGAATGTGGCAATTGAATTCCAACATTTTCCACGGCTTTCGGTCATGGTTTGACATATATTGGAGTATCATTGCATGTGCTCTTTTCAAAATCACAATGATCCATATAGCCACATACACTCAAGTCGGTGTGGCATTGCAACCTGTCTCAAACTAGTGCTCCATTGCATGTTTTAGTTGAATTCTGACATGTTCCTAGGCTTTCTGACCATGGTTTGACACATATCAGAGTGCCATTGCATGTGTTATTTTCTAAACCACAATGATCCACATGGACACACACACTCAACTGGGTGTGATGATTGCAACCTCTTTCACAATGGTGATCCATTGCATGTGGCAGTTGAATTCCAACATTTTCCTGGGCTTTCTGACCATGGGTTGACACATATTAGAGTGTCATTGCATGTGTTCTTTTCCAAACCACAATGATCCACATGGCCCCACAGAGTCAAGTGGGTGTGGTATTGCAACCTATTTCACAATGGTGCTCCATTGCATGTGGCAGTTGAATTCCAACATGTTCATGGGATTTCCTACCATGGGTTAACACATAATGGAGTGTCATTGCATGTGTTCTTTTCCAAACCACACTGATCCACGTGGCCACACACAGTCAAGTGGGTCTGGTGATGCAACCTCTTTCAAACTATCCATTGCATGTTGCAGTTCAATTCCAACATGTTCCTAGATTTTCTGACAATGGTTTGACACATACTTGAGTGTAATTGCATGTGTTCTTTTCCAAACCACAATTATCCACATGCACAAACACACTCAAGTGTGTGTGGCATTGCAATCTCTTTCAAACTGGTGCTCCTTTGCATGTGGCAGTTGAATTCCAACTTATTCCTAGGCTTTCTTACCATGGTTTGACACATATTTGAGTGTCATTTCCTGTGTTCTTTTCCAAACCACAATGATCCACATGGCGACACACACTCAAGTGGGTGTGGCATTGCAACCCCTTTCACAATGTTGCTCCATTACAAGTGGCAGTTGAATTCCAACATGTTCCTAGGCTTTCTTACCATGGTTTGACACATATTGGAGTGTCATTGCATGTGTTCTTTTCCAAACTACACTGATCTATATGGCCACACAAACTCAAGTGGGTGTCATGATGTAACCTCTTTCAACTATTGCTCCATTGCATATGGAAGTTGAATTCCAACATTTTCCTAGGCTTCGTGTCCATGGTTTGACACATATTGGAGTGTCATTGCATGTGTTATTTTACAAACCACAATCATCCACATGGCCACACGCACTCAAGTGGGGGCTTGTTCGTCTGCGGTACCAAAGTTCGCAGGCCAGTGCATGGCGGTACCTAAGTTGCCTGAAATTACCGCATTTCGAAAAGTTGGGCCGCCAACTACTGAGACGGGCCATTTCGAGGCAAACTCGTCTCACCCCTGCCAAATTCAAACAATCCGTTAAAACGCACCGTGAACTAGATGGTCGGGACCCACATGTCGTTCATATGTCCATGACGCGGGTGCCAACGCGGCAACCTCTTAGGCAAATCGAGCAGCTAAGTGGATTGGATGCGTTGACCAATTTCACAAATCCATTCACACCTTTCCCCTAGAATCAAGAGCATCGGAATCCACCCTCCAGGCAGGGCGATCCCTTCGGACATTTGACTTACAGGGCCAAGTTGCTACGCCCAGTCGCTGATACCAAGCTCCAATGGCGCATGCCGTAGCCGCTATTGTGAGGCTCTAGCCCGCCTCCTCCACCGACGAGCCGAGAAGTTCGGAGGATGGCAGATCCTACTATCAAGGAAGAATAAGTTCTGGCTACAAGCGGGTGATCTACCCTTCTCATTTCTATTTGCACTAATTATAACTGCAAGCTGGGTACTGAAACTCAAATTGTTTGTTAGCCCAATGCTGACAAACATATTTTGTCCACAGTTTTTTGTCAAGTGGGATCTGCGCGGACCCCCCTTACTTGGTTACGGTAGTCCTCTACAGGTACGACTCTAATGGCAAGTTGTATGGAAGCCATTGTTTCACGATGGAAGAAGCGCCTGCGCAAATCTGCACTATATCTGGTATGGTTGCTGCTCTGTGTAATCATGTTGAATTATGGCCGAAGCAGACAACAAAGTTCAGCTTCATGGATGAACGTAGCATCATGGTTCCTATAATGTGTGACAGTCAGCTAATTGGGTTGATGAAAAGGTATGCTTCGGCTGCCATGTTTGACCTGAAATGTGTTGCAACTAGGAGTCGCCCTTCTATTCATGGACAGGGTGGTTGCTCGAACCCAATTAGCTCCTGGTAAGCAAAGGTTGCTTGGGGTTCACATGTTTGTGCTGAATTTTAATTTTTGTTTTATTTACTCTGTACATATTGGGTAGTTATGCAATAGTATTGTTTCTTTGACAGGAAGTGCTGCAGGGTTAGAAACATGACTGCCGGGTCAGTCATTTTGCTGCCCGAAGAAATAAAAAATGAGTGGAAAGATGATGTTGGACACGATTATGGTTCCCATTATCCCGGCGATGCAAAGTACGTGAAGCTAAGAAAATTGGCACCGAGGAACAGGAAGAAGGCCAGAAATGAAGAAGCCAGTGGACGTGAAGGCTTGGCACCTAGACTGCGGAAGAAGGCTGCTGCCAATGAAGATGCATAGTAATGTGTTGAACTTGAACCTATATATGTAATTATGTTAAATTATGATCGCTCTGTGTGTGACACGTTGCTGGGCGAAACAATATACCCATGTTCTCTGAGTAAAATGTACCGCGACTTAGGGTTTGGAAACGCCCGAGTCAGTAGTTGAATCCGAAATTGTGGTTGTGCCACTGCTATCTGAAAACAAGGATCCACTGGTTCCATGATTGACGAGGGGCAGGAGGTCTCCAAATATGACGGAATGTATGTGGCACAGAAATAAATTATTTAAGCTGCCACACTCCACGAAGCAGCAACTTAAACAACAATGTTCTCACCGATGATGCCCAGATGAGGAGGAAATCGGTACCACTTTCTGGCCTAATCTTTAGCCCGTTTATATCACCGCCTCTCTGCTCCTGCATCCCCTGCATCTGGCGAAGCTCCCGGATCTCCAGTAACCGGGTGCACGTGCTTCCACTTTATAAATTGTGGTTGTGGCAGTTGCATGCGGCACAATCCACGTAGATTACGTTTAAACAAACCACCAATGTCAGAATACACTAGTAGAAAAGGTGTCTTTGGTCCACGGTCACGTTCCCAATCCGGGACAGAGATCGAAATCGAGGCAGAAATTGATCTAAATCACAAATTCTTCCACAAATTAATCGAGACAGAGATCTAAATCGAGGCATTTCATTACTTCAACCACAAATTCTTCTAAACAAAGGTGTGATTTCACATCCTACATTAATTCAACCACTAGTCAACAATTTCACTTCCGCTGCCACTGTCCTCCGAGCCGTCGGCTTCCTCGTCGCTGTCGGACGGAACCTCCACGATGTCCGCATTGTTCGCGAGACAAAGCACCTATTCGCGTCGAGCAGCGGCGATGACGGTGTACTTGGTCCGTCCTGGGACGGACCAGAACCTCGCCCTCCCTTCTCGGTGGCGGAGATCCCGATGCACCACACGCCCATCAACGATGCGGTTGCCAATCTTGGTCTTCTACTCCTTCTTGAACAACGCTGGCTAGTACAGGCTGGCCGCTACGTACCGAGGCACAGCCCTCTTCCACGCGGGCATCTGGCGGTGGCGCGCCGCGATTTTGCTCTCCATCTCGGCTCGGCCAGGGAACGGAGCCACCGGCACCCCCGCAGAGCTGATGCACCATCCGTGGGGCACCGGCGCGGCTGGCGGCGAGAGGATGTCGAAGTTCGCAAACATCACCGCCTCGTAGAAGTTCAGATCGGGCATCTCCGTGGCGGCGCGGTGGAGATTGGAGAGGATGAGGGGGTGGACGACCAAGCGACGCGCTGTGGCGCCTCCTATTTGTACACGAGGACGACAAAGCGACGGACGGAATATCTAAGGGGCATTGGTCAGACAAAAGAAGTAATGCAGGGTCAGACAAAAGAAGTAATGCAGGGTCAGAGCAATTTTTTCATCCCTGGAATCTGGGACCAATAGTTCAGACCGCTAGGTCAACAAGTACAACTATAACAACTTAAAAAGTCACGGAGCTTAAGCTAAATAGAACTAGTTATCACACATCTTCTTGATCTTCCTAATCTTAGCCCGATGCGCATCTTCCTGCGAGAGCAAGGATCGAATAATCTGCTCCATCCTTTTAGCATCTTCCTTGCATAGCTTCAATTGTTTCTCTGCATTTATCCTCATGGACTTGTCAATACTCATAGTTGTGTACTGCAGGACTTTGTCCTGGTGGAGACCATTCCTTGCTTGAGTCAGTTCTTCCTCTGCTTTAGCCTTCAGGTCCAATGTCACGTCCCTCTCCTTCTCGACTTTGCTAACCTTGTCTTGCACCCACCTGAGATCTCGCTTATGCTTGGTCGTGTCAACTAGTTCCCATAGCTTCATCTCAACACTATCAAGAAGTGAGCTGAATACGGATTCTTTCAACTCGATACTCATTTCCCATAGTTTGTCCAACGTTTTCTGCATTGATTTGGGCTACTCGAGATCTACCCATTTGACAACACTGCAACTTCTGCCTTGCATCATTGCACAATGTACTTGACACCGTAAAAACCACCTGCCTGTGTTTCGTCCTTCGAACGCTACAAATTTTGCGTGCACATATCCATGTTTACATACCAGAGGACTGTCTTCATCCGCTAAACCGTGATAGTCAGAGTCATACATCGTCTGGTTGTCCTAACACATCATACGCGCATGAGTAAACAGATTAGATCTAGCTCAAAAAAAAGATAACTGGCCACAAATGATAGAAATAGAGATGAGACGACTCACATCGAAATCACCGTCCCTGTCTTCACGACGCGTTTCCTCGCCGTCTCCCCTTGAACCCATGGCAAGAGGGGAGGGGGGGGTGGCTGCCGGAGAGGGGATTGGGATGGAGGCGCCGTCGCCTTGCGGCTACGGTAGGATGGGAGTGAAGTGGGGAAAGTGGCTTCGAGGGTAAGGAAGAGAAGTACGTTGAGGAAGAGAAGTAATGCAGACGTGACACTGGGATGTGGCCCACTGAACACGTGAGACGTGACACTCGCAACAGGGGAGTGCCCGGTGTTGCCAGTTTGTCCAGAGCAAGCGTGGCCAATCATGCTGCAGAACAGCCTACTCGCGAATCGCTCTCACGAAGACCATCCCAATCGTCCAAGCGCCCCAATTGAACGGTATGTAACAATCGTCAAGCAGAACAACTGTGTTAGGGTGTGCCTTCTAGAAGACTCGGTCTAACGGCTACCCATGCAATGACACTGGTGTATCCATGTGTGGTTTGTGAAAAGAACAGACATGCAATCACACTAGGCGGATCCATATGTGGTTTATGGAAGTAACAGACATGCAATGACTCTAGCTGTGGTTCATGAAAAGAACAGACATGCAATGACACCGGGTGTGGTTCATGAAGAGAACAGACATTCAATGACACTGACTGTGGTTCAGAAAAGAACAGACATGCAATGACTCTAGCTGTGGTTCATGAAAAGAATATACATGCAATGACACTGGTGGATCCTTATGTGGTTTGTTTTGAGGAACATACATACAATGACACCGGTGGATCCATGTGTGGTTCATGAGAATAACACACATCCAATGACACTGGTGGATTCTTATGTGGTTCAAGAAAGGAACAGACATACAGTGACACCGGTGGATCCTTATGTTGTCTATCTAGAGGAACACACATGCAATGAGACTGGGTGTGGTTCATGAAAAGAACAGACATGCAATGACTTATGTGGTTTGTTTAGAAGAACACACATGCAATGACACTGGGTGTGGTTCATGAAAAGAACAGACATGCAATGACACTGGTGGATCCTTATGTGGTTTGTTTAGAGGAACATACAAGCAATGACACCGGTGGATCCATGTGTGGTTCATGAGAAGAACACACATCCAATGACACTGGTGGATACTTATGTGGTTCATGAAAATAACTGACACGCAGTGACACTGGGTGTGGTTCATGAAAAGAACAGACATGCAATGACATCGGTGGATGCATGTGTGGTTCATGAAAAGAACATACATGCGGTGACACCGGTGGATCCTTATGTGGTTTGTCTAGAGGAACACACATGCAATGTCACTAGGTGTGGTTCATGAAAAGAACAGACATGCAATGACGCTGGTGGATCCTTATGTGGTTTGTGAGAAGAACAAACATGCAATGACACCTGTGGATCCTTATGTGGTTCATGAAAAGAACTGACATGCAATGACACTGGGTGTGGTTCATGAAAAGAACAGACATGCAATGCCACCGGTGGATCCATATGTGGTTTATGGAAGTAACAGACATGCAATGACTCTACCTGTGGTTCATGAAAAGAACAGACATGCAATGACACCGGGTGTGGTTCATGAAAAGAACAAACATGCAATGACACTAGTGGATCCTTATGTGTTTTTTTTAGAATAACACACATGCAATGACACTGGGTGTGGCTCGTGAAAAGAACAAACATGCAATGGCACTGGGTGAACCTTATGTGGTTTGTTTAGAGGAACAGACATGCAATGACACCGGTGGATCCATGTGTGGTTCATGAGAAGAACACACATCCAATGACACTGGTGGATCCTTATGTGGTTCATGAACAGAACAGACATGTAGTGACACCGATGAATCCTTATGTGGTCTGTCTAGAGGAACACACATGCAATGACACCAGGTGTGGTTCATGAAAAGAACAGACATGCAATGACTTATGTGGTTTGTTTAGAAGAACACACATGCAATGACACTAGGTGTCGTTCATGAAAAGAACAGACATGCAATGGCACTAGGTGAACCTTATGCGGTTTGTTTAGAGGAACAGACATGCAATGACACCGGCTAATCCGTCGTGGGTTCATGAGAAGAACACACATCCAATGACACTGGTGGATCCTTATGTGGTTCATGAAAAGAACTGACATGCAGTGACACTGGGTGTGGTTCATGAAAAGAACAGACATGCAATGACACTTGGTGTGGTTCATGAAAAGAATAGACATGCCATTACTCTAGCTCTGGTTCATGAAAAGAACACACATGCAATGACACTGGTTGTTGTTCATGAAAAGAACAGACATGCAATAACACTGGTGGATCCTTATGTGGTTTGTATAGAAGAACACACATGCAATGACACTGGGTGTGGTTCATGAAAAGAACGGACATGCAATGACACTGGTGGATCCTTATTTGGTTTGTTTAGAGGAATAGACATGCAATGACACCGGTGGATCCATATGTGGTTCATGAGAAGAACACACATCCAATGACACTGGTGGACTCTAGTTGTGGTTCATGAAAAGAACAGACATGCAATGACCCTGGTGGATCCATATCTGGTTTGTCTAGAGGAACACACATGCAATGACACTCGGTGTGGTTCATGAAAATAATAGACATGCAATGACACTGGTAGATCCTCATGTGGTTTGTGAGAAGAACAGACATGCAATGACACTGGTGGATCCTTATGTGGTTCATGAAAAGAACTGACATGCAATGACACTGGTGGATCCATATCTGGTTTGTCTAGAGGAACACACATGCAATGACACTCGGTGTGGTTCATGAAAAGAATAGACATGCAAAGACACTGGTAGATCCTTATGTGGTTTGTGAGAAGAACAGACATGCAATGACACTGGTGGATCCTTATGTGGTTCATGAAAAGAACTGACATGCAATGACACTGGGTGGGGTTCATGAAAAGAACTGACATGCAATGACAATGGGTGGGGTACATGAAAAGAATAGACATGCAATCACTCCGGTGGATCCATGTGTGGTTTAAGGAAGTAACAGACATGCAATGACTGTAGTTGTGGTTCATGAAAAGAACAGACATGCAATGACACCGGGTGTGGTTCATGAAAAGAACCGAATGCAATGACACTGGTTGTGGTTCATGAAAAGAATAGACATGCAATGACTCTAGATGTGGTTCATGAAAAGAACACACATGCAATGACACTGGGTGCGGTTCATGAAAAGAACAGACATGCAATGACACTGGTTGATCCTTATGTGGTTTGTTTAGAGGAACAACCATGCAATGACACCGGCTGATCCGTCGTGGGTTCATGAGAAGAACACACATCCAATGACACTGGTGGATTCTTATGTGGTTCAAGAAAGGAACAGACATACAATGACACCGGTGGATCCTTATGTGGTTTGTCTAGAGGAACACACATGCAATGACACCGGGTGTGGTTCATGAAAAGAACAGACATGCAATGACTTCTGCGGTTTGTTTAGAAGAACATACATGCAATGAAACTGGGTGTGGTTCATGAAAAGAACAGACATGCAATGACACTGGTGGATTCTTATGTGGTTTGTTTTGAGGAACAAACAAGCAATGACACCGGTGGATCCATGTGTGGTTCATGAGAAGAACACACATCCAATGACACTGGTCGATCCTTATGTGGTTCATGAAAAGAGCTGACATGCAGTGACACTGGGTGTGATTCATGAAAATAACAGACATGCAATGACACCGGTGGATCCATGTGTGGTTCATGAAAAGAACATACATGCAGTGACACCGGTGGATCCTTATGTGGTTTGTCTAGAGGAACACACATGCAATGTCACTAGGTGTGGTTCATGAAAAGAACAGACATGCAATGACACTGGTGGATCCTTATGTGGTTTGTGAGAAGAGCAGACATGCAATGACACTGGTGGATCCTTATGTGGTTCATGAAAAGAACTGACATGCAATGACACTGGGTGTGGTTCATGAAAAGAACTGACATGCAATGACACTAGGTGTGGTACATGAAAAAAACAGACATGCAATGCCACCGGTGGATCCATATGTGGTTTATGGAAGTAACAGACATGCAATGAATCTAGTTGTGGTTCATGAAAAGAGCAGACATGCAATGACACCAGGTGTGGTTCATGAAAAGAACAGACATGCAATAACACTAGTGGATCCTTATGTGGTTTTTTTAGAAGAACACACATGCAATGACATTGGGTGTGGTTCATGAAAAGAACAAACATGCAATGGCACTGGGTGAACCTTATGTGGTTTGTTTAGAGGAACAGACATGCAATGACACCGGTGGATCCATGTGTGGTTCATGAGAAGAACACACATCCAATGACACTGGTGGATCCTTATGTGGTTCATGAAAACAACAGACATGCATTGACACTGGTGGATCCTTATGTGGTCTGTCTAGAGGAACACACATGCAATGACACCGGGTGTGGTTCATGAAAAGAACAGACATGCGATGACTTATGTGGTTTGTTTAGAAGAACACACATGCAATGACACTAGGTGTGGTTCATGAAAAGAACAGACATGGAATGGCACTAGGTGAACCTTATGCGGTTTGTTTAGAGGAACAGACAAGCAATGACACCGGTGGATCCGTCGCGGGTTCATGAGAAGAACACACATCCAATGACACTGGTGGATCCTTATGTGGTTCATGAAAAGAACTGACATACAGTGACACTGGGTGTGGTTCATGAAAAGAACATACATGCAATGACACTGGGTGTGGTTCATGAGAAGAACATACATGCAATGACTCGAGTCCTGGTTCATGAAAAGAACACACATGCAATGACACTGGGTGTGGTGCATGAAAAGAACAGACATGCAATAACACTAGTGGATCCTTATGTGGTTTGTTTAGAAGAACACACATGCAATGACACTGGGTGTGGTTCATGAAAAGAACACATATGCAATGACACGGGGGGATCCTTATGTGATTTGTTTAGAGGAATAGACATGCAATGACACCGGTGCGTCGATGTGTGGTTCATGAGAAGAACACACATCCAATGACATTGGTGGATCCTTATGTGGTTCATGAAAAGAACTGACATGCAGTGACATTAGGTGTGGTTCATGAGAAGAACACACATCAAATGACACTGGTGGACTCTAGCTGTGGTTCATGAAAAGAACAGACATGTAGTGACACCGGTGGATCCTTATGTGGTTTTCTACAGGAACACACATGCAATTACACTGGGTGTGGTTCATGAAAAGAACATACATGTAATGACACTAGTGGATCCATGGGTGGTTCATGAGAAGAACACACATCCAATGACACTGGTGGATCCTTATGTGGTTCATGAAAAGAACTGAAATGCAATGACACTGGGTGTGGTTCGTGAGAAGAACTGACATGCAATGACAGTGGGTCTGGTTCATGAAAAGAACAGACATGCAATGACACCGGTGGATCCATGTGTGGTTTATGGAAGTAACAGACATGCAATGACTATAGCTGTGGTTAATGAAAAGAATAGACATGCAATGACACCGGGTGTGGTTCATCAAAAGAACACACATGCAATGACACTAGTGGATCCTTATGTGGTTTGTTTAGAAGAACACACATGCAATGACACTGGGTGTGGTTCATGAAAAGAACAGATATGCAATGACACCGGCTGATCCGTCGTGGGTTCATGAGAAGAACACACATCCAATGACACTGGTGGATCCTTATGTGGTTCAAGACAGGAACAGACATACAATGACACCGGTGGATCCTTATGTGGTTTGTCTAGAGGAACACACATGCAATGACACCGGGTGTGGTTCATGAAAAGAACAGACATGCAATGACTTATGCGGTTTGTTTAGAAGAACATACATGCAATGAAACTGGGTGTGGTTCATGAAAAGAACAGACATGCAATGACACTGGTGGATTCTTATGTGGTTTGTTTTGAGGAACAAACAAGCAATGACACCGGTGGATCCATGTGTGGTTCATGAGAAGAACACACATCCAATGACACTGGTCGATCCTTATGTGGTTCATGAAAAGAACTGACATGCAGTGACACTGGGTGTGGTTCATGAAAATAACAGACATGCAATGACACCGGTGGATCCATGTGTGGTTCATGAAAAGAACAGACATGCAGTGACACCGGTGGATCCTTATGTGGTTTGTCTAGAGGAACACACATGTAATGTCACTAGGTGTGGTTCATGAAAAGAACAGACATGCAATGACACTGGTGGATCCTTATGTGGTTTGTGAGAAGAGCAGACATGCAATGACACTGGTGGATCCTTATGTGGTTCATGAAAAGAACTAACATGCAATGAAACTGGGTGTGGTTCATGAAAAGAACTGACATGCAATGACACTAGGTGTGGTACATGAAAAAAAACAGACATGCAATGCCACCGGTGGATCCATATGTGGTTTATGGAAGTAACAGACATGCAATGACATTGGGTGTGGTTCATGAAAAGAACAAACATGCAATGGCACTGGGTGAACCTTATGTGGTTTGTTTAGAGGAACAGACATGCAATGACACCGGTGGATCCATGTGTGGTTCATGAGAAGAACACACATCCAATGACACCGGTGGATCCTTATGTGGTTCATGAAAACAACAGACATGCAGTGACACTGGTGGATCCTTATGTGGTCTGTCTAGAGGAACACACATGCAATGACACCGGGTGTGGTTCATGAAAAGAACAGACATGCGATGACTTATGTGGTTTGTTTAGAAGAACACAAATGCAATGACACTAGGTGTGGTTCATGAAAAGAACAGAAATGCAATGGCACTAGGTGAACCTTATGCGGTTTGTTTAGAGGAACAGACAAGCAATGACACCGGTGGATCCGTCACGGGTTCATGAGAAGAACACACATCCAATGACACTGGTGGATCCTTATGTGGTTCATGAAAAGAACTGACATACAGTGACACTGGGTGTCGTTCATGAAAAGAACATACATGCAATGACACTGGGTGTGGTTCATGAGAATAACATACATGCAATGACTCGAGCCCTGGTTCATGAAAAGAACACACATGCAATGACACTGGGTGTGGTGCATGAAAAGAACAGACATGCAATAACACTAGTGGATCCTTATGTGGTTTGTTTAGAAGAACACACATGCAATGACACTGGGTGTGGTTCATGAAAAGAACACATATGCAATGACACGGGTGGATCCTTATGTGATTTGTTTAGAGGAATAGACATGCAATGACACCGGTGCATCAATGTGTGGTTCATGAGAAGAACACACATCCAATGACATTGGTGGATCCTTATGTGGTTCATGAAAAGAACTGACATGCAGTGACACTAGGTGTGGTTCATGAGAAGAACACACATCAAATGACACTGGTGGACTCTAGCTGTGGTTCATGAAAAGAACAGACATGCAGTGACACCGGTGGATCCTTATGTGGTTTTCTAGAGGAACACACATGCAATGACACTGGGTGTGGTTCATGAAAAGAACATACATGTAATGACACTGGTGGATCCATGGGTGGTTCATGAGAAGAACACACATCCAATGACACTAGTGGATCCTTATGTGGTTCATGAAAATAACTGACATCCAATGACACTGGTGTGGTTCACGAGAAGAACTGACATGCAATGACAGTGGGTCTGGTTCATGAAAAGAACAGACATGCAATGACACTGGTGGATCCATGTGTGGTTTATGGAAGTAACAGACATGCAGTGACTCTATCTGTGGTTATTGAAAAGAACAGACATGCAATGACACTAGGTGTGGCTCATGAAAAGAACAGACATGCAATGACACTGGTGGATCCTTATGTGGTTTGTTTAGAAGAACACACATGCAATAACACTGGGTGTGGTTCATGAAAAGAACAGACATGCAATGACACTGGTGGATCCTTATGTGGTTTGTTTAGAGGAACAGACATGCAATGACACAGGTGGGTCCATGTGTGGTTCATGAGAAGAACACACATCCAATGACACTGGTGGATCTTTATGTGGTTCATGAAAAGAATAGACATGTAGTGACACCGGTGGATCCTTATGTGGTCTGTCTAGAGAAACACACATGCAATGACACTGGTTGTGGTTCATGAAAAAAATAGACATGCAATGACACTGGTGGATCCTTATGTGGTTTGTTTAGAGGAAAAGACATGCAATGACACCGGTGTATCCATGTGTGGTTCATGAGAAGAACACACATCCAATGATACTGGTGGATCCTTATGTCGTTCATGAAAAGAACTGACATGTAGTGACACCGGTGGATCCTTATGTGGTCTGTCTAGAGGAACACACATGCAATGACACCGGGTGTGGTTCATGAAAAGAACAGACATGCAATGACATTATGTGGTTTGTTTAGAAGAACACACATGAAATGACACTGGGTGTGGTTCATGAAAAGAACAGACATGCAATGACACTGGTGGATCCTTATGTGGTTTGTTTAGAGGAACAAACATGCAATGACACCGGTGGATCCATGTGTGGTTCATGAGAAGAACACACATCCAATGACACTGGTGGATCCTTATGTGGTTCATGAAAAGAACTGACATGCAGTGACACTGGGTGTGGTTCATGGGAAGAAGAGACATCCAATGACACCGGTGGATCCATGTGTGGTTCATGAAAAGAATGACATGCAAAGGACACGGTGGATCCTTATGTGGTTTGTTTAGAGGAACAGACATGCAATGACACCGGTGGATCCATGTGTGGTTCATGAGAAGAACACACAGCCAGTGACACTGGTGTATCCTTATGTGGTTCATGAAAAGAACTGACATTTAGTGACACTGGGTGTGGTTCATGAAAAGAACAGACATGCAATGACACCGGTGGATCCATGTGTGGTTTATGGAAGTAACAAACATGCAATGACTCTAGCTGTGGTTAATGAAAACAATAGACATGCAATGACACCGGGTGTGGTTCATCAAAAGAACACACATGCAATGACACTGGTGTATCCTTATATGGTTTGTTTAGAAGAACACACATGCAATGACACTGGGTGTGGTTCATGAAAAGAACACACATGCAATGACACTGGTGGATCCTTATGTGGTTTGTTTATAGGAACAGACATGCAATGACACCGGTGGATCCATGTGTGGTTCATGAGAAGAACAGACATGCAATGACACTAGTGGATCTTTATGTGGTTCATGAAAAGAATAGACATGTAGTGACACAGGTGGATCCTTATGTGGTCTGTCTAGAGGAACACACATGCAATGACACTTGTTGTGGTTCATGAAAAGAACAGACATGCAATGACACTGGTGGATCCTTATGTGGTTTGTTTAGAGGAAAAGACATGCAATGACACGAGTGGATCCATGTGTGGTTCATGAGAAGAACACACATCCAATGACACTGTTGGATCCTTATGTGGTTCATGAAAAGAACTGACATGCAGTGACACTGGGTGTGGTTCATGAAAAGAACAGACATGCAATGACACCGGTGAATCCATGTGTGGTTCATGAGAAGAACACACATCCAATGACACTGGTGGATCCTTATGTGGTTCATGAAATGAACTGACATGCAGTGACACTGGGTGTGGTTCATGAAAAGAATAGACATGCAGTGACACCGGTCGATCCTGATGTGGTTTGTCTAGAGGAACACACATGCAATGTCACTTGGTGTGGTTCATGAAAAGAACAGACATGCAATGACAGTGGTGGATCCTTATGTGGTTTGTGAGAAGAACAGACATGCAATGACACTGGTGGATCCTTATGTGGTTCATGAAAAGAACTGACATGCAATGACACTGGGTGTGGTTCATGAAAATAACTGACATGCAATGACACTGGGTGTGGTTCATGAAAGGAACTGACATGCAATGACACTGGGTGTGGTTCATGAAAAGAACAAACATGCAATGAAACTAGTGGATCCATGTGTGGTCTATGGAAGTAACAGACATGCAATGACTCTAGCTATGGTTCATTAAAAGAACAGACATGCAATGACACCGGGTGTGGTTCATCAAAAGAACACACATGCAATGACACTGGTGGACCCTTATGTGGTTTGTTTAGAATAACACACATGCAATGACACTAGGTGTGTATCATGAAAAGAACAGACATGCAATGGCACTGGGTGAACCTTATGTGGTTTGTTTAGAGGAACAGACATGCAATGACACCGGTGGATCCATGTGTGGTTCATGAGAAGAAGACACATCCAATGACACTGGTGGATCCTTATGTGGTTCGTGAAAAGAACTGACATGCAGTGACACTGGGTGTGGTTCATGGGAAGAAGAGACATCCAATGACACCGGTGGATCCATGTGTGGTTCATGAAAAGAACAGACATGCAGTGACACTGGTGGATCCTTATGTGGTTTGTTTAGAGGAACAGACATGCAATGACACCGGTGGATCCATGTGTGGTTCATGAGAAGAACACACAGCCAGTGACACTGGTGTATCCTTATGTGGTTCATGAAAAGAACTGACATTTAGTGACACTGGGTGTGGTTCATGAAAAGAACAGACATGCAATGACACCGGTGGATCCATGTGTGGTTTATGGAAGTAACAAACATGCAATGACTCTAGCTGTGGTTAATGAAAACAATAGACATGCAATGACACCGGGTGTGGTTCATCAAAAGAACACACATGGAATGACACTGGTGGATCCTTATGTGGTTTGTTTAGAAGAACACACATGCAATGACACTGGGTGTGGTTCATGAAAAGAACAGACATGCAATGACACTGGTGGATCCTTATGTGGTTTGTTTATAGGAATGTATATGCAATGACACCGTGGATCCATGTGTGTCATGAGAAGAATGTATATGCAATGACACTAGTGGATCTTTATGTGGTTCATGAAAAGAATAGACATGTAGTGACACAGGTGGATCCTTATGTGGTCTGTCTAGAGGAACACACATGCAATGACACTGGTTGTGGTTCATGAAAAGAACAGACATGCAATGACACTGGTGGATCCTTATGTGGTTTGTTTAGAGGAAAAGACATGCAATGACACCAGTGGATCCATGTGTGGTTCATGAGAAGAACACACATCCAATGACACTGTTGGATCCTTATGTGGTTCATGAAAAGAACTGACATGCAGTGACACTGGGTGTGGTTCATGAAAAGAACAGACATGCAATGACACCGGTGAATCCATGTGTGGTTCATGAGAAGAACACACATCCAATGACACTGGTGGATCCTTATGTGGTTCATGAAAAGAACTGACATGCAGTGACACTGGGTGTGGTTCATGAAAAGAATAGACATGCAGTGACACCGGTCGATCCTGATGTGGTTTGTCTAGAGGAACACACATGCAATGTCACTTGGTGTGGTTCATGAAAAGAACAGACATGCAATGACAGTGGTGGATCCTTATGTGGTTTGTGAGAAGAACAGACATGCAATGACACTGGTGGATCCTTATGTGGTTCATGAAAAGAACTGACATGCAATGACACTGGGTGTGGTTCATGAAAATAACTGACATGCAATGACACTGGGTGTGGTTCATGAAAGGAACTGACATGCAATGACACTGGGTGTGGTTCATGAAAAGAACAAACATGCAATGAAACTAGTGGATCCATGTGTGGTCTATGGAAGTAACAGACATGCAATGACTCTAGCTATGGTTCATGAAAAGAACAGACATGCAATGACACCGGGTGTGGTTCATCAAAAGAACACACATGCAATGACACTGGTGGACCCTTATGTGGTTTGTTTAGAAGAACACACATGCAATGACACTAGGTGTGTTTCATGAAAAGAACAGACATGCAATGGCACTGGGTGAACCTTATGTGGTTTGTTTAGAGGAACAGACATGCAATGACACCGGTGGATCCATGTGTGGTTCATGAGAAGAAGACACATCCAATGACACTGGTGGATCCTTATGTGGTTCGTGAAAAGAACTGACATGCAGTGACACTGATGTGGTTCATGAAAAGAACAGACATGCAATGACACTGGGTGTGGTTCATGAAAAGAACAGACATGCAATGACTCTAGCTGTGGTTCATGAAAATACCACACATGCAATGACACTGGGTGTGGTTCATGAAAAGAACAGACATGCAATGACACTGGTGGATCCTTATGTGGTTTGTTTAGAAGAACACACATGCAATGACAGTGGGTGTGGTTCATGAAAAGAACACACATGCAATGACACTGGTGGATCCTTATGTGGTTTGTTTAGAGGAACAGACAAGCAATGACACCGGTGGATCCATGTGTGGTTCATGAGAAGAACACACAGCCAGTGACACTGGTGGATCCTTATGTGGTTCAGGAAAAGAACTGACATGCAGTGACACTGGGTGTGGTTCATGAAAAGAACAGACATGCAATGACACCGGTGGATCCATGTGTGGTTCATGAAAAGAACAGACATGAAGTGACACCGGTGGATCCTTATGTGGTTTGTCTAGAGGAACACACATGTAATGTCACTGGGTGTGGTTCATGAAAAGAGCAGACATGCAATGACACTTGCGGATCCTTATGTGGTTTGTGAGAAGAACAGACATGCAATAATATTGGTGGATCCTTATGTGGTTCATGAAAAGAACTGACATCCAATGACACTAGGTGTGGTTCATGAAAAGAACTGACATGCAATGACACTAGGTGTGGTTCATGAAAAGAACTGACATGCAATGACACTGTGTGTGATTCATGAAAAGAACAGACATGCAATGACACCGGTGGATCCATGTGTGGTTTGTGGAAGTAACAGACATGCAATGACTCTAGCTGTGGTTCATGAAAAGAACAAACATGCAATGACACCGGGTGTGGTTCATGAAAAGAACAAACATGCAATGACACTGGTGGATCCTTATGTGATTTGTTTAGAAGAACACACAAGCAATGACACTAGGTGTGGTTCATGAAAAGAACAGACATGCAATAGCACTGGGTGAACCTTATGTGGTTTGTTTAGAGGAACAGACATGCAATGACACTGGTGGATCCATGTGTGGTTCATGAGAAGAACACACATCCAATGACACTGGTGGATCCTTATGTGGTTCATGAAAAGAACTGACATCCAGTGACACTAGGTGTGGTTCATGAAAAGAACAGACATGCAATGACACTAGGTGTGGTTCATGAAAAGAACAGACATGCACTGACTCTAGCTGTGGTTCATGAAAAGAACACACATGCAATGACACTGGGTGTGGTTCATGAAAAGAACAGACATGCAATGACACTGGTGGATCCTTATGTGGTTTGTTTAGAAGAACACACATGCAATGACACTTGGTGTGGTTCATGAAAAGAACAGACATGCAATCACACTAGGTGAAACTTATCTGGTTTGTTTAGAGGAACAAACATGCAATGACATCGGTGGATCCACGTGTGGTTCATGAGAAGAACACACATCCAATGAAACTGGTGGATCCTTATGTGGTTCATGAAAAGAACTGACATCCAGTGACACTTGGTGTCATTCATGAAAATAACTAACATGCAAGGACACTGTGTGTGGTTCACGAAAAGAACAGACATGCATTGACTCTAGCTGTGGTTCATGAAAAGAACACACAGGCAATGACACTGGGTGTGGTTCATATAAACAACAGGCATGCAATGACACTGGTGGATCCTTATGTGGTTTGTTTCGAAGAACACACATGCAATGACACTTGGTGTGGTTAATGAAAAGAACAGACATGCAATGATACTGGTTGATCCTTATGTGGTTTGTTTAGAGGAACAGACATGCACTGACATCGGTGGATCCATGTGTGGTTCATGAGAAGAACACACATCCAATGACACTGGTGGATCCTTATGTGGTTAATGAAAAGAACTGACATGCAGTGACACTAGGTGTGGTTCATGAGAAGAACAGACATGCAATGACACCGGTGGATCCATGTGTCGTTCATGAAAAGAACAGACATGAAGTGACACCGGTGGATCCTTATGTGGTTTGTATAGAGGAACACACATGCAATGTCACTCGGTGTGGTTCATGAAAAGACCAGACATGCAATGACACTGGTGGATCCTTATGTGGTTTTTGAGAAGAACAGACATGCAATGACACTGGTGGATCCTTATGTGGTTCACGAAAAGAACTTACATGCAATGACACTAGGTGTGGTTCTTGACAAGAACTGACATGCAATGACACTGGGTGTGGTTCATGAAAAGAACAGACATGCAATGACACCGGTGGATCCTTGTGTGGTTTATGGAAGTAACAGACATGCAATGACTCTAGTTGTGGTTCATGAAAAGAACAGACATGCAATGAAACTGGTGGATCCTTATGTGGTTTGTTTAGAAGAACACACATGCAATGACACTGGGTGTGGTTCATGAAAAGAACAGACATGCAACGGCACTGGCTGAACCTTATGTGGTTTGTTTAGAGGAACAGACATGCAATGACACCGGTGGATCCGTCGCGGGTTCATGTGAAGAACACACATCCAATGACACTGGTGGATCCTTATGTGGTTCATGAAAAGAACTGACATGCAGTGACACAGGGTGTAGTTCATGAAAAGAACTAACATGCAATGACACTGGGTGTGGTTCATGAAAAGAACATACATGCAATGACCCTTGCTATGGTTTATGAAAAGAACACACATGCAATGACACTGGGTGTGGTTCATAAAAAGAACAGACATGCAATGACACTGGTGGATCCTTATGTGGTTTGTTTAGAAGAACAGACATGCAATGACACTGGGTGTGGTTCATGAAAAGAACACACATGCAATGACACTAGTGGATCCTTATGTGGTTTGTTTAGAGGAACATACATGCAATGACACCGGTGGATCCATGTCTGGTTAATGAGAAGAACACAGATCGAATGACACCGGTGGATCCTTATGTGGTTCATGAAAAGAACTGACATGCAGTGACACTGGGTGTGGTTCATGAGAAGAACACACATCCAATGACACCGGTGGACTCTAGCTGTGGTTCATGAGAAGAACACACATGAAGTGACACCAGTGGATCCTTATGTGGTTTGTCTAGAGGAACACACATGCAATGACACTTGATGTGGTTCATGAGAAGAACACACATGCAGTGACACCGGTGGATCCATGTGTGGTTCATGAGAAGAACACACATCCAATGACACTAGTGGATCCTTATGTGGTTCATGAAAATAACTGACATCCAATGACACTGGTGTGGTTCATGAGAAGAACTGACATGCAATGACACTGGGTGTGGTTCATGAAAAGAACAGACATGCAATGACACTGGTGGATCCATGTGTGGTTTATGGAAGTAACAGACATGCAGTGACTCTATCTATGGTTATTGGAAAGAACAGACATGCAATGACACTAGGTGTGGCTCATGAAAAGAACATACATGCAATGACACTGGTGGATCCTTATGAGGTTTGTTTAGAAGAACACACATGCAATGACACTTGGTGTGGTTCATGAAAAGAACAGACATGCAATGACACTAGTGGATCCTTATGTGGTTTGTTTAGAGGAACATACATGCAATGACACCGGTGTATCCATGTGTGGTTCATGAGAAGAACACACATCCAATGACACTGGTGGATCCTTATGTCGTTCATGAAAAGAACTGACATGTAGTGACACCGGTGGATCCTTATGTGGTCTGTCTAGAGGAACACACATGCAATGACACCGGGTGTGGTTCATGAAAAGAACAGACATGCAATGACTTATGTGGTTTGTTTAGAAGAACACACATGAAATGACACTGGGTGTGGTTCATGAAAAGAACAGACATGCAATGACACTAGTGGATCCTTATGTGGTTTGTTTAGAGGAATAAACATGCAATGACACCGGTGGATCCATGTGTGGTTCATGAGAAGAACACACATCCAATGACACTGGTGGATCCTTATGTGGTTCATGAAAAGAACTAGCATGCAGTGACACTGGGTGTGGTTCATGGGAAGAACAGACATCCAATGACACCGGTGGATCCATGTGTGGTTCGTGAAAAGAACAGACATGCAGTGACACTGGTGGATCCTTATGTGGTTTGTCTAGAGGAACAGACATGCAATGTCACTAGGTGTGGATCTATGTAATGTCACTAGGTGTGGATATATCTTGGCATAATTTGATGTATTCCACGATGTATTTCATGGTACAAGACACTTTCGATTTTTATACTACTCCGTTTTGCCCTTGGTTTTTTGTGGTACTACTTAGTTTTGCCCCCGCTCTCTCTATCTTTCGTAGAAGCCCAATCCTGTGATCACCCTGTCTGCTACTCCCTGATTGGTTGTCACAGTTGTCACGCGGATCGTGCGAACCAACCGTTGAGCCTGTGCGATCCAACAATGATCGCTGCACACGTCGTGCCCTTCACAATACTGCGTGAGACAGCACGAACGTCTCCCTCTGCGAGACTTCTACAGGAAGGAACACAATGCCGTCCATGGAAAAAGTCATCGAGCGGTCATGTCAAGTTTAATCAAGTATGAAAATCCTACTACTGCTACTACAACTCATGCACAGGGCAACGTGGTCATCGAGTGCATGGTTGTCGACAGGACGCTGCAATTTATTGCCACTTGATTTTAATAAGACATATCCCATTTTTACGCAGCACTCTCAATCTCACTTCCAACTGGGCCCTACCGCTAGTAACTTCCATGAGTCAAGGGCCCCCCTCGAGTATATCTAACTTGCTAGAAATTAGTTCCGCGCCACTTTCATGATGTGGAATCGAGGTATGCCATGAGAGTGTTTCCAATGCAGCTCTAAAGTGGAGATCGTGGCTGTTTCAAAAAAAGGGAACCGAAAAAAAGGGTGGAGATCGTGGTAGCCCCCCGCGCACCACACGTGTCCACTCGAGGACTACGAACGGTCCGGTGTTTATAACCCCCCTCGACCTTCTTCTTCCATGAGCTCGTGTCATTTCCCCCAGTCTTTCTAGTCCCAAGACCCCCAATCTACACCTGTCGCGCGCGCCGAAGCTCCCTCATTTGCACTACCTCCTTCCCTTGGTGCGCCATGAAGCGTACGCGTGGAGACGATCCGGAGGTGAAGCCAGTTAAAGGAGCAGCAGCAGATAGCTCGGTCGATGCCAAGTAGGCGGAGGCGTCTTCTCCGGGCACGAACGCTGCTCGTCGTCGCGCCGTCGAGGGTGCGAGCTCATCCGTCCAGCCAGTAGCCATCGCCGCCGAGCAGAAGGTAGTAGCCGTCGCCGCCGAGAAGCAGGTGGTACCAATCACCGCCGAGCAACAGGTAGTAGCCGTCGCTGCCGAGCAGCAGGTGGCCGACAACGTCGTGGTGCCAGCGGCAGATCTGGATGGGGGGCAGGTGGCAGGCGGAGGCAATCCAGTGATCTACATCGACGACACCATCGCTGTTCAAGAAATCTTCGACGCAATCGCGGAGAATGATGAGTTTGAGGAGGAGGTCCCTGATGAGGAGTCCGAGGTACTACATTTCTAGCTTCTCTAGTCGCAGCCGCAGTTTTCACTATTTCATACATAGGATTTTCTCAATCGTGAACATATTCTTTTGCTCTTGAAGTAGGGTAGTATATATATGATTCAATCGGTTGATTGATGCATCTGCCATCTAGTCACAAAACTCCAATCCGTCTAGTCACAAAACCCCAATCTGCTCATCTGCCATCTAGTTGAGTTTGCTAGTTGAGTGTTGATTTCGATACACAGCAGGCCTATAACATTACATTTCTATTCCTTACTGAACCCAATGATTCAATTTTTCCCCAAAATAGTGCAAGGGCATCTGATGGTGTAGTTTTCTTAGGGATGGTTAGTGAACCTGAGGCAGCAATGCACATAAACAATATAGGTTGTGTTGTTGGTATTTTGGTTCTCCGACTCCATCACTGGAAAAAATAAGGCCCTAATTTTTCTCTCATATGGAACCTAAATATATAATCTTTGTATTGTTTCTGATCTATGAATGCGTTGTATGATGCATTTGTATATCCCTGAATATTGTTTTGCATGATTACATTTCAATTTCTTATTGTGGCCAATGATTCAAATTTGCCCCAAAGAGAGGCAGACACATTGGTGTCAAAATTTTTCAGGGATGAGTGAGCGAACCTGGGGCCATGTACAAGATCAATATAAGCTGTGCAATTGTTACTTGGTTCGCTTACGCCATCTCTGTAGAAACTTATGAGGCTGCAATCTTTATTCTACATTCATAGAACTATGATATTTGAATTATCTATTCCATGCATGCATAGTGTATAAGAATTACATTTTAGTTTGTCACCGAGGCCGATGATTGAAATTTTCCCCAAAAGAATTCAAGGGGAGACACGTATGATGGTGTCATGTTTTAGGGATGGGTTGGTGAACCCGAGGCAGCAATGCACACAAACAATATAGGTTGTGGTGTTGGTACTTTGGTTCTCCAACTCCATCTCTGAAACAAATTATGAGGCCCTTGATTTATTCTCATATAGAACTACATATATAATCCTTGAATTGTTTCTGATCTTTTAATGATTGGTATGATGCATATGTATATGAATGGTTTTGATCATAAGTATTTTTAACATGTACCTGAAGATTAATTGTTTGGTTTTTTATTTATAATTACAATATTTAGGCTTGTTTTTGTACCTAACTATGTATATCTCTGAATATTGTTTTGTACGATTACATTTCAATTTCTTATTGTGGCCAATGATTCAAATTTGCCCCAAAGAGAGGAAGACACATTGGTGTCAGATTTTTTCTGGGATGAGTGAGCGAACCTGGGACCATGTACAAGAACAATATAAGTTGTGCAATTGTTACTTGGTTCGCTGACTCCATCACTGAAGAAACTTATGAGGCCGCAATCTTTATTCTACATTCATAGAACTATGATATTCGAATTATCTATTCCGTGCATTCATAGTGTATAAGAATTACATTTTAGTTTGTCACCGAGGCCGATGATTGAAATTTGTCCCAAAAGAGTTCAAGGGGAGAGACATATGACGGTGTCATGTTTTAGGGATGGGTTGGTGAACCTGAGGCAGCAATGCACACAAATAGTATAGGTTGTGCTGTTGGTAGTTTGGTTCGCCAACTCCATCTCTGAAACAAATTATGAGGCCCTAGATTTATTCTCATATGGAACTACATATATGATCCTTGAATTGTTTCTGATCTTTTAATGATTGGTATGATGCATATGTATATGAATGGTTTTGGTCATAAGTATTTTTAACATGCACCTGAAGATTAATTGTTTGGTTTTTTATTTATAATTACAATATTTAGGCTTGTTTTTGTACTTGACTATGTATATCCCTAAATAATGTTTTGTATGATTACATTTCAATTTCTTATTGTGGCCAATGATTCAAAATTGTCCCAAAAGAGAGGCAGACACATTGGTGTCAGATTTTTTCAGGGGTGAGTTAGTGAACCTGGGGCGATGTACAACAACATTACAGGTTGTGCAATTGTTATTTGGTTCACCTACTCCATCCCTGAAGAAACTTATGAGGCCCCTAGATTTATCCTACATTCTCTGATGCAATTATTTGTCATTGTGTTGAGATGAAATGATATATCAACCGATCAAACTATTTCTGAGATGCTTTATCTTTGATATCCACGGATATATTGTCTTACATATACATGTTGTCAATTCTTGAGTTGTAATACAATTCAATCATATGTATGAGTTCTAAGTTATGTTCTGAAAAATCAACAGGAGGATGATGATGAAGTGGACGATAGCAAGGTATCCAGGGACAACAAGAGCCGCTCCGTGCTGAGGCGGTTACGGTGTGGACTAATCCGTTTCCACCATAGGGGGAGACTGTTTTGCCCATTCTATGGTAGAGCAATCAACATGGACCTCAACAGCATGATCCAGCACGCGGAGGGCATTGGCAGAGGCGGAGGCAGAAGGCACAAGGCGATTACCTTGGCGCGACACGCAGCCTTCGGCAAATTCCTCCAGGAGTATGTCAGGACTGGCCTGTATCCCATCGACTAGGCTGTCGCTGCCTCCAGCTGATAAACCCCTGCCCTGCTAGGCGTCTCCGTGTCTCGGCCTCCTGCTGCAGCCCCTACTTTTATTTTGTTCTAGTTAATTATTACCTGTGTGTGGCATGTAAGACAATATATTCGTGGTGTCTCTGGTGAACCTTCTATATTAATCTACTCCTTTATATGGAGTGCCTTAAAGTTTCTAGTGTTCAATTATATTTACTGATCATGCTCATGCACACTACAAAATATTTCTAGTGCTCGATTATATTATAATTGTCAAGAAATACATCAACAAGTTAAATTGGTCGAAATTTTGTATTGAAGTAACTAAATATATCACACACATAATAAACTAGAAACTAAAATCTAGTTCAAACACATAATGTATCACCACCACTTGTTGCCCTTGACTTGCTTCCCTTCAACCGCTTGATGTCGCCACCATCCCAAGATCCTCGCCGTCCTAAACCGCTTCATCCTCCTCGCTTCTTCTCCTGGGCTAGCTTGCAACCAGGGCATAGCTCTCTCGCGAAAAACCCCGCCTTAACCATCCCATCTTTCATGGTAATGAGCTTACTGTACAACTCGTACGCCATGTAGGCGTCTCTGGCTACATACTCGAGGCGCACCTGGCTCATTGGCTTCCACTCCTAGTAGTCGTGATCGAGTCGCTTCAATTTCTTTAGTTTTTCATAGGATTTATCGATGATTTCTGCTGCCAGATCACCCATGCCATCCTTCGTTGGGTATGATTTGATCTTGTAGAGATTTTGGATGTCGATGTGGTGCCCCTCTAGGATTTTATCAACGCACGAGAAAGCATAATTGTGTCATTTGTGATATCCATGCTAGTGAAAGTTATCCCTTTCCTACACAAGAACTCGACCAGAGACGGACAATGCATCTCAGTTGGTTTACTCCTGCACTTAGATGGTTCTAGGGATGTAAGGGAACAAGTGATGCAAAAGTGGTGATCTCAAATTTAAATTTCACATACCTGCAGAAGTGGTAAATGAGGACCTCCTCATGTATGGCGATTTGCATGAGAGCGATCTCTTGTGGAGGATTTTTTCGCTTATTTGCACGGGTGTACTCCAAGTCTAGCCCCACAAACTTGTGCTTCTCTTTCTCAAGCAATCGCTCAAACCTGGCGAGAGTTGTCTCCACAGTCGCTTCACCATTTGTGTACACCACTGTCAAAGTCATGGTGCCATGGCCAGGAACCAAGTGGGTCTCTGTTGTTTGTTTCCCATCGTCCATGCCTACAAGGAAATGGGTGAAAGGAAATGCCTGCAAGGAACTGCCTGCGAGAGGAAGAAGAAGATGAACCGACGGTTCTAGAATAGAGGAAGAAGAAGCGCCCAGGAAAAACTGCAGAGGAATGACTGCAGAAGAAACGTGATAACTGCAACTTTCGGTTCGAGAACTCTCCGTGGTTACGTGGAGATCGTGGCAGTGCTGCCGGTTCAACAAGTGGGGCCAGTTCCTGCGAGAATATGAAATTAGCTATGCATTTTCTATGCGAGAAATTGAGAGAAATCATTTATATTTTGTCTTTCATAGTTAAACACAATGAAGTTGGTACAACCCAAGAGATTTGAACAAAGGAGATTTGCTAGTTTAACATACAACAACACTTACAGGCCCAACATGGGAGAACTTGGAGGGCCCCAAAACTTGAGCTACCACAGAGACCTTGGCAGAGGTGGCAGAATTGGTGCGTTTGCAACCACGGCGACGACGGGCTCGGATTCTAGAGGAGGAAAACAGAACCGAGCATGGTCGACAAGGTGATAGATCTCACCGGGAACCAATTCTCGTCGCCGCACCGTGCCATGGGTGCGTCCATGGTGAGGGCGAGCTCCGACTCGGGATGGGGAGGAGAGCGGGGGCAAGCAGCTTCATCATGTCCCAGCTCTATGCCATGGCTGTGACCACAGATTGCCGCTCTAGGGAAGAAGATGCATAATGCATGCAGGCGCCAACGCTGCAAGCCTACAGGGAGGAGAGCTAGGCCGAGCACGTTCGTCCACGTCCCAGCTCCGCGCCATGGCTGCGACGCCCCATAGATTGCTGCTCCGGGGAATAAGAAGACACGTAATGGATGCAGGCGCCAACACTTCAAGCCTAATTGACACCTAAGCGACGGGAGCGACATGAGTGACTTAACAGCGAGAAATGACAGGGGGGCCCAACTTGACGGCCGTTAGCATGATATTTTGTATTGAAACGTAAAGTTGAATTCGTGCCGAAAAGTCCCTCTGAGTACTTGGCACACCAACTATAGTCATCGTAGATGATTTCATGGATCTTGGGTACCGCGTTGCCTGGACACCCCAACTTTCGGGCCGCAAAATGATATTCTCCTCAAGTAGGTGTGGCATTGCAACCTATTTCAAACTGGTGCTCCATTGCATGTGGCACTTGAATTCCAACATGTTACTGGGCTTTCTGACCATATTTTAACACATATTAAAGTTTCAATGAATGTGTACTTTTCCAAACCACAATGATCGACATGGCCACACACACTCAAGTGGGTGTGTCATTAAAACCACTTTCACACTGCTGCTCCATTGCATGTGGTACTTGAATTATAACATGTTCCTGGGACTTGTGACCATGGTTTGACACATATTGGAGTGTCATTTCATGTGTTATTTTGTAAACCACAATGTTCCACATGGCCACACACACTCAATTAGGTCTGGTGATGCAACCTCTCAGCCAAACTTGTGCTCCATTGCATGTGGCAGCTATATTCCAACATGTTCCAGGGCATTCTAACCATGGTCTGACACATATTGGATTGTCATTGCATGTGTTCTTTTTCAAACCACAATGATCACATGGCCACACACAATCAAGTGGGTGTGGCATTTCAACCTCTCTCAAACTGGTGCTCCATTGTATGTGGCAGTTGAATTCCAACATGTTCCTAGGCTTTCAGACCATGGTCTGACACATATTGGAGTGTTATTACATGTGTTATTTTCCAAACCACAATGATCCACATGGACACACACACTCAAGTGGGTGTGGCATTGTAACCTCTTTCAAAATGGTGCTCCATTGCATGTGGCAGTTGGATTCCAACATATTCCTGGGATCTCTTACCATGGTTTGACACATTTTGGAGTGTCATTTCATGTGTTCTTTTCCAAACCACAATGATCCACACGGACACACATAGTCAAGTGGGTTGGCATTGCAACCTCTTTCACAATGGTGCTCCATTGCATGTGGCAATTGAATTCCAAAAGTTCCTAGGCTCTTTAACATGATTTGAAACATTATGGAGCGTCGTTGCATGTGTTATTTTCCAAACCAGACTAATCCACAAGGCCACACACTCAAGTGGGTGTGGTGATACAACCTCTTTTAAGCTGGTACTCCATTGCATGTGGCAGTTGAGCTCCAACACGTTCTTCGCCTTTCTGACCATGTTTTGACACATAATGGAGTGTCAATGCATGTGGTCTTTTCCAAATCACAATGATCCACATATCTACACACACTCGAGTGTCTTGGCATTGCAACCTCTTTCAAACTAGTGCTCCTTTTCATGTGGTAATTGAATTCGGACATGTTCCTGGGCTTTCTGACCATGGTTTGACACATATCGGAGTGCCATTACATGTGTTATTTTCCAAACCACAATTATCCACATGGACACACACACTCAAGTGGGCGTGGTGATTGCAACCTCTTTCACAATGGTGATCCATTCCAAGTGGGTATTGAATTCCAAGATTTTCCTGGTCTTTCTGACCATGGTTTGACAGATATTAGAGTGTCGTTGCATGTTTTCTTTTCCATACCACAATGATCCACATGGCCACACACACTCAAGTGGGTGTGGCATTGCAACCTCTTTCACAATGGTGCTTCATTGCATGTGGCAGTTGAATTACGGCATGTTCCTAGGCTTTCTTACCATGGGTTGACAGATAATGGAGTGTCATTGCATGTGTTCTTTTCCAAACCATACTGATCCACGTGGCCACACACACTCAAGTGGGTCTGGTGATGCAACCTCTTTCAAATAGCTGCTCCATTGCATGTGGCAATTGAATTCCAACATGTTCCTAGGTTTTCTGGCCATGGTTTGACACATATTGGAGTGTAATTGCATGTGTTATTTTCCAAACCACAATAATCCACATGGCCACACGAACTCGAGTGGGTGTGGTATTGCAACCTCTTTCATATTGGTGCACCTGTGCATGTGGCATTTCAATTCCAACATATTTATGGGCTTTCTTACCATGGTATGACACGTATTGGAGTGTCATTTCATGTGTTTTTTTCCAAACCATAATGATCCACACGGCCACACACAGTCAAGTGGGTGTGGCATTGCAACCTCTTTCAAACTGGTGCTCTAGTGCATGTGGCAGTTGAATTCCAATATGTTCCTAGGCTTTCTGACCATGGTTTGACACATATTGGAGTTTCGTTACATGTGTTCTTTTCCAAACCACACCAATCCACATGGCCACTCACACTCAAGTGCGTGTGGTGATGCAACCTCTTTCACAATGCTGCTCGATTGCATGTGGCAGATGCGTACCAACATTTTCCTGGGCTTTCTGACCATGTTTTGAAAAATATTGGAGTGTCATTGCATGTGCTCTTTTAAAAATCAGAATAATCCACATAGCCACACACACTCAAGTGGGTGTGTCATTGCAACCTCTTTCAAACCAGTGCTCCATTGCATGTTTTAGTTGAATTGTCACATGCTCCTAGGCTTTCTAACCTATGTTTGACACATATAGGAGTGCCATTGCATTTGTTATTTTCGAAACCACAATGATCCACATGGACATAGACACTCAAGTTGGTGTGGTGATGGCAACCTTGTAACACCCCCGAGAGTTGGGGTTAAACAAACCTTGGATTAACATCCGAGATAAACTTAACTCCAACCTCAGAGACTCACAGTATATATGTTTCGGTAACATTACAGAACACAAGGATACAACAACATAAGTTTAAACTCTTAACAGAGTACGATATCAAATTATTACAACCAGGGGTCACAGACCGATCATCACACCAAACAGCGAAAGCAAATTATGTTGTTCTACACAAAAAACTTAACAAAGGGCCTAAGAGGCCATAAACACAAGCGACGTCCAACCCATGGTCCTCAGGCTGCTACCTGGGACCCCCAATTACTCGTCGATGTCAACGTAGAAGACAACTTCAGTCGTAACTAGTCATTTATAGAAAAATAATAACGGCGCAAGGCTGAGTACGAGAATGTACCCTGCAAGACTTAGATAACCTAGTATCTACATGCTATGGCTAGAAAAGCTTTCTCTGGATTTTCTTTGTGCAAAGCCAACTTTATTTGTAAACAAGAGAGAGAATAGGCTCGACTACACAGAGTACTTTTAAAAGGGGTAAGAGAGCAATGAATCCATCTTGAACATGAGCTCTTCTTAACCAAGAGCATCTGAACTACTCGTCTAGGATCACCCCCTCGAACCCAGGAGGAAGCATCCTTAAGCAGGCATGGAACATCAAGTTTTTATATTTAGTTATCGTTATCTATGATCATCACGTCTGTTCCCAAGTTGTTCATAACCGTGAACACGGTTTTTCAAAAAGATGTAAGCCTGCAGGGGAGTACAACTTTACCAACACGTACCAACTGACTCTTAGTGCCAAATTAATAGCCCTCTTCCTTGGAAGGCAGGCAGAGGGTGGTTGACCACGACCTTTACCTTGCTTTCGCTGAGATCATGAGTCACGCCCTAAGGAGATGTCACCATAATGGGTCAAGTCCTGAAGTCGGTCCCTAGAGATGTGCGCATGGTTTAAGATTGCGTAGGACGTGCCTCTCTTGTTCCCGGTCATGCTTACCTACCTATATGAATCACCTCCTACACCGCCTTCGAGAACATCCAAAATGCATATGTCGAATGGAATGCCCGAACTATGTGACTCATGGAATCTACTAGGCAAGTTAGTTAGTCAAGGGGTTTTCCAGGCCTCGTGTGGTTGTATGCCCGTCTTGGTTCAAGATGCAAGAACTCGGTTCCTAGTGGTGGCGATCATAGAACTACAAAAACCACACCCAACGTGGCCTCAATCATGTCTCCATCTCCTACCTTTCTAGAATTCTGTGACATCTCCGACTCATAATAATCGAGATGGATCAGGTGTAAATACTAAGCATGGCTAAGCTTGACGTTTGAAATAGCTCTATCAGCGCTCACATTCCAATCCTAGTTATGCTAGGAGCAGTGGATCAGGTTTATAAGGCGGCAACAAGGAAACTATGCAGCAGATAAGTAACTCTAACTACTGACAAAATACCACATTGGAACCATGTGCAATATAGCTAGAAAGTAGATACTTTATAAAACATAGGTTCGGAATGAGAGGCTATGCTTGCCTTGTCCTTCAGTAGACAGGTATGGATCTTTAGTGTTGTTGACTTCGGTCTCGTGCTCAGATCCTATCGCGAAGAAGCAATACCGAAAAGAAAGGCAACAATCAACATCTCGGACCATGCAATGCGCAAGCACATGAATGATATGTTGGATTAAATTTATCATGGCAACCCTAGGATTTATGGAGTGCCAAGGGTTTGGCATTCCATTGTTGCCATATGTAATTGGGGGGTCGATGTTCCTCTAAACTAGCTAGGGTTTAGATTGCTTGGCAAAGCATGATTATATTTTTAAGTGTAGATCTCATTTTTATGAAGATTTTGATATATTATTTATATTCTTTTGATTAAAGATGAACTAGTTATGAATTTTATAAGATTATAACAATTTCTACCTTATTTAAAACATTCATGAAAATAATAAGGCATTTATGATGTCAGCCTAACGTCAACTATCCCTAACCCTAACTTTTTACACTACAGCTGTGTCTAGTCGCACAGGCTGACTAGTGGGGCCAGGGCCAGGTCAGATGCCTCTTTGGCGGTCAGCGGTCAGCGGGTCCATGGCCCGCGTCACCGTCACGTCAGGGTGACGTCACCACGTCGGTCACCGTCGGGTGGTCACCGGCGGTGACGGAGGAGAGCTCAAGGGGATAAATGAATGTGTGTTTTCGAACTGGGGCTTCGTGGCGAACCAAACCAAGGTGGTAGTGCCCTGGGTTGGTCACCGAAGGCGTGGCTGCGACGGTGGTCTACAGCGGCGAGCGGTGGCGCATGATGTGGGGGTAGCATAGGTGATGCTACGAAGCGAGGAAGGTATAGGGAGAAGCAGGAGCTCACCGTGAAGCTGACTGTGCAGGCGGCAAGGTGAGAGGGAGGCCAGAGTGGAAGATAGGGCGGTGGAGGATCTCATCGGTGTTGGAGAAGACGGCATTGATGCGAGCGTCTGGCGGCGGCTGGGGTCGATTCGAACGGCGAGGAGGGAGTAGAGGTCGAGGTGGAGCTTGTGGTGCGGTCAGTGGGGCTCGGGGAGGGCAGGAACGGCGGCTAGTCGGCCGCCATGGCGGCTAGGGTTGTGGCACGCAGCGAGAACCGGAGAGAGGAAGAGAGGGCGGCATCTAGGGCGAGTGAGAGGATAGGGAGAAGGAGGAGCATGTCTAGGCGGTCTTATCCTCGTCTCCACGTCGACGAATGGGCGGAAATCGCGGTGTGGCAGTCGGCAATGGGCGGCATGCATTTACTTCCACCGGAGAAGACGATGGCGATTTATGAAAAAAAAAAAAGCGAAAAAAACAATCCGTGGTCCAGACAGCTCATTCCAGGGACTAGGTTTTGCAGGAAAACCCCTGGGTTTTAATAAAACCTATAAGTTTATTATAAAAATCCCTTTTCAATAGATTTTTCAGTCTTTTTAAGTAGGGAAAAGGCAGGGACCTTTTTGTAAAATACTAGGGCCACCCAAAATTTGAATTTGGGAACATTTTAAAACCATTTGTAAAGAATCTAAGGTTTTTCACTACAATTTGTTCATACATATAGTTCACATGCATAAATTTTTATTGATTTGAACACATGCATGCAATGTTAAATACTAATTATAGATACTATAAACTTGGGTTGTTATAGCTCTACCCCCTTACAAGAATCTCGTCCCGAGATTCCTAGGTTTTAGAAAAGAAGGCACAGTACTCAGATCGAAGATGACCTTCTCGTTCCCAGGTTGCTTCATCCTCAGAGTGATGAGACCACTGAACTTTCAGGAACTTGATGTTTTGTCGATGAGTCTTGCGCTCGTCTTCATCAAGGATACGGATAGGATACTCTAGATAAGTCAGATCCTCTTGAGGGTCAAGAGTTTGGTCATCGACACCACGAACAGGGTCTTTGAAGCAACGCTTGAGTTGAGACACATGGAAGACGTCATGTACCTCAGGGAAGTTTGCAGGCAGCTCGAATTGATAGGCAAGTTTACCACATTTGGAAAGAACACAGAAATGACAAACGTAGCGGCGAGCCAGTTTGCCTTTGATACCAAAGCGATGGACACCCTTTAATGGAGTGACTCAGAGATAAACTTGATCACAAACTTCATATTCAACATGTTGATGGTGATGATCATGATAACTCTTCTAGCGAGATTGAGCAGTTTTCAAACGATCTCGTATAATACGAACTTTCTCTTCTGCTTCCTTGATCTTATCCGGTTCGAAGAACTTTCTTTCACCGGTTTCATACCAATTCAGAGGAGTACGATATGTTCTTCTGTATAAGAACTGGAAAGGTACCATGTCTATACTGGACTAATAACTGTTGTTGTAGGAGAACTCAGCAAAAGGTAAGCATTTCTCCCAGTTCTTGCCAAAAGATATGACACATGCTATGAGCATGTCTTCAAGGATTTGATTCACCCTTTCGGTTTGACCACCGCTGCTAGGATGATAAGCTGTACTGAAGCATAGTCGAGTTCCCATAGAAGTTTGAAAACTATCCCAGAACCTTGAGGTGAACAAACTTCCACGATCATATACTCTCTTCTTTGGAACTCCATGAAGCACAACGATCCGGGATATGTAAAGATCAACCAAAGTGCTAGCTCAGATGGTTTTTGGAATAGGGAGGAAATGAGCAACCTTGGACAGATAATCAACGACTACCTAAATGGCACCATTTCCCTTTTGAGTCTTGGGAAGACTAGTGATAAAATCCATACCAACTTCATCCCATTTCCACTCAGGAATATGGTGCGGTTGAAGGAGACCATTAGGTCTTTGGTGTTCAGCCTTGACGCGACGGCAAACGTCACATTAAGCAACAAAACGGGCGATATCATGCTTCATGCCATACCACCAGAATCTTTTACAGAGATCCCGATACATCTTGGTACCTCCGGGATGAATGGAGACAGGTGATTCATGAGCCTCTCGGAGAATCAAAAACCCTCAATTCTTCTCTCTTCGGCACTACCAGACGGTTACCAAAGTAGACAATACCTTGATCATCAACAGAGAAACATTTAGCAACTCCCTTAGTAATGCTCTCTTTGATCTCAGCAACCTCGGAATCAGTATTTTGAGCAACCTTGATTTCATCCTCTATAGAAGACTTCACCTCAAGAGTAGAAAGGAATCCATGAGGAACAACTTGAAGATTTAGTCAAGAAAAATCCTCATGAAGAAAAGGTTGAGCTTGTTTGATCAACAGATTGTTGCAATATGACTTCCGACTTAGCGCATTAGCAACGACATTGGCTTTGACGATAGTTGAGACCCAAATAATAATCTTTGATGAGTTCCAACCATCTTCTTTGCCTGAGCTTTAGATCAGGTTGTGTAAAAAGATAATTCAGACTCTGATGATCCGAGTATAACTCAAAACGACTACCGATAAGGTAATGTCGCCATTGCCTAAGAGCATGAACAATAGCTTCAAGCTCGAGATCATGAGTTGGATAGTTATTCTCATGCGGTTTCAGCTATCGAGAGGCATAAGCCACCACATGACCATCTTGCGTCAACACACATCCGAGACCTTGATGGGAAGCATCACAGAAGATAACAAAGTCTTTGTTGGTGTCTGGAAGAACTAGCACCAGAGTAGTAGTTAGCTTGGTTTTCAAAACCTTGAAGCTTTCTTTAGCCTTGTCAGGCCATTCAAACTTCTTATCTTTCTTGGGAAGATCAGTCATTGGCTTAGAGATCTTGGAGAAGTTCTCGATGAATCGACGGTAATAATGTACCAACCCGAGAAAACTTCGAACATCCTTAAGGGATTTTGGGGATTCCCAGTTAAGAATGGATTCAATCTTGTTCGGGATAACGACAACCTGTTTGGTAGAAACAACATGACCAAGGAATATGAGTTCTTGTAACCAAAACTCACATTTGGAGAACTTGGCGTAGAGACGATGTTCTCGAAGATTTGTCAACACCAAACGTAGATGTTCAGCGTGTTCTTCTTGAGTCTTGGAGTAGACCAGAATATCGTCAATATAGACCATAACGAACTTGTCGAGATACTCCATGAAGACAGAGTTCATGAGCCGCATAAAAGTGGCTGGAGCATTGGTGAGACCAAAGGACATGACAATGTACTCGTAAATACCATAACAAGTAGTGAAAGCAGTCTTTGGAATGTCTTCCTTTCGGATCTTGATTTGATGATACCCTGACCTCAAATCCATCTTGGAAAATATGGTGGCACCACTTAACTGATCAAAAAGAGCATTGATCCTAGGGAGAGGATACTTGTTCTTAATAGTCACAGTATTGAGAGGGCGATAATCCACAACCAAGCGCGGTATATTGGTATCTTGCTTTTAACAAAGGTGGTAGGGCATCCCCAAGAAGATGTGCTAGCCTGAATGTACCCTTCCATCTCCAACTCCTCTAATTTCTTCTTCCACTCCACTAGCTCATGAGGAGGCATACGATAGGGTCTCTTGGAAACAGGTGCAGTTCCAGGAACCATCTCGATGACAAACTCCACACTTCGACCAAGTAGCATGCCAGGCAATTCTTCAAGAAAGACATCCGGAAAATCACAGACTACCTGGACATCTTGAACTTCTAAAGGGGGTAACTCTTCCATACACTCCATGGCATACAACTCAGAATATGGAACAGAAACTGCCAATGGTGACTTCAACCCATCAGGCCAGTACTTGGTTGTTATGCCAGTAGGGGATGTCACAGTAACAGTCCTAAGTGCACAGTCAATGATGGCTTGATACTTGGATAACCAGTCCATGCCTAGAATGACATCAATGTCAGTTGACTTAAGCGCAATGAGGGAAGTGGGAAACTTGTGGTATCCAATATCTATCTCAACCCCATGAGTAACCCAGATGGTATGCCAATGAGAACCAGGAGTTCTAATCTCTAGAGGGGAAGGCATTGCTTCAAAAGCTATATCATGCACCCATGCAAACTCTTGAGATATGAATGTATGCGATGCTCCAGAATCAAATAAAGTTGTTGCTAGAATTGAGTTGACACGAAGCTTACCCAGAATGACGCATGGATCTTCTTGAGCTTCTTCAACAGTCACATGGTTCAGGCGACCACATCCAGCACCCTGAGCTTTATCATACTTCCTCGCCGGTTGATCATTGCGACCAATAGCTTTTTATGGACACTCCCTTGAGTAGTGACCAGGCTGACCACATGAGTAACAGGTAGTTCCGAAGAAGGAACCAACAGGAGGACGATAACTTGCTCCACCAGTATTTGATTATGGCGGACGAGGAGCATTGCCAGATGACTTGGGTTAACAAGGAGCACGAGGCACAACACTGTATGGAACAAAGACTCAACGCTTCTTGGTGCCAGAGAAAGACGCACGAGAGTTCCCTTCTTCACGCTTTTGGGAGACCTCCATTTCATTTCTTCCATGCTCTAGGATAAGAGCCTGGTTGTGCAGGTCCTGGAAGGTTCTGATCTTGAAAGGCAACAACTCATAGAGAACTTGAAAGGCAATAACTCATAGGCAACAACTCTTACTTATCCTCATCTTTGGTCACATCCCGGGGTGCATAACGAGCCAGGTGAGTAAACTCACGCCCATATGCTTCAACATCCATACAGCCCTGAGTCACATCCAAAAACTCCTTTCTTTTGAGATCCATGACAGGCTTAGGAATATAGGAGGCGTGGAAAGCTGCAACGAACTCCTCCCAAGTGACAACATGTCCTTGAGCTTGCATATCCAGATACCCATCCCACCAAACACCAGCCTCACCTTCTAGATGATAGGTGGCAATGTTGACACAGTTATTCTGACGAACACGTAGAGCACTGAACTTACATTCAATTGTGTGGAGCCAATCATTAGCATCAAGGGGTTCTTTCGGGTGGGTGAAAATTGGGGGAAAAGAGTGAATGAAATACCCAAGTGTGACACAGTCGTCAGGGCGATAATCAGTGTTCTGAGCCACACACTCGAGAAGACATCCATTCCTCAGACGGTTTGTCTCAATATTGTTGAGAACCTCGGCCATTGTGGGAGGTGGCAGAAGTTCCTCATCAGCATTGTTGTAGCCTCGACGGCCAATAGAACCATGAGTACTAGAAGACATCCTGAGGAGAAAATAGAACCTATGAGATTGGATAACCAAGAGAAGTACGTCAAAAGATGACTTGAACCACAACGAACGGTCACGGTAGAAGCAACCATATGAATTGAGGTCACATCATAACACCAAGTATGGCAATAGAACAAGCATACTAAACTTATAAACTACCAACTTCAATACAAACCATAACAATGGATTGCAATCATGGTATGATACCAACAAACCATAAGAGAAAAAAGGAGTTGAATTCCAAAAACCCTTAGCAAGGTTCAAAACAATGCTTCAGATGCCCGGATAAATCTTGGAAACTTTGAGTTTTGCAATCGGATACGGAGTACTTAGAAAAACAACCCCAGGAACCGTGATCCTAAAAGTTTGGAATGTAAGGTAAGAAATGAAAACCTTTTTAAACCAAATAGGGTAAGAGAACTCAAGCATTAGAATCATCCTAGGAAAGGAGTAAAAATAACCCTAGTTAGAGTTAATAATTTTGAACTTTCAAATAGTTTTATAAACTTCTAGACTCAACATCGACCAATACTAGGGTTTCCTACAGACAATCCTACTCTGATACCAAAACATGTAACACCCCTGAGAGTTAGGGTTAAACAAACCTCGGATTAACGTCCAAGATAAACTTAGCCCCAACCTCAAATACTCAAAGTATATGATTCAGTAATATTACAGAACACAGGGATACAATAGCATAAGTTTAAACTCTTAACATAGTACGATATCAGATTATTACAACCAGGCGTCACAGACCCATAGTCACACCAAACAGTGAAAGAAAATTATGTTGTTCTACACAACAAACTTAACAAAGGGCCTAAGAGGCGATAAACACAAGTGACGTCCAAACCCATGGTCCTCTGGATGCTACCTAGGACCCCCAACTACTCGTCAATGTCAAAGTAGAATCCACCTTCAGTTGCAACTAGATCATCTGTAGAAAACAACAACGGCGCAAGGCTGAGTACGGGAATGTACCCCGCAAGACTTAAATAACCTAGTATCTACATGCTCTGGCTAGAAAAGATTTCTGTGGATTTTCTTTGCACATATCCAAATTTATTTGTAAACAAGAGAGAGAAAATGCTCAACTACACATAGTACATTTAAAAGGGGTAAGAGAGCAACCTCTTTCCTACCATGGGTTGACACATAATGGAATGTCATTGCATGTGTTATTTTACAAACCACAATGATCAACATGGCCACACACACTCAACTGGGTGTGGCATTGCAACCTGTTTCAAACTGGTGCTCCATTGCATGTGGCAGTTGAATTCCAACATGTTCCTAGGCTTTCTTACCAAGGTTTGACACATATTGGAGTGTCATTGCATGTGTTCTTTTCCAAACCACACTGATCCATATGGCCACACACACTCGAGTGGGTGTGGTGATGTAACCTCTTTCAACTGGTGCTCCATTGCATGTGGCAGCTGAATTCCAACATGTTCCTGGGCTTTGTGACCATGTTTGACACATATTAGAGTGTCATTGCATGTGTTATTTTGCAAACCACAATGATCAACATGGCCACACACACTCAAGTGGGTGTGGCATTGCAACCTGTTTCAACCTGGTGCTCCATTGCATGTGGCAGTTGAATTCCAACATGTTCATGGGCTTTCTGACCATAGTTTGAAACATATTAAAGTTTCATTGCATTTGTTCTTTTCCAAACCAAAATGATCGACATGGCCACACACACTCAAGTGGGTGTGTCATTGCAACCTCTTTCACACTGGTGCTCCATTGCATTTGCCAGTTGAATTCCAACATGTTCACGGGCTTTGTGACCATGGTTTGACACATATTGGATTTTCATTTCATGTCTTATTTTCTAAACCACAATATTCCACATGGACACACACGATCAATTAGGTGTTGTGATGCAACCTCTCAGCCACACTTGTGCTCCATTGCATGTGGCAGCTGTATTCCAACATGTTCTTAGGCTTTCTAACCATGGTCTAACACATATTAGACCATCATTGCATATGTTATTTTGCAAATTACAATGATCCACATGGCCACACACACTCAAGGGGTGTGGCATTAAAACCTCTTTCAAACTGGTGCTCCATTGCATGTGGCAGTTGAATTCCAACATGTTCCTGGGCTTTCTGACCATGGTCTGACACATATTGGAGTGTCGTTGCATGCGTTCTTTTCCAAACCACAATTATCCACATGGCCACACACACTCAAGTGGGTGTGGCATTATGACATCTTTAAAACTGGTGATCTATTGCATGTGGTTGTTGAATTCCAACATATTGTTGGGATTTCATACCATGGTTTGACACATATTGGAGTGTCATTTCATGTGTTCTTTTCCAAACCACAATGATCACATGGACACACACAGTCAAGTGGGTTGGAATTGCAACATATTTCACAATGGTGCTCCATTCCATGTGGCACTTGAATTCCAATATGTTCCTAGGCTTTTTACCATGGTTTGAAACATTTTGGAGCGTCGTTGCATGTGTTATTTTCCAAACCACACTGATCCATATGGCCACACACACTCAAGTGGGTGTGGTGATACAACCTCTTTCAAGCTGGTACTCCATTGCATGTGGCAGTTAAATCCAACATGTTCCTCGCCTTTCTGACCATGGTTTGACACATATTGGAGTGTCCTTTAATGTGTTATTTTCCAAAACACAATGATCCACATGGCCACACACACTCAAGTGGGTGTGCCATTGCAACCTCTTTCAAACTGGTGCTCCATTGCATGTGGCAGTTGAATTCCAACATGTTCCTGGGCTCTTTGACCATGGTTTAACACATATTGGAGTGTCATTGCATGGGTTATTTTTGAAACCACAATGATCCACACGGCCACACACACTCAAGTGGGCGTGGTCATGCAACCTCTTTCAAACTATTGATCCATTGCATGTGGCAGTTGAATTCCAACTTGTTCCTGGGCTTTCTGACCAAGGTTTGACACATATTGGAGAGTCATTGCATGTGGTATTTTCCAAATCACAATGATCCACATAGCTACACACACTCAAGTGGCGTGGCATTGCAACCTCTTTCAAACTAGTGCTCTATTGCATGCGGTAGTTGAATTCCGACATATTTCTGGGCTTTTTGACCATGGTATGACACATGCTGACTCGTGTAATAACGAGCTCGTTGGGGAACCCCAAGAGGAAGGTATGATGAGCACAGCAGTAAGTTTCCCTCAGTTATGAAACCAAGGTTATCGAACCAGTAGGAGCAAGGAAACACCTTCAAGGTGTTGCTAGCTGGCCTTTGGCAGGGCACACTAATGGTTCTAGCAGCAACATGGAAACCTGCACAACACAACCACAGAACTTTGCCCCCAACTTACAGTGAGGTTGTCAATCTCTCCGGTTTTGCTGAAAACAAAGGATTAGACGAATTGTGTGGAAGAAAGTAATAGTTTTCAGAAAGTAAATAGAAAGCAGTAAACAGTTGTAGATTGATGGTAAAAGAAAGGACCGGGGTAAATAGTTCACTAGTGGTGGCTCTCCTTAAGATAGATGACATGTTGGGTGAACAAATTATAGCGTGGAAATTGACAAACATCGAGAAAGCATACATGCATATACTAATCATCTTGACTCCTTTGAGATTTGATTGGGCATTACAACATTATACATAGACCGTAATCCAACTGCATCTATGACTAATAATCCACCTTCAGGTTATCATCCGAACCCCCTCCAGTATTAAGTTGCAAGCAATAGATAATTGCATTACACATTGCGTGTAAAGTAAATAATATGATTGATCTATGAACAAAGGATTGTTGTTTTCTCCCTAGTAGCAACAGCACATCTAGTACCTTAGAGATTTCTGTCACTTCCCCAGATTACTAGAGGCATGAACGCACTATCGAGCATAAATACTAACTCTTGGCGTTGCTAGCATCTACTTGGCCAAGATAGCTACTAACAACATAAAGCATGCAAGATCACAAATAACAAAGACATGACAGAATCAATAATCAATCTAAAATAGCATCTCAATATCCATCGGATCCCCACAAACACAACATGTAGGACTACAAATAGATGATCTTGATCATGAATGGAGCTCACAAGATCTAAACATGATAGCACAAAGGAGAAGAACCAGCCATCTAGCTACTACATGGACCCGTAGTCCAAGGATGAACTACTCATGCATCACACCGGAGGCTTGCATGGTGATGAAGAAGGCCTCTAGGGTGGATTCTCCCCTCCGGTAGGGTGCCGGGAAGAGCTTCAGATCCCTCCCGATCTAGGGATGGAGATGGCGGTGGCTACATACTCTTTCGTGGAATTTTAATCGGGTACTTAGGGTTTCTGTATCGGAGGCATCTTATAGGCGAAAGGGGAGGCCGAGGGGGTGCCCTAGGTGGCAAAACAACCCTTGGTGTGGGCTAGGCCGGGCCATGCGGCCATGTGGTGTGGCTGGCCCCTGGCCCCTCTCCGTCCTATATTCTGGCTCCGTGTCCCCATCGGTGAAAAACTGACTTTGGCTTTTGTGCCGTCCAATTCCGAGAATTTTCATTTTCTGACTGTCTTGGATCCAAAAACAACAGAAAACAGGCAACTAGCACTGTGGCATATTGTTAATAGGTTAGTCCAAGAAAGTGTATAAAAAGTACTCCAAAGTGTGGATAAAACATAAGAAAGTAGATAAAACCAAGCATGGAACATCAAAAATTATGGATACGTTAGCAACGTATCAACACACACACTCAAGTGGGCGTGGTGATTGCAACATCTTTCACAGTGGTGATCCATTACATGTGGCTGTTGAATTCCATGATTTTCCTGGTCTTTTTTACCATGATTTGACACATATTAGAGTGTCATTGCGTGTGTTTTTTCCAAACCACAATGATCCACATGTCCACACACACTCAAGTGGGTGTGGCATTGCAACCTCTTTCAAAATGGTGCTCCATTGCATGCGGTAGTTGAAATCCAACATGTTCCTAGGCTTTCTTACCATGGGTTCACACATAATGGAGTGTCATTGCATGTGTTCTTTTCCAAACCACACTGATCCACATGGCCACACACACTCAAGTGGGTCTGGTGATGCAACCTCTTTCAAACTATTGCTACATTGCATGTGGCAAATGAAATGCAACATGTTCCTAGGTTTTCTGGCCATGGTTTGACACATATTGGAGTGTAATTGCATGTGATCTTTTCCAAACCACAATGATGCACATGGCCACACACACTCAAGTGGGTGTGGCATTGCAATCTCTTTCAAATTGGTGCTCCTTTGCATGTGGGAGTTGAATTCCAACATATTCCTAGGCTTTCTTACCATGGTTGGACACATACTGGAGTGTCATTTCATGTGTTCTTTTCGAAACCAAAATGATCCACATGGCCACACATAATCAAGTGGGTGTGGCATTGCAACCTCTTTCACAATGTTGCTCCAATACATGTGGCAGTTGAATTCCAACATGTTCCTAGGCTTTTTAACCATGGTTTGATACATATCGGAGTGTCATTGCATGTGTTATTTTCTAAACCACAATGTTCCACATGGCCATACACACTCAATTTGGTGATGCAACCTCTCAGCCACACTTGTGCTCCGTTGGATGTGGCAGTTGTATTCCAACATGTTCTTGGGCTTTGTAACCATGGTCTGACATATATTGGATTGTCATTGCATGTGATTTTTGCATACCACAATGATCCACATGGTCACACACACTCAAGTGGGTGTGGCATTGCAACCTCTTTCAAACTGGTGCTCCATGCATGTGGCAGTTGAATTCCACCATGTTCCTAGGCTTTCCGACTAAGGTCTAACACATATTGGAGTGTCATTGCATGCGTTCTTTTCCAAACCACAAAAATCCACATGGCCACACACACTCAAGTGCGTGTGTAATTGCAACCTCTTTGAAACTGGTGCTCCATTACATGTGGCAGTTGAATTCCAACATATTCCTGGGGTTTTTACCATGGTTTGACACATATTGGAGTTTCATTCCATGTGTTCTTTTCCAAACCACAATGATCCACATGGACACACAGTCAAGTGGGTTGGCATTGCAACCTCTTTCACAATGGTGCTCCATTGCATGTGGCACTTGAATTCCAACATGTTCCTAGGATTTTTACCATGGTTTGAAACATTTTGGAGCATCGTTGCATGTGTTATTTTCCAAACTACACTGATCCACATGGCCACACACACTCAAGTGGGTGTGGCATTGCAATCTCTTTCGAACTAGTGCTCCTTTGCATGTGGGAGTTGAATTCCAACATATTCCTAGGCTTTATTACCATGGTTTGACACATATTGGAGTGTCATTTCATGTGTTCTTTTCCAAACCACACTGATCCACATGGCCACACACACCCATGTGGGTCTGGTGATGCAACCTCTTTAAAACTACTGCTCCATTGCATGGGGCAATTGAATTCCAACATGTTCCTAGGTTTTATGGCCATGGTTTGACACATATTGGAGTGTAATTGCATGTGTTCTTTTCCAAACCACAATGATGCACATGGGCACACACACACAAGTGGGTGTGGCATTGCAATCTCTTTCAAACTAGTGCTCCTTTGCATGTGGGAGTTGAATTCCAACATATTCCTAGGCTTTCTTACCATGGTTTGACACATATTGGAGTGTCATTTCATGTGTTCTTTTCCAAACCACAATGATCCACATGGCGCCACACACACTCAAGTGGGTGCGGCATTGCAACCTCTTTCACAATGTTGCTCCATTACATGTAGCAGTTGAATTCCAACATGTTCCTAGGCTTTTTAACCATGGTTTGACACATATCGGAGTGTCATTGCATGTGTTATTGTCTAAACTACAATGTTCCACATGGACATCCACACTCAATTTGGTGATGCAACCTCTTAGCCACACTTGTGCTCCATTGCATGTGGCAACTGTATTCCAACATGTTCCTGGGCTTTCTAACCATGGTCTGACACATATTGGACTGTCATTTTATGTGATCTTTTGAAAACCACAATGATCCACATGGCCACACACACTCAAGTGGGTGTGGCATTGCAACCTCTTTCAAACTGGTGCTCCATTGCATGTGGTAGTTGAATTCCAACATGTTACTAGTCTTTCTAACCATGGTTTAACACATATTGGAGTGTCATTGCATGCGTTCTTTTCCAAACCACAATTATCCACATGGCCACACACACTCAAGTGGGTGTGGCATTGAACCTCTTTTAAACTGGTGCTCCCTACATGTGGTAGTTGAATTCCAACATATTCCTGGGATGTTTACCATGGTTTAACACATATTGGAGTGTCATTTCATGTGTTCTTTTCCAAACCACAATTATCCACATGGACACACAGTCAAGTGGGTTGGCATTGCAACCTCTTTCACAATGGTGCTCCATTGTATGTGGCACTTGAATTCCAACATGTTCCTAGGCTTTTTACCATGGTTTGAAACATTTTGGAGCATCGTTGCATGTGTTATTTTCCAAACTAAACTGATCCACATGGCCACACACACTCAAGTGGGTGTGGTGATACAACCTCTTTCCAGCTGGTACTCCATTGCATGTGGTAGTTTAATTACAACATGTTCCTCGCCTTTCTGACCATGGTTTGACACATATTGGAGTGTCATTGCATGTTTTATTTTTGAAACCACAATGATCCACACGGCCACTGATACATTGCAAATGTATCTATAATTTTTGATGTTCCATGCTTGGTTTTATCCACTTTCTTGTGTTTTGTTCCAACTTTCGAGTACTTTTCATATGATTTCTTGGACTAACCTATTAACAAGAGCCACAGTGCCAGCTGCCTGTTTTCTGCTGTTTTTGGTTCTAGGAATGTCAGAAAATGAATATTCTCAGAATTGGACGGGACAAAAGCCAAAGTGCCTATTTTTACGGAAGTCATCAGATGCCAGAGTACGAGACAGAGAGGGGCTAGGGGGGCACCACACCACCTGGCCACGTGGCCCAGCCTGGCCCGCGCCTGGGGTGGTGAGGCCAGCCCTGGCACCCCCTCGGCCTCCCCTTCCGACTATAAGATGCCCTCGGGACATAAACCCTAAGTACCCGATCAAAAATCCACGAAAGAGTCTGTAGCCACCGTCATCGCCATCCCTATATCGGGAGGGAACTGAAGATCTTCCCGGCACCCTGCCGGAGAGGGGAATTCACCCTGGAGGCCTTCTTCATCACCATGCAAGCCTCCGGTATGATGCGTGAGTAGTTCATCCTTGGACTACGGATCCATGTGGTAGCTAGATGGCTGGTTCTCCTCCTTTGTGCTTTCATGTTTAGATCTTGTGAGCTCTGTTCATGATCAAGATCATCTATTTGTAATTCTACATTTGTGTTTGCGGGGATCCGATGGATACTGAGATGCTATTTCAGATTGATGATTGATTCTATCATGTCTTTGTTATTTGTGATCTTGCATGCTTTCCATTGTTAGTAGCTATCTTGGACAAGTAGATGCTAGCAACTCCAAGAGTTAGTATTTATGCTCGATAGTGGGTTCATGCCTCCGTAATGGGAAGTGACAAAATCTCTAAGGTACTAGATGTGCTATTTCTACTAGGAGAAAACAAAATCCTTTGTTCATAGAACAATCGTATTGTTTACTTTACGCAGTCAGAAGCAATAATCACATTACTTGCAACTTAATACTGGAGAGGGTTCGGATGATAACCTGAAGGTGGATTATTAGTCATAGATGCAGTTGGATGGCGGTCTATGTATAATGTTGTAATGCCCAATCAAGTCTCAAAGGAGTCGAGATGATTAGTATATGCATGTATTGCTTTTTTGATGTTTGTCAATTGCCCCGCTGTAATTTGTGCACCCAGCATGTTATCTATCTTAAGGAGAGCCACCTCTAGTGAACTATGGATGCCGGTCCTTGTATTTTACATTCAATCTACAAACAGTTTACTTCTTTGTGTTTACTTTCTGCAAACTTTTACTTCTTTCCATTCGATACGTTTAATCCTTTGTTTTCCGCAAAACAAGGGGAGATTGACAACCTCATCGCAAGTTGGGGACAAAGTTATGTGGTTGTGTTGTGCAGGTCTCCACGTTGCTACTAGCACCGGTAGTGCGCCCTGCCAAAGCTTAGCTAGTAACACCTTTGGGGTGTTTCCTTGCTCCTAATGGTTCGATTAAACCTTGGTTTCATACTGAGGGAAACTTGCTGTTGTGCTCATCATACCTTCCTCTTGGGGTTCCCAACGAGCTCTACATCAACCACGCACCAGCACTTTTCTGGGCGCCGTCCATTGAGACATCATCCACACACACTCAAGTGGGTCTGGTGATGCAACCTCTTTCAAACTGTTGATCCATTGCATGTGGCAGTTGAATTCCAACATGCTCCTGGCCTTTCTGACCAAGGTTTGACACATATTGGAGTGTCATTGCATGTGGTCTTTTCCAAATCACAATGATCCACATAGATACACACACTCAAGTGTCGTGGCATTGCAACCTCTTTCAAACTAGTGCTCCATTGCATGTGGTAGTTGAATTTCGACATGTTCTTGGGCTTTCTGACCATGGTTTGACACATATTGGAGTGTCATTGCATGTGGTCTTTTCAAAATCACAATGATCCACATAGCTACACACATTCAAGTGGCATGGCATTCCAAACCACAATGATCCACATGGACACACACACTCAAGTGGTCATCGTGATTACAACCTCTTTCACAATGGTGATCCATTACATGTGGCTATTGAATTCCAAGATTTTCCTGGTCTTTCTGAACATGGTTTGACACATATTAGAGTGTCGTTGCATGTGTTCTTTTCCAAACCACAATGATCCATATGGATACACACACTCAAGTGGGTGTGGCATTGTAACCTCTTTCACAATGGTGCTCCATTGCATGTGGCAGTTGAATTCCAACATGTTAATGGGCTTTCTTACCATGGGTTGACACATAATGGAGTGTCATTGCATGTGTTCTTTTCCAAACCACACTGATCCACGTGGCCACACACACTCAAGTGGGTATGGTTATGCAACCTCTTTCAAACGGCTGCTCCATTGCATGTGGCAGTTGAATTCCAACATGTTTCTAGGTTTTCTGGCCATGGTTTGACACATATCGGAGTGTAGTTGCATGTTTTCTTTTCCAAACCACAATAAGCCACATGGCCACACACACTCGAGTGGGTGTGGCATTGCAACCTCTTTCAAATTTTTGCTCCTTTGCATGTGGCAGTTTAATTCAAACATATTCCTGGGCTTTCTTACCATGGTATGACATGTATTGGAGTGTCATTTGATGTGTTATTTTCCAAACCATAATGATCCACATGGCCACACACAGTCAAGTGAGTGTGGCATTGCAACCTCTTTCAAACTAGTGATCTCTTGCATGTGGAAGTTGAATTCCAACATGTTCCTGGGCTTTCTTACCATGGTTTGACACATATTGGAGTATCATTGCATGTGTTGATTTCCAAACCACACCGATCCACATGGCCACACACACTCAAGTGCGTGTGGTGATGCAAGCTCATTCACAATCATGCTCGATTGCATGTGGCAGTTTAATACCAACATTTTCTTTCTCACCATGGTTTGACAAATATTGGAGTGTCATTGCATGTCCTCTTTTCCAAATCACAATGATCCACATAGCCACACACACTCAAGTGGGTGCGGCATTGCAACCTCTTTCAAACTAGTGCTCCATTGCATGTTGTAGTTGACACATATCGGAGTGCCATTCCATGTGTTATTTTTGAAACCACAATGATGCACATGGACACAGACACTCAAGTGGGTGTGGTGATTGCAACCTTGTAACACCCTCGAGAGTTATGGTTAAACAGACCTTGGATTAACGGCCGAGATAAACTTAACTCCAACCTCGGAGACTCACAGTATATATATGGGGATACAACAGCATAAGTTTAAACTCTTAATAGATTATGATATCAGATTATTACAATCAGGGGTCACAGACCCATCATCACAACAAACAGTGAAAGCAAATTATGTTGGTCTACACAACAAACTTAACAAAGGGCCTAAGGGGCCATAAACACAAGTGAAGTCCAACCCATGGTCCTCAGGCTGCTACCTAGGACCCCCAACTACTGGTCGATGTCGTAGAAGCCACCTTCAGCTGTAACTAGATCATCTATAAAAAACAATAACAGTGCAAGATTGAGTACGAGAATGTACCTACAAGACATAGATAACCTAGTATCTACATGCTCTGGCTAGAAAAGCTTTCTCTGGATTTTCTTTGTGCAAAGCCAACTTTATTTGGAAACAAGAGAGAGAAGAGGCTCGTTTACACAGAATACTTTTAAAAGGGGTAAGAGAGCAACGCCTCTATCTTGAACATCAGCTCTTGTTAACCAAGAGCATCTGATCTACTCATCTAGGATCACCCCCTTGAACCCCCGAGGAAGCATCCTTAATCAGGCGTGGAACATCAATTTTTTATATTTATTTATCATTCTCTATGATCATCACGTCCATTCCCAAGTTGTTCATAACCATGAACATGGCTTTTCGAAAATATTTAACCCTGCAGGGGTGTACAACTTTACCCACACATACCAACCGACTCTTAGTGCCAAATTATTAGCCCTCTTCCATGGAAGGCCGGCAGAGGGTGGTTGACCATGAACTTTACCTTGCTTTCGCCAAGACCATGAGTCACGCCCTAAGGAGATGTCACCGTAATGGGTCAAGTCCCAAAGCCGGTCCCTAGAGATGTGCACAGGGTTCAAGATTACGGAGGCCGTGCCTCTCTTGTTCTTGGCCATGTTTACCTACCTATATGAATGCGCCTCCTACACCGCCTTCGAGAACATCTAGAATGCATATGTCGAATGGAACGCCCGAACTATGTGACTCATGGAATCTACTAGGCAAGTTAGTTAGTCGGGGGATTTTCCAGGCTCCGTGTGGCTGTACGCCCTTCTTGGTTCAAGAGGCAAGAACTTGGTTCCTAGTGGTGGTGAGCATAGGACTACAAAAACCACACCCAACGTGGCCTCCCATACAAGCCTTAGCGTGTTTATCTGGTATATCCACCTCATCGTCATCGAGATGTATCAGTCGTAAATACTAAGCATGGCTAAGCTTGACATTCGAAATAGCTCTATCAATGCTCACATGCTAGTCCTAGGTATGGTAGGAGCAGTGGATCAGGTGTATAAGGTGGCAATAGGGAAACTATGCAACAGATAGGTAACTCTAACTACTGACAAAAGACCACATTGGAATCGTGTGCAATATAGCGAGAAAGTAGATACTTTGTAAAACATAGGTTCAGAATGAGAGGCTACGCTTGCCTTGTCCTTCAGTAGAAAGGTATGGATCTTCGGTGTTGTTGACTTCGGTCTTGTGCTCGGATCCTATCGCGAAGAAGCAATACCAGAAAGAAAGGCAATGATGTACTCGTCGTTCGACGTAGAGCTTGTTGGGAACCCCAAAAGGAAGGTATGATGAGCACAGCAGCAAGTTTTCCCTCGGTTATGAAACCAAGGTTTAATCGAACCAGTAGGAGCAAAGAAACACCCCAAAGGTGTTACTAGCTGAGCTTTGGCAGGGCGCACTACCAGTGCTAGTAGCAACGTGGAGACCTGCACAACACAACCACAAAACTTTGTCCCCAACTTGCGATGAGGTTGTTAATCTCACCGTGTTTTGCGGAAAACAAAGGATTAAACGTATCAAATGGAAAGAAGTAAAAGTTTGCAGAAAGTAAACACAAAGCAGTAAAAGATTGTAGATTGTATGTAAAAGAAAGGACCGAGATCCATAGTTCACTAGAGGTGGCTCTCCTTAAGATAGATAACATACTGGGTGAACAAATTACAGCGGGGCAATTGACAAACACCGAGAAAGCAATACATGCATATACTAATCATCTTGACTCCTTTGAGACTTGATTGGGCATTACAACATAATACATAGACCGCCATCCAACTGCATCTATGACTAATAATCCACCTTCAGGTTATCATCCGAACCCCCTCCAGTATTAAGTTGCAAGCAACAGATTATTGCTTTACGAACTGCGTGTAAATTAAATAATACGATTGTTCTATGAACAAAGGATTGTTGTTTTCTCCCTAGTAGCAACAACACATCTAGTACCTTAGAGATTTCTGTCACTTCCCAAGATTACCAGAGGCATGAACCCACTATCGAGCATAAATACTAACTTTTGGAGTTGCTAGCATCTACTTGGCCAAGATAGCTACTAAAAACGGAAAGCATGCAAGATCACAAATAACAAAGACATGATAGAATCAATAATCAATCTGAAATAGCATCTCAGTATCCATCGGATCCCCGCAAACACAACATGTATGAATACAAATACATGATCTTGATCATGAACGGAGCTCACAAGATCTAAACATGAAAGCACAAAGGAGGAGAACCAGCCATCTAGCTACTACATGGATCCGTAGTCCAAGGATGAACTACTCACGCATCACACCGGAGTCTTGCATGGTGATGAAGAAGGCCTCCAGGGTGAATTCCCCTCTCCGGGAGGGTGCCGGGAAGAGCTTCAGATTCCTCCCGATCTATGTATGGAGATGACGGCGGCTACAGACTCTTTCGTGGATTTTTGATCGGGCCCTTAGGGTTTTCGTCTGGAGGGCAATATATAGGCGGAAGGAGAGGCCGAGGGGGTGCCGGGAGCGGCCACACCACCCCCTGGCGCAGGTTAGGCCTGGCCGTGCGGCCAGGTGGTGTGGTGGCTCCCTGGACCTTCTCCGTCTCGTATTCTGGCATCTGATGACTTCCGGAAAAATAGGCACTTTGGCTTTTGTCCCGTCCAATTCTGAGAATATTCATTTTCTGACTTTCCTGGAACCAAAAACAGCAGAAAACAGGCAGCTAGCACTGTGGCTCTTGTTAATAGGTTAGTCCATGAAATCATATGAAAAGTACTCCAAAGTTGGAACAAAACACAAGAAAGTGGATAAAACCAAGCATGGACCGTCAAAAATTATAGATACATTTGCAATGTATCAACATCCCCAAGCTTAACTCCTGCTCGTCCTCGAGTAGGTAAGTGATAAAAAGAAAGAATAATTTTTGAGGTGACATGCACCATCAAAGACTTGATCAAAGTACTTCAATCATAACATGAAAGACAAAGTTCTAGCAATAAGCAAAGAAACTATGATGCAACATGAAAAGGCACAAACAAAAGATTCATGAATAACATGCTTTGCAAGACGTTTATTTGTTTCACATAAAGAAAACATAGAATAATAGTATTCAGCTTGTCCCTCAATAGAGTACCAAATATAAATGCATAGGACACATTCAAAGTTCATAAGAGTGACTAGATACAATAGTTTAAAACAAGCAATAACAAGTTACGCATCAATCAACTAGTCTTGGGACAATGCACATAGAACTAAGAATGGCCACTATGCTCTCAAAGTAGGTGCATAAATATAGAAGGTGGAGACTCAATATAATGGTGGAAGAAAGGCCTTTGTAAAAGGAAGTAGGGATTCAAGTCTCATAAAGAGCTTCCAAAAATTATGGTACTTGTAGTTTTCATCTCCCATTGCCCCTATCATAAGCATCTTGAAGGTGATTAAGGTTAAAGTGACACAACTAAGAGGATATGCTTGACAAGTTATAAACCGAAATCTCATGCCCCTTACTTACGAAGACCGATCCTCATGCTACTCAACTTCAGTCACGAGTAAGCCCTTGTCATTGTAAGTATATGTGTATCATTAAGAACCATGAACGGGTACCCCTTGCACATGATACGGGAGCTTTCCCATAATCAAAATGACAAGGCAAGCAGACAATGAGCATCTCGGCGATCTTTTTATTTGCTATTTGCATAGGTTTTATTGAGGATGCTTCATAGAGTTCTCATTATGGTGATGCTGCAAGTTTCCACCATGATTAGGCATGGCTTAGGCTAGCGGCCCAGGCGTTTGTCTAACACACATACAAACTCCATGATCTTACAAGTTCCACTTTTATTTCACACCGCCGGGATCCATAAGCAAATGAACATGATATCAACGGGGTACAAAGTACAAGTGCAATGTTGAAAGCATTCCCCATGAAACATGGTTCTGCTAATTTCAACTTATAAAGAGCAAGCATATACGCAACAAAGAAGGACCCAATGGTTCAAGTTTATTAGAGGCAAAAAAGTAAAGTGTGCCATCAAGTTCGCGAGAGCTTTAATCACTAGTTTTCTCATAACAAGTGGAAGGTAAACAAAAGCATGAATATACTTGGAATAGCATAAGCTAGCATGTAGGTATGGTGGACTCTTTGGAATAACTTGGTTTAGGGAGTTGGATGCATGAGTGGAACTGATACTTTGTTGTGGGGGCTAGCAAAAGACTAGGAGCGACAAACTAAGAGAGCAATAATGGCTATAATCATGCAGAGCAACAAAACATCATTGATCAAAGCATAAAGTGATACTACAAGTTGAAAACTAAAGGATCATAAAGGCTATGGTGACTTGAGATAGTCATAACATGGTGTGAGCATGTGCCAAGTCAACCCAAATAAAGCATCAAAGGAGAATACCACTATACTATGCTTTAATATGCTAAAACAACGCATGATTCATCCAAGGCACATTACACAACCTCAATTGTTTATAACAAGTCATGCTACAGCAAAGAATACTAGGCATAAAGCCAAAACAATATCAAGCATGGCATGACAAAGCATAGGCCACAGTCAAAAACGAGCTCTTTTTACCACATAAGTATGAACTTTCCTACTCTTTTCCAAACCAAACCAAACTATTTGCAAACCAATGTATGAAAGAGGGGGTCCAACCAATTTATTCAGAAAACTAAGCAAACCAAAGCAAACGAAAAGCAAAACGAAAACGATAAAGAAGACGCTCCAAGAACAACACAACTGTGCATGAAACAATAAAAATGAAGCGTTTGGAAGAAACCTAGAATTTTTATTGATGAAGAAGGGGATGCCTTGGGCATCCCCAAGATCTGACGCTTGTACTTCTTGGATATTTCTTGGGGTGACACGCGTGGCATCCCCAAGCTTGAGCTTTAGTCCATCTTTCATCTCATTACTCATTCCTTCCATACACCTGAAAATTTTCCTTCATACAAAACTTCACACAATCTTATTAGCAACATCAGTGCACTTAAGATAAATAAGTCTTAAGGTTCAGTTCTAACACCAAATAAACTTCCATTAGAACACTAGCTACTGTAGCACTTCCTTCAAAAAGCTCAATTCCCCAAAATAACTCAAAAAGGAACCCTCAAGAAGCAAATGCAGAAAATGGCAGAAATCTGTCAAAACAGACCAGCAGGTAAAGACGAATTTTTTCGAAGACCTTATGTTGCTCAAATAAAAACATGTTGAACTAGCGAAAGTTAGATAACAACCTGGGGCAGAATCACAACAAATTACAGCTCAATCCGACATACATAACTCGTTCCCGAAGTTTTACGGTGAAGCACCAGAATCTGTTTCGGGACAGCAACTTTCCCAATCATTACTTCACTCTCATTAGAGGTTACTCTTGGCACAAAAAGGAAATAAAAAGGATAAGTAGCGGTTATTACTGAAGTAATAGATTACAAGACTCATCTAAAACTTTTGGGTTATCTCCCAATAAGTACTTTTCTTTAACGCCTTTAAGTTAGGCATAAGAAGCAAGAAAAAGAATCAAGTGTTCTCCAATGAAGAAGCATTAAAACCAAATTTTGTTTTCATAGGAGAAGCAAAAGAAATCTTTTCTCTCTTTTTAGGGAAGTGTTCTATACCTTTCTTGAGTGGTAGTTGATATTTAATGGTGCCTTCTTTCATATCAATAATGGCACCAACAGTTCTAAGAAAAGGTCTTCCCAAAGTAATAGGACAAGAAGCATTGCATTCAACATCCAAAACATAGAAATCAACGGGGACATAGGCATTGTTAACCATAATAAGAACATCATTAAGACTCCCCATGAGTTTCTTTTTAGCATTATCATCAAGTGGGACATTGAAATAACAATCTTCAAGAGGAGGCAAATCAAGCATATCATAAATCCTTCTAGGCATAATAGAAACACTACTATCAAGATCACACAAGGCTTTGAAATCAAAGTTATCCACTTTCATATTAATGATGGGTTCCCAACCATCCTCTTGTTTTATAGGAATAGAAGCTTTATGTTTCATCTTTTCTTCTTTAATCTTTATGAGAGCATCAGTAATGTGTTTTGTAAAAGCCATGTTCATAGCACTAGCATTAGGACTTTTAGCAAGCTTTTGTAGGAACTTAATAACTTCAGAAATATTGCAACCATCAAGATCAAAATCAAATTTATCATCTAAAGTAGTAGAACTATTACTAGCCTCAACACTAGTGGTGGCGATAGTAGAAACACTAATGTTCTAGCAATTTCATCTTCTCTTTCCCACTTAGCATGTAATTCAGCTAATAGTCTAACATTTTCATCAATTCTTACTTGTATAGCATTGGTAGCTGCAAAGGGATTGTCATTAGTTTTAGGTTTAGCAGCTATTTTATTCAAAGAAGATTGAGCTTCAGCCAAAAATGCTATATTTCTTTCAGCATTAGAGAGTTTTTCCTCAATAGTTTTATTGAAAGCAGTTTGTTTACTAATAAACTCTTTAAGCATAACTTCAAGTTCAGAGGGAGCACTCTTATTACTGTTGTAAGAATTTCCATAAGCATTACCATTGTTGGGAGGATATGGCTTATAATTGTTGTTACCAAAATTGTTCCTATAAGCATTATTACCATAAGCATTGCTGCCAAAGTTGTTATTCTTATGAAGTTCACATCAACTTGCTCTTCTTGAGCAACCAAAGAGGCTAGACGAACATTATTTGGATCAATATGGGCTTTCCCATTAACAAGCATAGACATAATTATATCAATCTTATCACTCAAGGAGGAGGTTTCCTCAATAGAATTTACCTTCTTACCTTGTGGAGCTCTCTCAGTATGCCATTCAGAACAATTAACCATCGTATTGTCCAGAAGTTTTGTTGCAGCACCCAAAGTGATGGTCATAAAGGTACCTCCAGCAGCTGAATCCAATAGGTTCCTTGAAGAATAGTTCAATCCTACATAAAAAGTTTGGATGATCATCCAAGCAGTCAGTCCATGAGTGGGACAATTCTTTACCAAAGATTTCATTCTTTCCCAAGCTTGAGTAACATGCTCATTATCAAGTTGTTTAAACTTCATTATTTCACTTCTCATAGATATAATCTTAGCAGGAGGTTAGTATTTTCCAATAAAAGCATCTTTGCACTTAGTTCAAGAATCAATACTATTCCTAGTTAAGGAATTCAACCATTCTTTAGGTTTTCCTCTCAAAGAGAAAGGAAACAATTTCAGCTTAATAATATCACCATCTATATCCCTATGCTTTTGCATCTCACAAAGTTCAACAAAGTTATTTAGATGGGAAGCAGCATCTTCATTACCAATACCAGAAAATTGCTCTCTCATAACAAGATTGAGTAAAGCAGGTTTTATCTCAAAGAAAGTATTTTCAGCCACAGGTGGAGCAATAGGCGTGCTCATAAAATCATTGTTGTTGGTGCTAGTAAAGTCACACAACTTAGTGTTTTCAAGAGTAGTCATGTTTTTCGGTTTTCAAATAAGAAAGCAAACTAGTAAAACTAATTTTTTTTGTCTTTTTGAATAACAAAACAAGCAAACAAAGCAAAACAAAAACAACAAAGTAAAGAGATTGGTTATGAGGGACTCCCCTTGTGAAGATGTCCTTGACTCCCCGGCAACGGCGCCAGAAAATCTTGCTGGCGAGTAGTTGACGTGGGAGCTTCTTCTTCTTCAGTCCCCGGCAACGGCGCCAGAAAATCTTGATGTACTCATCATTCGACGTAGAGCTCGTTGGGAACCCCAAGAGGAAGGTATGGTGAGCACAACAGCAAGTTTTCCCTCAGTTATGAAACCAAGGTTTAATCGAACTAGTAGGAGCAAGGAAACACCCCAAAGGTGTTACTAGCTGAGCTTTGGCAGGGCACACTACCAGTGCTAGTAGCAACATGGAGACCTGCAGAACACAACCACAAAACTTTGTCCCCAACTTGCGATGAGGTTGTCAATCTCACCGTGTTTTGCAAAAAACAAAGGATTAAACGTATCGAATGGAAAGAAGTAAAAGTTTGCAGAAAGTAAACACAAAGCAGTAAAAGATTGTAGATTGTATGTAAAAGAAAGGACCGGGATCCATAGTTCACTAGAGGTGGCTCTCCTTAAGATAGTAACATGTTGGGTGAACAAATTACAGCGGGGCAATTGACAAACACCGAGAAAGCAATACATGCATATACTAATCATCTTGACTCCTTTGAGACTTGATTGGGCATTACAACATAATACATAGACCGCCATCCAACTGCATCTATGACTAATAATCCACCTTCAGGTTATGATCCGAACCCCCTCCAGTATTAAGTTGCAAGCAACAGATTATTGCTTTACGAACTGCGTGTAAAGTAAACAATACGATTGTTCTATGAACAAAGGATTGTTGTTTTCTCCCTAGTAGCAACAGCACATCTAGTACCTTAGAGATTTCTGTCACTTCCCCAGATTACCAGAGGCATGAACCCACTATCGAGCATAAATACTAACTCTTGGAGTTGCTAGCATCTACTTGTCCAAGATAGCTACTAACAACGAAAAGCATGCAAGATCACAAATAACAAAGACATTGTAGAATCAATAATCAATCTGAAATAGCATGTCAATAACCATCGGATCCCCGCAAACACAACATGTATGAATACAAATAGATGATCTTGATCATGAACGGAGCTCACAAGATCTAAACATGAAAGCACAAAGGAGGAGAACCAGCCATCTAGCTACTACATGGATCAGTAGTCCAAGGATGAACTACTCACGCATCACACCCGAGGCTTGCATGGTGATGAAGAAGGCCTCGAGGGTGAATTCCCCTCTCCGGCAGGGTGCCGGGAAGAGCTTCAGATCCCTCCTGATCTAGGGATGGAGATGACGGCGGATACAGACTCTTTCGTGGATTTTTGATCGGGCCCTTAGGGTTTTCGTCCCAAGGGCAATATATAGGCGGAAGGAGAGGCCGAGGGGGTGCCGGGAGTGGCCACACCACCCCCTGGCCCCTTTCCGTCTCGTATTCTGGCATCTGATGACTTCCAGAAAAATAGGCACTTTGGCTTTTGTCCCGTCCAATTTCGAGAATATTCATTTTCTGACTTTCCTGGAACCAAAAACAGCAGAAAATAGGCAGCTGGCACTGTGGCTCTTGTTAATAGGTTAGTCCAAGAAATCATATGAAAAGCACTCCAAAGTTGGAACAAAACACAAGAAAGTGGATAAAACCAAGCATGGAACATCAAAAATTATAGATACATTTGCTATGTATCAGGCAACAATCAGCATATCGAACAATGCAATGCGCAAGCACATGAATGATATGTTCGATTAAAGTTATCATGGCAACGCTAGTATTAACATCGATTTAAATGGGTTCGCAGTACCAAGGGTTTGGCATTCCATTGATCCCATATGCAATTGGGGGGGTTCGATGTTTCTCTAAACTAGCTAGGGTTTAGATTGCTTAGCAAAGCATGATTACATTTTTAAGTGTAAATCTCATTTTTATGGACATGTTGATATATTATTCATATTTTTTGATTAAAGATGAATTAGTTATGAAAATAATAAGGCATTTATGACGTCAGCCTGACGACAGCTAACCCTAACCCTAAATTTTTACACTACAGGCATGTCTAGCCGTAGAGGATAACTAGTAAGGCCAGGGCCAGGTCAGATGCCTTGTTGGCGATCAGCGATCAGCGGGGTCCAAGGCCCGCGTCACCGTGATGTTAGGGTGACGTCACCACGACGGTCACCGTCGGGTGGTCACCGGTAGCAATGGAGGAGAGCACAAGGGGCTATGCGAACATGTGCATTCGAACAAGGGATTCGTGGCAAACCTAACCAGGGTGGCACCATCCTGGATTGGTCACCGGAGGCGTGGCTGCGACGGTGGTCTATGGTGGCGAGTGGCGGCGCGTGACGCGGGGGTAGCACATGCAATGCTAGGAAGGGAGGAAGGTATGGGGAGAAGTAGGAGCTCATCGTGAAGCTGATTATGCAGGCGGCAAGGCGAGAGGGAGGCCGAAGTGGAAGCTAGGGCGGCGGTGGATCTCTTCAGTGTTGGAGAAGACGATGTCGATGTGGGAATCTAGAGGTGGCTAGGGTCGATTCGAACGGCGATGAGGAAGAAGAGGTCGAGGCGAAGCTCGTGGTGCGGCCAGCGGGGCTCGGAGAGGGAAGGAATGGCGGCTAGCCAGCCGCCATGGTGGCTAGAGTTCGAGCGTGCAACGAGAACCAGATAGAGGAAAAGAGGGCGGCATCTGGGGCGAGTGAGAGGATAGGGAGAAGGAGGAGCACGTCTCGGAGGTCTTATCCTCGTCTCCACATCGGTTTAATGGGCGGAATCGGCGATGGAATCGTGGCAACGACATGCTTCCAGCTGGAGAAGACGATGGAGGATTTGCGGAAAACCCCCTAGGAAAGCGAAGAAACAACCAGCGGTCCATACAGCTCGTTCCAGGGACTGGGTTTGTAGGACAACCCCTGGGTTTTAATAAAACGTATAAGTTTATTATAAAAAGCCCTTCTTAATTTATTTTTAAGTCTTCTTAAGTAGGGAAAAGGCAGGGACCTTTTTCTAAAATACTAGGGCCACCCAAAATTTGAATTTGGGCATATTTTAAAACCATTTATAAAGAAACTAAGGTTTTTCACTTGAATTTGTTCATACATATAGTTCACATGCATAATTTTTATTGATTTGAACACATGCATGCAATGCTTACGTACTAATTACAGATACTACAAACTTGGGTTGTTATAGCTCTACCCCCCTTACGAGAATCTCGTCCCGAAATTCCTAGGTTTCAGAAAAGAAGGCAGGGTCCTCAGATCAAAGACGATCTGCTTGTTCCCAGGTTGCTTTGTCCTCAGAGTGATGAGACCACTGAACTTTTAGGAACTTGATGTTTTCTCGACGAGTCTTGCGCTCGGCTTCATCAAGGATACGGACAGGATACTCTCGATAAGTCAGATCCTCTTGAAGGTCAAGAGTTTGGTGATCAACACCATGAACAGGGTCTTTGAAGCAACGCTTGGGTTGAGACACATGGAAGACATCATGTACCTCAGGGAAGTTTGGAGGCAGCTCCAATTGATATGCGAGTTTACCACATTTGGAAAGAACATGGAAAGGACCAACGTAGCGAGGAGCCAATTTTCCTTTGATACCGAAGTGATGGACACCCTTTAACGGAGTGACTCAGAGAAAAAATTGATCACTAACTTCATATTCCACATGTTGATGGTGAAGATCATGATAACTCTTCTAGCGAGATTGAGCAGTTTTGAAACGATCTCGTATAATACGAACTTGCTCTTCTGCTTCCTTGATCTTATCCGGTCCGAAGAACTTTCTTTCACTGGTTTCATACCAATTCAGAGGAGTACGACATGTTCTTCTGTATAAGAACTGGAAAGGTGCCATGTCTATACTAGACTGATAACTATTGTTGTAGGAGAACTCAGCAAAAGGTAAGCATTTCTCCCAGTTCTTACCAAAAGATATGACACATGCTCTGAGCATGTCTTCAAGGACTTGATTCACCCTTTTGGTTTGACCGCCGTTGCTAGGATGATAAGCTTTGTTGAAGCATAGTGGAGTTCCCATAGAAGTTTGAAAACTATCACAGAACCTTGAGGTGAACAAACTTCTGCGATCATATACTATCTTCTTAGGAACTCCATGAAAAACAACAATCCGGGATATGTAAAGATCAACCGAAGAGCTAGCTTGGATGGTTTTTGGAACAGGGAGGAAATGAGCAACCTTGGACAGATAATCAATGTATACCCAGATGGCATCATTTACCTTTTGAGTCTTGGGAAGACCAGTGATAAAATCCATACCAAATTCATCCCATTTCCACTCAGCAATAGGGTGCCATTGAAGGAGGCAGTAGGTCTTTGGTGTTCAGCCTTGATGCGACGACAAACGTCACATTCAGCAACAAAACGAGCGATATCTTGCTTCATGCCAGACCACCAGAATCTTTTACAGAGATCTCGATACATCTTGGTACCTCCGGGATGAATGGAGAGAGGTGATTCATGAGCCTCTTAGAGAATCAAAAAATCCTCAATTCTATTCTCTTCAGCACTACCAGACGGTTACCAAAGTACCTTGATCATCAACAGAGAAACATTTAGCAACTCCCTTAGCAATGATGTCTTTGATCTCAACAACCTAGGAATCATTCTGTTGAGCAAGCATGATTTCATCCTCTATAGAAGACTTCACCTCAAGAGTAGAAAGGAATCCACGAGGAACAACTTCAAGATTTAATCGAGAAAATTCCTCATGAAGAGAAGGTTGAGCTTGTTTGTTCAACAGATTGTTGCAATAAGACTTCCGACTTAGCGCATCAGCAATGACATTGGCTTTGCCGGGTTGATAGTTAGGACCCAAATCTTAATGTTTGATGAGTTCCAACCATCATCTTTGCCTGAGATTCAGATTAGGTTGTGTAAAAAGATACTTCAGACTCTGATGATCCGAGTATAACTCACAAAGACTACCGATAAATTAATGTCGTCATTGCTTAAGAGCATGAACAACAGCTGCAAGCTCGAGATCATGAGTTGGATAGTTATTCTCGTGCGGTTTTAGCTGTCGAGAGGCATAAGCCACCACATGACCATCTTGCATCAACACACATCCGAGACCTTGATGAGAAGCATCACAGAAGATAACAAAGTCTTTGTTGGTGTCTGGAAGAACTAGCACCGGAGCAGTAGTTAGCTTGGTTTTCAAACCTAGAAGCTTTCTTTAGCCTTTTTAGACCATTCAAACTTCTTATATTTCTTGAGAAGATCAGTCATTGGCTTAGAAATCTTGGAAAAGTTCTCGATGAATCGACGGTAATAACCTGCCAGCGCAAGAAAACTTCAAACATCCTTAATGGATTTGGGGGGTCCCAGTTAAGAATGGATTGAATCTTGTTTGGGATAATGGCAACCGCTTTGGCAGAAACAACATGACCAAGGAATATGAGTTCTTGTAACCAAAACTCACATTTGGAGAACTTGGAGTAGATACGATGTTCTTGAAGCTTTGTCAACAACAAACCAAGATGTTCAGTCTGTTCTTCTTGAGTCTTGGAGTATACCATAATATCGTCAATATAGACCACAATGAACTTGTCGAGATACTCCATGAAGACGGAGTTCACGAGCCGAATAAAAGTGGCTGGAGCATTGGTGAGACCAAAGGACATGACGGTGTACTCGTAAAGACCATAACGAGTAGTGAAAGCAGTCCTTGTAATGTCTTCCTTTTGGATCTTGACTTGATGATACCCCGACCTCAAATCCATCTTGGAAAATACAGTGGCACCACTTAACTTATCAAAAAGATCATTGATCCTAGGGAGAGGATACTTGTTCTTACTAGTCACAGCATTGAGAGGGCGATAATCCACAACCAAACGCGGTATATTGGTATCCTGCTTCTTAACAAAGATGGTAGGGCATCCCCAAGAAGATGTGTTGGGCTGAATGTACCCTTTCATCTCCAACTCATTGATACGTTGGTAACATATCCATAATTTTGATGTTCCATGCTTGGTTTTATCTACTTTCTTATGTTTTGCCCACACTTTGGAGTACTTTTTATACACTTTCTTGGACTAACCTATTAACAAGATGCCACAATGCCAGTTGCATGTTTTCTGCTGTTTTTGATTCCAGGAAAGTCAGAAAATGAATATTCTCGGAATTGGACGGGACAAAAGCCAAAGTCGGTTTTTCACCGAGAGGGACATAGAGCCAGAATACGAGACGGAGAGGGGCCAGGGGCCGCTCACACCACCTGGCGGCGTGGCCAGGCCTGGCCCGTGCCAGGGGGGGTGCGGTCACCTAGGGCACCCCCTCGGCCTCCCCTTTCGCCTATAATATGCCTCCGATATAGAAACCCTAAGTACCCAATCAAAATTCCACGAAAACGTCTATAGCCGTCGTCATCTCCATCCCTAGATCGAGAGGGATCTGAAGCTCTTCCGGGCACCCTGCCCGAGGGGATAATTCACCCTGTAGGCCTTCTTTATCACCATGCAAGCATCTGGTGTGATGTGTGAGTAGTTCATCCTTGGACTACAGGTCCATGTAATAGCTAGATGGCTGTTTCTTCTCCTTTGTGCTATCATGTTTAGATCTTGTGAACTCCGTTCATGATCAAGATCATCTATTTGTAATCCTACATGTTGTGTTTGCGGGGATCCGATGGATATTGAGATGCTATTTCAGATTGATTATTGATTCTATCATGTCTTTGTTATTTGTGATCTTGCATGCCTTCCATTGTTAGTAGCTATCTTGGACAAGTAGATGCTAGCAACTCCAAGAGTTAGTATTTATGCTCGATAGTGGGTCCATGCCTCTAGTAATCTAGGGAAGTGACATAAATCTCTAAGGTACTAGATGTGATGTTGCTACTAGGGAGAAAACATCAATCCTTTGTTCATAGAACAACCGTATTGTTTACTTTACACGCAATGCGTAATGCAATTATCTATTGCTTGAAACTTAATACTGGAGGGGGTTCTGATGATAACCTGAAGGTGGATTATTAGTCATAGATGCAGTTGGATTACGCTCTATGTATAATGTTGTAATGACCAATCAAATCTCATAGGAGTCAAGATGATTAGTATATGCATGTATGCTTTCTCGATGTTTGTCAATTGCTCTGCTGTAATTTGTTCACCCAACATGTCATCTATCTTAAAGAGAGCCACCACTAGTGAACTATGGACCCGGGTCCTTTCTTTTACCATCAATCTACAACTGTTTACTACTTTCTCTTTACTTTCCGCAAACTATTACTTTCTTCCACACAATACGTTTAATCCTTTGTTTTTAGCAAAACCGGTGAGATTGATAACCTCACTTTAAGTTGGGGGCAAAGTTCTGTGGTTGTGTTGTGCAGGTTTCCACGTTACTGCTTGCACCGGTAGTGCGCCCTTCCAAACGCCAGCTAGCAACACCTTGGAGGTGTTTCCTTGCTCCTACTAGATCCATAACCTTGGTTCAATAACTGATGGAAACTTACTGTTGTGCTCATCATACCTTCCTCTTGGGGTTCCCCAACGAGCTCGTTATTACACGAGTCAGTACTCCTCTAATTATTTCTTCAACTCCACTAGCTCATGAGGAGGCATACGATTGGGTCTCTTGGAAACAGGTGTAGTTCCAGGAACTAGCTTGATGTAAAACTCCACACTTTAACCAAGTGGCAGGCCAGGAAATTCTTCAGGAAAGATATCCGGAAAATCACAGACTACTTGGACATTTTGAACTTCTAGAGGGGGTAACTCTTCCATACCCTCCATGACATACAACTCTGAAAACGGAACATAAAATGCCGATGGCGACTTCGACCCATCAGACCAATACTTGATTGTTATGCCAGCAGGGGAGGTCACAGTAACAGTCCTAAGTGCATAGTCGATGATGGCTTGATACTTGGATAACCAGTCCATGGCCAGAATGACATCAATGTTAGTTGACTTAAGCGCAATGAGGGAAGTGGGAAACTTATGGTATCCAATATCTATCTCAACCCCATGATTAACCTAGATGGTCTGCCAACGAGACCCAAGAGTTCTAATATCTAGAGGGGAAGGCATTGCTTCAAAAGCTATATCATGCACCCAAGAAAACTCTTGAGATATGAATGTATGCGATGCTCCAGAATCAAATAAAGTTGTTGCTAGAATTGAGTTGACACGAAGTGTACCCAGAAGGACGCATGGATCTTCTTGAGCTTCTTCAACATTCACATGGTTCAGGCGACCATGTCTAGCACCCTGAGCTTTATCATACTTCTTCGCCGGTTGATCATTGCGACGAGCAGCTCTTTGTGGACACTCCCGTGAGTACTGACCAGGCTGGCCACATGAGTAATAGGTAGTTCCAGAGAAGGAACCAGCAGGAGGACGATAACTTGCTCCACTAGTATTTGATTGTGGCGGACAAGGAGAATTGCCAGATGAGTTGGGTGCATAAGGAGCACGAGGCACAACACTGTATGGAACAAAGACTTGACACTTCTTGTTGGCAGAGGAAGACGCACGAGAGTTCCCTTGTTCACACTTCTAGGAGACCTCCATTTCCTTTCTTCCATGCTCTAGGGTAAGAGCCTGGTTGTGCAGTTCCTGGAAGGTCCAGAACTTGAAAGGCAACAACTCATAGCGAACTGTAGGACTAAGTCCCTTACGAAATAACTCTTTCTTATCTTCATCATTGGTCACATACCGGGGTGCATAACGAGCCAGGCGAGTGAACTCATGCGCATATGCTTCAATATCCATACAGCCCAGAGTCAGATCCAAAAACTCCTTCCATTTGAGATCCATGACAGGCTTAGGAATATAGGAGGCGCGGAAAGCTGCGATGAACTCCTTCCAAGTGACAACATGTCCTTGAGCTTGCATATCCATATACCCATCCCACCAAACACTAGCCTCACCTTCTAGCTGATAGGTGGCAAAGTTGACACGGTCATTCTGACCAACACGTAGAGCACTGAACTTGCGTTCAATTATGCATAACGAATCATTGGGATCAAGGGGTTCTCTGAGGTGGGTGAAAATTGGGGGAAAAGAGCGAATGGAATCACCAAGTGTGACACAGTCGTCGGGGCGACGTTCAGTGTTCTGAGCCACATGCTCGAGAAGACGTTTATTCCTCAGATGGTTTGTCTCAATATTGTTGAGAACCTCGGCCATTGTGGGAGGTGGTGGAAGTTCCTCATCAGCATTGGTGTGTTCTCGATGGCCAATAGAACCACGAGTACCGGAAGACATCCTGAGGAGAAAACAAAACCCGTGAGATTGGATAACCAAGAGAAGTACATCAAAAGATGACTTGAACCACAACGAACGGTCATGGTAGAAGCAACCATATGAATTGAGGTCACATCATAACACCAAGTATGGCAGTAGAACAAGCATACTAAACGTATACACTACCAACTTAAATACAAACCATAACAATGGATTGCAAACATAGTATGATACCAACAAACCATAGGAGAAGAAAAAAGTTGAATTCCAAACATTCTTAGCAAGGTTGAAAACAATGTTTCAGATGCCTAGATACATCTTGGAAACTCTGAGCTTTGCAACCGGATACATAGTACTTAGAAAAACAACCCTAGGAACCGTGACCCTAAAAGTTTGGAATGTAAGGTAAGAAATGAAAACCTTTTTAAACAAAATAGGGTAAGAGAACTCAAGCATTAGAATCATACTAGGAAAGGAGTAAAAATAATCCTAGTTAGAGTTTTTACAAATAATTTTCAACATTCAAATAGTTTTATCAACTTCTACACTCAACATCGACCAATACTAGGGTTTCCTACAAACAGTCCTACTCTGATACCAAAACGTATAACACCCCCGAGAGTTAGGGTTAAACAAACCTCGGATTAACGTCCGATATAAACTTAAATCCAACCTCGGAGACTCACAATATATGATTCGGTAACATTACAGAACACAGGGATACAACAACATAAGTTTAAACTCTTAACATAGTACCATATTAGATTATTACAACCAGGGGTCACAGACCGATCATCACACTAAACAGCGAAAGCAAATTATGTTGTTCTACACAACAAACTTAACAAAGGTCCTAAGATGCCATAAACACAAGTGACGTCCAACCCATGGTCCTCAGGCTGCTACCTGGGACTCCCAACTACTCATCGATGTCAACGTTGAAGCCACCTCAGTTGCAATTGGATCATCTGTAGAAAAACAACAACGGTGCAAGGCTGAGTATGAGAATGTACCCTGTAAGACTTAGATAACCTAGTATCTACATGCTCTGGCTAGAAAAGCTATCTCTGGATTTTTTTGCGCAAAGCCAACTTTATTTGTAAACAAGAGAGAGAAGAGGCTTGACTACACAGAGTACTTTTAAAAAGTGGTAAGAGAGAAACGACTCCATCTTGAACATCAGCTCTTGTTAACCTAGAGCATCTGAACTACTCGTCTAGGATCACCCCTCGAACCCCCGAGGAAGCATCCTTAAGCACATGTGGAACATCAAGTTTTAATATTTAGTTATCGTTCTCTATGATCATCACATCCATTCCCAAGTTGTTCATAACCCTGAACACGGCTTTTCGAAAAGATTTAACCCTATAGGGGTGTACAACTTTACCCACATGTACCAACCAACGCTTAGTGCAAAATTATTAGCCTTCTTCCTTGGAAGGCCTGCACAGGGTGGTTGACCACGACCTTTACCTTTCTTTCACCGAGACCATGAGTAACGCCCTAAGGAGATGCTGCCGTAACGGGTCAAGTCCCGAAGCCAGTCCCTAGAGATGTGCGCAGGGTTCAAGATTAGGAACATCGTGCCTCTCTTGCTCCCGGCCACTCTTACCTACCTGTATGAATGCACCTCCTACACCGCCTTCGAGAATATCCAGAATGCATATGTCGAATGGAACGCCCGAACTATGTGACTCATGGAATCTACTAGGCAAGTTAGTTAGTCGAGGGGTTTTCCAGACCCCGTGTGGCTGTACGCTCGTCTTGGTTCAAGAGGCAAGAACTCGGTTCCTAGTGGTGGCGAGCATAGGACTACAAAAACCACACCCAATATGGCCTCCCATACAAGCCTTAGCATGTTTATCTGTCACCTTCGATCATGTCTCCATCTCCTACCTTTCTAGAATTTTGTGGCATCTCCGACTCATCATCATCGAGATGGATCAGGCGTAAATGCTAAGCATGGCTAAGCTTGACGTTCGAAATAGCTCTATCAACGCTCACATGCCAGTCCTAGGTATGCTATGAGTAGTGAATCAGGTGTATAAGGCGGCAACATGGAAATTATGCAACAGATAGATAACTCTAACTACTGACAAAAGACCATATTGGAATCATGTGGAATATAGCGAGAAATTAGATACTTTATAAAAACTTAGGTTGAAATTATGAGGCTACACTTGCCTTGTCCTTCAGTAGACAGGTATGGATCTTCGATGTTGTTGACTTCGGTCTCATGTTCGGATCCTATCGCGAAGAAGCAATACAAGAAAGAAAGGAAACAATAAACATCTCGAACCATGCAATGCGCAAGCAGATGAATGATATGTCGGATTAAAGTTATCATTGCAACCCTAGGATTAACATCGATTAAAATGGGTTCGGAGTGCCAAGGCTTTGGCATTCCATCGATCCCATATGTAATTAGGGGAGGGTTGATGTTCCTCTAAACTAGCTAGGTTTTAGGTTGTTTAGCAATACATGATTATATTTTTAAAGTGTATATCTCATTTTTATGAATATTTTGATATATTATTCATATTTTTCTGATTAAAGATGAATTAGTTATGAATTTTATAAGATTATAACAATTTCTGCCTTATCTAAAACATTTATGAAAATAATAAGGAATTTATGACGTCAGCCTGACGTTAGCTAACGCTAACCCTAAATTTTAACACTACATGAGTGTCTAGCTGCAGAGGTTAACTAGTGGGGCCTGGGCCAGGTCAGATGCCTTGTTCGTGGTCAGCGATCAGCGGGTCCAAAGCTCGCGTCACCATGACGGCCACCATCAGGTGGTCACTGGCGGCGATGGAGGAGAGCGCAAGGGGCTACTCAAACATATGTGTTCGAACCGGGGCTTCATGGCAAACCTAACCAGGGTGGTGCTACCCTGGATTGGACACCGGAGGCGTGGCTATGATGGTGGTCTGCGGAGGCGAGTGACAGCGCGCGACGCGGGGGCAGCACAGGCGATGCTAGGAAGCGAGGAAGGTACGGGGAGAAGCAGGAGCTCACCAGGAAGCTGACTGTGCAGGCGGCAAGGCGAGAGTGAGGCTGAAGAGGAAGCCAGGGCAGCGACGGATCTCGTCGGTGTTGGAGAAGACAACGTCGATGCGGGCGTCAGGAGGTGGCTAGGGTCGATTCGAACAACGAGGAGGGAGTAGAGGTCAAGGTGGAGCTCGTGGTGCAGTCAGCGGGGCTCGGGGACGGAAGGAACGGTGGCTAGCCGGCGGCCATGGCGGCTAGGGATCGGACGCGCGGCGAGAACTAGAGAGAGGAAGAGAGGGTAGGATCTGGGGCGAGTGAGAGGATAGGGAGAAGGACAAGCACCTCTCGGCGGTCTTATCCTCCTGTCCACGTCGACGAATGGGCGGGAATCATGGTGCGGCGGTCAATGGCGGCAGTAGCGGCACGCATCTTCTTCCTGCTAGAGAAGACGATGGCGGATTTGCAGAAAACCCCATGGGAAAGTGAAGAAACAACCCGCGGTCCAGATAGCTCGTTCCAGGGACTGGGTTTTGCAGGAAAACCCCTAGGTTTTAATAAAACCTATAAGTTTATTATAAAAAGCCCTTTTTAATTGATTTTTAAGTCTTTTTTAAGTAGGGAAAAGGTAGGGACCTTTTTGTAAAATACTAGGGCCACCCAAAAATCGAATTTGGGCACATTTTAAAACCATCTGTAAAGAAACTAAGGTTTTTCACTTGAATTTGTTCATACATATAGTTCACATGCATAATTTTTTATTGATTTGAACACATGCGTGCAATGCTTAAGTACTAATTACAGATACTACAAACTTGGGTTGTTACAAACCTCTTTCACAATGGTGATCCATTGCATGTGGCAGTTGAATTCCAACATTTTCTTGGGCTTTCTGTCCACAGTTTGACACATATTAGAGTGTGATTGTATGTGTTCTTTTCCAACCCACAATTATCCACATGGCACACACACTCAAGTGGGTGTGGCATTGCAACCTATTTCACAATGGTGCACCATTGCATGTGGCAGTTGAATTCCAACATGTTCCTGGGCTTTCCTACCATGCGATTACACATAATGGAGTGTCATTGCATGTGTTCATTTCCAAACCACACTGATCCACGTGGCCACACACACTCAAATGGGTCTGGTTATACAACCTCTTTCAAACTGCTTCTCCATTGCATGTGGCAATTGAATTCCAACACGTTCCTACGTTTTCTGACCAAGGTTTGACACATATTGGAGTGTAATTGCATGTCTTCTTTTCCAAACCACAATTATCCACATGGCCACACACTCAAGTGGGTGTGGCATTGCAACCTCTTTCAAACTAGTGCTCCTTTGCATGGGGCAGTTGAATTCCAACATATTCGTGGGCTTTCTTACCCTGGTTTGATACATATTGGAGTGTCATTTCATGTGTTCTTTTCCAAACCACAATGATCCGCATGGCCACACTGTTGGTCCACACAGAGATAAATAAAACTTTTTCCCTACGCGGTGATCCCAAGATCTAGCTCATGTACAAGGCCATGAGGATTACCACTAGACGCGCAGTTGCAGAATCGATGAAGCACGTCGCTTGATGCAGTGCAGTCCTCATGACCCGTTCTGGTTCCACGATCGTCGAAGTGCTGAATGTACATCACCTCCGCTAGTATCCACACGTACGAGGAGGAGTGCCGGTGGTGGACTGCTAGGTCCGGTACGGCGGCGATAGGACGGACTGGGGCTAGGGTTTCCAGCACATGGAGTGACCTAACCTTGTAATCTAAGCCCCTGCGCCCCAGCTTATATAGGGAGTGAAAGTGGGCTCCACTCACTTGTGGACCATTCACTAAAAGGCCTATATTAGTCACTACGAGTCCAACTCACTGACTAAGTCCATGTCTCTATTTGGATCCAACCCAAATAGATTTCATGTTTGGGTCTAACCCAAACTTTCTCCCGCTCTTAAGTGTGTGACCCGACAGGCTCATGGTAACCCGGACATGATCCGAGTCTCACTCGTGACCGATCAGTCGGTAGTGGCTCCTAGCAGAACATGCTGACTCCCAAGTACCAAAGAATCATGACGACATACCTTCCAATGCGACTTTCGCCAGAGTCCCTTTTGCCTCACGATATACCTTGTCGAACTATAGGAGAATAATTGTCATCCCTTAAATAGTCCGACTCTCTTTCTCGATCTGAGATAAGTGATTCATCTGACTAACTCTTAGTCGGTCGCCTCGGTTAACACTTAACCGAGTCGTGCATGGCAATGATTTCCGAATCAAATCTTCCAAGAGGGCCCAGAGAATATCTCTCGAGACGGAGGTATAAAATCCCATCTTGGTTATTCACATCACGTAGCTTGATTCTAAGTCGACCCAAACTCCGTCTTTATAACTTCCTAGTGACGGAACAATGTTTCACAGAACCTAAGTCGGTGATCCTCAACTCAGATTGTGCAATAACCTCAGGTCTAAGGATTACATTGATTGAGACATGCAAATGGCGACTTGTTCGTTGCATCTCAATATGGGTCAGTCCGACTCGCTAAACTATTTAGCCAAATCCGTGTAAGTCAGAATAGCATCTCCATGCCCATGACAAGTGGAACCGAGTCATCTGCCGACTTTCACAATAGTCTAAGTTGTGTGTCCAGCACAACCTCAATGACCAAGGACAATTAGTATGAACAACATGAATATATAGTTCCACAATCAAATCACATATTCAATGATATATATCATTAGTTCATACATGGAAAATAACATTATGAATACATTGGGAATAACATCTTACATGATTGCCTCTAGGGCATATTCCCAATAGTCTCCCACTTACACTAGAATCAATCATCTGAAATCACATGTCTAGGCATCTAATGCCCATAGCTCTCAGGTGTGCCTCATGCTTCGGTTGTAGTAGCGGCTTTATCAATAAATCCACAATATTTGCATCCGTGTGTACCTTGCATAACTTGATATCACCTTGATCCACGAACTGGCGAATCAGGTGGTACAGCATGAGTATATGTTTGTTCTTCTGGTGTTGTCTAGGTTCCTTGGCTTGTGGGATAGCACCATTGTTGTCACAATACACGTCTAACGGATTGGACGAGCCCTGAACCACACCAAGATCCATGAGGAAATTCCTCATCCAAACAGCTTCCTTTGCCGCCTCCGAGGCAGCAATATACTCAGCCTCTATCGTAGATGCAGACACCGTCTCTTGCTTGGAACTCTTCCAGCTCACAGCCCCTCCGTTTATCACAAACACATATCCAGATTGCGAACGATAATCATCCGAGTCGGTGAGATAACTCGCATCCGTGTAACCCTTTACACCGAGTTCATCCTCACCTCCATAAACCAGAAACATATCCTTAGCCCTTCTCAAGTACTTAAGGATATTTTTAGCCGATGCCCAGTGGATCTCTTTAGGGTCAGCCTGGTATCTACTCACAACACTTAGAGCATAGGAAACATCTGGCCTAGTACAAATCATAGCGTACATGATGGATTCGACTGTAGAAGCATACGAAATCGCACTCATCCGACTTTGCTCATCAGTTGTCGAAGGACACTGCGTCTTATTAAGTTTCATGCCATGGGACATCGGTAAGAACCCCTTCTTAGATGATTCCATGTTGAACTTCTTCAACACTTTGTCCAAATATGTACTCTGACTCAATCCAATGAGCTGCCTTGATCTATCTCTATAGATCCGGATTCCTAGTATGTAAGTCGCCTCACCCAAGTCTTTCATCGAAAAACTCTTTTCCAATGATTCCTTGGTTTCTTGCAACATATGGACATCATTTACAATCAGTAATATGTCATCCACATATAAGATCAGAAAGTTTACTTTGCTCCCACTAAACTTCTTGTATAAACAAGAATCATGATCACTCTTGATGAAGCCAAACAATTTGACTACCTCATCAAAGCAAATATTCCAACTCTGAGATGATTGCTTCAACCCATAAATGGATTTCCAAAGCTTGCATACCTTGTCAGCATTAGCCAGATCGACAAAACCCTCGGGCTATATCATATACACGTCCTCGGTTAAATTTCCATTAAGGAAAGCCGTCTTGACATCCATCTGCCATAGTCGAAATAGGCTGCTATAGCTAACATGATCCGAACTGACTTAAGCATCGCCACGGGAGAGAAAGTCTCATCGTAGTCAACTCCTTGAACTTGTCGGAACCCCTTCGCAACAAGCCGTTCTTTATAGATAGAAAAAAATCCATCCATATCAGTTTTCTTCTTAAAGACCCATTTGCACTAGACGGGTCTTGCACCGTCTGGCAGATCAACCAAGTTCCAAACTCGATTTTCATCCATGGACTTTAACTCGGATCTCATGGCTACAAGCCATGACTCAGAATCAGAACCCACCAACGCTTGCGAATAAGTTGCCGGATCATCACTGTCCAACAGTAACACATCATGAACACTTCGCAATCTGGCCGATCTTTGCAGTGTTGGTGTAGTTGCCGGCTCAGGTACTACGACTAGCTCAACCTCTAAGGCTTTTGCCGACTTGCTGCTGGCCGGTATCTCTCGAATTTCTTCGAGCTACACTGTTCTCCCACTGACTCCTCGATTGAGAAACTCTTTCTCAAGGAAGACACTGTTCCGAGCAACAAACACTTTGCCCTCTTCTCGGTTGTAGAAGTAGTAGCCCAAGGTTTCCCTCGGATACCCCACAAAAATACACTTATCCGACTTAGTCGTAAGCTTGTCCAACTGAAGTCGCTTGACAAATGCTTCACAACCCCAAACCTTAAGGAAAGAAAAGATCGGCTTCTTGCCAGTCCACATCTCATGCGGTGTCTTCTCTACCGACTTTGATGGTACTCTGTTTAGTGTGAACACTGCAGTTTCTAGACAATAACCCCAAAATGATAAAGGCAGATATGTCTGACTCATCATTGATCGTACCATGTCTAACAAGGTCTGATTCCTCCTTTCTGACACACTATTTCTCTGCGGCGTTCCTGGAGGAGTGAGTTAGGGAACTATTCCACAAATCTTCAGATGGTCATCAAACTCATGGCTCATGTACTCGCCTCCTCGATCCGACCGAAGAAACTTTATTTCTTGTCGAGTTGATTATGTACCTCATTCTGGAATTCCTTAAACTTTTCAAAGGCTTCCGACTTATGTTTCATCAAGTAGATATATCCATACCTACTCAAATCATCAATGAAGGTAATGAAGTACTCATAACCACCTCTGGCCGTCATGCTCATCGGGCCACATAAATCACTATGTACTAGTCACAATAAGTCGGACGCCCTTTCACAACTCTTTGCAAAAGGTGTCTTGGTCATCTTGCCGAGTAGGCAGGATTCACAGGTATCAAACGACTCCAAGTCGAACAAAGTTAGGAGTCCATCATCATGGAGCTTCTTCATGCGTTTCCAACTTATATGAACAGGCCGACAATGCCAAAAGTAAGTCATATTCAGATCATTTGGTTTGAACCTTTTCACATTTATGTTATAGACAGATTCACCTTCAAGATTTAAAATAAATAACCCGTCCCGGACGGGTGCAAAGCCGTGAAACATATCAATCAAATATAAAGAACAACCATTATTCTTAATTTTCGACTCATAGCCTTCTCTCATCAAACATGAGGCAGAAATAATGTTTCAACTAAGCACTGGAACATAATAACAATTATTTAGCTCCATTAAGAATCCATAATGTAAATGAAGTTACATCGTGTCGACTTCCAAAGCAGCGACTCTCGCTTTGTTGCCGACTCGAATGTCAACCTCGCCTCTTGCCACGCTCATAGTTCTTACCAGTCCCGACAACGTGCTGCATATGTGAATGACTAATCTTGTATCATATACCCAAGAACTACCAGGTGCATTAGCAAGATAAATGTCTATAGCATTGCAAACAATCGTAACTGAGCCGGAAGTCACACCTCCACTCTTGGCATTGTCAGCCAGATACTTGCTGCAATTCCTCTTCAGTGGACATCCAACTTGCAGTAGAAGCAAGTGGATCTGGCTGCAGGAGATGGCTTAGTCCCTGAGGAAGAGCTTTGGACCGGGTCCTCAGCCTTACCTCCCGACTTTGCCTTCTTCTTCTTAGTCCAAGAACTCTTCTTGAACTTAGCCTTATTTTGCACTATCAACACTTGACTGGCGCCTTTCTTGAGATCTGCCTCAGCCTGCTTGAGCATCCCAAGTAATTCAGTGAGCTTCTTATCCATACCATGCATGTGGTAGTTCGATATGAACTTACCATACGCATTAGGAAGAGAGTTTAGAATTATGTTTGTAGCAAACTCTTCGCTAATGGGGTAGCCAAGCCTTTCTAGAGACTGCACGTAACCAACCATCTTGATCACATGCGGACTCAGTGTATTGCCATCTTTAAGCTTGCAGCTCAACAAAGCCTAAGAGACTTGATACCTCTCAGTCTTTGCATGAGCCTGGAACATACATTTGAGGCTTTCGATCATATCGTAGGCCTCAACATTCTCGAACTGCTGCTGCAAGTCCGGTTCCATGTGAGCAAGCATAAGACAACTAATCTCCGTGGATTCATCACAAATCCGACGGTAGGCATTGGTGGCTGAGACAGTCGCATTCTCATCCAGCTCAGCTGGAAGTGGGTTGTCTAGGACACAGTCCCTTTTTTCTTGTTTGAGAACAATTCTCAGATTACGATACCAGTTGGTGAAATTAGTTCCATTCAGCTTATCTTTCTCTTAGATGGTTCTCAAAGCAAAATATGCAGAACACTTAAGACATGTATTCATGAAAGAGCAAGCATATTAAACACTTTAATATTTATGCTCCCACTAGAACCAACACCCCTCTGATGGTTACTTAGTAATTCAGGACCCTAAATAAGCAAGTCCACTAGTGAGCTTTAGCATCACCGCTAGCCGTCAAGTGATCTAGGTAGACAACTCCTTGTCAATCATATCTGATACGACTCCTGTTAGATGGGTGGCATCACATGCCCCGGCTCCCATCCGACTTTTCCTCGAGTCCCACAACCGTTGTGATAGACCCGTCTAGATTACCAAGTGCTTTCGCTGTAAGTTTCAAACTCGAACCCACCTAGTCGGAGCGAATTGATAGCACCTCAATTTTATGAGCCCACTACCAAAAATGTCCAACTTGTGATGGTCCAGCTCTGGCGGGTAAACCGACTAGACCTTCTTTCAGGGATTTCTTTTTACCAACTATCTAATAGAGGTAAAAACAGAGACATAAACATAACACAAAATAAAGCAATTATAATGTGAAATGGTATGGCTCTCTTCATGGTGATCTCCATCTCCACAAAGTCTGTAATCCGACTCGTGCCAACTGTTGTCACGTGCCGCCTTGCACCATGTAGCCGACTTGTACATCGACTTGCATGCCATCCGGATTCTCCAAACAGCTACATTAGCTAGTAATGTAAATTACATAGTGAATCCGACACGCATGTCGTTATACAATAAAATGACAGCACCTAGGCTCCAGCCGGCTGACAAAAACTGTGATACACAGATCACGTATGGACTACACACATCACATGCACATAAGCCATACCATTCACAACAACATCCTGCAAAAACAAGTTATGCATAGATACGACATCTACCGGCGTTGTGAAACTCGCAACGACATCTAAGGCGCTACGACAGGGCGAAGCCGGCGCTATCGCAGATCTCATCTGCCTTCCGAACATGGATTTCATCATCGGGTAAAACAATTTTACCCAAATCAGATCCGTACTCCGATTCGACCATACTCTTTAATCTTCGATCACCGCATACGGATTTACGTGTCACAGTCTACCCCGATGGCGGAAGCCGACCGGTAGGGGTATGTCGTTCCATGACCTTAGCGGTATGATCATGGAAAACGGATCATCCAATTCCCTGAGTACAGTTGATCCAATCAACCTCGTACAAAACCAATTTATCTCATAGATTGACCACCAAAACTGTAATTAGATCCAATCTAACGTCAACCGCGTATCACACATGCACAATCTCGAGCCTAAAACCAGAAGCTTTTGCTCTGATACCACTGTTGTGCCACGCAAAGATAAACAAAACTTTTTCCCTACGCGGTGATACCAAGATCTAGCTCAGGTAGAATGCCACGAGGATTACCACTAGACGTGCAGTTGCGGAATCGATGAAGCACGACGCTTGATGCAGTGCAGTCCTCACAATCCGTTCTGGTTCCATGATCGTCGAAGTGCTGAACGTACAACACCTCTGCCAGTATCCTCACGTACGAGGAGGAGCGCCGACGATGGACTGCTAGGTCCGGTACGGCAGCGACATGACGGACTGGGGCTAGTGTTTCCAACACATGGAGTGACCTAACCTTGTACTTTAAGCACCTGCTCCCTAGCTTATATAGGGAGTGAAAGTGGGCTCCACTTACTTGTGGCCCATTCACTAAAAGGCCTATATTAGTCCATGTCTGTATTTTGGTCCAACCAAAATAGATTTCCTATTTGGGTCTAACCCAAACTTTCTCCCGCGCTTAAGTGTGTGACCCGATAGGCTCATGGTAACCCAGACACGATCCGAGTCTCACTCGTGACCGATCAGTCGGTAGTGGCTCCTAGCAGAACATGCAGACTCCCAAGTACCAAAGAGTCATGATGACATACCTTCCAATGTGACTTTCGTGTGAGTCCCTTTTGCCTCACGATATACCTTGTCAAACTATAGGCGAATAATCGTCATCCCTTAAATAGTCTTACTCTCTTTCTCGATCCGAGATAAGTGATTCATCCGACTAACTCTTAGTCGGTCACCTTGGTTAACACTTAACCAAGTCGTGCATGGCCATGCTTTCCGAATCAAATATTCTGAGAGGGCCTAGAGAATATCTCTCCAGACGGAGGGGCAAACTCCCATCTTGGTTATTCACATCACGCGGCTTGATTCTCAGTCGACCCGAACTCCGCCTTTATAACTGCCTAGTGACGGAACAATGTTTGACAGAACCTAAGTCGGTGATCCTCAACTCAGATTGTGCAATAACCTCAGGTCTAAGAATTACATTAATTGAGACATGCAAATGACGACTTGTTCGTTGCATCTCAATATGGGTCAGTCCGACTCGCTAAACTCTTTAGCCGAATCCGTGTAAGTCGGAATAGCATCTCCATGCCCATGACAAGTGTAACCGAGTCATCTGCCAACTTTCACATTAGTCTATGTTGTGTGTCCAACACAACCTCGATTACCAAGGATAATTAGTATGAACAACATGAATATATAGTTCCACAATCGAATCACATATTGAATGATATATATCAGTAGTTCATACATGGACAATAAATTTATTAATACATTGGGAATAACATCATACATGATTGCCTCTAGGGCATATTCCCAACACACACTAGAGTGGGTTCGCCATTGCAACCTCTTTCATAATTGTGCTCCATTACAGGTGGCAGTTGAATTCCAACAGGTTCCTACTATTTTTTACCATGGTTTGAAACATTTTGGAGTGTCATTGCATGTGTTCTTTTCCAAACCACACTGATCCACATGGCCACACACACTCAAGTGGGTGTAGTGATGCAACCTCTTTCAAACTGGTGCTCCATTGCATGTGGCAATTGAATTCCAACATGTTCCTGGGCTTTCTGACCATGGTTTGACACATATTGGAGTGTCATTTCATGTGTTCTTTTCCAAACCATAATGATCCACATGGACACACACACTCAAGTGGGTGTGGCATTGCAACCTCTTTCAAACTCATGCTCCATTACATGCGGCAGCTGAATTCCAACATGTTCCTAGGGATTCTGACCATGGTTTGACACATATTGGTGTGTCATTGCATGTGTTATTTTCTAAACCACAATGATCCACATAGCCACACATTGCAACCTCTTTCACAATGGTGCTCCATTGCATGTGGCTGTTTAATTCCAACATGTTCCTAGTCTTTCTTACTATGGTTGGACACATATTGGAGTGTCATTGCATGCGTTATTTTCCAAACCATAATGATCCAAAGTGTGTGTGGTGATGCAACCTCTTTCACACTGGTGCTCCATTACATGTGGCAGTTGAATTACAACATGTTCCTGGGCTTTTTGACCATGGTTTAACACATATTGTAGTGTCATTGCATGTGTTATTTTCGAAAGAAAAATGATCCACATGGCCACACACACACTCAAGTGGGTGTGGCATTGTAACCTCTTTAACACTATTAGTCCATTGCATGTGGCAGTTGAATTCCAACATGTTCCAAGGCTTTCTGACCAAGGTTTGACACATATTGGAGTGTCATTGCATGTTCTCTTTTGCAAATCACAATGATCCACATAGCCACACACACTCAAGTGGGCGTGGCATTCCAACCTCTTTCAAACTAGTGCTCCATTGCATGTTGTAGTTGAATTTCAACATGTTCCTGGGCTTTCGGACAATGGATTGACACATATCGGAGTGCCATTGCATGTGTTATTTTCCAAACCACAATGATCCACATGGACACACACACTCAAGTGGGTGTGGTTATTGTAACCTCTTTCACAATGGTGATCCATTGCATGTGGTAGTTGAATTCCAACATTTTCCTGGGCTTTCTGACCATGGTTTAACAAATATTAGAGTGTCATTGCATGTGTTCTTTTCCAAACCACAATGGTCCACATGGCCACACATAGTCAAGTGGGTGTGGCATTGAAACCTCTTTCACAATGGTGCTCCATTGCATGTGGCAGTTGAATTCCAACATGTTCCTGATCTTTCTGACCATGGTTTGACACATATTGGAGTGTCATTGCATGTGTTATTTTCCAAACCACACTGATCCACATGTCCACACACACTCATGTGGGTGTGGTGACGCAACCTATTTCAAACTGTTGATCCATTGCATGTGGCAGTTGATATCCAACATGTTCCTGGGATTTCTGACCATGGTTTGACACATATTGGAATGTCATTGCATGTGGTCTTTTCCAAATCACAATTATCGACATAGCTACACACACTCAAGTGGCGTGGCATTGCAACCTCTTTCAAACTAGTGCTCCATTGCATGTGGTAGTTGAATTCCGACATGTTCCTAGGCTTTCTAACCATGGTTTGACATATATCGGAGTGCCATTGCATGTGTTATTTTCCAAACCACACTGATCCACATGGACACACACACTCAAGTGGGTGTGGTGATTGCAACCTCTTTCACAATGGTGATCCGTTACATGTGCCAGTTGAATTCCAAGATTTTCCTGGTCTTTCTCACCATGGTTTGACACATATTAGAGTGTCATTGCATGTGTTCTTTTCCAAACCACAATGATCCATATGGCCACACACACTCAAGTGGGTGTGGCATTGTAACCTCTTTCACAATGGTGCTCCATTGCATGTGGCAGTTGAATTCCAACGTGTTCCTAGGCTTTCTTACCATGGGTTGACACATAATGGAGTGTCATTGCATGTGTTCTTTTCCAAACCACTCTGATACACGTGGACACACACACTCAAGTGGGTCTGGTGATGCAACCTCTTTCAAACAGCTACTCCATTGCATGTGGCGGTTGAATTCCAACATGTTCCTAGGTTTTTTGACCATGATTTGACACATATTTGCGTGTAATTGCATGTGTTCTTTTCCAAACCACAATAATCCACATGGCCACACTACAAGAAAATTTTCCTTCCGCAAGGAGTTGGCCCCACGGTCATCGTAGAAGGCGTGTCTTCCGCGACGAAATTCTCGGCTCGGCCGTGGCTGATGGAAAACTTTTTTTCCGGTTTCGCGGCCCTCTACTATGACGGATCTACTAAAAATGTAGATGAAGCTCAGCCAGCGCGTGGCAGAAGCAAGATTTTCGTTTCCTCACATGATGTTGACTCTCCGAAGTCTTTTGAGGCGTGTAGGTCCCGGACCTTAGTGTCTCTAGCGGACCATACTTTTCGGTAACGCCTCCCTGATTTGAACTCGATAACTTTGCTCCAGGCGTTTTGTCAGCCTGCTAGGTCCCACATGTCAGCGTCTCATTGGAAGGATCGTGTGTATGATGGAATTTTTTCCTTCGCTCACGCTACCCTGTTCCGAAGTTGATAGCGCTGCTCGATGCATCTACCATCTAATCAACCTCCTGGGACCAACATGTCATCCTCTCATTAGAAGAAACGTGTGTATGATGGAATTTTTTCCTTTGCTGGTGCTACCCCATTCCGAAGCTGATAGCGCTGCTCGACGCATCTACCGTTTAACATACCTCCTAAGCCCCACATGTCATCCTCTCATTAGAAGAAACGTGTGTATGATGGATTTTTTCCTTCGCTTGCGCTACCTTGTTCCGAACTTGATAGTGTTGTTCGATGCATCTACCGTTTAATCACGATGCTGGGCCCCACATGTCATCCTCTCATTAGAAGAAACGTGTGTATGATGGATTTTTTACCCTATGTCGCGCCTTCATGTTCCGAACTTGATAGCGTTGCTCGTTGCATCAGCCGTTTATTAATGCTAGTGGGTCCCCCATTTCAGCCTCTCATTACAAGAAACGTGTACATGCTGAACTTTTTTCTCGCTTGCGTCTCCCTGTTTCGTACTGGCTACATTGCTTGATGCAGCATCTGTATAAGGTCGTGCTGTTGGGTCCCACATATCAGCCTCTCTGTAAATGAAACTTGTGTATCATGGACTTGTTTTGGCCATGTCCACTTTTTTACCTTGGCAACTTGCTGGGTCCCAGATGTCAAGCACCTCTGTGCAAGAAACATGTCTGTGCTGGGTGTCAGCTGACAACATCTATTTGAAAGAAACGTGTGTATGTTGGACTATTTTTTTCGGTCCCATATGTCAGCCTCAGTGTATAAAAAATGCTCATAAAGGCTGAATTAGAAAGATTCTGGGCTAATTCGGGGCGGATGCCCTATTCATCATGGCTTATATTCCATGGGCTCACTCCTAAATTGAATAGGATATGGTCGGTGGTCACAAGACCACGAAAAGGCTGAATTAGAAGGTATTGGGCTATTCTTGGGGCTGATAGGCTAATTTCATTGGCTATGCTTGGCTCTGCTATGTCCGACATGTTAGCTTCTCTATAAGTGCAACGTGTGTATGATGGACTTTATTTTCGGCCACGTCCTGTATTTTCACCATGGCACCCATGTATGGTCTTACAGTTGGGGCCCTTATGTTAGCGTCTCTAGCATGTTCTCGCTTGTGGGTCCCCGATGCAGCCTTGTATGTTCTGTCTGGTGGGTCCCCGATGCGAGCCTCTCTATACAAGTATTTAAACTTTTTTCGAACCCACCCTCAAAACAAACTCCAGGGACGCTGCATGTTGGTGGGTCCGTGATGTCAGCCTCTCCATAATGCAATATTGCTAGAAGAAGAAAATGTAAACCCAAAGATACACACACACAAAGGAGATTCGAACAAAATACCTTCAAATCAAATAAACGTAAACTGAGTGTGTTTCCACTACAACAAAGATATTTATAGAAAAAATACCATTAAACTTATATTAGTACTACAACTTCTGTATTAGTCTTCTTAAAATATTTTGTTTGTCTATGTTTATCTCTTTTAAAATATAAAAGGCAGCGCTCCTGGCATCTCAATTTATAAAATGCCACATAATGGGGTATTTTCTTAGAAACATGGGTAGGCAGAGTTTTTATTATTATGAGAGGTGGGGGGCAATGCCTCAAAGGCCAAATTAAAAAGTGTTTGGCTATTGTTTAACGTGGGTTATATTCCATAGGTTATGCTCCACGAGCATCATTCTCAAATTTCACTAGGTTGTGCTCAGCAGTCCACTGACCCGTAAAAGGCCGAACTAATGTTCTTGGCTATGCTCCATGGGCTCCTTTCTAAAATTTTGCTGGGTTGTGGTCAGCAGTACCTAACACCGAAAAGACTAAATTAAAATGTTCTGGGCTAAAGAGGGGCCAAATGAGCTACTCCCTCTGATTCAAATTAGTGTTCTAGGATTTGGCTAGATTCAGACGTATCTAGCACTAAAACACGAATAGATATGTAAGAATCTAGAAAAATGTGAGAACATTAATTTGGATCGAAAGGGAGTACTAGATTTCTTCTCCTGGTTAATAAAAATTGCATCGTGATGTGCTTTGCCGGATTCGAAACAAAGACCTCAGCGAGGGCGGGGGAAAAGCGATAATTTTTTTGGCAAATATTCATGTCAAAATTCAGTAGTACAGAATAAGGTAGAAAAATTATCAATATTTTGAAAGTTAATATTCGGGAGCACTTGACCAATTCAGCAGCATTTCAAAAGTAACCAATGCAGCAATACAGACAATGAAATACAATACCAGTACATCAGTATTAGTTACACAAATGCTTCAGTAATAGCAATGATAGAACATTTGAGAGATTCAGTAGCTTTCCTTCTTGAAATTCAATAGCAGTACAGAGAGAATCAATTCTTGTTCCAGCTAAAAAAACCTTGGCCCACGATCAGTTTGGTCTGTTCTCCGAATAGACTCAATCATTGGAGCAAGCAAAACTGAAGATCAAGTTTGCTTCTGCGTGAATACCTCCTCCTTACGTTAATGCCTGTGTGACCACCCATAGCAGCCAAAATGCCCAAGACTCATCCAGATAATTGTAACAATGCTAAGTTTCAAAAGAAAAGCATGACAATCTAATGCACTTCATCTAACCAATTACCAGTACATCACAGTTCGTTCTACAAAATATTGTTCTAATAGTAACGATAGAACATTTGACAAATTCAGTAGCATTTGGAAGATTCAGCAGTATAGAATAGACCGTAAAAATATCAGATAGATTCCCGTTCATATTCAGCAGCACTTGACAGAGTCAGCACAACATTTCAAAGTGACTGGTTGTAGCAGTACACAGACAGTGACCAAAAGAATTGATAGATTCAACAATGCGGACATTGAAATTCAATAGATGTAGCAAGGACTGATTCAAAAGGAAAGCAAGACCATATTATGCACTCGACCGGTCGATCTAAACAAGTATCGAACAAAACTTTCAAGAGGTTCAGTAGCATTTGAAAGATGCAGCAGTACATAATAAGAAAGAAAAATATCGACAGCTTCACAGTTCACATTCAGCGTCACTTGGACATATTCAGCAGCATTTCAAAGTGACTGATTCAGTTTGTCCTTTTCTCCGTACACTCGATCATTGGAGCAACAAAAACTGGCGATCAAGTATGCTTTTCTATGCATGCCTCCTTCTCACATGAATGCAAAGGCTTGTCAAGATTATGAGTTTATGACAAGGCCAAGTTACAAAAGAAAAGCAAGACCATCTACTGCACTTGATCTAAACAAGTAGGAGTACATCAGTATTAGTTCTATAAAATGCCAAGTTCCAAAAGAAAAGCAAGACCATGTACTGCACTTGGTCTAAACAAGTAGCAGTGCATCAGTGTTAGTATTATAAAATGCCAAGTTCCAAAATAAAAGCAAGACAATCTACTGCAGTTGATCTAAACAAGTACAAGTACATCAGAGTTAGTTCTACAAAATATTGTATTGTACGTACTAATAGTAACAATAGAACATTTGATAAATTTAGTAGCATTTAAAAGATTCAGCATTACGGAATAAGACCAAAAAAATATCGACAAATTCCCAGTTCATATTCAGCAGCACTTGACAAATTCCCGGTTCATATTTAGTAGCACTTGACAGATTCAGAAGCATTTCAAACTGACCGAATTAGCAGTACATAGACAATAATTGACAGATTCAGCAATGCACATATTGAAATTCAATAGATGTAGCTAGGCCTGATTCAAAAGTAAATCAAGACCATACTCTGCACTTCTTCGGTCAATCTGACCAAGCACCAGTACATAGTTATTATTGCAAAATAGATTAGCAGAGGAAGAACTCCATAGAAAATACTCAGAACTACCTTAAGCTAGGAACTATGTCTCCCAAAATGATATGTACCAGTACATACAGTAGGTATTATTACAAAATACATTAGCAGTAGTTGAACTCCATAAAAATACTCCTAAGAACAACTAATAAGAACAGGTAGAAAGTCTTTCTAGCAGTTCAAATACTCCAACAAACATTAATATGTGTTTATCTCACTCATGAATCCTGTTAATCCTAAGACAGTATTCCAGGGTGAATACCGACGGTTAACGAGCGACCAGGTGCGACATTGGCACCGGCAGGAGGCACTCCAACTCATCGAACGGGATGCCGTCAGGCGACACGGTCCTCTCCGGCACGCATAGCCCGGAATTTCTTATCCTTCTCCCCTTAAAGACAGTCGACGACCAAAACTTCACCATGTACCGCGGCGACAAGCACGAAACCTACCTGACGCATACGACGGATACGACGTGCCACATTTGGCGCGTTTCAAATCGCACCACAAACACAATACCATCGTCCCTGGATCCGATGATATCTACTGTCCGTAGGCCTGTTGCCAACAGAGGCTTAGAGGAGTACCTGCGTGTGTTGCCGTAGCGTAGACTGCACACCTTCATCGAGTGAGCTTCACATAGGTGGGTGAGGAGCACCGCCGGCGAGGCAGCGAAAATGCATCCATCATCCATGAAGTTGCAAGGGCCATGCGCGCATGCAATCTTGTGGTTGTGGACCTGACGGTACGCGACCAATGTCCCTCAACCATCGTTGGGGCATCTGCTACCTTTTCTGCTGGTGACTCGGAGGTTCAACTCCTTGGAGCATGCGGCCAGCCGGACGGTGCTGGTAGTGTCCATACGCATAGAGATCTCGTCGAATGCATCGGCGCCGATGTTCCTCCATCTTCCATACCACCGGTAGGTCCCCGAATCCGCCATCGCATCCCAATTGCCTTGGGGCGAGGCGGATCAATTTATGACTGTTGGGAGGTTTTGGAGGAGAGGGGTGGTGGCCTGGAAGGACCGACTCTGTGGGCGATATGGCGACGAAAATGAGTGAAGCGCGCGTTGGATACGATACCAAATACTACTGGAGATGGGGAAGACGGTATGGCTGGTTGAACGAGGAGTTTTTTGCGTGTTCCTTCGTCGGTCTTCTGCTGCAGGGTGCAACTGCATCGAGGAGACTTTAATTATTAGCTAGCTAGTGTAGCACACCAATGTTGTCTAGTACTACTGTAGTAGCATCGAGGAAACTTTACTAGTAGTAATTAGCTAGCTAGTCTAGCACGCCAACACTGTCTATTGGAATGTCATATCATCTCATTATAAAATTGTAATACTCCATAAAGTAGTAATAGGTAAAGCTGAGAAATTAATTATATTTCTGAGCCGCTTCCATAAAGTATCGGATGTATATTTGGTTCTTGTACTTGTGCATAGCGTTCATTGCGCTAAAGTCTAGTATCAATAGATTCTCCTAGTTCCTCCATTTCAAAATATAAGATGGTTTAGCTTTTGTGAAACAAATGTATCTAGACATCTTTTACTACACACTAAAAGTAGTGTGTAGGTTCGGAGTGAACCACACAGTAATAGTCGTCTAGATACATTCGTTTCACAGAAGTTAAAACATCTTCTATTATGGAACGGAGTGAGTAGATGCTACAATGGAAAAGAAAATTTGAGGGTTAGTAATGTTGGAATTTTCTAGTCTTGATACAATGGTTAACCTTGAAAGTTAACCATACACTATATAGTGGTAAGATAAGATAAGATAAATCTCTAAAAAAATATGGTCTTGTCATATCAGTTTAACCAAAGACTAGTGCATGAGGCTATAATCGTTGAAGCCAAGATTGTTTTCATAGAGTACGATACTTACACAAGCATTGAGGTGATTATTCATGTTTATGGCATGTGGTCCGTAACATCCTGTTGATGCTAAAATTTTCATAATTTCTAAAAGAACTCTAGAATCGGCCGACTAAAGTGCATTATGCTAAAGGTCCAAAAAATATAGTCAAGTTTATACGAGTCAATGAACATAGTACCAATACAAGGACATGTTTCAAAAGAGAGGAGACCAACAAGTTGAAAGCCGATGACTTCATACAACCAAACAAAATAAACAGTTCAACATGGTCTAGAAATATTTCTCTAATTGTAGTACCAACTATTCCATATGGATTGCATCAGTATGTACTGTGGCAACATGTCTTGTTTCTTAGTTAAGAATGAGGCCGGTTCCAATTGAAGGTGTTCGCGAAGGTTGGTACGAACCAAGGCGAATGCTTCACCGTTCCTATCCATAAGCGAGGGTTACTAGTTTCCTCAAGGACATTGATTTCAGAAGTAACACCGCAGTCTTTACCACTAAGACTAAAACGGCATAATTTAGGACGCGCCTCTTGGGAAAGCCATGTTGTAGTTGGTAAGATGTAGACACCGTTGTTTCTCATCAAATAACCTGAGGTAAGATCTGCACCACCTACGCGCATGATAATCGGATAGTTCACTCCAAGGAAAAGAGAATATGATCCAAGGTCAGCAATCCTTTCACATGGATTAGCTTGATCAACCCGACCAGTGTTCATTGAGAACACCAAGCAGGCAAACCCGGAAGTATAAGTGGAGATAGTGCGACCATAGTGTACAACATGAGGATGAGCAGCACCAGTACGATGGCGGAAATGACAAGACAACTAGGATCATAAGAAGTGCCACGCGAATATATATGAAGAAGTCTAGAACCATCTACAGGTCTTGCTAACCACCAAAAGTAGTCGTGCTTGTCTCCAGTAGCACTAAGAAATGAATCCACCAACTCATCCGCGATAGCTGATCGCGCCAAGACCAGCGCATGACAATGAAAAGGTAGCAAAATGCGTTAACTTATGATTCTGGCAACATGATATAGTAAATACTACGACCTAGAACATAGGAAATACTACGACCTGACCAGCGCATGACAATGAAAAGGTAGAAAAAGTTTCTTCCAATTGAACTGCATGCAAAGTATCTCGAACATAGGAAAAACAACTACGACCTAGAATCGTACAAAGGAAACAAAGCATTATATAATAGGGAAATTTCCTAGAGAATGGACTCATCTTTTTTTTGAACAACACGGGTAATTTTTGGCTCGTTTTATTTAAAAAAGGCAAAGAGAATTGACCAGTTCATTTGTTAGGGGAACTTGCCCAAAACCCGTGCAAATGCAGAAAATATAGGATAGGAAAGACACATGATTTTACATTTGCATGTCCATTTATACTCCGGCAGGATTGCGGTATGTTGGATTACATTGAACGGAAAAATGGATTCTTTTTAGGAGCTTCAAGTATATATTAAATTCCTATTGAATGAACTAAAAGACATCCGGAAAAATCTACTGTGCATAATTCAATCTGATGAATCAAACGACTGCTATAAGAAAAAATCATACGAAAAAACTATGATTCGTACAGTTCATAGAGTTTTAAATAACTACTTGTATTTTCATTTAAATGAAACACTCCCTATGTCAATTCAGTACAATAGCTTGGGCACATGAGTAATTAAGCCAGTACATCACATATGAAGGAATAATTACCAGGATGTAGAACGCCGCCGCTGCCACATGCATGGTTTCGGAGAACGCCGCCGCTTCGACGGCCGGCGATACAGCGTTGGCGGCTACATCGGCCGCCGCCACGGCGCCGGTGGATACCGGGCACGCCGCCACGGCATGGGCCGTTTCCGCGGCCTGGGCATCCTCAACCGCAACGGTGCCGGTCCGGTGACCGGCGTCGCGCCTCTGCAGATGCCTGCCACGTCCGTCGCTCCGCACGCGCCGGCAGCGCTGCTGCCGGCTTTCTGGTGCTCAGACCATGGCTGGGTCTGCTGCCCCTGCACGGGAACGGATCTGCCGCCGGCGTGGACGCGGTTGGGCAGTCTCCCACGTCGGTCTTCGAGTTCAGCTCGACCAGCGCCGCACTCGCCGACTTCCGCACCATTGCGTCGCGCCTTCCGTCTCCGACCCCGGCGGTTGTCGAGGTTGTCAGCCGTCATGCCGCACGCCAACGCCGCTGCCGTGGCGCCGCGCGCCAGCACCGCGGTTGTCAAGGTCGAAGCCTCCGCGCCACGCCTTTCGTCACCGATGCCCGCGACTCCGCCTCCTTCATCGCGCACGGGCGCTTCCCGTCGCCTCGCCGCGCTCGGGCTCCCGCTACCCAGCTCACCGTCGGGTGGCCGTGGCCGCCATTCCGTTGGATAGAGCCCGGTCGCGCTTGGACTTCCCAACGGCGTCACGCCTGGCACCTGCCTCCTCAATGACTCCTCCGACGAGGAGGTCCGCGGCGGGAGCAGCTCCGGCCGCCGGTGCAATCCACCCGTGCGGCAGTGCCTCCTGGTGCGCGTGGTACAGAAGCCTTGGCGTCGCTTTAACTATCGATATGACCGAGGAGACGATGACACCACCGCCTGGGCTCTCTCCTTATCCTACCGATTAAATAAAGTCTGGATGTGTTGCTATGTAGTAGTAGTACAATTAAAGCCTGGGCTGCTATGCACACGCGGTCAAGCACCAGCAGATTCTAGTATTTGCCTAGTTTGCTAGTATTTGGTTCAGCGAATTAGCATATTAGTCTTTTAACAACAGTCCTAGAAGTAGATTAATCGCTGTTCCTGTTTATCTATCGAGTACTATGTGTATTCCAGAAAATTTGTGATGTAATATATTTTCGTGTGTGGATATGTTGATATTTATTACATTTATCGTTTACAATTGAGTTTTTTAAATTCTTGCAAATAGATCAATTCGTCGTATTAATTGAGTCTTTTTGATCCGATACGAGCATGAATTGGTATGCAAAAATTCAAAGTGATTTCGTCAGATTGATGTTTTGGGATCACAAGGTGGTGTGTAGTTTTCCTACCACTACTATTTAAGCCTACATTTTGTCATGTTTTGTCATCATGATTGCTTAACGTCCTCTCCCATACATTTTATTAAGTTATGACATAAGGCATTATAAACATGAGTATCTACTGATTTTATCAGATTATACTCTATAGTGCTGAGAGATGGACCCTAAAATTTCGTTTCGAGGAGTATCTACAACATGTCTTACTTAACAATTTGAAGTTCACACTATTAATTTCAAGCCCGCTTCTTGAAAAACATTAATTTTGCATAGTTCATTACAACATGATCATGACGAAATTGGCTGGAGAAGAGTTCGATGCACTCGACCTTAACGGCCACAACTACCCTACATGGGCCATGGACATCAAGATCGCTCTTGCATCCCGTGGGATAGTGCGTGCCATCCAGAACCTAGAAGACCCTCTTCCGGCTGGAGTCGCACCACTGAGAGATGAACAAAAATATACTGCCTTATACATCATAAGGCATCATATTCATCCATATCTTAAGTCTAAGTATTTGGAGGAGGAATCCCCACTTACTTTATTTGAGGCCCTCAAGACGAGGTATGAACAACAGAAGGCAGTTGTCCTACCCGAAGCACTCCATGAATGGACCCATCTCCGATTTCAGAACTTCAAGTCTGTCGGGGGTTACAATCATGAGGTTCATAAGATAAGTTCCAAACTACGCTTTTGCGAGAAGGAACCTACATATACAGAAAAGATAGAAACAACTCTATCCACTATGCTCCCATCTGAAAGGCTCCTCCAGCAGCAATACCGTGCTCGTGACTACCAGGTATATTCAGACCTTATTCATATCCTACTTCAGACTGAAAAGCATGATGAGATTCTTGCTAAGAATGGCTCTCAGCGTCCGGTTTGTTCCCAACCTTTGCCGGAATTTCATATGAATGTCGCAAACGGAAGAAAGTTTGGTGGTGCCTTCAACGGCAACCAATCGAACTTTAAGGGTAAGCGTAAGCGCAACCGGAATAAGAAGCCTCAAAACTCGGACCGTGGAAAAGACACCGCAAAGCCAAAGTATGACAAAACTAGGCTTTGTGACAAGTGTGGATGCTACACGCATCCTACTAACAAGTGCAAAATCCCAAAGCATCTGGCGATTCTCTACTAGCAATCCCAAGGACGCAAGGCACCTCAAGGGAAAAGGTTTAAAGCCAACTTCAACCTTCATCCAGATGGCACAAATGGAGCTGGTTGTTCGCAGGATGCTCCTCATGGACCTAGCAACACCATGGCTCTCCAGCAGCCCGAGGACCCTACGAGCACGGAGAACATGATGATTAAGTACGCCCCAAACAACGTGTTTGGAGACTTCGACTAGTCCCCACTATCTCCTTAGTGATCACCTTATTCATGTCCATTTGTAATATTGTAATAGAACATAAGTATTGTTGTCATTTACATTATATCAGCACTTTGATATAATAAAGATTGTATTCTATGTATCTAAATGAGGTTTTCTTATTGAAAATTCTTCATTTTTATATATAGCTCTCTACGGGGACAATCGGATGGAAGAGGAATTATGCCTTGTGGACAATGCTACCACAAACTCCATACTGAGCGAGTTGAAATATTTTTAGACTCTGATAAAGATGAGTGGAGATATTTTGACTATCGCTGGACGCGATACGGTAATTGTTGGCACTGGACGTGCCATATTTATCCTGTCAAACGGTACACAAGTGAAAATTGAGGATGCCTTGTTGTATCCCGATTCGTCACGTACCTTAATCAGTTATCGGGATATCCGTAAGAATGGTTTTCACATTCAAATCCATGAAGACAACAAAGAAGAGTATCTACTCTTTACAAAAGATTACGGATATGGCAAGCAAGTACTTGAAAATTCCTTCTTTGTCATCCGGACTGTACTATACGTACATCAAGCCCGTAGAACATGTTGCTTACAAGGTAATCTTCTAGAATGTTGACGCATTCCAAACTTGGCATGATCGGCTAGGCCATCCCGGCATCGGGATGATGAGGAATATTACTAGCAATTCTATTGGTCATAATTTGCAAGAGTCAAAATTTCCTCAGTCATAAGACTTTGTGTGTACATCATGTGCCACAGGGAAGCTAATTTTGTGGCCTTCGCACCTCAAAATACAAGTTGAACCACTTCAATTCCTTGAACAGATTCAGTGTGATATTTGTGGTCCTATACAACCATTATCTGGACCATTCAGGTATTTCATGATTTTGATTGACGCATCTACATGATGGTCACATTTGTGTCTTGTTTGCACGCGAAACCATGCATTTTCCAAGATAATAAGGGAAGCAATTAAGTTACAAGCCCATTATCCAGAAAGTCGAATTAAATCAATTCGCATGGACAATGCTGCAGAATTCTCTTCATGCGCCTTCAATGACCATTGCATGGCCTTGGGGATTGAAGTTCAACACTCTGTTCCATATGTCCACACTCAAAATGGTTTGGCTGAGTCCCTAATAAAGAGGATCAAGCTAATTGCAAGACCTTTGTTAATGAATTGCAGCTTGCCAACCTCGTGTTGGGGTCACGCAGTTTTACACGCTGCTGACTTAATCCAATTATGGCCTACTACATATCACAGTACTTCCCCTCTACAATTGGAACATGGAAACCCACCTGGCATTTCCCATCTGCGTAAGTTCGGATGTGCTGCATACATCCCGATCTCACCACCTCAGTAAACATCCATGGGCCCACATAGAAAACTAGGGATCTATGTGGGGTACAAATCGCCGTCGATTATTAAGTACCTAGAACCCCTTACTGGGGATCTATTCACAACCCGTCACGCTGATTGCATATTGATGAGGAACATTTTCCGGCATTAGGGGGAGATTTCAAGTACTAGAAAGAATGCCCAGAAATTGATTGGAATGCTATCGCCATTTCAACCTCTGATCCACGTACCCAACAGACCGAACTCCAAGTTCAGAAAATCATTAATTTGCAACATCTTGCAAATAATCTGCCAGATTCATTTACTGATCTAAAAGGTGTTACAAAATCCTTGATTCCGTCCAGAAATGCGCCCGAAAGAGTGGAGGTACCAACTAAAACCACTCAACTCCCCATTCTGAAAAAGAGGGAGAGTAGTACGACCTCTGATCCAGAACCTGCTTCTTGCAAGCAGCAAAGGAGAGAGAAGGGAGAAAATCCTCAAAATCAGTAAATGCAAGTCAACTCAACGTTGATAAACACCTTATGGGTAGTATACACCCAGTGGAAGGGCAACCTCTACAATCCAGCTCCAGCTTGCACACACTGGCTAGGACATCGAAACAACTAGACTCATGCGTACTGGGAAATCATGAAGAGTCACCAAGCGTGCAGGAGATATCCACCAACTATATCGATCCTAGAGAATCATTTAACCGTAAGTCTACGATTGTCGACAATTATTTTTCTGCTACAATTGCAAATACCCTTCTCAATATCATGATCCAAGGACTATCGTTTAGTATGAAAAACGCTCCGACTGGCCTCGCTGGAAGGATGCAATACAAGAGAAATTAGCCTCGCTTAACAAAAGGAAGGTATTCACTGAAGCAATACCAACACCTCCCAAAGTTTTCCCTATGGGATTCAAATGGGTTTTCCTTCAGAAATGGAATGAGAACAACGAGGTGGTTAGATACAAGGCAAGGCTCGTAGCACAGGGTTTCACGCAAAGACACGACATTGATTTTAATGAGACATATTCTCCGGTAATGAGTGGTATCACTTTCCGATATTTAATATCTTTGGCAGTGCAAAATCATCTATCTATGTAGTTGATGGATGTCATGACCGCATATCTTTACGGGTCACTAGATTCAGACATATACATGAAGGTTCCTGATGGAGTATCTGTCCCGGATGCAAGCGCAAAACACAACATGTACTGTGTAAAACTGAACAAGTCTTTGTACGGCTTGAAACAGTCGGGACGGATGTGGTACAACCGACTTAGTAAGTTCCTTCTTCAGAAGGGTTACTCCAATAGTGATGACTGCCCATGTGTCTTCATCAAGAAGTACACTTTAGGATTTTGCATCATTTCAGTGTATGTCGATGATCTCAACATCATTGGCAACACACAAGATATTGATGAAGCACACAATCATCTAAAGACAAAATTTGAGATGAAGGATTTGGGTCAAACCAAATTTTGCTCGGGTCTCCAACTCGATCACCTTCCCTCAGGAATAATGGTACACCAAGCTGCCTATATCTAGAAAATATTGGAGAAATTCAATATGGACAAATGCTATCCATCTAAAACTCCCATGGTGGTTCATTCTCTAGACATAGAGAAAGATCCGTTCAGGCCAAGGGAAAATGGAGAAGAGATGTTGGGACCCGATGTTCCATATCTCAGTGCCATTAGAGCACTAATGTATCTTCCAAATTGCACGAGACCTGACCTTGCATTTGCAGTGAATCTACTTGCTATACACAGTGCAACTCCTACCAAACGCCATTGGTCGGGAGTTAAGAATGTCTTTCGATATCTCCAAGGCACAAAGGATCTTGGACTATACTTTAAGTTTCAGAGAAATCTGGACTCCGGTATGATTGGATACACTAATGCTGGCTACTTATCTGATCCCCATAATGCCAGATCGTAGACCGGCTTTGTGTTCCTACATGGTGGAACTGCTATATCATGGAAGTCTTTGAAACAGACTCTGGTTGCCACTTCCACCAATCATTGTAAAATAATTGCATTATATGAGGCAACACGCGAATGTGTGTGGCTTCGCAGAATGATAAACCATATACAACAGTCATGTGGAATTGGTGCTATCGAATCACCTACCATTATCTATGAGGATAATGCGGCTTGTGTTGCATAGATGCAAACAGGATACATCAAGAGCAATATCACTAAGCATATTGCCCCTAAGTTGTTTTATCCCCATGAACTCCAGAAGAGTGGGGAAATAAACATCTTGCATGTCAAATCGTGTGATAATCTTGCTGACTTATTTTCGAAGTCTCTACCAACCTCAAGATTTCAGAAATACATTCATGGAATTGGTATGCGATGGCTTCGAGATTTGCAAGAATCAGGGGGAGTATCTTCATGAACTATTCCTGTTCAAAGCATCATATTACACTCTTTTTTCTTAAATGAGTTTACTTTACAGGTTCTCATTAAGGTTTTTAATGAGGTAATATCAACATAAGATCACATGTCATACTATCCCTTTTCCCCACCGGGGTTTTTAGGAAAGTATACACGACATATTTATTGACCTCTATATTCTATGGATTTACTTCATATTGAGTTAAGAGGAAATAATCATTATATGATTTATCATCTCCTCCTTATTTTCCCACGGGGTTTGAAGGAGTTTTAACATCATATCCTACATTAGTCCTCATATTTTCCCCATAGGGTGTTTGGAGGGCTACTCATTTTTTTCCACTAGGTTTTTGGAGAAGATTATTCCAAGATGATGAACATGCTCAAGGACAAGTATAGATTAGGGGTAGTGTTAGAATTTAGTTAATTAATGTAATTAGTTAAATTAATCTCTACTTGTAACCACATGTGGATATCCCCACGATGTGGAACCGACATATCATTCTTGGAGCGTCGCCTCCAGGAACCGCCTTCCGAACCATCGCATCCTTCGGACGCGCCCATTCCCCATGTATATAAGTGTTCAATCATCAACGGAAAAGTACTCTTCGATTCATTCTCTCGGTCGATTCTCTCGCTGTCCAATTTCCTTCGAAAAACTCCCGCTATGACTAGCCTTAACATGGAGTACTAGTACCGCATGTTCAATAAAACATGTACTCCCTCCATTTCAAAATATAAGATGTTTTAGTTTTGTGAAAATAGTGTATCTAGACTGCTTTTAGTGTATATATTCATTTAGATTTGAAGTGAACCTACACACCAAAAGAGCTCTAGATGCACTTTTTTCACAAAGCTAAAACATATTATATTTTGGAACGGAAGGAGTACTACTATTTTGTTGGTACCAAGACGTGGCCTTGAAAATCGTTGAGAAAATCTTGGGAATGTTATTAGAGCTAGCCTCTTAACTGCACCATAATTATCTCCCCATTGGTTTATTTTTTTCCTTCGCGATCTACCACATGCAGAGAGAAAAGGTAGATGTCAGAAATTAGGGGCTGCAATAACTAGGGACCTAGAAATTACTCCCCGCTTCTCATTGCATTTTACTACTCCCTGTATTCTGTACCTCGTGTCAGGAACCCATCGTAGCTTTGCTATGACATCGTACCGCAAAACAGAATATTCCATTTTACAATTCAGTTTTGCAGCATCTATTTCGCCATGTCACCTGTACCGCAAAGTAATTTGTACCGCAAAGCACTAAATTCATCGGGGTATGAACAAGCCAACACCTTGGATTCGAGTTTTTCAATCGACATAGAAAATGATTAAATGTGAACCAAAGCGACATAGCGAATGATTAAATGGGAACCCTAATCAAACATCTCGCGTCCACTGTCCTTCGTGCCATCGTCCTCTGCCTGCTCCTCGTCAATGCCGCTATCGGAAATCTCGATGATTCTAGCGCGGTTTGCCTCCCTCACGAAATCATCCTGGAGCGCATCATTGATGGCGGTGTTGATTGTGCGCCCAGGTATCGCCCAGAATTGTGCCCTAGCTTTGGTGTTGCGGTCGTCAGGGTGGAGCTCGTGCTGGTGTTCAAGGCAGATGGAACGCGCCGCCCTGCGCTCCAGCTTGAATAGCCTATGCCAATAGGATCTCGTAGCCGCGTAACGGGGCATTGCTTGCTTATAGTCTAGCAGTTAAAGATGGCGATCTTTGATCTGGCGATACAACATAGCGCCACGCGGAATGGGCGCCACCGGCACCCCGAAGTGGCTGAGCTTGAAGCCTGCCAGAATCGTCATGCTAGGCGGTGTAGGGATACCGTGGTGGGCAAACATCCATGCCTCATAGTAATTCAGATTGGGTCTAGCCATGGCTACGGCGACGGTGGCAAAGAGTGATGGGACGGAGGAGAGGGATATTGGGGGATGGAAATGGCCGGCAACGGTGGCGGCTATGAGCGGGAAGCGGGGATGGGGAAACTTCCCTCCCACCAACAGACGCGCCAGGATGCGGTACAAACCCTCAGTGTGGTATATATGCGACACAGAAGCGTTGGTTTGTAGGAAACCGTAATTTTTCTTTGGATGCGGTACAATTTAGGGTATCTCGAATGACCAATTTTTCCCGCCTCATAACGCAAACGGGTGGTTATTTTGTGGTACGCAGCAATATGCGGTATCTGCTAGAGATGCTCTAATAAAGTTAAAAGAAAATGCCACTGTCCCAATTATCACACAGAGTAGACAATGAACCATGTGGTTTCTTTATAATTCTCGGTCCAACGGTCAATATTCAAAGTTATTCGTACACTATATAGTGGTAAGAAATGTGGGGTGGTGGAATTGTTTCAAGTAGGGTGGGCCTAGAAGGAGCCAGATACTTCAGTTCACAACTTAGCATGGTCCATGGAACTGCATGTTACACCAGGGACCTAAAAAAAGAAAATTACATCCAAGTCCACATATTTCTTATTTTATCTTATCTTAGCACTATATAGTGTACAAATAACATTAAATATTGACCGTTGGATCAAGACTCGCGAATCACAACATTTCCAGCCGTTGGATCTTCTTTTCCATTCTAGCATCTAGAAGATTCTATTGATAGTCTTCATCACAATGAATGTTATGCACAAAACTCAAAACACACTTCTCCACCTATATTATATAATCTTACAATTATATATTATACAAATGAATAACTTTGAACTTTGATTGTTGGATCAAGACTGGCAAATACGAACATTGCAAACCATTGGTCTTCAATCCATTCTAGGATCTAGAAGAAGATTCTATTGATAGTCTTTAGCACAATGAATGCTATGCGCACAAGCCTCAAAACACTTCCCTAACATTCTAGAATCTTTCAGACATTTCTAGGATCATTCTAGAATCTTCTTCTAGGATCTAGAAGAAGATTTTATAGATGTTGACCAAATATATACACCCAAAGCACAATAAATTATATATTTGATCAACATCTATATAATATGGGTGTATATTTGGTCCTTGTACTTTGCATGTCATGTAGAAGTCAAAGATTATTAGCTACCTAGCACATGAAATTTTTGATAACATGGTCTAGAGAAATAAGGGAGAAGATTCTAGTATGATGGAGAAGTGTGTTTTGAGGTTGGTGCATAGCATTCATTATGCCGAACACTATCAATGCAGTCTTCTAGATGCTAGAATGGAAAAGAAGATCCAATGTCTAGAAATGCTGGGATTCATGAATCTTGATCCAACGGTCAACATTCAAAGTTATTCGTACACTATATAGTGATAAGATAAGATTATGCAGAAGTCAACGATTATTATCTACAAGGGAGATGATTCTAGTATGATGGAGAAGTGTGTTTTGAGGTTTGTGCATTGCATTCATTATGCTGAAGACTATCAATAGAATCTTCTAGATGCTAGAATGGAAAAGAAGATCCAACGGCTGGAAATGTTGGGATTCACGAGTCTTGATCCAACGGTCAATATTCAAATTTATTCGTACACTATATAGTGGTATGAGGTAAGATAAGATATCTCTATCTCTACTACTATGATGGAGTAGTTTTGAATTGGATCCGTAGCACCAATCCTGATCGTTGGGCTATTAGATCAAATGGTTCAGAGAAGCTAGATTCGTGTTGAATAGTACCTAGAGAAAACTCCACCATGCATGTTCTAGAACCATCATACCACCACCCCCAAATTTTCTTAGCATAGTAGGCTGTATTCTCTCTACTGCTATAGTGGAGCAGTTTTGAATTGGATCCATAGAACCAATCCTGACCGTTGGGCTATTAGATCCATTGGTTCAGAGCAATTGGATTCACGTGTTGAATTGTACAGACCTAGAGCAAACTCCACCATGTTCGAGAACCATCATGTCACCACCCCCAAAATGCATAAATTAAGTATATTAATAATAACTATCTACACATATTGAGAATACAACCTACTGTGCTATGAAATTTTGGGGGTGGCGACATGATGGTTCTAGAACATGGAGAAGTTTGCTCTAGGTACTATTCAACAAGAATCCAGCTGCTCTGATCCATTGGATCTAACAGCCCAATGGTCAAGATTGGTGCTATGGATCCAATTCAAAACTACTCTATTCTTATCTTATCTTATCTTACCACTATATAGTGTATAAATAAATTTGAATATTGATCATTGGATCAAGACTCACGAATCCCAACATTTCTAGCCGTTGGATCTTATTTTCCATTCTAACATCTAGAAGATTCTATTTTTTTGAATGGTCTAGAAGATTCTATTGATAGTCTTCATTACAATGAATGCTATGCAAAAAACTCAAAACACACTTCTCCATCATTCTAGAATCTTCTCCCTCGTTTCTCTAGACCATGTTACAAAAAATTTCATGTTTTAGATCTCCACTACTATAATGGAGCAGTTTTGATTGGATCCATAGCACCAATCCTGACCTTTGGGCTATTAGATCCAATGGTTCATAGCAGTTAGATTCGTGTTGAATAGTACCTAGAGAAAGCTCCACCATATTCTCTAGAACCATCATGTCATCACCCCCAAAATTTCATAGCACAGTAGGTTGTATTCTCAATATGTGTATATAGTTATTATTAATAGACTTAATTTACGCATTTTTCTCTAATGTATGAAATGTGATTTAACAATCATTAAGTTGTTATTAACCAATAGTCTTGTTAGATAGTATATTAATAATAACTATCTACACATATTGAGAATACAGCCTACTATGCTATGAAATTTTGGGGGTGGTGACATGATGGTTCTAGAACATGGTGGAGTTTGCTCTATAAGTACTATTCAACATGAATCTAGCTGCTCTGAACCATTGGATCTAACATCTCAACGGTCTATATGAAATGTGATTTAACAAACATTAAGTTGTTACTAACCAATAGTTTTGTTAGAGAAAATGCATACTTTAAGTCTATTAATAATAAGTATCTACACATAATGAGAAAATATCCTACTGTCTGATACGTTGCTAACGTATCTATGATTTTTGATGTTCCATGCTTGGTTTTATCCACTTTCTTATGTTTTGTACACACTTTGGAGTACTTTTCATATGATTTCTTGGACTTACCTATTAAAAAGAGCCATAGTGCCAGCTGCATGTTTTCTTTTGTTTTTGGTTCTAGGAAAGTCAGAAAATGAATATTCTCAGAATTGGACCGGACAAAAGCCAAAGTCGTTATTTTCCCGGAAGATTCATGGAGCCAGAAGGAGAGACGAAGGGGGGCCACAGGGTGGCCAAACCACCCCTAGGCACGGGTCCCCCAGCCGCGCCGGGGCATGGTGTGGGCCCCCTGGCTACCCATCGACCTTGCCTCTTCGCCTATAAGATGCCTCCCGATGCGAAAACCCTAAATCATCCAGCCTCCAGCCACGAAAAGTTCCATAGTGCCGCCGCCACCGAAGGGGAGATTCGGGGGACAGAAAGTCTCTATTCCGGCACCCTGCCGGGATGGGGAAGTGCCCCCGGAGCCATCTCCATCGATCTCCACCACCATCTCCATCACCATTGCTGATTCCCATGATGAGGAGGGAGTAGTTCTCTCTCGAGGCTAAGGGTTCTACCGGTAGCTATGTGTTCATCTCTCTCTATGCATGATCTTATTGAGATCATGAGCTTGTAATCTATACATCTACCTTGCTACTCAAGTGCTTTAATAGATCTCTGCTCTCCCCATGTGTGTGAAGTTGACAGTGTGCCCACCATGGTGGCACTTAGGCTAGAGATTACAAATACTTGTTATGAGTTATATTTGGAGTTGGATGACTTTAAGAAATTGTGGTGTTTGTTTGAACCATCTAGTGCTCAAAGTGATAGTGTGGGGTTATCTAGATGGGAAAGGCTTACTTTGAGGTGTGTTGTTATAGCCCTACCATGGATTAGAGTGTACAACCGGAGAGTAGTTCAGTGTAGTATCATAAAGAACAATATATTTATATCAGAGTGCTCACTAGTGAAAGTATGATCCCTAGGACTTGTTTCTAAGCACTGAAACACCATTTGCTATTAGAACTATTACATGTTTGCTTGCTTCCATCTTTATTTCAGTTTTCCTTTAGTCTCTTTCATGCCATCAAAGTATTTTCTATCACCAATACCACTTATAATTATCCATACCACTTGTATTTCACTATCTCTTCGTCGAACTATGGCACCTATACACCTGACAAGTGTATTGGGTGTGTTGGGGACACAAGAGACTTCTTGTATCTTGATTTCAGGGTTGCTTGAGAGGGATACCTTTGACCACTTCCTCCCTGAGTTCGATAAACCTTGGGTAATCCACTTAAGGGAAAACTTGCTGCTGTTCTACAAACCTCTACACTTGGAGGACCAACAACTGTCTACAAGAATAGAAGTGCGTAGACATCAAGCTATTTTTTGGCGCCGTTCCCGGGGAGGTAAGGTAAAAGGCACTCACATCCTCCGGTGTGAGTGCTCGAAGTTATTTTCTTTAAATTCTGCAATTTTGTCTTTTTGTTTCTTGTTTTCACTAGTTAGGCTTAATGGAAAACAACAACAAAATTAGAGAGCTTTATAGTATTTATCTTAAATTAGGACATGAAGTGTTTGAAGAGAAAATTCAAAAACCTATGGAAGTTTATTTGCATGCTAATAGCAATGTTGTTAGTATGAATTCTTTGGACACCTTTATTGCTAATACAATGGAAAAGTCTAAGCTTGGGGAAGCTAGTTTTTATGAAAATGATCTTTTTAGTTCCCTAGCTTTGGAAGATCACTATTCTATTGCTTATGATGATACCAAACCTCCAACATATGATGATTACAATGATGAGTATGATATTTTCAGCCCACCTACTATTGAGGAGAAAATTAATTATGATTACAATATGCCTCCTATATTTGATGATTATGGTGATGAGAATAATAATGATAGCTATTTTGTTGAATTTGCTCCCACTACAATTAATAAGAATGACTATGTTTATGTGGAGAGTAATAATGATTATATGCATGTGGCTCATGATAAGAATGTTTTATGTGATAGTTATATTGTTAATTTTATTCATGATGCTACTGAAAGTTATTATGAGAGAGGGAAACATGGTTTTATGCATCTCAACAATATTAAGTTTCCCCTCTTTATGTTGAAAATTTTGAAGTTGCACTTGTTTTGCTTTCCTGTGCTTGTTGCTCTGTGCTTTCATGACTTGTTTCTTTACCAGATTCCTATGCATAGGAAGTGGGTTAGACTTAAATGTGCTTTTAATTTGCTTTTTGATGCTCTCTTTTACTTAAATTCATATTTCTTATGTGAGCATCTTCTCAAACTATCATGCCTAACTTAAAGGCGTTAAAGAAAAGTACTTATTGGGAGATAACCCAAAAGTTTTAGATGAGTCTTAGAAGTTATTACCTGTGTAATAACTGCTCCTTATACTTTTTATTTGCTTTTTGTGCCAAGAGTAACCTCTAATGAGAGAGAAGTAATGATTGGGAAAGTTGCTGTCCCAAAACAGATTTTTGTGCTTCATCGTAAAAATTAGTGTAAAATCTCTGTATGTTGTTTTGAGGCATGAATATTTGTGCTTCTGCCCCAGGTTGTTATCTAACTTTCGTTAGTTTAACACTTTTCGATTTGAGCAACAGAAGGTCTTCGAAAAAATTGGTTTTACCTGCTGGTCTGTTTTGACAGATTTCTGCCATTATTTGCATTTGCTTCTTGTTGTTTCCTTTTTGAGTTCTCTTTGGGGAATTGAGCTTTTTGAGGGAAGTGCTACAGTAGATTGTGTTTTAATGGAAGTTTTATTGGCGTTGAAACTGAAACTAAAGACTTATTATCTTGAGTGCACTAATGTTGCTAATAAAGATTGTGTGAAGTTTTGTATGAAGGAAAAATTTCAGGTGTATGGAGAGAATGATGTAATGAGATGAAGAATGGACTAAAGCTCAAGCTTCGGGATTCCACCCCATGTCACCCAAGAAATATCCAAGAAGTACAAGCGTCAAAGCTTGGGGATGCCCAAGGCATCCCCATCTTCATCAATAAAATTTTCAGGTTCCTTCCAAACACTTCATTTTTATTGTTTCATGCACAGTTGTGTTGTTCTTGGAGCGTCTTCTTTTTTGTTTTCGTTTTGGTTTTTCTTTTGCTTGGTTTTCTTAGTTTGTCGAATAAATTGGTTGGACCCCCTCTTTCATACATTGGTTTTCAAATAGTTTGGTTTGGATTGGAAAAGAGTAGGAAAGTTCATGGTAAAGTGGTAAAGAGAGCTTGTTTTTGACTGGGGCCTATGCTTTGTCATGACATGCTTGATATTGTTTTGGATTTATGTTAGTATTATTTGTTGTAGCATGACTTGTTATAAACAATTGAGATTGCTTAATGTGCCTTGCAAGGATCATGTATTGTTTTAGCATATTAAAGCATAGTATTGTGGTATTCTCCTTTGATGCTTTATTTGGGTTGACTTGGCACATGCTCACACCACGTTATGACTATCCCAAGTCACCATAGACTTTATCATCCTTTAGTTTTAAACTTTTAGTATCACTTTATGCTTTGATCAATGATGTTTTTCGCTCTGCATGATTGTGGCCATTATTGCTCTCTTAGTTGGTCGCTCCCAGTCTTTTGCTAGCCTCCATAGCCAAGTGTGAGTTCCACTCATGCATCGAACTCCTAAAACCAAGTTATTCCAAAGAGTCCACCATACCTACCTATGAGCATATGCTATTCCAAGTATATTCATGTTTTTTTCTACCTTCCGAATTAAACTTGTTATGAGAAAACTAGTGATTAAAGCTCTCACGAACTTGATGGCACAGTTTACTTTTCTTACCCTTAATAAACTTGAACCATTGTGTCGTCTATGTTGTATGTGCTTACACTTATTTTTTGGGGATTAGTAGAACCATGTTGTCATGGGGAACGCTTTCAACATTGCACTTGTACTTTGTACCTAGTTGATATCATGCTCTTTTGTCTATGGTTGTCGTCGGTGTGAAATGAAAGGGGAGCTTGTAAGTCCATGGAGTTATGTATATGTGTTAGAGAAACGCCTGGGCCGCTGGTCTAATCCATGTTGTCATGGTGGAAACCTGCAGTGTAACCATAATGAGCTGTCTATGAAGCATTCTTCTTATAAAAAAAGAGTCAGATATGGATAAAAAAGAGAAAAAGAAAAAAAAGAGATATGAGAAAAGAGGAAAGAGAAAAAAGCACCATATTCCCGTGGTAAATAAGAAGATTGCTGAGATGCTCGTTGTCTCCTTGCCTTGTCATTTTGATATGGGGATTCTTCCGTATCATCGGGCAAGGGGTACCCCGTTGGCGGTTCTCTATGATACACATGTACTTACTATGACAAGAACTTACCGGTAACTAAACTGGAGTAGCATGAGGATCAGCCCTCGTATTCAAGGGACATGAGATTTCCAACTTATACTTCGTCAAGCATATACACCATAGTTTATTCACTTTAACCTTAATCACTTCAAGATGCTTATGATAGGGGCAATGAGAGCTGAAAGCTAAAAAGTACCATAATTTTTGGAAGCTCTTTATGAGACTTGAATCCCTACTTCCTTCTATGAAGGCCTTTCTTTTACTTTTATGTTGATTCTCCACCTTCCACCTTTATGCACCTATTGAGAGAACATAGTGGCCATTCTTAATTCTATGTGCATTGTCCCAAAACTTATTGATTGATTCATAATGTTGATATTGCTTGTTCTTGAACTATTCGTATCTAGTCACTCTTATGAACTTTGAAGGTGGCCTATGCATTTATGTTTGCTACTCTGTGAGGGATAAGATGAATCCTACTATGCTACGTTTTCTTTATGTGAAACAAACAAACGTTTTGCAAAGCATTGTTATTCATTAATATTTTGTTTGTGCCTTTTCATGTTGCAACATAGTTTCTTTGTCTTATTGCTAGAATTTGTCTTTCATGTTATGATTGAAGTACTATGATCCCAGCTTTGAATGATTTACAAATACTTTGATCGAGTTTATGATGGTGCATGTCACCTCAAAAATTATTCTTTCTTTTTTATCACTTACCTAATTGAGGACGTGCAGGAGTTAAGCTTGGGGATGTTGATACATTGCTAACGTATCCATAATTTTTGATGTTCCATGCTTGATTTTATCCACTTTCTTATGTTTTGTCCACACTTTGGAGTACTTTTCATATGATTTCTTGGACTAACCTATTAACAAGAGCCACAGTGCCAGCTGCCTGTTTTCTGCTGTTTTTGGTTCCATGAAAGTCAAAAAATGAATATTCTCGGAACTGGACCGGAAAAAAGCCAAAGTCGTTATTTTCCTGGAAGATTCACGGAGCCAGAAGGAGAGATGAAGGGGGGCCACAGGGTGGCCAAATAACCCCTAGAAGCGGGTCCCCCCAGGCCATGCCGCGGCATGGTGTGGGCCTCCTGGCTGCCCACCGACCTTGCCTCTTCGCCTATAAGATGCCTCCCGATGTGAAAACCCTAAATCATCTAGCCTCCAGCCACGAAAAGTTCCACAGTGCCGCCGCCACCGAAAGGGAGATTCAGGGGACAGAAAGTCTCTGTTCCGGCACCCAACCGGGACGGGGAAGTGCCTCCGGAGCCATCTCCATCGATCTCCACCACCGTCTCCATCACCATTGCTGATTCCCATGATGAGGAGGGAGTAGTTCTCTCTCGAGGCTAAGGGTTCTATCGGTAGCTATGTGTTCATCTCTCTCTCTATGCATGATCTTATTGAGATCATGAGCTTGTAATCTATAGATCTACCTTGCTACTCAAGTGCTTTAATAGATCTCTACTCTCCCCATGTGTGTGAAGTTGACAGTGTGCACACCATGGTGGCACTTAGGCTAGAGATTACAAATACTTGTTATGAGTTATATTTGGAGTTGGATGTCTTTATGAATTGTGGTGTTTGTTTGAACCATCTAGTGCTCACGGTGACAGTTTGGAGTTATCTAGATGGGAAAGGCTTACTTTGAGGTGTGTTGTTATAGCCCTACCATGGATTAGAGTGTCCAACCGGAGAGTAGTTCAGCATAGTATCATAAAGAAGAATATATTTATATGAGAGTGTTCACTAGTGAAAGTATGATCCCTAGGCCTTGTTTCTAAGCACTGAAACACCATTTTCTATTAGATTTATTACATGTTTGCTTGCTTCCATCTTTATTTCAGTTTTCATTTAGTCTCTTTCATGCCATCAAAGTATTTTCTATCACCGTTACCACTTATAATTATCCATAACACTTGTATTTACTATCTCTTCACCGAACTAGTGCACCAATACACCTGACAAGTGTATTGGGTGTGTTGGGGACACAGGAGACTTCTTGTATCTTAATTGCAGGGTTGCTTGAGAGGGATACCTTTGGCCACTTCCTCCCTGAGTTCGATAAACCTTGGGTGATCCACTTAAGTGAAAACTTGCTACTATTCTACAAACTCTGCACTTGGAGGCCCAACAACTGTCTACAAGAATAGAAGTGCGTAGACATCACTGTCCTGTGAAATGTTGGGGGTGGTGACATGATGGTTCTAGAACATAGTGGAGTTTGCTCTAGGCCGGTACTATTCACAACGAATCAAGCTGCTCTGAACCATTGGATCTAACAACCCAATAGTCAGGATTGGTGCTATGGATCCAATTCATTCAAAACTGCTCCATTATAGTAGTAGAGAGAATACAACCTACTGTGCTATGACATTTTGGGGGTGGTGACATGATGGTTCTAGGACATGCTGGAGTTTTCTCTAGGTACTATTCAACATGAATCCAGCTGTTCTGAACCATTGGATCTAACAACCCAATGGTCGGGATTGTTGCTATGGATCCAATTCAAAACTGCTCTATTCTTATCTTATCTTATCTTACCACTATATAGTGTATGAATAACTTTGAATATTGACCGTTGGATCAAGTCTCGCGAATGCCAACATTTCTAGCCGTTGGATATTCTTTTCCATTATAGCATCTAGAAGATTATATTTTTTTGAATGGTCTAGAAGATTCTATTTATAGTGTTCATCACAACGAATGCTATGCACAGAACTCAAAACACACTTCTCCATCATTCTAGAGTCTTCTCCCTAGCTCGTTTCTCTAGACCATGTGTTACCAAAAAAATCATGTTTTAGTAGATAGCTGACAATCGTTGACTTCTACATGATCTTACCACTATATAGTGTACGGACAACTTTGAATATTCACCTTTGGATCAAGATTAGCGAATCCCAACATTTCCAGCCATTGGATCTTCTTTTCATTTCTAGCATCTAGAAGATTCTATTGATAGTCTTCATCACAATGAATGATATGCACAAAACTCAAAACACACTTCTCCATCATTCTGGAATCTTATCCTTCATTTCTCTAGACCATGTTACAAAAAATTTAAAGTTTTAGATAGCTACTAATCATTGACTTCTACAAGATATGCAAAGTACAAGATCGAAATATACACCTGAGAAGATTATTCTACTCCCTCTGATCCAAATTATTGTTCTCAGATTTGTCTAGATTCGGTTGTATCTAGTCATGTTTTAATGCTAGATACATCCAAATCTAAACAAATATGAGAAAAATAATTTGGATCAAAGGGAGTAGAATGATGGAGTAGTATTTTTTGAGGTTTGTGTATTGTGTTCATTGTGCTAAAGATGTACTATCCATAATATATTCTAGTAGAGATGCTAGCTAGTAGAATCGAAAAGAAGATCCAACGACTAGCAATGTTGGGATTCACGAGTGTTGATCCAACGATCAATATATTCAAAGGTATTCGTATACTGTATAGTGGTAAGATAAGATAAGATAAACAATAGTATTTTCTAGAGATGATGCTACAATGGAATAGTAGATCCAACGACTGGCAATATTGGGATTTGCGAGTTTTGATCCAACCGATGAATATTAAAAGTTATTCGCAAAAAATATAGTGGTAAGATACGATAAGAAAGACTATCAATTGTATCTACTAGATGCCAGAATGGAAAAGAAGATCCAACCGGTTGGCAATGTTGGGATTCAAGAGTCTTGACCCAACGGTCAAAATTCTAAGTTATTCGTACACTATAGTGAGTAAAATAATATACTATCCGTAGTGTATATTCTATTTAGATGCTAGCTAGAATGGACTTGTAAAAGACACGTGCTACACACGTATATATTGTATGAAATATGATTTAGCAAACATTCAGTTATTATTATTAACCAATAGTCTTGTTAGAGAAAAAAGAGCATACATTAAGTCTACTAGTAAAAGGCATGAGCCACACATTTATATACTGTATGAAATGTGATTTAGCAAACATCAAGTTGTTATTATTAAGCAATAGTCTTGTTAGAGAAAAAAATGCATACATTAAGTCTACTAGTAAAAGACATGAGCCGCACACATATATGCTGTATGAAATGTGATTTAACAAATATTAAGTTATTATTATTAACCAATAGTCATGTTAGAGAAAGAAGACATACATTAATTCTATTAATAATAACTATCTACACAAATTGAGAATACAACCTACTGTGCTATGCTTTTTGGGGGGTGGAATACATGTTGGAGTATGATCTATGGGTACTATTCAACACGAATCCGGCTGCTCTGAACCATTGGACCTAATAGCTCAATCGTCAGGATTGGTGCTATTAATAATAACTATATACACATATTTAGAATATAGCCTACTCTGCTATGAAATTTAGGGGGGGTGGGGTGTTGACATAATGGTTCTAGAACATGGTGGAGTTTTCTCTAGGTACGTACTAGCTGTTCAACACAAATCCAGCTGCTCTAAAACATTGGTTCTAACATCCCAACGGTCAGGATTTGTGCTATGGATCCAATTCAAAACTGCTCTATTATAGTAGTATAATAAAAGAAGATAACATTGTATAGTGTATAATACAAATAACTTTTAACTTTGACCGTTGGATCTAGACTCATGAATCCCAACATTTCTAATTAACTGTTGGATCTTCTATCCATTCTACTCCCTTCGTCTAGAAATATAATACATTTTAGCTTTATGAAACGAATGTATCTAGATGTATTTTAGTCTATACGTCGACATCTAGATACATTCGCTTCACAAAGGTAAAATGTCTTGTATTTATGAACGAGGGAGTAACATCTAGAAGATTCTATGGTTAGTCTTCAGCACAATGAATGCTTTGCACAAATCTCAAAACATACTTTTCAATAATTCTAGAATCTTCTCTAGAGGACGTGGAGTATTAGGTAGAAGTCGCTATGATGATTTCTACATGATACAGTACAAAATAGAAGAACCAAACATACACCTAATACTTTATGGACGTGGCTCGAAATTATAGTCCCGTGCAGGGCACGTTCAACTTTATAGTGGATGTCCAGACCATGCTGGGGGTGACAACTGCTTTCGGCTGTCTCTTCGATTTCTGCGTCAAGTATTGTATCTGAATGGAAATGGTTTTTTTAGTCGCGTGGATACCAGGAGGCCACCTCTCACGGACTCGACCTTCTTCCTCCTCCTCTTCGCGACTGTAGCTCTTCTCTGCCAGATTGCTTTGCCCGTTTTCATTCCTTTTTGTTGTGCTGTTTCACCCGCATGACCGGGAACAAGTCCCGCCACAGAAAGGCTTGTGCTGCAACATCGAAGCTAGCAGAAGAGAAGAAGTCGGCTTGTCGTTCTGCCATTATGTTGCTACTGGTACCTGGCGATGTGATGATCAAAGGGTCCCAGTCGAATCTCTCGGCTACAAGCGAGAGGTCTTCAACTCAAGGTTCTTCGAAGACGCCATAGCCAGGGATAGATACCTTCAGGTGAATCTCTGTTCTTGCGCAACTTTCCATGTCTTTGACCGTTTCTTGATTTCTCATTTACCTAAAAAAATCACATTCTCGCTCAATCGTGTTTTTAGGTCGGGCGGTCTTCGAATTCCATGAACACTCTTGCCTACATAATCATCTTCACCATCGCTGATGGAGACTGATACCTTCAGGTTAATCTCTGTGCTTTGATAACTTTCCATGTCTTTGACCGTTTCTTGATTCACTCATTTCCATATTAGTACATTTTTTCTCAATGTTGTTTTAGGTCAGGCGGACTTCGCATTCCTGCGACACTCCTTCCTGCAGAATCATCTTCACCATCGCCGATGGAGGTCGATCGGTACAGCCGCAAGGTAAGAAGTCATTCGAATTTTGATTCCGTGTCTCTCTTCCTTGATAGTTCTCTGGGTACAATTCTGAATTTATGCTCCCTGTTCATCTAACAAAATATTGGCTTCGAGATCGAGTTTATGGTGAAAATGGTGACGGATAATTTCTGCATCAAGACAAAAAACAGAAGCACCCTCGTCAAGGAGTACACTAGACTTTACTCCAAAATCGCCGCTGACAAGGTCAGGCTTAGCTTCCTCAGGAATCTTGCCATGGAATACTTGATTGAGCGTGACGAGCTGAAGTGGCGGAACATCAACATGATGGAGATGCTGGGCATAAGCTTCGAACACATCCAGGACCTCGAGGACCAGAAGGACAAACTCATGGCCAAGCTAGAAAAGCTGAAGTGTGAAATTGTCATCGATCTCCATCAATGAGCTGGCACGTGGAAGACCTTCATTAGTACTCCATCTGTTTTCAAAATATAAGCCTATTTACAGAGCTAAACCAGCTTACAAAAAAAGGTTTATATATTATGAAACAGAGGGACTAGTTCATGATCGGATATATAGATTGCAATATTACCCTAGTAAATTGAAAAACCTTTATTAGTAGTCTAAATGTTTGGTTATTTGGTGAATGTGATATGCATTAGCATCACCAGCCACAATGTTGCCTGAGCCAATTTTGGGTGTGATTATCTTTCTTACTGTACTATAGTAGTAATTAGTTATTATCGCTTCCGTGTAGAGTGGTATCTACCATTGTTGTCATGCTGCATCTCACCAACTTCACTCGCTTAAAGCATCCATTCTTCTTTACTCCAAAAAAAGAGCCTCCATTCTTCCGCCATCTTCGGTTTTGGTCTTGCTAATGGCAGTGGCATCAGTATCCCATTGATGGTGACTTTAGATCAGGACCCCAACTTTGTCTCTGTACAACTTTAGTGTAGTATAATCATTGCGCCAATGCTTACAGGAGAAGGAAGAGGTAACTGCTAGGGATCCCTCCTGAACATATGTACACTCTCCACAATTTATACATTGAAGGGATAACCACTTTTATAGCCATTTAAAAGATTTTCGGGTGATTTTGTCAAAATAATTCGACCTTTAACTTGATGTGTGCTATTTGGTCGACAATTAGAAAACACTATTTAGTTATTTAGTCGTAGTATATAGATTCTTTCAATTTTTGACTAACTTGTGACATCTATTTTGATACGAAGGGATTATGATTATGCGTTAGCTACAGACATGGCCTTTATTCTGCATAGTGTCAACCTGGTGGGATAATTCTCTCCTGGGGAGAGAGGCCTAGACATTAAAAGGTGTCGAGATATATTCGTTTTACAAAAGCTAAAACATCTTATATTTTGGAATAGAGGGAGTACATAGTATCTAATAAAGAGGGGAGAGAGGTACATATATGAGTAAAAAAATGAGAGTTGCAAGAACAAGATGATGAATGAATATTCTATCAATGGTCTTCCCGACAATTTGTCACCCTGTTAGGGAAAATGCAACAAATCCATGAAAAATTAAAAATACACGTGTATTAGTTTTTATGTGACAAAGACGGTGCCCCTTGTGCCCTGGCACACACCTAGGAAATATGTGGAATTTCTTAGACCAACTCAACTGCAGTGAGTCCGCCACAAAAAGAAAAAGGAAACAATGTTGTGAAACTAGGTCGAAGTTTCTTATCTTATCTTACTACTACATAGTGTACGAATAACTTTGAAGGTTGACCGCTGGATGAATACTGGAAAATCGCAACATATCTAACCTCTAGATCTTTACCATTCTAGTTATCTAGAAGATTCAATGGATAGTCTTTAGCAGAATGAACGCTATGCTAAAACTTCAAAACATAATTCTCCGCCATTCTAGAATCTTCTCTGTCATTTCTCTAAGCATGTTACAATTTTTTTGAGTATTATTATGTACCAAGAACCAAGTATACACCTAATAACTTATGGATATGATGTGGCTCAAAATTCTTTAGTAGTCTTTTGAGCTTTACCTATTATAATTTTATAAGTGATGACATGTCTTACTTTCCTTCTCATAGCTAGAGATGACATGATAGTCTTTTATTTGAGTCTCGCGTTTGTTTTTTCAAAATGGTGGTACCGCAGCCTCTGTACTCAAAGGATGAACAACTCCCTTTTATTAAAGACGAAGTACCGAGTACAGTTTATAGATCAGATAAGGTTGATACAAACACTACCCATGTGAACAAAGCTAAAGGTCTCACAAGAGAACGCACACATCTCACGCGTACACATTATTATGCAAATACTTACTTCAAGAACATAGTTTGACCGTAAATCTGGTCAATAATATATAATTATATTTAATCACTTTTAACCAATTTATTTATATTCGAAAGACGATTCCAATGGTACAAATTTTGTGACATTCAATTCATAAATTGGTGACCAAATTTATGGTCAAATTATTTTCTTCGAGTACGTATTTGTCTAATGAACCGGAATGGAGGTAGTATACTACATAGTTGTATTTTTTACCTAAATGGGGAGTGTACATGCTTGATTCATAGGATAGGAAAATTGTAGGAGTAGAAAAAATATAGGATTGCAATGTCATGCCCACTCCAATCCTATAAGAATTCATATGAACCAAAGTGTGTTTGATTCCACCATAGGTGACCGTTTGATTCAAAGGATTTCCCTAGGGATTTTGTAGGATTAAATCCTATAGAAAAATTTCCTACGATGGCTGTATGATTTGTACAATTGATTCCCATATGATTTTTTCCTAAGGATTCCTTTGTACTAGTTTTCATAGGATACCAAACATCCACGCATACCTCTTTTCAGATTCCTATGGTGGAATCAAACGCACTTTGGTTCATATGAATTCCTATAGGATTGGAGTGGGCATGATATTACAATCCTACATTTTTCCTACTCCTACGATTTTCCTTTTCCTAGGAATCAAACATGCCTAATCTGAAAAAGAGGTACGGGTGGATGTTTGATTTCCTATGAAAACTAGTACTATGGGAATCAATCCTACAAATCAAACAGCCATCATAGGAAATTTTCCTATAGGATTTTATATTACAAAATTCCTAGGAAAAACCTTTAAATCAAACGGACCCTAGAGTAGGAGTGCTTGAAGCAGAGGCCCTGCTCGTGACTGCGCATATCTTTTCGCAGTAGGGACTACACGGAGTCTGCACCTGGGAAAGTCTACTGGTGTATTCATACCTCCCATTGCATTCGATGCACTTCCTCTAGCTCGGCTCCTGGCTAGTGTAGCAATAATCATAGAGTAGAGATCGCCAATTTTTTTGGCGGGTTCACCTCGTTCTAAAGAGAGATCACCAAAATTTGAATGACATTGGCGGGTTTTTCTTTGAACTACCTGACGTGATGCAATTCAAAAGTTTCGAACCTACCACTGTGCCCTTGTGATACATATAAAACATGCCGTATCCCACATCTCTCACTCGACCTCAGAGCCAAAGCATCTCCCATAAATATGTCCTCGCACCGCCGTCCCTCCCAACCACCACTGCCTCCTCACTAGGTACCGTTGTGACCGAAGGCACCAACCCCTTGTTTAGCAAGACGGAGTGGCTTTCCCGCGCCAACGACCACCGCGCCGGAGCATGGACGGCGTCACCGGCAAACACAGTACGGTCGCCGCAAAGTCCCATATGCTTCACGGACTCCCTGGTCTTCGGCTACAGAGAGATGGGCAAATGACGCGCCCCCTGTTCGACCGCACCAACATGAAGCGTAAAATCGTATCCTCCCCATACAAAGGTTGTTGCACACTTTATCTTCCTTTCATTATGCACCTTATTACTATCAAAAGTACTTCGTCGTTTGTTGTAGTGTACTGGATCTTGCTCATATACTCGATCGTTACTAAAGTTTGCTAGAGCCTTCATTACCATCATTATGAAGCTCCTCTAACATCTGTGCAATATCTCCTAAAATGATGCTAGTTGGGGCATACAAGTTTATAGATAGCACAGTTGGTATACGTCAACTCTAGCTGACGTCCTAAGCCGAATTAGTATGTCATGGCTCCTTGTTTAGAGTATAACCAGGCGGGCCCTACTAGTTATGTTATCGGTATTATAGTAAAGCCTGCAGGTTAGGCGATTGTATTGGAACTTCATGTGTTTTCTTCTAACCTAGGGCGGCATATGGTTAGAGTACTCATAGCGGAAGTACTGTACTAGAGTTGTGATGGGAATCATTGCTTTTCTAGCCATCAACCTCTTCAAGAAGTCCTAATAATTTCCTCTTTTTTCACACGATTCCAAGATAAATATGAAAAGCTATTTGCTTCCAATGTAGGAAACGGAGTCAAAACAAGGTATCAGACTCTACTTAATCTATTTGAAAATGACAACCAGGCAAAAAAGACAATAATGCAAAACATCAGCATAAAAAGTTTCGTCCTAATCCCGCACCAGTTGGTCCAGTTGCACTGGCGGCTACAAATAGAAAAATACACATCCCATAGCCGCCAGTACCCCATCCGGTTACCCAGGAAAAAATGGCAGCAGAACCACTTTCAACAGCAGGTTCTCATCAACGAACTAATTATGATCTCCCAATGATCTTTAGTACTGACAGAGACATATACTCCCTTGCAAATGAGCTTGACACCAAATTTGTTATATGTTCACAGACTAGTAGTAGCATGCCCATTTATATGTAATATGTATACATTGATATTTTGATGTAATTTTTTTAGTTGCACTACGACGAAGATTAACAAGGGGCCGACAATGGGAAAAAATCTTGAGCAGATGCTTGAAAGAACTAAATCAAGACTTCTGATCACATATATAGAAGGATTCATGTGGCGCCCCGCAAAAACCACTAGTAGAAAATCGCGTTGTTTTTGTGCATTGCATCATCATGACCGCATGCTCATGTCATCATGCCATATTGCATTTGAGCATCGTCATCATCTTGCATGGTTTGTCTAAAAACTATTTTCGAAAAATCTGTTCTTGTTTTCTAAACGCCTCGTCTTGATTCAAACACAAAACCCGGGTCTCCGGAATATTTTGCTTTGTCTACTAACGGTTTTCAAAAGCCCCATTTTAAATATTAAAATATTTATTTTATTTTTAGGGGCAGCCGTACCGGGCCGATCCGACCCAGTCGACCACCCCCAGTATCAAAACCTAGCTACCTAAACCCTTTCCTACCCCAACCTAATCTACCCACCCTGCCTCCACCTCACCCCACCCAATAGCCAACCGCCACCTCACCACTCCCTTCCCCCCAGCCACTCCCAGCCCTCCACCTCACCTCCCTGCCACCTGAGAACCACCCCACCTGCTGGCCCACCTGGCCCACAGCCGACCGCCCTCCCCTGGCCAGCCTGGCCCGATGCCCCACCTGCCGCCCACCAAAACCCCCCCTCTCTCTCTCTTCCCCTGGACCAACCGACCACCCCGGTCCCACCTCCCCATCTCCCGCACGCGAGCCCCGCACCGACGCCACCTACCCCTGCCTCCGCTCGATTCCAGAGCCTCGCCGCCGCTCTCGCCACCATCCCCTCCTGCTCGCCTCTCCGTCCTCCTCGCAGGCGTCCTCCGCCGCCGCGCGGACCCGACCTCGCCCGGCCGGCCTCCCCTTCCCCCCAGGTCGTCGGCCGCCCCGCCAGCGTCCGCCGCGCGACCCGTCTGCCTCTGCCCGCGCCCCCGCCGCCGGCCGGACCCCGAGCCCCGTCCTCCGTCCACCACCGTCGGAGCCTCCTCCCCGCGCCTCGGTCTCTCTCTCCTCGCATCGCTCGCTCGACCTCGCCACCCGACCGCGCCTCTGCCTCGCCCCTTCCCGCACCCTGCGCCGATCTCCCTCCCCAACCCGACGGCGGCCGTGCGTCTCTCGTCGCCCCCGCGCGTCTCCTCGCCGTGGCCGGCCTTGGTCGCCCTTTCCTCCGTCTCGGTCGCGCCGGTGTCGTCGCCATCGTCCCTCTCCTCCCCTTCCTCTGAGTCCTCTTCTCCTTGGCCGGCAGCACCCCGCGACCGGCCTCCGCCCTTCTCCCCTCTGCGGCCGCCCGCTCGAGCCACAGAGGAGGCCCTTGCGCCGTCTGCCTGCACCGGGCACCCGCCTCCCTGGCGCCGGACCCCTCTCCGGCCGCCCTCGCTCGCCACCGCGACACCTGCGTCGTCCTCCACCTCTTTTTCTGGGGCCAGCCTTCGTGTTGTGTTGTTGTTTCTCGTTTGTACCGTGGTGTGGTTGTTTGCTTGCTTGGTCCTATTGAAGATGGAGAGGCGCTGAGTCTGTGATACCCTAGCTCGTCGCCGTTCAACAAATAAGTCGTATTGTGGTCCTCCCGGGGCACCGACAAATCAAGGAGCCACCCACCACCGATGGTAGCGATACCTCGAATGCTACTGCCAAGATCGACCACTCTTAGAGACCGACACGAGACAAGATCCGAAGGGCTATGCAAGAGCACTGACGCCAAGCCTGGGTCAGATGCCTGCACGATGCCAAGATATTCTTCACGGAGCTCCAAGATCTACCTCATGGACCCTCAAGATCTTCCGGTGCCGAACCCAAGACCGACACCGTCACTAGAGAGCTTCGACAAGGACACCAAGTTCTTCATCCTAGATCCGATGCGCCCCGACGCCGAACCAAGTCCTTCTACACGGAACACCGAGTCCTTCATCACCAACCCGAAGACCGATCCCGGAGTTCGAAACCGATCCTGCCGAAGACTGAACCCTGGCGCCAAGTTCTTCGACCTTGAAGACCGGTCCATCACAACACCAAGACCTCCGTCCGAACCCGAGTTCTTCGCCATAGGCGTCAAGATTTTCTTCTCGGACCCAGTGACCGCCAAGATCGCCACACGAAACGACAAGCGCTTCATCTCTGAGCACCAAGTTCTTCTTCTCGGATGCGACAAGATCGACTTCCGTTGTCCGAGACCGATCTCGTCGAGCCGTTCTCCCGTTGAACCCTGAGACCGACCCCGAACCCCTAGGAGCCCAAGTTCGCCGAACCCTAATGTGATTCCCTATCCGAGATCCCATTATTTTTATAATATGACATTATCGTCTGTCGCATATTAAATTGTTCATACTCGCATGCATATTTGTGTGGTTTGGGGGCCTTATGCCGATTAACCATATAATTAAATGTGGGATCCATATGCGGACATTTCTAGTCTCATATTGGTCCCATTTAAATTTGTGTAGCGAACCGGTGACACTATTTGACTTGTTAAGACAACATTTAAAGTGCGGGGTATCTAAACAACATGAACCTAGTAAATAATTATCGGGACCCCGGTTCCACTTAATATGACCTAATTGCATCGCACCTTTGCCATGCCATACATCATACATGCATCATGCCCGATCTTCTGTCGTAGTATTAAATAGTGCATCCGGTGTTTCCTTCTAGTGCTTTGCTTCTTCACGGATTAGGCCGATGAGTTGATGCGAGTGTCGACCCGATCTTCGGATGAACCTTCGGCAATGTTTTCAGGCGAGCATCTCCCCCTTTATACCTATCTTACTTTTATAGTATTTATTCCCTCCTTTTGATCTATTGCTATCTGTGTTGCGATGCTCTAGTTCTCGTGCTCGTGATATCCCTTGCAGCCTTATATTGCCTTTGACACATCCTATTACCTGTTGATTGGTAGATAGTTGGACTTGCGCGTCGTAGTCGCTTGCTCAAGTACTGTTGCGTGTCGTCCAGTACCTCAGTTGTTGGAGTATTGCCGCATGTTTAATGTTGGAGATGATCATGGCTTTAATTACTGTTTAATAACTAAAATTGAAGTAGGTAAATGCAGAGGCACAGGTGGGCAATAGATGTTATTTGGTTGTTAACCGTCCACTTGTGTCCCGTAGGACCCCGAGTTCTTGACACCTGTTCGAGATCGGCGCTAACCACGGTGGGGTGTGGGCACCCCATCGATTAGTACCTGATTTCAAAGTATCTTGGGGCCACAAACTAGTTTGCGGTTTTATTACTATCCTGTACTTATGCCATGCTTTTCGCTTTATTTAAAATTGTGCGAGTCTTTGCACCTGTCTTGTTAGGGAAGCGAGTGTTTCATGATCGACAAGCCCAGTCACATTTTCGGGTTCCCAGTCGTTTACAACCACTGGCGCAAACCCTGAGTCCGTCTCGGAGACCGGCCGACTTCGTTGCGGGTAGCTTAGTGCGGTGGCCCCCATGTACTTGCTTTGGATCTGGGAAACGTCATGACTTAGGCCCCGCCGACATACCGATGGGTGTATGTTAACTGATCTGGCAAAAAGGGTCGAAGTGCGTGTGGATACTTTGGTGCACCCTGAGGTTAAATCTTTTCGAAAGCCGTGTCGCGGTTATGGACGACTTGGAGCACGTTCTCGATCATGACAACTATAACTAAAGTTCTTTGTTGTAAATTGACTTGTATCCGGTATGACTAGTAATCAGCTCCACTACAACGGAATGGCTAAATAAAAGTACCAACAGCTGCTGGGTTTGGGATATCTCATGCTTATTGTATCTGACTAGTAAGTGTTGCAACTACAACGGAATGGTTAACTAAAAGTGCCCACTGCTTATTATATCAGGATGACTATCTATACCTGACTAGTAATTGATGCAATGATAACTGAATAAATAAAACTACCAACGGTGTGAGTTCCTCGGTTGACTTCCTCGTTTGGTCTCGAGGGGAAAACACCAGGGTGGGTATGTTTGGTGGTAGAATCAGGTTGGTTCCGAATAGGTCTTTCTTATCCCTCTCTGATAGCCGACAGTTATCTCGAGTCTCTATAGGTTGTTTAGTGCATGCCCCGCTGCCGATCCACCATACCTATGTAGGCGAGGACCGCCAATTCTAGTCTCGCTGTCTTGGCCTCGATCGACCGCTCTCTCTTTTTCCTTTGCCCTTTGCCGGCACCCCTTTTGTTTAAGCAGGTTTTGAGATCGCCGTCGTTAGCAGGGTTACCCTCCCGGCTTGGCCTGGGCAGGGTTATGGACGCCATTGGTTATTCTTCAAGGCTCTTAGCCCCATTTGCATCTTGTCCGTAGTCGGACGCTCTATTGTTTCCAAGGTGATTTGGATCTTTGTATTATATATCTGTATTCTTGACTCATGGAGTCGTTGATGTATATATCTGTTCTGTGGGTCCCCTCGAGGACTGTTGTGTAATGTTATTACTTCGTTTTCCACCCGCACGAAAGTGCCTGGTGGGCGTCCTTGAATCGCTTCTATGAGGGTTTGGCGGAAAAGGCTAAAACTTGCATAGGGCCGATTCGAGGGTGTTACAATTCAAAAGGCCACTGGATCCACATGGATCTGCTTATATTGCATCGATCATAGGCGTTTTTGTGAGAAATGATATTCCCATCTTGCCCTCATGGAAACACCACCGAAATACCCCCGAGTATTTTGAAGGTTTACTAAAGAAGTTACATGTAAGTCCTCTATCTCTTGGACATACTCCATTGCTCTGTCCCTTGTCTTCTTAGCTTGCTATTTGTTATATATGCTCCTCATTATTGTCTACAGAGATTTTTCATGTTCGATGTGAATAGCGAGGAAGTAAAGGTTGTTCTCAAAGCATATTCTCCGCAGGCTAAAGAAGCAACACTTCTCTGGCAAGTGTTTTAAGAATGTTACAAGAACGTCTCCTATGGATCACATGACTGACGATCAGTGGGGTGATCTTCTCCACCACTAGCTTGATCAAAAGAATGAGGTATGCTTTTAGAAGACTGAGACTAGATTGCATTGTCAATTCGTATTTATGCATGTGTTTTACAATTCTCATTTTGTAGGTCATCGCTCAAAGTAACTGTTCCAGCCATAATAAAGTACGAGTACTAAGTCGTACAGGATCCCGCAACATAATTAGGCACCTCTACCAATTGGTAAGGACCTGTTATTCTGTACTGTATATTTTAAATAAGTATGTAATTGATGTCGTGGAATCTATATGCATATTATATTTCAACCTCTGTTTCCACCATGTGATGCAATTTATTTTTGCCCGTCCTAATGCAGACGAAGTCTAACGGGGATCCAAAAAACAGTTGACTATGTTGGAGAAATTTGAGGGATGTCAGACGAATAGATATGGTGTCATTGTAAAGAAAGTTGTTGTAAGTCTTCTCTGCATTTTGTGATGTTGCACTTGCAGTGATTTGTATGTATAAGTTTGATATGCAATCCTGCATGGAATACTTTTCAGTTTTGTTTTCATTTTCCTTCATAATTTGCTACTAAAGTCAGTTTCAGGTATGAATTGTACAAACAGTTGGAATATCATGCACCTCACAGTGTTTACACAGGAAGCCACATTTTTAGTCTTGTTAGTAAATGACATCAAAAAAAGATACACGACAAAATGATCTTTTTATTGAAGTATATAAGATGCATTATCATCACTACCAATTATAGCAATTCGTGCACATGTTAAACCTGTCTGCATGTTTCTCTGTAGTAACTTCACTTCTCTTACACATGTCTATCAACTAAAAACTTTCCAGGCTGAATTGAAAGAGGAGCTGGCAAATCCTGGGAAAGACTATTCAGTAAAAACTCCAAAAGAATATGTGGATTTATTTTCCAAAGTACCACAACATGGTGCTATAGCCAAGAATATGTTGTTCTGTAATGCTCGGTTCCCAGTGAGCTTGTCAAAGTCCAAGTTCAATCTCAAGTCCAACTCCAAGGCCATTTCTTTGCATATTCAAGTTCTAGAGGAACAACTCCAAGTTGAACACCCGGTATCATCTGCCCTAAGTGTATACAATGAATGTTTGATCACAAAGTTAGAAGAAATTTTTATTCGGCTGGAGCACTCCATAGAAAATAAGGAGAAAGTCATGAAGATTCTTAGTATTTGTGGTTGAGCACTAACATCTGAGGTCAGTCCCTTTGTCGTGAAATGGAACATGAAGCTGAAAGTATTTGTTAGTGCACTTGTATGCACTTGTTATGACTTGGGTTATTTCCTTGTTGCGACATGTCTTTAATTTGTATGGTACCTTATAATGTACTTCCTCTATTTCAAAATATATCCCTTTTTAGCAAAGCTGTTTTAGTTTGCTAAAGATCCTTATAGTATCAATGGAGGTACTATTGGGGAACATAATGCACCAATATGGAATTAGTATGATTCCTGAATGCATGATCTCTAGATTGCTAGCCTTCTCAATATTGGTGCTTTATATGATGCAAGGTTGGATTGTTGTGTACTAATATGTGTTGATGGAGAAAATTGCATCTAACACCAGTCTTTGTGGTATTTGTTGCTTAGAACACAGAAACAAGACCTTTTTTGTGGCTAGCACGGTTTGTGGCTTAATGTTTTGCACCTGGCCCAAATAAACATCTTAACCTGATGGGTTAGAGCATCTCTAACCCATCCCCAAAACGGCAATGGAGGAGTAAATTTACTCCTCTAACGGATGAAGCCGCATCGAACCTAACCCTAACCCCTATCGCTGTTTAGAGGTGAATAAATATAAGACTTGCCACCGCGACCTCGACTCCTTTATTTTTTCTCCCCCGCCCGCACATTCGTTGTCGACCCGCTGCCCTTCACCGGATATGTGCTCCACCGATGGAAAGCTACCCTCTATGCTTCTTGTGGTAGCCTACGTCACCGGAATCGGCCACCACGAGCCATTTTCCCCAGCCACAAATGCGCCACCGAGCTTCACCAGATTCGACACACCGTGGCTAGGATTTTCCACGACACGATAGGATCCCGGAGGCCAAGCACCATCTGGTATGACTACACACCATTGCAACTCTACGACCGAGCTCGTAGGAGCGGCACCCCGAGCACCCGCGCTGCCACTAGCTCTGGATCCGGCACCAGCAGCCGCACTGGCACAAACCCTGGGACCCGCACCGGCACCTTCCCATACCGGCACCGCCGGAACAAGGTGAGGAAGAGATAGCCTCCAGGGTTCTTCATAGCATTTTTTTCTTAAGGCTCATCAATTTTCTAATCTAGATGATTCTTTTTAGCAAGGTGAAGAAAAGAGAAGCTCCATGGTCCGAAAATGATGACAATGATTTGTACTTTGCTTGGTATCATCAAACAATTGTTGGAGTCGACCAACCTTTCCAACAATTTTGGGAAGAAAAACGTGCCAATTTAAATGAAATAACTAGTGGAGATGCAAGGTCATTAGTATCGATTATGAATAGGTGGACTTTGCTAGTAATTTACTCCAATACGGGAAATCTCTGAATAAATGGAGCTTGCATGTATGAATAATGGTGTATGAAAATTGAGCTTCTCTCTTAGGATGATGCTAGTATTACTATAATATGAACTATGAATATTTATGTTACACAAAAGAAACTATGCTAGATGCAAAAAAGAAATTGTTTCTGTGTTTTGTGCAAAAATGCCACAAACTAGTTATGTGTGGATGCACCAATATGTACTAGTGTGATACAGTATATTATGTTACAAGTGCTTCTATCATGGATCATTGATCATAAGGTTCAGGTTCTCAAAACAATGCAGTATCTCTTTGTTGCACATCATATTCATACGCGTCATGTGTTAAATGGAACTACATTTTTTAATCGGAGCGCAACATTTTCTTTCATGTCTGAATGGACTAATGAATAGATGGAGTACGACCCGCAAAAAAAGACCTTATACAATTTTTCGGTTCTATTACTTGGAGTAGTCACATTCAAAACCATACTAGAGCCGCAAATCCTCCCACCTTCCCCCGTAATATATTTGAATCTAAGATCATGGTATCCAATTTTCTACCCCTCCGTCTAGAAAAAGGCTACTTTGAGCAAGGTCTTGGATGATCAGTTGATGTGACCAGGCCTTGGATTTATGAACAGAGGGAACTATAGTCTACTAGCAGTTATTAGTTGGACTGTCACCAAATTCAAATTCTGAATCGTGAGGCAAAATCTCCGGCTACACGAAATATTTGGGCCCCATGTTTAATCTTTCGTACTGCGAAATTCCGTTTGACCTATCATACTAATGACCAATGGCGATTGTGAAATTGCTGGGTTGAGTGGTGGGGTTTGCTCGTAATTTTTGTTACTAGGACTATAGCCAAAATCAAAATCTTAATCGAGGGTAAAAACCTACAGCCCAAACAATTTCGCAGATGGAGTCAACATTATTTTTTCTATGGGAATATTTTTTTATTCCTAAACATAGGGAGTAGCATTTTTTCAAATTATTACTTGTACTCTAGCCAAATTTAAAATCTCAGTTGAGCGGTAAAATTTACCAATGTTCTGCGCAATTATGTAATGGATGGTCAGTTGATGTTACTCTCGGCCTTCAATTCTTAACCAGATAGCATACTAGTATACAACTATCTTTTTCTATTATTACTTTTCTGCTAGCCAAATTCAAAATCATAAAATCGAGCGGTTTTGGGGATATACTTTCCGGGTATCCTCATAGTTCCTCACTGACCAGGGTGGCCCACTTCGGGTTAGAGCTTTGCTTCATGGGCGGCCTAGTCAGGGAGAAAAGACGGAGTCCAATCCGACTGGGAAGGCCGTAAGACTTACCGACTTAGACCCACTGATGTTACTTGTAGTTCAAGATGTACTCAGAATCGACTCTTAGTCGTAGCCGGATAGATCTCTCCTGTAAACCCTAGGCCGGATATCTATATAAGCCGTCCTAGGGAGAGCCTTTAGGGCACACCACAATAGTCTACAATCTCAACTCACACAGGTGAAACCCTTGTAACCCATATTCCGGCTCTGCCGTATTACTGGATTGCTAGCAGGAATAGGGTCCGTCCAAAGCCGGCGGATTCGAACCTGGGTAAACTTGTGTGATCGCCGTCCCGGAACACCATACGTCTCACACCCCTCTCTTCCGCACGCCCCGAGGACCCCCTCATGGCGTACATGTCATCAATCCGACGACAGTTGGCGCCCACTGTGGGGCAAGTGAACTTTGGATCTGCGTTCCGAGCGGAATCTGCAAGAATCGGAATCGGCGAGACTGTGCCGGCATCCATCTCCTCTACGACGTCCCTCTCATCGTTCTCGACGAGACTTGGATTCCGGCCAGGGAGACCGTGACTACCTACATAATCATGTCTTTTGGCGAGATCGATGTCTACATCGGTTTTGCTGAACCTGCCCCACCCACCCTAGCGGTGATGATAGAGGCAGATGAACCTTCTGGATCCCCTCTATCCGCGGAGGCGGTAGAGTTCCGGGTCTCAGAAAACCCTAATCCCACCGAGCCCCACCTGCTGCGGAGATAGTCGAGAAATCCGAGCCTGAGGAAGACCTAGCGGTTAAAGCCGAATCTGGAGTGGATCTCCTTGGAGAGGCTGGATCCCAGATCGACCCACCCGCGGAAGTAAAAATCCAGGAAGAGCATATCAACGACACTGATTTCGGCTCTGATGATGCCGGGACAGACAGGCCTTTCCTAAGGTACACACTATGATGTATGATAATGCAAAACTCAGGCGTAGATGCAATTCTCGAGACCATCAAAAGTTTCGATGAAGCTGATCGCGAGAGCTGCAGGTACCTCAGGAGGAGCACAACGCACTTTGTCAGATACGTTGGATCCGGATCCGGCTCTGCCGATGCTGGAGACAATACCGACTCTGTACTAGAGGCAGTTGAGTATAACTCTAAAGCTGTAGAGGAAGGAGAAGCCATGGATGAAGGATCTGGGGAACATTCTCCCAAAGTGCAGGATGACATGGAAGTCAGAGACAATCCCGAAGTCCAGATGTCTGAAAGTACCGATCAGAGCTTGACTCCGGGAAATGGACCCAAAGCCGTCTTTGCTACCGGCGCTACCAAGAAGGCAAAGAAGAAGAACAAGAAGAACAAGACCCTGGCAAAAGACCCTCTGATACAGGAGGTGATTGCCGAGGAATATGAGGAAGACTCGGATGGAGGGCTTATCCCAGAAGAGCCAAAAAAGAAGAATCGGTGGATGGACACGTGATCACTAAAGGTGCGCGTAAACGCATCGATGCTGCATTAAACACACCTATCCCTACAGCTGCAGAACTTACTGCTGAAGAGGTACACAAAAGGGCCCAGGCCCTAGAAGCGCGTCGTCAACAACTCCTGGATGAAGCTAAAAACATCGAGGGAGAAAAGAAACGCATGGCAAATAAGGATTACATGTCTCAGTTGCATCAGAAGACACAGAAATGTTACACAGGTGACGGTAAATTTCTGAAAGTAAACAGGGTCCTCTTTGAAGGAGATCCAGGGATGCCTCGTCTCGATAGCAAAGGAGATCTGGTGTACCCAACACCGGTACAGAACACTATCGCAGCTCGAGATATCCTGTCAAACAACCCAGGCCCAGAAAAGGTTCGATTGGGCATCAAGCTACTCACCAAAGGTCTGGAGCAACAGATGGCTGCGAAATCCGGAAGTGAAAACAGGTCTCCAAATCCGACCAATGTCACACGGACTCAGCCTCGAATGATATAAGGCACAAGCGTGTTCTGGAGCAGCATCACCGTTCCGACCGACGGGAAGACAACTACTCCAGAACCGGATCATCCGGACAACATCGCAGACCTGCACGTGACTAGAGCAACATCACGCCCGCAGCCGAGCAAGAGGCCATCGCTGCACTGTATTCGAGGAATCCTCCCCGACATGTGTCAAACGATCGAAGGGGAGAAGATAAAGAGAAACGTCGGGAGGAGGATCATGAAAAAATGCCACCTCCTAGACACGCAAGTTGTCCGGATGAGCCTCACCGTAGTGGGAACGACGGACGAAGGAACGACAGAAACCATGCCGGAACAAGCCGGCAGGGGGCTCGTCATAGTGAAGACCCTCGCTGGAACCGGAATAATGACACTCCAAACGGAGGCCGGCGAACAGCCGGAAATAATCCAGCTACCCCACCCTCCCCACCAAGTAGTCATCACAACGGCTCTCAAGGGTGACAAGGAGGACGACATGGCGGGGGAGGTGGTGGTAGAAGCCGAAGTCTGGATCCAAGGCACCACAACCACAACCGACATTCGGGACAATCTCTATCCCCGAACGACGCAAGGCACAGGATCAATTCCAACATAGAGGCGTGGCGCTACGAAAGCGATGATATCTACGTGGGCCCAAAGTGCTTCGGACCATGTATAATAGCTACAAAATTCCCGGAAGGATTTGCTATCTCAAGACATATCCAAGCCTACGACGGCATTGCTCGGCCAGATACCTGGCTACAGGACTTCTTCCAAGCTTGCTGCATCCCCAAAGGCAGAAACATCCTGGTCGCAACCCGATATCTCCCGCTTATGTTGCGGAAGATGGCACGATCATGGCTTAATGAACTTCCGGAGAACACCATCCACAACTGGTATGACATGCAAAGTGCGTTCTTTCGGAATTTCGAAGGCACATATCGGAGGCCCTGTACGGTCGGAGACCTATAGCTTTGCACCCAAAAGGCCGGAGAAACTTGCCGAGATTACCTCGGACGATGGATCGACACCAAGAACTCCTGTGAAGGGGTAAACGATCAAACTGCGATTGAAACTTTCATTGCAGGTCTCCAGATTGGTCTACTTCGCCATTGCTTGAAGTGTGACAAGGTCATTGATTTGGGAGAGATGATAGAAACAACGAGCAAGTATGCAGATGCTGACGACGATGCAGAGGGATTACTCAACGCCCTAGTTGTGCCACAGTCGACAAAACAACCAAAGCAACAAGCTCAAAAGCGTAAAAATACCTCGGAAGAAAAACCCAACGCGGAAACGGAAGTGGTCACTGCTACTTTCGGGTCTGGAGGACGAGGACGACGCGGTGGAGGACGAGGAGGAGGCGGCGGAGGCCGCGGGCATGGGCGTGGAACTTCAAGAGTCCAAGGTAGAGGATACCAACAACTAGGCAAAACCTATTCTTGGGCTGACATTGCCAATAACCCATGTGTGCATCACCTAGACGCCAATGGGGGCTCGTCCCACACCAACGCCGAATGTCGTTTCAATGACGACATCAAAAGAGATGACACCGCGGGCTACAAAGCTAAGCGGAAGAAGGGAAAGAAGAATCCCAAAAAAGAAAAAGAGACCAAGGAAGATTCCGACATGGAGGAAGCTGATGCTTCAAATCCCAAGCCGGAAGGGAAAAAAAATTTCCGACCAAGAAAGACACTTATGTCACCTTCCTCGGATCTCAACCAGCAAAGGTCAAGAAAGCAGTTCTACATGAGCTCAACACAACAGTTTCGGCTGTCCCCCAATTTTTGGACTGGTCGGAAGTGGCAATCACATTTGACTGCGCTGATGATCCGCCTAAGTTACACAGGCGAGGAAAATACGCCTTAATCGTTAATCCACTTATTGACGGTTATGTTTTCTCCAAGACCCTCATGGACGGCGGCAATAGCATCAATATTCTTTATGTCGAAACGCTACGCCAGATGAAGATCTCGGAGACCCAGCTGAACCATAGCTGTGTAATTCCCTGGGAGATATCACTTTGGATGTTACCTTTGGAACTCCAAAGAATTATCGGACGGAGGCGCTTTCCTTCGAAGTGGTCCTGTTTAAGAGTGCATACCACGCTATATTCAGACGTCCGGCTTACTGGGTTTTTATGGCTTGTCCGTGTTACATTTACAATATGATGAAAATTCTAGGTCCCAACGGCCTAATCACTTTCAGGGGAGACCCGAAGAAAGCAAGAGAGTGCGAGGATGGAAATGCCGCCTTTGCTGAAGCCGTGTTGCACGCCCAGGAGTACCAGGAAATCAAGAAGAGCATAGATCCGTCCGAGATGCCCGCAACGAAGAAGGAGGTGACAAAGCCAAATCCGGAGTTCAAGGCATCAGAAGATACGAAGAAGACGTCTTTGAAGGACGATGACCCCTCCAAGGTGACCCAGATAGGCGTAGGACTAGGTAGCGCATAGGAAAGCGCGCTCGTCAAGTTCCTCCAAGCAAATCAAGATATCTTCGCATGGTAGCCATCTGACATGACCGAAGTACCAAGGGAACTTGCCGGGCACTCTTTAAATGTAAACCCGAACGCTAAACCCGTCAAACAGTCCTTACGACGTTTCGGCGATGAAAAGCGTAAGGCAATAGCTAAGGAACTAGCACGACTCGAGTTAGCCGGATTCATAGAAGAGGTCATCCACACTGAGTGGTCGGCCAATCCTGTAATGGTCCCTAAAAAGGACACTACTAATTTAAGAATGTGTGTTGATTATACTGCCTTGAACAAGGCTTGCCCAAAAGATCCGTTCGCTCTGCCTAGAATTGATCAAGTTATCGATTCTACGGCAGGCTCGGAACTCCTCTATTTTCTCGATGCATATTCCGGTTATCACCAAATCCGGATGAAGGAATTTGACAAAGTCAAAACTTCATTCATAACCCCCTTCGGAACCTTCTGTTTTGTTACGATGCCCTTTGGGCTGAAGAACACAGGAGCTACGTACCAGCGCACGATGCAGCGTTGCCTCCATGACCAACTCGGACGCAATGTACATGCATACATGGATGATATTGCGGTGATGTCCAAAAAGAAGGAAACGTTGATTTCCGACTTGGAGGAAACATTTGCCAATCTACGAAAATACAACATCATGCTTAACCTGAAGAAATGTTTCTTTGGAATACCAGCCGGAAAATTGTTAGGTTTCATCGTGTCTCAAAGAGGCATAGAGGTGAACCGAGACAAAATCAAGGCTATACTCAATATTTCCAGGCCAACTCGCCTGAAGGACATACAAAGACTAACTGGTTGCATTGTTGTAGTCAGTCGGTTTGTAAGCCGGCTTGGTGAACAAGCCGCACCATTATACAAATCCTGAAAAAGACCAAGGATTTTGTTTGGACTGACGAAGCAGAAGCTGCACTACAAGACCTAAAGAATGTACTCTCATCTTCTCCTATCCTTGCTGCACCAGAACCACAGGAACCGATGTTGCTTTATCTTGCTGCGACAAACAAGGTCGTTAGTATCGTCATGGTGGTGGAGAGACCGGAGCAAAATCAGGAACACCTAGTGCAGCATCCGACTTACTTTGTTAGAGAGGTCCTGACAGAGTCAAAACAGCGATATCCGCACTACTAAAAACTGGCTTACGGTGTTTTTCTGGCATCACGTAAGCTACGACACTATTTTCAGGAGCATCCAATTACCGTGGTGAGCACAGATCCCATGAGATATATAATCAATAATAGTGACGCCACAGGACGCGTCACCAAATGGGCATAGAGCTTTCAGCTTTTGATATTGAGTATAAACCTCGAACAACAATCAAATCCCAAATCCTTACTGACTTTGTCGCTGATTGGACAGAGACGAAGGAGAACACGATCCTCCCTGAGTCGGAATATTGGACCCTCTAGTTTGATGGGTCTAAGGCTCGAGGGGGCTCGGGGGCTAGCGTGGTGCTCAAATCACCTCAAGGAGATAAAATTTTATATGTATTGCAGATCCACTTCATAGCGACAAATAATATTGCCGAGTATGAAGCACTGCTGCATGGAATCCGGATTGCTAAGGATATTGGCATCCGACGTTTGATGTGTTACGGAGATTCGGATCTTGTTGCTCAACAAGTGTGGTATATTTGTAATGCAAATAAACACATGGCAGCGTATAAAGCTGTCGTGGATGATCTATCTAAATTGTTCGAAGGGTTTGAGGTTCAACACATCCCTCGAGCAGAAAACGAGGAAGCATATGCACTATCTCAAATAGGCTCTCCGCGGAAAGAGGTCTCGGATGGCGCTTTTCTAGAGCACCTGAAAGTTCCCTCGATAAAGGGAGTAGACGAGGAATATCTGACCAAATCCGACTCAACTTTAATAGCAGTTCTGGCCGTAATTCCGAGCTAGAGTAAACCCTACCTTGATTATTTGGTAGATGGCAAATTACCCGAAGATGAGGTTCTGAGCCGGCAGATTATCCGATGAGCGAAAGCCTACACTATAGTTAAAGGTGATCTCTATAAGCGGAGTGTTTCTAGGGTTTTTCAGTGTTGTGTGTCTCTGAAAGGAGTGGAAATCTTAAGAGAAATCCACGAAGGCGAGTGTGGTCACCATGCTGCAGCCAAATCTTTAATGGCAAAAGCTTTTAGACACGGATTTTTCTGGCTTACAGCTCAGGCAGATGCCGAACGATTAGTCAAGACGTGCAAAGGCTGCCAAAAGTACGCCAAGCAAGCTCACGTTCCGGCTGATCAGCTGCGAACAATACCTATAACATGGCCTGTTGCGGTCTGGGGGCTTGATATGGTAGGACCATTTAAACGAGCTCCAAAGTGGATTTACTCACCTCTTAGTGATGGTGGATAAATTCACCAAATGGATTGAGGCTAAACCTGTCACTAGTTGTGATGGAGCAACACCCAAAAGATTTTTCGAGGATGTTATAATCCGATATGGTTATCCACATAGCATTATCACGGACAACGGGAGTAACTTCTCTATGGGAGAATTGGCCAAATTCTGCAATGAGCAAAATATCTGGCTTGACATTGCGTCAGTCGCACATCCACAGGCTAACAGACAAGTCGAAAGAGCAAATGGTTTAATCCTACAAGGCCTAAAACCGAGACTCGAAGCACCACTACAGCGTGCTGCGGGGGCTTGGGCAGAGGAATTACCCTCTATAATATGGAGTTTACGAACGACTCCGAACAGGTTAACCGGATACACACCTTTCTTCTTGGTCTATGGTGCAGAAGCAGTTCTTCCTAGTGATTTGATTCACACTTCTCCTAGAGTGGCCGCGTATATTGAAGAGGATGCCGAGATTTCTCGACAAAATTATATCGACTTAGTCGAAGAAGTTCGCATCGTTGCTGAAATGAGATCACCAACCTATCAGCAGAAGTTACACAAGTATCATAGCTAGAGAGTCAGAAACAGATCTTTTAATAAAGGCGATTTGGTTCTCCGGCTTGTGCAACAAAGAAAGCACAAACTTTCCCCAGTGTGGGAAGGGCTGTTTTTAGTTAGTCGTGTATTGCACAATGGTTCGTACTACTTAACTGACGTGAGGCCAGTCAAAGAAAGACCTGCTACTAGGAAGAGAAAGAGAGCTGGAGGCAGTACAAATCATGATGAGTTAGACAGACCATGGAATATTGCTCAACTACGTCCCTTTTATTCTTAGTTTATCCTTCTTTGTAATCATATATATGTACATGTTCTGTGAGAAATAAAAGTTTTGGTTGCCTCAAGTTTTTCTGAGAAGTTTTTACCATCTTATTTCCGAATGATCATGTCATAGTCGAAAATCCCAGAATGCTTGAAAGTAACTTATGCTCATGATCGTTCTGGTTTAGATTTCTGATTCTAAAATTGCTACCCTCGGGTATAACTCTAAAGTTTCTAGTCTTTACTTTGGTTATTTGTCTGATTGCCGGATGCGGGTATTTTCCGAGTAGTGAATTGTTGGTACTAGAAGCCGGCTTTGATTCCGAGTTTAAACTGGTTTAGCAATTGAGCTCGCTGTTTCGGCAAAGTTTCGAGCGAAGGTTTAGCCGGCTCACAAAAGGGACGAGGCGGAAAGCCAGATAAACGATAAGTATAGGTGAAAAGTTCAAGTGCTTATGTAAACATTGCAGGCACACAAAAATTTAAAGCCAAAAGTGCTGAATAGATCAAAAGCTTAGCACTAGCAAAATTATAATACTTCATATTTACAGACGCATCATGTTTTTAGGATAATACAAATGTTTCTGGCAGTCTATGATGCAGGTGGAGAAGAAGGAGCTGCCGGCTTGCTGGATACATCGCCTTGATATCGTTTCGAGATGTCCACGTCCGAGGTGGTGTATTCATCGTCGGGAACTTCTGTTGCTTCTTCCAGAGGCGGAGGCGGAGTGTCGACGTGGGTGAAGAAAGGAGTGTCGTAGCTGGTCAAGTCAGCCACGTGACACCCATATCCGGCACAGGAGTCCATAATAGCCTTGATGTCCTGCTCCTGGCCGTCTTCATGTACTGTAGAATACCCTCTGGTCACTTGCCATATCTCCATGCTTCCATGGTGGCTCATGACCATGGTGAGAGCGTTCTGCGCTGCAGATCGCGCGTAAGACATATTCCAATCCTGTACAAGTTGCGGCATTTCCTTCGCCTTGTCCCTCACCTAAAAATCCGACATTCTATGCATGTCCGGAATCTTGAGAGCTTCGCCAATATCCTCAAGGGATTGTCGGAAGTCATGAAGCAGGTCACCGACTTGGGTAAGCCGGTGGGTGCGGGGCTCGACGGAGGTGGAGTCCGTCAAGTTCAGAGGACCTATACACAAAACGGTTAAGAAAATCCGACATTGACAGAAGTCAAAGAAAAAGGACAAGTCAGACAGATGGAACATACCAAAAATGACGTCATCAATCTTGGTCTTCTCTTCCCGAAGACTCCAGAGTTTAGCTCAGAGTGCCTCGGAAAGGTCCTTCTCTCTACACAACTCATTATTGAGTTCTGAGATTTGCTGATCTTGAGCGGCAATCTTGCGATCACACTCGTCAGTAGCCATGGAGGAGGACCCAAGAACTTGATCTATGCTCTTCTCATTATCCGCTTTGAGCTTATCTAGCTCTTGGCAAAGTTCCTTGTTCTCCACCACTAAGGTTTTGAGGTTCCCAGCCTCTTCAATTATGGCGCAGGATTGTTTTACCAGCGCTGTAAGTCAAAAAGAACAACAGTTCAGAAAAATTCGACTATGAAAACATGAAAGACAAGGTTTGAGTCTCGAAATGTTTACCTTCAGCCTCATCCTTGGAGTCCTTAAGTTCAGCATTTTTAAGTCGGAGAGCCTTGATCTCTCTCCGCTTGTCACAGACATTTTCAACAAATCCTGGTTATAGGAACCTACTTTCTATAAGTCAGAATACCCAAAGTCAGAAGTCTACTAAAGACTCGGGCTAATATTTTTACTAATATCAGCACGAGCCTTGGGGGCTACACTAGTTCATTCTTTGGCATCCTAAGGAAGCATAAACCCGGATTATAAATCGTACTTCATGCTTGGTGGCTAGAGGATATGATATGAAATGAGGGAAAAACAAGAGTTAGAATTCCGACGAACATATTGTTCACGATTAAGTTTATCCAAACTAGCATTTACTTCAACAACGACCTTCTCGGCGAGAGTCAGAGGGACCACGAGCGCTGTTGGAAGCTCACCGGTCCTTATCCTCTCATCGCGAAGACGCACTTGTGCAAGATGGTCAGAGAACTTGATATCCTCTGCCTCTTGTGCTTCTCCTTTGGCAGATAAGTTTCTTTTCTCCAGGCATTGCCTGTCCAGCCGCTGGATCTCTTCCGCAGATTTCTGGGACAAGCCAAACTTGGCAAGACCCGGATTTTTGAGAAGGTTTTCGGTGAAGATATCTGCCAAGGGATCATTACCCGAAGAGGGTTCACCCTTATCTATATCTGACTCACTCATGGTGACGTCAGTTTGTGATTCAAGGATCACAGGCTCCGTTGAAGGAGCCGGATCTTCTGCGACATCCGGGGAAGGAATGATCACCGGCGTTGCGGAAGGTTGGGGGCAAGAGTCTGAGGAGCTACGGCAGGAGAAGCCATGGAAAGCTTCGTCTGTTGTAGGGGTTTCGAAGAAGTTCCCTTCCCCTTACCCTTGATGAGCTACTTATCTCTGAGAATGTAATAAAGTCGAAAACGTTACATCTCGGATGAAAATTCGAGTAAGGTACAAAGGCAGAAATTGTGTTAAAAGTTACCTCTTCACGATGGGCACCTCCTTTGTGCCGACGGCCATTGTCGAAGCCTTGCATTTATTAAGCGCAATGTCCGACAATGGAACCAATTCCACCTCCTGAGAAAACTCTAGAGGATATCCCTCGAGAGGAGCAAGCTCCAACTCGGGGAGGTCGGCAAGCTGAAAAGAAGAAAACATATCAGTATTGCGATTTAACTTAAAGATTGAAACACGTAAAAAGGTTTATTGTTGAAATCTTACCGGCACTACGGGGTTTTCTGCCATATGCATATCCAGAGAAACCTCCGGGATCCTCCTCTCGATCCGCTCCCTTATTAGCCATTTAATCTGGCTTATGTAGCCTTGCGAGGTATAGGCTCTGGGGCTGATGCGGAGAGAGTCTTTCTTAGACGACATGATGGAGTCCATTAGTCGGTTTCCGTGGTACTGAAGGGGCTAGATCCGGCATGACACCCAACATTGGACCAAGTCGGATCCCTTCAGTCCTTTGTGTTTGATCAGATATACGACCTGCCTCTTAGCGAGGATCAGATCGTCAATGAGAACCGGAGCGGCCTCGTCCCAAGACGGTTGGGCCGCGGCAGCTCCGTCGACAAAAGCCGGCAAAGCAGTAGCTTTGCCGGGAGCCGGAATATCCTTGTGATAAAAGAAGGTGGCTGGTCATTGTTTGACCGAGTCACTAGCTAAGATTTTGGGATATGCGCGCTCGCTTCTAATCAAAAAACTAATGGTACCAGTGATATAAGGAACACTGGTAGTTATAGAGTTTCTCCGGACATGAAAATAATACCGGAATAAGGTCAAACTCGGCCTAGTGCCGAGAAATCCCTCACACAAAGAAGCATAAGCACTCATCTCTAGGAGAGAGTTGGGAGGAAGATGGTGAAGTTGAACACCGTAGTGATCAATCACCTTGGAAAAGAATTCCGAGGGAGGAAATGACAAACCTCTGTCGAGGTGGGTGCCGAAGTGGACCCGCTCGTCGGCGTGTAGGTTGGGGACGGTCTCCCTGAAGCCTCTCCGCCAGTCGCCGGCGTGGAGGAGCCCTTCTGTCTCTTTGCTGCGGAGCTTTTCATTGTCTAGCACGCAGGGGATCCAGACCCCGCAGAAGCTTTCCTTCTCCGCCGCCGCTTCCGTCGCCGCCGTCGCCGCCGCTGCCGCCAAGCCAGAAGAGGATGAAGAAGCCATTTCTCCGGCGAGCAGGTGACCTAGGATGGGTGGCGCTGGGAGTTTCTTGGGGGAAAGCAGGGGAGCTCTGTGCATGCGGGGGAGATTTGGAGGAGAAGAAAAGGCAAAGGAACAGGTGAAGAAAGGAGGAGGAGAATCCTCACCCCTTATATCCACCTAACCGTGCCAAGATTCGTGCAAATGCTACAGTGCAACCGCCACGCGTCGTGGAAGGAACTAGTAAGGACTCACGCGATGATTACGTCGCCTCGATCTCCGCGCATGCATTAAAATGGCGCCTCGGTTCCACGAACTACGGACCCACCAATGGTCATGCTGACAGGATGTCTGTCAGATGACGTGACTTGACCATGACTTGTGTCAGGTGGCGTTAGAGGCCAAGTTCCGGCTTAGTTTGAAATCAAGCTAGAAAATCCGAGTAACCTGTTGATAGGTCCGACTTATCTTTAAGACCCGGATCGTAATTTTTGTTATGAAGTTTCAGGAACCCTTCAAGATTCTGCAAGCCGAAGATTAAGCTAGACGAGGATAAATCCGACTTTGGATCTTGGAGACTTCCGGGGGATGCTGTTGGGGATATACTTTCCGGGTATCCTCATAGTTCCTCACTGACCAGGGTGGCCCACTTCGGGTTAGAGCTTTCTTCACGGGCGGCCCAGTTAGGGAGAAAAGACGGAGTCCAATCCGGCTACGGGAAGGCCCAGAAGACTTACCGACTTAGGCCCATAGTGTTACTTGTAGTTCAAGATGTACTCCGTAACCGACTCTTAGTCGTAGCCAGATAGATCTCTCCTGCAAACCTTAGGATGGATATCTATATAAGCCGTCCTAGGGAGAGCCTTTAGGGCACACCACAATAGTCTACAATCTCAACTCACACAGGTGAAACCCTTGTAACCCATATTCCGGCTCTGAATTATTACTGGATTGCTAGCAGGAGTAGGGTCCGTCCAAAGCCGGTGGATTAGAACCTCGGTAAACTTGTGTGCTCGCCGTCCTGGAACACCGTACGTCTCACACCCCTCTCTTCCGCACGCCCTGAGGACCCCCTCATGGCATACATGTCATCAATCCGACGACAAGCGGAAAAATCCCAACCGACTCATATGCATTTTGCGCCCCTCCGTTTCAAACATTTTCAGGCAAAATCACAGATGGAGTACCATTTTTCTAGTATTACTTGGACTCTCTCCAAATTCAAAATCCCAATCGAGCGACAAAATCACACATTAACCTTGAAGCATTTTCTGCCCCAGCGTTTCAAAAACTCTGAACAAAATCTCCGACCGGGGAGAACCATTTTTATATTATTATTATTTGTCCTATAGCCAAATTCAAAATCTCTATCGAGCGGCAAAATCACACACCAACCTTGAGAATTTCCTGCCCCACCATTTCAAAAACTTTGAGGCAAAATATCCCAACATGGAGTTCCATTTTTCTATTACAGTATTATTATTTGTCCGGTAGCCAAATTCAAAATATCAATCGGGCGGCAAATTCACACACCAACCTTGAAGCATTTCCCGCCCTGCCGTTTTAAAAACTTTGAGGCAAAATCTCCAACCATGGAGAATCATTTTTCTATTATTATTATTATTATTTGTCCGGTAGCCAAATTCAAAATCTCGGTCGAGCGGCAAAATCACAGACCGACCTTAAAGCATTTCCCGCCCCACCATTTCAAATACTTTGAGGCAAAATCTCCCACCACGGGATTACCATTTTTCTATTATTAGCCAAATTCAATATCTCAATTGAGTGGCAAAACCAGAGGCCGACTTTGAAGCATTTCGCGCTGTTCCATTTCAAAAACTTTTGATGTTAAAATTCCTTTTCTAACCATTGTTTCGACGCCCTATGGGCATGCTAAAGTTGGTAGCTTGGGGGCACGATCGTAATTATTTTTCTGTTCACCTCCATAGTCCCGATTCACGCAGTTTTCCAGTTGGCCCTCCCAAAATCCTAGGATTCTCTCCCATGCCCTCGCCTCCACGACCAACACGCGCACTGGCCGACGCTAATTCCACGGCTACCGGACCCGCTTCATTGACGCCCACCCCATCGGATCTAGTTCACTAGGTCTCTCTGCCACTCCACTAGAGCTGTGGTCTCGCTGAACGTGCTTATGGTGTTGTCGGCCGCCCACGCTCTGCTTCCGCGCCGCCGAAAGCTACCCAACCGTACAGGAGCAACTTCACCATTGTCCACCAGACGAGATCTAATCAACAAGTTCCATGTTTACTGCTCTAGACCAGCTACACGGTCATCGCCATTGACTGCACCGACATCGACCGCCCAAGATTTGCTTCCCTGACACTAACAGCCACTTCAACCGCAGCATCCTCGGTGACCTGGACATCACTCGCATGCTACTGACGATGCTTAGACGCCTCTCCGACCAAGGTAATCAGATCTCCAACCCATTTTTGTTTTGTCAACGGTATAGCAGGTTCAAGCCTGTCATAGTGAACTGCATTTTTGTAATTGTGCTAGTACATACAAGTCGCCGAGCACGCCTTTTCTTCGTGCTAGTACATACAAGGTCATTAGACATGTTGGTTTGCATTCGTTGCTCTACAAATATCAAGTGATGCACATGTCTGTTATTTTGCCATGCACATGTTCTTATCTTAGCTACTCCATACAATAGTAAATGCCTGCTATTGTGCAGTTCTTGCAAAATGTAATGTCAGTGGACAATCTTAGTGTGGATTCCCTGCTACATAGTTACTGACTCTATCTGGTTATTCTTGAGCTAAGTTCCTGCTATTATTTCCTCCCTGGCATCGTTCTACTATCCTGTGGTACCCGTTCAAACTCTTCGTACTAGTTCGATTACAATTTTGTTGTTGCCATCTGGTTCTTCAAAAGCTGCAACATTGACTATTTTCGTTTTCTTTGCGTAGAGCTCAAAAAGGTAACACTGAACATGCTGGTTTGCACAGCCTACAGGTCCAGCAGCGATGCCATTATATATTTTCTGTATCTGGTGCTTGTTCGTCCTAATCAACGGCATAATTATTCTTTACTGTATAGTTCATTCGTGTTTTCCATTCCTGCTCGATAAGTTCTGGTATGATGCGGTGATAATTTCTATATGGTTCATTCTTAGCTATGACAGTATCTGCATGCCATTGTGTAGCTCACCGTATATTCCGAGTCACCCAACGTCTCTTGCATTCCAGGAGATACCACTGCTTCCATATATATTTACTGAAATGACCTGGCTAGTTTATACTGAAATTCTAAGAAACACTTTATTTGATTGCTCATTTCATTGTTGGCATACTTGTTTAATGCTTGTTTATCCAGTTCTACAGGTTCACAAGCCACACCATTATATCTCGTATCTGGTTCTGGTTCGTCCTAGGCAATGACATAACTATCCTCTACTATATAGTTCATTCATGGTTTGCATTCCTTATCTACAAGTTCGTATTATGCAGTTATAATTCATATCTGGTTCATTCTTAGCTATGAGTAGTTTGTCTTATTCCTGTATTAACTTGTTATTAGTTAGTTTTAGACTGCAATTATTGCTATCGCCACCAAAGAGGGGAATGCAAGATCATATATCAAGGTGGTTTTCCAATGTAGCTTTCACACTCAAAGGGAGATGTAGTTGATGGATTGAGAAAGGAAATTGAGGGCTCTACTATCAACTTGATTCGCAACTGAAATGCTGAATTTTCTTTCCCTTTTGTTCATATTTTGTAATATTTTTAAGAAGTTTGCAGCTGATGTAATATCTAGATAACGTGCATAGGCCATGTAGGCATTTAGTTGACGCCGTCCACGCATGACGGTACCATAACTGCGCCAGCCAGGTCGATCAGGTAACTATATCGGGTTTTGCTATTCGCTCTTCTTGTATTGCGCCTTCCATGAACAGTAAAAGATGCTAGCTAATTATACTCCTTTTTATGATATTTGTGTGGGCTTCATAATTACCGAAACAGTAATGGTAACTGGCCAAAACAGTAACTGGCCAAAACAGTAGTAGGCTAAAACAGTAGTTGGCCAAAACACTAGCAGACCAGAACAGTGGCAATCCACCACGAATAGGCGTAACTATAATGCACGAGAAAAAACAGGCGGAAAGAATATGCACGAACAATAGCAGGCTAGAATAGGGGCAACCAGCACAGTAACGGTCCAAAACAGTAAAGGACAACAATAGTAATGGACATGAATAGTAGACGACCATAACAGTAACGAGCCAGAATAGTAAAAGGCCAGAACAGTATCGGACCTTCTCAAAAGTGGGTTGTTCATAGGTGGCCCAGGACGAGCTGTGACAACAGTGACGAGCTGACCATGGGACTTAACAGTACCAGGCCTACTTGACCCAACATGTTAATGGGACGCATAGTATTTGAATAGTGTGGGCTTCTGTAGGCCGAAACAGTAATGGGCGAGACATTCGCGGGCCGCTGCTGGCCACATATTTGGGTCCATTGCAAACAATGCCAGACGAAACAGTAACGGGCCATAATCTTATTGGGTTCTATTAATGGGCCAACCCACTTAATTATGAGCACGCCTTGGCTGGGCCTGGTTTCTACCATAGTTTCCGTGACCGTTAACAGAGGTAACTGGGCGTTAACAGTGTTTGCCACGTGGCATTTTGAATGACGTAAGCAGTCAACACGGCTAGCGAACAGATCTACGACGGAACAAGTTATCATGGGTGAATGGTGTGATCCGCCATGGTCAGAAAAAACTATGGTAGATTCTTTTGTGACGGATCTTTTACCACAAGGGGCATCCATCGTAGAAGACTTTTTAGCCATGAAAAACGGGCCTTCAACCATGAAAATCGTCCGTTCTAAAAGCCAACTTTTCTTGTAGTGCCACACACTCGAGTGGGTGTGGCATTGCAACCTCTTTCAAATTGTAGCTCCTTTGCATGTGGCAGTTCAATTCCAACATATTCCTGGGTTTTCTTACCATGGTATGACACGTATTAGAGTGTCATTTCATGTGTTCTTTTCCAAACCATAATGATCCACATAGCCACACACATTCAATTGGGTGTGGCATTGCAATCTCTTTCAAACTGGTGCTCTATTGCATGTGGAAGTTGAATTCCAACATGTTCCTAGGCATTCTAACCATGGTATGACACATATTGGAGTGGCAATGCATGTGTTCTTTTCCAAACCACACCGATCCACATGGTCACACACACTCAAGTTGATGTGGTGATGCAACCTCTTTCACACTGGTTCTCGATTGCATGTGGTAGTTGAATACCAACATTTTCTTGAGCTTTCTGAACATGGTTTGACAAATATTGGAGTGTCATTGCATGTGCTATTTTCCAAATCAAAATGATCCACATAGTCACACACACTCAAGTGGGTGTGGCATTGCAACTTTAAAGCTAGTGCTCCATTGCATGTGGTAGTTGAATTCCGACATGTTCGTGGACTTTCTAACCATGGTTTGACACATATCGGAGTGCCATTACATGTGTTATTTTCGAAACCACAATGATCCACATGGACACAGACACTCAAGTGTGTGTGGTTATTGCAACCTATTTCACAATGGTGATCCATTCAATGTGGCAATTTAATTCCAACATTTTCCTAGGCTTTATGACGATGGATTGACACATATAGGAGTGTCATTGCCTGTCTTCTTTTCCAAACCACAATGTTCCACATGGCCACACACACTCAAGTGGGTGTGGCATTCTCACCTCTTTCACAATGGTGCTCCATTGCATGTGGCAGTTGAATTCCAACATGTTCCTGGGCTTTCCTACCATGGGTTGACACATAATGGAGTGTCATTGCATGTGTTCATATCCACACTGATCCATGTTGCCACACACACTCAAGTGGGTCTGGTGAAGCAATATCTTTCAAACTGCATGTCCATTGCACGTGGCAATTTAATTCCAACATGTTCCTAGGTTTTCTGACCATGGTTTCACACATATTGGAGTGTAATTGCATGTGTTCTTTTCCAAACCACAATTATCCACATGGCCACACACACTCAAGTGGGTGTAGGGTTGCAACCTCTTTCAAACTGGTGCTCCATTGCATGTGGCAGTTGAATTCCAACACATTCCTGGGCTTTCTTACCTTGGTTTGACACATATTGGAGTGTCATTTCATGTGTTCTTTTGCAAACCACAATGATCCACATGGCCACACACACTCAAGTGGGTGTGGCATTGCATCCTCTTTCATAATGGTGCTCCATTGCATGAGGTAGTTGAATTCCAACATGTTCCTAGTCTTTTTTACCATGGTTTTGAAACATTTTGGAGTGTCATTGCATCTATTCTTTTCCAAACCTCACTGATCCACATGGCCACACACACACTGAAGTGGGTGTGGTAATGCAACCTCTTATAAACTGGTGCTCCATTGCATGTGGTAATTGAATTCCAACATGTTCCTAGCCTTTATGACCATGGTTTGACACATATTGGAGTGTCATTTCATGTGTTCTTTTCCAAACCATAATGATCCACATGGCCACACACACACTCAAGTGGGTGTGGCATTGCAACTTCTTTCAAATTCGTGCTCCATTGCATGTGGTAGTTAAATTCCAACATGTTTCCGGGGTTTCTGACCATGGTTTGACAGATATTAGTGTGTCATTGCATGTGTTATTTTACAAACCACAATGATCCACATGGCCACACACACTCATGTGAGTGTGGAATTGCAACCTCTTTCACACTGGTGCTCCATTGCATGTGGCATTTGAATTCCAACATGTTCCTAGGCTTTCTGACCATGGTTTAACACATCTTGGATGGTCATTACATTTGCTGTTTTCCAAATCACAATGATCCACATAGCCACACACACTCAAGTGGGTGTGGCATTGCAACCTCTTTCAAACTAGTTCTCCATTGCATGTTGTAGTTGAATTCCGACATGTTCCTGGGCTTTCTGACCATGGTTTGACACATATTGGAGTGCCATTGCATGTGTTATTTTCCGAACCACAATGATCCACATGGACACACACACTCAAGAGGGTGTGGTGATTGCAACCTCTTTCAAACTTGTGATCCATTGCATTGGTAGTTGAGTTCCAACATGTTCCTAGGCATTCTGACCATGATCTAACAATATTGGACTTTCAATGCATGTGTTCTTTTCCAAACCACAATGATCCACATGGCCACACACATGGAAATGGGTGTGGCATTGCAACCTCTTTCAAACTTGTGCTCCATTGCATGTGGCAGTTGAATTCCAACATGTTCCTAGGCTTTCTGACCATAGTTTGACACATAGTGATGTTTCATTGCATGTGTTCTTTCCCAAACCTCAATGATCGACATGGCCACACACACTCTAGTGGGTGTGTCTATGCAACCTCTTTCACACTCGTGCTCCATTGCATGTGGCAGTTGAATTCCATCATGTTCCTGGTCTTTGTGACCATAGTTTGACACATATTGGAGTGTCATTTCATGTGGTATTTTCTAAACCACAATGATCCACATGGCCAAACACACTCAATTAGGTGTGGTGATGCAATGTCTCAGCCACACTTGTGCTCCATTACATGTGGCAGCTATATTCCAACATGTTCCTGGGCTTTCTATCCATGGTCTAACACATATTGGACTGTCATTGCATGCGTTCTTTTCCAAACCACAATGATCCACATGGCCACACATACTTAGGTGGGTGTGGTATTTCTTCCTCTTCTCAAGCTAGTGCTCCATTGCATGTGGCAGTTGAATTCCAACATGTTCATGGGCTTTCTGACCATGGTCTGACACATATTGGAGTGTCATTGCATGTGTTCTTTTCCAAACCACAATGATCCACATGGCCACACACACTCAAGTGGGTGTGGCATATCAACCTCTTTCAAACTGGTGCTCCATTGCATGTGGCAGTTGAATTCCAACATATTCTCGGTATTTCTTACCATGGTTTGACACATATTGGAGTGTGATTTCACGTGTTCTTCTCCAAACCACAATTATCCACATGGACACACACACTCGAGTGGGTTGGAATTGTAGCCTCTTTCATAATGGTGCTCCATTGGATGTGGCAGTTGAATTCCACCATGTTTGTAGGCTTTTTTACCATGGTTTGAAACATTTTGGAGTGTTGTTGCATGTTTTATTTTCCAAACCACACTGATCCACATGGAGACATACACTCAAGTGGGTGTGGTGATGCAACCTCTTTCAAATTGTTACTCCATTACATGTGGCTGTTGAATTACAACAAGTTCCTGGCCTTTCTGACCATGGTTTGACACATATTAGAGTGTCACTTCATGTGTTCTTTTCCAAACCATAATGATCCACATGGCCACACACACTCAAGTGGATGTGGCATTGCAACCTCTTTCAAACTGGTGCTCTATTGCATGCGGCAGTTGAATTCTGACATGTTCCTAGGCTTTCTGACCATGGTTTGACACACATTGGAGTGCCATTGCATATGTTATTTTCCAAACCATAATGATCCACATGGACACACAAACTCAAGTGGGTGTGGTGATTGCAACCTCTTTCAAAATAGTGATCCATTGCATGTGGCAGTTGAATTCCAACATGTTCCTGGGCTTTCTGACCATGGTCTGACACATATTGGACTTTAGTTGCATGTGTTCTGTTCCAAACCACAATGATCCACATGGCCACACACACTCAAGTGGGTGTGGCATTGCATCCTCTTTCAAATTGGTCTCCATTGCATGTGGCAGTTGAATTCCAACATGTTCCTAGGTTTTCTGACCATGGTTTAACACATATTGGAGTGTCATTGCATGTGTTATTTTCCAAACCACAATGATCCACATGGCCACACACACTTAAGTGGGTGTGGCATTGCAACCTCTTTCACACTGGTGCTCCATTGCATGTGACAGTTGAATTCCAACATGTTCCTAGGATTTTTGAGAATGGTTTGACACATATTGGAGTGTTATTTCATGTGCTCTTTTCCAAATCACAATGATCCACATATCGACAGACACTCAAGTGGGTGTGGCTTTGCAACCTCTTTCAAACTAGCGCTCATTTAATGTTGTAGTTTAATTTCGACATGTTCCTAGGCTTTCTGACCATGGTTGACACATATGAGAGTGCCATTGCATGTGTTATTTTACAAACCACAATCATCCACATGTACACACACACTCAAGTGGGTGTGGTGATTGCAACTTCTTTCAAACTAGTGATCCATTGCATCTGGTAGTTGAATTCCAACATGTTCCTGGGCTTTCTGACCATGGTATAATACATATTGGACTTTCATTGCATTTGTTCTTTTCCAAACCACAATGGCCCACACTGCCACACACACGCAAGTGGGTGTGGCATTGCAACCTCTTTCAAACTGGTGCTCTGTTGCATGTGGCAGTTGAATTACAACATCTTCTAGGGCTATCTGACCATAGTTTGACACATAGTGGAGTTTCATTGCATGTGTTCTTTTCCAAACCACAATGATAGACATGGCCACACACACTCAAGTGAGTGTGTCATTACAACCTCTTTCACACTAGTGCTCCATTGCATGTGGCAGTTGAATTCCAACATGTTCCTGGTCTTTGTGACCATGGTTTGACACATATTGGAGTGTCATTTCATGTGCTTTTTTCTAAACCACAATGATCCACATGGCCACACACACTCAATTAGGTGTGGTAATGCATCCTCTCAGCCACACCTGTGCTCCATTACATGTGGCAGCTATATTCCAATATGTTCCTGGGATTTCTAACCATGGTCTGTCATATATTGGACTGTTACAGCATGTGTTCTTTTCCAAACCACAATGATCCACATGTCCACACACACTCAACTGGGTGTGGCATTGCAACCTCTTTCAAACTGGTGGTCCATTGCATGTGGCAGTTGAATTCCATCAGGTTCCTTGGCTTTCTAACCATGGTCTGAGACATATTAGAGTGTCATTGCATGTGTTCTTTTCCAAACCACAATGATCCACATGGCCCCACACACACTCAAGTGGGTGTGGCATTGCAACCTCTTTCAAACTTGTGCTCCATTGCCTGTGGCAGTTGAATTCCAACAGGTTCCTAGGCTTTCTGACCATAGTTTGACACATAGTGCTGTTTCATTGCGTGTGTGCTTTTCCAAACCTCAATGATGGACATGGCCACACACACTCTAGTGGGTGTGTCTATGCAACCTCTTTCACACTCGTGCTCCATTGCATGTGGCAGTTGAATTCCATCATGTTCCTGGGCTTTGTGACCATAGTTTGACACATATTGGAGTGACATTTCATGTGTTATTTTCTAAACCACAATGATCCACATGGCTAAACACACTCAATTAGGTGTCGTCATGCGACGCCTTAGCCACACTTGTGCTCCATTACATGTGGCAGCTATATTCCAACATGTTCCTGGGCTTTCTAACCATGGTCTGACACATATTGGACTGTCACTGCATGCATTCTTTTCCAAACCACAATGATCCCTATGGCCACACACACTCAAGTGGGTGTGGCATTTCTTCCTCTTTTAAGTTGGTGCTCCATTGCATGTGGCAGTTGAATTCCAACATGTTCCTGGGATTTCTGACCATGGTCTGACACATATTGGAGTGTCATTGCATGTGTTCTTTTCCAAACCACAATGATCCACATGGCCACACACACTCAAGTGGGTGTGGCATATCAACCTCTTTCAAACTGGTGCTCCATTGCATGTGGTAGTTGAATTCCAACATATTCTCGGTATTTCTTACCATGGTTTGACACATATTGGAGTGTGATTTCACGTGTTCTTGTCCAAACCACAATGATCCGCATGGACACACACACTCGAGTGGGATGGAATTGTAACCTCTTTCATAATGGTCCTCCATTGCATCTGGCAGTTGAATTCCACCATGTTTGTAGGCTTTTTACCATGGTTTGAAACATTTTGGAGCGTCTTTGCATGTGTTATTTTCCAAATCACACTGATCCACATGGCGACACACACTCAAGTGGGTGTGGTGATGTAACCTCTTTCAAATTGTTACTCCATTACGTGTGGCAGTTTAATTACAACAAATTCCTGGACTTTGTGACCATGGTTTGACACATATTAGAGTGTCATTTCATGTGTTCTTTTCCAAACCATAATGATCCACATGGCCACACACACTCAAGTGGATGTGGCATTGCAACCTCTTTCGAACTAGTGCTCCATTGCATGTGGCAGTTCAATTCCGTCATGTTCCTAGGCTTTCTGACCATGGGTTGACACATATTGGAGTGCCATTGCATGTGTTATTTTCGAAACCACAATGATCCACATGGACACACACACTCAAGTGGGTGTGGTGATTGCAACCTCTTTCAAACTAGTGATCCATTGCATGTGGCAGTTGAATTCCAACATGTTCCTGGGCTTTCTGACCATGGTCTGACACATATTGGACTTTCGTTGCATGTGTTCTATTCCAAACCACAATGACCCACGTGTCCACACACACTCAAGTGGGTGTGGCATTGCAACCTCTTTCAAACTGGTCTCCATTGCATGTGGCAGTTGAATTCCAACATGTTCCTAGGTTTTCTGACCATGGTTTAACACATATTGGAGTCTCATTGCATGTGTTATTTTCCAAACCACAATTATCCACATGGCCACACACACTTAAGTGGGTGTGGCATTGCAACCTCTTTCACACTGGTGCTCCATTCCATGTGGCAGTTGAATTCCAACATGTTCCTCGGCTTTTTGACAATGGTTTGACACATATTGGAGTGTCATTGCATGTGCTCTTTTCCAAATCACAGTGATCCACATATCCACAAACACTCAAGTGGGTGTGGCATTGCAACCTCTTTCAAACTAGCGCTCCATTGCATGTTGTAGTTTAATTTCGACATGTTCCTAGGCTTTCTGACAATGGTTGACACATTTCAGAGTGCCATTGCATGTGTTATTTTCCAAACCACAATCATACACATGTACACACACACTTAAGTGGGTGTGGTGATTGCAACTTCTTTCAAACTGGTGATCCATTGCATGTGGCAGTTGAATTCCAACATGTTCCTGCGCTTTCTGACCATGGTCTAACACATATTGGACTTTTATTACATTTGTTCTTTTCCAAACCACAATGACCCACATTGCCACACACACACAAGTGGGTGTGGCATTGCAACCTTTTCAAACTGGTGCTCCATTGCATGTGGCAGTTGAATTCCAACATGTTCCTGGGCTTTCTGACCATAGTTTGACAAATAGTGGAGTTTCACTGCATGTGTTCTTTTCAAAACCACAATGATTGACATGGGCACACACACTCAAGTGGGTGTGTCATTACAACCTCTTTCACACTAGTGCTCCATTGCATGTGGCAGTTGAATTCCAACATGTTCCTGGTCTTTGTGACCATGGTTTGACACATATTGGAGTGTCATTTCATGTGCTATTTTCTAAACCACAATGATCCACATGGCCACACAAACTCAACTAGGTGTGGTAACGCATCCTCCTAGCCAAACTAGTGCTCCATTGCATGTGGCAGTTGAATTCCAACATTTTCTTGGGCTTTTGACCATGGTTTGACACACATTAGAGTGTCATTGCATGTGTTATTTTCCAAACCACAATGATCCACCAGGCCACACACACTCAAGTGGGTGTGGCATTCCAACCTATTTCACACTAGTTCTCCATTGCATGTGGCATTTGAATTCCAACATGTTCCTAGGATTTCTGACCATGGTTTGACACATATTCGAGGGTCATTGCATTTGCTGTTTTCCGAATCACAATGATCCATATAGCCACACACACTCGAGTGGGTGTGGCTTTGCAACCTCTTTCAAACCAGTGCTCCATTGCATGTTGTAGTTGAATTCCGACATGTTCCTAGGCTTTGTGACCATGGTTTAACACATATTGAAGTGCCATTGCATGTGTTATTTTCCAAACCACAATGCTCCACATGGACACACACACTCAAGAGGGTGTGGTGATTGCAACCTCTTTCAAACTTGTGATCCATTGCATTGGTAGTTGAATTCCAACATGTTCCAGGGCTTTCTGACCATAGTTTGACACATAGTCAGTTTCATTGCGTGTGTTCTTTTCCAAACCTCAATGATCGATATGGCCACACACACTCAAGTGGGTGTGTCTATCCAATCTCTTTCACACTCGTGCTCCATTGCATGTGGCAGTTGAATTCCACCATGTTCCTGGGCTTTGTGACCATAGTTTGACACATATTGGAGTGTCATTTCATGTGTTATTTTCTAAACCACAATGATCCACATGGCCAAACACACTCAGCCACACTTGTGCTCCATTACATGTGGCAGCTATATTCCAACATGTTCCTGGGCTTTCTAACCATGGTCTGACACATATTGCACTGTCATTGCATGTGTTCTTTTCCAAACCACAATGATCCACATGTCCACACACACTCAAGTGGGAGTGGCACAAGAACCTCTTTCAAACTAGTGCTCCATTGCATGTGGCAGTTGAATTCCAACATATTCTCGGTATTTCTTACCATGGTTTGACACATATTGGAGTGTCATTTCACGTGTTCTTGTCCAAACCACAATGATCCACATGGACACACACACTCGAGTGGGCTGGAATAGTAACCTCTTTCATAATGGTGCTCCATTGCATGTGGCAGTTGAATTCCACCATGTTTGTAGGGCTTTTACCATGGTTTTAAACATTTTGGAGCATCGTTGCATGTGTTATTTTCCAAACCACACTGATCCACATCGCGACAAACACGCAAGTGGGTGTGGTGATGTAACCTCTTTCAAATTGTTACTCCATTACATGTGGCAGTTTAATTACAACAAATTCCTGGACTTTGTGACCATGGTTTGACACATATTAGAGTGTCATTTCATGTGTTCTTTTCCAACCCATAATGATCCACATGGCCACACACACTCAAGTGGATGTGGCATTGCAACCTCTTTCGAACTAGTGCTCCATTGCATGTGGCAGTTCAATTCCGACATGTTCCTAGGCTTTCTGACCATGGGTTGACACATATTGGAGTGCCATTGCATGTGTTATTTTCGAAACCACAATGATCCACATGGACACACACACTCAAGTGGGTGTGGTGATTGCAACCTCTTTCAAACTAGTGATCCATTGCATGTGGCAGTTGAATTCCAACATGTTCCTGGGCTTTTCGACCATGGTCTAACACATATTCGACTTTCATTGCATGTGTTCTTTTCCAAACCACAATGATCCACATGGCCACACACACGCAAGTGGGTGTGGCATTGCAACCTCTTTCAAACTGGTGCTCCATTGCATGTGGCAGTTGAATTCCAACAAATTCTTGGGATTTCATACCATGGTTTGACACATATTGAAGTGTCATTTCCTGAGTTCTATTCCAAACCACAATGATCCACATGGACACACACACTCAAGTGGGCTGGTAGTGCAACCTCTTTCACAATGGTGCTCCATTGCATGTGGCAGTTGAATTCCAACATGTTCCTACGCTTTTTACCATGGTTTGAAACATTTTGGAGTGTCGTTGCATGTGTTATTTTCCAAATCATACTGATCCACATGGCCACACACACTCAAGTGGGTGTGGTTATGCAACCTCTTTCAAAGTGGTACTCCATTGCATGTGGCAGTTGAATTCCATCATGTTCCTGACCTTTCTAACTATGGTTTGACACATATTTGAGTGTCATTTCACGTGTTCTTTTCCAAACCATAATGATCCACATGGCCAAACACACTCAAGTGGATGTGGCATTGCAACCTCTTTCAAACTGGTGCTCCATTGCATGCGACAGTTGAATTCCAAAATGTTCCTGGGATTTCTGACCATGGTTTGACACATATTGGAGTGGCATTGCATGTGTTCTTTTCCAAACCACAATGACCCACATGGCCACACACACTCAAGTGAGTGTGGCATTGCAACCTCTTTCAAACTGGTGCTCCATTGCATGTGGCAGTTAAATTCCAACATATTCCTAGGATTTCTTACCATGGTTTGACACATATTGTAGTGTCATTTCATGTGTTCTTTTCCAAACCTCAATGATCCACATGGACACACACACTCAAGTGGTTTTGCATTTTAACCTCTTACACAATGGTGCTCCATTGCATGTTATAGTTGAATTCCAACATATTCTTGGGATTTCTTACCATGGTTTGACACATATTGAAGTGTCATTTCATGAGTTCTTTTCCAAACCACAATGATCCACATGGAAACACACACTCAAGTGGGTTGGCAGTGCAACCTCTTTCACAATGGTGCACCATTGCATGTGGCAGTTGAATTCCAACATGTTCCTACGCTTTTTACCATGGTTTCAAACATTTTGGAGAGCCATTGCATGTGTTATTTTCCAAAACACACTGATCCACATGACGACACACACTCAAGTGGGTGTGGTTATGCAACCTCTTTCAAACTGGTACTCCATTGCATGTGGCAGTTGAATTCCAACATGTTCCTGGCCTTTCTAACCATGGTTTGACACGTATTTGAGTGTCATTTCATGTGTTCTTTTACAAACCATAATGATCCACATGGCCACACACTCAAGTGGATGTGGCATTGCAACCTCTTTCAAACTAGTGCTCCATTGCATGCGACAATTGAATTCCAAAATGTTCCCGGGCTTTCTGACCATGGTTTGACACATATTGGAGTGGCATTGCATGTGTTATTTTACAAAACACAATGATCCACATAGCCACACACACTCAAGTGGGTGTGGCGTTGCAACCTCTTTCACACTAGTGCTCCATTGCAAGTGGCAGTTGAATTCCAACATGTTCCTAGGCTTTCTAACCATTGTTTCACACATATTGCAGTGTCATTGCATGCGCTCTTGATGGGGATATGCCAAACAGGATATGCTCAATAGGACGTTCCGATTGGGCCAAAGGTCTCACGAATGGGCCTTTAGGACGACGACTGGAATACGACTAAGGAGAAGGTCTGGTGACTGGAGACTAGAGGCCTAGAAGCATACTCGAAGCCCAGTCAGATTAGGTCAAAGCCTCCAAATCCATATCCTGTTCGGTTGTAAACTATAAACCCTAGTGAGGAGCCTCATATATAAACCTCCCTAGGATATCCTGAGGACTTACGTTCCATCATACACCCCTTCAAGCGACTCGCTGCTTAGACGCCGAGCTCGCCGCCATTGTAACTCGCTCCGGGGGGCCGAACCTGGATAAATCCTTCGGTGGGAGGAACCTGGATAAATCCATGTGCATCCGCCCCCATCTCGCACCATAGATGGCTGTCAGCTCTCACCCCCGATTCAATCAATCGCTGCCTACTGCAGCGACTGCCGTAGCCATTTCCACGACAGTGGCGCCCACCGTGGGGCCTAGCCGGTCTGGCCTGAGTTCTGTAGCGAGACCCTACTCGCCGATTGATCGGCCGATTGCCACCGGCCGCATGATTGCCATCAGCGGGATCTTATAGATCCTGCCCAACATCTACGTCCCGGCGTCGCGCCCGATCACCCACAGCGCGATAATGCCGGTTGGCTCCATCAACCTCTTCGTCGGCTTCATCGGCGCGCTCGACCCAGCGGCGATGGTGATCGTTGGTGGATCGCCGCCACACTGCGATCTGCTCTCGGAGAAGCAAGTCCGCTCCATCAGGAGGCTCATCACCGAGTACGACTCGGCCGCCAGCAACGCGGCCAAGACCAACACCGCCGCGGACAACGCGGCCCTAAACGACGATGTCGACTCCGCGACCCCTGCCTCGATCGAGGGATCTATCACCGTGGCATCACGGGAGGACTCCATCACGCGGGTGTCCAACCCTGAGGATTTGGAGGACTCCTCCATCCTCGGGATCTTCGATTCCGATTCTGGCTCGGAGTCGCCCGAGGACTTCCGCGCCAGATCCAATCGCTTCAATGCGATCTACATGGCAGGCAGCACAGCCGCCCTGCCAGATCCATTCTACACACCGATCCCGCCAACCGCCACGGCCACGTAGGTGGAGGACGCCCGCCAGCGACTAGAAGAGGTTACGTGCAGGGAGATAGCCGAGCGCGAGAAATTCCGCCTCGAGCGGGCGACGGCGCAGGAGCTGTCGCTGTACCACCAGCACCGCATCAGGACCCGCCTGAACTCCAATGTCCAAGGTCGCATCCTAAACTTCAATGACGAGAGCGACCCTGCACGTGCAGTAGAGCGCGGATACTGCGAGAGCGCACCACCAGGCGGCAGCAATCGACCACCACCCGGCGCACCGGCGACTGGGGCCCCGCCACCACCCATCGGTCGCGTACCCCCGCCGGACCAGCCGCGAATCATAATTTCGCCACAGGCCCGCGACGCTAACGGACTCCCACTCTACTCCACCCCGATGGACAACGTCGTCACGGCCGACGCGGCAGTCGCCAACCTCAACGTCTAGGGAGAGGGCGCGCTCCAGATCCAGTACGCCAAGGCCCTACTCGCCAGGGCCGTCGAGCAGCAAGCCGCGGTAGTCGACCCACGGGGGCGGATGTATTCCCGCTCCTCGGCAAGCAGGGCGGCCTCAAGTGGTCACCCCACCATCACCAACACCGTGACCTGCCACCACCACAGCCCCTGGTGACCCGGCCACGGGCCACCAACCCTGCGCTCTCCACCAACAAGCCGCGACCGGTGAACAACACGGTCACCGACAACGGGCAGCCCATCGACGCCCGCACGCACATCGTCAACTACCAGGCTTGGCGGGCGCGCCAGCCTAACGACTCGAGGCACACCCTCAGCAACCGCGGCGACCCTGAACCTGGGGGCTCGCTCAGCCGAGTCGGCCCCCAATGCTTTGGACCTATGATCCGAGGGGAAAAGTATCCCGCCAACTTCAAGGCGCCCAAGGAGATCGAGAAGTACGACCCGACGTACGATCCAGCGGTCTGGCTGGACACATACCTCATGGCGATGGGAATCGCCGGCCACACCGACCTACTAGACGCTCGCTACCTCCGCCTGATGATGGAGGGTGCGACCCGGCAATGGATCAACACTCTCCCCACCGACAGCATCACCTCCTAGGAGGAAATGCGGGATGCCTTCGTCAGGCACTTCTTGGGTTCCTACACCTGCGCCACCACCATCGAGGACCTGGAGTGATGCATCCAGGGACAACGCGAGTCGACCCGCCACTAGATTCAAAGGTGGCAGGAACTGTGGATCAATGCCTCCGGCATCCACCCAGACATGGCGATACATTGCTTCAAGAACGCGTGCCGGTATGAACCCCTACTCGCCAAGATCAAGAGGGTCTACTGGACGCTCGACAACATCCCCGACCTCCTCGAGATCGCCAAGCGCTACGCAGAGGAAGACCCCAACCAGGACTACGATGACAAGTCGGGAGGAAGACGCCGTACCAACGGCCACGATAGCGGATGATAGCACGACATGCGCTACAGCAACACTCGCATCACCGGCAAGCGCCGCATAGATGGGCGAGTCGACTTCGTCGCCAACGCCGGTATGGCCAACGCGACTCCAAGAACTACCACCATGACGGAGGAAACTACCACGATAGCGGAAATTACCGTGCCAACAACACAGTGAGGCCGGAATTCGACCCCTGCATCTACCACATCAGGGAGGGGAAACCCGCCACCCACACCACTGCGGACTGCCACTCTCTCAAAGAGATCGAAAAGGCAAGGCGAGCAAGGGAGGACCCCAACAACAATCCACCTCGGGACAACGGAAACGCCGGCGGCTTCGGCAACGCTGTCGGCTCGCTACACACCTTTACCAGCCTCGGCACCAAGCACGAGAGGAAGGTGCTCGCTCGCGCAGTCGCCGTCAATGAGGTGACATAGGTCGATATCCCACATTTCCTCAACTGGTCTGAGCAGAGCATCACCTGGAGTCGCCAGGACCACGCACCAAAAATCGAGTACCCAGGGCGAGTCGCCCTGGTGCTCAGGCCCAAAGTGGCCGACTATTGGCTGCCCAAGACATCATGTATCTGGACACGTTCAAAGGGCTCCAGCTCCCGGAATCGGCAATCAAGCCGACCTTGAGAACCTTCCATGGTATCCTCCCTAGTCGGAAGGCGTACCCAATTGGAAAAGTGACATTTCCGGTCACCTTCGGCACACCAGCAAACTACTGCACCGAGCGGATCAAGTTCGAGTTGGTGAACTTCCGCAGCCCCTACCACTGCGTCCTGGGGCGCCAAACGTTCGCCAAATTTATGGCGGCCCCCCACTACGCCTACAACATGATGAAGCTTCCAGGGCCAAGCGGCATCATCACCGTCCACGGTGACCCCGATATGGCCGTGGAATGCAGGGACAAAGGCGCTGAATTCGCCTATGCCGTCATTGCCGTGGAGACCGACCATGCGGAGGAGCTCGCGAAATATGCGGGCAGCATCAACAAGGATGACCCCACCATTCTAAAGAAACCAACGGCCGCAAACTTCACATTCGAGGCGACCACGCACACCCGCACCATCGAGCTCGTCTTGGGCGACTCCAGCCAGACGGTCACCATTGGGGCGCACATGAGCCCCGCATAAGAAAGCGTGCTCATCGGGTTCCTCCGTGAGAACCGTGACATCTTTGCATGGAAAGCTTATGACATGCCAGGTGTCCCGAGGGAACTCGTTGAGCACAAACTAAACACCGACCCCAAAGTGCGACCAGTAAAGCAGTCGCTACGTCCCTTCAATGAAGAGCACCACCGAGCAATCGCCGAAGAAGTACAACACCTATTAGCCGTAGGCTTCATTCGCCCAATAAAATGCTCCAAGTGGCTGGCAAACCCATTCCTGGTTCTGAAAAAGAACAACACATGGAGAATGTGTATCGACTTCACCAACCTCAGCAACGCGTGCTTGAAGGAGGAGTTCGTCCTACCGCGCATCGACCAGATCATCGACTCGACCGCGGGATCAGAATCGCTGTACTTCCTCAACACGTACTCTGGGTACAACCAGATCAAGATGGTGGTCGAGGATGAGGAGAAGACGGCGTTCATCACGCCATTCGGCGCCTTCTGCTACACGGCCATGACGTTCAACCTCAAGAACGTCAGCACCACATACCAAAGGTGCATGAAGGATTGCCCTGTGAGCCAAATTGGCCACAACATTCACGTCTACATCGACGACGTGGTGGTAAATTCCACCCGCCAGGATGACCTGCTCGCCGATCTGGCCGAAACCTTCGCAAACCTGCGGAGGTACAACATCAAGCTAAACCCAGGAAAATGCACATTCGGCGTCCCAACCGGATAGCTCCTAGGATATGTGGTCTCCAAGTGAGGCATCGAGGCCAACCCCACCAAGATAGACACCATCACACGACTCGGCAAACCCGAGTGCTTGCGCGATGTCCAGAAGTTGGCCGGGCGAGTCGCGGCTCTCAGCCGCTTCATCCCCTGGCTCGGCGAGAAGGCAATGCCCCTCTACCGCCTAATGTGCAATAACCCCTTGTTCCAATGGGATGCGGAGGCGGACAACGCACTCAAAGCACTCAAAGAAGTGCTACTCGCGGCACCACTCCTCGCCGCCCCAGTCGACAAAGAGCCAATGCTAGTCTATGTGGCGGCCTCCACCCGAGTCGTCAGTGCCGTAATGGTCATCAAACGGCCAGAGGAGGGCAATGAGCGCCCCATACAACACCCCATCTACTACATCACGAAGTCCTGACGGACTCAAGACAGCGCTACCTGCAGTACCCAAAATTGGTATACGCGATACTCCGAGCTCAACGGCGACTCCCACACTACTTCCAGGAGCACCCTATCACAGTCGTCTCCTCCGCACCATTGCAAGACATAATACGCAACCGCGAGGAGACCGGGCGAGTCGCCAAGTGGGCCGTCGAAATCAGCGTCCACAACGTCAAATACGAGCCCTGCAAAGCAATCAAGTCGGAAGCCCTGGCTGACTTCCTCGCTGACTGGGAAGAAGCACAGCAGCCGGAGAAGCTACCATACCTCCACTACTTGTTGCTCCATTTCGACGGCTCCAAGAACGCCGACGGCGTAGGGGCCGGGGCCATACTGACCTCCCCCAAAGGATACGTGCTCCACCTCAACTTCATGCCTTGCACCAACAACATGGCAGAATACGAGGCCCTCCTCCACGGCATGCGGGCCTCCAAGGAGATGAACATCAACCATCTACGGTGCTATGGTGACTCTGACCTAGTCGCCGGCTAGGTCGCCGGAACATGCGACACCGTCTCTCCAACAATGATCGTGTACTGCCAAGCGGTAGACTAGCTGGAAGGACACTTCGATGGCTATTCAGTCGAGTGGATCGACAGACGAAAGAATGAGGAGGCAGACGCCCTTTCCCGCATTGGGTCGGCTCGAAAAATGCCACCTGCAGGTGTCTTCCTCGACATCATCCAAAAACCTTCAGTCTGCCCACCGAAGGAGATCGACATCGGGATACCACTACAACCCGAGCCAGCCCTAGTCGCCATGATCATGGAGCCCAGCGACGGGACGACACCATACGTCGCCTTCCTGGAGCACAAGATCCTCCCAAGCAACGAGACGGAGGTGCGAATGATCATGCGCTGCTTCAAATCCTTCGTCATCATCAACGACGAGCTCCACAAGCATAGCGTGAATGGCGTGTTCCAACGTTGCGTATAGCCAGAAGAAGGACGCAAGATCCTCTAGGACATCCACGCCGGCGACTGCGGCCATCACGCTGGCGCCAAGTCACTGGTCGCCAAGGCCACGCGACATGGTTTTTACTGGCTCACCGCGCACGCCGACGCCACCGACATCGTCCAACGATGCGTCGGGTGTCAGAAATACGCCAACCATACACACCTCCCTGGTTCGGCACTCAAGACCATCCCCATCACATGGATGTTCGCTGTATGGGGCATGGACATGGTAGGCCCATTCAAGAAAGCCCCATCCGGCTTCACCCATCTCCTGGTCACAGTCGACAAGTTCACCAAATGGGTAGAGGCCAAGCCGATCATAAAGCGTAACGGCAATACGGCCACCAAGTTCTTACGCGAGCTCATCTACCGGTATGGCTACCCGCACAACATCATAACAGACAACGGCACCCACTTCGCCAAGGGGGCCATGGCGGAATTCTGTGAAGAGCACGGCATACGACTCGACCTCGCCTTAGTCGCCCACCCGGAGTCGAACGGCCAAGCAGAACGCGCCAACCAGAGCGTCCTCCACGGGATCAAGCCACGACTCCAGGTGCCCCTCGAGCGCACCCCAGGATGATGGGTTGAAGAGCTCCCCTCCGTAATATGGGGGATCCGCACCTACGTCAACTGCTCCACGGAGTTCACACCATTCTTCATGGTGTATGGCGCCGAAGCCGTAATGCCAACCGATCGGGAGCACGACTCACCTCGAGTCTCCAACTACGTTGAGGCGACAAACGACATTGCCCGTCAAGACAGCATCGACCAGATCGATGAGGCACGTGACCTAGCTCGCACCCGCACCGCCATCTACAAGCAGGGGCTCCACCGCAACCACAACCGCCGAGTCCGGACCCGCACCTTCCAGGAGGGCGATCTGGTCCTACGACTAGCCCAGGACAAAAAGGGGCATGCACAAGCTTTCCCCCCCATGGGTGGGGCCATTCGCCATAGGGTGAGTCCTTGGCAACGATGCCTACTACCTCATCGACATACGAGGCGATGCCCAGCTCGAGGTTGGGAGGCCATGGAATGTAAACCTTCTCTGAAAGTTCTACACATAGAACTCAAACTTGTACCCATATGATATATAATTAAATTCATTTGAATCACACAAATTATGTTTACTCGCCATACTCTTGTGCCACTCACACTCGTACAATTAGCAATATGCTACCGATGGAAGTCAACCCTTGGTCGAGCGACCGGCACGGCTAAGTAGTGTGGCCTAAGGGCACCGAAAACATTTGGGCCTTGTGTTGTCCGCGAATACGCCAACCCGGAGCCACCATCGGAGTCGCCTAGCTCGAATGGCCCACCGGGCCAAGACGACTAGTATACGCTTCTCACAGCGACCTGTCCTTCCCATCCTTGCGCAAGGCGACTCAAACGGTTAAGTACCACGTACGGGGATTCCGCAAAGTGGAAACCCTCACGCGGCTCGGGAACACACCAAGTAAGAGAGCTGCCTTGGACTCACCCAACGACTAGTTCTCTGAACCAGGGGAGGATACACGTTACGAACAACGCATCAGCAACTCGCAAGAGGCACTTGCCTACAAACAATCCCACTCGCGCTCGGGGACTCGCCCCTTTCAGAAAACAAAAAAGACAAAGAACAAAAACCAAAGTAAACACACACATATACAAACTAGTTATACCGCACTAAAGGGAGGACGTGCTTGGGGACTCGCTCACACAAAAAGTTAAACACAACACAAAATCAAGCGTGCATCGCGAGTCGATTGACTCCTCTTACTCTCAGTCAAAATATTGTTCATTATACAAGCACTTGCCACTCGGCATATCCTACAAATCGCCCAAAATGGCTGTCTATTTCGTGGGACCCAAGGATGAAGCGTCCATACCACTCTTGACATGAACAAATGGCTGCCACAGGTTCATCGGGTAGGTCGATAGCAACTTCAACAGCGCTGACCAAAAGGGCTGCTCCGACTTCAGATCACGATGCTCTGGCTCGGGGTCGCCTGGCGCCACCACCATCTCTTTTGTATGGCAGAAGGTCCCCCATCGCCAACCCCCGATCAGCAAAGGGGAAGGCCTTGGCAGTCAGCTTCAGTACTTCTGACATCTCCACCGTACCAGTCGCTGAAGGGTAGCCGCTGGTGATGTCGTTGAGGTCGAAGTCATCGGGGAAGTGAGCAAGGCCCAGGCTCAATGCCATGGTGGCCCCGTGCCTGAAGGCCGAACACACCATCCACTCCACGACGCTGGGTACCTCCTCCAGATAGCACCACACTTCAGTCAGTCCCCCAGGAATAACCTCAGTGGGGGACATCCCTTGAAGAACGGCCCACACGCACAACACTGAGGCAGTGGCCACGTTCACCACGGCAGTCACGCACTACAAGGCATTGAAGGTCTGCACCACCGGGTCGTTTTGCCCTATCACCGCTGCAACTTCAGACATCAGTGATACTATGGATTCCCCCACTCGGGGACTCACCGTACAAGTTAAGGAAAAAAAGAAATAGCGACTCACCAAGGAGCTTCTGGCAATTCTCTGTGACGTGCTTCTCCAAGGCGGCGTGATCACTTTGCATCCCAGGATGATCGAGTCTGTGGCCTTCCGCTCCTCTTCAGCCACGGCGACCGCAGCCTTTACCCTCTCCTCAGAAGAAATCGAGGACGCCTTCGCCTCCTCCAATTCCCTGACCAGTGAGTTGATACGCCCATTCGCCACGTCCAGCTCGGCAATTGGGACATATCCTTCTCAGGCCTTGGCAATCACAGCCGGAAGACCATCTGAAAAGGGAAAATGCAACTTCCAACACTACGGAAGACCAACAGCTCGCAGCCGAAAATGTATCAAGTACTCACCAACTGTCTCCTGGAGTCGCTAGTTCGCCTCTTGCACCACGCGCAGATCTCGCTCGAGACGCTCCTTTCGGCCTATCGATCTGTCGACCCCCTCTGCAAGCCCTGCAAGAAGAACAAAAGTTAACACTTACAAAAACAGAAATTTAGTTCCTAGCCGCTGAAATTCAGTGACCAGGAACTCGGGGACTGGAGACTAGAAGAAACTCAGTGCCTAGCCACTGAAATTCAGCGACAAGACACTCGGGGACTGGACATACTTGAATGGTAGCGCCGAGCATCTTGTGATGCTCTCCGGCGTCCGTCAAAGGGATCATGAAGGAGGTACGCCTGCGTCCAGACCCAACGTCTTCATCAATGATCTCCGGGCTCTGTGGAGATTGGTTGTCCGCCACGCCCGGAAACCCCCTCGCTATGAAGCACGGAAATGTCGTTGATGCTCTAGCCGGAGCACTGGTCATCCGTGTTGACGGTTCCGTCGTCGAAGCACCTGTGGCTGGCTCTAATCGGGTAACCGCCACCTCTTCGGCGCTCGCAGAAAGATCACCCTCCTTGGCGCTATCCATCACCACAACGTCGTCGGCACTGCCCCTCCGCTTCTTCGCGCCCTCCACAGGCGCGGCGTCTTCAGCAAGTTTCCTCTTCTTGGGGAGATCGCCTTTTCATATGGTGGCGACTGGCAGAATCTTTGCCACCGAAGGGCGACCAATCTTCTTGATGCCAGACCTGCCAAACCTCCAAAGTCCTCATAGAAATAACACAAAAAGGGAACATGATTTGGAAGGAAAAAATCAAAGCTTACTTGGCGACCGGGAGGACGCGCAACCCGGTGCTGATGTGGGCAGGCTTGTCTAATTCTGGCCCTAGCTTGCGCGTGAGACCTCTCTCGAAGACATCTGAAGCCCACGACACCGCGGGCTTCCTTGATGATGAAGCCGCGGTCGCTGGGATCTCCGGCTCCGAAGACGCGACCGCTCCTGATGGTTGTGGCAACTTTGAAGCCGCGGCCTCGGCCGCCTCCTGCTACGGCACCGTCGAAGCCGGTAGTGCAATCAACGCGAGAGGAACCTCCACCACCACCTCGGTGCCTTCAACCTCCAATCCCATCTTCGGAACCGTGCCCTCTGGGATCCTGCGTGAGGTCTCGGTCGTGTCGTCCTTGGACTCGTCGTCTGACACGAACACCACCACCGACTTGGATGGTGACGCCACTTTCTTTGCTGGCGCGTTTGGCTTGCGCGAGGGTTTCACCGCCGTGGCTGTTAGCCGAGAACTGTGCTCTTGCAAGATTACGTCACCTTCTTCGCGTTCTTCGAGACTACAACTCGCCTCGAGGTCGCCTTGCTTCTGCATGTGAGTCTTGCAAACTGCAGGCGCTAGGGGAGGAGCCGCCTCATCTTCCTCTTCAGAAGATGCTCTATAGGCCCCCTCTTCGAACTCGTGGGGAACCTCCTCGTCAAGTGGGGGGAGCCAGCCCTCCAAAACCTGAAACAACTGAGAATTGGCACGAACAACTTTCATATGATATGGTTGTGAATCGCACCACAAGAACTGCGACTGAAGATAAAATTCAGAGAGAAGAACTTACTGTGGGGGCTTCATTCTTCACAGGCACGTATGGAGCGAGCCCGGCTGACGTTGTTGTGAATTTCGCGCCATTGATCTTATTTAGGGAAGCCTTGTAATCTTTGGCGTCCCAAGATTCCTTTCTGGTCCGGGAAGGATCGTTCTTCCCGCTGTATTCATATATCCAGTGCGTCCGAGCCACCAATGGGACCAATCGCCGCCCGAGCCAGCAATTGTACAAGTTGAATGAGGACAAACCTTGGTCCTTCAACTTCTGGATATGGTCCATCATCTCCGACAACCATCCTCTGGTCGTCGGGGAGCCTGTCCATCGCCAGCCGGCGGGGTTCGCTTTGCTCCGTGACGAACTCCGGCAGGACTACCTCGTGGCCTTCACATAGAACCATCTCCTCTTCCACTCGCTCGTGGCCTTCTTCGGCAACATGAGCTTGACAAAGTTGGCCTTCAGCTTCAGCTGGAAGGTGACGCCTCCGGCCGCCAAGATTGGGCCGCCAGACCCTTCCAGTCCGATGCGGCGGTGGAAAAGCTCCAACCACAACGAGAAGTACGGCTGCAGCCAAGATAGCACTCACAGAAGGCGACGAAGATCACCAGCTGCTTGATGCTGTGCGGACCGAGATCTGAAGGCTTAATCGCGTAGTACGCGCAGAATCATCGAAAGAACAGCGAGGTGGGAAATCTCAAGCCCCTTTCTAGATGGCTTGTAAAGCAGATGAATTCACCGGCGTGTGGCTTCGGCTCGATCTCGGAAGACGCGGGGCTCCTCCAATTCCCCTTGCGGAGGACCCCGGCGTCCTCGAAGGACTTGAGTTGCGCCGTGGTGCACTTCAACTTCCCCCACGAGCCCTTCGGAGGAGCCATCGAGAAGGGAAGCAGAGTCGCTTGGTCTGGAGAGGTGTGAATGCAGGAAGATAGGAGAAATGGATGCACAAGAGTGATGAATGCAGGAAAGGATTTGCAGAATTGATCTGTTACTCCCCTTATAAGGAAGTGCTACCCACCAAACTCGGGGTAGCCGTTTCCCACGGTAATTACGCCAAAGTTACCGTTGGAACTTCCAACGGATAGTTTTGACAAAATTGATAGTCCAACTCCTCCATTCGACTCGCTTACAACTGACCCTTGTCCACTCACCAAAGCAGCGACTTGACAGCGGTAGCATTTGCTGAAGCAGCGACTAAGGATCTGGGAAAATTTCCTTGGTCTTGGTGGAATCCACCGCCGATTCGACTGGGGGTCCAAATTGGACTCGCCTACTCCGACTACCAAATGACCACCTGCATATGAATCAACAATGGCCACGGGGACTACTGATGGGGATATGCCAAACGGGGTATGCTCAGCACGACGTTCCGATTGGGCCAAAGGTCTCATGAATGGGCCTACAGGATGGCGAATGGAATGCGACTAAGGAGAAGGACTGGCGACTGGATACTGGAGGCCTAGAAGCATACTCGAAGGCCAGTCGGATTAGGTCAAAGCCTCCGAATCCATATCCTGTTTGGTTGTAAACTATAAACCCTAGCAAGGTGCCTCATATATAAACCTCCCTAGGGTATCCTCAGGACTTACATTCCATCATACACCCCTTCAAGCGACTCGCCGCTTAGACGCCGAGCTCGCCGCCATTGTAACTCGCTCTCTTCTAATACAATCTAGCAGGAGTAGGTCTTTACCCTCCGGGGGGATGAACCTGGATAAATCCATGTGCATCCGCCACCATCTCGCAAGTGGGTGTGGCATTGCCACCTCTTTAAAACTAGTGCTCCATTGCATGTTGTAGTTGAATTCTGAGATGTTCCTGGGCATTGTGACCATGGTTTGACACATATTGGAGTGTTATTTCATATGTTATTTTGTAAACTACAATGATCCACATGGCCACACACACTCAAGTGGGTGTGGCGTTGCAACCTCTTTCAAACTGGTGCTCCATTGCATGTGGCAGTTGAATTCCAACATGTTCCTGGGATTTCTAACCATGGTATGACACGTATTATACTTTCATTGCATGTGTTATTTTCCAAACCACAATGATCCACATGGCCACACACACACTCAAGCGAGTGTTGCATTGCAACCTCTTTCACATTGATGCTCCATTGCATGTGGCAGTTGAATTCCAACATGTTCCTAGGCTTTGTGACCATGATTTGACACATATTTGGGTGTCATTTCATGTGTTGTTTTCTAAACCACGATAATTCACATGGCCACACACACTCAATTAGGTGTGGTGATGCAACCTCTCAGCCACACTAGTACTCCATTGCATATGGCAGCTGTATTCCAACATGTTCCAGGGATTTCTGACCATGGTTTGACACATACCGGAGTGCCATTGCATGTGTTATTTTCCAAACCACAATGATCCACATGGACACACACACTCACGTTGGTGTGGTGATTGCAACCTCTTTCAAACTGGTGATCCATTGCATGTGGCAGCTGAATTCCAAGATGTTCCTGGGGTTTCTGATCATGGTATGACACATATTGGACTTTCATTGCATGTGTTTTTCCAAACCACAATGATCCACATGGCCACACACACACAAGTGGGTGTGGCATTGCAACCTCTTTCAAACTGGTGCTCCATTGCATGTGGCAATTTAATTCCAACATGTTCCTAGGCTTTCTGACCATAGTTTGAGATATAGTGGAGTTTCATTGCATGTGTTATTTTCCATAACACAATGATCAACATGGCCACACACACTCAAGTGGGTGAGTCATTGCATGTGATAGTTGAATTCCAACATGTTCCAACGCTTTCTGACCATGGTTTGACACATATTGGAGTGTCATTTCATGTGTTATTTTCTAGACCACAATGATCCACATGGCCACACACACTCAATTAGGTGTGGTGATGCAACCACTCAGCCACAATTGTGCTCCATTGCATGTGGCGACTATATTCACCCATGTTCCTAGGCTTTTTATCCATGTCTGACACATATTGGACTATTATTGCATGTGTTCTTTTCCAAACCACAATGATCCACATATACACACACACTCAAGTGGGTTGGCATTGCAACCTTTTTCAAACTAGAGCCCCATTCCATGTGGTAGTTGAATTCCAACATGTTCCTGGACTTCCTAACCATTAATTGGCACATATTGGAGTGTCATTGCATGTGTTCTTTTCCAAACCACAATGATCCACATGTCCACACACACTCAAGTGGGTGTGGCATTGCAACCTCTTTCAAAACTGGTTCTCCATTGCATGTCGCAGTTGAATTCCAACATATTCCTGGGCTTCCTTACCATGGTTTGACACATATTGGAGTATCATTGCATGTGTTGTTTTCCAAACCACAATGATCCACATGGCCACACACACTTAAGTGGGTGTGGCATTGCAACCTCTTTCAAACTGGTGCTCCATTGCATGTGGCAGTTGAATTCAACCATGTTACTGGGCTTTCTGACCATGGTTTGACACATATTGGAGTGTCATTGCATGTGTTATTTTCCAAACCACAATGATCCACATGGCCACACACACTCAAGTGGGTGTGGCGTTGCCACCTCTTTCAAACTGGTGCTCCATTGCATGTGGCAGTTGAATTCCAACATGTTCCTAGGCTTTTTGACCATGGTTTGACACATATTGGAGTGTCATTGCATGTTCTCTTTTCCAAATCACAATGATCCACATAGACGCAAACGCTCAAGTGGGTGTGGGATTGCATCCTCTTTCAAACTAGTGATCCATTACATGTTATAGTTAAATTCCGACATGTTCCCAGGCTTTTTGACCATCGTTTGACACATATCGGAGTGCCATTGCATGTGTTATTTTCCAAACCACAATGATAAATATGGACACAGACACTCAAGTGAGTGTGGTGATTGCAACGTCTTTCAAACTAGTGATCCATTGCATGTTGCAGTTGAATTCCAACATGTTCCTGGGCTTTCTGACCATGGTCGGACACATACTGGACTTTCATTGCATGTGTTCTTTTCCAAACCACAATCATCCACATGGCCACACACATGCAAGTGGGTGTGGCATTGCAACCTGTTTCAAATTGGTGCTCCATTGCATGTGGCAGTTGAATTCCAACATGTTCCTGGGCTTTCTATCCATTTTCTGGCACATAATGGAGTGTCATTGCATGTTCTCTTTTCCAAACCACAATGATCCACATGGACACACACACTCAAGTGGGTTGGCATTGCATCCCCTTTGAAACTAGTGCTCCATTGCATGTGGCAGCTGAATTCCAACAGGTTCCTATGCTTTTTAGCATGGTTTAAAACATTTTGGATCATCGTTGTGTGTGTTATTTTCCAAACCACACTGATCCACATGGCCACACACACTCAAGTGGGTGTGGTGATGCAACCTCTTTCAAACTAGTATTCCATTGCATGTTGCAGTTGAATTCCAACATGTTCCGGGCCTTTCTGACCATGGTTTGACACATATTGGAGTGTCATTTCATGTATTATTTTCCAAACCACAATGATATACATGGCCACACACACTCAAGTGGGTGTGGCATTGCAACATCTTCCACACGGGTGCTCCATTGCATGTGGCAGTTGAATTCCAACATGTTCCAATGTTTTCTGAGCACGGTTTGACACATATTGGAGTGTCATTTCATGTGTTATTTTCTAAACCACAATAATCCACATGGCCACACACACTCAATTAGGTGTGGTGATGCAACCTTTCAGCCACACTGGTTGTCCATTGCGTTTGGCAGCTGTATTCCAACATGTTCCTAGGCTTTGTAACCATGGTTTGACACATATTGGACTTTCTTTGCATGTGTTCTTTTCCAAACCACAATGATCCACATGGACGTAAACACTCAAGTGGGTTCGCATTGCAACCTCTTTCGCAATGGTGCTCCATTGCATGGGGCAGTTGAATTCCAACATGTTTCCTATGCTTTTTACCATGGTTTAAAACATTTTGGAGAATCTTTGCATGTGTTATTGCATGTTTTCTTTTCCAAACCACAATGATCCACATGGACACACACACTCAAGTGGGTTGGCATTGCAACCCCTTTCAAACTAGTGTTCCATTGCATGTTGCAGTTGAATTCCATCAGGATCCTATGCTTTTTAGCATGGTTTAAAAAATTTTGGAGCATCGTTGCATGTGTTATTTTCCAAACCACACTGATCCACATGGCCACACACACTCAAGTGGGTGTGGTGATGCAACCTCTTTCAAACTAGTACTCCATTGCATGTGGCAGTTGAATTCCAACATGTTCCAGGCTTTTCTGACCATGGTTTGACACATGTTGGAGTGCCATTTCATGTGTTATTTTCCAAACCACAATGATCCACATGGCCACCCACACTCAAGTGGGTGTGGCATTGCAACCTCTTCCACAGGGGTGCTCCATTGCATGTGGCAGTTGAATTCCAACATGTTCCAATGCTTTCTGACCATGGTTTGACACATATTGGAGTGTCATTTCATGTGTAATTTTCTAAACCACAATTATCCACATGGCCACACACACTCAATTAGGTGTGGTGATGCAACCTCTCAGCCACACTGGTTGTCCATTGCATGTGGAAGCTGTATTCCAACATGTTCCTAGGCTCTCTAACCATGGTCTGACACATATTGGACTTTCCTTGCATGTGTTCTTTTCCAAACCAAAATGACCCACATGGCCAACACACAAGTGAGTGTGGCATAGAACCCTCTTTCAAACTAGTGCCCCATTGCATGTGGCAGTTGAATTCCAACATGTTCCTGGACTTCCTGACCATTATTGGGCACATATTGGAGTGTCATTGCATGTGTTCTTTTCCAAACAACTATGATTCACATGTCCACACACACTCAAGTGGGTGTGGCATTGCAACCTCTTTCAAAACTAGTTCTCCATTGCATGGCGCAGTTGAATTCCAACATATTGCTAGGATTTCTTACCATGGTGTGTCATTTCATCTGTTCTTTTCCAAACCACAATGATCCACATGGACACAAACACTCAAGTGGGTTCGCATTCCAACCTCTTTCGCAATGGTGCTCCATGGCATGTGGTAGTTGAATTCCAACATGTTCTTGGGATTTTTGACCATGGTTTGAAACATATTGGATCGTCATTGCATGTGTTCTTATCCAAACCACAATGGTCCACGTGGCCACATACACTCAAGTGGGTGTTTCATTGCAACCTCTTTCACAATGGTGCTCCATTGCATGTGGAAGTTGAATTCCAACATGTTCCTGGGCTTCCTTACCATGGTTTGACACATATTGGAGTGTCATTGCATGTGTTGTTTTCCAAACCACAATGATCCACATGGCCACACACACTTAAGTGGGTGTGGTATTGCAACCTCTTTAAAACTGGTGCTCCATTGCATGTGGCAGTTGAATTCAACCATGTTACTGGGCTTTTTGACCATGGTTTGACACATATTGGAGTGTCATTGCATGTGTTATTTTCCAAACCACAGTGATCCACACGGCCACACACACTCAAGTGGGTGTGGTGTTGCAACCTCTTTCAAACTGGTGCTCCATTGCATGTGGCAGTTGAATTCCAACATGTTCCTAGGCTTTTTTACCATGGTTTGACACATATTGGAGTGTCATTGCATGTTCCCTTTTCCAAATCACAATGATCCACATAGACGCAAACGCTCAAGTGGGTGTGGGATTGCAACCTCTTTCAAACTAGTGATCCATTACATGTTGTAGTTAAATTCCGACATGTTCCTAGGCTTTCTGACCATCGTTTGACACATATCGGAGTGCCATTGCATGTGTTATTTTCCAAACCACAATGATAAATATGGACACACACACTCAAGTGAGTGTGGTGATTGCAACGTCTTTCAAACTGGTGATCCATTGCATGTGGCAGTTGAATTCCAACATGTTCCTGGGCTTTCTGACCATGGTCGGACACATACTGGACTTTTATTGCATGTGTTCTTTTCCAAACCACAATGATCCACATGGCCACACACATGCAAGTGGGTGTGGCATTGCAACCTGTTTCAAACTGGTGCTCCATTGCATGTGTCAGTTGAATTCCAACATGTTCCTGGGCTTTCTATCCATTTTCTGGCACATAATGGAGTGTCATTGCATGTTTTCTTTTCCAAACCACAATGATCCACATGGACACACACACTCAAGTGGGTTGGCATTGCAGCCCCTTTGAAACTAGTGCTCCATTGCATGTGGCAGCTGAATTCCAACAGGTTCCTATGCTTTTTTAGCATGGTTTAAAACATTTTGGAGCATCGTTGCATGTGTTATTTTCCAAACCACACTGGTCCACATGGCCACACACACTCAAGTGGGTGTGGTTATGCAACCTCTTTCAAACTAGTATTCCATTGCATGTTGCAGTAGAATTCCAACATGTTCCGGGCCTTTCTGACCATGGTTGGACACATATTGGAGTGTCATTTCATGTATTATTTTCCAAACCACAATGATATACCTGGCCACACACACTCAAGTGGGTGTGGCCTTGCAACATCTTCCACACGGGTGCTCCATTGCATGTGGCAGTTTAATTCCAACATGTTCCAATGTTTTTTGAGCACGGTTTCACACATATTGGAGTGTCATTTCATGTGTTATTTTCTAAATCACAATAATCCACATGGCCACACACACTCAATTAGGTGTGGTGATGCAACCTCTCAGCCACACTGGTTGTCCATTGCGTGTGGCAGCTGTATTCCAACATGTTCCTGGGCTTTGTAACCATGGTTTGACACATATTGGACTTTCTTTGCATGCATTCTTTTCCAAACCACAATGATCCACATGGACGCAAACACTCAAGTGGGTTCGCATGGCAACCTCTTTCGCAATGGTGCTAAATTGCATGGGGCAGTTGAATTCCAACATGTTTCCTATGCTTTTTACCATGGTTTAAAACATTTTGGAGCATCGTTGCATGTGTTATTGCATGTTTTATTTTCCAAACCACAATGATCCACATGGACACACACACTCAAGTGGGTTGGCATTGCAACCCCTTTCAAACTAGTGCTCCATTGCATGTGGCAGTTGAATTCCAACAGGTTCCTATGCTTTTTAGCATGGTTTAAAACATTTTGGAGCATCGTTGCATGTGTTATTTTCCAAACCACACTGATCCACATGGCCACACACACTCAAGTGGGTGTGGTGATGCAACCTCTTTCAAACTAGTACTCCATTGCATGTAGCAGTTGAATTCCAACATGTTCCAGGCTTTTCTGACCATGGTTTGACACATACTGCAGTGCCATTTCATGTGTTATTTTCCAAACCATAATGATCCACGTGGCCACACACACTCAAGTGGGTGTGGCATTGCAACCTCTTCCACACGGGTGCTCCATTGCATGTGGCAGTTGAATTCCAACATGTTCATGGGCTTTCTTACCATGGTTTGGCACATATTGGAGTGTCATTTCATGTCTTATTTTCCAAACCACAATGATCCACATGGCCACCCACACTCAAGTGGGTGTGGCATTGCAACCTCTTCCACAGGGGTGCTCCATTGCATGTGGCAGTTGAATTCCAACATGTTCCAACGCTTTCTGACCCTGGTTTGACACATATTGGAGTGTCATTTCATGTGTAATTTTCTAAACTACAATAATCCACATGGCCACACACACTCAATTAGGTGTGGTGATGCAACCTCTCGGCCACACTGGTTGTCCATTGCATGTGGAAGCTGTATTCCAACATGTTCCTAGGCTCTCTAACCATGGTCTGACACATATTGGACTTTCTTTGCATGTGTTCTTTTCCAAACCAAAATGACCCACATGGCCACACACACAAGTGAGTGTGGCATAGCAACCTCTTTCAAACTAGTGCCCCATTGCATGTGGCAGTTGAATTCCAACATGTTCCTGGACTTCCTGACCATTATTTGGCAAATATTGGAGTGTCATTGCATGTGTTCTTTTCCAAACAACAATGATCCACATGTCCACACACACTCAAGTGGGTGTGGCATTGCAACCTCTTTAAAAAATGGTTCTCCATTGCATGTCGCAGTTGAATTCCAACATATTCCTAGGATTTCTTACCATGGTTTGATACATATTGGAGTGTCATTTCATCTGTTCTTTTCCAAACCACATTGATCCACATGGACACAAACACTCAAGTGGGTTCGCATTGCAGCCTCTTTCGCAATGGTGCTCCATTGCATGTGGTAGTTGAATTCCAACATGTTCCTAGGATTTCTGACCATGGTTTGAAACATATTGGGTCGTCATTGCATGTGTCCTTATCCAAACCACAATGATCCACGTGGCCACACACACTCACGTGGGTGTGGCATTGCAACCTCTTTCACAATGGTGCTCCATTGCATGTGGAAGTTGAATTCCAACATGTTCCTGGGCTTCCTTACCATGGTTTGACACATATTGGAGTGTCATTGCATGTGTTGTTTTCCAAACCACAATGATCCACATGGCCACACACACTTAAGTGGGTGTGGCATTGCAACCTCTTTCAAACTGGTGCTCCATTGCATGTGGCAGTTGAATTCAACCATGTTACTGGGCTTTCTGACCATGGTTTGACACATATTGGAGTGTCATTGCATGTGTTATTTTACAAACCACAATGATCCACATGGCCACACACACTCCAGTGGGTGTGGGATTGCAACCTCTTTCAAACTAGTGACCCATTACATGTTGTAGTTAAATTCCGACATGTTCCTAGGCTTTCTGACCATCGTTTGATACATATCGGAGTGCCATTGCATGTGTTATTTTCCAACCACAATGATTAATATGGACACACACACTCAAGTGAGTGTGGTGATTGCAACGTCTTTCAAACTGGTGATCCATTGCATGTGGCAGTTGAATTCCAACATGTTCCTGGGATTTCTGACCATGTTTGGACACATACTGGACTTTCATTGCATGTGTTATTTTGCAAACCACAATGATCCACATGGCCACACACATGCAAGTGGGTGTGGCATTACAACCTGTTTCAAACTGGTGCTCCATTGCATGTGGCAGTTGAATTCCAACATGTTCCTGGGCTTTCTATCCATTGTCTGGCACATAATGGGGTGTCATTGCATGTTTTCTTTTCCAAACCACAATGATCCACATGGTCACACACACTCAAGTGGGTCGGCATTGCATCCCCTTTGAAACTAGTGCTCCATTGCATGTGGCAGTTGAATTCCAACAGGTTCCTATGCTCTTTACAATGGTTGAAAACATTTTGGAGCATCGTGGCATGTGTTTTTTGTCAAACCACACTGATCCACATGGCCACACACACTCAAGTGGGTGTGGTGATGCAACCTCTTTCAAACTAGTACACCATTGCATGCTATAGTTGCATTCCAACATGTTCCGGGCCTTTCTGACCATGGTTTGACACATATTGGAGTGTCATTTCATGTCTTATTTTCCAAACCACAATGATATACATGGCCACACACACTCAAGTGGGTGTGGCATTGCAACATCTTCTACACGGGTTCTCCATTGCATGTGGCGGTTGAACTCCAACATGTTCCAATGTTTTCTGCCCACGGTTTGACACATATTGGAGTGTCATTTCATGTGTTATTTTCTAAACCACAATAGTCCACATGGCCACACACACTCAATTAGGTGTGGTGATGCAACCTCTCAGACACACTGGTTGTCCATTGCATGTGGCAGCTGTATTCCAACATGTTCCTGGGCTTTGTAACCATGGTTTGAAACATATTGGACTATCTTTGCATGTGTTCTTTTCCAAAACACAATGATCCACATGGACACACACACGCAAGTGGGTGTGGCATTGATACCTCTTTCAAACCAGTGCCCCATTGCATGTGGCAGTTGAATTCCAACATGTTCCTGGGCTTTCTGACCATTATTTGGCACATATTGTAGTGTCATTGCATGTTTTCTTTTCCAAACCACAATGATCCACTTGGCTAAACACACTCAAGTGGGTGTGGCATTACACCCTCTTTCAAACTAGTGCTCCATTCCATGTGGCAGTTGAATTCCAACATATTCCTAGGCTTTTCTTACAATGGTTTGACACATATTAGAGTGTCACTGCAGGTGTTCTTTTCCAAACCACAATGATCCACATGTCCACACACACTCAAGTGGGTGTGGCATTGTAACCGCTTTCAAAACTGGTTCTCCATTGCATGTGGCACTTGAATTCCAACATATTCTTGGGATTTCTTACCATGGTTTGATACATATCGGAGCATCATTTCATGTGTTCTTTTCCAACCACAATGATCCACATGTACACACACACAAGTGGGTTGGCATTGCAACCTCTTTCACAATGGTGCTCCATTGCATGGGGCAGTTGAATTCCAACATGTTCCTAGGATTTTTTCCATGGTTTGACACATTTTGGAGTGTCGTTGCATGTGTTATTTTCCAAACCACACTGATCCACATGGCCACACACACAAGTGGGTGTGGCATTGCAACCTCTTTAAAATTGGTGCTCCATTGCATGTGGCAGTTGAATTCCAACATATTCCTGGGATTTCTTACCATGGTTTGACACATATTGGAGTGTCATTTCATGTGTTCTTTTCCAAACCAAAATGATCCACATGGACACACACACTCAACTAGGTTGGCATTGCAACCTCTTTCGCAATGGTGCTCCATTGCATGTGGTAGTAGAATTCCAACATGATCCTATGGTTTTTACAAAGGTTTGAAACATTTTGGGCGGTCGTTGCATGTGTTATTTTCCAAACAACACTGATCCACATGGCCACACACACTAGAGTGGGTGTGGTCATGCAACCTCTTTAAATTGGTACTCCATTGCAAGTGGAATTTGAATTGCAACATGTTACTGTCCTTTCTGACCATGGTTTGACACATATTGGAATGTCATTTCATGTGTTCTTCTCCAAACCATCATGACCACATGTCCACACACACTCAAGTGGGTGTGGCATTGCACCCTCTTTCAAACTGGTGCTCCATTGGATGTGGCAGTTGAATTCCAACATGTTCCTAGGCTTTCTAACCATGGTTTGACACATATTGGAGTGTCATTGCATGTGTTTTTTTTCCAAACCACAATGATCCACATGGACACACTCACTCAAGTGGGTGTGGCATTATAACCTCTTTCACACTAGTGCTCCATTGCATGTGGCAGTTGAATTCCAACATGTTCCTACGCTTTGTGACAATGATTTGACATATATTGGAGTGTCATTTCATGAGTTATTTTCTAAACCGCAATAATTCACATGGCCAGACACACTCAATTAGGTGTGGTGATGCAACCTCTCAGCCACACTGGTGCTCCATTGCATATGGTAGCTGTATTCCAACATGTTCCTAGGATTTCTAACCATGGTCTAACACATATTGGACTTTCATTGCATGTGTGATTTTCCAAACCACAATGATCTAGACGGCCAGACACACGCAAGTGGGTGTGGCATTGCAACCTCTTTCAAACTGGTGCTCCTTTGCATGTGGCATTTGAATTCCAACATGTTCCTGGGCTTTCTGACCATTGTCTGGCACATATTGGAGTGTCATTGCATGTTTTCATTTCCAAAGCATCATGATCCACATGGCCAAACACACTCAAGTGGGTGTGTCATTGCAACCTCTTTCAAACTTGTTCTCCATTGCATGTGGAAGTTGAATTGCAACATATTCCTAGGCTTTCTTACCATGATTTGACACATATTGGAGTGTCATTTTATGTGTTCTTTTCCAAACCACAATGATCCACATGGACACACACATTCAAGTGGGTGTGGCATTGCAGCCTCTTTCACAACGGTGTTACATTGCATGCGGCACTTGAATTCCAACATGTTCATGGGATTTCTTTCCATGGTTTACCACATATTAGAGTCTCATTCCATTTGTTCTTTTCCAAACGACAATGATCCACATGGCCACAAAGAGTCAAATGGGTGTGGTGATGCTACCTATTTCACAATGGTTCTCCATTGCATGTGGAATTTTAATTGCAACACGTTATCGGGCTTTTTGACCATGGTTTGAGACATATTAGAGTGTCATTACATGTCTTATTTTCCAAACCACAATGATACACATGTACACACACATTCAAGTGGGTGTGGCATTACAACCTCTTTCAAACTGGTGTTGCATTCCATGTGGTAGTTGAATTCCAACATGTTCCTGGGCATTCTGACCATGGTTTCAAACATATTGGAGTGCATTGCATGTGTTCTTTTCCCAACCACAACAATCCACATGGCCACACACACTCAAGTGGGTGTGGTGATTGCAAGCTCTTTCACAATGGTGCTCCATTGCATTTGGTAGTTGGATTCCAACATGTTCCTGGGATTTCTGACCATTGTTTGAAACATATTGGATCATCATTGCATGTTTTCTTGTCCAAACCTAAATGATCCACGTGGTCACACACACTCAAGTGGGCGTGGCATTGCAACCTCTTTCACAATGGTGCTCCATTTCATGTGGCAGTTGAATTCCAACATGTTCTTGGGCTTCCTTTCCATGGTTTGACACATATTGGAGTGTGATTGCATGTGTTCTTTTCCAAACCACAATGATCCACATGGCCACACACTCTCAAGTGGGTTGGCATTGCAACCCCTTTCAAAATAGTGCTACATTGCATGTGGCAGTTGAATTCCAACAGGTTCCTATGCTTTTTTCCATGGTTTAAAATATTTTGGAGCGTCGTTGCATGTCTTATTTTCCAAACCACACTGATCCACATGTCCACACAATCTCAAGTGGGTGTGGTGATGCAACCTCTTTCAAACTAGTAGTCCATTGCATGTGGAAGTTGAATTCCAACATGTTCCGGGCCTTTCTGGCCATGGTTTGACACATATTGGAGTGTCATTTCATGTGTTCTTTTCCAAACCATAATGATCCACATGGCCACACACACTCAAGTGGATGTGGCATTGCAACCTCTTTCAAACTGGTGCTCCATTGCATGTGGCAGTTGAATTCCAACATGTTTCTGGGTTTTCTGTCCATGGTTGGATACATATTGGACTGTCATTGCATGTCTTATTTTCCAAACCCCAATGATCCACATGTCAACACACACTCAAGTGGGTGTAGCATTGCAACTTCTTCCACACGGGTGCTACATTGCATGTCGCTGTTGAATTCCAACATGTCCAACGCTTTTTTAACCATGGTTTGACACATATTGGAGTGTCGTTTCACATGGCCACACACACACTTAATTGGATGTGGCATTGCAGCCTCTTTCAAACTAGTGCTCCATTGCATGTGGCAGTTGAATTCCAATATGTTTCTAGGCTTTGTGAGCATGGTTTGACACATATTGGAGTGTGATTGCATGTGTTATTTTCCAAACCACAATGATCCACATGGCCACACACGCTCAAGTATGTGTGGCATTGCAACCTCTTTCAAAACTAGTGATCCATTGCATGTGGCAGTTCAATTCTAATATGTTCCTCGCTCTTCTGAACATGGTTTGACACATATTGGAGTGTCATTTCACGTGTTCTTTTCCAAAACATAAGGATCCACATGGCCACACACACTCAAGTGGATGTGGCATTGCAACCTCTTTCAAACTGGTGCTCTATTGCATGTGGAACTTGAATTCCAACATGTTCCTAGGCTTTCTGACCATGGTTTGACACATATTGGAGTGTCATTGCATGTGTTATTTTCCAAACCACAATGATCCACATGGCCACACACACTCAAGTGGGTGTGGCATTCCAACCTCTTTCAAAACTGGTGTTCCATTGCATGTGGCAGTTGAATTCCAACATGTTCCAGGCTTTTCTGACCATGGTTTGACACATATTGGAGTGTCATTTCATGTGTTCTTTTCGAAACCATAATGATCCACATGGCCACATAGACTCAAGTGGGTTTGGCATTGCAACCTCTTTCAAACTAGTCTCCATTGCATGTGGCAGTTGAATTCCAACATATTCTTGGGCTTTCTTACCATGGTTTGACATATATTGGAGTGTCTTTGCATGTTCTCTTTTCCAAACCACAATGATCCACATGTCCACAGACACTCAAGTGGGTGTGGCATTGCAACCTCTTTCAAAACTGTTCTCCATTGCATGTGGCAATTGAATTCCTATATATTCCTGGTATTTCTGACCATGGTTTGATACATATTGGAGTGACATTCATGTGTTCTTTTCGAAACCACAATGATCCACATGTACACACACACTCAAGTGGGTTGGCATTGCATCATCTTTCACAATGGTGCTCCATTGCATCTGGCAGTTGAATTCCAACATGTTCCTAGGATTTTTTCCATGGTTTGACACATTTTGGAGAGTCGTTGCATGTGTTATTTTCCAAACCACACTGATCCACATGGCCACACACATACAAGTGGGTGTGGCAATGCAACCTCTTTCAAACTAGTTCTCCATTGGATTTGGCAGTTGAATTCCAACATATTCCTTGGATTTCTTCCCATGGTTTGAAACATATTGGAGTGTCATTTCATGTGTTCTTTTCCAATCCACAATGATCCACATGGAAACACACACTAAAGTGGTTTGGCATTGCAACCTCTTTCGCAATGGTGCTCCATTACATGTGGTAGATGAATTCCAACATGATCCTAGGCTTTTTACCATCGTTTGAAACATTTTGGACGGTCGTTGCATGTGTTATTTTCCAAAAAACACTGATCCACATGGCCACACACACTAGAGTGGGTGTGGTGATGCAACCTCTTTCAAACTAGTACTCCATTGGAAGTGGCATTTCAATTAGAACATGTTCTAGTCCTTTTTGACCATGGTTTGACACATATTGGAGTGTCATTTCATGTGTTCTTGTCCAAACCATAATGATCCACATGGCCACACACACTCAAGTGGGTGTGGCATTGCAACCTCTTTCAAACCGGTGGTCCATTGCTTGTGGCAGTTGAATTCCAACATGTTCCTGGGCTTTCTGACCATGGTTTGACAAATATTGGAGTGTCATTGCATGTGATATTTTCCAAAACACAATGATCCACATGGCCACACACACTCAGGTGGGTGTGGCATTATAACCTATTTCACATTGGTGCTCCATTGCATGTGGCAGTTGAATTCCAACATGTTCCTGGGATTTTTGACCATGGTTTGAAACATATTGTAGCGTCATTGCATGTGTTGTTATCCAAACCACAATGATCCACGTGGCCACATACACTCAAGTGGGTGTGGCATTGCAACCTGTTTCACAATGGTGCTCCATTGCATTTGGTAGTTGAATTCCAACATGTTCCTGGGATTTCTTACCATGTTTTGACAGATATTGGAGTGCCATTGCATGTGTTGTATTGCAAACCACAATGATCCAGATGGCCACACACACTCAAGTGGGCGTGGCATTGCAACCTCTTTCGTAATGGTGCTCCATTGCATATGGTAGTTAAATTCCAACATGTTCCAACGCTTTTCTGACCATGGTTTGACAAATATTGGAGTGTCATTTCACGTGTTATTTTCCAAACCATAATGATCCACATGGCCACAGACACTCAAGTGGATGTGGCATTGCAACCTCTTTCAAACTGGTGCTCTATTGCATGTGGAAGTTGAATTCCAACATGTTCCTGGGCTTTTTGACCATGGTTTGACACATATTTGAGTGTCATTGCATGTGTTATTTTCCAAACCACAATGATCCACATGGCCACACACACTCGAGTGGGTGTGGCATTTGAACCTCTTTCAAAACTGGTGTTCCATTGCATGTGGCAGTTGATATCCAACATGTTCTAGGCTTTTCTGACCATGGTTTGACACATATTGGAGTGTCATTTCATGTGTTATTTTCCAAACCATAATGATCCACATGGCCACATAGACTCAAGTGGGTTTGGCATTGCAACCTCTTTCAAACTTGTGCTCCATTGCATGTGGCAGTTGAATTCCAACATGTTCCTGGGCTTTCTGACCATGGTTTGACACATATTGGAGTGTCATTCCATGTGTTATTTTCCAAACCACAATGATCCACATGGCCACACACTCAAGTGGGTGTGGCATTGCAACCTCTTTCACACTAGTTGTCGTGGGAATGGCCACGGTAGTCGCTACCATGGATAGCGATTGATAGTATTAGGGGCGAGAGCTGGCGGCCATCTGCGATGCGAGATGGGGGCGGATGCACATGAGTTTACTCAGGTTCAGCCCCCGGAGGGTAAAGACCTACTCCTGCTAGATTGTATTGGCAGAGAGCAAGTTACAGGGGTGGCAAGCTTGGCGTGGAAGCATCGAGTCACTAGCACTCGTGGGATCCGGGCGGTCCGGGGGGGGGCACCACGGCTCCTCTCTTCTCGAGAATCCATACATTCCTTATCAGTGTATGGAGAGCTATCTCTCGAGCACATGTTGAGGTTCGGGTTTACAATGTTTGCAACCGAATTAGTCAAGGATTCATAAGATTTGACCTAATCCCACTGGGCTTCAACTATGCGTCTGGGCCTCCAGCTTCTAGTAACCAGGCCTGCTCCTTAGTCGCATTCCAGTCGTCATCCTACAAGCCCACCCACAAGGTCCTTGGGCCAGTCGCAACGTCCTACTGGGCATACCCCATTCAGCATATCCCCATTAGTAGTCCCCGAGGCCATCATTGATTCAGCGTAGGTGTTCATTTGGCAGTCAGAGTAGGCGACTCCAATTTGGATGCCCAGTCGAATCGGTGATGGACTCTGTCCAGAATGGAGGAAATTTTCCCACCTGGTTTCTACTTGAAGCTTTGGTGAATGCATTCACGCTCGGGTCGCTGCCCCTGTCGGTTGGAGAAGGTGTATCAGCAGGCGAGTCGAGTGGAAGAAGTTGGACCGCCAACTTGGTCAAACTAGCCGCTGGGTAATCAAACGGTAAATTCGGCATAATTACCGCGGGTAACGGCTATCCCAGGATTGGCGGGTAGCGCGTCTTTATAAGGAGAGTGGAAGACAATTCCTGTAGATCTTCTCCCGCATTCCTCACTCTCGTGCACCCCATTCTCTTTGCCTCTCCACGATCCAGATTCTCCGGACCGAGCGATCCCGCTATCCCCTCGATGGCGCCTCCGAAGGATCCGTGGGGAAAATCGAAGTGCACCATGGCGCAGCTCAAATCATTCGAGGACGCGGGGGTCCTCTGCAAGGGGTATTGGTGAATTCCCGCGTCCTCCGAGACCGAGCCGAAGCCGCGTGCCAGCGAATTCATATGCTTCCCGAGCCATTTGGAGAGGGGCTTGGGATTGCCCAGCTCAGTCTTCTTTTGGTGGTTCTGCGCGTACTACGCGATCAAGCCATCTGATCTTGGCCCACACATCATCGAGCAGCTGGCGATCTTTGTCGTCTTTTGCGAATGTTACCTCGGTTGCAGGCCCTACTCCTTCCTATGGCTAGAGCTGTTCCACGCTCGCATCGGCCACGATGGAACTGGCGCCCCTATCCTGGCGGCAGGCGGCGTCACCTTCCAGCTGAAGCCAAAGGCCAACTTCTTCAAGCTCCTGTTGCCGAAGAAGGTTGTGAGCGAGTGCAAGAAGAGTTGGTTTTATGTGAAGGAATCCACTCCCTCCGGCGAAGTGGCGCTCTCTGTGTACGTTGTAGAGAGGAGCACGCCTCGTCAGCTGATAGCGTCGAAACTCCCCGAAGACCAGAAGATGGCCGTCACCGAGATGCTGGAGCAGATCAAGGTCTTGAAGAAAACGGGGCTTGAAACAATCAACCTCTACAATTGCTGGCTCAGGCGATGCTTGGTCCCACTGGAAACTCGGCCTCACTGGATGTATGAGTACACCGAGAAGAACAACCCCTCTAGGACGAGCAAGGAGTCCTAGGAGGCCGCAGACTATAAGGCCACCTTGAAGAAGATCATGGATGCGCAGTTTACTGATATGTCGGCTGGACTCGCTCCGTACGTAGCCAGGAAGGATGATGCTCCCACGGTAAGCCTTTCCCTGTCTCTGCTTTGTCTTCAGTCATGGCTCACGAGGGTGCAATTTGCATTCGCGACTCGTGAAATTCAATTGTGGTCTCTGACTTGGTTAACTTTCCTTGTCCACTCTCATTTGTTTCAGGTCCTCGAAGGCTGGCTCCCCCTCTCGACAAGGAGATCCCCAAAGAACTCGAGGAGGGGGCCGAAGGAGAGTCATCCGAAAGCGAAGAAGACGATAAGGAGGTTCCTCCGCTAGTGCCTGCAAGACTCGCATGTAGAAGCAACGAAAGATCGAGGCGAGTCGCAGTCTAGAAGAACACGATGATGATGATGATGAAATCTTGCAAGAGCATAGTTCGCGGGGAACAGCCACGCCAGTGAAGCCTGCGCAGAAACTGAAGTCACTGGCAAAGAAGCCAGCAAAGAAGTCGGCTCCAAAGCCGGTATCACCATCTAGATACGTGGTGGCATTCGAGTCGGGCGAAGATTCCGATGATGAGGCGGCCAGAACTCCAATCGAGATCCCTGAGGACACAATTCCAATGACGGGATCGGAGGCCGCGGACAAGGCGGTGGAAGTGAAGGTCTCGCTCACCATGATTTCTCCAACGGTCCCCGCCGCCGCGGGACTAGGGGCTGCTGAGACCATGGGGGCGAGGTTACCGCCACCGGCGGAAGCGTCTGCGTCGCCCAGGCCAGAGGTCCCTACGACCGTGGCTTCAACATCCAAGAAGCTCACAGTGTCGTGGGCCGTGAGTGTCTTCGAGAAGGGGCTCTCGCGCAAGCTAGGGCCAAAGCTGGACAAGCCTGCCCACTTTAGCACGGGGCTGCATGTCCTTCTGGTCGCCAAGTAAGTCTAACATTCTCTTTTCCATGCTTGAACGTTTCCTTCCATAATTTGTTTGCTGACCGTGGCGACTTCGCAGGTCTGGTGCCAAGAAGATAGGTCGCCCTACGGTGGCCAAGATTCTGCCAGTCGGTGCCGGAATCGAGCCCTCAAGAAGAGGAAACCTGTTGCAGAGGACACGCCAGCTGAGGGCGCGAAGCAGAAGAAGGGGGACATCACTGACGCCACGATAGGGGAAAACACGGAGGAGGGCGACTCTGCTACCCATGCTGGAGAAGCAACGACCGCCCAATCGGAACCAGCCAAGGGGCTCCGCAATCAGAAACATTGGCCCGACGACTAGCGCCCCAATGAGGATGGCCGCATCATTTTCGCGCTTTATGGCGAAGGCGTTCTCGACCAAGGTGGAGACCCAGTCTCCACAAATTCCAGAGATTGTTGATGAAGATGTTGGGAAACATCACAGGCGCAACTCTTTTGTGGTTCCTTTGACGGATGCCAGCGAACTTCATCGCATGCTTGGTGCCGCCATTCAGGTATGTCCAGTCCCCGAGTGCCTGATCGCTGAATTTTAGTGGTTGGGCACTTAAAGATTCTAGTCACCCAGTCCCCGAGGGTCTAGTCGCTGAATCTCAGCGGCTAGACACTTGGAATTTTTAGTCGTTCAGTCCCCGAGGGTTTAGTCACTGAATTTCAGCGTCTAGACACTTGGAATTTCCAGTCGTCCAGTCCCCGAGGGTATAGTCACTGAATTTCAGCGGCTAGACACTTAGCATTTTCAGTCATCCAGTCCTCGAGGGTCAAGTCGCTTAGTGTTGATTTATTTGCAGGTCCTATATAGGGAATCGTCTGATCGGTAGGCCGTGAAGGAACGCCTAGAGCGTAACCTGCGCGTGGCAAGGAGGCCAACCGGCGACTCCAAGAAACTGCTAGTAAGTTGTTGCTTCCCTTGGCGAGATCGAACTCTTGCTGCTTACACAAGACTAACTTGTCTTGCTTTTGCTTCATAGAAGGGCTTCCAGCTGCGATTTCCAAGGCCCGCGAGGGGTATGTTGCGGCTGCTGAACTACATGCAGCAAAGGGGCTGATCGACTCGCTGGTGAAGGAGCTGGAGGAGCCGAAGGCGTCGATGATCTCTTCTGAAGGGAGGCCCAAGGCCGCAGTCGCCGCAGCAAAGGAGGTGCAAAAGGCCGCCGACTCGATCATCCTCGGGGAAGGTGCTTGGTGCCCTTGAAAAGCACGTGACGAAGAAGTGCCGTAAGCTTCTTGGTAAGTGTCTCCTCTTTTCTTTCTTGTATGCGGCGAGTCCTCGAGCGGGTTATTCCTTAGTGACATTATGTTTCTGACGTTGCATCCCTAATAGGACAAAGAGACCCGGTGGTGCAGACCTTCAATGCCTCGCAATGTGTGACTACAGTGGTGAACACGGACACCGCCTCACCGCTGTGCGTCCAGGCCATGCTCCAGGGGATGTCCCCCACTGAGGTTATTCCAGGTGGGTTGACTGAAGTATGGCGCTATCTGGAGGAGGCGCTCACCATCGTCGAGTGGATGGCACGATCGGCCTTCAGGCGTGGGGCCGCCACGGTGTTGAGCCTTGGGCTTGCTCATTTCCCTGACGACTTCGACCTCGACGATGTCACCAGCGGCTAGCCATCAGCGAGCGGCTGAGTGGAGATCTCGGAGGTCCTGAGGTTGACCGCCAAGACTGCTCTATTCGCGAAGCGAGTATTGGCAATGGGAGACCTGTTTTCGTACCAAGAGATAGTGGTGGCGCCTAGCGACCCCGATCTAGAGCACTGTGACCTGAAGTCGGAGCAGCCTTTTCGGTCGACGTTGTCGAAGTCGCTGACGATGTATCCAACGAACCCGTCGGAACCATACATCCGGGTCAAGGGTGATGGCGGCGCTTCTTCGTCAGAGCCTGCAAAATGAGTTGCTGCCCTAAGGGGCTTTTGTAAGTTATGGCGAGTGGCCACTTTTGTAATATGAACAATACTTATATATGGAAGTAAGAGGAGTCAATCGACTCGCAATGCATGGTTAGGTATGTTCTATTTTGATTTTTATGTGAGAGAGTCCCCGAGTGTGTCTTCCCTTTAATGGGGTTTACCTCGTTTATGTGTATGTGTGTTTGCTTTGAGTTTTTATTTGGGTCCGGGCTGATTTGTCATGGCGTATGGGGCCAGTCGCCTTGCGTCTCCGAAGGGGCTCTGTACTTAGCTGTTTCCCCAGGCGCAAGCAGGGTCGGTTTAGCCGAGTCCTCAACCATGGTACTTAGCCGTTCTAGTCGCACGCCCATCGTAGGTAAGGATCTGGTGCGTTGTTTGTAACGCGTCTCTCCCCTGGCTTGGAAAGTTAGTTGCATGGCGATTCCAAGGCAGCTCTCTTACTTGGTGTGTTCCCGAGCCGCGTGGAGTTTCCTATTGCGAAGTCCCCGTGCATAGTACTTAACCATTCGAGTCGCTTTGCATGAGGATGGGGAGGACAGGTTGCTGTGAGAAGCGTTTATCGGTCGTCTTGGCCCGGTAGGCCAGTCGAGCGGGGCGACTCCGATGGTGGCTCCATGGTGGCGTGTTCGTGGACAACATAAGGCCTGAATATCTTCGATACACTTAAATCGCACTACTTAGCCGTGCCGGTCTTACAACCAAGGGTTGACTTTCGTAGGTAGCATTTTGATGAACGTACGAGTGTAGTTGGCACAAGAAGATGGCGAGTAGACACAATTTGTGCGATCCGAAATGATTTCATTATATAGCGACTGAGTACAAGTTTTAGTTCTATGTATAGAACTTCCGGATGAGGTTTACATTCCATGGCCTCCCGACTTCAAGCTGGTCGTTGCCTCGTATGTCGATGAGGTAGTAGGCGTCCTTGCCGAGTACTAGCCCTATGGCGAATGGCCCCTCCCACGGGGGGAAAGCTTGTGCATACCCTTCTTGTCTTGGACCAGTCGTAGGACTAGGTCACCTTCTTGGAAGGTGCGGGTCCAGACTCGGCGTCTGTGGTATCGGCGGAGTCCCTGCTGGTAGATGGCGGTGTGGGAGCGAGCTAGGTTGCATGCTTTGTCGAGCTGGTCGATTCCGTCTTTGCAGGCGATCTCGTTTTCTGCCTCCACGTAATTGGCGACCCGAGGCGAGTCGTGTTCCAGGTCGGTTGCCATTACGGCCTCAGCGTCTGTTTAGCGTACCTCTGGGACTCTACGCACCTTTGGACACTGTCGATGGCGTCGACATGCATGGTGAGCCCGTAGAAGCCGTGTCGCATGGCTTTGGCCACCAGTGACCTGGCACCGGCGTGATGGCTGCAGTCGCCGGGACCTGTACGCAGCGCTGGAACATGCCAGTCACGCTGCGTTTGTGGAGCTCTCCCTTTATGACGGCGAAGGATTTGCAACGGTGCATGATCATTAGTGCTTCCGTTTCATTTCTTGGAAGGACCTTGAGCTCGAGGAAGGCAACGTATTGTGCAGTCCAGTCGCTGGGCTCGATGACCATGGTGACTAGGGCGGGCTCGGGTTGCAGGGGTATCCTGATGTCGATCTCCTTGGGCGGGGAGACCGAAGGCTTGTGGATGATGTCGAGGAAGACTCCTGCGGGTGGCATTTGCCGGGCCGGTCCGATGCGGGAGAGGGTGTCGGCCTCCTCGTTTTTGCGTCTGTCGATCCACTCGACTGAGTAGCCGGTGAAGTGTCCTCCCAGCTAGTCTACCGCTTGGTGGTATGCTATCATCATCGGGGAGGCGGCATTAGAGGTCCCGGCGACTTGGCCGGAAACTAGGTCGGAGTCGCTGTAGCACCGTAGGTGATTGACATTCATCTCCTTAGCGGCTCGCATGTTTTGAAGGAGGGCCTCGTACTCAGCCATGTTGTTGGTGCAGGGTTTGAAGTCGAGGTGGAGCATGTAGCGGAGCTTGTGTCCTTTGGGGGAGGTCAGTATGACCCTAGCACTGGCGCCATCTGTGTTCTTGGAACCGGCAAAGTGGAGCGACCAGTAATGGAGGTAGGGAAGCTTCTCCGGCTGTTGTGCTTCTTCCCAGTCGGCGAGGAAATCGACCATGGCCTGCAATTTGATCACTTTGCATGGCTCGTACTTGATGTTGTGGATGCTGATTTCGATGGTCCACTTGGTGACTCGCCCGGTCGACTCGCGATTGTGGATGTCCCGCAGTGGCGCGGAGGAGACACGGTGCTCCTGGAAGTACTGGGGGAGTCGCCGCTAGGCTCAGAACACCACGTACACCAGTTTCTGGTACTGCGGGTAACGTTGCCTTGAGTCCGTCAGGACCTCGCTGACGTAGTAGATGGGACGCTGTACGGGGCGCTCCTTGCCATCTTCTGGCCGTTCGACAACCATCACAGCGCTGACGACTCGAGTGGAGGCCTCAACGTATAAGAGCATCGTCTCTTTGTCGACTGGGGCGGCGAGTAACGGCGCCGCGAGTAGCACTCCTTTGAGTGCCTTGAGCGCGTTGTCTGCTTCTGCGTCCCATTGGAACGTGGGGTTCTTGCGCATTAGGCGGTAGAGGGGAATTGCCTTCTCGCCGAGCCAGGGGATGAAGAGACTGAGAGCCGCGACTCGCCCGACCAACTTCTGGACTTCGCGCAGGCACTCGGGTTTCCCGAGCCATGCGATGGTGTCTATCTTTGTGGGGTTTGCCTCGATGCCTCGCTTGGAGACCATGTACCCCAAGAGCTATCTGGTGGGGACACCAAAGGTGCACTTCCCTGATTTGAGCTTGATGTTGTACCTTCGCAGATTTGTGTAGGTCTCGGCCAAGTTGGCGAGCAGGTCGCCCTGGCGGGTGGATTTTACCACCACGTCGTCAATGTAGACATGGATGTTGTGGCCAATTTGGCTCGCGAGGCACTCTTGCATGCACCTTTGGTAGGTGGCGCCGGTGTTCTTAAGGCCGAACGTCATGGCCGTGTAGCAGAAGGCGCCAAATGGCGTGATGAACGCCGTCTTCTCCTCATCCTCGACTACCATATTGATCTGGTTGTAGCAAGAGTACGCGTCGAGGAAGCACGGTGACTCCGTTCCCGCGATCGAGTCGATGATCTGGTCGATGCGCGGTAGGACGAACTTCTCCTTCGGGCAGGCGCTATTGAGGCTGGTGTAGTCAATATAAATTCTCTAGGTGTTGTTCCTTTTGAGAATGAGGACTGGGTTTGCCAGCCACTTGGAGTACTTGATGGGCTGAATGAAGCCTGCGGCGAGTAGACGCTGCACATGTTTGGCGATTGCTCGGTGGCGCTCTTCATTGAAGGGCCGCAGCGACCGCTTCACTGGTCGCACTTTGGGGTCAGCATTCAGATGGATTCCATGCGAAGATGCCGCGATTCTCATGTAGGAACCCGATGAGCAAGCTTTCCTATGCAGGACTCATGTTTGTCCCGATAGTAACTATATGGCTAGAGTCGCCTAGGACGAGCTCGATGGTGCGGGTGTGCGTGGTCGCCTCGAAGGTGGAGCTTGCAGTGGTTGGCTTCTTCAGTATGGTAGGGTCGTCCTTGTCGATGTTGCTCGCGTATTTCGTGGGCTCGTCCATGTGATTTGTTTCCACGGCAATGATGGCGTCGGTGAGCTCGGTGCCTTTGTCCTCGCACTCCACGGCCATGTCGGGGACGCCGTGGACGGTGATAATGCCTGGCGCCCCAGGACGCAGTGCAAGGGGCTGTGGAAGTTCACCAGCTCAAAGACGATCCGCTCGGTGTGGAAGTTTGCCGGTGTGCCGAAGGTGACTGGCAGCGTCACCATGCCGATCGGGTACGCCTTCCGACTGGGGGTGATGCCGTGGAAAGTGGTGAGTGTCGGCTCGATCGCCAACACCGAGCGGTGGAGACGCTTGAATGTGTCCAGTTACATGATGTTGATGGAGCTTCCGCCGTCCATCAGCGTCTTGGGCAGCTAGTAGTCGGCTACTTTGGGCCTAACTACCAGGGAGACTCGCCCTGGGTACACGATCCTGGGCGCGTGGTCTTGGCGAGTCCAGGTGATGCTCTGCTTAGACCAGTTAAGGAAGCGGGGGATGTCCACTTGGGTCACCGCATTAACGGCGACTGCACGTGCGAGCACCTTCTTCTCGCGTTTGGTGCCAAGCCCCGTGGAGGTATGTAGCAGCCGACGGCATTGCCGAACCCGCCGGAGTTGTCATTATCCCTTGGCGGGTTATTGTTGGCGTCCTCCCTTGCTCGCCATACCTTTTCGATCTCCTGCAGGGACTGGCAGTCCGCAATGGTGTGGGTGGTAGGTTTCCCCTCCCTGCTATGATAGACGCTGGGTTGGTTGAGCAGGGCGGCGGGGTCGAATTTTGGCCTCGTCGCGTTGTTGGCATGGTAGTTTCCGTTGTCGCGGTAGCTTCCTCCATCGTGGAAGAGGTTCTTAAGGTTGCGTTGGCCGTAACTGGCGTTAGCGACGAAGTCGACTCCCCATCACCGCAACGCTTGCCGGTGAGGCGAGTGTTGCTGTAGCGCATGTTGCGCTGTCGTCCATTGTCGTGGCCGCTGGTGCGGTGTCTTCCTCCTGACTCATCGTCGAAGTCCTGGTTGGGTCCTCCTCCACGTACCGCTTGGCGATCTTAGGGAGGTAGGGGATGTTGTCGAGCGTCCGGTAGACCCTCTTGATCTTAGCGACAAGGGGCTCGTACCGGCATGCATTCTTCAAGCAATGGATCGCTGTGTTTGGGTGAATGCCAGAGGCGTTGATCCATAGTTCCTACCACCTCTGGATCCAGTGGCGGGTCGACTCGCGCTGCCCCTGGATGCATTGCTCCAGGTCCTTGATGTTAGTGGCGCGGGTGTAGGAGCCCTCGAAGTTCCTGATGAAGGTGTCGCACATCTCCTCCATTGAGTCGATGTTGTCGACGGGGAGGGTGTTGATCCATTGCATGGACGCTCCTTCCATCATCTGGGGGAGGTAGCGAGCGGCTAGCAGGTCGGTGTGACCAGCGATTCCCATTCCCATGAGATACGTGTCCAGCCACACCGCTGGTTCGTACGTGGGATCATATTTTTCGATCTCCTTGGGCGCCTTGAAGTTGGCGGGGTACTTTTCGCCTCGGATAATTGGTCCGAAGCACTAGGGGCCGACTCGGCTGAGCGAGCCCCTTGGCTCGGGGTCGCTGTGATTGGTGAGGGTGTGTCGTAAGTCATTGGGCTGGCACACCCGCCAAGCCTGGTTGTTGATGATGTGCGTGCGTGTGTCGACGGGATGACCATTGGCAGCGACCATGTTGTTCGTCGGCCGCGGCTCGTTGGTTGAGAGCACGGGGTTGGTGGCCCATGGCTGGTGGGGCAGCGGCTCGGGCGGTGGGCAGTTGAGGGTGTTGGCGATGGTTGGGTGGCCGCTCGAGGCCGCCCTGCTTGCCGATGAGCGGGAATACATCCACCCTCGCGGGTCGACCCCTGCGGCTTGCTGATCGACAGCCCTGGAGAGCAGGGACTTGGCGTACTGGATCTGGAGCACGCCTTCTCCTTAGATGTCAAGGTGGGCGACCGCGGCGTCTGCCGTGATGACGTTGTCCATTGCGGTGGAGTACAGCGGGAGCCCGTTGGCATCGCGGGCCTGCGGCGAGATGATGATTCATGGCTGGTCTGGTGGAGGCGCGCGACCTATGGGTGGTGGTGGGGCTCCAGTCACCGTTGTGCCTAGTGGTGGGCAATTGCTGCTGCCGGGTGGTGCATTCTCGTAGTATTCATGCCCAGCCGCGCGTGTGGGGTTGCCCTCATCGTTGAAGTTCAGGATGCGGCCCTGGACGTTGGAGTGCAGGCGGGTCCTGATGCAGCGTTGATGGTAGAGCGATAGCTCCTTGGCTGTTTCCCGCTCGAGGCAGAATTTCTCGGGCTCAGCGAGCTTCGTGCGTGCCACCTCTTCCAGGCGTAGGCAGGCTTTCTCCACCTCCATCGCCGTGCCGGTTGGCGGGATCGGTGTGGAGAATGGATCTGGTGGGGTAGCCGTGCTGCCTGCCATGTAAATCCTCGGGGGCCTTGAGCCGAAGTCGGAATCGAAGATCCCGAGGATGGAGGGATCCTCGAAGTCCTCAGGGTTGGAGACCTGCGTGATGGAGTCCTCCCCTGCCGCGGCGGTGATGGATCCATCGATCGAGGTAGGGGTCGTGGAGTCGGCGTCATCCTGGAGTCCTATGTCATCCATGGCGGGGTTAATCTTGACCGCGTTGCTGGCGGCCGAGTCGTATTCGGTTGCAAGGCGGCTGATGGAGCGGATCTGCTCCTCCGAGAGTAGATCGCGGCGTGGTGGCGACCCGCCAGCGATCATCATTCCTGCCGGTTCAACTGCGTCGGTGAAGCCAACGAACAGGTTGATGGCGTCGATGGGCATCACACGCTGTGGGTGATCGGGCGCGAAACCGGGACGTAGCTGCTGGGCAGGATCTGGAGGATCCCGCCGTTGGCGATCATGCGGCCGGTGACAATTGGACGATCGATTGGCGAGTAGGATCTTGCCGCAGAACTCAAGCCAGTCTGGCTAGGCCCCATGGTGGGCGCCACTATCGTGGGAATGGCCACGGCAGTCGCTACCAGGGGTAGCGATTGATAGTATCGGGGGAGAGAGCTGGCAGCCATCTGCGGTGCAAGATGGGGGAGGATTCACATGAGTTTACCTAGGTTCAGCCCCTAGAGGGTAAAGACCTACTCCTACTAGATTGTATTGGCAGAGAGCGAGTTACAGGGGTGGCGAGCTCGGTGTCTAAGCAGCAAGTCGCTAGAAGGGGTGTATGATGGAACGTGAGTACAATGGGAACCCTAGGGAGGTTTATATAGAAGGCCCCTAGCTAGGGTTTACAACGTTTGCAACTGAATTAGTCAAGGATTCGGAAGATTTGACCTAATCCGACTGGGCTTCAGCTATGCTTCTGGGCCTCCAGCTTCCAGTCGCCAGGCCTGCTCCTTAGTCGTATTCCAGTCATCGTCCTGCATGCCCACTCGCAAGGTCCTTGAGCCAATCGGAACGTCGTACTGGGCATACCCCACTCGGCATATCCCCATCACTGGTGCTCCATTCCATGTGGCAGTTGATGAGTGCATATTTGCATCATCTTTTATATTATTATTTTGCATTGTAGATGTAGTATCTTGGTATTTTATGGCGCTCGTGCGCATTTTTTATGTCTATTTTCACCAGGATCAGGACAGATGATGGATACAATGGACGCAATTCTTGGAGTAGTTGTACTAGGGAGAAAAGGAGTCAAAAACAACATAAATCGCTTATTTGGTAAATATCAATAATACCAGAAGGAAACCCGAAGTGATCAAGGCATATAGATGGTTTAACGACCAACTATACGGCAGGGATAAAATTCTGGCCGTATAGTTCCCGCCGTATAGTTGGTGCCGACACCGCCTCCTCAAATAGTTTCACCCCGTGCAACTAAATCAGGGAAACGGCATATAGAACAACCAGATATCACCAAAACCTGACCTCCGGAAGGCATCTAGAGGGGTAACTCATCCACCGGGGATCCATCTTCGCCTTGCATAGATCTGGGAGGCTAAGGCATCGATTTTCATCATCCACCACTGTATCACCACCATCTCCATCCATCCCATCTACATCTTGTCTAGATCTTGTTGTAATTTATGTACTCATTATGGATTTATACAAGTACTATTCATCTATGATAGATTCCATTGTTATTTCCATGATATTGATTGCCTCCATGTCTAAGTAGATCATTAGTTCTTGGGAAGATGGAGAAACCCTAGTATGAGATTGAAATAAGATAAAGTTTATTATGAATTCATCATTGTGACAATGTGTTAGATTGTCTTCATCTTTATGTTGGGAGAAGTCAACCTCTCAATATTTGCCTCTTATGGGGACTTAATGGAGGGAACTACTTGTTGGTAGACGGAGGTGTGTTAGCACTTACGTTGACTGTAAAGTTGTTGCTACCCCTTACATATCCACTTGGGAACGGATAAAACTCACAGAAGACTATCCATGACATGGGATACGTCCTACGGGATTATGTCCCTTAATAGCGCAGTAATTTGATTGATGTCGATTGCTGACTGTTGTGGTTATGAGGATGATGTGAGCAGTGGTTGCTACCTATTTGTCCAAAGACGGAGTTCCTCCCACACATACACAGTTGAGAATGTTCATGATAATAATATTTACCTTAGTCCTTTATAATGCTAGTGGTGTATCCGCTACTCCCTGAGAAGGCCTTTTCACTATTACAGTTACAATCTCTTATACATACATGATACTTACTTTCTGTGTTCAGTTGTTTTACATTACTTATTGTTGCTCTTATAGAAAAAACCCCAAAACACCTTTTTACGTAATACTCGCATTTATCTTGTTACTTAGAACTTTATTTAGCATTTCTATTGTAGTATTTATTTCAAGAGTTATTAGATTTCAGACTCTTGCTCTCTGTGGGATCAATATCTTTATTTCGAAATTAGCTACAAACTATCTGTGCACTTGTAGTCATCAAGCTATTTTCTGGCGCCATTGCCGGGAAGCTAAGCATTGTAGGTCTTTTAGTTTTTTCTTATTTATTTTTGTCTTGCTAAGTTTTGTTTTGAGGTACAGCTTTCCACCAATATGATGGAGTTTGAGCATATGACTAGTGCCAACCCACTCAGCCACTTTGGGAAGCCCTGTGATATTTATAAAAGTGATAACTCCAATAAGAAGACAAGGGGGTTTGAAATAAATCCTCTATTACTTGGTATTCTACACAAGAAGCAATTTACTGGGGATGAAGAAGATCCTGATCCATAGGAGCATATTGCATGTTTCAAAGATATATGTGGCACTTTTCAATTACCGGGATATACCACTAATGAGGTAAGGGTTAAACTTTTTAGTCAGACTTTGACTAGTACAACTCTCTCATGGTATTGATCTCTACCCCAGAAGCCACTACTACTTGGGATAATTTACCCTGTGAGTTTCTAGCAAAATATTATCCATTATCAAAATCTTTTGGAATCAGGTGTCTTATAATGCCTTGGAGGAACCGTCCTAATGAAGGACTAGTAAGAGCTTATATCAGATTTAAAGATTTACTTAATCTATGTCCTCATCATGATTTGCCTGAATGGTATTTATTACATATCATTTATGGTGGTTTAATTGAACCTAATAAAATTGAACTAGACTCTTTCGCGGAAGGAGCCTTGATGAATCTTCCTATAACTAAAGCTTGGGATTTACTTAATAGAATTTGCAATCACAGAGTTCCATGGAATTTTGGTCTAGGAAGCGAAGGAGGCATAAAATAGATTATGATTGTATTCATGACTATAATAAAAAGGGCCATGTTAAAGAATTATCTAAAGAACTTTATTTGGATTCAGATCTTGTGTTGCATGTTGTTAAAGCTTTTACATAACACATCAAAGCTCCAAAAGAGGGTTTGGTCAACTATGATCCACTACCCGAACCTGAGAAGAAAAGAGAAGTTAAAGCAACACTGGCCTCCCTAGAACCAATATATGAGATACCTTTCCCTAACACTGCACAAAAGCATATTTCTGATTATGAATAAGTCAAAGCAGTATAGGAGAATAAGGATGAGGAAAGTATGCCAGAAGTGGTGGAACATCTGGAATAAACCAAAGGTGAAGAGGTAACCAAGGAAGCAATTATGGCGATGTATGCACATTGTAACATAATTGAACTTGATAAAGAGACTTCCGTATTGGTTGAAGGTAAAACAAAGGTAAAAGATGTGGCTAAGCCTATTCTTCCCTGCATATTTAAAGAAACCTTGTATTATGGTTTATGCGGTCTTGGCACTGAAGTTAATGTTATATCTTATGATTTTTATTTATAAATAAAAGAAGAAATAGATCCGGCTACAATTGAAAATACTGATATTACAATCATGTTAGCCAATAAAACTCCAATTCGAAATTCCAATGGGAGTAGTTGAAGATGCAACTGTCACAATTCGAAATAAAAACTTTCCTATCAATTTTGTAGTTGTTGATATGCCAGCTGACACTCTTTGTCCAATTATATTTGGAAGAAACTTTTTGAGTGATATAGGTGCCAAAATTGATTTCAAAAAGGAGATTGTGTCTCTTAAGCTTGGGGAAGCAGAAAAAGAATTCCACTTTTCCAAATTTAAAGACAGACCTCCACAAATACAAGAAGAAGAGAAAGGGAAAACTATTGAGGAAATGATAGCTCTCTTCTTTAGTGATCAAAAAGAATAAATAAATGAAGACTTAAATTATGAATAAATAGTTATGGAGGACAAGTCCCTAGAAGAACTAGAAGATGAATTTGATTCACTTCCCATTATAGGCCCTCCAACTAATGAGGCTTTTAAAGAGCCAGAAAAGAGAGGGGACGGGGAATTACCACCCAGAATTGAAGACTCTACCAGATAATCTTAAATAAAGATTTTTAGATGATACAAATAAACTTCCTGTTATTATTAATGCTAAACTTTCAGGAGAAGAAGAAGAACTCATGAAAATAATTAAGTAGCATTGCAAGGCCTTTGGGTACTCCATAGATGATTTGAAGGGCATTAGTCCCATGATAACCGTCAATCGAATATTCATGGAGGAAGGTGCTAAACTAGTTGTGGAATTTAATAGAAGACTGAAGCCCTAAAAGAAGGAAGTGGTAAGAAAAGAAATAGTACGCCTATTGGACATAGGTATAATCTATCCTCTAAAAGAAAGTGAATGGGTAAGTCATGTTCATTGTGTCCCTAAGAAGGCCGGTTTTATTGTTGTTCCTAATGAAAACAATGAATTGATACCTACTAGAACTATTCTTGGACATAGGATGTGCATATATTTCAAGAAATTTAACAAACAAACTAGAAAAGATCACTATCCTTTACCGTTCATAGATCAAACTTTAGAAAGGTTAGCAAAACATACTCAATTTTTCTACTTGGACGGATACTCTTGTTTTTCTCAAATAGTTGTTCATCCTGATGACCAACTTAAAACAACTTTCATTAGTCCTTATGGTTTACATGCTTACCTTCGTATGCCTTTTGGTTTATGTAATGCTTCAGCTACTTTTCAAAGATGCATGACTGCTATTTTTGTGGATTTTATAGAACTAATAATGGACGTATTTATGGATGACTTTTCTATCTATGGAACTTTGTTTACTAGTTGCTTGGATAATCTCAAAAGAGTTTTGCAGCGTTGCAAAAAAACCAATCTTGTTGTAAACTGGGAGAAGTGCCATTTCATGGTCAAAGATGGTATAGTCCTTGGACATAAGGTATCAGGTAAGGGAATTGAAGTGGATAGAGCTAAGGTTGAGGCCATATAGAGAATGCCATAACCTAGGGATATAAACATGTCCATATTTACCTAGCAAGACACCAATCTTATTGAGAGGAACTTTAGTCCTGGTGATTTTTGTTTACAAGAATTATTAAATGAACTAAGGTAAATTCCTCCAAAAAATAAGAAGTCTTTGTTGTTGGAGGAGCTTGTCATCCCCGAATAAGTAAACGGTAAGTTCAAGGCAAGTGTTCTTACTCAAATAAGTGATTTGTTTTTACAAATTTTACTCCTAAAATTTTTGCCTTTGAATTCCTCGTGTTTTTTTTAAGTTTTTGAAGGTTTTCACCAACTATACGGTGGCAACTATACGATCGGAGAAAAATCTATGGCTGTATAGTTGGTCGTTAAACCTTCTGCATCCTCTTTGCGAAATTTTCTGTAAACTATACGGCCGCAACTATACGACCGGAGAAAAATCTCCGGTCATATAGTTGGTCGTTAAACTCTCAGGCATTTTCTATTTTGATGTCTGGATCAATACGGCTGCAACTATATGGCCGGAGAAATTCTCCTGTCATATAGTTGGTCGTTAAACTCTCAGACTTTTTCGTTTTCCTTTTCTCTTTTGATATTAAAAAACGGTTTTGTTGGTTCCAAGTCAGTAACATAACCGACCTGGACTCAAGATATTTGGAAATATCTGCCCGGAACCAACTATGCGGCCGGAGCTATACATGCTGCACCTGTATAGTTGGTCGTTATGCGGCAGGACTCCTCCAAATCCGCGATTTCTTTTCCTATTCCGTTGAGATTCTTTTCTTGGGCGTGAATTTGGTGTTTTACGCGAGTTTTGCCTACCTCTGACCCCTCTTATATACTTCCATTGTTCCTCTCTCTAATCATAATCTCTAGAAACCAATCTACCTCTTATTTGTATGTGAGGACACGCAAACCAAGGGACAAAAGCCAAGGAGAGAAGTTCCTATGGAGATCAGGAGCAATAGCGAGCAAGGCAAGGAGATCAAGATTGTCCCTATGGAGTTCCTCGATGCTGATAATTAACATCGGAAGAGGGAGTTGAAATCCCTTGAGCGGAAGATTGAAGAGAGGGACAAGGAGACGCCGGGGACACCCAAGCATCTTCGATTGCTGCGACTTTATCTTGATAAACTGGATGAAGATATTAAGAAACCAACCGAATCAGGTTTTTCTTTGAGTCTAAAGGCGATTCAAACCCTTCAAGATAACAATGATCTCATTAAAGAACAATTGAAAGTGCTAGAGAGGAATAATCTTTTCTACAAGCTGCATGTTAAAGAATTAGAGGCTGTCAATCAAGCCCTCCGCCTCAGGCTAGCCCATGAAGAGAATATACCGCGTGCCATGGCGCCATAGTGATCTACAATAATCACGATATCAAATAATCACAAGGGATTATTTGATCCCTCCTGGCTTGATTCCAAGCTTGGGGAGATCTTTAAAACCTTTTAATCTATCTTATAAGTTTTACATTACTATTCTATTTTGCATTAGTTCAAACTAGAAATAAAGTTGGCATCATTAGAATTCCCTTAAGGAATAGTCGACCCCTTATATGAAATTCCAAGTTTATTATCATATATGGAGCAATATTGAGTTTGTGTTTGTCCTATTGGATATATGAATGGCTTGAGTATAATTTTACTTGCACTTGATGATAGCAATAGGAGTCTTCCAAACCATTGGTATTAATGGAACATACAAAGATAATTTGGTCAATATGTTGTAAGTACATGGTTTGATTTACAAAGAAATAAAAATTACCTAATCAGTTAAGTTGAAAAAGAAACCTTGAACAAAGGAATATTAAAAGTTTTATCAAATTAGAGTGAGAACAAGACGAGGTAGAATATTCAAGCTATAAAGATTGCTTCATATACAATTGGAATTTGGTAATTGAGATCGTTAAACTTTGAATTCCTACATGAAGTGGAATGTATGGCTAGCTCCTTTGCACGACACTTAAAAAAAACTGTGAGCATATATATATATATATATATAAAGGTAAAAAGAAAAGAGAGAAGAAAAAGAGCAAATGTGCAAAGAGCAAATAGGCATACACCACTATATTGTAGCATGACAAAGAGACGTTTTGAGATTTTGAATCCTAAGTGAATATGTTAATCTTAAAACACTTGGGACTACGTCGCTAACTCATTCGGTTGAAATGAATACTTTTACATCATATTGAGAGTGATCTTTTGTGAACTATTAAATGCTAAGGTGTGGAGGCCTGCTAATATTATTCGGATGTTTCGAGTAAGGTACTATACATGAACTTATTCCTATGTATCATATATGATAAACACATGTTGCAACTGCCTCATTTATTTCATCGACTCAACTTCATGAATATGAGGATCACATCCATTAAGATAACTTGCTCGGGACGAGCAAGAGTCTAATCTTAGGAAGTTGATGAAAGCATATTTGCATCATGTTTTAATCTATTATTTTGCATTGTAGGTGTAGGATCTTGGTAATTTACAGCGCTCGCACGCACATTTTATATCTATTTTCATAGGTATCAGGACAGATGATGGATACAATGGACACAATTCTTGGAGCAGTTGTACTAGGGAGAAAAGGAGTCAAAGCAACGTAAATCGCTTATTTGGGAAATATCAATAATACCAGAAGAAAACACGAAGCGATCAAGGCATACAAATGGTTTAACGACCAACTAGACGGCACGAATAAAATTTCGGCCATATAGTTCCTGCCGTATAGTTGGCGCCGCCACTGCCTCCTCAAATAGTTTCATCCCATGCAACTAGATCAGGGAGACTACATACAGAACAACCAGAAATCACCGAAACCTCACCTCCGGAAGGCATCTGGAGGGGGAACTCCTCCACCGGGGATCCATCTTCGCCCTGCGCAGATCCGGGAGGCTAAGGCATCGATCTTCATCATCCACCACTGCATCACCACCATCTCCATCCATCCCATCTACATCTTGTCTAGATCTGTTTGTAATTTCCGTACTCGTTGTGGATTTATATAAGTACTATTCATCTATGATAGATTCCATTGTTATTGCCATGATGTTGATTGCCTCCATGTCTGAGTAGATCATTAGTTCATGGGAAGATGGAGAAACCCTAGTATGAGATTGAAATAAGATAAAGTTTATTATGATATTCATTGTTGTGACCATGTGATAGATTGTCTTCATCTTGATGTTGAGAGAAGTCGACCTCTCAATATTTGCCTCTTATGGGGACTTGATGGAGGGAACTACTTGTTGGTAGATGGAGGTGTGTTAGCACTTATAGTGACTATAAAGCAATTGGCACCCCTTACGTATCAACTTGGGAACCGAGGAAACTCAGGTAACACTATCCATGCCATGGGATACGTCCTACCGGATTATGTCCCTTAATACCACAGTAATTCGATTGATGTTGATTGCTGACTGTTGTGGTTATGAGGATGATGTGAGCTATGGTTGCTGCCTATTTGTCCAAATACGAAGTTCCTCCCACACATACACAGTTGAGAATGTTCATGATAATAATCTTTACCTTAGTCCTTTATAATGCTAGTGGTGTATCCGCTACTCCCTGAGAACGCATTTCCCCAATTGCAGTTCCAATCTCTTTTACATATGCGATACTTACTTTCTGTGTTCAGTTGTCTTACTTTACTTATTGTTGCTCTTATACCAAAAACCCAAAAAACTTTTTTACATAATACTCGCATTTTATATTGTTACTTAGAACTTTATTTAGCATTTCTATTGTAATATTTATTTCAAGAGTTATTAGACTTCAGACTCCTGCTCCTAGTGGGATCGATATCTTTATTTCGAAACTAGCTACAAACGGTCTGTGCACTTGCAGTCACCAGCAGTTCAATTCCAACCTGTTCCTAGGCTTTGTGACCATGGTTTAACACATATTGGAGTGTCATTTCATGTGTTATTTTCTAAACCACCATTATCCACATGGCCACACACACTCAATTAGGTGTGGTGATGCAACCTCTCAGCCACACTGGTGCTCCATTGCATATGGCAGCTGTATTCCAACATGTTCCTAGGCTTTCTAACCATGGTCTGACACATATTGGACTTTAATTGCATGTGTTCTTTTCTAAACCACAATGATCCACATAGCCACACACACGCAAGTGGGTGTGGCATTGCAACCTCTTTCAAACTGGTGCTCCATTGCATGTGGCAGTTAAATTCCAACATGTTCTTGGGTTTCTGACCATTGTCTGGCACATATTGGATTGTCATTGCATGTTTTGTTTTCCAAACCACAATGATCCACATGTCCAAACACACTCGAGTGGGTGTGGCATTGCAACCTCTTTCAAACTGGTGCTCCATTACAGGTGGCAGTTGAATTACAACATATTCCTAGGCTTTCTTACCATGGTTTGACACATATTCGAGTGTCATTTCATGTGTTCTTTTCCAAACTACAATGATCCACATGGACACACTCAAGTGGGTGTGGGATTGCAACCTATTTCACAATGTTGTTCCATTGCATGCGACACTTGAATTCCAACATGTTCCTGGGCTTTGTTTCCATGGTTTACAACATATTGGAGTGCCATTACATGTGTTCTTTTCCAAACCACAATGATCCACACTGACACACACACTAAAATGAGTGTGGTGATGCTACCTATTTCACCATGGTGCTCCATTGCATGTGGCAGTTGAATTGCAACATGTTCCCAAGCTTTCTGACCATGGTTTGACACATATTGGAGTGTCATTGCATGTGTACTTTTCCAGACCACAATGATACACATGGACACACACCTGCATGTGGGTGTGGCATTGCAACTTCTTTCAAGCTGGTGATCCATTCCATGTGGTAGTTGAATTCCAACATGTTCCTGGGCTTTCTGACCATGGTCTGACACGTAATGAAGTGCATTTCATGTGTTCTTTTCCAAACCACAACGATCCACATGGACACACACACTCAAGTGGGTGTGGTGATTGCAACATCTTTCACAATGGTGCTCCATTGCATGTGGTAGTTGAATTCCAACATGTTCCTGGGATTTCTAACCATGGTTTGAAACATATTGGAGAGCCATTGCATGTGTTCTTTTCCAAACCACAATGATCCACGTGGCCGCACATACTCAAGAGGGTGTGGCATTGCAACCTCTTTCACATTGGTGCTCCATTGCATGTGGCAGTTGAATTCCAACATGTTGCTAGGCTTTCTTACCATGGTTTGACACATATTGGAGTGTCATTGCATGTGTTCTTCTCCAAACCACAATGATCCACATGGCCACACACACTCAAGTGAGTGTGGCATTGCAACCTCTTTCAAAACTGGTGCTCCATTGCATGTGGAAGTTGAATTCCAACATATTCCTGGGATTTATTACCATGGTTTGACACATATTGGAGTGTCATTTAATGTGTTCTTTTCCAAACCACAATGATACACATGGCCACACACTCTCAAGGGTAGTTGGCATTGCAACCTCTTTCACAATAGTGCTCCATTACATGTGGCAGTTGAATTCCAACATGTTCCTAGGCTTTCTAACCATAGTTTGACACATATTGCATGTGTTCTTTTCCAAACCAAAGTGATCCACGTGACCACACACACTCAGGTGGGTGTGGCATTGCAACCTCTTTCAAACTAGTGCTCCATTGCATGCGCCAGTTGAATTCCGAAATATTCCTGGGCTTTCTTACCATGGTTTAACACATATTGGAGTGTCATTTCATGTGTTCTTTTCCAAACCACAATTATCCACATGGTCACAGACACTCAAGTGGGTTGGTATTTCAACCTCTATTACAATGGTGCTCCATTGCATGTGGCAGTTGAATTCCAACATTTTCCTAGGCTTTCTTACCATGGTTTGACACATATTGGAGTGTCATTGCATGTATTCTTTTCCAAACCACGTTGATCCACATGGCCACACACACTCAAGCGGGTGTGATGATGCAACCTCTTTGGAATTGGTGCTCCATTGCATGTGGTAGTTGAATTCCAACATGTTCTTGGGCTTTTTGACCATGGTTTGACACTTATTGGAGTGACATTGCATGTGTTATTTTCCAAACCACAATTATCCACATGGACACACACACTCAAGTGGGTGTGGCATTGCAACCTCTTTCCCAATGGTGTTCCATTGCATTTGGCAGTTGAATTCCAACATGTTCCTAAGCTTTCTTTTCATGGTTTACCACATATTGGAGTGTCATTGCATCTGTTATTTTCCAAACCACACTGATCCACATGGCTACACACACTCAAATGGGTGTGGTGATGCTACCTCTTTTAAAATGGCCACACACACTCCAATGGCCTCTTGATATACTGTATTTTGCTTCTTGATAAATTGTTCAATGCCCAAGTTGAGTTGGGGCATAACTTTTCTTGAATCCACCACCTTTGTTTGTCATCACCTTATAATTTCACCATCCAAACTACATGTGAGCACTTGCATTTATTTTGGCATTTGTCTAGCTCACATATATAAAGATGGATTCACTTCTCTTCCTACAAGCTCTCATATAGTTTCTTATTGTTTTCACAATATGAATTATGTGTAGCCACATTGCCACTTTGCATGCTATGTGAGCGGGAATGCTTCTATATCTTTCATATGGTTTGTGTTAAAGGAGTGGACATGTCTAAATATAAATGGGGCCAATTATTCGTCTAGTGGAACCACGTACTAGCATGACCAATTTATGTTCATTTGTGCTTGTTTAAATCCATTCCACACGAGAGATCAAGCCTGTCTAATTTTTGTTTGGCCTTTATTCAAATTTGAATGCATGCATGAATATAAGGCCATATGAATATCTAGATGTTTTAGCAACTAGCAACAATGGTCGTTATGATCCATGCAAGCTCTCATCTACCTTCCTCCTTTGTTTTTCATTTGAATTGGAGGAAAGCTTGCTTGAGTTAAATTCAAACAAGATGACTCAATTCAAATAAATCCACATCTACCATCCTTGTTTATCCTCCTTGATCTTTCTTTGGCTCTTTGGAGCTTGTGGTTTTTCGAACCTTTTCATCTAGCTTGTTTTAATTAAATGACAAACAAAACAAATGAAATAAACAAATTAAAATAAGAAGAACCTAAGCTATCTATGTCTCTAATCTAACTAAGCTCTCACCTACCCCTTTGGTTTGGATAATCAAACAAGCATCACCCTAACCATCCCTAACACCAATCCCCAACCCCACCCATCTAACCTAGTACCCAAGCTACACCTGAGCACACCATGGACAAGTGACATGTTCCCATGTGCACCCGACCACCCCATCTCTAGCTCACCCTCCCTCCTTGTCTTGTTGTCCAAGAAGGACACCTAGGTCCCCACCTAACAGCCCTGGTCGCCCTTTCCCACGTGCCCGAGAGAGAGAGAGAGAGAGAGAGAGAGAGTAGAGAGAGAGGGAAAAGTAACCTCGTTGGCTTTTTGACCTACCCTAACCCGAGCAGCTATGTCGTGCCTTCCCCGGGATGAGCATCTGCCCCTCCCAGACATCATTTCTAGTAGCTTCACTTCCTGGATCACAAGATCTATTCGCCGAACACCTGTCGTGTGCAACTGCTCGTCGCCACCCTGCTAGCCTGCCGCCGCTGTGTTTCCCGGCTCGGTCGTGCACATGCATGAATGCATCAGCACCGTCGCGTCGCGTCGAGCGCACCTTTCGCTGCTTCCTGAAGCCCTAGCTGCCCACACTGTCGTGCATGACGAAGCCGCTGCTGGTGCTGCCCGTTTATGGCCATCGTTGCCGAGCATATGCAGCTCAATCTCGCTCGCAAACCCTACCCATTGCCAGCGCCAGCATACCGCACTTGTTCTACCCTGCCAGCGTGAACCCCAGGTCGCCAGATCGACCCCCGCGGCGCTGCTGTTTTTGCCTGCACCACGCACATTCAGTTTCATCAGAAAACTCGTAGGGAAGAAGAACAATCCCGCATGGAGGTTTTACCAATACCCTTGTCCTTTTTCGGCCTCAACCTGCAGTACAATTAGCGACCCCACTTGTCCTGGAAATGGCCACAGCAGTCGCTGCAGTAGGCAGCGATTGATTGAATCGGGGGCGAGAGCTGGCAGCCATCTGCGGTGCGAGATGGGGGCGGATGCACATGGATTTATCCAGGTTCGGCCCCCGAAGGGTAAAGACCTACTCCTGATAGATTGGATTAGTAGAGAGTGAGTTACAATGGCGGCGAGCTCGACATCTAAGCAGCGAGTCGCTTGAAGGGGTGTATGATGGAACATAAGTTCTCAGGATACCCTAGGGAGGTTTATATATGAGGCACCTCGCTAGGGTTTACAATATAAAACCGAACAAGATATGGATTCGGAGGCTTTGACCTAATCCGACCGGGCTTTGAGTATGCTTCTGGGCCTCCAGTCTCTAGGCGCCGGGCCTTCTCCTTGGTCGCATTCCAGTCGCCGTCCTGCAGGCCCACTCGCGAGGCCTTTGGCCCAATCAGAACGTCCTGCTGGGCATACCCCATTCGGTATATCCCCATCACCACCTGTCAGCCACCGAAGGCCACCACCATCCAGCCGTTTGTAAAAAGGCACCCGGCTTTTTTAGTAATCACACCGCGGTCCTTGGACCGCCCACGTGTCATGTCCCTGCTGGGCGACGCATGCATGTGTAACACCCTAGAATCAGCCCTATGCAGAATTTAGCGCTTCCCACCAAACCTGCATAGAAACAATTCAAAGATGCCCACCAGGCACTTTCGTGTGGGTGGAAAACAAAGTAAAACCATTACACAATAGTTCATGATGGAACCTACAAATCATATATATAGAACAACGACTCAAACAGTCAAGAATACAGATATACACTACAAAGATCCAAATCACCTTGAAAGCGATACAATATCCGACTACGGATAAGATGCAAATGGGGATAAAAGCCCTGAAGAATAACCAATGGCGTCCATTACCTTGCCAGACCAAGCCAGAAGGGAAACCCTGCTAACGACGTTAAACTTATACCTGTTAAACAAAAGGCGTGTCGACAAAGGGCAAGGGAAAAAGGGAGCGATCAGTACTGAGGCCAGTACACGTGAAGTCTAGAATTCGGCGGCTCTCGTCTACATAGGTATGGTGGATTGAAGCGGCAGCAAAGCATGCACTAAACAACCTATAGACACTCGATACAACTGTCGGCTATCAGAGAGGGGTAAGAAAGACCTATTAAGATCAAACCTGATACGAACACCAAACATACCCATCCTGGTATTTCCCCCTCGAGACCAAACGAGGAAGTCCTTCTGAGAAATTCATACAGTTGGCAGTTTTATTCATTCTTTCCATGGGGGTTATCCAACTTACTAGTCATATCAGATACAAGTCAAATTATAATAGTAAACTTTAGTTATAGTTGTTTGAGGTATAGCTAATCCTCCTCGTACAAACCCTGAGGTTGCGTGCACTTGTCACGCGAGCAGAGGCCATAGACAATATATTCTTGTGACAGAGTGCCACATCTACGCAACAGTAAAAAAGCACATCGAGCAATAGGTAATAAACATGGTATAGGTACCGTAGGTAACGTTTAAAGCCCAAACTAGTTTTGTGACCCCCGGTATAATACTTTGAAATCAGGTAATAAGCCGATTGGGGCGCCTAGATAGCACACATGTGGTTAACACGCTCAGTCTCAGAACATGTGTCAAGAACTCGGGACCTACGTGGACACAAGTTGGCGGTTGAAAAACAAATATTGACTATTACCCACCGGTGCCTCTGCATTATATCTATTTCCAGTATTTTAATTGACAAGTTATAATGAAAGACGTGATCATCCCCACCATTAATCACCTGCCAACCTCCCAGCAACGGTGGAACTCAACGACTCGAACCAACACTTGAGCAAGCAACTACGACTCACAAGACCAACTATCTACCAAAAAATAGGCAATAGGAGGTGTCCAAGGCAATATAGAGGCTGCAAGGGATATAAATGGTACAGAAACTAAAGCATCACAACACGGATAACAATAGATCGATAGGAAGGAAGTATATACTATAAATGTAAACTAGGTAGAAAGGGGGAGATTGCTCGTCTGGGAAACACTAACGAAAGTTTATATCCGAAGAACTTGTCGATACTCACATCAACTCAACGGCCTAATTCGTGCAGAAGCAAAGAACTAAAAGAAATACCGGACGCATTGTTTAATACTATGGCAGAAGACGGGCATGTTCATGATATGATGCATGACATGGCAAAGAGATGCAACTAGGCAATATTAAGCGAAATCGGGGTCCCAAAAATTAATTAGAAGGTTCATGCTGCATATTAAATGTTGAATTAACAAGGCAAAACATGACATCGGTTTGCTACACACATTTAAATGGAGTCCGGAATAATACATAAGTATCATGCATTTAATCTCCATATTTAATTGAGATGAATCGACTATTTAACCCCAATCCACAAGATGAAATGTATGCCAGAATGAACAATTTAATAGCAAAAAGATATACGATATTTTTATAGAAACTAGTGTTTAGGCACGGGGTCTCACGGTTCGGAATCGGAGTGACGAAGAACGGTCTTCGAATTGTGGTTGAAGCTGCCCAATTAGCCAATGTCACGGAATTAGCCGAAGTTGGGTATTCGGGGTCCAAGCCATCATCTTCGGGAGGTAGACAAAATAGTTGAAGTGGTTGGAGTAGCAAATGCTAGAAAGCCGATATTGTTTGAGGGGTGGCGGAAGCGGAACGATCAAAACGGTGATTAAGGCCGAAGCTCCTTCAAAAATTTAATCGAACAGTTGGTGGGCAGACCGCTAGAACTGAACGACAAGCCGTTGATGTTGATCGACTGTTACTGCTGTTGCAACTTGCTGAACAGAAGAAGCAGGCGTTGGGCTACCTACGGCTGTCGGCAGAGTTGGGTGGCAGGAGATCAAGGTGGTCATAGGAGTGACGGTGTCACGCTGGTCTTGATGATGCGGCGAACGAGAGTAGGGGCTCCTTTGATTTGGAGGAAACTTGGAGGAAATGTGCAGGATTAGGAAATTTTTCAAAGATGGCATTGTTTACTCCTTTGATTCATAGGAATGGTGCAAGGGAAAACTAGAGGAAAATTTCCTTCGGATCTCACTTTGAAGGCAAATCGTACAGGATTAGAAAAATTCACATGGAGCTCATTCTTCAAATCCTATGCACAAGGAACGAGGAAAGTATTGCACCTGCCATTCTTTTCTATTCCTATCCCTTTCTTATTCCTTTGACTTTCCTATCCTAAGAATCAAAGAGGCCCTAGATGAGACATCAAGGTAGAATCTGTGAGGGAGCGCGCACCGAGATGAGCATCTAGACTGGTGGTGCTATGCGGCAGGGAGTGGCGATGGAATCTATTTGCCTTGAGGCTTGTGGTGATTGACCTGCTCGTGATGGTTTGCAAACAGGGGACAAGGAAGGAATCTAGGCCAGAGCTGTCTGGGGAGGCGATGGGACGTGGTGTCACTGTTCACTGCGCACTGAAACAGAGGAGGCTGACGATTGGCAATTGGAGTTATGGTGTCTGCTGATCGATTTGGCCATTCAAGGATTAGTGTCATTGCGCATACTGGTTGGCATATGGAATGGCTCTGAATAGTTGGCTCAAACATAGCGCATGAGGAGGCCACGATGGAATTGGAAATGCTCTTGCAAATGAATTGGAATTACTTAGTGAGGTCTCGCCTATGGACAGACAGGAAGGACGTCGACCAGATCGAGGCTAGCTGCTGTCTCACGCGGGCAAAAGAAATGGAGACGACGGCGGAGAGGATTCTTGAGAGAGGAATTTTGACATATGTATATCTTAGATTTGGGGGCTAGGGTTTAGTGAGAAAGAAGGGGAATGGGCTATTTATCTAGTTCAAAATAGACTAGATGAGCTAGTTTTGGATCAAAACTTTAGACGGATTTTTTCCTATTTTATTTTTAGAAAAATAATAAAACCTTTTGTGGTTACGTAACAGACCGAAGATAATTATTATTTTTAATTTAAAATAATAAAAAAGGGCGGGAACGGCTTTATATATTGAGAGTTCTATTTTCATGTCCCTGGTTCGTTATCTGTACTCAGTTTTTCCGAGCCGCTTAATTTTTTCTCACTTTTTCCCTTTCTCTATTTAAAACTCTCAAAGACGCTCGGATGAGGGTTGCCGTCAGGTCAAAGGTTTGACCGTTACATGCTGACCAGTGGCACCGTGTTGGGTCGGGTCGTGCGTTGAGCGTTACGTTACGTCGCCTCGACCGTTACATGCTAATGGGCGGGTCAGGATACACGGCGAACCAGCCATCCATCTCTCGCTGACTTGTGGGTCCTTTTTTTTGATTGTGTGGCCAGTGCAGCCAATGTCAAATGGGACCGTTTTGCGGGACCGTAGAAGCCAATGAATTATGGGGCTGCCATGTGGGGCCGTTTTGTGGGGCCGTCGTAGCCAATGACTGGTGGGGCCGTCATGTGGGGCTGGAGGGGGTTTGTATATTTGCCATATTTTACTTTGCAACTTGCATATTTACTATTTTGTGTGTCACTGACATGTGGTGGTCATGTGGCAAATATGCAAATTTCAAAGAATTTTTTTTACAGATATGCAAAATTCGCAAATATGCAAAAATCCCAGAGCAGCTACTCCCCCAGCCCCCAGCCCGTGGGGTCGTGTATGACACCTCGACTCTCTCTCTCTCTCTGTCGTCCGCTCCCAGCCCCCAGCCCTAAGAAACTCCTATCCCACCACCGGACATAGCAGCCATTGTTATTGCGTCGCCGGATCCGTCCTACGGCGGTATCGGATGGACTGCCGTGCTGCACCTCAACCACGGCTCCAGCACCTGTTTCGTCCGCACGCACTATACATTGAGGCAGTACCGACCGCAGGGAGGTCCGCCGCCCACGACGACCGGGATTTGGTTCTGCCGCCATAGCTCGACAAACAGTCGCAACAATTGCCAGTAGTGCTTGGTAAGACCTTCCCGTAATTTCCTCGATATTTCATGTTCAAATTAGTGCTCAATGTCTGGTCGTAGCGGGTACACCGGCGAGGGTGGGAAATCGATCATGTCGTGGCCACATTCTCCTTCTCCTACCAAGTCGTAAGTGCATGTAGTTCCTTATCTTTGTACTACCGTTGAACTTGAAGTGCTGCGATGGCCTGTCGAACTGATTTCAATTGGGTTTGTTTTGTGATTTTTACAGTGTGTTATGCAGTCCGATGGTCCATGGTACATTGCATACCAAGATGAATAAGCCCAGTGGTCTAGCCATAGGATGGATTTGGAGGAGATGGTTACCAATTTAGGTGATTAATTGGCCCATTAAAACCTATTGATATTCGTGCTGAAGCGTACTGTCGAGGAAGAAAAGAAGAATTCAAAGCTTATTCGCAAAGAGAAGTTGACACTTGAGGCTGATCTTGACATATCTGATCAGATGGTAGAAAATCTAAGCATGAACTTCAAGTGAAGGGGGAAGAGAATAGTAGATTCGTGTGGGAAGTTTTACTAGTTGTCATCCCTGTCCTAGCAGTTATAGTATACGGTTATGGTGTAGGGTGGCACGTGTAATAATTAGTTGAATAGATAGCTAATTTAGAGAGTAGAATTGTTATTCAATGGATGGTTGTGAGTTCCTGCTAATTTAGTCACTTTGTGGTCCCAAAGTTGTCGAGAGAATGCATTGCGGGGCCCGAGTTGCTTGCCATTGGATCTAGCGGTCCCAAAGTGGTCGAGAGAATGCATTGCGAGGCCTGAGTTGCTTGCCATTAGATCTAGCGGTCCCAAAGTTATCGAGAGAATGCATTGCGGGGCCCGAGTTGCTTGCCATTGGATCTAGCTTTCCATAGTTGGCGTGCCAAATGCCTAGAGGGTCATGTTGGGGCCCTATCAGTTTTGACCGTTCTGTCGCTGCCATCGTGGCTGCCATGTAAACTTGTAGCGTTGGCGGCAGCATCCATTCCCCGTTCCAAATTAGTGGCTGAGATTGTCAATCCAAGTTAGTTAACTCAAATTCGTCAAGATACAATCGAATCTAGAAAAATCTAAATCAACTAATTTGGGTCAAAGGGAGTACTACTTATGAATCAACTTTAGAGCATATCCACCGCTCTCACAACTCAAATACATATCAATTTTGATTCAAATCATATATATTTTGATCAAATTTATACAAGTCCAATGGAGATTGTCAAAGCAAGTACCACTACTTATGAATCAGCTTTAGAGCATATCCACCGGTCTCACGGCTCAAGTACATATCAAATTTATTCAAATCATACATATATTTTAAGTCATAGAATTTTGGTTCAAATTGTGCTCAAATTTGTCCCAATTTTAAGTGGATGGTGAGCTAGCCGCCCTCCCCGCTGTATGTGTACTCTAAGAAGTACGGGCAAAGTGCTCCCATCTGGCCACGAGGTACATCTGGCCTTCACCGTTGAAGTGCACCTCGACGTGCCAGCTGCGGCCGCGGCCTGCCTCCCATAGATTATGTTCACCAGGGTTTGATTTGCATCATCACTGTGATATTGCGGATGATGGCTTCAATCGTATTCGAATCGATGACCATTGTCGGCACCACCGCCATCGCACTAATGTTGCGGATGATTGCTTCCATTGGTGTCTTTCATCGACGACCACTGTCGGCACCACTGCCATCGCACTGATATTGCAGATGATGGCTTCCATCAGTGTCTTTCATCAGCAATGGATCTGAGGACGTGAACGGAAGTGAGACAGACAGAGATAGAAATTTCAGATGGTTAGATCCTCACCGCCGCACGTTGTTCCAGCCGCCACACTTAGATCTGCGCCGCCGCAAACCGTTCCGACCCCCACGCTTAGATCCGCGCCGCAGCACGCCGTTCTGACCTCCACGCTTAGGTCCGTGCCGCTGCGCGCCGTTCCGACCGCCACGCTTGGATCCACGCCGCTGCACCCAGCTCAGACCGCCACACTTAGATCCGCGCAGACGCATGCTATTCGGACTGCCGCACTGCCATACGTCCATATGAGGGGAGGAAGATGCGGCTGGTATACATGCGATAGGGAAAGAGAGGGAGAGATATCCAGCCCGTCGGGCTCTCCTCTCTGTAGCCCAAGGGAAGAGAGAGACCTCCAGCTTGTCGGATCATGATGTATCCAACGATGGTTGGTCAAGATCCGTGTGACATACATCTCGACCAATCGGAGCGCAGCCAAACTGAGCGCTAGTTGATGCGGATGGTCTACGTGCGACAGGGAAATGGAGGGAGATACATCTAACCCTTTCGGGATCTCCTCGCCGTACAAGGTTAGGTGCCCCATCAGGAGAGAGAGACCTCCAGCCCGTCGGATCATGATGCACTACAAGAAAAGTTGGCTTTTAGAATGGATAATTTTCGTGGTTGAAGGCCCATTTTTCGTGGCTAAAAAGTCTTCTACGACGGATTCCCTTCATGGTAAAATCCCTGTCACAAAAGAATCTACCACAGTTTTTTCCTGACCGTGGCGTAACGCACCCTTCAGCCACAAAAACTTGTTCCATCGTAGATCTGTTCGCCAACCTCATTGACTATTGACGTCATCCAAAATGTCACGTGGCAAACACCGTTAATGCCTAGTTACCGCCGTTAACAGCCACAGGTAACATGGTAGAAGGCCGGCCCAGCCAAGGCGTGCCAAATATTAAGTGGGCCGACCCATGTGGGCAGCCCAATAATATTACGGCACATTACTATTTCGACCGACACTGTTTAAAATGGGCTCAAAAGATGCAGCCAGCAGCGACCCGCGAATGTCAGCCCCGTTACTATTTCGGCCTACAGAATCCTACATTGTTCGAATATTGTGCGGCCCGTTAACAGCCTGCGTCAAGTCAGCCTGGTACTGTTAAGGCCTAGGGTCGGCCCGTCACTATTCTCATAGCTCGTCCCGGCCCTCCTACTAACGGCCCACCTTTGAGAAGGTCCGGTACTATTCTGGCCTTTTACTGTACCGTCCGTCAACTTTTCGGGCCCACCAACGGCCTGCAACTATTCTAATCTGGTACTGACATGGGTATACCCTACATGTACTCGAGTTTGGTATATACGGTCCAGATACGGCAGAAGCCCACGGCGTTGCCAAGGCCTAGTGGAGAATTCGAGTGGCCCACGGACTCTCGATTGCTTGTGAGACAAGAAAAACTTAAGGTAGAAAGTTTAAAGGGAAAACCCTAATCTGTAACCGACTGGACCTGCTACCCGAGACCTAGGCTATCTATATAAAGGCTACGAGGGGGCGGCAAGGAAGAAACACGCAACCCTAGTTTCCACAACTCTTGCCATATTGCATCTGCGTGCCCCTGTAATCTTCGATTCCTTCGTTAATTCCAAGAGCTGACAAGCAGGAGTAGGGACCTCTACGAGGCCTGAACCTGGGTAAAACTTGCGTCCCTATGTGCTTGTTTGCTAGCCGGCTGATGCCTCAAGCGCTCCCTCCTTATCCAAAACCCAAGTCCATAACAATGGGGATCGACGAGATAAACCCTTGGAAATTGGCGCCGTCTGTGGGAATTGGGAGTGCTGATGTCATGGCTTCTTCGGCCCCATTAACCGCGATCTACAACTCCGCAATAGCGGAGATTCGCCAGCTCTTCAGCATGTTCGACTTCACCGTCCACACGCCAGCCACTCGCCCGGCTTTCGAGTCCGTGGGCGATGGAATCAGTCTGGCGATTGGGAGCTTCCGCTTCTAGGTTGGTCAGATGGGCACGCTTCGCATGCCTAACCAGCCGACGACACCCGCGATTGCTCCAGCATCATGGTTCCCGCCACCAATAGGCACCCTCAGCGAGCTCAACGCCTCAGCAACAGCTGGGAGCACGGACAGCGATAGTAGTCGCGGATCCAATCTGGGTGACCTAGCCACTGAAGATGGAGCCTACGGCTCTGGATCTGAAAGTTGCAGGAGCAACAGCTTCCCCAACCACTTCATGTGTGCAGTCATCAACGCAGGCGACACTACTGCCAATCGCGAAAACGTTGGCCCCGGATCTGGCACCGGACCGCCCAACGGCACTAGACCACCCAACGGCAGTACGCCCAATGGCGGCCCCACCAACGGTGGCAACAGCGCACCTGTCAACAATGGAGCGATAGGAGAACCGCCTACCATAGTGAATGAACACACGGGAGAGTGCGTGGTGATCAAGCTCAACGACAATGAATGGGCCCGCTGTCGAGAAGCTTTGCGAGGCAATCCTCTGCCCCTCAATTCCCCGCAAGACATTCTTATGGGCTACCATTGGATACTGAAGGAGGAGTACAGACGCCAGCTACATGCAATCACGCAACTCGAAGCATGTAAAAAGGTGGAGGACGAATCAAGCCTTCGGCGAGCCGGGCTCTCCTCCCATGGAGGATCCTCTTCCAAAGGCAACGAGTACCTAGCCAACAAGAGAAGATCTCGACTAGCCCACCTCACCGAGGAGGAGCGCGTAGAAGCCGCAAAAGTCCACGACTTCGGCTCCATGACGGTGGATACACGGGCCAACATGCTCCCAAAGACACCGAAAGCCGCGGTAACGGCGGCCACCATGTACCTCCTCAACAACCAGCCGCCAGCTGGAGATCCACGAGCTGCCATGCACCGATCTACGATCGTGGGATTGGGGCTAATCGAGGCAGCCCTCGAAAAAGAACCTGCACCGGAGCCAAAGAAAAGGTAGGCTCTGGCAAAACACTACTCCTCGCCTTCGTCCAGCGATGGTAGCCACGACCTGTCTCGGCGTCGCCGCTCACGGCGGCACGATCGCGACTACGATGCACGCGATGACCACACACAGCGCAAAATCGACAAATCAAGGGCAAGACATGCTCGTTCGACTGACTCAGAAGAGGACGAGACTAAACTCTGCGGCGCCAGATGCTTCAGTAGGGCCATCAGGCAGAAGCGAATGCCTAAAGGGTTCAAACTATCATCAGAGAACCCAAAATTTGACGGTCTACAGGACCCTAAAATCTAGTTGGAGGACCACATCTCCTCTGTCAAACTACATGGAGGGATTCGAAGCATGGCCATGCAATGCCTGCAGCTACAGCTGCAGGGCGCTGCTCGCGCATGGCTCAACAATCTCCCGCGCGAATCCATTCGCAGCTGGGAAGAGCTGGTTTACATCTTCGTGCACAATTTCAAGGGCACCTACAAAAGGCCCACATCAATCGAAGAGTTGAGAAGCTGTCAGCAAAGGACGGGTGAATCGCTATGCTCGTACATCCAGAGGTGGTCCATCACCAAGAACTCCGCAGAAAACATCTCGGAAGACCGCGCAATCGACGCATTTAACGGCGGCGTTCGCCACATAGAGCTCAGGGAGGAACTGGGCCGCTCGAAGCCCAAAACAATCGACCACCTAATGGAAATTGCGAATCGGTGGGCTGATAGAGAAGACTCGGTGAAAAACCGTACCTATTCCAACAATGACGACCCTGGGCACAGACGCGACTGCCGAAGCAAACATCAAATGCGCGTCTACAATGACCGCGACAAGGTAAACATGGTCGCAGCCGGCTACGCTAACAAACATGACGACAACCGCAACAGCGGATACTGCACTGGTGGATACCGCGATAGCAGAAAAACCACGTAGGTGTGGCAACGCCGCACTTGCGAAGAGGCATCCGTAACATCTATCGAGGACAAACTATCCGGGCCATGCAACATGCACTTCTACATCGACAAGCACGATGACAAGAAGAAATCCAGCCACCTTCTCAAGGACTGCTGCCAGTTCCTCGAACTCTGTGAAGGCCTGGCGTGGATGAATAGCGACGCAGTCAACATGGGCTATGAATCCGCCCCAGGCGCCGTGGCATATGGAGCTCCTCCACCACCGCCCGGACCACCACCACCCGTGGCCATGCCGGTCCAGCATCATGGAGGCGAACCATACCCACGAGCCGTGGGCAACATGGGGATGATCCAAAAGGGGCGTCAGTGGAAGCGACTTGGCGAGTGAAAAAGCGACTTGGCGAGTGCAACATGGGGATGGTCCAAAAGGGGCATCAAATCGAGTGCAAAAGGCCATCACTGGCCAAGTCAACTTGGCGATAAACTCTCCACCTTCCACCACTGAGTACCTCAGTGGAAGCGACTCCTGCATCACCTTCGACAGGCGTGACCACTCGTGCCAAGTTCCTCATCCAAGCCAGTGTCCCCTCATACTTGAGGCACAGATTGGGGGTTTCGACATGAGTCAAGTCTTCATGGATGGCGGCAGCGACATTAACCTCATGTTCGCGAGTACCTTGCGGGCGATCAGGATACCTCTGACGTGCCTAGAAGTTTTAGACACGACGTTCCATGGCATCGTCCCAGGGAAAGGCATATACCCCCTGGGCAAAATCAACCTTGACGTCATCTTTGGCACGCCGCAAAACTTTCGGCGAGAGCGCATCGACTTTGAGGTCGTCAACTAGCCTTCAGAATATCACTGCATCCTCGAACGTGTCGCGTTCGTGAGGTTCATGGCAATGCCACACTACGCCTACCTGCAAATGAAGATGCCGGGTCCAAACAGCGTAATCACAATTAACGCCAACTTCGAGAGGTCCGGCAGCTACGATAGGGAATTCAACAGAATCTCCTAGTCCTTCGGCATACAGGAGGAACTCACAAGATTAAAGGAGTCGACAGATAACAGTCTGCCTCCCCAGAGCAGGCCAAGTTGACCCGACCCGTCCTTCGACTCGTCGGTACACATGAAGAAAGTCTAGGTCCAGCCAACGGACCCGACCAAGATGGCCCTCATCGCCAACAACTTGAGTTCCGCATAGGAACTCGCGCTTGTCGAATTCCTCCGTGAGCACTAGGAGATCATCGCCTGGTGTCCAGCAGACATGCTAGGAGTTCCCAGGGAATTCACCGAGCACTCACTCAACGTAAATCCAGACGCAAGGCCAGTCAAGCAGACAATTCGGCGACTGTCTGAACCAAGAGCAAAGGCAGTCAGAATGGATATCAATAGACTCCTCGACGCCAAATTCATACGCAAGATCAAGGAAAGAACTTGGCTCGCCAACATGGTGGACTTTACCTCCTTGAATAAGCACTGCCCAAAGGATCACTTCCCGTTGCCGCGAATCGACCAGGTCATCGACTCCACCATGGGATGTGAGCGTCTCTGCTTCCTCGATGCCTACTCGGGATACAATCAGATTCAAATGAAGGAGGAGGATCAGGAGAAACTGGCGTTTACAACACCCTTTGGTGTGTTCTACTACAACACGATGCCCTTCGGGCTAAAAAACGTAGGAGCCACCTATCAGCGGTGCATGCAGGCTTGCCTCAAGAACCAACTTGGTCGCAACATCCAAGTCTATGTTGACGACATCGTCATCAAAACCAAAGAGGAAGCCTCGCTAATCGACGATCTACGCGAGACATTCGCCAACCTCGACCGCTACCGGATCAAGCTCAATCCGGATAAATACGCCTTCAGCGTGCCATCTGGGCAGTTACTCGGGTATCTCATCTCTGCGAGAGTGATCAAAGTAAACACGAAGAAAATAAAAACCATATTGGCCATGGAGAATCCGAAGAACGTAAGAGGCGTCGAGCAGCTAGCTGGGAATCGCGGCGCTCAGTCGATTCATCAGTCGAATGGGCGAAAAGGCACTGCCCTTCTACCCACTTCTCCGCAAAACTGACAAGTTCGAGTGGACAAACGAGGCGCAAGAAGAATTCGAATACCTCAAACATCTACTATCCACCTCGCCAGTACTGGTGACCCCACGCGAAAAGGAACCACTATTGCTCTACATCTCCGCCACCAACCAGGTGGTTAGCACGGTGCTTGTGGTGGAAAGAGCCGAAGAAAACAAGGTTCACGGGGTCCAACGCCCAGTCTAGTACCTCAACGAGGTGCTCACACCAAAAAACAGCAATACCCGCACTACCAGAAGCTGGCGTACGGCCTCTTCATGACAGCCACACGACTACACCACTACTTCCAGGAACACCCAATCGTGGTGGTCAATGATGCCCTGCTCGGGCACATCCTGAATAACACTGATGCCACAGGAAGAGTCGCTCTTTGGGGAATCGAATTGTCTCCACGCGACATCACATACGAAAGCGCGATGCGATCAAGTCGCCACTGCTTCCTGATTTCCTCGTGCACTGGATGGAGAACCAGCTCCCTAGAAAGCCAGATATGTCCTATCTCTTGATAATGCACTTTGATGGGTCCAAACAAAAGGACGGAGCTTGTGCAGGTGTCATACTGACATCGCCCCAGGGAGACAAGCTGAAATATATTCTGCAAATGCAGTTCACTACCTCCAACAATGAAGCTGGGTACGAGGCTCTAATCCATGGGATGCGGATGGCAAAGGCCTGTGGCGCCAAGAGACTCATCATCTACGGCGACTCCAAGCTGGCGGTCAACCAAATGATGCACGAGTGCGATGCACTGAGCGATAACATGATCGCCTATCGCGACCTCTATGTCGAAGGGGACTTCGACGGCTGTGAGCTGCGACACGTGGGACACGAAAGCAACGAAGAGGTGGACACACTTGCCAACCTTGGCTCCACTTGCGCCCCCATACCACCTGGGGTATTTCTCGAGCGCATCTGTGAACGCTCCTTCAAGCCAAAGGCTCCAGAGAAGAAAGCAAGCACATCAACGGACTCGGGGGCTACGCCACCCAATGAGCCAATGGCACTCGACGACCTGGAGCTTGACACCGGACTCGAAGGACCAATGGGCATCATGATGATCGAGCCATCCTGGACACAACCCTACATCACATATCTACTCAGCAAGAGGCTGCCAGACGATCCAACTGACGCGCGACACATCGCGCGACGATCCAAGGCATTCGCTGTCATCAACGGTGAACTGTACATGCACATCATCACAGGAGTGCTCGAACGATGCGTCTCCAACGGGGAAGGAATGGACGTCCTCCTCGACATACATGAAGGGACCTGCGGGCACCATGCTGGCAGTCGCGCCCTCGTCGCCAAAGCTCTACGAGCTGGATTTTACTGGCCCACGGCCATGAGTGATGCCAAGGACATCGTCCAGGGCTGCAACGCTTGCCAGTGATTCGTGGACAAACCGCACGCACCTGGCGCGGAACTCCGACCAATACCATTGGCTTGGCCCTTTGCGCAATGGGAACTCGACATGGTCGGCAAGCTCCCGAAATTCTCGCGAGGAGGTTATGTCTACCTCTTGGTCGCAGTCGACAAATTCACCAAGTGGATCGAGGCCGTGTCGGTGCAAAACCAATGAGGAGCTAGCGCCGTCAAGTTTTTCGAGTCCATTGTCTATCGCTTCGGGGTGCCACACAGCATCATCACGAACAACGGGACGAACTTCACCTCCAAGGAGTTCCAGGAATTCTGCGAAAACCTGGGAATCAACATAAGCTACACCTCGATGGCTCACCCACAGACAAACGGTCAAGTCGAAAAGGCCAACGGCCTTGTCTGCGGCGGAATCAAGATGTGACTCCTGCGGCCACTCGAGCAAGCCGCCGGATGTTGGCCAAACGAGCTGCAATCCATACTCTGGAGCTTGCGCACAACTCCAAACAGCACCACGGGATATACCCCGTTCTTCATGGTACACGGTGTTGAAGTAGTGCTACCCGTAGAAGTACGCTACAAAGCCCCGTGGGTAGTCGCCTGCAGCGAGCAGGAGTCAACTCTTGCACTCGAAGACTCCGTCGACCTTCTTGACGAGGCGCAAAAAATCGCAGCGGAAAGATCAACGATCTACCAGTAGAGCCTCTGTAACTACCACAACAGAAGGCTGCGTCGTTTCTACCCCTAGTCATTTTTACATTACAAATAAGGCTATTCAGCCAAGCTACTTAGCCACACATTGTACCTCGTACTATTCTGCGAATAAATAAAGCTAAGTGTCCCGAAACTCCGTGTTTTCCTTATTTTCCTCGCAATCTTATCACTCAGGGGCTGCGCCACCCTTCACATCCTTATTCTGCGAATAAATCGCAGTATCCCAAGTAGTTGACACAACATCAATCGAACCCTTGATAAAACACCAACCCAGTTGCAACGCACCTAACAGGTTGGCAAGGTGCTGAGATAACACAAGTCAGGCTAACGAAAAGGAACTGCATAGTACAAATACACTCGCAAAATATATAAGCTAGCAAGCTCTTCACATATAAATAGAAATTAATTACATCCAACATTTCCATACGAACTTTACAACACTTGTACAATTATACGCAGGATAAAAGGTAAAGCTACTGCTGCAATAGAAGAACGTTCGTTTGCTCCTCGAAGAAGTCGAAGATTTCTTCTGTTGGGAGATCAACTGTCTGGTAATGCGGAACCATGTTCCAGGTCATACCTTCCGGCGGAGTCCGCGGCCCAGCGGAAACAACTGCAACGTCTACATCTGGTCTATGCAGTCGCACCAGCGACAAAGCAGCCTTGGCACTAGCCACTAACTACTGCCACACACATTCGCGAACTGCACTCAGATCCTAGAACTTCGCTAGAAGAGCCAATAGGCTTGAAGGGACGGCGTCCAGCAGGAACATCGTTTGATAGATATGCCTAAGGCTCGACTGCGCCTTCTTCAAAAAGTGAAGTACTCCAGAAGCACGATCATGGTCCACCCAAAAGTACCACTCGCCTGAAGCTGCTCCTGGGTTAGGTTATTCATCCGAATGGTAATACGGTCTTTCTCATCCTGCGGCTGATAAGCACTAACAACTACACCAAGCAAAAAAGGGCAAAGTATGAAGACACGACATTGCCATGACTGACTAAAAGAAAAGATAAGAGGACAAAAAGCTAACATTTGAACTGATCGCTCAGTTGCGCCACCTCCTCCAAGAGATATTGCTCGCATGCGGTAGCCTTTTCTGCCTTCGACTTCCATACATCCGCGCTGCCACGGAGGATGGGCAACTCATGATCCAGTTGCTTAATGTGATCGTGCAATCGCGAAAGCAAGGACAACTCGTCCACCTTTGAGCGCGGCTGCGCCAAGGTCTCATCGGTGGGTGGAGGATCATGAGGACCACTCGAAGGACCACTCGACGTACCCTATCACGAACCAAGAAAAAGCAAATAAGAGTCCGAGAATACATTGACAAAAGGCATAGACGCATTCAAGCACAGCAAAAATCTCGACTGGGACACTTCCATAAAAGCATTGTTCCAACACGGAAGCTAAAAACTACAATTATTACAAGATAGCTACTAAGGAGCAACCTGCTTCTTCGACTTCGACTTGGGCTTCGGGGGCCTCGTCGAATCCATGGCGGTCTCTGACGCCACAGACTTTCTAGTGCCAGCCCTTGACACCGCAGCCTTCACCGCATTCTTCGCTTGCTGTAGCTCCTCGGAATATTTGGCGACTTTATTGATGAGCTGCGGCCCATATTTACCACAACCAGTAGCGAAGGGAGCAAACACTACCTGTTGGCCATCTGTGCTGACGGGCATCGCCTTGGAAATTGCGGCAGGATCCACCTCCACGCCATGGGCTTGCACCATTGGGAGTGCCATGGTGGTGCCGACGGACCGCTGGGAGTTCTTGAAGTCCATGGGAATACCCCCAGCAAGGGATTCCACCAGGTCCTCCAGATTGTCAAGCAGTTCAGCCTTGGGAGTTAGATCCCTGCTTATGCGACTGAGCACATTCTTGGCCTTCGTCAGTGTCCCTTGAAGACAAGCGTTGCGGTCTTCGACTGCAGAGACGGCACTAGCCAATGCATCATTGCGACGAAGGGCCTGGGCGTCAAAGCTCAGGCCGCCGGCATCTACATACAACAAAGTATTAGAATAATAACACGATGTCGAAGCAAGAAACAAAGAAAATTCAGCTGAAAGAATACCTGAGAGGGACTTAGCAATCGAGAAAAGCTGCTCCTCGAGGAACTTCTCCCTCTCGGCATTGGAGGAACGCAAGTCCTCTTCGCGTTTTAGCAAGTCCTCCCCGTGATTTTGCGATTCCTCCAGGGCCACGATTGCATCGTCACGACTCTTCACCACCGCGGCAAGCGTCTTCTCAAGTGAAGGAGCATGGCGCAGAAGTTCGTTATGCTCAACTGCAAAAAACAGGACGTGTCATCAATCGCATCTAGACACTTCACCAAGACAAAGACAAAGGCAATACTAACCTTCAACAACGCGATGGCCATTGTCCAGCCGCGCATGCAGTCGACCCATCTCCAGGACTTGCTCCGCCAGGCGAGCAGCATCCTTCATGATGGGCTGCATTAGAAGAAAATAAAGTTCAGTAACAGCACCAAGTATATATTCGACTGCCAAAGCAAACAAAAGGACGCTTACATGGTCCTCCAGAGACTCTGAAGATGACTGTTGCGCAATCGTCCGGGCAACCACCTGGTGTCCCCCAACATGCGGGGAACTCGATGAATTGTGCCTAGAGTGGGCCGCCAATGGAGGATAAGAAGATCGTTCGGCAACTTCCTTGGCCTTGGAATCTGTGACTCTGGATTCTTTCACAGATTGGACGTCGCCAGAAGACGACTACGCCGCTTGACTACAAAACACGTCAAGCAAAAACCTCGGGGAACGCAAGTCCAAATAGAAACTAAGGCAACGTCGCGAACTCACCAGTCAAATTTATCAAGGTCGAAGGATTGCTCCTCCGACTCCGAAGACTCCTTTAGCAGCCGCAGATTCTTCCGGGCAGGAGGAGCCATGGAGCCCACATGAACGGCAGGGATCGACTCCTCTACAACAGCAGAAGGGCCTTCTGGCATTGATAGTGACAAGGCATCCGAGTCCTTGCTACGGGACCGCTTGCGAGTGTCATGGCCGCTGGACTCGAGGGCTCCCTCCTCCTCTTCAATTGGGACGGTCGACTCCGACTCGTCCTCTTCATCCACTTCGCGTGGGATAATCCCTTCAAGTTCAGGGGGCAAGTTGGGAGACACCTTCCAGTCCTACATTCAGAAGATACAACATTATATATCAAAAAACGTCATAAAGGCAGTCGCAAAAGGAAACTATTTCGCAGAATAACTCTACCTCAGGAGGGGGGTTAGAGGCGTCGAAAGGAGGCATGACTGGTTCGCCTGGGAGAACCTCCTTGGCGGTGTATTTGGTAACAAGTCGCACCCTCTTATCTACCTGAAAGAAATATGCCTTGAGAGGCAATAATAAAGTTGTTATTATGTATTCCTTATATATGATAGATGTTTATTTTGCATGCTATAATTGTATTGATTAGAAACATCAATACATTTGTGTTTAATAAACAAGAAGGGTTCCTAGTTATGCCTCTCTTATAGACTAGCTTGTTGATTAACAAGATGATCAAGGTTTCCTGATCATGGACATTGGATGTTGTTAATAACAAGGTCATAGCATTTGTGAAATGATTTGATGAACACTCATCCAAAGTATAGCATTACGATTAAGTCATTATGTTTATATTGCTATAACATCATACAAAGTAATGTTTATCCTTAGACCATGAGATCATGTTAATTGCTAACACCTGAAGTGTATCTTGATAACATCAAACATCACACCGTAACAGGGTGACTATAAAGATGGGTTCAGTACTACGAAGGGGTTATGTTGAGGCTCATGGATCAAGAGTGGAATTTGTCAATCCCGATGATGGATAGATATACACTGGTCCCTCTCGGTGATATCACATTAAGATAGCTTGCAAGCAAGTGATGTGATCACTAGAATGTTATATCACGGGAACAAGAAAAGAGTGCATGTCGGTAACGAGATCAAACTAGGTATTTGGATACCAATGATCGAATCTCTGACATGTATTATATCATGAGACAAAGGGATTAAATTACAAGCATTGAAGGTTCTCACGATCACATAAGTCATCATTGAATATGCAGGAGTCAGTATGGATCTCCAGGTCCCGCTTCTGATTATTGATCTGAGAGGAGACTCAATCATGTCTGCATTATTCACGAACCATAGGGTGACACACTTAAGAGATACCGGACAGCATTTTGGAGCACATATGTTTCAGACGAAAGAATTGCAAAGTGCAGGAATTGTTACGATAGAAAACGAAATTGTTTCGGGTGAAATTGCAGAAAGTGGTTCTGCATGTGATATTGAAATATTGCAAGGGGTTATATGTGAATGTTTGTTAATTAAAGTAATTAACAAAATTCTGAATAAATTTAATAAAATAGTTTTATTAAATGAGAGAATTAAACTTAGAGAATTTTAATGCATTTAAAGTGGACACTTTAAAAGGGAATGTGAAGAGGCATTTTAATGTGGAGGGAGTTACCAACACATGAATGGAGGAGGTGAGGGGTCACCTCCATGAGGCACCGGCCATGGAGGGGGTACCCGCTCCTCCTATAAAAGGCCCCCCTCTTCCTCCTTCTTCCTCACACCTCCCCGTGAAGGATCTCTCTCCCCCTCTAGATTTATTCCCCCATGGTCTCGGATTAGCGAGATACATGTTCCCGGTGGCATTTCGTCTGGAAGAAGTTGCTACTTCCGTTGGATCGCTGGAGCGAGGAGGTGGAGTTTGTCCGGTGGCTTGAACGTGTGTGCGAGTATGGATACGCTGCTGATTTGCGGCGCTCAGACTTCCAAACGATCTTGAGATCGGCATGTGTACGACTACATCAACCACGAGTTCCTACACGGTTACAAAACTCGTTGTCTTCGAGGGTAAGTTCTCGATGGATATATGTCCAACCATTTGCCCTGTACCTAGTAGATAGATCTTGGCATAGAGTTCTTATCGTAGGAAATTTTTTGTTTTCTATGCTGCAGACCCAACAGTGGTATCAGAGCCATATCTATGCGTAGGTGCTTTACACGGGTAGTACACATATGTTTATATGTGGGCGATGATAATCATGTTATTGCATCTTCTATGTATTTTGGATATTGGTGGCATAGTGGGATGAAGCGGCTCAGACCAACCTTACATGTCATCGTACATGAGACCGGTTCCACGACTGACATGCAACTTGTTTTGCATAAGTGGCTGGCGGGTGTCTGTCTCTCCTACTATAGTTAATATCTGATTTACAACGAGTTGCTAATAACTTGGTTATCCTCGTTGTGGTTCATGTTCGTAGGTAAGACCGGTTCTATATCCGAAAGCCCTAAGCCACGTAAAACATGCAATTGATAAATTAGAGGCGTCTAGTTTAGATCGTTTCTGGGCTAGTGTCTTGATATGGTATTGTTGTAAGTAGATGTATGATAGATACTCTTACAACACACTCAACGTGTAAGTTCCATAGACCTTGGCCTTACACACAAAGGAATGATATAGATCATACCACGATGCAAATGATAGAGATCAAATGCATGGACCATATCATCTCACTTTACACATTAGATGTTAGCATCTTATACTGCTAGTTTGGCGCTTTTGGTAGCATTGTAAGATGATCCCTCATTTAGATATCAAGATAAAATGTCTTCTTCTTTAAGTATGCACCGTTCCATGGATCGTGTTTCGCGACATCGCGTGATGATCGGGTGTACTCGACTCTACGCTTTCATACAACGGGTGTAAGACAGTTTTACACACGCGAGTACTAAGGTTCTTACTTGGCGAGCCTAGCATGTACAGACATGGCCTCGGAACACGTACCAAAGGTTAAGCATGAGTCATATAGTTGATATGATGCCCATATAGATGCTCGCCTTTGAAGCTACACCGACTCACGTGATGATCGGACTTGGTGTAGTGGATTTGGTTCATGTAATCACCAAAAAGACACGAGAGATGTCGTTTTTGAGTGGGAGTTCATTAGTAATTTGGATTAGTTGAACTCACTCTATCATAAACTTAGTCTAAATAAACTTTACAAATTCTGTTGTAGATGGCACCACCTGCTTTTAATTTCAATGTGTTCATGGAGAAAGAGAAACTTGCTGCGAATGGTAGCAACTTCATCAACTGGGCTATGAATTTGAGGATTCTCCTCACTGCTGCACAAAAGCAATATGTGCTAGAGGCGCCGCTAGGCCCCCCACTAGCTCCTGATGCCCCTGACGAGGAAAAGAATGTCTATATAACTTCGAAAGCATTTTGAAAATGGCAATGCCTTTGATACCATGGGAGAATTGAAAATGATTTTTGATACCCATGCTACCGTAGAGGGTTATAATGCTTCTGAAAAGTTCTTTAGCTGCATGATGGAGGAGAAAATCTCCGTTAGTGAGCATGTACTCAAAATGTCTGGGTACGCCGATAAGCTTGTGTCCTTGGGAATAACGATTCCCATTGACTTAGGCATACATTGTGTTCTCTAATCTCTGCCACCTAGCTACAAGAGCTTCATGATGAACTATAATATGCAGGGCATGAAGAAGTCTCTTTCCAAGCTTCTGTCAATGCTTAAGACTGCAGAAGTGGAGATTAGGAAAGAACATCAAGTGTTGATGATCAATAAGACCAACGGTTTCAAGAAGGACAAGAAAGGCAAGCACAAGGGAAATAATGGTGGCAAATCTGTTGCTGCACCTGAAAAGAAATCCCGAGCTGGCCCTAAGTCTGACACCGAGTGTTACTATTGCAAGGGGACTGGCCATTGGAAGCACAATTGCCCCAAGTATTTGGCAGTCAAGAAGGTTGGCAAGGCAAACAAAGGTATATGTGATATACATGTTATTGATGTGTACTTGACTAGTACTCGTAGTAGCACCTGGGTATTTGATACGGGATCAGTTGCTAATATATGTAACTCGATTCAGGGGTTGTGGAACAAGCGACAACTAGCAAGGGATGAGGTCACGATGCGGGTCAGCAATGGATCAAGAGTTGATGTGATCGCCGTCGGAACGCTGCCTCTCCATATGCCATCGGGATTAGTTATAAATCTGAATAATTGTTATTTGGTGCCTGCACTGAGCATGAACATTGTATCCGGATCATGTTTGATGCAAAGTAGTTATTCGTTTAAGTCTGAAAATAATGGTTGTTCGATTTATATGGATAATATCTTTTATGGTCATGCACCTATGTTGAATGGTTTATTTCTATTGGATCTCGATAGTAATATTACGAATATTTATAATGTTGGTGCTAAAAGGATTAAACTTGATAATGATATATCTGCAGATATGTGGCACTGCCGTCTAGGTCATATTGGCGTTAAACGCATGAAGAAATTCCATTATGATGGACTTTTGGAATCACTTGAATTTGAATCATTTGATACATGTGAGCCATGCCTTATGGGCAAGATGACTAGAACACCATTTTCCGGTTCAATGGAACGGGCAAAAGATTTATTACATACGGATGTGTGTGGACCAATGAGTGTGTCGGCGCGGGGTGGATATCGTTATTTTGTTACTTTCACAGATGATTTGAGTAGATACGGGTATATCTATTTGATGAAACACAAGTCTGAAACCTTTGAAAAGTTCAAGGAATTTCAGAATGAAGTGGAAAATCATCGTAATAGAAAGATCAAATTTCTTGATCGACCATTTGGAGGTGAGTATCTAAGTTACGAGTTTAGCACACATGAGAGAGTGTAAAATAGTTTCTAGCATACGCTGCTTGGAACACCACAACGTAGTGGTGTGTCGGAATGTTGTAATCGTACTTTATTGGATATGATTCGATCTATGATGTCTCTGACTGACTTGCCACTGTCATTTTGGGGTTATGCACTGGAAATAGCTGCATTCACTTTAAATCGGGCACCATCTAAATATGTTGAAACGACACCGTATGAATTATGGTTTGGAAACAAACCTAAGTTGTCATTTCTTAAATTTTGGGGATGCGATGTTTATGTGAAGAAACTTCAGCCGGATAAACTCAAACCCAAAGCGGAAAAATGCATCTTCATAGGATACCCTAAGGAAACGATTAGGTATACCTTCTATCATAGATCCGAGGGCAAGGTTTTTGTTGCCAAGAATGGATCATTTCTTCAGAAGGAGTTTCTCATGAAAGGTGTGTGTAGTCTGAAGGTAGAACTCGAAGAGGTTATTGAACCTTCACTTCATGAAATGGCGAGTAGCGCAGCATCGGAAATTGTTTCGGAGCTTACTTCACCTAATGAAGATAGAGCTAATGATATTGATCATGAAACTCCGAAAGAGGACACTACCGAACCTCGCAGGTCAAGTAGGACACGTGCAGCTCCTGAACTATACGGTAATCCTGTTGTGAATTTCATGGTTGATGAAATAGATGATCCTGCGACATATGAAGAAGCAATGATGAGCCCGGATTCCAACAAATGGCTAGAAGCCATGAAATCCGAGATGGAATCCATGTACGAGAACCAGGTTTGGACCTTGGTGGACTTACCTCACGATCGAAAGGCCGTTGAGAATAAATGGATTTTCAAAAGAAAAACTGATAATGATGGTAATGTGACCATCTATAAGGCTCGACTTGTCGCAAAGGGGTTTCGACAAATTCAAGGAGTTGACTACGATGAGACTTTCTCTCCCACAACGATGCTTAAGTTGGTTAGGATTATGTTAGCAATTGCTGCATATTTCGATGATGAAATATGGCAGATGGATGTCAAAACTGCGTTCCTCAATGGTAATATTGAAGAAAAGTTGTATATGATACAACCTAAGGGTTTTGTCGATCCTAATGATGCTAATAAGTTATGCAAACTTCAGCGATCCATCTATGGACTGAAGCAAGCATCCCCGAGTTGGAATCTCCGCTTTGATGAGGTGATCAAAGAGTTTGGATTTGTCCAAACTTCTGGAGAGGCTTGTATTTACAAGAAAGCGAGTGGGAGCAATGTGGAATTTCTGATATTATATGTGGATGGCATATTATTGATTGGAAATGATATAGATCTTTTAAACAGTGTTAAAAGTTATCTAAACAACAAATTTTCGATGAAAGACCTTGGTGAAGTGTCATATATATTAGGCATTAAAATCTATAGAGATAGATCAAGGCGCCTAATTGGGCTATCACAGAGTACATACCTTGATAAGATATTAAAAAAGTTTAATATGGACCGAAGTAAGAAGGGATTCTTACCTATGTTGCAAGGCAAGACATTGAGCAAGACTCAAAGTCTGGCTACGGCGGAAGAAAGAGACATAATGGAGAAGATCCCCTATGCCTCGGTCATAGTCTCTATAATGTATGCCATGCTATGTACAAGACCAGATGTGGCACATGCTATTAGTTTGACTAGTAGGTACCAATCTGATCCAGGTTCGGAACACTGGATAGCGGTCAAGAATATCCTTAAGTACTTGAGAAGAACTAGGGATATGTTTCTTATATACAGAGGTGAAGAAGAGCTAGTCGCTAAGTGTTATGTTGATGCTAGCTTTGACACCGATCCGGATGACTCTAAGTCTCAATCCGGATACGTATTTCTCTAGAACGGAGCAGCAGTTAGTTGGAGGAGTTCCAAACAACCTGTGGTGGCTGGATCAACGATGGAGGCGGAATATGTTGCTGCTTCAGAAGCAGCGCATGAAGCGGTTTGGATGAAAGAGTTCATTACAGAACTAGGTGTGGTTCCTAGTGCATTGGACCCAATGGTGATCTATTGTGACAACAATGGATCCATAGCCAACGCCAAGGAACCGAGGTCTCACAAGATTTCCACGCATATTAAGCGCCAGTTTCACTCCATCCGTGAGCATGTCAAGGATGGAGATATAAAGATTTGCAGAGTACACACGGACCTAAATGTAGCAGATCTGTTGACTAAAGCTCTCCCTAGGGCAAAACATGATCAACACCAGAACTCCATGGGTGTTAGATTTATCACTATGTGAACTAGATTATTGTATCTAGTGCAACTGGGAGACTAAAGGAAATATGCCCTGAGAGGCAATAATAAAGTTGTTATTATGTATTACTTATATATGATAGATTTTTATTTTGGATGCTATAATTGTATTGATTGAAAACATCAATACATGTGTGTTTCATAAACAAAAAGGGTTCCTAGTTATGCCTCTCTTATAGACTAGCTTGTTGATTAACAAGATGATCAAGGTTTCCTGATCATGGACATTGGATGTTGTTAATAACAAGGTCACAGCATTTGTGAAATGATGTGATGAACATTCATCCGAAGTATAGCATTACGATAAAGTCATTATGTTTATATTGCTATAACATCATACAAAGTAGTCTTAGTCCTTAGACCATGAGATCATGTTAATTGCTAACACCGGAAGAGTATCTTGATAACATCAAACGTCACACCATAACAGGGTGACTATAAAGTTGGGTTCAGTACTACGAAGGGGTTATGTTGAGACTCATGGATCAAGAGTGGAATTTGTTAATCCCGATGACGGATAGATATACTCTGGGCCCTCTCGGTGATATCACATTAAGATAGCTTGCAAGAAAGTGATGTGATCACTAGAATGTTATATCACCGAAACGAGAAAAGAGTGCATGTCGGTAACGAGATCAAACTAGGTATTTGGATACCGATGATCGAATCTCGGACATGTATTATATCATGAGACAAAGGGATTAAATTACAAGCGATAAAGGTTCTCACGATCACAGAAGTCATCGTTGAATATGCAGGAGTCTATATGGATCTCTAGGTCCCGCTTCTGATTATTGATCTGAGAGGAGTCTCAATCATGTCTACATTATTCGCGAATCGTAGGGTGACACACATAAGAGTTATCAAACACCATTTTGGAGCACATATGTTTCAGACGAAAGAATTGCAAGGCGCAGGAATTGTTTCGATAGAAACCGAAATTGTTTCAGGTGAAATTGCAGAAAATGTTTCTGCATGTGATATTGAAATATTGCAAGGGGTTATATGTGAATGTTTTTTAATTAAAGTAATTAACAAAATTCTGAATAAATTTAATAAAAGAGTTTTATTAAATGAGAGAGCATTAAACTTAGAGAATTTTAATGCATTTAAAGTTGAGACTTTAAAAGGGAATGTGAAGAGGCATTTTAATGTGGAGGGAGTTACCACCACATGAATGGAAGAGGTGAGGGGTCACCTCCATGAGGCGCTGGCCATGGAGGGGGTACCCCCCCCCTCCTATAAAATGCCCCCTCTTCCTCCTTCTTCCTCACACCTCCTCGTGAAGGATCTCTCTCCCCCTCTAGAATTATTCCCCCATGGTCTCGGATTAGCGAGATACATGTTCCCGGTGGCATTTCTTCTGGAAGGAGTTGCTGCTTCCGCTGGATCGCTGGAGCGAGGAGGTGGAGCTTGTCCGGTGGCTTGAATGTGTGTGCGAGTACGGATGCGTTGCTGATTTATGGCGCTTGGACTTCCACACGATCTTGAGTTCGGCAAGTGTACGACTACATCAACCACGAGTTCCTACTCGTTAACAAAACTCGTTGTCTTCGAGGGTAATCTCTCGATGGATGTATGTCCACCCGTTTTCTCTGTACCTAGTAGATAGATCTTGGCGTATAGTTCTCATCGTAGGAAAATTTTTGTTTTCTATGCTGCGGACCCAACACTACCTCACCCGCAGAAATGCCCTCGGCAGAAACGCGGGTGACATTGTTAGCACCGGTCCAGCAGTACATTGGGTGCACTCTAGCCTGCAGAGGCTGGACGCGGGGGCAAAACCACGTGCGAATGAGGGCGGCGCCACCCCCTTCTTTACCTATGCGACTTTCGAGGTCGCAGACGCGCTTGTATAGGACCTCCGTTTCCTCGGGCTCGCCAGGCATCACTATGTTCTTCCAGGAGCGCCTCCTGTTACACGGCGTCGTGGGATCGAAGGGCACGAGTCCGTAGTGCTCTCCGTTGGCCTTCTGGTCACGGATATAAAACCACTTGTCCCTCCACCCTTGGACGAACATGGTGAGCTTGATGGAAAATTAGGTGACAGAGGAGTCGACATGGATTCCGCAGCCTCCTACGTCGTAGACTACTGAACCGGACGCCGACTAGCGTTTCAGCTTAAATAACCTCTTAAAGAGGCCAAAGTGCGGCTCGACTCCGAGCCATCACTCGCAAAGGGTAATGAAGCAGGAGATGTAGAGAATAGAAGGGGACAGCTGATGTAGCTAGAGCCTGTGGAAGCAAAGGAGGCCCCTGAAGAAAGGTTGCAGGGGCAGAGAAAGACCTCGGATGATGAACGCAAGGAACATCACCGGGAAACCAGGAGGAGGACATGGGATTACCTCTTCGCCGGGCACTCGTGAATCGCCCTCCACGGGTGGAAGAACTCCATCTTGACGATAAAGATGAAGCTCAGATGATTTGATGATAAGACGCTTGCCAAGCGCCATTGGTGACGCGGGTACCCGCACCCTTCTTCTTCCCAGCACCGTTGGTGCTGGTGCCCATAGTGGTAGCACCGCCCTTCTTCTTGGTGGCGGCAATGGCGGCGGTAGACCCAGCGGTGGTACCTCCCTTCTTCTTGCCCATCTTCCGATGGCGGTGAGAACGGAGGAAGTAGCTGGGCAAGATATGGAGCTGGTCTAGCGCAGCAATGAGAAAGTGCGCAAGGAAGCAGAGAGCAGCAGCAATGGCAATGGAGGCAAGAACAATGAAGACAGATGGCAAAATTACCGCAGCTGTGCTGCTACTTAACCTCATCGCAGACACCATCCAACGACCAGCAGAAACCCTACTACACGCGTGGCACACATGGTCATCGACACGTGGCGAAGCTCAAGCACGAACCATCCCACCACTATTCCCATTACGTGCGTAAATCAAGGAGACAAAGTTAAAATAGAAGATTACACACACCCGGTCAAATCGAAGTCAGAAAATGGGTCCCACCGCTGGTCACGTCCCATCAAAGCCGCTCACGCGGGCAACCAAGTTCATCACATCGTCAGCACTGACGGCTTTGAGTGCAGCAACAGAAGATTTCGACTACTTTAGTCCTTGATTGAGTCTTCGACTCAACCAAGCACTCGGGGGCTACTCCCATAGGGAGAGCTGGTTGCGCACCCTACGATTTATCTTTATATAGGTATATGAACATTCAAAGACATACCCACCACTCGAATCTACGATTCGATTGTGAATTATGGGGTACTCGCATAGGGAGCACCGGAAGCAAATTCAACTGAAACAAGCAACAAAATATGACAGCAGTTGCAAAAGTTCTTTAGTCCCCGCTTGAGTCTTCAACTCAACAAGGCACTCGGGGGCTACTCCCATAAGGATCCCTGGTCGTGCACCCAATGATTATTTGTACATCGTACTATGTCTTGATAACATCTACACTCGAAGGCTTTGGCGACTCTGCCTCATATTTTCCCTACAAAGAGATTACGTCTCCTGGGACACCCGAATCATCTCCACGATGACAAAAGTTCAGATGTCGCGCTTACAGCGTGAAGATAAGACTCGAATAAGGCCTGGCAACGCATCTGCTGCGCACTACTAGAAACATATCCGTGCCTGCAGGTGCGATGAACATGCCTTGACGGACGCGTCGAGTGCTCACACCTATACACTGGAATTCGACTCCTGTAAGACCTCTATGGCTTGAGTCGAATTACGCCAACACTTTTCTGAATTCGTGTCTGGGACTCGAGTTTGAGTAGATTACATTGTTTTTCCCTAAGGAAGTTAACTGATACCGATACATCAAATAAATCAGGCATGTATATCAACAATCCCTATGACATAAAAATAGAACACTCGAAAAATGCTCAGTCATGCACTCGAAAGACTTCATAAAGTCTCCAGTCGAATCTGCGATTCCACTGGACACTCGGGGGGCTACTGACATGGATATACCCTGCAGGTACTCGAGTTTGGTATATACGGTCCAGATACGGCAGAAGCCCATAGAGTTGCCAAGGCCCAGTGGAGAATTCGAGTGGCCCACGGACTCTCGATTGCTTGTGAGACAAGAAGATGCTTAAGATAGAAAGTTTAAAGGGAAAACCCTAATCTATAACCAACTCGACCTTCTACCTGATACCTAGCCTATCTATATAAAGACAAGGAGGGGGCAGCGAGGAAGACACACGCAACCCTAGTTTCCACAACTCTCGCCATATTGCATCTTCGTTAATTCCAAGAGCAGACAAGCAGGAGTAGGGACCTCTACGAGGCCTGAACATGGGTAAAACTTGCGTCCCTGTGTGCTTGTTTGCTAGACGACTGATGCCTCTAGTGCTCCCTCATTTTCCAAAACCCAAGTCCATAACAATGGGAATTGATGAGATACACCCTCGTCAGGTACTGTTCTAGCCTAGCAATATGCTTGGCCTGTTATTGTTCCTGTGTGGTAAAATTTTCGCCCTGGTACTGTTCTACCTCGTTACTATTCTGGCCATCTACTGCTCATGTCGATTACTGTTGTGGTCCTTTACTGTTCTAGCCTGCCACTTTTCTGATACGTTACTGTTCTAGCTCGTTACTGTGCTAGGTTGCCTCTGTTCTGGCCTACTGGCGTTCTGGCCTATTACTGTTTTGGCCTGTTACTATTTTAGCCTGTTATTGTTTTGGCCTATTACTGCTTTGGTCTGTTACTATTCTAGCCTGTTACTGTTACTAGTTGCCACCTGAGGGTAGGCCCATTACGGTCACAGACACCTACTGTTTCGGCCTTTCTGAAGCCCTCACAAATATCATAAAAGGAGTATAATCATCGAGCATATTTTACTATTCATGGTAGGCCTAATACAATAAGGTCAAATAACAAAGCCCTAAACTGTTACCTGATTGACTTGTCTGGCGCAGTTATGATACCGCCTACTGACATGCATAGACGTTCTCAACTAAATGCCTACATGGCCCAGCTCAAAAAAATGCCTATATGGCCTATGCGAGTTATCTAGATATTGCATCAGCTGCAAACTTCTGAAAAATATTACATAATATCAACGCCCGGGAAAGAAAATTCAGCATTTCAGTTGAAAGTCAAGTTGATAGAATTGTCCTCAATTTGCTTTCTCAATCCATCAACTGCATCTCCCTTTGAGTGTGACAGCTACATTGGAAAACCACCCTGAGACATGATCTTGCAGCCCCCTCTTCGGTGGCAATAGCAATAATTGCATTCTGAAACTAAGTAATAACAATTTAATACAAAAAACAGGACAAACTACTTATAGCTGAGAATGAACCAGATAGAAATTATAATCGCATCATACAAGAACTTGTATAGTAGGAATGCAAACCAGGAAAGAACTATATATTGTAGTGGATAGTTATGTCGTTGTTTAGGACGAACCATAACGAGATGCGAGATATAGTAGCCTCGCAAGTGAACCTATAGAACAAGACAACAATCATTATACAAGTGTGCCCACAATGAAATGAGCAATCAAACAAATTGTTTTTATAATTTCAACAAATATAAACTAGGCAGGTCATATAAGAAAATATATATGGAAGCAATGGTATTTCCTGGAATGCAAGAGACGTTCGATGACTCGGAATTTACGGTGAGCTACACAATGTCATGCAGTTTCTATCATAGCTAAGAATCAATCAGATAGAAATATAATGGCATCATAAGAGAACTTTTAGAACATGAATGCAAACCACGAGTGAACTACATAATAGAGGACAGTTATTCCATTGCTTAGGATGAACCAGCACAGATAAGGAAATAATGGCGTCGCTTGTGATCTTGTAGAAGAAGCTATGCAAACCATCATGTTTATTGTTCCATTCTAGGCTCTATGCAAGAAAAAGAAAATAGTTAGTGTTGCACCTTTTGAAGAACCAGATGGCAACAACAAAATTATAATCGAATTAGTACGAAGAGTCTAAACAGGTACTACAGGATAGCATAATGATGCCAAGGAGGAACTAATAACATGAACTTATCTCAGGATGAACCAGATAGATTCAGTAACTGTGGAGCAGGGAATCCAAACTCATATTTCCATTGATTTTACATTTTGCAAGAACTACATGATAGCAGGCAATTGTTGTTGTTCGGAGTAGCTAAGAACATGTGCATGCATTGAAAATTTGTAGAGCAGCGAATGCAAACCAACATGTCTAGTGACCTACCCCATAGTATGTAGCATGAAGAATAGGCGTGCGCTTTGACTGGGTGTACAACACGATTAGAAAAATGTAGTTCACTGTGACTGGCTTGAACCTAATGTACTGCTGACAAAACAAAAAAAAAGTTGGAGATTTGGTTACCATGGTCGGATTGGCTTCTAAGCATCATCCATACCGGCGCGGGTGACATCCTTGTCACCCAGGGTGCTGCGGTTGTGCCGGATGTTTGTGTCGGGGAAGAAGATCTTGAGTGCTTGATGCCAGCTTGAGCACGGTGGACGAGGGAGAATTGGTGCACTGCATGGCGGTTCAGGTAAGGTACGGGTGGGGAGGATGCCGGTGGCGTTGATGCAGATCTTGGGAAGTCGTTGACGTATTCGGCGCCATGGACGGGAAAGTGCGAAAAGGAAATCAGGTGCGATGGACAATGATGGACTCAGTGAGCAAGGTCGGGTGCTGTGGACGTTGATGAAGCGGCAATGGTGCTTTGGATGACACCACAGCTGATGTAGATCTGGTATACTGTTGGGTGAGGTGTGCATGGTGTCGAGTTCCGGCGGGCAAATCCAGTCGGAGATGTGCTGTGGGAGGTTTCGGGCGCGAGAAATTTAACAGTGTTTAAAATGGAGGGGCGCGAGGGAGTGGGGGGACCACATGATTTTGGTATTGTTTGAAATGGAGGGGTGCGAGAAATTTCGAAGTGTTTGAGATGGAGGGCATGAGGGAGTAGGGACAACGTGAATTTGGTATCTTTGAAATGGAGGGGCTCCAGAAATTTCGAAGTGTTTGAAATGGAGGGGCGCGAGGGAGTGGGGGACCACATGATTTTGGTATTGTTTGAAACGGAGGGGCGCGAGAAATTTCACAGTGTTTGAAATGGAGTGGCGCGAGGGAGTGGGTACCACATGATTTTGGTATCGTTTGAAATGGAGGGGTGCCAGAAATTTTGCACTATTTGAAATGGATGGGCGTGAGGGAGTGGGGACCATGTGATTTTGGTATTGTTTGAAACGGAGGGGCGCGAGAAATTTTGTAGTGTTTGAAATGGAGGGGCGTGAGGGAGTGGAGACCACGTGATTTTGGTATTGTTTGAAATAGAGGGGCACTAGAAATTTAGGAGTGTTTGAAATGGAGGGGCACGAGGGGAGTGGGGACCACGTGATTTCGCCCGTCTAACAATCTTGTTCGTCCATCCCAAATTAACAGGCCAGAGGGGATACCTTCCCTTCAAAGGCTCTAGCGCGAACGCCTATGCAAGCAATCGATGGGTGTCCTAGAGTAGACTATAGGGGTAGATGAGTAGGTTACTATAGTAGCAAACCATTAATCGGGCTAGCTGGCACAATGTCATGTTGGTGTTCCAGGAGTTCAAACTTTTACTTATGGTGTTCAGAAGTGAATGCATGCAGCTCAAAAAAAGGTACTTACGTGATTACGTGCATGCTATTATTAGGATACTGAGTTGCATGCATCGTGTAGTAATTAGTGGATTATATTGGGTTGATCATTGTATTACTCGTATTCTCTCTCCGTATATACATTGATTACAGTCTAGTTACTAAGTTGCATGGATGTGAGCTTTATTGAGTGACAAAACTTTTTTTTTGCGATCGAGGCCCCCATCCGCTAATGACCCTTGCTAATCAACGCAGCTCACATATATTATAGTTTGCAGTCATAATTAGACTTCTAATGAAATCAGACTAGTAACTCATAAGCATAGTTACATTTGTTGTTTTAGAACTGCATTTTACGTAGTAGTAGTAGGAGCATCATCCAGGGATACAGAGTTAAACGTCGCAATATTGTCCGTCCAATCCAAAATCAACGGGTCAAAGTGGATACCTTCCCTGCAAAGGCTTTGGCAGGAATGCCTGTGCAAGGAATTATTGAGTGTCCGTGGGTACACTATAGAGGTAGCTGTGCTTGTGACCCAAAGTACTCCAGACAGTAGCTGGGTGTCCATGACACTGACGGTGCATTTTCTTTTCATAATAGACACCGCGCCTCCTGATAGTATATACTGTCTAAATGGTGGAGCGCAGTTGAGTAAGAAAGATTCCCTTAGGTGAGTCTAGTACTACACAATGTGTACTACAATAAAGAAATGAAAAAGGAACTAGAGAAGAGAACAAGGTTGAACAAAACTTGTAAGTTAAACATAGACTATAACATGCATAAGTTATTAGTCTATGTTAATACATGAGTTGTTCATTTATTAGGTAATATACTAATTTCCACTTGGTATGTGTGAATAACTCACTTCCACATAAGCAATTTTACTGAGTAGGACCCTTAGTTACTCATGAAGTTATTTGCACTATGACTATCCTAAAAGGATTCTTCCCCTAAATTTTGCTTATCTCCAGCACCAACCCTATATTATCTCCCCTATATCATAACCACAATATTTTAATAGGAAGAGGAAAAAAATCACCCAATAACTCACTCAACGACTTAGGGGCCACGTAAAGGGAAGACAAAACAATTGATAAGTATACTAGAATACAAAACAATGGGAGTGGGTAACCCTCTATCCGCTTTAGTAGTACCATACTACAAAAAAACTAAATTTCACACATCATCACTTTTTGACGAACTAGTTCATTTCTTTGAATGGACTAAAATAGTGGATACCCTTTAGGTTTCAAACTTCAATCTGGTACCTGTTTTTCTAGTGGTAAGTACAGTATAATACTTTGTATTACTCTCCATGGTAGTATAAAAAAATGAATATAGAGGAAATTGCATGATGCACCATCTTTTCATCGCACTTTTGCACTAAATTCGGGGACCACTTGTCAATATTGCTACCAATAAGGTTAAATCGGTCATTATAGGAGTAACTGGCTAAATTTGTGCATATTAGGCCAAAAACTGTTAAAATGTGCAAAAATGACGTCATTGCTCCCATTCACACACAAAGATTTGAATGATGCTAAAAACTGGATACTAATGATATTTATCACCCATAATAATTTTTCGATGCATGTAGTTGGGATGTAAGAGACTTATTTCATCTGAAACATCAATGTTTACACAAAGGTACCAACATATCAGTCTGTCGCACATTGAATTTGCGAATGCTTTATTTGGTCGTAATAAACTTGTTTTTGAACATAACTTGTTTGTACATAAGATTCGATGTTTCATTCACATATCCAAATGTCCATCGAAGAGTTTCTTTTAAAATCTTGGATGAACGATATATGTCTATTTATTACACCTCACACAAAAAACACCTTGATTTATCATAAATTTGAAGCAGATAATTATTTTCCTGGGATTTATTTTCCTTAGAGAAACCACGGCGAATATGCCTCGGAATGCCATAAGCCTAGTTTGCAGACAAAGTTTATCCATGTTTCACTTATGATTACAAACTTGTTTGAGTTCTGAAGGTTTCCTAGCAAACTAATTTAAGCTGATTTATCAATGTTAGATAAAATCTGAACTATGAGTAAGTAGTAGATTGCTCTTAAAGTTATACAAGTATCTTTTGAAGGTACCCACACCTAGACTGTCAATATATCGAAAACCAATGAATTTGTTGAATTCAACTTCTTGATAAGAATTTACATGTACAAAATTTGACTTTTATTAGAAAACAATAAAAAACATTGCACGATGACCTCTGACTTGTACTACTTCCTGTGAAAAATGATTATTATCAAGAGAGTTTGCATATAAAAACAAACTAATTGAAAATATGGCCTGCCATGTATGAACATATCCTTAGGCTTTACGCTGAAAGACAAGCTAAATGGCCTTATATATGTACACCATACTTTATGGTAATGTTTCCGTATTTGGTAGATGAGTGCATCTTGGCATGGAGAACAATAATGCTAGCAGTACTGGGAGTTTCCAAAATTTAGGAATAAATAATCATTTTCAAATTTGAACTACAAGTAAACATGATAGAATGCTCTTGAAAAGTTACAAACATCCTTCGAGTCTTTATGGTACTGAGGTGGTCAATACTTCAAAAACCAACAAGAGTTATATAGGATTAATATTATTGCTACAAATATGCATGTTGACAATTTGGTCCTCACTAGCTATGAACAAAAATAATGAAAACCATAAAAATGAAGCCTTCTTCACGGTGTCCTCTTGCATTTACTATTGTTTGCACTAAAAAATAATTAATAACCGTGAGTCATCATAAATTACAAAAAATAGTTACACAATATATATATGGCCCATGGTGTATGAACACTCTTGGGTTTCAAGCCGAACGACAAAGGTAACAATCATATGTATATCGTATTGTATTGTAATGTTCCCATATTTGGTAGATGTGTGCATCTTGGCAAGGTAAAAAAATGGTGGCATCCATAGTTTTGAACTTATAGGAACAATAAAACTGAAAGTGACAAGATTTTTTTGTAAGCAAGTATGTAGAAAAATGGCTCAAAGTACCACAACAATAACCCTAGTTTTCGGACAAAGCATGGACCTTGATACACATACGATTGATTACCAAGTTTTATGAGTTCTCAAGCTTCCCAGCCAACTAGTTTCCTTGCTTAATTTTAGGGTGCTTCATGCTAAATGTATGGACATCGATGTAGTTTTACGTTTTTTAGGTCCTTGATGTAAAATGTATATCCACCGTCTGTGTAAAATTCGAACCTAGAAGCAAGTGGTAAAATTTAAACGTATTTAAGATAATTAGTTGTCAATGAGTATGAACATTCTTGGAGTTTCAAGCCGAATGACCAAGGTCATGGCCATATCAACATCACACTTTATGCTTTGATAATCCAAGAATTTGCATGCCACCAAATTTGGCCATATATTTTGCAAACAAACAAAGAAGAAGTAGTGGTATGAAGAGTATGGCTCGATCAGGTGCTCTCTCGAGAATGAGCCAAACACGACTGTGTTATTTGTTTGCTTAATTTTGGGGTACTTCATGCTAAATGTAAGGATCTCGATGTAATTTCCCCCCTTTTAAGGTCCTTGATGTAAATTGTACTCCCACTGTCCATGTAAAGTTTGATCCTAAAAGTAAGTGGTAAATTTTAAACGTATTTAAGATTATTAGTTATTGATGAGTATGAACATTCTTGGATTTCAAGCCAAACGAGCAGGGTCATGGCCATATCTACATCATACTTTGTGTTGATGATTCGTGATCCCATATCCAAGAATTTGCATGCTGCCAAATTTGGCCATATTTCGAAAATTAACAAAGAGGAAGTACTATGAAGATTATGGCTTAATCAACTTCTCTCACGAGAAGGAGCAAAACATGACTGTTTCCCCTACTTAATTTTAGGGTGCTTGGTGCTAAATGGATGGACCTTGATGTAATTTTACCTTTTTTAAAATGTATTTAATATTATTTGTTGTTGATGAGTATGAACATTCTTGGATTTCTAGATGAACTACCAAGGTCATGGCCATATCTACATCATACTTTATGCTGATGATGATCGCATATCAAGAATTTTCATGCTGCCAAATTTGTCCATATTTTCAAAAAAACAAAAAGGAAGTAGTATGAAGAGTATGGCTCGATTAGCTTCTCTCTCGAGAAGGAGCCAAACATGACTATTTTCCCTGCTTAATTTTAGGGTGCTTCGTGCTAAAAGTATGGACCTCAATGTAATTTTACCCCTTTTAGGTCCTTGCTATAAAATATACTCCCACTGTCCGTGTAAAATTCGAAGATAAAATCAAGTGGTAAAATTTAAATGTATTTAAGCTTAGTTGTGAATGAGTATGAACAATCCTGGATTTCAAGCCGAACGACCAAGGTCATGGCCATATCTATAGCATACTTTATATCGATGATTCATGATCCCATATCCAAGAATTTGTATGCCACCAAACTGGGCCATATTTTGAAAAAAATGAAGAGGAAGTAGTATGAAGAGTATGGCTCGGCCAGCTGCTCTCTCGAGAAGGCGCCGAACCCGACTGTTTTCCCTTCTTAATTTTAGGGTGCTTCGTGCTAAATGTATGGAGCTGATGTAATTTTAACTTTTTTAGGTCCTTGCTATAAAATCTACTCCCACCGTCCGTGTAAAATTTGAACATAAAAGCAAGTGGTAAAATTTAAACGTACTTAAGCTTATTAGTTGTTAATGAATATGAACATTCTTCCATTTCAATCCAAACGACCAGGGTCATGGACATATCTACATAATACTTTATGTTGATGCTTCATGATCCCATATCGTAGAATTTGCATGCCGCCAAATTTGGCCATATATTTGGAAAACAAACGAACATGGCATAATATGAAGAGAATGGCTCGATCAGCTTTTCTCTTGAGAAGGAGCAAAACGTGACTGTTTTCCCTGCTTAATTTTAGGGTGCTTCGTGCTAAATGTATGGACCTCGATGTAATTTTACCTTTTTTAGGTCCTTGATGTAAAATGTACTCCCACCGTCCGTATGTGTAAATTTCAAACCTAAAAGGAAGTGTTAAAATTTAAACATATTTAAGATTATTAGTGGTCGATGAGTATGAACATTCTTGGATTTGAAGACGAACAACCAAGGTCATGGCCATATCTACATCATACTTTATGCTGATGATTACTGATCCCATATCCAAGAATTTGCATGCCACCAAATTTGGTCATGTTTTGAAAACAAACGAAGAGGAAGAAGTATGAAGAGTATGGCTCGATCGACTTTCCTCCTGAGAAGGAGAAAACATGACTTTTTTCCCTACTTAATTTTAGGGTGCTTCTTGCTAAATGTATTAACCTCGATGTAATTTTACCTTTTTTAGATCCTTGATGTAAAATGTATTGCCACCATCCATATGTGTAAATTTGAACCTAAAAGCAAGTGCTAAAATTTAAATGTATTTAAGATTATTAGTATTCGATGAGTATGAACATTCTTGGATTTCAAGCGGAACGACCAATGTCATGGCCATATCTATATCATACTTTATGTGATGATGATCCCATGTCTAGGAATTGTCATGCCGCCAAATTTAGCCATATATATTGAAAACAAACAAAGAGAAAGTACTATGAAGAGTTTGGCTCTATTAGCTTCTCTCTCGTGAAGGATCCAAACATGATTGTTTTCCTTCATGATAAATGTATGGACCTCAACGTAATTTTACCTCTTTAGGTCCTTGATGTAAAATGCACTCCCACCGTCCGTACGTGTAAAACTCGAAGATAAAAGCATGTGGTAAAATTTAAACGTATTTAAGCTTAGATGTGAATGAGTATGAACAATCTTGGATTTCAGGCCCAACAACCAAGGTCATTGTCATATCTACATCATAATTTATATCAATGATTGATCATACCATATCAAAGAATTTGCATGCCACCAGATTGGGCCATATTTTGGAAACAAACAAAGAGGAAGTAGTATGAAGAGTATGGCTCGACCAGCTGTTCTATCGAGAAGGAGCCGAACCTGACTGTTTTTCCTGCTTAATTTTAGGGTGCTTCATGCTAAATGTATGGACCTTGATGTAATTTTACGTTTTTTAGGTCCTTGCTGTAAAATCTACTCCCACTGTCTGTGTAAAATTCGAACATAAAAGCAAGTGGTAAAATTTAAACGTACTTAAGCTTATTAGTTGTTAATGAATATGAACATTCTTGAATTTCAAGCCAAACGACCAGGGTCATGGACATATCTACATCATACTTTATGCTGATGATTCATGATCCCATAGCGAAGAATTTGCATGCCGCCAAATTTGGCCATATATTTCAAAAAGAAACGAAGAGAAAGTAGTATGAAAAGTTTGGCTCCATCAGCTGCTGTCTCGAGAAGGAGCTGCACCTGACTAGTTCCATTTCTCAATTTTAGGGTGCTTCGTGCTAAATGTAAGGACCTCTATGTAATTTTTTCCATTTTTAGGTTCTTGATGTAATTTGTACTCCCACCGTCTGTGGTGGTCCCATATTTGTGAGTAAAATGGGCGTGAATCATGGCATGGTAACAATGTTGCCACTCAGAGTTTCCAACCATGCGGAGAGGAAAAAATCAATTTTCCAAGTGACATGCGCTAGCTAAGAGAACTTCTTAAGTTAGGGTACTATTGGCTGGCTTACTATGGGGAAGGGGAGAAGGCAAACCGCGTATGGATTGATCCCTAATTCAGTTCTTTTTTTCTTGGTTTTCTTTGGGTATTTTCTGTAAAGCAAGTAGGAAGAATATTTATTTTCTATAGAAAAGAAACAAAGAGAGAGAAGAGAAACCATGGACACAGAGGAAGCAGCTCGAGAGAGCAGTAGAGAGGAGGAGTTGAAGGCGGTGCGATATGAGAGCAAAGTTGCGATTGCTTCCTGACACGAGGTTAAGGGTACAGTCACCTAGTAGTACTAGTAGTAGGGAACTAGTACTAGTAAATTTCAGGACCTTTACTAATTACTGTCTTCACGGAAAATAAATTGTGTTTTCTCTCTCCTTTACTGCCTCATCACTATCCCCACACCCCGGCTAGCTGATCTCTCCCTGATCCAAAATGTGGCACTGCGCACGTGTGTGGACCTGCCTTGTCGTCGGCTCCATGTCAGTATCAGGCGTGCTGTGTAGCAGGAACCATTTTGGGGATTGGCGACAAAAGGTACAGTACTCATACTATTATTAGAGTCGGAGTTCAAACTTTCGCAGTTTCAAAATTTTCACTTGCTTCCCAAACATGTGGAGGGAAGGTTATTCAAAAGATTCAAATGATAGTGATGCACAAGGGATTGTTTATACTGTTTGCAGTACATCCCATCGCATTTGATGCACTTCATTATGATTTGGCCAGCTTTACCACTACTCCATAGTACTCCATTGTCGTTCCATTTCACACCCTGTGAAGAGGAAGCCACCAAGAACACCCGCAGCACGCTAGATTGAAAGTAAATTAGGAGTAGTACGAAGGGTATGGCTTGGCCGCTCGCTCGAGAAGGACCCGCACCCGATTGCTTTTCATTGCTTCATTTTAGCGCCTTTTGTGCTAAATATATGGACCTCTATCTAATTTTTCTATTTTTTGAGGTCTTCGATGTAAACTATACTCCCACTGACCTTCTCAAATTTGAACTAAACGTAAGCCCGATAGATTGCTTTTAAAATTTCCCAAAAAACTTTTGAAGCTAAGCAGGAATTCGGTAAATCGGAAAACCACCGAAAGTTCTAAAAAATTCATGTTCTTGCTATGCATCCGCATCCCGAAAAAGATGATACGGTTTTCATAACATTTCAAATAAAGAATAAGAAATATAATATTTTTTTGTGGCATCATGTTATGTCTATCCGGAAACAAGCGTTATAAAAAGTATAATACAAACATTATTAATTATTCTTTGGTTTCGATAATACTTTATGTTGATGATCCCATATCCTAACATGATGCTCCCCTTGTCTCACAGTTGCCTAATGTCTCAGAGTTTGTTTCTACTAGAAATATTCAGTCTCAGGTTCATGAACTAGACAAGCAGGTGTTCACACCCAATACTGAGTTAGACAGCTTTGCTGACTTGCTTCATTCTTCTGAAGGTGGGAAAAAAGATCAAACTGATTATGGATAAAAATTAGGGCGTGAAACCGTGCTGAGCTCCCAAGCAGTGGGAGGGGAAAGTGATCTCTGATCGCGTGCTTGTTGAGGAATGAGCCAGCGACTCATATGCAGTGGCTTGGTTAAGGGAACGGAACCCACCGGAGCCGTAGCGAAAGCGAGTCTTCATAGGGCGATTTTTCATGCTACCAAATTTGGACAAATTTTTAATGTGGATGCCAGAAGCCAAGTCGATAGACATATATAGTGGATCGATAACATGTTGTACTTGCGATTCCCATGTTTTATGAGTTTTCAAGCTTCCTAGCTAACCCCACCCATTTGAATAACTTTATGTCGATATCTTGGAATTAGGTCAAGTTTGAAACTGTAACATCCCAACATTAGATCTTAAAAATAAGCTGATATGAGGTGTGTCCATTGCATTCATGCATAAGAAAATTCGAGGAATTTTTGTGCAAAACTAAAAGGCTATAGAGTGATCGAGATCTCTCTTGTTCTGATGGAAACACCGGCGCAAGTGTTATGGAGTTCGACATGACCTCTAGTATATTTTTGGGTTTGAGGGGGAGACAATTCATATTTGAATATTTAGTTGATATATTTGAATTATAAAAGAATGTGTAAATGGAATGATAAATAGTAATTAAATTGCAATAAGGAAATAAGTTGAATTCTTATTTATGAATAAGATACAATATTTACAAGTCTCAAATTAAATAGAAATTAAACATTACATTGACCTTTATAATAAAAGAATAAGAGTAATGTACAAACTGCAATTGAAGGAAAACATTAACTTTATTATTTAAAACAAACAATACAACATTTCTTTACAAAAGAAGAATGACTAAATAAAAAAGAATTCCTTTATTACAATCATACCAATATGACAATGTTCTACACTTCACAAATGAAAAAGGTAAGTATAAGAATCATAAAAAAGGGGAAATCCTAATCTAATCTTCATTCCTTCTTATCTCTATTATTCTTCTGGACCTGCAAACAAGACAAATAGGAAGAAAATAATAAAATAAGAAGGGGAAAATTGGGTTAGTATTACTCTCAGGTTTAGCAATGTAATGCATTGATTTTTCTCTTCATTGAGTAGTAAAACGGAAATTGGGACCAAAGTGAGTATTTGTACTTATCACTAGTATAGCCTCAAACTAGTGCATCATATGCATTAGAGGGGCAAGTTTCACCAAATCAGTAAAAGTAAAAAGTTAGACAGTCACGAAGTATACAGCTTATAGCTGATATGATCCTCAATTCCAGCCAAGACCAACTTTATAACTTGCACACAACAGGGTCCACCTGCAAGCAGCTTACACATCCTTCATGTGGAGTGTGTTGTCACCATGGCAGGAGTACAACAACAAGGGATAAAGGGAGCAGCTATAGTAGCCCTTAGCACCTCTCAGTTCACTTCACCACACTCCACACCCACCATCAGCTATTCCATTTCCACATGTTCTTGACATGTTAAAAGAAGAAACACATGCAGCAGTAGCAAGGAAAGGTGGATAAAGGTGGATAAGGCCACAAGCACAAGTTGGTGTCAAAGCAAAGCAGACCAAGTAGACACCTAAGGGTACTGGACCAAGATCCACCACCACAAGATCCACAACCAAACCATCTATCCACACTATAAGCAGCAGGTTGACCATCGAACTCATGTATATATGTTGTTCTTATCAAATTATGAGCATGAATGTTGTGTGAGGAGGTAAATCCTCAGACTGCACCCAAATGGAGTGCAAGTTCATCACTGGATGAAGTAAGACTAACATAGTATATGTATTATCCATAATATAGCTTCATCTTGTGCATCCTTAGCAGGGACAAACAGCTTAGCAACAGATCATACCATTTAAAATTTACTATTGTGCACACTCCACATGGGAGGCACCACAACATCAGGTTTAATAGCAGTAGCCACTAAGTTGTTCAACACCAAACATCAAGTACCAAATCTATTCTTATTAGAATTGTTTGAAATATACTGTGGTGGAAGAGTACCCTCAAAGTTTTATACGAATAGTATCCAGAATCATCTTAGGGATTAAGAAAAAAGAAGGCAATAACAGTATTTGATCGAAATATTAGTGGCCTCAGCCTTAGCATCATTGGCAGCCAATTAGAGTTCCTAGGAAGTTAATCCTAGCAGTAAGGGCAAGAGATGCCACTAGTGCCTCAGTTTCCACATCAGTAGCAAGGAAATAATCCACCTTACTTTTCCTCATGGAATCATCAGGTGTGTGATTTTAATATATAAATCCATTAGCACAGAAGATCATGCTAAAAAGGGTACCATTATGCACACTCCAATTGAGGCACCACAATGGTATCTATTGAGCAAAAAGCCATACTATAGAGGAAACACCAACCTAAATAAAAATAACATCATCTTCCTAGCCAAATAATAGGAATCATTTCTATTAGTTTTCTTCATCGGATAAACTATACTAAAGGATAGGAAACATTGAGTACAAGCTTCAGTTAAGCATATATGGGTACAATAGAGCTGTAGCACAAAATGTTAAGTCAAGTCACTATGTTGCATGAAGCCAACAGTAAATTGCTAATGCAAGAAAGCATTATACTATACACAAATCCAAACAAGATTGGAATGAGTAAGGCAATTATACAGAAGCATGTTTTTAGGATATATAAATGCACCTGTAGCTACATAACCCTACCATCATTGGCAGTAGAATCAACAACCTAAGTCAGTGTCATAAGGGCACCTAATCATTGAAAACAAATTAACAGTAGATGATGTCTTAGCAGCATCACATCCTCTCCACCAAAATACCACATACATCAGCAGAGTCATCGGCTCGATGGCCGGTCACATAAACGTTACCTGGATCAGAAGTAGACAAGAAAGCCGACATCGGGGTTGTGGACAATAGAATTTCACCGGTATCTAATATAGAAATAATCCCTGTACCATCACCACAATCCACCATCGCCTTAGCCAAATCCAGAAGCAGCAAACCATGGCTGTCGGGGTTGCAGGCATTCCTGCCATCCCACCAAAACCAAGGACGAAGTAGACAAGAGGAAGAGAGGGAACACCTACCTGGAGAAGACACATAGGTTGCGGAAGGGGTAGTAGAGCGGTTGCGGGGGCCAAGCACGGCGGCACAAGGAGCACGATGATGCTCGACCTGCACCAAGCCATCTTTGCAGCACCGATTCATCACCACAGCAGTAGTGGCCGACGACCACCATAGCAGCACCACTAAATCACCGTCAACACCACCCAGTGGTCACCGGAGCATAGCTGCATAGGAAGCCAAGAAAAAACCCTAGAACCAGAGGATTAAAGGGGGTGAGTTCGATAGAGATCCATCCTCAAATCAAATTAGATGAAGGTGTAGCTCTAAAAGCAGCAGAGCTACAGCAACCATCAACGATGGCCGCAATGATCTATACCGCCGAGATCGGGAGGGCAGCATCGCTAGTGGCAGTAGAGGAACACGAGTCTTGTGGATCAGACCATCTGGTCTAGCCCAACCCTATGGGCTGGGCTGGATATTGGGCTGGGTGGTCCCAAGTACTAGGCCCAGTATATAAAACAAAAATAAATTGGTTAAAACCAAATATGGAAATTACTAACAAAAAGAAAAATATACACAAATCCTAAAAATACTTATATTATATCAAAATGATCACACAACAATATATACCTAGGAAAAATATTACATTACTGCTTTAAATTAAATAAAATGCAACAAATAATTAACACCATTTAATTCCTTAATGAAATATAATAAAATAACTAAAAGTCTAAAAAAGCATTTTTTGCATATAAAAATAAGTATACTATTTTATAAAAAAATTCTAACTTATTTACAAATAAAAAGTTAAGAAAATATTTAAAGACATATAATCCTTTGTGGAATTTTATAAAAAATATGGATAACACCTAAAAATAAATAAAATTCATTTCTAGGATCCTAAGTAAGTATATTTTACTAGAAAAATACTAAGTATATCACTCAAACACATTTTAAGGTTCTTAAGTAATAAATCCTTATTTATTATCCATTTGGTAAATTCTTCAAAAACATTTCTTAAATAAGAAATAATCACAATTTATATAAAACCATAAATATTGTACATTTAAATACCATTTCCAATACCATAACTTGAGTCTATAATAAGGCTTAAAAGTAAACTATTTAAAACCATAACTCCAAGGTAAACCAACATTTTGAATACATTTTAATCATCATTCACTTCTGATAAAAGTGAATGTTATTTATCTCTTAGCTATTCTTAAACATGATGACAAACTCTAATAGATTCTAAAAATCATCTAATAAGATAAATTATATTCATAATAACAAATCACATTCAAACTCATCATTCACTTAAGCTGAAAGTGAATGATCCCATACCATTAAACATGCTTGTTGCAAGATTTTAAACTTATTGATACTTTTAAACACATCACACCCTAGATATACTTATGTTTTAAACTTAATCTTGACACCTCAAATCGTGCATAATGCCTAAAGAATATTTATGTTTTTATAGTTAAGTTTTGCCTGTTCCAAATTAAGTCATAAAGCATCTCAAATCCATGCCTATCGAATAGGCGCAAACGACATCGATCACATTTGATTAACAATAAAGATTGTTTAAACATTAACAAAGAAATCTTTTCTTTAAATGTTATTCGTTTTTCCACTTCAAATAACAATCTTATAATAAGTCCTTTAATTCTTAACAACTTAACATAATAAATTCCATCATAATTACTAGATGGTAATTCACCTTAATCTAACAATATTATTATACTTCACTTTTATACTTTGCATGTTAAACACTTAAGAGCTTTTTCCTTATAAAGTAATATTTTCTTAAAAAGTTATTCTTTTAAGAAACCTTAAAAGTAATCCCTAAACACATTTTTAAAAGCTCTAATTGATTAGCAATCTTACTTAAGTCATTTTTAAATACCATGCCCAATTTGAGTGCTTTAATACTACATGCCACTTGTTATATTTACATATTGTTTCACACATTCTCACAAGCCTTAATAAGAAGCACAAAGATAAAGCTGATATAAAAGTGAAACACATTCTAAAAAAACCATCCCCAGTTTTCAAACCCTAGATCACATACCATTATTTCGGGGATTCACATTTATCAAACTACACCACATTACTTATGCATAATTGCATCCTGCTTCTTTAAACATTAGTCCTTACTGGAACAATGATGTTGTTTACAGAATTTGGATCTTCTATTATCTCGAAGACCGTGAGTGCATAATCTTGGAATCACAAAAGGCAAGTTCACACTTGCTCATGTCCTTTGGTTATTTTTTATCAAATGCTTTTAACTCAAATGTTGTCATCACCTGCATTTCAAAAAGATTAGAAAACACTATTTTCATAATAATATGATTATAGATTATTTACCAAATGGTAATAATCTCCTGATACAACTCTAGTGGTAAAGGAACATACTATCTAGGACTTAATCAACCAATGTCGCTAGTGATTCTAGTGCCGTATATTACGCGTTAACCATGAGATTTGGAATAGGACTGAGAAGTCAGCTGGATCATGTTCCTTTTACATGGGCGTATGACCTTATCATGAGGCTGTAGCTCCCTTGCAGGGACTCAGTAGATGGGAGGGACTCCTAGTTCCCCGTGATATTGGTGTCTAGACTTTCTGTGAGGGTTGTCGGAGGTATATCTGCATATATGTGGGTTTCCAGGGACATGATCTGCTCACTGGAGTCTCCAAGGGGTTGCTAGGGTTATATCTGCCTATATGGGGGTTAACGGAGGTATATGTGCTTGGGAAGGCCGTTTCTTCATGCGGGGTCGCAGAGAGGAGCAGTGATTGTCTTGGATCATCTATTGGGCCCCACATCAAGGAATTGTGGATGAGAATAAGCTGCCAGATTGTGCAACAAGGATTTGGTCTCTCATGGGTAAAGTAACGCACCTCTGCAGAGTGTAAGAAGTATGACATGTTACTCCCTGTTTCGGAAGGAGCTACAAACGCGGCAGGAAAGGAACCCCATGAAGGTTCTGGTCAACCCGTGAACACTGTCAGACATAGTTTTCAGAATAAAAACAACCTTTGAAGAAATTTTTACGAAAACCTGCATTGCCTACGACCTTTGGTCTGAGGCTGTAGAGATAGTGCATCATACACTTCTTTTTAGTGAACTTGCTAAGTACGCTCATACTCAACCATACCTTCTTAACCCTTGCTAGATTCTAAGCCGTTGAAGATGATGTCAACATCAATTTCTTCTCAAGAAAGCATCACCGACAGCTCAAGTTCTTCAATAAAGTCAATGAAGTCAACATATACATCAACCAAAGCAAAGGCAAAGGTCTTGATTAGATAGGAGTAGATACTCTAGCCATAAGACCTAGTTCTATAGAGCATTGGGCTAATAGCAATTGCAAGTCAGATAGTTTAGATGCTAGTCTTATTAGCTAGATAGTTCTAAGTTATTATTACTGGTTCTTCTTTGTAAGAAGTTTATTTCTCTCTCTTTAACCTAGAGTGTTCTTTGGATCTTTTGTAACGAGTTGAGTTTTAATCTATAGTCATTTCTTGGACCTGTTGTGTTTCTGTTGTACCACTCTGAGGGATGTAATACTAGTGAATGGTGTTTCATTGGTGTTATGTCAACGACTATAGTGTACTACATCATGTAGTGGTATGCTGGGTCACTGCAGCTGGTATCAGAGCATATGCTTTGACCTTAGGTTGGTAAACCTAGTAAATGGGTAGAACCTGTAGAAGGATGTTAGCAACAATAAAGAGTTCTCTAGAAATATGACGGATATTCAATTGAGAATAATCTCGTCATGTTGCTGGTGTGATGATTCTTTATTATGATACAATTTTAAATAAGTACCATGAGTTTTAACTCAATATGACATATGATATATTCTTATCTACAGTACAAGAATGGCACCCAGGTATCCACCTCGAAATGTTCAAGTATTGAAGAAGACCTTAGATGATTATGAAGATGACGGGACGATCACTCTAAGACAACTTCTATGGAGTGTAGATTGTGAGTCTCGACTTCTTGTCAAGGTTTATAGTTTCTATGACAGGCGGATATTGGCCAAGTACCGTATCTTGATCATGTTACCCAAGAAGTTGGGAGTGCATGGAGAAATGCCATCGGGAGAAGCAAGATGTATTGCAACAACCTATCAGATTATAGTAGTAACAACCATAACCAGGATAAGGGATCAGATTTCGAAGGCACTGGTAGGTACTACCTCACGAAACCCTTAGTTCTGATCCAGAGTTAGATCATTCTGCTCTGGTAAGGACTAAACCTACTCTGGTAGTAGAGTATATGGATCGTTACAAGTCTTTACTGAACACGTACCATAACACTCATCAAGTGCTAGTTCAAGAGTTGGACACTGTCATTGAGGATTTTACTGATCCTGTAAAGGCAATGGCACATAGAAAGAAGTTAGCTAAAGAAGAAAAGAACCCGAAAGTAGTCTGTTCAGGGGAGGTGTTTGAAGAAACGGAGTTTAATGATCCACACTCTGAAGTCTATGCCTATTATCCAGTTGAACCTTAGCAATTAGTAGACCCATGGACCAAATATGAAGAGTAGCAAAAAACTTGGAATGCACCCAATCCCAACAATGCCATTAGGGGTAATAACGGATGGGAAGACCAGTGTTATGATGAAATTGTGGGAAAAACTATACTCTATGGATCTGGTAAGGGAGTAGAAACTAGTTATAATCCTATAGAATCTTATGGACCATATGGGGGTAATAATAATCCCATTGAGCTGGAAGAGTGTCCTGCTAGTTACTATACCAATATGTACCACTGGATTGTGGAAAAGGTAAAGAATACCTCTTACTTTGAAGATGTGCTCGAAAGAGGAAAGAAGAATCCTGAAAAAGATCATGAGTATTTTAGTCATTTTTCAATGGCTGATCTCAATTTGGGTACTTCCACTCAAGATTACGCACCCACTGGATATTCTGATGCACCAGAAGGCAGCTGTCGAACTTCGTGCCATCATGGACGAAAATCCCAGAAGCACTGAAGTGAGAGAGGAAAGTAAGAATAGAAGTAATCCATAAATTAGAGTGCTTGAATAATGTTTATATTGGGTAATGCGTATTGTAGTGTTTGAGAGGCTTGCTGAAATAAGTGAGAACATGCTCACATGGGCAAGAGAGCTCTTGTAATATAAGGAGTTAGTGTACAAAGGGAGTGTCTTGCCGTGGTTGGGAGTTGTAATATTTCGAAGACATATGTTTAATACGTGGTATATGTTTGAGTATTACTTGGTTTTAGTTCTTCTTGATTGACTAGATCTGTGCATAAAGTTTGACTTGATGTGCAAATGCATGTTGCATCATCAGGTTATTACTTGATGTTATAGACCTAGATAGTAAAGGAAATTCGTGTAAAGGAGTGACGAGTTCTGAAGATCTAGATAAAGACTTGCACGAAGAAGGAAGCTAAATATAAGGAGTATCAACACTATTTTGAAAGGATGAATCAATCCTAACTCATTATGAGATGGAAAGAAGAAGGATTATTAGTGCAGAAAAAGGTGGGGAGCAACATGAAGGAATGGACTTAAGTTCGCTCAAGACAGGTGATATTGCTCAGAAGCTAATGGAGTAGTTGTCCCAAGATCATGGAAGTAACATGAAAGGGAGTAAAGAAGGAGACTTGGAAGAAAAGTGATATTCAAGCTCTGACATCTCGGAGAGAATGCCAATAGTAAGTCAAAAAACCGTAGGGTAATTCATACACCTAGAAGGATCCCCAGCCAGGTATCCGTAACTGGTATCCTAGCAGTTTAGCTAATTAGGTCATCTTTGTTTGATTTAAAGAGCATAAAACTTGGCCTTAGTTAACTTTGATCTAAAGAAGTATACAATTAAGGCGATTGTCTTTTGAGACGCTTTGGGAAATTGGGCTTACCAACGAGAGAACGTCCAAATGGATTAAAAGAAAGAAAAAGGATGTTGGAAGATTCATTTCGAAGATCCACAATTGTGTGGATATAACACAGATTCTTTCATGAGACCTTATATAGGTAAAGAATATAGAAGATAGACACCAATATCCTTACTATTAAGTTAATAGGTATTATATATGTAGTTTAGAGACTATTAGGAAATCCCAAGGGGGAGAGTAAACAGTAAACACTGAAGTGTTGTTGTCTAACTTCTGACTATTATTAGTTGTCAATGAGTATGAACACTCTTGGATTTCAACATGAACGACCAAGGTCATGGACATATCTATATCATACTTTATGCTGATGATTCATGATCCCATACCCAAGAATTTGCATGTGGCCAAATTTGGCCATATTTTGAAAACAAATGAAGAGGAAGTAGTATGAAGAGTATGGCTCAATCAACTTTTCTCTCGAGAAGGAGCAAAACATGACTATTTTCCCTGCTTAATTTTAGGGTGCTTTGTGCTAAATGTACGTACCTTGATGTAATTTTACCTTTTTTAGGTCCTTGATGTAAAATTTACTCCCACCATCTGTACGTGTAAAATTCGAACCTAAAAGCAACTGTAAAAAAAATTATTTAAGATTATTAGTTGTTGATAAGTATGAACATTCTTGGATTTCAAGACGAATGACCAAGGTCATGGTCATATGTGCATCATACTTTATGCTGATGATTCATGATCCCATAACCAAGAATTTGCAAGCCACCAAATTTAGCCATATTTTGAAAATAAACAAAGAGGAAGTAGTAAGAAGAGTATGTCTCAATCAGCTTTTCTCTCGAGAAGGAGCAAAACATGACTATTTTCCCTGCTTAATTTTAGGGTGCTTAGTGCTAAATGTATGGACCTTGATAAAATTTTACCTTTTTAGGTCCTTGATTTAAAATGTAATTCCTCCATCCTTACGTGTAAATGCAAACCTAAAATAAACAAGTGGTAAAATTTATATGTATTTAATTTTATTAGTTGTCGATAAGTATGAATATTCTTTGATTTCAAGCCGAACGACCAAGGTCATGGCCATATCTACATCATACTTTATGCTGATGATGACCCCATGTCCAGGAATTTTGATGCCTCTAAATTTGGCCATATATTTTGAAAACAAACAAAGAGAAAGTAGTATGAAGAGTATGGCTCGATCAGCTACTCTCTTGACAAGGAGTCAAACCCGACTATTTCCCTTGCTTAATTTTAGGGTGCTTCGTGCTAAATGTAAGGATCTCTATGTATTTTTCTTCATTTTTAGGTCCTTCTTGTAAATTGTACTTCCACTGTCCGTGATGTTCTCATATTTGGGAGTAAATGGGTGAATCATGTCATGGTAACAATGTTGCCACTCGCAGTTTCCAACCATTAGATAAATCTAGCACTGAAACATGACTATATACATTCTAATCTAGATAAATCTGAGAAATATGGATCAGAGGGAGTAGTATATATGCATTCAAATCAAATTATGTTTTCTCTCTCCTTCAGTGCGCAATCACCATCCCCACACGCAAAAATAATTTGAGGACATTTCGAACTTTTATTCTTAGGCACGGTGTGATTTGCTATCCCTAGCTACCTACCGGAAAAAACAGTAGCGCCTCAAACTAGGGGCCAGCGTTGCCGGCTAGAGCATTTAAGAAATATATCTAATTTTCTGTTATTATTCCTTTTTGCATAAGCGTCTATGTTCATGTCCCACGTTAGTTTTTCCCTAATATACGGGTCGGCGTAGTCAATTCGACAACAGGAGGAGAACCTCCCCACGCCCCTCATCGTCTTCCTCTGCCGCTCCGACCGCTTGTGCACCATCGTAGCCCCTCTACACCCTTGCAGAAAGGTAGAAAGTTCCAACCCATCCCGACTAATCTTCCGCAGTACTCTTCCCCGGAACGACATCTGGAGCAATGAAGCGTAAGATATCTGAGTGCTATAGCCAGGCAATCAGATTTGGCAACCTGCACTACGGACCACTGAGCAACATCACTGGTCATGCCGATCTTCTGAGCACTGCTCTCCTGGCTCACAACATGGTTGGCATGCGTCGAGGGATTGCGGAATTTCCTGGTCTCCCATTTGGTTTGCCTGCCTACATCACTCTGACCCACAGACATGGCCACTAGATCGTGACGAGCAGGTTAAAATCAGTTTTGCATGATTTTTGTAGGATTCGAATCCTTAGATTCTTTCCTATGGATTGCATTTGAATCAAAGGAATCATGGTACGTGTCAGGGGGATGACCCACAGGTACCCCAACCGGACAAGAACCAGGCAGTCGGATCGTGTCCGGCTGACCAAGCACAGCCGGACAGGGCAAGACAGGTCGGCTACCGTTCGGTAGCCGGGTCAGCAAGAAGTAGCCGGCTACGGCGACGTAGCCGGACCCAATCAGTGAGACAGGACGACGTGCGTATCAGTGCACGGTACGCCCTGTACGATGACAAGACTGGCAACCACCCGGCCATACCGAAGACTTTCTGGAGGTGACACGAACAAAGTGGCCCGATCTTTGACGACAGCCATACCGCTCATACTTCGACAAGACACACCATACCAGACACTGTAGATGACCAGCCGGCTGGGACCCGCATGTGGGGCCTGCCAGTCGGATTGGCCAGTGAGACCGTTGCCTCTCTGCCAATATAAGGAGAGGCAAGGCCTCAGTAGAAAAGGTTGGTCTCGTAGCATTTAAGGCAGTAGCTAGGAGGTACAGCTCAAGGAGCGCTTGTAGTTCGTATATTCCACATAGTCAGATCCGGTAGGAGTCGGGGTGTTACCTCATCACGAGGGCCCCAAACCTGGGTACTTCCTGCGTCTAGCTACGCTCGCTTGTACCCAATCCCGCCTGCGGACGCCGTCGATAGCTTCCCTGCTAGTCCCCACACCTCTATCTAACCTCTTCAGGTACTGTCGTTCCCAATACAACGACAGTTGGCGCCCACCATGGGGCAAGTTGGCTTCGACCGGAGTCACGTTCCGCACGGGACCCTGCACTTCAGCCGGTGAGCGCGTGGCCTCCGTCCTGGTGCTCACGCTCGGCAAGTTCGACTGCGCCATCGACAACGCTTCCTGCTTCGCCGGAACCTCCTTCCCGGCGAACGGCACCGTCCTGCTATTCGGCGACCTCCCTGTCTACGTCGCCACCATTCCGGAGCGTTTCCCCAGGGAAATCGTCTCTGTCGCGGGGCTGCCGCATCTAGGCGGTACCACCCCTGTTGCACCCCGCGGCGTGGAGGTCATGATGGCTGGCTCCAGCTCTCACCCCCACCAACCGCGGGAGCAAGGCACGGACGAGGTTGGGACCTCTGCCCTCTGCAGGCTCGGAACCCGGTGGAGGATGCCATCGATCGGCTCCAGACGCCGGTTAACCTCGGGGACAACCCGGAGGAAAAGGCGGCCAACTTTGCCATGGAGAGACAGATCCTCCTCTAGGAGGCCATGGAGCTAGCGGCAGCCCGCAAGCAACTCGAGATCACCCGGCGCGAGTACGACCGCACGCACAACTTCACTCCGGCTACTGCGGAGCCGAGCCGGCGTGGCCAGGTGCGGCGCCGGGGTGGCGAGCTAGGCGGTAGAATGGAAAAGGACGGGGAGCCGGATCCCGCACCCGCCCTCATCCGGCCCACCTATAGCACGCCCATCAAGAACCTGCGCGCGGCACGGGCCGCGGCAGAGGAGCTGCCCAGTCTGGAGGGCGAGGCGAAGCGCCCGGCCGCTTCGCGTGCGAGCTCCTCCGCGCATCAGCAGCCGGGCCGACACCAACCGACAGATGCAGGAGGACCCCAGTTACTCCAGAGGGAGCAAGCTACCTGCCAACAGCAGGGGCGCACCGCGCGACACCCAGCAGACATCCTCCCCTCAGCCGGCTAAGTCCCGTAGCAGGCGTCACAACTCTGCCAACAGGGGCCAACCGCGCTAGGAGCAGACGGTGAACAGCAACCCGCTACCTCCCCCTCCACCAACCGGAGCGCCCAGACCAGCCGGATCCCATCTCTCGGGCCGGGTGGGAGCGCCCAACCCGGATTGTCCGGATGCGTGTGACCGCATCGAGCTCCTCGCTCAAGCGCGCATCACAGAGGAGGAAGATTCTACCGGCCTGGTTTGTTTCGGACCCCGCATCCGGAACGAGCCGTTTCCGGATAAATTATCTCGACCCAGGGACACCCCCAAGTACGATAGCAGCATGAAGCCGGAAGACTGGTCGACCGACTACGCTACGGCAGTCGCCATCGCCCACAGGAACAAGCGCACAGCCGTGCGCTACGTCCCCCTCATGCTAACCAGATCGGCAAGGACATGGCTCAACAGCCTTGCGCCCAATAGCATCAAAGCCTGGCCTGACTTCGAGAAGGTGTTCGTCCGCAACTTCAACGGCACGTACAAACGTCCAGGGTGCCCGCACGACCTGGCCTTGTGCATCCAGGGTTACCGCGAGACCGACCGCGAGTACCTCGCCAAGTGGACGGAGCTGCAACACCTGTGAGGGCATCCTGGAGAGCCAAGCCATCAGTTTCTTCATAGAGGGTTGCCGAGAAGGCACCATGCTTCGCCACCGGCTACCGTGTGACGAGCCGAAACCATGGCGGAGCTCATGACGGTTGCGGAACAGTACGCCACGGCGGATGCTGCCATGAAGAAGCCCCTCCGAGCAAATGCCGATGGGCATCCGACTCCTATGGAGCCGGCGCGCGACCGTCCAAGCAATCCGGCTGGCGAAGCCGGATCCTCCAGGCGCCACGGCGGCGACAACCGGTTCCACGGGGACTGCCAGGCCGGACAACAGAAGCCTCGCTACCACGTGTGGCAGGTCAATGCCGTGGAAGGTGCGCCCGACGCACCGGCTAACCACGCAAGGAGGCAGAAGCCATGACTCACCTTCGACCAGATGTTTGACGGCCCGTGCAAGTGGCATAGCGGTCCCTTCAAACCGGCTACGCACACCACCCGGAATTGTAGCTGGACCCGCCAGCTAAAGGACCAGGGCAACCAACCCCGTCTTCCCCCTCCCCCTCCAGGTGGACCTCCACCACCGGCTTGGGGGGTCGGCGATAATGGTAACGGCGGAAACGGCGGCAACAACAACAACGGCTACCCACAGCCGCACGCCTCCTACCACATCTTCGAGAAGGAGCATGACGACAAGCACATCGTCTCTCTGGTCCCCCAGTACCTGAACTGGTATGTCAATGCCATCGTCTCTCTGGTCCCCCAGTACCTGAACTGGTCGGAAACCCCCATCACCTGGAGCCGTGCAGATCAGCCGAAGCAGCTGCCGACTCTCGGGGGCTACGCCATGGTACTCGACCCCCTCATTCTCGCGTGTCATCATCGACAGAGGCAGCAGCCTCAACCTCCTCTACCAGTCCTTGCTGGAGAAGCTGGGCATTCGCGAAAGCGACCTGCGCCCGACTACCACAACGTTCCACGGCGTACTGTCGGGGCCAGCATGCGCCCCGCTGGGGAAAATCCAGCAGGACATCATCCTCGGGACCGAGGAGAACTTCCGCCGCAAACCAATCTGGTTTGAGGTGGTGAACCTAACGATCTCCTATCATGCTCTCCTCGGGCGCCCTGCCCTCTCCAAGTTCATGGCCATCCCCCACTACGCGTACCTCAAGACAAAGATGCCAGGACCCCACGGCGTGATCACCGTCGCCGTCTATTTCAGATGGTCGATGGAGTGCGCCTTAGCCGGTTCCAAACTGGCAGAGGCCCTCATCATAGCCAAGGAAAAGCGCGTGATCATGCGCAATGTGTCCATGGCCCAACAGGACATACTGGCTAGCAGCAAACCGGCTGGAGAAGGAGCTTTCTAGCCGGCAAAGGAGACAAAGAGGATCCTGCTCGACCCCTCCGACCCGACTAAGTTCGTCACCATTGGTGCCGGCCTAGACAGCAAATAGGAAAGCACGCTCGTCGACTTCCTCCGTGAGAATCAGGACATCTTGGCATGGTCCCCCAAGGACATGCCGGGTGTGCCAAGGTAGTTCGCCGAGCACTCACTTCATGTGCATCCGGATGCCAAGCCGATCAAGCAACCTCTGCCACGGTTCGCAGAGGAGAAGACGAAGATAATCGGAGACGAGATCACTCGGCTCCTTGCAGCCGGGTTCATCATGGAAGTGTACGACCCGGACTGGTTCATCATGGAAGTTAGCTGGAACAATATCAAAAGAAAATTCAAGACAAAGTTAAAGGAAACTCAAGAGTTCAACATTAACAAGCAAAAGGGAGACGAAGCTCCCACAAGTTACCCGGCATCAGAGATAGCCGGTACAGATAGACAAGTTTCACGCATAATCTAAAACAAGACAAATACACCTGACATCCCGGAGTGGTGACTAAGCGGCAAGAGCCTTGCCGTGAGGAGCACCTTGACCAGCAGAAGCTTCAGGCGAGGGAGGAGGCGCACAGCTCGTTCCGGTTACGGCGCCCTCGGGTGGAGGCATCGGGCCTTCCACGTCAGGAGTGTCGACAGACTCTGAGTCGGTGAGCACCTCGTCGGGATCCACGTAGTCGGTAATCTTGATGGCAGACCCCTCGGAGCTCCGGATGGGCTTGGCGGACGGCGCCGGCACGAAAGCCTCCGTCGATCTTCTCGACACGGGCGTCCTTGTACCATGAGAGCATGAGGGCCAGAGCCATCTCCGCTCCAGCTCGTGCCCCCAAGTCCCGCAGCCGGTCGAGCGCAGCCGGCACCTCTCCCACCTTCACATCTAGCTGCGCCATCGTCTCCAGAACCGGAGCCTCCGGCCACATGCAGGAGAATACATCCCGTGCCGCTTGATGAAACGTGGCAGCTTCTTCGCCAAGAAGGACGACGAGCTCCTGGGCCGTCGGCTGCGCTCCCGGCCAGTTCTCCTGCAACCGATTGTAGGCCAGCAGGTCTATGCCAGGGTAAAAGGCTGTCAGAAAAAAGAGTCAGATCCGGCTACCGGATCCGAAAAGAAAAGAAGACGGAAAAAGGAACTCACCCTTAGCCGTGTGGCCGACCTCCATCAGCTCCTCCACCAGAGCCTTCTCCTTCATCGCCAGCCGTTTAATCTCCTTCTCTTGGTCCTTGTTCTAGTCCTCGAGAAGGTTGAAGGCGTCAGTCCGGCTGGCGAGCGAGGCAACGCGCTCCTTGATGGTGGCTTCTAGACCGTCTACCCACGCGTGCCAATCCTTATTCTGCAACCGCAGAGTGGTGTTGGACTTGCTCAGCCGGTCGTTCGCCTTCTTCAGGCAATCGATCTCGCGCTGAGCGCACACGAGGATGGCTGCAATACAACCGGCTATCAGTAAAAAAAATAACGGACGAAGCTAACTTACTCTAGGAAGTCCCATTGGCAGCAGCAAGCTTCTGCTCCAGGGACCGATTCCCACTGGCTGTGGCCTCCAGCAGCCGGATCTCCTTCACTGCCAGCTCGAGCGTGGCGGCTAGGTCCGTTTGTGAGGCGGCAGAGGAAGCGTCGTCGTCCATGGTGTTGACGGCCAAGGACTCCTTCGCTGCGGCCACCGCCATTCGCCATTCCTTCCCGGGCTCCTCGTCGGAGTTGTCATCACCGACAACGACGAGCTCCTTGCTGGCAGCCCCCCGCACGCCCGCAGAGGAGCCATCCGGCTGGGAGGACTCCGCTTCTGGCTGAGGACCTTCCGGCTCGGCGGAGGCAGCCGGCTTAGCTCGAGAGGGAGGCGGAGGCGGAGGCGGCGCCTCAAAAGAAGGAGAGGCGCTGGCTGGCACAGTCGGGGAACGGGGCAACGACCCGGTCGGCACTCGTGCCGGGCTCGCGGCTCCGAAAGAGACCAGCGTGCTAAGAAGAAGGAGGAGAAGGCAAAGGCAAATAAACCAAAGTCAGAAAAAGAAGGAAAAAGGGAAGCAGACAGAAAACACTGAAAGGAAAAGGGGGAGAAGGGACGTACCCCGGCACAACTAGGGGCGGCCCCTTCTTCCGGCCAAGGCGGCTCGGCGGTAGGGTGCTAGACCGGCTCCTCTTGGGGGCCGGCTCTTGGGGGACGGCTCCTCCGACGCGGGCTGGCGGGAGCTGGACCGGCTGGAGCCGCTCCCGCCTGCCTCGCCGTCCGTCGCGGAGCGTGTCGCCGGATCCACGGTCGGCGCGGCCTCCTCCTCCTCCTGAACCTCCGCGTGCGGGTCGGCAGCCGGCTCGTCATTCCGGCTGGGAAAGGCATCGCCATCCCTGTCTGACTCCTCGCCGGACTGCCGAGCACACGGCTCGGGCAAGTCAGGTGTGAACTCCTCAAGGGGAGCCTCACCCTCGTCGCGAACAATGCAAGCGAACATCTGCCGAATACAAGTAGTCAGCCGGACAGGAAGAACAAGACGAAGTTTTCGGCTACAAGAACTTACCCGGGGCACGCGGTTTTCCTGGCTGTAGGGCGCCAGACTGAACTTCCAGTTCTCCGACAGTCGCTCCTTAGTGATTGCCCACACCCACTCCTTCAAGTTGTGGTAGCAGGGATCACGGCGCGACAGCCGGGTCGGGTCTAGCCGGCCGGAGTAATAGCACATCTTGTGCGCCCGCTGCTGCATCGACATCATCAGCCGGGACATCTAGCTGAGGGTGATGTCTAGGCCGGTTAGCCGGCAGGTGATGAGGGAGCGCATGCGCTGCAGCATCGCGTCCGTCTCTGCCTTGTCACCATGGATCTATAGCTCCCAGTTCTACCGGCTGGACTCGAGATCCTGGAAAGCCGGAAGATTGATCCGGTCGACGTTGGTAACGTTCTTGGCGTAGAAGTACGACTGCTGCCACAGCCGTACCGTGTCCTGAAGCAAGAACTTGGGGTAGCCGGATTGGGTGCGGGAGTAGATGGAGGAGCCACCACAGACGACTAGCAGCCCCTTCGTGTACTGCACTTGCGGCCGAACTCGGAAGAGCCAGCAGAAGAGCCCGAGATCCGGCTGGATCCCGAGGTAGCTCTCGCAGAACGCCATGAAATGCGCCAACGTCCTGATGGCGTTGGCGCCAAGGTGGTGGAGGCGGAGATCGAAGAAGGCGAGAAACGTCAAGAAAAAGGGGTGCACCGGAAGAGCAAACCCGCGCACAAGATGGGAGAGGAAGATGACGCGCTCCCCCTCTGCCGGGTGCGGCGACACCTCCCCCACCGGTGCCAACCGCACAGCCACCTCCTATGGCGGCGGAAGAACGCGGGTGGAACGGTACTTCGTGATGTGGTCCTCGGTGACGGAGGAGCCGCACCATGCCCCGCGGTCGGCGGCCATCTCCGGCTGACGGGGGGAGCAGCGACGGAAGAGTGGCGGTGGCCCGTAACGACGACGACAACGAGCGTGCAGCGCAGCGGGCTACGGCGCAGAAGGCAAGGGCGCAGAAGCAGAAGCACGCGAAGGAGGAGGAGACTGCAGCGGGGAGCGAAGGAAAGGAACTGCCTCCCCCGCGGCGTCCCTTTAAAGGGCTGGAAGGGAAACCGTCAATGAAGCCACGTGGCGCGCATCCGGACGGCCCTCACCCCAACTGCCGCCTAGATCCAGTGTGCCGAAGCGGGATGCGCAGAAGATCCCGGAACAGGAACCGAAGAGCCGGACAACGGTTTCCCGAGGCGACGTGTGACGGGACGTTACGCTGCCCGCAGCAGAGCAATGATGGTGCGTGCGCGCGTGGCTGGCGTCAGCACTGACGTCACGAGTAGCGCAACCGCCAAGCTCAGCGGACCAAATTCAAAAGGGAGGAGCGCGGCAGATATTTAAGGGCGGAATCCACACACGGTCGGGGGCTAGTGTCGGGAGGATGACCCCCACGTACCCCAACCGGACAAGGACCAGGCAGTCGGATCGCGTCCAGCTGACCAAGCACAGCCGGACAGGGCAAGCCGGCCGCTACCGTTCGTTCGGTCAATGGTCAAAGAAATAGCCGCTACGGACGTAGCCGGACCCAATCAAGGAGACAATCGGTGACGACATGCGATGCACGCCCTATACGATGACAAGACTGGCAACCACCCGGCCATGCTGAAGACTTTGTGGGTGTGACGCAGGAACAGTGGCCCGATGCTGACGACAGGCTCGCACGGCGTCCACTTTGCCTATGACAACCATACCGCTCATACTCCGACAAGACACACCATATCGGACACTGTAGAAGACCAGCCCGCTGGGACCCGCATGTGGGGCCCGCCAGTCAGATTGGCCAGTGAGACTGTTGCCTCTCTGCCTATATAAGGAGAGGCAAGGCCTAAGTAGAAAGGGTTGGTCTCATAGCATTTAAGGCAGTAGCTAGCAGATACAGATCAAGGAGCACTTGTAGTTCATATATTCCACATAGTCAGATCCGGCAGGAGTAGGGGTGTTACCTCATCACGAGGGCCCCGAACCTGGGTACTTCCTCCGTCCAACTACGCTCGCTTGTACCCAATCCCGCCTGCGGACGCCGTCAATAGCTTCCCTGCTAGTCCCCACGCCGTCAATAGTACTTGTCACCATGTAATGTACAGTACTACGTACGTAGTACTTTCATACTATATTGTAGTATCAATACTTGCAACATCATTTATACTATTGCTTGTACTAGGCACCATGTATGTCATAATATACTTTCATACTGTATTGTAGTATCAGTACTTGTAACATTATTTCCACTATTGCTTGTACTAGGCACCATGTACGTAATAATATACTTTCATAGTATGTGTTTGATATTTCACCATTCAAGCACTCAAGCTGCCGTACCAAATTTTCTAGGCTATTAATTTTGGCATGACAATTAGTAGTACTGTATTGTTGGCAAGGATTGCTTTGTCCACAGCATTCGTCACCTTACCACATTAATTCCCTCACTAGCCCTAGCCCCAGCTCTCTCACACAACAATCCTTAATCGGCATTGCGCTTCCCTCCATTGACGACCACCACCGCTGCAACTTACTCGTCTTAGCCGGGTCAGCTATGAGTGGTGGCCCTGCAACCTCATCAATAGAGCCATCACATCCCTCGGACATCGTCGTGGCAGTGCGGTATGTACATAATCCCCGAAACCCTTGATATTGATGATGAGATGCGGTCAAGCTTCTATTAGCGCTTGGTTAACATTGGGTTGGTGTTGAGTATAGTTCCTATCTAGTGCATTTAAGTCGTTTGTATACTACTGTTTAGTTTTACACATGCAAGCTAGTTCCGGGGCTAGATCTACGGTGAATTGTAATAATAAGTTCAAATTTTTTGTTGATTCATCTACGGCTGATGATGATTTGGGAGGCCACTCGACATGTTTTTCTTTAGATTGGTCTCAGAGGAGGAGGTCCGTTTAATTTGGGCCAGTTAGGGCAGCTGCTGCCCTACCCTGATTTTTGCCAATATTTCAAGTATATATATGCATCTCTAGCATCGACAGCAGATAGAGCTCATCTAGTTCATTCGTTCATTTGTTCTGGGTGTTTGGTAGTTGTACTGATCGATAAGGAACTACACTAATGTGATGCCTAGACCTTGGAAGTAGTACTAATATAACCGATGTTCATGCTAGCTAGAGTTAAGACTTTAATTTGTGTACTTCGATAAGAAAATTGCTCCACTTTAATTTCTTAGCTGATCTTGTATTGTACTCTATCAGCTAATACTGTACTATTTCACAATTATTGACAGCTAGTAGAGACATTATCTGTCCATGGGATTTTTTTTGCAGTGTTTGGGCAAGAAGCTCAAGCTTGGAGAGAGTCATCATCGAAGAAGACAAGAGAGCCTTGTGCAGTCTGGATGGAGGGGCGAGGCAGGAACACCCACGTGGAGAACACCTGTGACGAGTTCTGCAAGATGTTCTTAATACCGGGAGGGTTAGACATGCGGAGCATACCCAGCTCTTTTTTGCCAATGTTTGGCGGTGAGTATCCAGAGGCCATCAAGCTGAATATATGCAAAGCCTGCAGCTGGGACGTTGAGCTGAAGAAGCAAGATGGCAAGGTAATCCTTGATGAAGGATGGCTAGATTTTGTGAAAGCACATCACTTGAAGGTAGCATACTTTCTGGTATTCTAGAAGCTTGCCACCACTTCCTTTAAGGTGATAGTATTTGATCATGATAACTACGAGAAGGTGATCAGATGTGCAGGTTATTACCCATCATTTGATGGACAATTTACTATATCATAGGTGTATTAATGTAGTGACTGTTCTCTTCTAATTATAACTATTTTGTAAAGAGGTACTTTAGAACCTTCCGTTATCATGCATCGTGTTGGAACACAGTTGTACTTAATCGCGCTAGGCTCCAATGTGGAGGTATTTACTGTACTATGTTTGCAGCAAAACTGCAAAACAAACATCTAGTGTACTACTGCTAGTATTGTACTACCTCATGTTCCACAGTATAATCCTTTTTAGCAAACTAAACAATCATCTTGTAAGTTCGGCCGCATACAAGAGTTGTGGTGTGTTGGTGTACCTAACAATCAAGTGGGTAGGTGTAGTACAACTCCTGTATGCAGCGGAACTAACGAGATGATTGTTCGTTGTACTCTACTGCTAGTAGTAGTACGTATTATACTAGTACAAGTGTATACTACTAGGTAGGACTACTCTTTTTTAGGAAAATAGAAGCTGTAAATAAACATCATATGGTTAAACATGACAGCAGTAGTAACTCTAGTCGGCGTGCACGGCAGCATGCCGGCCTAGCTATAATGGCCCAGGTTGTGACTTGGTTAATTTAGTGCATGGCAGCATGTCAGCCTAGCTATAAAATACGTCAAGATTTCAAATGGTTAATTTAGTGCACTATAGTGTGCCAGCCAAGCTAATCGGTGTCCTGGATGCAGCTCCAGAGGACTTGCAAAAAAACCTTGTTCAAAGAGCCATCCCATCTTCCCCATCTCAGTTATTTTTATCCCCACTCACCAACATCGCTTGGCCCCGAAATTGGGATCGTCTCTAGTGCGCGCTTTGCACATTTTCGTCGCCATCTCGCCCGCTGTATCGAATCTTGCAGGCCGCACCACCCCTCTCCCAAAGTTCCCCGATAGTCATACCCTGGTCCGACCTCTTCCCCCAATCCATCCTGATGTCACAATCGACGCACACCCAATTGCACGGTGTCGGGAACAAGGTTGGCGACGACATTTAAAAAAATGCTATGTGTCTGGACACTACCAGTGCCGCCCGGCTGGCCGCATGCTCCAAGGAGCTGTACCGCCAGGTCGCGGGCGGAACAGGTAGCAGATGCCCCAACTAACACTACGGGACATTCGTACCCTACAAGGACGTCTACGACCACATAATCTGGTGCTTTCACGGCCAGCAAGTCTGCATGGAGCCTGGATGCGAGTTCATCACCTCGTTGGTGGATCTAACACCTATGGTAGAGCTCGTCCGCCACCTCAGAGTTACCCACTCAAGGGCTGCACCCATAATGACCTATAGCCACAAACACTGGGAGCCGTCTAAGCCGGTGCCCACAAGAGGCTCGCGGAGAGTGGATATCATCGGCATTGGGAAAGAGGGCACCGTGTTCATCGCCCAAATTGATGGCCACACCACGGACATCATCATATCCCTAGGTACATCAATTCATGGGCGTGGGAATCGGAGTGGTACAAGGTGAAGCTTTGTCCACTGTCTCTATGACATGAGCTCCATGCGGCCAAAATGGTGGCGACATCTAAGATGACGAGCAGGCCATCATCGCCGAAGTCACCCTAGAAGGGCTCAGGTCATACCTGTCACAGCCGTGGTGTTACTTGGAAGCTTCTGAACCGTTTGTCGGAATTCCCTGTGGATTAGGAGTATTGCATCGACAAGTTTCAAAAGTGAGATAAAACATCTAAATATTCTTTGTGATGATCCCAATGTTAAGATATGTAACGTCGTACTAATTAATTAATACTTTATGTTGGTGACAGATTCAGGGAGAGGTGGAACAAGTTTGCGGAAATATATACCTATTTCCAATGTACGCTGCTGACATAGTGGGCCCACAAGAGACTGTGTGACAAGGAAAGCATAACAGGCAGGAAAGAGAGCACTACCCGACTAGCACTTGACAAGCTGTTGCGTTATGCCAAGTATTTTGTATGGAGGTCTTGACTTGCTACTGCTAATCTATTTTGTAGTAATACATATATTCTGGTACTTGTTCAGATCGACCGATCGAGTGCTGAATAAGGACTCTTTACTTTTGAATCATGGCCTTGCTACAACTATTGAATTTCAATGTCTGCAATACTAAATCTGGCATTTCTTTTGGCGATTGTCTGTACTGCTGAATCGATCACTTTGAAATGTTATTGAATATGTCAAGTGGTGTTGAATATGAACTGGGAACCTGTAGATATTTTTTGTCTTATTCTGTACTGCTCAATCTTCAAATGCTACTCAATCTGTCAAATGTTATGTCGTTATTATTACCAAGGTATTTTATAGCACTAATACTGATGTACTGGAACTTGTTTAGATCAAGTGCAGTAGATGGTCTTGCTTTCCTTTTTACACTTGGCTTTGTTACAATCTAGATGAGGCTTGGGCATTTTGGGATGCATATATGGGGGTCACACAGGTATTGATGTGAAGAGGAGGCATGCGCACAAAAGCATACTTGATCGTCAGTTTTGCTTGCTCCAATGATCGAGTGTGTTTGGAGAAAAGGGAAAATTGATTGTGCGACAAGGTTTTTAGAGATGAATCATGAATGGGTTCTCTATGTACTGCTATTGAGTTTTAGCGTCTGTATAGCTGAAATAGTCACTTTGGAATGCTGCAGAATCGGTCAAGTGCTGTTAAATATGAACTAGGAATCTGTTGATATTTTTTCTGTTTTATTCTGTACTACTGGATCTTTCAAATGCTACTGAATTTGAAAAAAAGTTCTGTCATTGCTGCTGGGCTGCTTGCACTAGAGCTTTTGCCTGTGTCATCGAAACCGTTGGATGTGTTTTGCACCGAAATGAGAGGGTACCAAGTGAAGTCATTGCATACCAGTCCAGTTTCAGCGCATGTGGTCTATGTCCCTTGTTCTTTAGATATTTTTAGATGAATATATGTCAAAATAATTATCCTTTTTTTCCTCCAGTAGTGAGGTCTGTGTTCTGAATCCGTCCGAGACACAGCACAATGCAAATTTTACTAAAGAGGATGTAAAATCTAGCCCATTCGGCCCCTCTTTAGCCCAGAACAATTTAATTCGACCTTGTAGGGGTCAGAGGACTTGCTGACGATAGCCCATTTAAATATTTATCAAGGAGCCCATGGATAATAGTGCATGGAGTATAGACCATTCAGTATAGGAGATGTAGAATAACCCAAAACGTTTAATTCGGCGTTTTTGGAATTGCCCTTTAAAATAAAAAAACCTACCCATGTTTTTAAGAAACTACTCCATTATCTAGCATTTAATAAATTGAGATGCTAGGATTGCTTCCCTTTTATTTTAATGAGAGAGATAATATGGACACATAAAATCTTTTTAAGAAGGCTCATATATAAGTTTTAGGTACTATAAAGATTTTTAATGAGAACATTTATCTTAATTGTTTATTGTAGTGGCAACACATATGGTTTATATGTGTTTTGAAGTCTTGAGTTCGATTTTCTGTTCTTGACATAAAATTATCTTGGGTTTACATTTTTTTCTAGTAATATTGCTTTATGGAGAGGCTGACATCGCAGACCCACAAGCCTACAACATCCCTCGAGTTTAATGGTCGGGTTTGAAAAAAGTTAAATACTTGTACAGAGAGGATGGCATCAGGGACCCACCCGCTAGAACATACGAGGATGCATCTGGGACCCACAAGCCAGAACATACCAGAGAAGTTGACATGGGGAACTCAGCAGCAAAACCATACACAACTGCCACATCGAGCAATGTTGCCAAGGTCAAACAGCGAACGCAGCCGAAAAAAGTCCATCATACACAGGTTTGATTACAGAGAGACCAACATGTGGGACCCAGTAGCACAACCTTATACATGTTCTCCCTCGAGCGATGTTGCCAAGTTCAAAACAGGGAGGCGCGAGCAAGAAAAAAGTCCGGCATGCACACATTTCTTCTACTGAGAGGCTCACATGGGGGACCCAACAACCTGGAATAACGGCTGATGCATCGAGCAACGCTATCAAGTTAGAAACACGGAGGCGCAACTGAGGGCAAAAATTCCATCATACACGTTTCTTCTAATGAGTGGATGACATGTGGGGCCCAGCAGCATGATTAAATGGTAGATGCAGCGAGCAACGCTATCAAGTTCGGAACATGGAGGGGCGACTGAGGGAAAAAACTCTATCATACACATGTTTCTTCTAATGCAAGGATGACATGTGGGGTCCAGGAGTTTGATTAAACGGTAGATGCATCGATCAGCGCACAAGTTCGGAACAGGGTAGCGCGAGCGAAGAAAAAATTCCATCATACACACTATTCTTGTAATGTGAGACTGACATGGGGGACCCAGCAGTGTGACTAAACGGCAGAGAGATCGAGCAACACTATCGAGTTGAAATCGGGCAGGCAATAGCCAAGGAAAAAAATTCCATCATGCACATGTCTCTTCTAATGAGAGGATGACATGTGGGACCCAGCAGCATGATTAAACGGCAGATGCATCGAGCAACGCTATCAAGTTCAGAATAGGGTAGTGTAGGCGAAGGAAAAAATTTCCATCATACATACGATTCTTCTAATGAGAGGCTAACATGTGGGACCCAGCAGCCTGACTAAACGGCAATCTTATCACTCAAGGAGGAGGTTTCTTCAACATAATTTACCTTCTTACCTTGTTAAGCTCTTTCAGTATGCCATTCAGAATAGTTAACCATCATATTATCCAGAAGCTTTGTTGCAGAACCCAAAGTAATGGTCATAAAGGTACATCCAGCAGCAGAGTCCAATAGGTTCCTCGAAGAATAGTTCAATCCTGCATAAAAGGTTTGGATGATCATCCAAGCATCCAGTCCATGAGTGGGACAATTCTTTACCAAAGATTTCATTCCTTCCCAAGATTGAGCAACATGTTCATTATCAAATTGTTTAAACTTCATTATTTCACTTCTCATAGATATAATCTTAGTAGGAGGATAGTATTTTCCAATGAAAGCATCTTTGCATTTAGTCCAAGAATCAATACTATTCCTAGTTAAGGAATTCAACCATTCTTTAACTTTTCCTCTCAGAGAGAAAGGAAACAATTTCAGCTTAATAATATCTCCATCTATATCCCTATGCTTTTGCATCTCACAAAGTTCAACAAAGTTATTTAGATGAGCAGCAGCATCTTCATTACCAATACCAGAAAATTGTTCTCTCATACCAAGATTGAGGAAAGCAGGTTTTATCTCAAAGAAAGTAGCTTCAGGAACAGGTGGAGCAATAGGTGTTCTCATAAAATCATTGTTGTTGGTGCTAGTGAAGTCACACAACTTAGTGTTTTCAAGGGTAGTCATTCTGTTGTGTTTTTGATAAAGAAAGCAAACTTTTAAAACTATTTTTTGTGTGTTTTTGATAAAGAAACAAGCAAACAAAGCAAAGTAAACTAAGCAAAACAAAAATAACAAAGTAAAGAGATTGGTTATGAGGGACTCCCCATGTGAAGATGTCCTTGACGCCCCGGCAACGACGCCAGAAAAAGAGCTTGATGGCCCAAAATATATTGAGCTCATTGGGGAACCCCAAGAGGAAGGTATGATGAGCACAGCAGCAAGTTTTCCCTCAGTACGAAACCAAGGTTGTCAATCTAGTAGGAGCAAGGAAACACTCCAAAGGTGTTGCTAGCTGAACATTGGCAGGGCGCACTACCGGTGCCAGCAGCAACGTGGAGACCTGCACACACAACCACAGAACTCTGTCCCCAACTTGCGATGAGGTTGTCAATCTGACCGGTTTTGCTGATAACAAAGGATTAAACATATCGAATGGAAGGAAGTAATAGTTTGTAGAAAGTAAACACAAAGGAGTAAACAGTTTGTAGATTGAAAGTAAAAGAAAGGACCGGGGTCCATAGTTCACTAGAGGTATCTCTCCTTAAGATAGATAACATGCTGGGTGAACAAATTACAGCGGGTCAATTGACAAACATCAAGAAAGCATACAAGAATATACTAATCATCTTGACTCCTTTGAGATTCGATTGGGAATTACAACATTATAGATAGACCGCCATCCAACTACATCTATGACTAATAATCAACCTTTAGGTTATCATCCGAACCCCCTCCAGTATTAAGTTGCATGCAACAAATTATTGCTTTATGAATTGTGTGTAAAGTAAACAATACAATTGATCTATGAACAAAGGGTTGTTGTTTTCTCCCTAGTAGCAATAGCACATCTAGTACCTTAGAGATTTTACATCACTTCCCAGTTACGGAGGCATGAACCAACTATCGAGCATAAATACTAACTCTTGGAGTTGCTAGCATTTACTTGGCCAAGATAGCTACTAACAACGAAAAGCATGCAAGATCACAAATAACAAAGACATGATAGAATCAATAATCAATCTGAAATAGCATCTCAATATCCATCGGATCGCCGTAAACACAACATGCAGAATTACAAATAGATGATCTTGATCATGAACGGAGCTCACAAGATCTAAACATGATAGCACAAAGGAGGAGAACCAGCCATCTATCTACTACATGGACCCGTAGTCCAGAGATGAACTACTCACGCATCACACCGGAGGCTTGCATGATGATGAAGAAGGCCTCCAGGGTGAATTGCCCTCTCTGGCAGGGTGTCGGGAAGAGCTTCAGATCCCTCCCGGTCTAGGGATGGAGATGACAGTGGCTACAAACTCTTTCATGGTATTTTGATCGGGTACTTAGGGTTTCCATATTAGAGGCAATATATACGCGGAAGGAGAGGCCGAGCGGTGCTGGAGGCGACTAGACCACCCCCTAGCGCGGGCCAATCCTGGCCGCGCAGCCAGGTGGTGTGGCCCGGCCCTAGCCCCTCTCCGTCTCGTATTCTGGCTCCAGATGTCCCCCGGTGAAATAATAACTTTGGATTTTGTCCCATCCAATTTCGAGAATATTCATTTTCGGACTTCCTCAAACCAAAAATAGCAGAAAATAGGCAGCTGGCACTGTGGCTCTTGTTAATAGGTTAGTCCAAGAAATCATATGAAAAGTACTCCAAAGTGTGGACAAAACACAAGAAAGTAGATAAAACCAAGAATGGAACATCAAAACTTATAGATACATTTGCAATGTATCAACATCCCCAAGTTTAACTCCTGCTCGTCCTCGAGTAGGTAAGTGATAAAAAGAAAGAATATTTTTTGAGGTGACATGCACCATCATAAATTTGATCAAAGTATTTGTAAAACATTCAAAGCTGGGATCAAAGTACTTCAATCATAACATGAAAGACAAAGTTCTAGCAATAAGACAAAGAAATATGTTGCAACATGAAAAGGCACAAACAAAAGATTCATGATAACACTGCTTGGCAAGACGTTTGTTTGATTCACATAAAGAAAACATAGCATAGTGGCATTCAGCTTGTCCCTCATAGAGTAGCAAAACATAAATGCATAGGACACCTTCAAAGTTCATAAGAGTGACTAGATACAAATAGTTTAAAACAAGCAATATCAAGTTATGCATCAATCAATTAGTCTTGGGACAATGCACATAGAACTAAGAATGGCCACCATGATCTAAAAGTAGGTGCATAAAGATAGAAGGTGGAGAATCAATATAATGGTGGAAGAAAGGCCTTCATAGAAGGAAGCAGAGATTCAAGTTTCATAAAGAGCTTCCAAAAATTATGGTACTTATAGCTTTCAGCTCTCATTGCCCCTATCATAAGCATCTTGAAGTGATTAAGGTTAAAGTGAACAAACTATGGCGTACATGCTTGACGAACTATAAGTTAGAAATCTCATGTCCCTTGAATACGAGGGTCGCGCCTCATGCTACTCAAGTTTAGTCATCGATAAGTTCTTGTCATCGTATGTACATGTGTATCATAGAGAACCGCCAACGGGGTACCCCTTGCCCGATGATACGGAAGAATCCCCATATCAAAATGACAAGGCAAGCAGACAACGAGCATCTCAGCAATCTTCTTATTTACCATGGGAATATGGTGCTTTTTTCTCTCTTTCCTCTTTCCATAATCTCTTTTTTTCTCTTTTTTTTCTCAATGTAGGACTCTTTTTTTATAAGAAGAATGCTTCATAGACAGCTCATTATGGTTACGCTACAGGTTTCCACCATGTCAGCATGGATTAGACCAGCGGCCCAGGTGTTTCTCTAACACATATACATAACTCCATGGACTTACAAGCTCCCCTTTCATTTCACATCGACGACATCCATCGACAAACGAGCATGATATCAACTAGGTACAAAGTACCAGTGCAATGTTGAAAGCATTCCCCATGACATCATGGTTCTGCTAATCCCCAACAAATAAGTGCAAGCATATACACCATAGACGACACAATGGTTCAAGTTTATTAAGGGCAAGAAAATTAAAGTGTGCCATCAAGTTCGTGAGCGCTTTAATCACTAGTTTTCTCATAACAAGTTTAATTTGGAAGGTAAACAAAAACTTGAATATACTTGGAATAGCTTAAGCTAGTAGGTAAGTATGGTGGACTCATTGGAATAACTTGGTTTAGGGAGTTCGATGCACGAGTTGAACTCATACTTAGTTGCGGAGGCTAGCAAAAGACTGGGAGTGACAGACTAGGAGAGCAATAATGGCCATAATCATGCAGAGCGACAAAACATTATTGATCAAAGCCTAAAGTGATAGTACAAGTTGAAAACTAAAGGATCATAAAGGCTTAAGGTGACTTGAGATAGTCATAACATGGTGTGAACATGCGCCAAGTTAACCCAAATAAAGCATCAAAGGAGAATACCACTATACTATGCTTTAATATGCTAATACAACGCATGATTCATCCAAGGCACGTTAAGCAATATCAATTGTTTATAACAAGTCATGCTACAGCAAAGAATACTAAGCCAAAGCCAAAACAATATCAAGCATGGCATGACAAAGCATAGGCCATAGTCAAAAACAAGCTCTCTTTACCACTTAAGCATGAACTTTCCTACTATTTTCCAAATCAAACCAAACTGTTTGAAAACCAATGTATGAAAGAGGGGGTCCAACCAATTTATTCAGAAAACTAAGAAAACAAAGAAAATGAAAAACCAAAACGAAAACAAAAAAGAAGATGCTCCAAGAACAACACAACTGTGCATGAAACAATAAAAATGAAGCGTTTGGAAGAAACCTGGGATTTTTATTGATGAAGAGGGGGATGCCTTGGGTATCCCCAAGATTTGACGCTTGTACTTCTTGGATATTTCTAAGGGTGAAATGCGTGGCATCCCCAAGCTTGAGCTTTAGTCCATCCTTCATCTCATTACTCATTCCTTCCATACACCTGAAATTTTTTCCTTCATACAAAACTTCACACAATCTTTATTAGCAACATTAGTGCACTCAAGATAATAAGTCTTTAAGGTTCAGTTCTAACACCAATAAAACTTGAATTAAAACACTAGCTACTGCAGCACTTCCCTCAAAAATCTCAATTCCCCAAAAGAACTCAAAAAGGAACCAACAAGAAGCAAATGCAGAAAATGGCAGAAATCTATCAAAACAGACCAGCAGGTGAAGACGAATTTTTTCGAAGACCTTCTGTTGGTCAAAACAAAAAGTGTTGAACTAATGAAAGTTAGATAACAACATGGGGCAGAAGCACAAAAATTCACGCCTCAAAATGAAGGACAGAGAGTTTACACGAATTTTTACGGCGAAGCACAGAAATCTGTTTCGAGACAGCAACTTTCCCAATCATTACTTCTCTCTCATTAGAGGTTACTCTTGGCACAAAAAGTAAATAAAAAGGATAATGAGCGGTTATTACTGAATTAATAACTTCCAAGACTCATCTAAAACTTTTGGGTTATCTCCTAACAAGTACTTTTTTTAACGCCTTTAAGTTAGGCATAAGAAGCAAGAAAAAGAATCAAGTGTTCTCAAACGAAGAAGCATTAAGAGAAAATTTTGTTTTCATAGGAGAGGCAAAAGATCTCTTCTCTCTCTTCTTAGGGAAGTGTTCTATAACTTTCTTCAGTGGGAGTTGATATTTAATGGTGCCTTCTTTCATATCAATAATGGCACCAACCGTTCTAAGAAAAGGTCTTCCCAAAGTAATAGGACAAGAAGCATTGCATTCAACATCCAAAACATAGAAATCAACAGGGACATAGGCATTGTTAACCATAATAAGAACATCATTAATACTCCCCATCAGTTTCTTTTTAGCATTATCATCAAGTGGGACATTCAAATAGCAATCCTCAAGTGGTGGCAAAGCAAGCATATCATAAATCCTTCTAGTCATAATAGAAACACTACTATCAAGTTCACATAAAGCTTTGAAATCAAAATCATTCACTTTCATATTAATGATGGGTTCCCAACCATCTTCTTGTTTTTTAGGAATAGAAGCTTTATGTTTCATCTTTTCTTCTTTAATTTTTATGAGAGCATCAGTAATGTGTTTTGTAAAGGCCATATTCATAGCACTAGCATTAGGACTTTTAGCAAGCTTTTGTAGTAACTTAATTACTTTAGAGATATTGCAACCATCAAGATCAAAATCATAATTATCATCTAAAGTAGTATAGCTATTACTAGCCTCAACACTAGTGGTAGTGATAGTAGAAACACTAATGTTTCTAGCAATTTGATCTTCTCTTTCCCACTTAGCATGCAATTCAGCTAATAGTCTAACATTTTCATCAATTCTTACTTGTATGGCATTAGTAGCTGCAAAGGGATTCTCATTAGTTTCAGGTTTAGCAGCCATTTTATTAATCAATGAAGATTGAGATTCAGACAAAGATGATATATTCCTTTCAGCATTAGAAAGTTTCAGTTGTAAACTAGGAATTTCCCTATTTAGACTCTCAAGTTGATGGCTAATGTTCTTCAAAATGGTAGATTGTTCCTCCATAATTTTAGTAAACAGTTGATTTTGTTCATATTGCATTTCCATGAAGTTCTTAGTGGCTCTTTCAACTTCTAAAATTCTTCCTTCACTAGGTAATCCAGGTTGCCATTATAACCATAAGTATTATTAGGAGGGTAAGGCCTATAATTGTTACTACCATAAGCATTTTTGCTAAAATTATTATTTCTTATAAAGTTCACATCAACTTGCTCTTCTGGAGAAACCAAACAGGCTAAGGGAACATGATTTGGATCAAGATGGGCTTTCCCATTAACAAGCATAGACATAATAACATCAATCTTATCACTCAAGGAGGAGGTTTCTTCAACAGAATTTACCTTCTTACCTTGTGAAGCTCTTTCAGTATGCCATTTAGAATAGTTAACCATCATATTATCCAGAAGCTTTGTTGCAACACCCAAAGTAATGGTCATAAAGGTACCTCCAGCAGCAGAGTCCAATAGGTTCCTTCAAGAATAGTTCAATCCTGCATAAAAGGTTTGGATGATCATCCAAGCAGTTAGTCCATGAGTGGGACAATTTTTTACTAAAGATTTCATTCATTCCCAAGCTTGAGCAACATGTTCATTATCAAATTGTTTAAACTTCATTATTTCACTTCTCATAGAAATAATCTTAGCAGGAGGATAGTATTTTCCAATGAAAGCATCTTTGCATTTAGTCCAAGAATCTATACTATTCCTAGTTAAGGAATTCAACCATTCTTTAGCTTTTCCTCTCAAACAGAAAGGAAACAATTTCAGCTTAATAATATCTCCATCTATATCCCTATGCTTTTGCATCTCACAAAGTTTAACAAAGTTATTTAGATGAGCAGCAGCATCTTCATTACCAATACCAGAAAATTGTTCTCTCATAACAAGATTGAGTAAAGCAGGTTTTATCTCAAAGAAAGTAGCTTCAGGAACAGGTGGAGCAATAGGTGTGCTCATAAAATCATTGTTGTTGGTGCTAGTGAAGTCACACAACTTAGTGTTTTCAAGGGTAGTCATTTTTTTTTTTGTTTTTGATAAAGAAAGCAAACTTGTAAAACAATTTTTTTGTGTGTTTTTGATAAAGAAACAAGCAAACAAAGAAAAAGTAAACTAAGCAAAACAAAAATAACAAAGTAAAGAGATTGGTTATGAGGGACTCCCCTTGTGAAGATGTCCTTGACTCCCCGGCAACGGCGCCAGAAAAAGAGCTTGATGGCCCAATATATATCGAGCTCATTGGGGAACCCCAAGAGGAAGGTATGATGAGCACAACAGCAAGTTTTCCCTCAATACAAAACCAAGTTTATCAATCCAGTAGGAGTAAGGAAATACCCCAAAGGTGTTGCTAGCTAAACATTGGCAGGGCGCACTACCGGCGCCAGCAACAACGTGGAGACCTGCACAACACAACCACAAAACTCTGTCCCCAACTTGCGATAAGGTTATCAATCTCGCCGGTTTTGCTGAAAACAAAGGATTAAACATATCGAAGGAAGGAAGTAATAGTTTGGAGAAAGTAAACACAAAGCAGTAAACAATTTGTAGATTGCAAGTAAAAGAAAGGACCGGGGTCCATAGTTCACTAGAGGTGGCTCTTCTTAAGATAGATAACATGTTGGGTGAACAAATTATAGCGGGGAAATGGCCAATCATCGAGAAAGCATACAAGCATATACTAATCATCTTGACTCCTTTGAGATTCGATTGGGCATTACAACATTATACATAGACCGCCATCCAACTGCATCTATGACTAATAATCCTCCTTCAAGTTATCATCCGAACCCCCTCCAGTATTAAGTTGCAAGCAATAGATTATTGCTTTAAGAATTGCGTGTAAAGTAAACAATATGATTGTTCTATGAACAAAGGATTGTTGTTTTCTCCCTAGTAGCAACAACACATCTAGTACCTTAGAGATTTCTGTCACTTCCACAGATTACCAGAGGCATGAACCCACTATCGAGCATAAATACTAACTCTTGGAGTTGCTAGCATCTACTTGGATAAGTTAGCTACTAACAATGGAAAGCATGCAAGATCACAAATAACAAAGACATGATAGAATCAATAATCAATCTGAAATAGCATCTCAATATCCATTGGATCCCCGCAAACACAACATGCAGAATTATAAATAGATGATCCTGATCATGAACGGAGCTCATAAGATCTAAACATGATAGCACAAAGGAGGAGAACCAGCCATCTAGCTACTACATGGACCCGTAGTCCAGAGATGAACTACTCACGCATCACACCGGAGGCTTGCATGATGATGAAGAAGGCCTCCAGGGTGAATTCCCCTCTCTGGCAGGGTGCCGGGAAGAGCTTCAGATCCCTCCCGATCTAGGGATGTAGATGACGGCGGCTACAGAATCTTTCGTGGAATTTTGATCAGGTACTTAGGGTTACATATCAGAGGCAATATATAGGCGGAAGGAGAGGCCGAGGTTGTGCTGGAGGTGGCCAGACCACCCCCTGGCACGGGCCAGGCCTGGCCGCGTGGCCAGGTGGTGTGGCCAGGCCCCAGCCCCTCTCCGTCTCGTATTCTGGCTCTAGATGTCCCCCGGTGAAATAATAACTTTGGCTTTTGTCCCGTCCAATTCTGAGAATATTCATTTTCTGACTTCCTGAAACCAAAAACAGCGGAAAACAGGCAGCTGGCACTGTGGCTCTTGTTAATAGGTTAGTCTAAGAAATCATATGAAAAGTACTCCAAAGTGTGGAGAAAACACAAGAAAGTAGATAAAACCAACCATGGAACATCAAAAATTATAGATACATTTGCAATGTATCAAGAGGCACGACCAAAAAGTATAGTCCGCTAGAGACACTGATATCCAAGACCCACACGCCTCAAAGGACTTCAGCAAGTCAACATCGCGTGAGGAAACGAAAATCTTGCTTTTTCCACGCACCAGCCGAGCTTCCTCCATGTTTTTAGCAATTCCGTCGTAGTAGAGGGCCGCGGAACTGGAATTAAAAGTTTTCCACCGGCCACGGCCGAGGCAAGAAATTCATCATGGAAGACGCGCCTTCTACAACGACCGTCGAGCCAAGTCGTTGGGGAAGGAAACTTTTCTGTAGTGATGTATCCAATGGTGGTTGGCCAAGATCCATGTGACATACATCTCGACTAATCAGAGCGCAGCCAAACTAAGACATGAGAGAGGGGAAAAGTGAGGAAAACTTTAGCAGGAGGGGAAAGTGAGGAAAACTTTAGCGGGAGGGGAAAACTGAGTAGAGCTACTGAAAACAAGGGCACTCAGATAAAAAATGACTAAGAGAAATTCAACCTTTTGGCATAACAAATGGAAAATGTGTTATTTGAACAAATTAATCCATCTTGGCGACATTATATTGTTTGCAACTCAAAGATACACAAGTGTTCCAAATTTGGCCTCATTGAAACAAAGTATGTTTTGGGATGGGTTATTTTGGAGGTTGCTTGAGTAGAAAGCTATGTATCTTCATGGCTAGTAGCTCATTCTAAGAAGGGTTTAAGAAGTGGTTTAGGGGATAAGTCCATTTCTCTTTATTTCCTTTTCCTTTATTATTCATGCTAGGTTGTAGATAACATAACAAGACTCCATGCGAAGGTTGCACTATGTTTTGACTTCTTTTTGAATTAAACTAACCCTAAAACCATTTTTTGAATTTAATCACTTAGAAAAATAAAAATGTGGCTGATCACAAGTAAATCCAAAATTTTCAACTTCATATGGTAAATAAATCCAAGATACACAAGTGTGCCAAATTTTGGATCAATTGGTCAATGTTTGCTATGGTTTAAGCCATGAACTAGCTAAACCCCATGTGTTGACCACATGTCGAGGGCAAAACTGAGTAGTGCTAACCAACTAGGTGGATGACCATAGAAACTTCCAATAACACATACATTATGAGATTATCCAACATACAAACTTGGGAGTATCACACTAGTTCGAATTCAATACAAACATTGACAGTAGTTCAAATTCATCATACAAAGTCAAATTAATAATTCAAATTCATTTTTTTCTTGGTCCTAGTGTTTTTCACTGATTTCACCACCTTGCTCTAGGTAATCCTAGCTGGAATATTTACGGAGTCCAGCATCATCTTCTTCGGTTTGTTCCCTTTGTGCTTTTTCTCTATATCCAATGAACCAAGTGCTTCAGTATGTCGTACAATTGGTTCAATCATGTTTCGATCCATTGGTTCATACGGTTCAAAATGCATAGGCATCATTTCTTCAATATCCTCTTGTGTAATTCCTTTACTTTAGAACTCTACTTCCAATGAATAAATTGCTTTATTCTCCTCTAAATCCATTGGTTCAAACTCCTCTCAATCCATTGCTTCAATCTCCTCTCGATCCATTGGTTCAATCTCCCCTGCATTTGGTTCAATCTCCTCTAGATCCATTGGTTCAATCTCCCCTGCATTTGGTTCAATATCATCTTCATTTGGTTCAATCTCCTCTTGATCCATTGGTTCAATCTCCAATGTATCCATTGCTTCATTCTCCACTGGTTCAAATACTTCATTCTCATATGAATTTGCTGCTCTCGCCTGATCATCCATTCCATAAGCTGGGTCCACTTCATTTTTACAAAGCCTAGCAATGTGCCCTACGATCCCACAATGTTTGCACTTACATCGTCAAGGTGATGCACCACCTCCGCACTATCTCTCATATTATTCTCCCTTGGCCTACCTGCTAGTCTAGTAAAAACTAGAGGGTATAGCTTGAAGCCTAGATCCACTTCCATCCATTGGTCTTTTCCCAACAAGGATGGAACATTCTAAGCATATGCTTCCTTAAATTTGGAAAAGGAGAAATACTCCGACACGTACTGATCCACTTCACCCTCTTCACCTCCTAGAACACCCATGAAAAACAATGCATGTATGCAGGGTTTCCCACGGAGCTGCCATTGCCTGCAATGGCATGTCCTACCAACCAAACTCACTGGATACCTCCATTGCCTATCTTTACTATTAGTGTATGTTACCTCAGCCTCCATTCATCTTCTAATGCATTTCATCTTCAATTGTTTTGCCCTGGCATGCAAAGTGTTAATCAAAGATGGGAGGATGAGATGGCCAGCATATACTGTTGATGTAATTCATTGATGCAAATCGATCTTTATCATGATCATCTGCGTAATCTTATCAAATGTTTGCCACAACATAAGCCCTTTCGATGACTTGACCTTTGCATTGAAACTCTCTGCAAGGTTACTTGTTACATAGTCTACCTTGCAAATTTCATTGAATTGGCTTCTTGACCACACCATTCCATGATGTGCATCCCAGTACTCCTTCACCGCAGGTTTTTGTTTATACAACACTTCCAAATGATATAGATGCTTCCTCAAACTGCATGTGTATGAAGCTGGCCATAGGTTATCAGTATAAACTTTACCCTTGAATTTCTTTATAAAATTCTGCATTAAGTGTTGCATACATTCACTATGCTCCACTCTGGGAAATATACTGCTTCTACGGCTTTCTCCAAACCTTTACAAGCATCCGTGTGGATAGTAATTCCTGGTGGATGACCTATAAGGTCACGCAAATTCTCCAGAAACCAAGTCCAACTTTCCTCTGACTCAATCTTTAAAACTCTAAAAGCAACAGGGAACATCGAATTATGGCCATCACCTGTAGTAGCAGCTACTAGTTGTCCTTTAAATCTGCCAAGAAGAGTTATTGTATCCACGGCCAAATAAGGCCTGCAACCATCCAGAAACCCTTGCTAGCAAGCTTTGAAACTAACAAAAGCCCTTGTAAAGCACTCCTTCTCCTTTGTCTTCCCTCTTATTTTGTACTTAACTTTATGCCTATCTATCTGTACAACACTACCTGGACTAGCCATCTCCACTTCAGCTTTGAAGCTGTAAAGCAACTGAAAACTTTCATTCCATGGGCCATTGATCCTATCAAGAGCCATTTACTTTGCATCGAACATCCTCATGTAAGGTACTGTAATATTAAACTTCTGAGAAACTTCTTTTATGAGCGTTGTTGCACCAAGGGATGGGTTCGCTCTCATCCAATACATGATTGCATCTGCCAACCACCTAGTCTTTGCTAGTTTTGTTTTGTCCGTTGGCTCTCCCCCTTGAGGTAGACAAGAATGTTCGAACTAGTTACTTTTTTTATCTGAATTGTTTTGTACAGTTAACAAACTCTACACAATGATCTAAAATACACAACTAGTTGTAATACCTGATCCAAACTGCTCCTGAGCATAGTGGATGCATGCATCCTCCACCTACACCTCTTCTATGGGCACTTCACTGTGAATCTTGCTGGCTCACTATTAATAACATCACAATCATTATTGGTGTGGATGCAATATGTAGTAAGGGCATTACGACAATCCCGCATCGTTTCAAATACGGTGCCTTCTGAAATCTTATGATCATTCCTATCCCAATCAATTACTAGCAAGTCCTCACCATCATACTCGGCTAAAACGAGATTGTCATTGTTCTCTTTGTCATAAGTGTCATCAAATCTGGCACCGTGGGTCATTTCCTCCGTGTATTGACCTCTAGTGCCTGTTAACTAAATCTATCTACCAATTCAGTAAACATCAACTCATCCTCATCATCTAGTGGAGGCACTCCCTCGTCAGGCTCTACTTCGTCCTCCACATCAGCCTCACGAGCGATTTGGCTTACAATCGTAGTGCAAACAGATGGTACTACTGTGGACCTACAAGGAGCACGAGGGTGCACACTATTAGCAGAGACAGCAGAGACACATGATGCCCGACCACCTGATGATGCTTGGCCACCAGATGATGCTTTAACCCTCTTTCGCATATGTTCAACTTTAGGTTGCACATACAGACAAATTTGACCAAAATGTTCAGCAGTATTCAAAGACAAAAGCATTACCATATTAGCTTTGCTAATGTTGGAATATTGCAAATCAACTGATTCGCCATTGCTCTAGGGGAATTTAGAATAGATTTTATCTTTCAAATCTAGATTTATGGAGGTTGCAACCACCGGTAGGAAGTAAAATCTAGACAGATAATGTTCACAACCATGAATTACGCTAGTATCTAGTCTAACTGCCAGCCGAAATGCCAGCGCTCGATCAATCCTATTCAAAAAAGCAAGGCAGTTAGTTGAGGACCAGCGATTCATGCTCAATTACTTCCTATAATCAATCCACAACGGAAACGATGCATACCCAGATGGAATCCATGCGTTAGATCCCTCTGATTCCACCCAATCTTCTCTGCGCTTGATAGGGAGGACCGATACACCAGCCGGTGTTCCATACTATAAAACACGAAAGGGGTACATCTAACAGGGGCGGGAGTGGAGCCACAGGTGGAGTAGGCTCCATAGCTAGGGGGAGGGGGCAGCTTGGCGGCCGAGGACGACATAAGGTAGGAGGGCATGACGGCGGGGAAGCGGAGGGGTGGTGTGGGAGCTATTCTAGGCTCGGGGCAAGTGAATGCTTTGTGTGAGTGAGAATGGCCATTTCGACGTGCCTCCATGCGGCCTCACCCTTCACTACGTATGCAAGACTGATCCCAACACGGCCCCACCCTTCACCACGTATGCAAGACCCGTCCCAACGCAGCCCCACCCGTAAGCATGTCACGGTCCAGGCGACGTAACATAACGCTCAATGCACGACCCGCCCCAACACGGTCCCACTAGTCAACATGTAACGGTTAAGCCTTTGACCTGACGACATCCCCCCCATTCGAGTGCCTATGAGGGTTTCAGAATAGAGGGAGGAGAAAAGTGAGGAAAAGTTAAGAGGCTAGAGAAAACTGAGTACAACTAACGAACCGAGGGCACGGAAATAAAAATCCCTTATATATTATACCGTGCGGATATTTTAAGAAACAAATATGGTGTTTAATAAACATAATTTTAGGACAAAACAATGCAATGCAATACATGATGTCATGAGGATGCACAACATATAAATACCAGGTGATTTTCTAGTGGTGGTTTTACCGGGTGCTACATACGACACCACTAACAATGGATCTCGCCCTCGAGATCCGCCTCATGGTATGGGGAAGAAGGCTGAAATTATGTATCTTCTTGCTTCGTGTCGACCCTCGCGGCACCACTAACAAAGATTCTTACTCCATGTAGCATGACGACCGGATGCAGAACACCGTTACAAGAGGAAGGAAGCGAGATCCTAAAGGTACGACAAAAACCCAACCTCGAGAATTCCTGTACTCGAATAAAATATAGGAGAGAAAATTCTAAATCACGCAAAGGTAAGAGGAGAATAGCATAAGGATAAGGAGTAAAAGCAAACCTGATCAGATCTATCGAACCGATTTTACAAAATAGTTCTCACACTCTACATCGGCCCTTAGCTAGGGTATCCTATAGGCTGGACTAGTGGGGTATCGCAACTGATCAGATCTGATACCACTTTGTAACACCCTCGAATCGGCCTTATGCAGAATTTAGCTCTTCCCACCAAACCTGCATAGAAACGATTCAAAGATGCCCACAAGGCACCTTCGTGCGGGTGGAAAACAAATTAATACCATTACACAATAGGTCACAATGGAACCCACATAGCACATATATACAACGACGACTCAATGAGTCAAGAATACAGATATACAATACAAAGATCCAAATCACCTTGAAAGCAATATAACATTCGAGTTGGAATAAGATGAAAATGGGGCTAAGAGCCCTGAAGAATAACCAATGGCTTCCATAACCCTGCTCAGACCAAGCCGGAAGGGTAACCCAGCTAATGACGTCGAACTTGTACCTATTAAACAAAAGGGGTGCCGACAAAGTGCAAAAGAAAAAGGGAGCGGTCAATACTGATGCTAGTACACGGCGAGTCTAGAATTCGGCGGCTCTCGCCTACATAGGTATGCTGGGCTAAAGCAGCAGCGAAGCATGCACTAAACAACCTATAGAGACTGAGTACAGCTATCAACTATCAAAGAGAGATAAGAAAGACCGATACAGAACCAACCTGATACTAACACCAAACATACCCATCCTGGTATTTCCCCCTCGAGACCAAATGAGGAAGTACTTATGAGGAAATTCACACAGTTGGGAGTTTTATACATTCTTTCCATGGGGATTATTCAACTTCCTAGTCATATCAGATACAAGTAAAATTATAATAGTAAACTTTAGTTATAGTTGTCTATGATCGAGAAACTGTGCTCCAAGTCATCTATAATCACAGACATGGCTTTTCGAAAAAAATTAACCCTGCAGGGGTGCACCAAAGTTTCCACACGCACTTCCACCCTTTTTGCCAGGTCAATTAACATACTTCCATCGGTATGTCGGCAGGGCTTCGGACAAGACGCTTTCCCATACCCAAAGCAAGTACATGGGGGCCACCCGAAAGGGTTATCCGTACGAGGTATAGCTAATCCTCCTCGTACGGACCTTGAGGTTCCATGCACTTGTCACGCGAGCAGAGGCCATAGACAATATATTCCCATGAAAGAGTGCCGCACCTACACAACAGTAATAAATGCTCATCGAGCAACATGTAATAAACATGGTATAGGTACAATAGGTAATGTATAAAGCCTGAACTAGTTTTGTGGCTCCCTGTACAGTACTTTGAAATTAGGTAATAAGCCGATAGGGGCGCCCAGACACACCACATGTGGTTAGCACCCTCAGTCTGTGCTGTGACACAGCATACGACTTCATGATGTAGTACACTATAGTCATTGACATAACAACAATGAACATCGTTCACCAATATTACATCCCTCAGAATGGCACAATAGAAACATCGCAGGTCCACAACATGACTTTACATTACATATAACACATTATAGAAGATCGAAAGAACTTCCTCGATATAACGAGGATCATAATTTACAAAAGATAACCAGAAATGGCAACTCGAAGTCGAATATAGAAATACTACTACTATATAAATATGGCTTGCGATTGCTATTATAGCAATGCACTACAGAAGTAGGTTCTGGTCTCTAAGTTTATTTATAGGCTACACTTCAGCTTGACTTCTATGACTTCAAATGTAGACGTTGACCCCGTTGATCTCTGTTGGATATCTTTTATTCTTCAAGTAGTTCACCTGCTAGGTTTGCCATTGACTGCTTCCGAATCTAGAAAGGGTTAGGAAGGTACGGTTGAGTACGAGCGTACTCAACAAGTTCACTAAAAAGGAGTGTTTTATGCACTAACTACAACCATAGACCAAAAGGTCGTAGGTTATACAGGTTTTTGTAAACATTTCTTCAAAGGTTGCTTTTATTCTGAAAATCTATGTCCGTTAGCCTTCAAAGGTTGATTAGAACTTTTGTGGAGTTCGTTTCCTACAGCGTTCGCAACTCCTTCCCGGAACAGGGTGTAACATGTCATAGTTGTAAACACTCTGCAGAGGTGCGCTACTTTACCCATGAGAGACCATAATCTTTGTTGCACAACCGAGAGTATGTCCCTGTTCAAACATCCTTAGATTGAGGATCAATTAAGATCCAAGCCAATCGCTGCCCCTCTCCTCGAACCCCATATGCTAGTTGGATTGCACGCCAGACCCAGGATAAATCTTGTTTCCAATTACAGCCTGAAACACACAAGCCTCATAGACACCATATGCCATGGGACGTTGAGGGATCCCACCCTGCTGTTAATCCCCTCCAGGAGTTACAGCCACGACCCAGTCGTCCATTGACATATGAGAGGGAGAAGATCCAGCTGACTTCCCCAAAGCCATTATAGATCTCGTGGTTAACGCGTGATATGCGGCGCTAGGATCACTGGCGATATTGGTTGTTAAGTCCTAGATGGTATATTCCTGGATAATGGTATTCCAATTTCTAGGCCTAATAGATTAATTGGTCACCCTGGATCAGTAACGAATAGTGTTTTCTGACCTTTTTGAAATGCAGGTGATGACACAACAGTTTGCAAATACTTGATAGAAAATAATCAAAGGACATGAGCAAGTGTGAACTTGACTTTTTGACTACAAGATAATGTAGTTAAGGTCTTATAGTTGGTATAAATTCCAATATCTAAAAACAACATCATTGGTTCGGTAAGAAATAATGTTTAAAGAACAAATATGCTATTATGCATATATAATGATATGCATTTTGTATACATACCAAAATAAATCCCCATGAATCAATATGGATTAAGTTTAGTGATTTATGAAAGATTTGTGTTTCAATCAGGTTTTACTTTACAAAGAAATTTGTATTAAGCTTTTAAAAGTAATTGACAAGTGATGAAAGTAAAGTACAAAGAAATTTGTTAGTAGACGTTGATTGATCAACACTTTTAAGGGTATCATAATTTAGGTGGGTGGTAGTTAGCAGATTGACTAAAGCTGTTGTTTGAAGTGGCAAAACAAATAACTTTTGAAGAAAATACTTATTATATCAAAGTAAGTAATTTGTGGTGTTCTTAGATTACAATTGATGGCTATTTGGATCGCTTCAACGATCTTAATATGCTTTTGGTTGATTAAATAATTGACCAAAGTTAACTATAAAAGATAACTTGGATTAGAATGTAATATTTTATATCATGGTCGGGGTTAAGAACTTCTTCGATAAGATCGAAGACAGATTTGTATAGATATTGAGCATAACTTTATGAATTTAAGCTTAGAAAATAGATGCTAAGGAGATTATAGAGTTAAAGCTAATTATGAGACACAGTGATCTCATTATAGGGTTTGTTGAACTCCTATTAAACTTTAAAGTCATTTTAGGTAAGGTTTGAGATATGAGATCATTCACCATCAATATAAGTGAATGATGCTATAGGTTAATTTGAAGTTATTAGTTATAATTTATTTAAGACTCTAAAGGAGTATTAATAATTTACACATAGGTTTCATTAAAGACCATAATTATGGTTTTAAGTTTAGTATTTTTAGATTTAAATGATTATTCAAGACTAAAGTATATTATGAAGTTATAAGTTTGAATAAGAATTTCTATAAAATAGGAATTTGTTACTCCATAATTTGAAATACTTTTCAAATGATACATCTTGTATATTTCTACTAAAGTAAACCTAGTAAAGATCTTAAAGATGTTTTTTACTTATTTTCAAATATTATTTTGATCTTTGGAAAATTCCTTAAAATAATAAGTGTTGGAAATATCTAACTTAATTTCCTTGACTAAATACAAACTAGTATTTTTCTTATACTTAAAATTTCTTTAGAATCACAAAAGTAGATTCATTTTATTTTTAGGTATTATCTTTATTTTTAGAAAATTCCATGTAAGAATATATGTTCTTAATCATTCATTTTAAACTTATCAACTCAAAAAATAATTTAGTATTTTTCTAGTAAATATAATTATTCAAGTTCTTAAAAATGGTTTTTATTTATTTTTAAGAAGTGTTCTTATTTTTATAAAAATCCATAGAGGATTAGATGTTCTTAGAGATTTGTTTAAAGTTTTATTTGTAAAAAATCTAGCTAATCTTTTTATAAAATAGTGGATTTATTTTTGTATGCTCAAATGAATTTTATTAATTTTTACGACTTCTTCTTATTTTATTAACTTTCAGTTAGAGTTTTAGTGTCCTTAATATTTATTTGTATGTTATTTAACTTAAACAAGTAAGGTTATATTTTTCTTAGGTAGATATTATTTTTGTGGTCTTTTTGATATATTATATATATTTTAGGATTTTCCTATATTTTTGTAGAGCTTAGTTAATTCTAGGGGTATATTTGTAATTAGATATTTTTATTTGGATCTTCTTCGAAACTTGGGCCCGGCCCACCTGGCCCAATAGGGTTGGGTTAACCCCCTGGGTCGTACTGGACTAGCCTTACCCGGCCCAATACACCCACTCTCTCCCATTCTCTTCTCTCTCGCGATTTCCTCTCCCCTCTGAGTTAGTCGCTGTTGCCGCTGTCATCGCGCCCGATTCTGGCCGTTCCAGGCCACCTTGACCCCCTCTAAGGTTCTCACTGACGTAGGCGACGATGCCTCGCCTTCCTGTCCTGTTCGATTCGATGCACATGCCCTCTGCTGGCCGCGCCGACCATACCATGCGGCTAGGGTTTGGGTCCGCCGCGTCCCGGCGCTCCCCTGACGTGTCAACACCCGGATTTTTAATCCCAGATGCATGTTATGTCATTCATCGCAATCCCAGGATTACCATTTTTCGACACATAACAGATTGGTTATCACAGTACATCATCCATTACAAACCATACATAAGGTCTTACACAAATAAGGATCTCATGATCCAGTCTTAATACAACAAGCAGCGGAATAAAAGATAAGCGTAGCAGTGGGGTCCATCTTTAGGGGCACAGGCAATGCTGACGAAGGCAGATAGTCCTAGTTATCATAGCCGTCCTGCTGGCCATCATCTTGGTAGTCTCCTTCATAGTCTGGCCATGAGAATAGCCAGGGACAAAAGCCATGAGTACTCTTTAAGTACTCGCAAACTACCACTAACAATTGGTATAGTTCTAAAATGAAGTGCTAACTCTAAGTTTAACTATAAGGTTAAATTTGAAACCTAAGCTGAGTTCTGAAACAAAGAGAGATAAAATAAAGTTCTAGAATCACTTAAGTTGGGAAGCTAGTGTCATAGTCACAACCCTGTTGTGGTCAAGACAAGATTCATCATTCATTTCATAAGTTCTTTTGAAAACATCTGACAATGAAACAGTATGGCCATTCCAACTGTCCATAACCACGGACGCGGCTATTTGAATAGTTTGACACTCTGCAGAGGTGGTAAACGTTCAGCACAAGATTCGATACATCTGTCAGGGATAACCCTGAATCATCATACTTAGTAAGCAGATAATCAAACATAACCTTTCCTTTACACACCCTAGTATAAGCACCTCCCCTATGAGCATCTCCCAACCATGACCATCTGTCATCTTGGGCATTGCATAGGTGGACAACATTGAGAGGTAGCCTCAGCTCAAACCTCTCCCGCGTGGGAACTAATACAAATGCATATAAACTTCTAGCTAAGCCTTACCCAATTCAGGTATTGTGGTTGTACGGTAAATTTGGAATGTTATCGCATCCGAATCCAACCATCAGTTTATATAAAAGGGCTAAGGCTCATGCCTCAACATTTTCATCATCATAAACCATTTGTGTTTCTCAACACATGCCAAAACATTTCAATAGAATGACTCATCATTCCAAGGTTTTCATAATTCATTTTCACCAAGTGTTCCCATCTAAGTGACTCAAGTTTTTATCTACTCTAAACTACTAAGTTAAGAGTGTTCACTAAGGTGGAAAGATGGGATCAATCTCATGCCATATAATGACATCTAAAGTTATCTAATTAGGTCAAGTTTTATACTCTTTATGTTACCTTCAAAACAAGTAAGGGACTTTAGTAAAGGTAAAGGAAGTAGAGCTTGGAAAATAATACTTGGGGTAAGTAATTTTCAAAGTGGTGTGACCAAAGCATGCCTAAAGCATCTTTGCTCAATCATCTAGCTTAATTCTAGCTTTCTAAGCATTATACTTGCAAGTTTTAGCTTGCATTATTAATGGTGGCTTTCCTTGGTTGGTGCAGTGGTTGAAGTTTGCTTCCTCCTCTTGATAGAACTCCTCCTCCTCGAAAGCTTGGTCGGTACTATCGTATATAAATACATACGGAGTACAAAATCACCAAACAATACTAAACTAGTCTAATTAGCACTCTAAGGCACACATTTGATGATCTATTGTCATCACAAACATCACAAATTTTATTAACTAGCTTCCTTCTTTTTATTTAAGAAAAGTAATTTCTACTCATTGAAAAATAATTAAGATTTAATATTCACCACTTAAAATACGGGATCGTGTGGACACATGTCATCACCACATATTCTAACATGTGGGAATGTGATTTAAGGGTTGGTTCATAATTACTTTGGTTTAAGTTCATTATTTAATGATTTAAAGTGACTAGAAATGCCTATATAGCATTATTTTGGTACTAGTCCCAAGTCACTGCATGTAAACCTTAATATTATTACATATTCAGATAGGTATGGTTAAATGTGATTTTTGAGAGTTGGAATCAACTCAAAATCTATCATGGTTGATTTTATAAAAATGTTTGAATGTGCAAAAGCTTCTGTCTTGTTATGTTTACTAGGAGAGATCTCTAATTTAATTGAATTAAATCCAACAGGCTTGGATAGATCTTTTCAGTAGCTTTCTAACAAAATTGGAATCACTCCAATTGAATTTTTAGATGTCTCTGAATTGATTTTCAAACTAAAGGACAGAACTAGGTTCAAACTAAAATAGAAAAATCCTAATTTGAATTGAATGGGTCACGCGGGAAAGCTAACGGGCCGGCCCAGTGAAATTCTCATAATACAGGCACAGGGGTCCACCATGTTGGCTCGTAACACGCCGGGCGGTGCAGGCGATGTGGGCCGTTAGATTAGAACTAGGATCGACGGCTAGGGCTCATCATCGACGACGGACAGGTCGCCGGCGAGGACAAACCTTAGCGGCTCGGTGGGGGTGCTCAGGGGGCGTACCAGGGCTCCAGCGATGATGACGATGGGGGCAAACGAACAGGTGGACGATGGCGAGCTCAGGGGTGGTCGAGGCAGCTCCGGGGCTGGTCGCAATCAGCAGGGCCCTTCTCCTCCAGAGGCGGCCAGCTCTAGTGGAATTCCGGCGACTACGAGCTTGAGCAGCTCCGGGGAGAAATGGGGACTGGTCAGTGGCAAGAGGGAGGTGAGTGGTGTGCAAAATGAGGCTGGGGGTGGCCTCCTTTTATAGGCTCGACGACGGGACAACGCAGCGTGGCCAGGCGACAGTGGCGACATGGCTACGGGCTGCTAGCGGCATGGCTGTGAGCGGCGATCGATGCGCGGTCTCCTGGCGGTGCTCTAGGGCTTAAATGCAGGCTTAGGGGTGCTGGCGTTTGGTCGGGCGGTGCTCACGCTCTGAGCGGCAGAGGTGGCGGTCTCCATGGCGGGCGGTGGTTGTGGTTCGGACGACGCCAATCGAGCATGTCTAGGGGGCTCCCTGGGTCATGTTGGAACGGTGAGCACGGGTTGCGGTCAAGGGGCGGCGTGTGCACGCGTGTCAGGCGCGGCGCTCTGGCGCGTGCTCGGCATGGCACAGACACTCTGGGCGCGGCACGGTGCAGGTGGTCCACGGCTCGGCTGTGCTCGGGGAGCGGACAGAGGGTGGCGGTGAGGTCTGGTCTAGCTCATAGACATGGCAAGGGAGAGAGGGGCGGTCTGCTGTGGCGAGGGCAAGTTTGGCCAGCGACATGGTGCTCGGGGTGGATCAGCACTGCTCCTAGGGGGTAAGGGATGGGGTGTTTATGGCCTGTTTGCATCAAGTGGAGACAGAGGGAGTGATTGGAGATCAAATGGGGGCAAAACCTTGTAGAAAACAGTGAGCTAGGATTAGAGTGTAATTCATGCCTACCAGGTGTTTGTGGAAATGGCCGCAAGAAATTTAGTTTTGAATTTTGAAAAGATTTTTGGTGGGTGTGCTGGTTATAAGCTTGAGACTCGGTGGTTGCTTGGGTTTTGAAAATGGAGCTCATTTGAGTGGTTTTTGAAATAGTGGGATCTTCCCATATGAACTAGATTCAATTTTCAAATGCCATTTAAAAATAGTGTTTGAAAGTTTTTGGCAGATCACAAAGTGGGCCTTAGTACATCATTATGTGTACTAGCAAGGGGTTCAAAGATCCACATTTGTTTTTGTTAAGAATTAAGTGCTCGGAATATCCAAAGTAGGCATGTTGATTAAAATGGCACAAATGACCATTTCATTCTTTTATTCATTGTGATTTGTTTTTCTTTGGCATTTGTTTGGGAATGATCTAGATGATGTTTATTTCACCTAAGAATCATTTTACAAGCAAAGGATCACTTAATCATGGCAATTCAAATCAACTCCTATTTAAATGCACACACATATGAATGCTTTAATAATTTTAATTGGAAAAGTTTGTGTTAACCCTAGTTTTTATGATTTGGATCTTAATAACCTTGGAATAAAGTTTTGGGATGTTACAAACCTTCCCCCCTTAAACAAAATCTCGTCCCGAGATTTACAAAGAAAACTAGGAACGAAAGAGATCTGGGAACTCTGTCCTAATGTAATCTTCTCCCTCCCAAGTGGCTTCCTCTTCGGTATGGTTGCTCCATTGAATCCCGAGAAACTTGATACTCCTGGTCCTGGTGGTTCTCTAAGCTTCCTCGAAGATACGGATGGGCACTTCACGATATGTCAGGTCATTGTTGATCTCCACAGCTCTGTGATCGATGTTCTTGAACACTTCAGTCTTCTCTGGCACTTCCAGACATTTGCGAAGTAACGAGATATGGAACACATTGTGGATGGCTGACATCTCTTCAGGTAGTTCCAGTTGATACGATACTTCTCCCTAGCGGTTTAGAATTTTGAAGGGCCCGATATATCTGGGGGCTAACTTTCCTTTCAGACTAAAGCGTTGAGTTCCCTTTAATGGCGAGACCTTGAGATATACAAAATCTCCCACATTGAAAGTCAGGTCTCTCCTTCTCTTGTCAGCATAACTCTTTTGTCTGGATTGGGCAGTCTTGAGGTGCTCACGGACTTTGTGAACTTTCTCTTCGGCTTCTCGGAGAATGTCGGGTCCAAAGATCTGACTCTCTCCTACTTGCGACCAATTCAAAGGGGTGCGGCACTTTCTTCCGTATAGGAATTCAAATGGTGCCATCTGCAAACTAGCTTTATAACTGTTGTTATATGAGAATTCTGCGAAAGGCAGGCAGTCTTCCCATTTTGATTCGTATTCCAACACACAAGATCTGAGCATATCCTCTAAGATCTGGTTGACTCTCTCAGTCTGTCCATCAGTTTGCGGGTGATAAGCTGTGCTGAAATTCAACTTGGTTCCCAATCCTTCCTAAACTTTATGCCAAAATCTCGAGGTGAACTAGGTTCCTCGATCTGATACTATGGTCTTGGGGGTTCCATGCAGACTAACAATCCTAGCAATGTACAGCTCTGCTAGCTTCGCACTCTGGTAGGCAGTCTTGACAGGTATGAAGTGAGCTACCTTGGACAGTCTATCAACTATGACCCATATTGAGTCATTTCCCCTATTGGAAGTAGGTAAACTGGTGATAAAGTCCATTCCGACGGAATCCCATTTCCATTCTGGAATCTGCAATGGTTGCAACAGTCCTGTGGGTCTCTGATGCTCTGCTATGACTCTTTGACAGATGTCACATTTGGCGATGTAGCTTCCGATTTCTCTCTTCATCTTGTGCCACCAAAATTTTTCTTTCAAATCTTGATACATCTTTGTTCCTTCGGGGTGGATAGAATAAAGAGTATCATGAGCTTCCTTCATGATAACTTGTTTCAGCTCCGAATCTGCTGGCACACAGATACGTCCTTTGTACCACATAACTCCTTCTTCGTCTTAAGTGAATCCAGGTACCTTCCCTGTACCAATACGACATTTGATTCTGTTGATACTTTCATTTCCCTTCTGGGATTCCTTGATTTGGCTAATCAAAGTGGGTTGAAGTTCAATGCTAGCTAAGAATCCTTTGCTAACTAGCTCAGTCCTAAACTGCTCCAACTCCTCATACAAACTTGACTGCTTCTCCTTGATCATGGTGTTCATCCTGCACGGTAATCTGCTAAGAGCATCCGCTATCACATTGGCTTTGTCGGGGTGATAGTGAATGTCAAGGTCATAATCCTTGATTAACTTTATCCATCTCATTTGCCTCCTATTCAGCTCCTTCTGAGTGAAAATATACTACAAGCTCTTGTGATCTGAGTAAATCTCACAGCGATTACCCATCAGATAATGACACCATGTCTTCAATGCCAAAACTATGGCTGCTAATTCAAGATCATGGGTCGGATAGTTCTGCTCATGTTGCTTCAGTTGTCGATACATATATGCAATGACCTTGACTTCTTGCATCAATACACATCCTAGGCCAATCTTGGATGCATCACAATATACATCAAACAGCTTCTTGATGTCTAGCATGATCAATATTGGGGCTGATATCAATCTCTTCTTCATCTCTTGGAAACTGGCTTCGCATTTGTCACTCCATTCAAATTTCTTGTCCTTCTTCAATAATTGGGTCATGGGTCTGGCAATGCTCGAAAATCCTTCGACGAACTTGCGGTAGTATCCTGCTAATCCAAGAAACTCACGGACTTGGGTTTGAGTGGTTGGGGCTTCCCATGCTTCGACATCTCTGATCTTGGCGGGATCAACAGAAACTCCTCCGGTAGACACAATATGTCCTAGGAATCCTACTTCCTTCAGCCAACACTCACATTTGCTGAACTTGGCATATAACCGATGCTCTCTCAGGGTTTCTAGGATGATTCTCATATGCTGCTCATGCTCTTCTTCTGACTTGGAGTAGATAAGGATATCGTCGATGAACACAGTTACAAACTTACCTAGGAAATTCATAGAGATCTTATTCATGAGATTCATGAAATAAGCAGGGGCATTGGTTAATCCAAAAGACATAACCATGTCCTCGTATAAACCATAGCGAGTAGTAAAGGCGGTCTTCAGAATATCCATTGCACGAATCTTAAGTTGGTGATAACCAGTCCTAAGATCAATCTTTGAGAATACCTTGGATCCAGTCAACTGATCAAATAGATCCTCTATCTTTGGCAAAGGGTACTTGTTCTTGATGGTGACGTCATTCAACTTTCTGTAATCTGTGCACAAACGATTGCCTCCATCTTTCTTGTCGACGAATAACACTGGTGATCTCCATGGCGATGCGCTCGGTTGAATCAAACATGTTGCTAACATGGCATCCAACTACTTCTTCAGTTCCACTAACTCTAAGGGGTTCATGCTATAGGGTCTCTGGGCTATGGGTCCGGTTCCGGGGATTAGTTCGATAATGAACTCAATATCCCTATCCGGGGGCATACCTGGCAATTCATCTGGGAATACATCGGGGTATTCACAGACTACTTTTACTTGGTCTATGGTGGGTAGGGCTAGACTCTTGTTGCACTTGAATTGACGAGGTAAGGTCTCAGATATATGCTCTACTATTACTCCAGAGCTACTGGTCATCGTGATGGCTTTCTTAGCATAGTCTATCATTCCCTTATGCCTTGACATCCAGTCCATACCTAGTACTACTTCCAATCCTTTGGTTCCAAGTACTATTAGGTTGGCATAAAAATCTATCCCATGTATCCTGATAGGTACAACTTTGCAAATTTTTCTAGCTTTTGTAGTTGATCTATGGATTTGAACTATCATGACATGCTTCAGGTTGGTTGGGTGAATCTTACTAGTGCATGCAAATTCTTCGGTGACAAATGAATGCGATGCTCCTGAATCAAACAATACTCTTGCTAAAACTGAGTTGATAGAAAATATACCTAGCACTACATCTGGCGCTTCTTGGGCTTATTCGGCGTTCATGTGGAAGATACGGCCGTTGCGGTTGTGAGGGTTCCCTGGGGCAAATCTTCTCCCTGGTTGAACACGACGCTGCTGTTGAGCTGGGGCATTCACATTGGCAGTGGCGGCAGTATTCTTGGGACACTCCTTGGAATAGTGACCCTTCACTCCACACTCGAAACAAGTGATCTGTGACTTGTCCTTTGCTGCGACGGGCACAACATTGCTGCCAGTTCTGGGTGCAGTGTTGTTGTTGTTGTTGCTCTTGGGAGGGGCACGGTTGAAATTATTGGCATTTCTGGAGTTGTGATTGTTTCCTCCGGACTTCACATTGCCTCCGCTACGGTTGGGGTAGCTTGGGCGAGACATTGGGGGTCGACTGTTCCTTGGTGCATATCCTGGTGAGGGGTTGGGTCGGTACTTCTGGTGGCTGCTGGATCCAGATTGCTGCATCATACGATGTTTGCGGTTGTCGTTTGCCTGATTAATCTTACCTTCCATCTGAATGGCAGAGTCGACAAGCTCTTCGAGATCCTCGAAACGGATGTTGACGAGGACAGTCTACATCTCATCATGCAGTCCGTTCAAGAATCTCTCCTTCTTCTTGGCCTCCGTGTTGATCTCATCAGGGGCGTATCTTGCAAGCGACAGGAACCTATCACGGTATTCCACCACAGTCATTCTGACTTGCTTCAAGTCGCAGAACTCATCCCTCATTCTGGTGACTAGATCCTACGGCACGTGGGTGTGGCTGAATTTGGTTTTGAAGGCTTCCCGTGTCATCACTTGACCATGGTTCATGTTACGGATACTAGTCCACCAAGATCTTGCGTCTCCTGCCACATAGTGGGTGGCAAAGAGAACTTTCTCGTTATCATCAACTCTTGCAACTTCTAAGTTGTTTTCCATTGTCTATAACCAGTCATCAGCATCTAGTGGGTTTTCAGTTTGGTTGAAGATTCGGGGATTGGTATTCTAGAAATTTTTGGTTGAAGATTAGGGGATTAGTATCAGCTTGGTTGAAGATTGGGTTTTCAGCTTGATCTTGGTTTCCATGGTTTTGGTTGTTGAGAGCCATCTAGGCGATCAGCTGCAATGTTGTTAAGTTAGCTTGGCGCTCTGCCCTCCTTGCTTCTCTATCTGCAATGAGATTCTGCAAGATCTGCAGCATTGGGTCTTGCGACGAGCTGCTCCCTACTTGGTTTCCACGAGTCATCTGAAGATTGAGGTAGATAAAGGGGTAAGAGGGAAAGTTCTAAGGTTCATGGTTTTGGTTTCAAAGTTAAAACTTTGAGTTTGACTTAGGTTTTGCAACTAACTTCATTTCATTCATGCAAACAAGCATACGATACAAACACACACCACAACAATAAAGGAAAACAGATGGTTTGAAGAACCATTCTGCAAGCTACGATACAGTGGGACCGATACATCTCATGCTACGATAGTGCTCTAGTGCATCTACTCATCGTTGATGAAGTCGGAGTCCTCATCGTCAATGTAGAAATCCACATCATCCTCCTCCAAGAAGACATCATCATTGCTGAGGTAAGATTCCATGTCTCCCTGGATGTCTTCACCCTCCTCTTCTTCCTCCTTTCCTGCAAGTTGAGCTTCTTGCTCCTTGACGATCTTCTCGAGGTTGGCCACCTTCTTGCGTAGACGGGCGATGGTGCGATCCTTCTTTTCGTGCTGGAGGCGAAGAGACTGACGGTCCTTGACTAGTAGTGAGAAAGTTTGGGCCTTCTGCGCGGCAATGGCACGGTTGTGGTTGGAAAACTCCCTAGCATTGTCCAACTCCTTCTGGCGATCGTACAGTGGGAAGTCAAGGTTCTCCACTTGACGCTTTAGCTCTGGGTGACTTGGCATCTCCATTGGCATCCCCATGAAGTCATGTCTTGCATATTGAGCAAAACAGGTTCCCTGGAGTTGGTTGACACTGAGGGCACATAGACATGCGAGAGATTCATGCATTGCCCTGGGTAATTCATCTAGCCAGTTGTTCTCTCTCACGGAGAACTGGATTCTCCTGGAGGTTGGTGCTTCGATGCTTCCTCTAAGATCAGCGGTAACCAGCCGCTGCAAATCTCCTCCTGGGGGTCCTGGAAGTTGAGCTCCAAGGAACTCCGGATGTGCGGGTCCCAATAACTCCGACAGTGAATCCAGATCCCTCTCGAAGATCAGCTGACCTCCGTTTCCCAACTAGTAGAACTTGCTGAACTGAGTCTCCATCTACAAGAATTAAGGATGATGAAGTTAGTGAAGTGATCAACTGTGTCAAATTTAAAGTAGTAATGTAAGAATTTGAGAACATGAATTTTTGAGAAAGAATGGATTCCCAAGGATAAGAGAGGAAATAGTTTTTCATAAATACTCACTTTGGTTTTGAAACTAAGTTTTTGTTTGGACATCCATTCTAACTAGGGTCTCCTATGGTCAGGATGGCTCTGATACCAACTTGTCAACACCCGGACTTTTAATCCCAGATGCCTGTTATGTCATTCATCGCAATCCCAGGATTACCATTTTTGCGAGACATAACAGATTGGATATCACAGTACATCATCCATTACAAACCATAAATAAGGTCTTACACAAATAAGGATCTCATGATCCAGTCTTAATACAACAAGCAGTGGAATAAAAGATAAGCGTAGCGGTGGGGTCCATCTTCAGGGGCACAGGCAATGCTGACAAAGGCAGATAGTCCTAGTTATCATAGCCGTCCTGCTGGCCATCATCTTGGTAGTCTCCTTCATAGTCTAGCCATGAGAATAGCCAAGGACAAAAGCCATGAGTACTCTTTAAGTACTCGCAAACTACCACTAACAATTGGTATAGTTCCAAAACGAAGTGCTAACTCTAAGTTTAACTATAAGATTAAATTAGAAACCTAAGCTGAGTTCTAAAACAAAGAAAGATAAAATAAAGTTCTAGAATCACTTAAGTTGGGAAGATAGTGTCATAGTCACAACCCTGTTGTGGGCAAGTCAAGATTCATCATTCATTTCATAAGTTCTTTTGAAAACATCTGACAACGAAACAGTATGGCCATTCCAACTGTCCATAACCGCGGACGTGGCTATTCGAATAGTTTGACACTCTGCAGAGGTGGTACACTTTCACCACACGATTCGATACATCTGTCAGGGATAACCCTGAATCATCATACTTAGTAAGCAGATAATCAAACATAACCTTTCCTTTACACACCCTAGTATAAGCACCTCTCCTATGAGCATGGCCTCCCAACCATGACCATCTGTCATCTTGGGCACTTCATAGGTGGACAACATTGAGAGGTAGCCTCAGCTCAAACCTCTCCCGCGAGGGAACTAATACTAATGCATATAAACTTCTGGCTAAGCCTTACCCAATTTAGGTATTGTGGTTGTATGGTAAATTTGGAATGGTATCGCATCCAAATCCAACCATCAGTTCTATAAAAGGGCTAAGGCTCATGCCTCAACATTTTCATCATCATAAACCATTTGTGTTTCTCAACATATGTCAAAACATCTCAATAGAATGACTCATCATTCCAAGGTTTTCATAATTCATTTTCACCAAGTGTTCCCACCTAAATTGACTCAAGTTTTTATCTACTCTAAACTACTAAGTTAAGAGTGTTCACTAAGGTGGGAAGGTGAGATCAATCTCATGCCATAGAATGACATCTAAAGTTATCTAAATAGGTCAAGTTTTATACTCTTTATGGTACCTTCAAAACAAGTAAAGGACTTTGGGTAAAGTAAAGGAAGTGAAGCTTGAAATCAGTACTTGGGGTAAACAATAGTCAAAGTAGTTTAACCAAAGCATGCCTAAGACATCTTTGCTAAACCATCCAGTTTAATCTTAGCTTGCTAATAGTAGCTTGCCTTGGTTGGTGCAGTGGTTGAAGTTGTCTTCCTCCTCTTGGTAGAACTCCTCCTCCTCGTAAGCTTGGTCGATACTATCTTCTATAAATACATATGGTATACACAACCACCAAACAATACTTAACTAGTCTAATTAGCACTCTAAGGCATACATTTGATGATATACTATCATCACAAGCATCACAAGTTTTATTAACTAGTTTCATTCTTTTTATTTAAGAAAAGTAATATCTACTCATTGAAAATTAACTAAGATTTAATATTCACCACTTTAAATATAGGATCATGTGGACACATGTCATCACCACATATCTTAACATGTGGGAATGTAATTTAAGGGTTGGTTCATAATTACTTTGGTTTAAGTTCATTATTTAATGATTTAAAGTGACTAGAAATGCCTATATAGCATTATTTTGGTACTAGTCCAAAGTCACTGCATGTAAACCTTAATATTATTACATATTCAGATAGGTATGGTTAAATGTGATTTTTGAGAGTTGGAATCAACTTAAAAGCTATCATGGTTGATTTTATAAAAATGTTGCAAGGTGCAAATGCTTCGGTAGATCTTTTCAGTAGCTTTCTAACAAAATTGGAATCACTCCATTTGGATTTGTAAATCTCTCTGAATTGAATTTTAAACTAAGGGACATAACTAAGTTTAACTAAAATAGAAAAATCCTAATTCAAACTAACTGGGTTGCGTGGGAATGCTAACGGGCCGGCCCAGTGACACTATGCGACGCGGGGCTCATCTGACAAGGGGGGTCCACCGGTCAGCGGCTCATAACACGCGAAGCGATACGGGGCGATGGGGGTCGTTGGATTAGAACGGGGATCAACTGCTAGGGATCATCGTCGACGACGAACCTATCGCCGGCGAACTCTAACCCTAACGGCTCAGTGGGGGTGCTCAGGGGGCGTACTAGGGCGCCAGCGACGATGGCGAGGCGGGCAAATGGACTGGTGGTCGACAGCGAGCTCAGGGATGGTCGAGGCAACTCCAGGGGTGGTCGGAATCAGCGGCGCCCTTCTCCTCCAGAGGCGGCCTGCACCGGTGCAATTCTGGCCAACGGCTGCTCACCTTTCTCCGGGGTGAAGTGGGAAAGGTAGAGTGAGGTGAGAGGAGGTGAGTGGGGTGCAGAGAATGGCTAGGGTTGCCTCTATTTATAGGACGATGACACGACGGAGAGGCATGGCGGGTGGCTCTGGCGAGGGTTGCACAACGTGCTAGCAGCATGGCTCGAGGTAGGGGCGGTCGCTGGTCTCCTAGCGGTGCTCTACGTGATCAATGCAGGACTAGGGGAGGTGGTATGTGGTTGGGCGGTGTTGGCGCTCTGAGCGGCACAGAGAGCGGTGTCCACGGCGAGCGGTGGCTATGGTGCGTTGGGCGGCGAACGGGCATGTCCGGCGTGCTCCCTGGGTCGTGGCGAAGCGGTGGACGCGGGATGCGGTCGATGGGTGGCGTCTACACGCGTATCGGGCGCGGCGCTCTGGCGTGTGCTCGGCATGGTGCATATAGGCAGTGCGCGGTGCTTTGGCGGTGGTCCACGGTCTGGCTCGGCTCAGGGAGGGGACAGAGAGTGGCGGTGAGGTGTGAGCTAGCTGCTAGACATGGTGAGAGGGGACGAGATGTTCTGCTTTGGTGGTGGCATGGTTGGCCATGTGTTTGATGATAATGGCATGGTTAGATCATTTGGAGACAGAGGGAGTGTTTTGAGGAGAATTGGGTGCAAAACCCTGTTTAGAACAGTAAGCTAGATATTAGGTGCAATTCATGCATGCCATGTGTTTGATGAAATGGCCGCAAGAAACTTATTTTGGAATTTTGAAAAGATTTGTGGTGGGTGTTCTAGGCATAAGCTTGAGACTCTATGGGTGCTTGGGTTTTGAAATTTGAGCTCATTTGAGTTGTTTTTGAAATAGTGGGATATTCCCATATGAAATAGATTCAATTTTCAAATGCCCTTTAAATATAGTGTTTGAATGTTTTTGGCAGATCACAAAGTGGGCCTTGGTACAACATTATGTGTACTATCAAGGGGTTCAAAGATCCATAATTGTTTCTATTAGGTTTTGAGTAATAGGAATAGCCAAAGTAGGCATGCTGATTAAAATGGCACAAATGACCATTTGCTTCTTTTATTCATTTTGATTTGTTTTTCTTTGGGATTTGTTTAGGGATGATCTAGATGATGTTTATTTCACCTAAGAATCATTCTACAAGCAATGGATCACTTAAACATGGCAATTCAAACAACACTTATTTTTAAATGCACACACATATGAATGCTTTGATAATTTCAATTGAAAAAGTTTTTGTTAACCCTAAGTTTGATGATTTGGATCTCAATAACCTTGGACTAATGTTTTGGGATGTTACAACTATCATCACAAACATCACAAGTTTGATGATCTATTGTCATCACAAACATCACAAGTTTTATTAACTAGCTTCCTTCTTTTTATTTAAGAAAAGTAATTTCTACTCATTGAAAAATAACTAAGATTAAATATTCACCACTTAAAATATGGGATCATGTGGACACATGTCATCACCACATATTCTAACATGTGGGAATGTGATTTAATGGTTGGTTCATAATTACTTTGGTTTAAGTTCATTATTTAATGATTTAAAGTGACTAGAAATGCCTATATAGCATTATTTTGGTACTAGTCCAAAGTCACTGCATGTAAACCTTAATATTCTTACATATTCAGATAGGTATGGTTAAATGTGATTTTTGAGAGTTGGAATCAACTCAAAAGCTATCATGGTTGATTTTATAAAAATGTTTGAATGTGCAAAAGCTTCTGTCTTGTTATTTTTACTAGGAGAGATCTCTAACTCTAATTGAATTAAATCCAACGTGCTTGGATAGATATTTTCAGTAGCTTTCTAACAAAATTGGAATCACTCCATCGAGCGACAGCAGGGACGTCGGTGACAGTAGCGTGTTCAGGCGGTGGCTGGCAGTGATGCTGCAGTACTCCTCCTATTCGAAAAACTTGACGACAACGATCCTCTGCTCCTCGCGATCTCATTTTCTTCCTTGGGAGTCCTTATCTTCGATTGCAGTAGCGTCGACTTGCGCATGGAGGGGCTCGGGTGGCGACATACTCCGTCGAGAAATCGGGGGTGGCTTGGCGTGCTGTCTAGGGGGGATGGGGTGAGTAGGGAGAGTAGCAGTGCAGGAGGGTCTAGAGGAAGAAAGGAGTGGCAGAGGGGCCTCGGAACCTTACTATCGAGGTCGGTGGTGGCGCAACTCCGGCGAGGTTGAACTTGATCTCGCGAGCGGCAGCCCGGTAGCGATATGGCGAAACTAGGTTAGGGTTTTGGGGCGGCGCGACATGGGGTTATATAGGTGTCGGCTTGGTGCGGGGAGACGGAACCGACTCCGATTTGGCTGGAGAAGTTGTTCCCGATGTGGCGGTGCTGTGGAGTTTGTTCTGAACTCAGCGGACGGGATGATAGGTGGGACCAGGCAGTCAGCGGTTCATGAGGTCAAGGGGGCTGGGTGGATGGGGTCTGGGCCGGCCCAATGAAGCTGCGGTGCTCCAAGACTGCTTCAAGAAAAGTGGCGGATAGGGCACGGGCTGGCTCGGCTGGCGCACTTAGGTTAGATTGTTTTTTTTGTGTATATTTCTTTTATCTTTTTTGTTTCACAAATTCTTTAATAACTTTTGCATTTTAACTCCAAATTTAGTAAAATTGGTCTCTAAAAATTTGTAAAATGGGGGAGATTAACATAGGATCATAAAATAACACTTTTGCAAGAATTTAGAAGGTTAGGTTTACTATAACCCCTTCTTGTCTTTATAAGACTATAAGAGAAATCAAAATAGGGTTTAGGGAAAAGGATTTGACTCAACTTTATTATGTAATGCTATGATGCATATGATATGATGCATGCTTCTAGTAACATCTAGAATTATAGAATTTAGGATGTTACAGATGGCCCCCTGAAATATTTTATAAATCTTCTCATCGTTTTGCGTGACGCCTCGTTCGGTTTTATTTGGTTTTTCCGAGGTTGATCGTGCGTGTGTTGCTATTTATGTACCCCTGCAAGGTAAATATTTCTGAAAGCCGTATCCACGGTTATAGACGACTTGGAGCACAATTTCTCGATCATAGACAAGCATAACTAAAGTACCGCCTTTAATTTGACTAAGACATGATTAGTAAATAGTGCAACACTCATGGAATGGTTAATAAAATTACCAACGCATGGGATGTTCTTACGCCTTCTCGTCAGTAAGCGAGAAGGAGGGCGATTGATGTTTATTTATGATGCTTATATCACTGTTGTTACTACTTAATGAGTGTCTGTCTATCTCTGGTTGGACGAATGTTGTAGCATGTCTCCATAGACTTGTTTAGCTATTATCTTTCGCTGCAATTGCGTCACCCCAGGTTGTTCCCTTTAGATCCATTAAGACTTATTGAGTACCCTTAGGGTCTCACACGATAAATATTTGGTTTAGATGGATAGGTATACTCCTAGGAAGACTACTAGGTCGAAGAGACTGATAATGGTGGCAACGACCATCAGGTGTAGAGATTCATGAGATCTGTGGGCGAGATGTGCTCATTTTCAGGGCATCTTGTGCCAATTTGCTTCTTATTCGTACTCGGATCTTGATTTATGCTTCCGCTTGATACTCTGATGTGTGATGTATGAGGATGTATCATAAGCTATTATCTCTATCCAGGATATTTGAATTTTGTCGTATGGCGTTGAGTACTTCTGTTTTCTATTGTTTTTAGATGGTGTGGCTCTGATGTCTATTGTATGTTGCTGACATTCATACTCATTTGTGTATGTTGTGATCGCTTTACCTCTCGACTACGTCGCTCGCTCTTGTTCCGATGTTCTAAAAAGTGGGTGGGATGGTTGGCAGGTACCGTGCCATGCTCCACGAGGTGGGTCTACTGTGTGTGGCTGCGCGGCCCTACGGTAGTACGTCCTGTCCACTTTTGCTTTATCCAGGCTTGAGCTTGGAGCGTAGGGTACGAGGTATTACAGCTATAAAAGCCAAATGGTGCAAAAAGAGGTGGCGTGGTGCTGCCAGAATAGAAAATAAGAACCATGCATCCGTACTTACATTACCTTTCCAGTCTATCAGGGAGCAAGTGTGGGTTATGATAGTGAAAGGTAAGAAAATTGTAGGGGCGATGCTCCTCTTAGATCGACATGTTTGGTTGCTAAATGTTTCTTCAAGCAGATTGCACAAAACTTGGAAATATCTAGAAAGCCAAAGAAATATTGGAGTTTATTTCCGAAACGTTTCAAGTTGCAAAGCTTTAAAATAATAACTGGTGCCCTTAGTTCACTATGCATATTGAGAAGGCCCATTTTTCAAATGGATTATGCAAATTTCTATTAAATGTCCTATCCACATGAAACCAGAGGCGACCATTAATTCAGAATCCATAAACAGGGAGTGTCAATGCCAACAACAGTGTATCAAGATTTCAGTTTTTTATGGTATACTGATGTATATTTCGTTTGTTGTCGATTGACATTCAGACTAATTATAAGGTAACCACGACCTTATGTTGAGCAACATTAGATGAAAATTTAGAAACCACGGAAAAATACCCTGAAATTAAGAAAAATCATAGAACAATGGCATGAGAAAGCGAGGCGTACAGTGATTAAAATTAGCACAAAAAAGCCTGATTTCTGTGTGCAGGGTAAAGCTTAGGTTATGATGTGACGATGTACTCATTAGTCAAAACAAATGGCTGTTGTTAGAAACCCTCAGATACATGTTGAATCAGGTAGCTTCGTTCCGGCTCTGGAACCTGAATCTTTGGCATTCATCAGGTTCAGAATGCAGGTGGTTTGTCGTTTGAAAAAAAGGAAAGCCTAAGGGTGCTGCTGCAGGAAATGTGTACATTGGCAACCTGGGCGTACGGCTGCAAAACACACAAAAAGGAAGAATTTCATTTTTCTCTTCAGAATCATATTTGCAGGTCTACAGTCCAAGCAACATGATTTTTGTTCTTCAAATGTGTAGAAAATTTGAATTGTTTATTAATAGGAATCCCTCTCCCATGGTCAATCATTAGCATGGCTTGCCTCTTCCTACCGATCAACATGCCTCCATGTCAAAGAGCGAGTATTGTATCGCAGCATGTGTGTAATCCCTATCCTCAAAATCCTCAAAATTTTCTCAATTTGTGTAAAATAAATAACAAGCTAATGAAAAATGTCAATGTTCTGTTGCATGACCTTACATTTTGGCACCATCAGTTTGGACAGTCATTTATACTTTTGTTCATCTATCCACATAGATAAATGGTCACGAAGTGTGTCTGATGTAATCCAAGCAGAAATTTGGGCATATGTAATGCTTCTTTGACATTAAGATTTGATTTTTCTATGTCCATTTGCGTTAATGTTTGTGCCTTTAATAACCTATTTTCTATATGGTCATGTTCATTTATGATTGTGTTTTTTCATCCATATTAACACTGTATTCTCGATTCTCAGTCCAACTAATGAAAGAATCTTCAGCTGGATTTATCAACTTTGCTCTTAGAACGGCCATCATGTACTCCTCCAACCCTTTAGTTCACTGCTAAACCTGCCAGTTCAATCAGTCATATGTGAGCCTCCCCACTCACTCATTGTGATAAATCCCCTCTACATTTTGCAGCTTATTAGTTTACAATATAAAAAGATGAACAAAGATGTTTGATTCAATATTCTTGCTATGATGAAAGAGATCATGTACAAGTGTACAGTGGGACCTTTGCATGAATCATATATGGGAATTAATGATTTCCCAAAGGTTAGTTCATGGTATTAATTAACTAATTTTATATCATGACAGACCATAGATACATGCTTCCCATTTTTTCTACGAATAATTACATATATATTTGTCACACCGAACAACATGATAGCTTCACAATACATCTGGTAAATCCAGTTTAAGGGCTGCTTTGTAGTTGCTTCCTTGATACAGGGATAGCATGATGACCAATATCATACTAGATTAGTAATATGTAAGGTAAAGTAGACCTAAAGCGTCTATTTGATAAGTATCTCAGTTGTATGTTCTCATGGTAGGGATATAAGAAATAGCTCCGGACGACGGACTCGAGAGAAGGTGGATATCCAAAAGTAGCAAGTGTAAGAAGACATAGGTGTCCAGGATAGTGACATCGACGCCCACAAAGAGGGAGAAGAAGGTCGAAGAGGCATAACCTGTGGACCTCAACACTCGATCTCTCTCTAAGGATCTCGCTCGGAAAACTGAGTTCTGACAAAAATTCAGAGAAGACAGTGCTTTTGGCGCTGCTATCAACTTTCAGCATTTTATGATTATTTCTCTCCTTTTATTGTACAAGGTTTCGATCGTGTGTGAGCACACGATGCCCACACTGGCTGTGCAATCCCACGACCGGGCAACCGAGCTTTATAGTGCAAGGATCGGATCAAAGCAAATAACAGAAACGAGCTAATCCTGTCCTAGAGAATAGCTGATGCCTAACTGTAATTATTTGACGCGACTGACAGAACTAATGACTAGATTATTCAACAAACTCCTCCTAATCTAGTTGTCCTTAATCTTGACGGTCCCAATTTGACAGCGTAGTTCTTGGAACTGCACACAGCCCAACGCTTTGGTTAGGATGTCAGAGAGTTGATCCTCAGTGCAGACGAACTGAACTGAGATGTCGACATCGTCGATGCACTAATGGATGAAATGGTAGCATGTTTGGATGTGCTTGCTCCAGTTGTGAAACACCGGATTCTTCATCAGCGCGATGGCTGACTTGTTGTCGATGCGCAGTTCTATGGAGCCGCCGTCGTGCCCAAGCAGCTTGCCGTGGAGCCACTTAAGACAAACGCCCTAGCAAGCTGGAGTAGTGGCCGCCACATACTTAGCCTCACAGGACGATAGGACGACGATGATGTACTTCATCATTTCCCAGGTTATTTGGCACTATCTAAAGAAGTACAGTAGCCCACTGGTGATCTTGCGATCATCCACATCGACGTCCATGTCGGCATCGCTGAAGCCGATGAGCGTGGCCTTGGACTCCTAATGTTCATAGCAGCACCCCAAGCGTGCGTGTTCTGGCGATGTAGCGGAGGAGATACTTCACAGCACCCTAGTGATCACTCGTTGGCACCTCCAGGAATCTGCTGAGGCTCCTGCTGCTAAGGGCCCTCGCCTTGGTCACCCTGCTGATACTGTCAGTGAGGTTGCTCCAGCTACCGATGACACTGGTTATGGCACCGGTGGCATTGTATATGGGTATGATGGTTCCGCTCCACCTATCAAAACTCTCGGTGGTTTCGGTCCAGCAGAACCTAGTGATTGCAAAGGACACGTTCATATTGGTATCAGAAGTTCACTGCAAAATTAGATGATGGCACAAAAAAATTTGTCAATGACATTGATGTAATCCTTGGTAGATATGATCCTGAAATGGTATAGTTATCTGACCTGATAGCAGCGTTAAGTGCGAAGGTGGTGTGGGGGTCCTCCCAGGTAGCACATTTGGCATATTTTTGTTACAAGACCAAAAAGCCTATACCATAGAAACTTACTAGTGATTTAACCACATCGTTTGGTAGGATAAGTCACAAACGGGAAGTGTACCTGTTCGCGATGGTGCAAATGGTTGGACATGAATTGGAGTTCAACCATAATGAAGATAGACTTGTACAAAACATGCTTGACCTGCTCGCTAGCATCACTGATGATTGTGCGACTGATGGTAGCTTCAAATAGAGGAGAGTCTTACAGAGGAGCATCATAAATAGGAGTAGGAAGAGCAACCCTAGAAAGTGCACCCTGAAGAAGAACATCACCAATCAGACCCCTGATATCTAGTCAAAATGCACAAAAAATGGCATCATGCCATAGAGTACACCCCTGATATCTAGTCAAAATGCCACACCGAAAAGTAGAAGCAAAAAGTCTAAGAGGTCTAACAAAGTGGTGAACACACCCAAGAGTAGTAGAAAAAAAGGCTAAGATGGCCAACACGGAGGATACCACACCCAATACTAGTAGCAAAAATGCTAATTTGAAGATGAACATGCCGTAGAGGTCTGACAATAATGCTAGCACGAAGGAGAAGACACCCAATAGTAACAAAAAAAGGGCTAATTCAAAGAGGAACATGATGCAGAGGTCTGGAAATAATGCTAGCACGCTGGAGACAACACCCGTGAGGGGAAGCAGGAAGGAGATCACATGCAAGAGTAGTAGCAAAAGTACTAGTTCGATGAGGAACACAATGCAAAGGTCAAGCCCTAATGATACCATCATGAATGATACCATTAGGAAGTATTCCTTCAAGAAGGAGGATGTACACAAGAAGAGCAAGAGGGTTTTATACAGTCAAGATGAAATATAATTTGATTAATGCTTGTCTACTGGAGAACATGGGATACATGACAATGAAGACTATCCCCTGTGGTTGTAGTAGCACCAACATATCATTAGGAGAAATCAGAGTTGTCGGGGAGGTAGATTGGGCCCATGTTTCGGTCCATGTAGGTGGAAATGATGGTGCAGCCCAACCCATGGGAGTCAATACGATGTGTGAAGTATTAGACATTAGTGATGATGGTAAACATTCTCAATTAGATGTAGAAGAGGGCATTATAGAGGATCAAGAATCTGGTGATGATGAAATAGACGAGACACTTTTGGGTACCATCATAGAAGAGATGGAACATGACCACGGGCATCCTTTAATTTCGGTTGGTACCGAGTTTAGCAACATGCATGAGTCCAGGATGTCGTTCCGACATTTTTGTATCAAGGGGGAGTTCGATGTTCATAGACTGAAGTACACTACCTAGAGGTATGAGGCTATTTGCAGGTTAATGATGAAAAATGGCGTAGTGGTGATACCTTGTCAATGGAGGATCACAGATAGAGCCCAACCTATGTCAACGGAAATTAGGGTATTCGGGAAATGAATGGACAAAACCATTTTGAACTTTCTCTTTATTTAAATCTATAACTACAATTGCTATGTCCATACTAAGGGATAACCGTTAGGATAACGAGACCACGAATAATATTTAGACTAGACTTGCTGCTAAGTACACCATTGTCCTACCATATTACACGGGTTGGAAAGGTAAAGAGAAAGCTCTGAAAGTCTTGCATGTGAATTATACTAATAGATTTAGTATGCTATACAACTTCAAGGCTGAGGTACACGCTAGGTGTCTAGGGAGTGTTGTGGAGATTGACACTAAATCAAAAGGTGGGAATATTTATATTTCAACATATTTTCCATGATGCTTAAACCTTGCATTCAAGGATTCAAGGACGGTCGTGGGCCATATCTGAGTGTAGACAACACTATCCTAACTAACAAATGGAAAGGTTGTCTGGCATCTGCAACAACACTTTATGGTTACAACTGGAAGTTCCCAGTTGCATTCATGCTATTTGATACAGAAACAGAGGAAAACTAGGTCTGGTTTATGAGGCAGCTTAGGAGATCAATATGCCACATGGATCCATTGGCTATATCCACAGATGCATGCATAGGGCTGAAAAATAAAGTGAAGGAGGTCTTCCCGCAAGCTGAAAGTAAATAATGCCATGCCCATTTGATGCTCAACTTGTACAGACACTACACAGGCATCATATTTGGTTACATGTTTGCTGCTGCTAGAGCGTACAAAGCTAGGAGCAACTAATATTTCATGAGCAATATTTTTGTGGAAGCCCTAATCTTCTGCAGTACTTACTCGCACATCATTCGCAGCTATGGAAGGGGAGTCAATTCAACCCTGACATCAAAGATGATTACATAAACAACAACCTTACTAAATGCGTGAATAACTAGGTGAAGAACATAAAAGTTCATCATGTTCATATGTTGATGGACATCATACGGGGTATGATCATGAAGCTGTTAAATATAAGGAGAGAGATAGATCGGAGACTTAGAGGACATATGATACCTCCTGTTGTAGAGAAACTACATAGGAGAATCCAAGGACTTGGTCATCTTAGGGTTCCCCCATCAAACATCATCAGCTGTGGGGTGGTGGATATGTCCAATAATGGCCACATGGATGTTGTGAACATCGAGTAGTGAGAATGCACCTACTTATAGTGGCAGCATACCAAGAAACCATGCAACCACACCTTAGTCCTCTTGGTGAAGAAAAGAACTCTACCACATTTGGATCAAAAAATTTATGGCTTCTTATTTCTAGAAAAGTTCAGATCTGTGTACGCTGGTTCCATCGAGCCCTGTACAGACCCACCTCAATGGCCTCATGTCCAACTGAGTTTTGAGTTGTGCCAGCCAATTACAAAAAGAGGCAGAGGAAGAACTCAGGTGAAGAGGTTTTAGAATTTTCTCTAGAAGACGGTTTTGGCTTTTAGTGGTAGAAAGAAGGGAAAACCGATGCAACACCTGCCATCTTATAGGCCATAGAGCAATGAGGTGTCCCCTAAATGCTCCCAAACCTAGGGATGAGATGGTACCATCAATTTTTTTACTCTTTAGATATTAGGTACTTAACCTTGTCCTGTTTTTTGACAGGAAGCGCAAGGTAAGAAACATGATTACTCATTCAATGATTTTGCTGCGGGAAGAAAATCAAAATGAGTGGAGTGATGATGCTAAATACGATTCTGGTGCAGATTGTCCTGACTTCCCTTGACCCAGAGATGTAGAGTACGTGAAGGTAAGAAAGTCGGCACCCATGAAGAGGAAGAAGGCAGGCAATGAAGACAAAGGATATGAAGGCAAGAAAGTTGGCACCCTGGAAGAGAAAGAAGGATGGCAATGAAGAAGCATGAAGGAAATAATGTTGGCACCCTAGAAGAGGAAGAAGGCTTTTAATGAAGAATCCTAATAATGTGTTGACCTTGAACCTATCTATGTTATTTGGTTAAATTATGGAGCTATGTGCATTGAACTTGTAGGGAAAAACAATCGTGCAATGGTGTCTAAGACAATCCAAGTTATTTACGATTCTCGTACTTCTCCTTGCATTGACTATCTGCCCCGTGTTCATAGTAAATTGTATCACGACTTGCGTTTTGGATACAACTGAGTCACTAGTTGAAGCCAAAATTGTGACTGTGCCACTACTATATGTACAATCGCAATACTAGGACCGTGATTGCTAGGGGCTCTCCAATTCGATGCATGTTAGTGGCACAAACATAAATTATTCAAGCTCTTACTGGGTTGACAGCCGAAATAAATCCATGCTTTTGGAATTACACTTATTATAAAGTTATGACCTAAATTCTAAGTTGTTATAATCCATGAAGTAGCAAATTATTTTAGCTGCTGCACAACTCCATGGCAACATAAACAACAAATGCAACACAAAATGCCCAGATAATGAGGACACTGTTTCCATTTTCTGCCCTAATCTTGACCCTGTCTATTTCACCAGCTTGCTTCCGCAACTGAGCCTTCCCTGCATCTGGCACTCCAATGCATGCATATCCTCTTTCTTGTCCCACACATCATCACAAAGATCCTGAACAATATCTTTGTGATAACCTGTCAGGGTCTTTTCGATCTACACAAACTTGTCACAGCTAGGTCCCCTCTCTTTCTGTGAAAAAATCGAAGGAAAAAAATTACATTACGCTTCCCATATCAGGGTTACCATTATCCCTAGCATAACCGTCTCGGATGCTGCAGTTGCTAAATTTTCTTGTAGTATTTTCATCGGTCCACAAAATCCATCTCAGCATCTCCTCACCACACAAACACAACAACTTGGGGTAGTAATCATAGGGTGTCTTTCGGTACCTGATGGGGGCACCTGCGTGGCGGCGTTTAGCTGACCCTGCTTCTGCCCGATATGAACTGCATGAGCTATGAGTCATAGGCAAGGGGAGCAACGGAAGAGGAAAGAGGGGAGGACAAATGAGACTTGGATATCAGAGCAGGGGCACAGTGAAGTGTGATTTATCCCACCTAACTCAAGGAGAATTCTACTATCCACATTGGGCTAATAGCTGGGGGATTGATACGTCCATTTTCATCACTATTCTATATCATAATTTACTGTTATTCATTGATATATTTCATATTAAGGGATGATACTTATGTTATTTCATCTATTTTTGCATGGTTGATGACTTTTGGAGCATGGTCCACTGCAGTCAGGATTCTGATGGAAAAGGTGCTGTTTGGAGGCAAAATTCGCGAAGATCAGAAAATCCGGGAAAATACATGGAAAATCCTATTTTTCTAGAAGACAAAGGAAGCCAGAAGGGGAAGCTGAGGTGGGCCATAGGGGGCCCACACCACCCCCTAGCGCGGGCCACCCTAGGCCGTGCCACCAGGTGGTGTGGCCGCCCTAGTCCCCCCTTGGCTCTCCCCTCTGGCGTATATAATCCTCCCAAAACCCTAATACTCGGGGAGCGACCACAGAAAGATTCCGCCGCCTCTGGGGGGCGGAAAACACCGAGAGAGAAAAATCTCTCTGGCAGACAGATTTCTGCTGGGGGAATTCCTTCCTGGAGAGGGGAGATCATCGCCATCAACACCACCATCGAGCTGGACTTCATCGGGATCATCATCACCACCATCATCTCACCAGCACCCTCATCACCATCTCCATATCGCTGTAACAATTGGGTTGAATCTTGCATAGTTCTTAGGGGAGACTTTCCCGGTGTTGATTACTCTTTGTAGTTGATGCTATTGAGTGGAACCATTGAATTATTGTTTATGTTCAGATAGTTATACATCATTATTCCATCTCTGATCATGATCCATATGATACCTTGTGAGTAGTTCGTTTTGATCTTGAGGACATGGGAGAAGTCATGTTGTTAGTAGTGGAGTTGTGTTGAGAAAGATTCAATAGTTTGATATTTAAGTTGTGGTGTACTTATTCTAGTGGTGTCATGTGAACGTCGACTACATGACACTTCACCTATATGGGCCTAGGGGAATGAATTGTGTATTTGGCTACTAATCGTAGGGGTTGCCGGAGTGACAGAAACCTGAACCCCCGTTAGGAAACCATTGCACAAGGTATGTCACGGTCTTAGAGTTTAAAGTTGTGGTTAGGTTTCTACCTTAATTACTTTCTTGTACTTACGCATGTTTGCAAGGGGTATAATCACAAGTATGTAAAAGTCCTAGGAAGGTCGGTACATTAGCATAGGTTCACCCACACAACACTTAGCAAGCTAATGAAGATTAATCAACTATATGAAGAGAAAGCACTTGACAGTCTTCCCGCGTGTCCTCGAGAACGTTTGGTCATCCTAAGTAATACAACCGGCTTGTCCTTTGCTGAATAAAGGATTGGGCCACTTGCTGCCTTTATTCTTATTGTCTTCTATTTACTCGTACTTTATTTACTTGCATTATCAAAAAACCCTAAAAATCTGTTTTCTAAGTATTTGCAGAGAATTCCTGATCCATACCACTAACCAGCACCTTTTGCTCCTCGTTGGGTTCGACACTCTTACCTATCAAAAATACTATGATACACCCCCTATACTTGTTGGTCATCAAGACTATTTTCTGGCACCATTGCCAGGGAGTGAAGCGCTATTGGAGAGTGGAACTGGTAAAGGAAACTTCTACTATGAGTATTGTTTACTTCTGTTAGTTGCTTTATTTTCGTTATTGATAATTCGATGAGTTTCTCATTTCGTAATGCTACTACCACTGCTAAGGTAGTAGATGAACCACCACCTGCTGAGAATGATACTTTTAAAATACCTACAAGAATTATTGATCGTGTTATGGATAACTACTATGTTGGGGATGGAACTGTCCATCCCGGTGATCATTTACTCTTTATACACGAATTATGCGGGTTGTTCAAGTGTGCAGGTATTACTACAGATCAAGTTAAGAAAAAGTTATTCTCCTTATCACTAAAAGGAAGAGCTGAGGAATGGTATAAGCTGTTGAAGAATGGTCAAGCTCTTGAATGGGAGGAAATAGTACCTCTCTTTTATTCAAAGTTTTATCCTCCTAGTGAGATTCATAAATACCGGAATCAAATATACAACTTTTGGCCTCTTGATGGAGAGAGTACATCTCAAGCTTGGGGAAGATTGAAGTTACGAATGCTCAAATGTCCCATTCATGAGCTCCCCAACAATATTATTATCAATAACTTTTATGCAAGGCTCCCTCTACATGATAAGTATTTATTGGATGCTTCTTGTGCTGGATCATTCACTCGCACGGAAGAAGAAGCTAAATGGGATCTTTTGGACCGTATTCAAGACAATGCCGAAGCGTGGGATAATGACAACGGAAGAAAGTCAGGTATAAATTATGATTATGAATGCATTGAATCTTTTATGGGAACTAATGACTTTCAAAATATTAGAAATGCTTATGGTCTTGATTTACAAGTTATTACAAATTGTTTTAAGGCTTTTGCTTCTTATATTGAAAACCCAAAAAAGGGATGGAGCAAGTACCATGCTCCTTATAAAGATATTGTTGACTGTGTTCCTGTTGGGAGTACTGAGTTTTACACTATTGATCACATCTTACCTGAACCTTATATCGAGAAAATACCCTTCCCGGATAAGGTAAAGGATCATCCTATGATAACTAGTGTAATCACTAAAAGTGCAAAGAGAACTATAAAACTTGATGAACAAATAAACATTAAACCTGCTATAGCAATTGTGAAAGACCTAGTCACTAAAAATATAGAAGATGGACACATAGTCTTTTGTGAGGATGCTTCTAATATTGTCTCACATCCTAATAAACCTAAAAAGGCTAGTGTCCCTGTGCTTTCTGTTAGAATTGGTGATCATTGCTATTATGGTTTATGTGATATTGGTGCAAGTTCAAGTGTTATTCCTTATGAGCTTTATAGAGAAATTATGCATGAAATCAGTTCCTGCAAATTGGAAGAGATTGATGTGGTTATTCACCTTGCTAATAGAGAGACCATCTCTCCCATCGGTATTGTGCGGGATGTAGAAGTTCTTTGTGGTAAGATTAAATATCCTGCTGATTTTCTAGTACTTGGTTCAGCTGCTAGTAAAACTTATCCCATCATTTTTGGTAGACCTTTCTTGAGTACTTGTGGAGCTATTATAGATTGCAAAAGGGAGAAAATCTTGACTAAGTTTGATGGAGAATCTTATGAGTTTAATTTTTCGAAATTTACTAAAGAACCTTGTGAAAATGAAACCCATAATGAGGATTTTAGAGTTGAACAACTTGCTTCTATTTCTCTTGCTCCTAACAATGCTTTGCAGCAATTTATGGAAGATCATGAAAGTGAGATCTTCATGGAAGAAAGAGATGAGATTGACGAGATTCTCCGTCGTCAACCTAAGATGCTTAAGCATAACTTTCATGTGGAAGATTTGGGTACCACGTTGCCACCTAAAAAGGATCCGGTTTTCGATCTAAAACCTTTACCTGATGATCTTAAGTATGCTTACATTGATGATAATAAAATTTATCCTGTTATTATTAGCTCTAAACTTTTAGGGAAGGAAGAGGAACGATTATTGGAGGTTTTGAAGAAACACCGAGGGGCTATGGGCTATACTCTGGATGATTTAAAAGGGATTTCTCCTACTATATGTCAGCATGCTATCAATATAGAACTAGATGCAAAGCCAGTAGTAGAGCACCAATGGCGTCTAAATCCTAAGATGAAAGAAGTGGTAAGAAATGAGGTATTGAAACTCCTTGATGCTGGTATTATTTACCCTATTGCTGATAGTGAATGGGTTAGCCCTGTTCATTGTGTTCCTAAAAAAGGAGGAATTACCATTGTTCCTAATGATAATGATGAGCTTATTCCCCAAAGAATAGTAGTAGGCTATAGAATGTGCATTGATTTTAGGAGAGTTAACAAAGTTACTAAGAAAGATCATTACCTACTTCCTTCTACGATCAAATGGTAGAAAGGTTATCTAAAAAGACCCACTTTTGTTTTCTTGATGGATATTCCGGTTTCTCTCAAATTGCTGTTAAACAACAAGATCAAGAAAAAAACTACTTTTACATGCCCTTACGAAACCTATGCTTATAGACGTATGCCTTTTGGTTTATGTAATGCTCCTGCTACTTTTCAAAGATGCATGTCTGCTATCTTTCATGGTTTTTGTGAGGAAATTGTGGAAGTGTTCATGGATGACTTCTCTGTCTATGGAACTTCTTTTGATAATTGTCTACACAACCTTGATAAAGTTTTGCAGAGGTGTGAAGAAACTAATCTTGTTCTTAATTGGGAGAAATGCCACTTCATGGTTAATGAAGGGATCGTCCTTGGGCATAAGGTTTCCGAAAGAGGCATAGAAGTGGATAGAGCTAAAGTTGAGGCAATTGAGAAAATGCCCCGCCCAAGAGACATCAAAGGTATAGTATCCTCGGTCATGCTGGTTTCTATAGAAGGTTTATTAAAGATTTCTCTAAGATATTAAAAACCCTCACTAATCTTCTTCAAAAAGATGTCCCCTTTGTTTTTGATGATGATTGTAAGGAAGCTTTTGAAACTCTTAAGAAGGCTTTAACTACAACTCCTATCGTTCAACCATCTGATTGGAGTTTACCCTTTGAAATAATGTGTGATGCTAGCGATTTTTCTATAGGTGCTGTCCTTGGGCAACGAATAGATAAAAAGTTAAATGTTATCCATTATCCTAGTAAAACTCTTGACGCTGCTCAAAGGAATTATGCTACTACTGAAAAAATAATTCCTGGCTGTCGTTTTTGCTTGTGATAAGTTTAGACCTTATATTTTAGACTCAAAAGTCACCATTCATACTAATCATGCTGCTATTAAGTATCTTATGACGTAGAAGGATGCTAAGACTAGGCTTATTAGATGGGTGTTGCTTTTACAAGAGTTTGATCTACATATTGTAGATAGGAAAGGTGCTGAAAATTCTATTGCTGATAATTTATCTCGGTTGGAAAATATCTCTTTTGATCCTATGCCTGTTAATGATAGTTTCACGAATGAACAGTTGGCAGCAATAGGGGCATGCTCATGAGGGAGCCCGTGGTATGCTGACTATGCTAACTTTATTGTCTCCAAGTATTTGCCTCCAACTTTCACAGCTCAGCAAAGAAGGACGTCCTTTTACAATTTGAGGCATTATTTTTGGGATGACCCACATTTATATAAAGAAGGAGTGGATGGTATTATGCGAAGATGTGTTCCATAACACAAACAAAAGGAGATATTGCGGAAATTTCATGGTAGTGCCTATGGAGGACATCACGCGGGAGATAGAACTGTGCAAAAGGTGCTACAATCAGGTTTCTACTGGCCTACCCTTTTTAAAAATGCAAGAAAAATTGTTTTATCTTGTGATGAGTGTCAGCGTGTTGGTAATATTTCTAGACGCAATGAAATGCCTATGAACTACTCTCTAGTTATTGAACCCTTTGATTGCTGGGGATTTGACATTATGGGTCCTTTTCCTCCCTCGAAAGGTTATACTCACATTCTTGTTGCGGTTGATTATGTTACTAAGTGAGCAGAAGCCATACATACGAAGAGTGCTGACGGGGATGCTTCTCTAAAAATGCTTAAGGATGTTATCTTCCCTAGGTTTGGAGTGCCTAGGTATCTCATGACTGATGGAGGTTCTCATTTCATTCATGGTGGTTTTAGAAAGACCCTTGCTAAATATTATGTTAATCATAGAATTGCTTCAGCTTATCACCCCCAAACTAGTGGGCAAGTAGAGTTATCAATTAGAGAAATTAAATCCATCTTGCAAAATACTGTTAATAGATCTAGAAAAAACTAGGATAAAAAGTTGAATGATGTTTTATGGGCTTATAGGACTGCCTATAAAAACCCTATGGGGATGTCTCCTTATAAAATGGTTTATGGGAAAGCTTGTCACCTACCTTTAGAATTAGAACACAAAGCTTATTGGGCAGTTAAAGAACTTAATAGAGATTGTAAGCTTGCTGGTGAAAAAAGATTGTTTGACTTAAGTTCTTTCGATGAATGGAGGAGTGACGCTTATGAGAATGCTAGACTCTTTAATGAAAAAGTCAAAAGATGGCATGACAAGCGAATACTTAAGAGAGAATTCCATGTTGGTGAGAAAGTTCTATTCTATAGGTCTCATCTCAGATTTTTTGCAGGAAAACTACTGTCAAAATGGGAAGGACCTTTTGTTATTCAAGAAGTGTACCGCTCGGGAGCAATAAAGATTTCTTCTTTAAAAGATAACACTACACAAGTGGTGTATGGGCAGCAACTTAAGCACTACATTGCTGGGGATTCTTATAATGAAGATGTTGATGCTTTTCAAGTTATAACTCCAAAAAAAATTATCAAAGAACAGATTCAGAGACCTGCAGAGTCCGTTTTCGAATAGGTAATAGTTCTGGTAAGAAAAGTTCCACGAAAGATCTGTCTAGTTATATTTTTGTAGTTTTTAGCCAACAAGGAAAGCTACAAAGCGAAAGAGGTACGGAAACGGAGGCAGGGTGGCTCACACCACCCTGTGGCGCGGGCCCATCCCTGGCCGCGCCACCAGGTGGTGTGGCCACCTCGAACTCCGTCTCCAACCCGTTTTCTCCCGGTACCTTCCTTTTGTTGTAAAACTTCGTAGTATATAATCCCCCGGATCCCCCGATGTTCGTATATCGTGTTCTTGTAGTGTTTTTGTTTTGATCTGTTTCTGCCAGGAACCGTTCTTGAAAGTTAGAAGCACAATGGTGTCTGACAAGGATAAATGAAAGGAGCCTATGGAGGAAGATCCCCAAGACCCCAGACAGGAGGACGAGATCAAGAGTGAAGATGAAGAGGAGGCAAAGGAAGGCCAACATCCTCACACCGGCACTACCATTACAAGCATTGGAGTGTTGACAAAACCCGCCAGGGTCAGAAGGACTGCATGGATGTCAACTGGAGGGAAACCTCCGCGTCACTGTTTGGCTCCACGGTCACTTCCTCCATGCACCAAGAATCCTTTCCATACCCTTATCCATGAGCATCAATACCAGAATATGCCCAAGGGGAAACTACCCTCCAATTGGGATTTGCCTCGTTCTAGCCATGCAGGAAAAGAAGACTTCAAGAGGAAGAGTGGAGAAAGAATCGCAAGAAATGGAATTCGCAACCCGACATGATCATGAGCCGCATTGAGGAAAACTCAGAGTTGATTCGTAATCTCACCTTCGAGATTGAGGACTTGGGGAAGCTAATCAAAGAGCTCATCGAGAGAATACCACCACCACCGAAGGAGTAATTTGTCATCAGGTTTTGGCATCCCCTTGGTTTGTTCCAAGCTTGGGGGAGTGCCGCGGTATCACATCACTATCTTCTATCTTTTTACCTTTTTAGTAGAGTCATATCATGAATATAGAAGTTATCATGTAGGATGGTTTGCATTATGGAAGTGTCCCCTCTCTTGTTGGATATGTATACCTTGGTGTGAGTAGCCGTTATGGAATATTAATGAGAAGTTCTATCATTTACTCTTTTGCATATCTTATATTAGTTTTCAATTCATGGTTATATGATTGATCTTGTTGTTAGTATTGGTATCACTTTGGGATCATGGAATTAATTTAGTTGGTTTTGGCAAACCTGGCTCGGTCAGTAGCAACACTATGTTTGAGAGTTGAATGAAAAAGATAAAAGTACTGTTAAAGAAATATAATTTCATCATCTTTCTTTCTTGATTTGCTCATAAGTTTAGTATTCTCTGGTTAAGATCTTTTGTGCTTCCAAGGATGATTGCATGTTTGTTTTTATCACTTTTATGTTTGTTTGTTTCCTTCAAATCTTATACCTGCTACCCAACCTTGCTAGCCAAAAACCTGTACTGAGAGGAAATTCTTCTCGTGCATCCAATCCTTAAACCCAAACCTATGCCATTTGTGTCCACCATACATACCTATTAGCATTATTGCTATTCCAAGTAAATTCTCGTTTTTATCTACCTTCAAAATTAAACTTGTGATGTGAAAATTAGTGATTAAAGCTCGCACGAACTTGATGGCACACTTTACATTCTTGTAATTAATAAACTTGAACCATTATGTCCATCTTTGTTGTGTATATGCTTGCGCTTTATAAGTTGAAGTTAGCAGAACCATGTATCATGGGGAACGCTTTCAACATTCACTAGTACTTTGTACCTCGTTGATATCATGATTCTTTTGCCTATGGATCCCGGCGGTGTGAAATAAAAGGGGAACTTGTAAGATCATGGAGTTTGTATGTGTGTTATAGAAACGCCTGGGCTGCTAGCCTAAGCCATGCCTAATCATGGTGGAAACTTGTAGCATAACCATAATGAGCACTCTATGAAGCATATTCAATAAAAACCTATGCAAATAGCAAATAAAAGGATCGCTGAGATGCTCATTGTCTGCTTGCCTTGTCATTTTGATTATGGGATAGCTCCTGTATCATGTGCAAGGGGTACCCCATTGGCGGTTTTCTATGATACATATGTATTTATAATGACAAGGGCTTACTTGTGACTAAAGTTGAGTAGCATGAGGTTCGGTACTCGTAAGTAAGGGGCATGAGATTTCAGCTTATAACTTGTCAAGCATATCCTCTTAGTTGTGTCACTTTAACCTTAATCACCTAAAGATGCCTATGATAGGGGCAATGAGAGCTAAAAGCTAATAAGTACCATAATTTTTGGAAGCTCTTTATGAAACTTGAAATCCCTGCTTCCCTCTGCCAAGGGCCTTTCTTTTACTTTTTAGTTGAGTCAGTAAACTTATTCCCCTCTACCTCAACAAGTATTTTGAATTGTTGTGTTTCATTCATTCATATGATGATTTATTCAATCATGTTTCTTATGTTCCTTGTTTTGGACATTGCTCTTATCTTGGTGTTTACTACTTTGAAAGCTATCATTGAAAATCAGTTATTTGTGAACTCCAGCAAATTGTCAACTATTCTTCGACTAAGAGCTAAGTTTGCCATTACCAATTATGATTCACTTGATGTATCTTTATTGTGTTTCCTTTATGTTTTGCAAGTTAAGTTATATAATAGTGAGTTGTCTTCTATTATGACTTATGTACAGATGAATGTGATACTTCTTGTCCGTATTATTTTATTGACTCTTCACTCCATAAACCTGAGGCCATGTTTATTGAGCTTAGTTTCGCTTGGGGACAAGCAAAGTCTAAGCTTGGGGGAGTTGATACGTCCATTTTGCATCACTATTCTATATCATAATTTACTGTTATTCATTGATATATTTCATATTAAGAGATGATACTTATGTTATATCATCTGTTTTTGCATGGTTGATGACTTTTGGAGCATGGATCACTGCAGTCAGGATTCTAATGGAAAAGGTGCTGTTTGGAGGCAAAATTCGCGAAGATTAGAAAATCCGGGAAAATACATGGAAAATCCTATTTTTCCAGAAGACGAAGGAAGCCAGAAGGGGAAGCTGAGGTGGGCCACAGGGGGCCCACACCACCCCCTGGCGCGGGCCATCCTAGGCCGCGCCACCAGGTGGTGTGGCTGCCCTGGTCCACCCATGGCTCTCCCCTCTGGCGTATATAATCCTCCCGAAACCCTAATACTCGGGGAGAAACCACAGAAAGATTCCACCGCCTCTGCGGGGCGGAAAACACCGAGAGAGAAAGATCTCTCTGGCACACAGATTTCTGCTGGGGGAATTCCTTCCTGAAGAGGGGAGATCATCGCCATCAACACCACCATCGAGCTGGACTTCATCGGGATCATCATCACCACCATCATCTCACCAGCACCCTCATCACCATCTCCATATCACTGTAACAATTGGGTTGAATCTTGCATAGTTCTTAGGGGAGACTTTCTCGTTGTTGATTAATCTTTGTAGTTGATGCTATTGAGTGGAACCATTGACTTATTGTTTATGTTCAGATTGTTATACATCATTATTCCATCTCTGATCATGATCCATATGATGTATTGTGAGTAGTTCATTTTGTTCTTGAGGACATGGGAGAAGTCATGTTGTTAGTAGTGGAGTTGTGTTGAGAAAGATTGAATAGTTTGATATTTAAGTTGTGGTGTACTTCTTATAGTGGTGCCATGTGAACGTCGACTACATGACACTTCACCTATATGGGCCCAGGGGAATGCATTGTGTATTTGGCTACTACTCATAGGGGTTGCCGGAGTGACAGAAATCTGAACCCCCGTTAGGAAACCATTGCACAAGGGACGCCAGGGTCTTAGACTTTAAAGCTGTGGTTAGGTTTCTACCTTAATTACTTTCTTGTACTTACGGATGTTTGCAAGGGGTATAATCATAAGTATGTATTAGTCCTAGAAAGGTTGGTACATTAGCACAAGTTCACCCACACAACACTTAGCAAGCTAAAGAAGATTAATCAACTATATGAAGCGAAAGCACTTTACAGTCTTCCCTTGTGTCCTCGACATCATTTGGTCATCTTAAGTAATACAACCGGCTTATCCTTTGCTGAATAAAAGATTGGGCCACTTGATGCATTTATTCTTATTGTCTTTTATTTACTCGTACTCTATTGACTTGCATTATCAAAACCCCTAAAATCCGTTTGCTAAGTATTTGCAGAGAATTCCTGATCCATACCACTAGCCAGCACCTTCTCCTCGTTGGGTTCGACACTCTTACACATCGAAAATACTGTGATACACCCCCTATACTTGTGGGTCATCAAGGATCTAACGTGCCGACTTGTTACACAAAGCTCACACCTGCATTGTTCAAAGCTCCTCTCGCGCGCATTGACCAATTTTTGGGCATCATTCCCATGTACATATCACTAGGAGGCCTTGCTGAGGAACCAGATACGCATGGACCAAACTCTTCCACCGCCCCCGTACACTCTCGACCCGGCAAAATCTGCCGAAACTTTTCATGGCTCGCAGCGACAGATCCATCAACTCCAACTCTCGCGGTTGCGTTTGCTACGGTGGATCCACCCCTATATCTTACCATCATAGTATCAAATGGCCATGGTTTCTTGAGGCGAATGGTTGCCCTGTGTCTCCGAGATCGGTCCCTCCTATCTATAGAAGGACTATTGTGGCATCGAGCTCGAGCAGGAGCCGCCAGGCGTGACGGGGCTTGATTGATGCCACCCCCGTCCTCATCATCATTGTTGATTCTGATGAGGAGGAGGACGGTGTAACACCCCAATTTCAGTTAATCCTAATTAGGGATTGTTTCTGCATTCATAAGTATCATCTATTTTTGCTAAGTTAAAATTTATTCAAGAAATAATGCAAAACCCTAACCCTGATCCCATTCTCCCTTGTACTCATTTCAAAATAGTTTGATATTTTCGAAAAACATAAAAAGGAATGGAGCCCAAATGGACTGAAAGGGCCCCACAATATTTAAAATGATTTTCCAAAGCCCTCTAGTATTTTCAAACTGTTCAAAACATAAACTAATTTGAAATTACAAATAGAAAAGTGAAAACAGGAAAAAGGAAAAATAAAAATGTTTTGCAAAATAAAAACAGGTTCCACCAGAACCAGGCCGGCCCATCTCCCTTTCCTCTGTATCTACCACCAGCACAACTCCCTCTCTTCCTCAGCCGTAGCCCAGCAGTAGCCCGTCCTGGCATAACGGTAACCCATAGCCAGCCCGTACCACTTCAGTCTATTGCATTGTCGCCATCTAGCTCTTGCCGCGCCCGAAGGTCCTCACTGTTGACGTTGCATCGCTCGCCGGCACGAAGATGACCCCCGCCGCTCCGGTCGACTACAAATACTCGACGTTGCCATAGGAGAATCCCTAGCACTCCTCTGCATCCCTCCCTTTCTATCCTCTACCTCGGCCCGAAACCTAGCTCGCAGGAGCTCTACGGCACCGCCGTCCCTGGCCACTCTACGCATAGCTGAGGCTGCCTTTGGAACCGCCCCATCGCGCAACCCATCTTCACTAGAGGAATCGTCCCTGCTCGGCCGCAATCAAGCACAACATTGCCATGACCACGCCTCGTCGAGCTGACCCCTCCTCCATGCTATGAGTGAGTTCCTCGTGCGAGTGGCCCTCTTCGATCTTCCCCTTACGCGTTGTGTTGCCGTCACCATGACCACCTGCCGCTATCGCTGCTGCTCCTCGCTATGCCGCCGTCTCCGGTGACCAATTGAAGGTGGCACCACTACATTCCTGCCTACCTTGTCGTAATCGTTCTAAAGGGCTAAGCCACGCGTGCTAGTGTGGCCTAGATCGTCGGTGGTAACAACCGTTTGTCGGTCAGCATCCAGGTGACGTGGTGGTGATGTCACCCCATGCCCACCTCAGCATGACGTCATCTTGGCGTGAGCTTCTGCTGACATCACCATGATGTCATAACTCATTTTATTTTCTATTTAAATAAATGAGTTATAAAGTGGGGTCCAACTGTCACTTTTTATTAATTTCCAGAATTATTTAAAAGGCAAAAATTTGTATAAACTTTGGAAATTCATAACTAATTCATTTTAATGTCATAAAATACAAATAATATATCAAAATGTTCGGAAAAATGATATCTACCCTTTAGCATAAAAATCATGCATTGTTCAGATAGTTACATGAAAATATTAATTAAAAGAACAATTTAACTCCCATAGGTGATTCCGGGGGTTCTCCTATTCTAGGGTTTAGATCCATTGGACCCTATTTAAAATGAACAATCATGCCTTAGGGTTACATTTCAATGCTATTTATCTTGTCATATCATCATTCTTGCTTGAGCATGGCATCAATGCCATGTGTTGATTGTTTCCCTTTCTTTCCGGTGTTTAGTTCTTCCCTTTAGAACACGATAACGAGATCGAGATCGAAGACCGAGATCAACACCATCGAAGATCGAAGAAAAATACTTGACCAACTATAATCAAGTCAAGCACAAGATGTCTGAAGATCTGCTTATTGGTTATCAATGGGCAAAGGCAAGAAAAGCCCCACCATTATACAATCATATGATTTCGATAGCATTTCAATTATTACCATGATGCATACGATTCCACTATGGTCTTTTATCGAGAGATAGAGTATCCTATCTTTTGCATTACTGCCTTTGAGATTATATTACATGATCCACTTCTCCTAGCATAACTAGGTTTGGCTTGTGTGCACTGCTAGAGCTATTATTTGTGTCTTGCTTAGCCATGCTTAGCTGACAGTTCTGGTTCATCTAGATGATGTACTAATGCGGAGAATCTAGTATGACTGGAGAACGAGGTATATTGATGAGGTGAGATCAGTGGTCAAGGTTAAACATGCAAAGACTTGTATGTGAGGCTATAGTGGGATGTGATTTTTGTAGTCCCATGCTTGCCACCACTACGACCTGAGTTCTTGCCTTTGGAACTAAGACGAGCATACAAACACACGGGGCCTGAACAACCTCACGAGTAACTAACTTGCCTAGTAGATTCGATGAGTAACATAGTTCAGGAATTCCATTCGACATATGCATAGAAAATGTTTTAAAAGATGTGGCAGGTGAAGGTGCATGATTATTGGTAGGTAAGCATGGTCGGGGTTGCTTGGGGTGGATAGAACCTCTAAAAAACCAACCTCGCTTCACATCTCTAGGGACTGGCTTCGGGATTTGACCTGTTACAGTAGAACCCTCCTTAGGGCGTGATTCATGGTCTCGATGAAAGCAAGGTCAAGGTCGTGACCAACCACCCTCTACCGGCCTTCCAAGCAAGAGGTATAATCTTAAGTGTCATTAAGAGAAGGTTGGTATGTGTGGGTAAAGTTGTACACTTCTATAGAGTTAAATCTTTTTGAAAATCCGTGTTCATGGTTATGAACGCTTGCTAACCAGATTCTAAGATCATAAAGAACATTAATCTAATCGTAAAAATTGGCAGATCAGCGTGTGCTTAAGGATGCTTCCTCATGGGTATGAGGGTGTGATCCTAGTCGAGGAGATAATGATGATTTGGTGGATATCAAATATATGATGATTAATACTATGGAGATGTTGCGCTCTTATCCCCTTTTAAAATGCTCTGATTACACGAGCTTCTTCTCCCTCTTGTTAGATAAACAAAGATGGATTTATGCAAACTAGCTCCACCATCCATAAGTCTTACGCAGTACATCCCGTACTCACCCTTGCTTTGTTGATACTTTTTGTAGCAGAGCAAGTGTTGCCCTCTAGACCAGTTTGGTACGACATCGACACTGATGAGTAACTTGGGGTTCCCGGCCGGCAGCTTGGAATCTACGTGTTGGGACGTCATCATTATGCTCCAAGCCTCTTAGGCCATTTGTTAAGTTTGCTATACTTAATAACATAATTTGCCTTCTGTTGTTCGATGTTTGTGGGAAGTGACCTTTGCTTGTAATATTTTAGTTTTTTTCTTAGTTATGAGCTTGTTGTAATAATTTTTGTGTCGTAGGGTCACTATTGTGTTACCGATTTCTCACTGGATATCCTCGAGACCTAGGGTAATCCTATGTTAGGATAAGGCCTGGGATTTGTTTAACCCTGATCCCAGGGGTGTCACAGGTTTTTAGTATCAGAGCAGTACCGGCCGTAGGAAAACCTTGCTATTGGTCGATGTTAAATCTAGTACTTGCGAAAACTCTAGTCTACTTCTTTTACTCCATGTCTGGTATAACTCTAACTCTAGGTCATCTTATCTTGTGTTGACTTTGAAAAGTTTTGATATCTCTTCAAATCTTTCAATACTTAGGTGCCTTCTAAGTATGTAGTCTCTTAACCAGATGACCTAATGTTGAGTTCTTTAGAGTTGTGTGTGTTGTGAATTCCTTGTTCCATTTGTTCCGTTTCAGCTGAGAGATTACTTTCCGTCACGAGCTCTCTGCCTTATGGAACCTACAATATAATGTTCCATAGTGTTCTGCTCTAGGCTTTGAGGTTTGTTTTAGCCTTGTGTGCCTCCTTTTTATTTATTGTGTACTTCAAAATTCGTTTCTTCTCTTGAAGCTACCTCATGATTACTACCTTGTAGTGCATGTTGTGTCACTCAAGTAGTAGTTACTTCTTTTCATGGGTTTTAACCCTTTGACTTGAATTGAAGGTCCCTAATTGTTCTAGATTCTAGTGTTATGAATCTGGTACATGAAGCTGACCCTTAACCCAAGATCCATTCTATTGACACTTGTTGCTAATGTCAAAACATTACCTCAGGATGGCCGGTACTATAATTTTGTCATTCAAAGCTTGTGGTTAGTGTCGCGATTGAATTCAACAATTAAGGACTTCCCCTACCACATGCTATGGCAGATGTTCTTCAATGGAACCAAATAGATCATGACAAGAGTGCTCCTCGAGAGTCTCACATCTATACTCGTGACTCTGCCACACCGTCCCTTCTATGCATTGGTTTTAAGAAGATTGTTAATCTATGCATCCACACCTCGGGATTCTCCCATGAGCAAGTTATTTTTCCCTTATTGTTTCTGACCTTTGTGTACCAGTTGGTAGACAAGTAGAAAATGTGCATTGGTGCTCTCCGATGCAAGATACTCCCGTGGTCCATAAAGACAAACAATTTCGGGATATCAAGAGAAACAAACTCCAGTACCTCGTCATTTCCAGGACTAGGTCAAAGGGTTGTAATCCATAGATTAGGAGGCTTGATTATCTTCTATATGTTCTACCTTGAAGTAACTCACTCTTGTATATGAAGAGGTTCGATGACCTCTTAATGAAGTGATTCTCTTACAGATCTTTATACAACCATCCTCGGAGTTTCCATGCTCGTGAGTGATGCGTGTGCATAATTGTGTGGCCATTCGAGATTCTTAGCAATCATTATTCCTTTGAACTCCAAGGACATTTGTGTTATTCCTAGAATTATGGTTAAACCTATCACTAAGTGAAGGATAATGGTGCTACCAAGTCTGCTACTCCAGTACAATGTCCTCGGTCAAAGAATGAGGCTTGTGCTGAAGCTCTGAGACTATATCTTGTTTCCTTACCAAGCAAGTTTCCTCTCAAACTAAGTGATATATAGGTTGTTAGTGATGTTCTAGACATCTTTCTAGAAGTATCTCCATGTTGCCACATGACCGTGTAGTCAAGTTCTTGAGCAAACTAGTTCTCTGAACTACTTCTTTCTCCAAGGATCTAAACTGGATACCCCTAAACTGGGTGGTCGATCTTAAACAACAACTTGGAGAGTTGTAAGACAAAAGTTCTAACTAACTTAGTCCTTCTTAAATGGATATATAGTTTCATTTATGCTGAAGAAAGATAGTATTTCCTTCATGGCTACATTATCTTCCCCACCATTGATTTTTTTGGCATCATCAAATCAAACTTAGTTCCAAGGACTATCTTGATAATGTTTACGACCGTGATGATTCACTTGAGTGCATCCTCATTTTATTTGGTCTCACCATTACTTTGCCTTGTACACACGACATATGTGTCCATCTTCCTAGAGAGTTTTGATAAGTTTGTTGTTGAGCCCGTCGATGACATTCTTATCTTCTCCATGCTAGGAAAGATTCATATTGTACAATTGGCAATAATGTTGAAAGTTCTCAAGTACCATCTTCGAGTCATATTGAAATATGTGTTCTAGTTGTTAGAAGTGACCTTCTCCGATTCATGGGAAATTTTCAAAAGATTTCGTCCTGGATTCAAGTATAGTTATCTATGCTTCCATAAGGACACATGTCGGGGGATGACCCCCAGGTAGGCCAAGCCAGGCTAAACTGGCTGGCTCCAGGGAGGCCTGGTCGGTTGGCTGCAAGACAAAGAACCACGACCGGGTGGACTACTTTAGCCAGTCCACCCTCAAGATTCCCCGGTTGGTCCGTCTAGCCGGGTGACTAGAAGAGCCAGCTTGGTGGCCACCTCTACCCGGCTGTTTCGGATCCATTGCCCAAAGGTACGGGGGTGACGCTCCTTGCTGAGCATACCCCTGACCAGACAGGCTGGCACGCTGCCCTGACTACGCTACAAGATGAAGGTACCAAAGCGCCAAAGGGTGGAAGTTGATGAGTAAAGCTCCGACTGACGAGTAAAGCACCAAGATGATGAGTAAAGCGTTGGGTGACGCCCAAAGAAACAACACAAGGACGCTGCATAGCTGCCCCCACCTGTACTGAAGGCTTGACTAGGTCCTAGACCACCGGCTGCGCCCGGCCAACCGACCCTCTTTGTAAACCCAAAGCCCACACAGTAAACCCTAGAACCCACCGTTAACCTACCTCTCCCAACTAGTATATAAGGGGGGTAGTGCTAGGACTCTAGCTAGACAATTACAAGTTACAAGTTCTCTAGATTCCACAAGTTCAGTAGTTCATCCTCCTCTAGCTCCCCATTGCAGCTAAGGAAAACGGCTCAAGGAGCACTTGTACAGAGCACTTGCTCCCGATATAGTAGATCGATGCAGGAGTAAGAGTTTTACCTCAGCAAGAAGGCTCTGAACCTGGGTACATCGCTGTGTTTGCAGTATCTATGCCCAACCCATTGCGAGTAGCCATCGATAGCATCCTGATTGTCCCGTTCATGCCATCCCCGATGGCACTACCGTGTTCCACACCATGACAGTTGCCTCCCCACGCGAGGAGGACCCAGATTCGCTAGCCGCCTCCTCCAAAACCTACGCGTCCCCATTTCCCCCGAGGTGGACCTAGCGGCAACAGTAGCTGTGCTGGAAGCTAGGCGCCAGAACCTCCTAGAGGAAGTCAGCAAGGTCGCCGCCCGCTAGCGCCGCCAGGACACAACCATGCGTAAGTACAATCACGCGCATGGCTTCTCTTGTCTACCCAGCGCCAACCGGCAGGCTCCACCCCATGGCCTTATCTTGGGCTCAGAACTGGACCGTGCTGCTGACTCGCGTGTCCACGCGGCTCAACCGGTTTATAGTACTCCGGCCAAGAACATGAGGGCCATAGAAGCAGCCGCTGCTGAGCTTAGCCACCTAGAGGGTGATGAGTTGCGTCGCCAGCAGGCGCGCAACCAGCTCCCCATCGCTACGCCCAACAAGCAGTAGGCCGAGGCAGGCGGAAGCCTCGGAGGGAACAATAAGAGCCCGGAGCCTCGCCGGGTGGACGATCAGGCTTCAGGTGGCAGCAAGGCCTCCTCTCAAAATGCTACAAAGCAGAACAACCGTCCACGCGGCGGATCAGATGACCGTAGGCAAAATCCACGTGAAGCCACAACCGTCACCAGCAGAAACCGCGATCCGGCTAACGAAGCCGGAAGAACCAACACACCACCCAAGTCCCGCCTTTCAGGACGGCTTGGACCGTGGGACGCACGTCCTCGCATCGATCTATTGGTCCAGTCACACGCGCTGGAGGAAGAGAGTCTGACTGGCCCAAGGTGTTTTGGACCGCGCATTATGAACGAACTGTTTCCAAAGGGATTTTCGCTCCCAAGGGGCACACCAAAGTTCAATGGCACGGTCAAGCTAGAGGACTGGCTGGTAAACTACACCACCACGGTGGGCATCGCTAATGGCAACCGTCGGGTAGTCGTGCACTACGTCCCCCTCAGGCTCCTCGACTCGGCCATAACATGGCTCAATAGTCTCCCCGACAACAGCATCAACGCTTGGATTGTCTTCGAGCAGGCATTCGTCCGCAACTTCACCGACACTTACAAGCACCCAGGTCGCCCAGGCGAGCTTGCTGTTTGCGTTTAGGGCAAGGACAAGACCGACCTCTCTTACATCACCTGGTGGACAAACATACACAACTCATGCAAGGGGGTACGCGAGAACCAAGCAGTTGACTTCTTCATCAATGGCTGCAGAGAAGGCACTATGCTCAAGCACAAGCTTCGTCCGGTGGATCCAGACACCATGGCCAAGACAATGGACATCACAGACAAGTACGCCACCGCGGACGCGGCGATGAAAGATCCATCTGGCTAGACGAATAGGGATAAATCATCGTGGAGGACACCACAGACCGACGCCAACCGGACGAAAACAACCACAACTCTAGGCGGCATGACAACCGCCATGACAAGAGAAAGGATGACCAGTCGGATACCCAATATGGTTCCTGGCAGGTAGCAGTGGTGTTGGAAGATCCGGCTGTAGGCAGTAGCTGGAAGCAGAAGCCTGATGATCGGCCGCCTCGACCCAAGTACACCATCGAGTCGATGATTGATGGCCCGTGCAAGTTCCACAGCGGCGGCAACAAGCCGGCTACACATACAACTCGCCAGTGCACCTCCGCCAACTGGCAAAGAAGATAGACGAGGTTTGTGGGTTACCACCGCCACCCTCGCCTCCGCTTACTAGCAGCCAGCAGGACAACTGTGAGCGCCAGAACCGCCAGGATCCGGATGGAGGAGACTATCCTCTCCGGGTAGGGAACTACCACATCTTCACCACCGAGCTGGAGACCAATCACAACAAGGGGCATCGCAGGGAGGAGGTGAACGAATCGTTCACCTTGACCCTCAGTACCTAAACTAGTCTGAGCAAGAGGTCATGTGTAGCCAGAAGGACTAGCCTGATGTGTTGCCGCATCCGGGCACATACGCCATGGTCCTGGACCCCATCATCATCTCCAAGAAGCACTTGTGCAGGTTTTCCCACGTCCCTGTCGATGGAGGAAACAACATCAACCTCCTGTACAACAGCTTTCTAGACCATCTTGGCATTAGCGAGTCCTAGCTGGAGCCATCCAACACCTCCTTCCATGGAGTTATTCCAGGTCCATCGCACTCGCCCATCGACATGATTCAGCTGGACGTCATCTTCGATATGGAGGACAACATTCGCCGCGAGCGTATCTAGTTTGAGGTGGTCAACTAATACATTGCAAATGTATCTATAATTTTTGAACTTCCATGCTTGGTTTTATCTACTTTCTTGTGTTTTGTCCACACTTTGGAGTACTTTTCATATGATTTCTTGGACTAACCTATTAACAAGAGCCACAGTGCCAGCTGACTGTTTTCTGCTGTTTTTTGGTTCTAGGAAAGTCAGAAAATGAATATTCTCGGAATTGGACGGGACAAAATCCAGAGTTCCTATTTTTCCGGAAGACATCTGATACCAGAATACGAGACGAAGAAGAGCTGGGGGCCGGCCACACCACCTGGCCGCATGGCCAGGCCTAGACCACGCCAGGGGGTGGTCTGGCCGACCCCAGCACCCCCTCGGCCTCTCCTTCCGCCTATATATTACCCTCGGGACCAAAACCCTAAGTACCCGATCAAAAATCCATGAAAGAGTTTGTAGCCACCGTCATCTCCATCCCTAGATCGGGAGGGATCTAAAGCTCTTCCCGGCACCCTGCCAGAGAAGGGAATTCACCCTGGAGACCTTCTTCATCACCATGCAAGCCTCCGGTGTGATGCATCAGTAGTTCATCTCTAGACTACGTGTCCATGTAGTAGCTAGATGGCTGGTTCTCCTCCTTTGTGCTTTCATATCTAGATCTTGTGAGCTCCGTTCATGATCAAGATCATCTATTTGTAATTCTGCATGTTGTGTTTGCGGGGATCCGATAGATATTGAGATGCTATTTCAGATTGATTATTGATTCTATCATGTCTTTGTTATTTGTGATCTTGCATGCTTTTCGTTGTTAGTAGCTATGTTGGCCAAGTAGATGCTAGCAACTCTAAGAGTTAGTATTTATGCTCGATAGTGGGTTCATGCCTCTCGTAATCTAGGGAAGTGACAGAAATATCTAAGGTACTAGATGTGCTATTGCTACTAGGGACAAAACAACAATCCTTTGTTCATAGAACAATCGTATTGTTTACTTTACATGCAATTCGTAAAGCAATAATCTGTTGCTTGGAACTTAATACTGGAGGGGGTTGGGATGATATCCTGAAGGTGGATTATGAGTCATATATGCAGTTGGATGGCGGTCTATGTATAATGTTGTAATGCCCAATCAAGTTCCAAAGGAGTCAAGATGATTAGTATATGCATGTATTGCTTTCTCGATGTTTGTCAATTGCGCCGATGTAATTTGTTTACCCAACATGTTAACTATCTTAAGGAGATCCACCTCTAGTGAACTATGGACCCCGGTCCTTTCTTTTACATACAATCTATAAATTGTTTACTGCTTTGTGTTTACTTTCTTCAAACTATTACTTCCTTCCATTCGATATGTTTAATCCTTTGTTTTCAGCAAAACCGGTGAGATTGACAACCTCATCGCAAGTTGGGGGCAAAGTTTTGTGGTTGTGTTGTGCAGGTCTCCACGTTGCTAATGGCACCGGTAGTGCGCCCTGCCAACGTTCAGCTAGCTACACCTTTGGGGTGTTTCCTTGCTCCTACTGTATTGATAACCTTGATTTCTTACTAAGGGAAAACTTGCTGTTGTGCTCATCATACCTTCCTCTTGGGGTTCCCCAACAAGCTCGATATATTTGGGCCATCAACAACTTTTTCTAGCACCATTGCCGGGGAGTCAAGGACATCTTCACAAGGGGAGTCCCTCGTAACCAATCTCTTTACTTTGTTATTTTTGTTTTGCTTAGTTTAGTTTTTCTTTGTTTGCTTGTTTCTTTATCAAAAATACCAAAAAATTAGTTCCTACTATAGTTCTTATTTTCGTTGGTCTGTTACTTTCTTGCTTTATCATGATTTCTATCAATGGTTGGTTTCTTTGAAACTGAATCTTATTGGCAAGGTGGGTTCACGGAAGAACAAAAATATTATTATAAGGAACACCGCTTGTCACAAAAAGGGAAACACTTATGGGAACAAATTGAAAAATTGAATACCATTGCTATAAACATGTGCTCTAGTTATAATGTTACTTATTGCTTTGATAAATCTTGTTGTTATAGGAGGTATAAACACCTCCCTTTTCAATGTGAGTATAATGATAATGTTACCATATCTTCTTATGTTAAAGGGAATTATGACTTTTATGATGTGGAACAAATTAAATAATTTATTGCTTGGAAGGGTGCATTTGAACTTGCTAGTTTGCTTGAAAATAGTGATGATTCACCTTATAAATATGAGGTTTATGATATACTTAAATTTTGCTTTGATAATTACAAGGTAGAAAATGGCTATATTCTTGAATATCTTAATAGATGCTCTCCACCAATGGAAGAGACTAATGCCTTGCAGGAGCCTATGCAAGAAGAAATTGCTGAAACTGGAAGCTCATTGGATGAAAAGGAGGAGGAGAGTGATGATAAAAAGGAGGAAGAATGGATCTACCCATCCCTACCTTCTAATGAGAGTAACTCTTTACCCCTTACATTATTTGATTGTCCCGCATGCTTACCAAAGGAGGACGAATGTCATGTTCCTGCGGATTCTTTTGAAAATGTTTATAATAAAGCTCTCGTCTTTATAGATCATGAAAAGCATGCTTTATGTGATAGTTATATTGTTAATTTTATTCATGAGTCTACTGAAAATTATTATGAGAGAGGAAAATATGGTTGTAGAAGTTTTCATGGTAATGAAACACCACTCTTTGTGCTAAAAGTTTTGAAGTTGCTCTTGTTTTATCTACCCATTCTTGTTACTATGTGCTTCTTTGATTTATTTTCTTACAAGATTCCTATGAATAGGAAGTGGGTTAGACTTAAATGTGTTTTGAATTTGCATCTTGATGCTCTGTTTTACTTCAATTCATAATTCTTATGTGAGCATCTTCTCAAACTATCATGCCTAACTTAAAGGCGTTAAAGAAAAGTACTTATTGGGAGATAACCCAAAAGTTTTAGATGAGTATCATTACTTCAGTAATAACTGCTCCTTATCCTTTTTATTTGCTTTTTGTGCCAAGAGTAACCTCTAATGAGACAGAAGTAATGATTGGGAAAGTTGCTGTCCCGAAACAGATTTCTGTGCTTCACCGTAAAAATTCGTGTACAATCTCTAAACCTCCTTTTGAGGCGTGAATTTTTTTTCTTCTGCCCCAGGTTTTTATCTAACTTTAATTAGTTCAAAACTTTTTGATTTGAGCAATAGAAGGTCTTCGAAAAAATTCGTCTGTACCTGATGGTCTGTTTTGACAGATTTCTGCCATTTTCTGCATTTCCTTCTTGTTGGTTCCTTTTTGAGGTCTTTTGGGGAATTGAGCTTTTTGAGGGAAGTTCTTAAGTAGCTAGTGTTCTAATGGAAGTTTATTTGGTGTTATAACTGAATCTTACGACTTATTATCTTGAGTGCACTAATGTTGCTAATAAAGATTGTGTGATGTTTTGTATGAAGGAAAAAATTCAGGTGTAGGAAAGGAATACGTAATGAGATGAAAGATGGACTAAATCTCAAGCTTGGTGATGCCACGCGTGTCACCCCAATAAATATCCAAAAAGTACAAGCATCAAATCTTGGGGATACCCAAGGCATCCCCCTCTTGATCAATAAAAAATCCCAGGTTTCTTCCAAACGCTTCATTTTTATTGTTTCATGCACAGTTGTGCTGTTCATGGAGCGTCTTCTTTTTGGTTTTCGTTTTGGTTTTTCGTTTGCTTGGTTTTCTTAGTTTTCTGAATAAATTGGTTGGACCCACTCTTTGATACATTGGTTTTCAAATAGTTTGGTTTGGTTTGGAAAAGAGTAGGAAAGTTCATACTTATGTGGTAAAAAGAGCTTGTTTTTGATTGTGGCCTATGCTTTGTCATGCCATGCTTGATATTGTTTGGCTTTATGCTTAGTATTCTTTGTTGTAGCATGACTTGTTATAAAGAATTGAGATTGCTTAATGTGCCTTGGATGAATCATGCGTTGTTTTAGCTTATTAAAGCACAGTATAGTGGTATTCTCCTTTGATGCTTTATTTGGGTTGACTTGGCGCATGCTCACACCATGTTATGACTATCTCAAGTCACCATAGCCTTTATGATCCTTGAGTTTTCAACTTGTAGTATCACTTTATGCTTTGATCAATGATGTTTTGTCGCTTTACACGATTATGGCCACTATTGCTCTCTTAGTTTGTTGCTCCCAGTCTTTTGCTAGCCTCCACAACAAAGTATGAGTTCGACTCATGCATCCAACTCCCTAAACCAAGTTATTCCAAAGAGTCCACCATACCTACCTACTAGCTTATGTTATTCCAAGTATATTCATGTTTTTGTTTACCTTCCGAATTAAACTTGTTATGAGAAAACTAGTGATTAAAGCTCTCACGAACTTGATGGCACACTTTACTTTTCTTGCCCTTAATAAACTTGAACCGTTGTGTCATCTATGTTGTATATGCTTGCACTTATTTGTTGGGAATTAGCAGAACCATGTTGTCATGGGAAACGCTTTCAACATTACACTTGGTACTTGTACCTAGTGGATATCATGCTCTTTTTTCTATGGATGTCATCGGTGAGAAATGAAAGGGGAGCTTTTAAGTCCATGGAGTTATGTATATGTGTTAGAGAAACGCCTGGGCCGCTGGTCTAGTCCATGCTGACATGGTGGAAACCTGCAGCGTAACCATAATGAGCTGTCTATGAAGCATTCTTCTTATAAAAAAGTGTCCTATATTGAGAAAAAAAGAGAGAAAAGAAAGAAAAGAGATTATGAAAAGAGGAAAGAGAGAAAAAAGCACCATATTCCCATGGTAAATAAGAATATTGCTGAGATGCTCGTTGTCTACTTGCCTTGTCATTTTGATATGGGGATTCTTCCGTATCATCGGGCAAGGGGTACCCCGTTGGCGGTTCTCTATGATACACATGTACTTACGATGACAAGAACTTACCAGTGACTAAACTTGAGTAGCATGAGGAGCGGCCCTCGTATTCAAGGGACATGAGATTTCTAACTTATACTTTGTCAAGCATGTACACCATAGTTTGTGCACTTTAACCTTAATCACTTCAAGATGCTTATGACAGGGGCAATGAGAGCTGAAAGGTATAAGTACCATAATTTTTGGAAGCTCATTATGAAACTTGAATCTCTGCTTCCTTCTTTGAAGGCCTTTCTTCCACCATTATATTGAGTCTCCACCTTCTACCTTTACGCACCTACTTTGAGAGCATAGTGGCCATTCTTAGTTCTATGTGCATTGTCCCAAGACTAGTTGATTGATGCATAACTTGATATTGCTTATTTTAAATTATTTGTATCTAGTCACTCTTATGAACTTTGAAGGTGTCCTATGCATTTATATTTGCTACTATATGAGGGACAAGCTAAATACTATTATGCTATGTTTTGTTTATGTGAAACAAACAAACGTCTTGCAAAGCATTGTTATTCATGAATCTTTTGTTTGTGCCTTTCATGTTGCATCATAGTTTCTTTGTCTTATTGCTAGAACTTTGTATTTCATGTTATGATTGAAGTACTATGATCCCAGCTTTGAATGTTTTACAAATACTTTGATCAAGTCTTTGATGGTGCATGCCACCTCAAAAATTATTCTTTCTTTTTATCACTTACCTAATCAAGGACGAGCAGGAGTTAAGCTTGGGGATGTTGATACATTGTAAATGTATCTATAATTTTTGATGTTCCATGCTTGGTTTTATCTACTTTCTTGTGTTTTGTCCACACTTTGGAGTACCTTTCATATGATTTCTTGGACTAGCCTATTAACAAGAGCCACAGGGCCAGCTGCCTGTTTTCTTCTGTTTTTGGTTCTAGGAAAGTCAGAAAATGAATATTCTCGGAATTGGATGGGACAAAATCCAAAGTGCTTATTTTTCCGGAAGACATCTGATGTCATAATACGAGACGAAGTAGAGTTGGGGGCCGGCGACACCACCTGGCTGCGCGGCCAGGCATGGCCCGCGCTAGGGGGGTCTAGCGACCCTAGCACCCCCTCGGCCTCTCCTTCCGCCTATATATTGCCCTCGGGACCAAAACCCTAAGTACCCGATCAAAAATCCACGAAAGAGTCTGTAGCCGCTGTCATCTCTATCCCTAGATCGGGAGGGATCTGAAGCTCTTCCCGGCACCCTGCCAGAGAGGGGAATTCACCCTGGAGGCCTTCTTCATCACCATGCAAGCCTCCAGTGTGATGCGTGAGTAGTTCATCTCTGGACTACGAGTCCATGTAGTAGCTAGATGGCTGGTTCTCCTCCTTTGTGCTTTCATGTCTAGATCTTGTGAGTTCCGTTCATGATCAAGATCGTCTATTTGTAATTCTGCATGTTGTGTTTGCGGGGATCCAATGGATATTGAGATGCTATTTCATATTGATTTTTGATTCTATCATGTCTTTGTTATTTGTGATCTTGCATGCTTTCCGTTGTTAGTAGCTATCTTGGCCAAGTAGATGCTAGCAACTCCAAGAGTTAGTATTTATGCTCGATAGTGGGTTCATGCCTCTGGTAATCTGGGGAAGTGACAGAAATCTCTAAGGTACTAGATGTGCTGTTGCTACTAGGGAGAAAACAACAATCATTTGTTCATAGAACAATCGTATTTTTTACTTTACACGCAATTTGTAATGCAATAATCTGTTGCTTGCAACTTAATACTGGAGGGGGTTCGGATGATAATCTGAAGGTGGATTATTAGTCATATATGCAGTTGGATGGCGGTCTATGTATAATGTTGTAATGCCCAATCAAGTTCCAAAGGAGTCAAGATGATTAGTATATGCATGTATTGCTTTCTCGAGGTTTTTCAATTACCCCGCTGTAATTTGTTTACCCAGCATGTTATCTATCTTAAGGAGAGCCACCTCTAGTGAAATATGGACCCTGGTCCTTTCTTTTACATACAATCAATAAACTGTTTACTTCTTTGTGTTTACTTTCTGCAATCTATTACTTCCTTCCATTCGATACGTTTAATCCTTTGTTTTCAGCAAAACCGGTGAGATAGATAACCTCATCGCAAGTTGGGGGCAAAGTTCTGTGGTTGTGTTGTGCAAGTCTCCACGTTGCTGCTGGCACCGGTAGTGCGCCCTGCCAATGTTCAGCTAGCTACACCTTTGGCGTGTTTCCTTGCTTCTACTGGATTGATAACCTTGGTTTCTTACTGAGCGAAAACTTGCTGCTGTGCTCATCATACCTTCCTCTTGGGGTTCCCCAATGAGCTCGATATATTTGGGCCATCATCAACCTCTGAAGTGCTTACCATGCCATCCTGGGATACCCAACACTCACCAAGTTCATGGCGGTGTCATGGCTCTGAAATATATCTATCTACGCCCGCATTTAAACTGGATATTTATCATATTTTTTATGAAATATCTCTCTAAACCCTGCCACTAATGCCTAATGATCAAATGGGTATGCAATCCTTTCTTTCTATTTTCCCCTATGCAGATAATGATGTTTAATGATGGGAATCACTACATTAAAGTCAAAGATACGAGATTGCCAATGACCCTAAGAAACCAGGAGTCATGAAGTGGAGACCGATGGCTCAATGCACGGCACCCAGAAATATGCTTGATGGCGGTGTTGATGTAGAGCTTGTTGGGAACCCAAGAGGAAGGTATGATGAGCACAGCAACAAGTTTCCCTCAGTTATGAAACCAAGGTTTCATCGAACCAGTAGGAGCAACGAAACACCCCAAAGGTGTTACTAGCTGAGCTTTGGCGACTACCGGCTAGTAGAAACGTGGAGACCTGCACAACACAACCACATAACTTTGTCCCCAACTTGCGATGAGGTTGTCAATCTCACCATGTTTTGTGGAAAACAAAGGATTAAACGTATCGAATGGAAAGAAGTCAAAATTTGCAGAAAGTAAACACAAAGCAGTAAAAGATTGTAGACTGTATGTAAAAAACAAGGACCGGGATCCATAGTTCACCAAAGGTGGCTCTCCTTAGATAGATAACATGTTGGGTGAACAAATTACAGCGGGGCAATTGACAAACATCGAGAAAGCAATACATGCATATACTAATCATCTTGACTCCTTTGGAACTTGATTGGGCATTACAACATTATACTTAGACCGCCATCCAACTGCACCTATGACTAATAATCCACCTTCAGGTTATCATCCGAACCCCCTCCAGTATTAAGTTGCAAGAAACATGTTATTGCTTTACGAACTGCGTGTAAAGTAAACAATACGATTGTTCTATGAACAAATGATTGTTGTTTTCTCCCTAGTAGCAACAACAACATTATACTTCCCTAGATTACGAGAGGCATGAACCAACTATCAAGCATAAATACTAACTCTTGGAGTTGCTAGCATCTACTTGGCCAAGATAGCTACTAACAACGGAAAACATACAAGATCACAAATAACAAAGACATGATAGAATCAATAATCAATCAGAAATAGCATCTCAATATCCATCGGATCCCCGCAAACAAAACATGTATGATTACAAACAGATGATCTTGATCATGAACGGAGCTCACAAGATCTAAACATGAAAGCACAAAGGAGGAGAACCAGCCATCTAGATACTACATGGATCTGTAGTCCAAGGATAAACTACTCATGCATCACACTAGAGGCTTGCATGGTGATGAAGAAGGCCTGTAGAGTGAATTCCCGTCTCTGGCAGGGTGCCAGAAAGAGCTTCAGATCCCTCCCGATCTAGGGATGGAGATGACGGCGGATATAGACTCTTTCGTAGATTTTTGATCGGGCCCTTAGTGTTTACGTCCCGAGGGCATCTTATAGTCAGAAGGGGAGGCCGAGGCGGTGCCAGGGGCCACCACACCACCCCCTAGCGCGGGCTAAGCCTGGCCGCGCGACCAGGTGGTGTGGCCGGCCTATGGCCCCTCTCCGTCTCGTATTCTGGCACTTGATGACTTCCGGAAAAATAGGCACTTTCGCTTTTGTCCCGTCCAATTCCGAGAATATTCATTTTCTGACTTTCCTGAAACCAAAAACAGCAGAAAACAGGCAGCTGGCACCGTGGCTCTTATTAATAGGTTAGTCCAAGAAACCATATGAAAAGTACTCCAAAGTTGGAACAAAACACAAGAAAGTGGATAAAACCAAGCATGGAACATCAAAAATTATAGATACATTTGCAATGTATCAAAGACATGCGCTTTAACGACCAACTATACGGTGAGAATAAAATTTCGGCCATATAGTTCCGTCGTATAGTTGCCATAGACACCGCTAGATCAAACAGAACAACTTTCATGAAGGGAACCCTATATAAAGAGGCATCGGGCAACAAGAAAAGAGAGCTGCCAAACCATCGGCCGCGTCCAGATCTCCATCCACAACACCGAAGAGCCGCTGGAGGAATAAACTTATATCTAATCTCCAAACCCATCTCCACCACCATAGCCATATTCCACCACTTGTAATAGTAGATCTCTTCTTTGATTGGCGATGTTGTAAGACTATTTGCTATCAATCTCATGATTTCCACTACAATGTTTATGATCTTTGATCTCATCTCTAGGTGTAAGTAATTCTCCTTGGGCTATGGCCTTCAGCCTAGCCATGTAGCATTTGTGCATGTTATTTATCATAGATGGGATCATGTATTAGTTTGTATGACATGATGATTATTGTATCCTCTCTTGCCTCAATCTAACGACTTGTTAGGTACCCAAGGTCCCAAGGATTGAGCCAGGTATAGGGAGTACGAGTAATGACTAATCTGCTGGTTGGGAACCCCAGTGATAAAAAGGGTAGTACGGCTGTATGTGCGGGATTACTTGGTATTAACGGTGATGTCACTATGCATATCATTAGTTCTCTTTCTTCTACGGATGATACTAGTAGGTTATTGCTATAAGCGGTTGCGGAGGCATTACCAATTATGGATGCACTGCCCACATATAATTTATCTTTCTCTAATAATTACATGCATACTTTATTTTTATCTTTCATTCTCATTAGTTGTTTTGCACAGCTATAGGTGAAACCGAACTCCCTAGGCCCTCTCTCCATAATCGACAACAACAAAAAGATGCAAACTCTTTGTCCGGTAAAAACACAAAAAGAATTCTAAAATTCCTGAAGGTCCATTAAAGTAACTTCACTACGCTTCTTCTTCCCGAGGATTCGATAAACCTAGGTCTACTAGGGAAAAAGAGCTATACTACATCCATAATCCGTATCGAAGGTATCAACCCTTTTTTCTGGCACCATTGCCGGGGAAGCAATAGCTACATTGGTGAGGTTAGTAGGAACCTTGCTAGTTTTAGTTGTTGTTTTTAATTTTGTTAGTTTGCTTTCAGTCTTTATTTGAAAACCACAAGAATTAGTTAATCTTTAAATGCATGTTTTTATTATTATTATAAGTCTCTGTTTAAGAAAACCCGAAAACATAGGAAATATTGCTCAAAAGAAGCTTGGGGAGTTTGCAACTCCCAATAATGATCATTTGCGTACTCCTATTACTCAGCCATCAATTGCTGCTGATGACTATGAAATTAAGCCTCATTATTTAAGTTTGGTTCAATAGAATCAATTTGGAGGCTCTGTTGTTGAGGATGCAGGTATGCACTTGAATAATTTCACTGAAATATGTGATATGATGCACATAAAAGATGCTGACCCGATGCGGTCAAATTGTGCTTATTTCCTTTCTCTCTTAGAGGAAGAGCAAAAGAATGGTTGCTAGATTTGCCTGGAAATACTATTACATCATGGGTGGAATGTACTTATTTATTTATGACTAAAATTTTCCACTTGCAATACTATTTATAAAAGATCTATAATATTACTTTTAGACGGGAGACAGAAGCGCGAGCCACTAACGCTTGCATCAGAGATAATGAAAGAATGCATGAGAACTGTCCCAGTCATGGAATGGAAGATTGATTAATCCTCCATTTATTTTATAATGCTCTTAATCCTGTGTCTAAGTCTATGCTTGATACTGCAGCTGGAGGAACATTTATGGGTAAACATATTACCAAAGCAAAGCAGCTGCTAGACAATATGCAAGACAACCATGCCCAATGGCATGTGGATAGATCAAACACGAAGAAGGTGAACTCTGTCTCACCACAAGAAAATGAAGAACTCAATGATAAGCTGGATGAGCTCATATTAGCCATAAAAAGTCAGGAAACCCAAGTAAGAGCTATACCAAAAACTAATATTGAAGAAGTAGACTTCATAGCTCGTAATGATTATAACCCTGCTTGGAAGAAGAATTATAATCCTAATTTTCAAAAACATTATTATATTCCTGCAGGTAAATCTAATAATAATATGGGATCAAGTAATGGTAGTCTCCAAGTGACATTGGTATACCCTACAGGTACTCGAGTTAGGAATATATGGTCCAGATACGGCAGGAGCCCACAGCGTTGCCAAGGCCCAATTAAGGATTCGGGTGACTCACGGAGACTCCGATTGCTTGCAGCGCAAGATGAAGCTTAAGATAGAAAGTTCAAAGGGACCAACTCTAATCTGTAACCGACTTGACCTGCTACCCGAGACCTAGTCTACCTATATAAAGGCTAGGAGGTGGCGGTGTGGAGTACAATCACAACCCTAGTTTCCACAACCATCACTAGATTGCATCTGCACACCCCTGTAACTTTTGACTCCCTCGATAATTCCAAGAGCAGACAAGCAGGAGTAGGGACCTCTACGAGGCCTGAACCTTGGCAAACCTTGCATCCCTGTGTGCTTGTTTGCTAGCCAATTGATGCCTCCAGCGCTCCCTCCTCCAAAACCCAAGTCCATAACAATGGGCATTGACGAGTTAAACTCTCGTCAATTGGCGCCGTTTGTGGGAATTGTGAGTGCTGGTGTCGTGGCTTCTTCGGTCCCATCAACAGTGATCTACATCGCCGCAACAGCGAAGATTCGCCAGCTCTTCGGCGCTTTCGACTTCACCGTCCACACGTCAGCCACTCGCCCGGCTTTCGAGTCCGTGGGCGATGGGATCGGCCTGGCGATCAGGAGCTTCCGCTTCCAGGCCGGTCAACTGGGAGCGCTTCGCATGCTCGACCAGCCGACGACACCCACGATTGCTCCAACATCGTGGTTCCCGCCACCAATTGGCACCCTCAGCAAACTCAACGCCCCACCAATAGCTGGGCGCACGAACAGCAACATCAGTCACGGATCCGATCTGGGTGGCATGGCCAAAGAAGATGGAGCCTACGGCTCCGAATCTGAAAGTTGTGGGAGCAATAGCTTCCCCAATCACTTGATGTGCGTTGTCATCAGCATCGGCGACACCGGCGTCAATCGCGAAAACACCGGTACTGGCACTGGACCGACCAATGACGGTATACCAGTCGCAAACGGTGGCCCCACGAACGGTGCGCCCACTAATAACGGGACGGGAGGAGAACCGCACCTCACGACGAATGAGAATACCAGAGAGCGTAGGCTGATCAGGCTCAATGACAACGAGTCGGCCCGCTGTCGAGAAGCTCTACGGGGCAATCCTCTACCCCCTAACTCATCGCATGACATGCTAATGGGCTACCATTGGCTGATGAAGGAAGAATTCAAACGCCAGTAGCAGGTAATCGTGTAACTCGAGGCGCGCAGAAAGGCGGCGGATGAGTCGAGCCTTCGGCGAGCTCAGCTTTCCTCCCATGGAGGATCCTCCTCCAATGGAAATGTGTACCTGGCCAACAAAAGACGATCTCGACTGGCCCACCTCACTGACCAGGAGCATGTAGAAGCCGCGAAAGTCCTCAACTTCGGCTCTATGACGGTGGCTACGCGGGGCAACATGGTCCCGAAGACACCGCAAGCAGCGGTGACAGCAGCTACCATGTACCTCCTCAACAACTAGCCACCGGCTGGAGATCCGTGACCTGCCATGCACCGATCTACGATCGCGGGCCTGGGGCTAATCGAGGTCGCCCTTGATAAAGAGCCAACACTAGAGCCGAAGAAAAGCAAGGCTCTGGCCAAACGCTACTCCTCGCCCTCATCCAGCGATGATAGCCACGACCTGTCTCGATGTCGTCGCTCACGGTGGCACGATCACGACTACGACGCGCGTGATGACATCACGCAGCGCAAAGTCTACAAAATGCGAGCAAGACGTGCTTGTTCGACTGACTCGGAGGATGACGAAGTAGATATCTGTGGCGCTAGATGCTTCAGCAGGGCCATCAGAGAGAAGCGAATGCCTAAAGGGTTCAAACTCCCATCGGAGAACCTGGAATCTGATGGCCTACAGGACCCGAAGATTTGGCTGGAGGATCACATCTCCTCCGTCAGGCTGCATGGCGGGAGTCGAAGCAGGGCGTCGCTCGCGCATGGCTCAACAATCTTCCGCGCGGATCCGTTCGCAACTGGGAAGAGCTAGTCTACAGCTTCGTGCGCAACTTTAAGGGCACTTACAACAGGCCCGCATCGATCGAAGAGCTGAGAGGCTGCCACCAGAGATCTAGCGAGTCGCTGCGCTCGTATATCCAGAGATGGTCTATCATCAAGAACTCCATAGAATACATCTCCGAGGATCGTGCAATCGACAGGTTCAATGACAACGCACGCCGCAGAGAGCTCAAGGAGGAGCTAGGCCGCTCGAAGCCCAAAACAATCGACCACCTGATGGAAATCGTGAATCGGTGGGCCGATGGAGAGGACTCGGTGAAAAACCATGCCTACTCAGACGACGACGAGGACCTCCGGCGCAGATGCAAGCACCGAGGGAAACGTCGAATGCGCGGATACGAGGATTGTGATGAAGTCGACATGATCTTAGCCGGCTACGCCGACAAACAGGACGACAACCGCAACAGCGGATATCGCAGTGGTGGATACGGCAACGCTGGGAAGACCACGCAAGTGTGGCAACACCGCATTAGCGAAGAGGCACCCACAACATCCATCCAGGACAAACTATCCAGACCATGCAACGTGCACTTCTACATCAACAAGCACGACAGCAAGAAAAAATCAAGCCACCTTCTAAAGGTTTGCCGCGAGTTTCTCGAACTCCACGAGGGCCTGGCCCAGATGAATGGGGACGTGGTCAACCAGGGCTATGGAGCTTCCCCAGGCACTGTGGCACATGGAGATCCTCCACCACCGCCCAGACCAGCACCACTTGCGGCTGCACCAGCCCACAACAATGGACGCGAGCCGTACCCCCGACCACTGGGGAACATGGGGATGATCCAAAAGGGTCGCCCCTCAAATCGAGCATATAAAGCAATCACTCACTAAGTCAATTTGGCGATAAACTCTCCGCCATCCACCACTGATTACCTCAGTGGCAGCAAGTCATGCATCACCTTCGACAAAAGAGACCACCCGCGTCAAGTACCTCGCCTGGGCCACTATCCCCTAGTACTCGAGGCACAGATCGGCGGGTTCGAGATGAGTCGCGTCTTCATGGACGGCGGAAGCGGCATTAACCTCATGTTCGCGAGTACCTTGCACGCAATGTGGATCCCCCTGACATGTCTGGAAGTCTCAGATACGACGTTCCACGGCATCGTCCCAGGGAAGGGAGTGTGCCCCCTGGGAAAAATCAACCTCAACATCATCTTCGGCACGCCGCAAATTTTTTGGCAAGAATGCATCGACTTTGAAGTCATCGAATGGCCCTTGCAGTACCACTGCATCCTCGGACGTGTCGCGTTCGTGAGGTTCATGGAGGTACCACACTACGCCTATCTGCAGATGAAGATGCTAGTCCCAAACGGTGTCATCACAATCAATGAAAGTTTAAGAGGTCCGACAGCTGCGATAGGGAATTCAACAAAATCTCCCAGTCCTTCGGCATGCAAGAGGAACTCACAAAACTGAAGGAGTCGACAGACGAAAGTCTGCCTCCCCTGAGCAGGCCAAGTTCACCCGACCTATCCTTCGACTCATCAGTGCACACAAAGAAAGTCCGGTACCACCCAACAGACCCACCAAGACGCCCCTCATCACCAACAACTTGAGTTCCGCATAGGAACTCACGCTCGTCGAATTCCTCCGTGAGCACTAGGAAATCTTCGCCTGTTGTCCAGCGAACATGCTAGGGGTTCCCAAGGAACTCACCGAGTACTCACTCAACGTGAATCCAGACGCAAGACCAGTCAAGCAGACAATACGGCGATTGTCTGAACCAAGAGCCAAAGCGGTCAGTATGGAGATCAACAGACTCCTCGACGTGAATTTCCTACGTGAGATCAAGGAAAGCACCTGGCTCGCAAATATAGTGCTTGTGCCTAAAAAGGATACGGATATCTTGTGGATGTGCGTGGACTTCACCTCCTTGAACAAGCACTGGCCAAAGGATCACTTCCCGTTGCCACGGATCAATTAGATAATCGACTCCACTGCGGGATGCGAGTTCCTCTGCTTCCTCGACGCCTACTCAGGCTACAACCAGATTCGAATGAAGGAGGAATACTAGGAGAAAACGGCGTTCACAACACCCTTTGGTGTGTTCTGCTACAACACGATGCCTTTCGGGCTAAAAAATGCAGGAGCCACCTATCAGCGGTGCATGTTGGCTTGCCTCAAGGACCAACTTGGTCACAATATCCAAGTCTACGTTGACGATATTGTCATCAAAACTAAAGAGGAAGCCACGTTAATCAACGATCTCCGCGAGACCTTCGCTAATGTCGACCGCTACCGGATCAAGCTCAATCTGGACAAATGCACCTTCGACGTACCATCTGGGCAACTACTCGGGTATCACATCTCTGCGAGGGGGATCGAAGCAAACCCGATGAAAATAAAGGCCATACTAGCCATGGATAAGCCGAAGAACGTAAAAGGCGTCCAACAGCTGGCTGGGCGAATCACGGCGCTTAGTCGATTCATCAGTCGAATGGGCGAAAAGGCACTACCCTTCTACCAACTCCTCCGCAAAGCCGACAAGTTCGAGTGGACAGACGAGGCACAAGAAGCATTCTAAGACCTCAATCGTCTACTATCCACCTCGCCAGTACTGGTGACACCTCGCGAAAAGGAGCCACTATTGCTTTACATATCTGCCACCAACCAGGTGGTCAGCACTGTGCTCGTGGTGGAACGAGCCGAAGAAAACAAGGTCCATGGGGTCCAGCGCCCAGTATACTACCTCAGTGAGGTGCTCACGCCAAGAAAGCAGCAGTACCCACACTACCAGAAGCTGGCTGTGGTGTCTACATGATAGCCAGGCGACCGCGTCACTACTTCCAGGAGCAACCAATCATGGTGGTAAACGATGCCCTGCTCGGGCATATACTCAATAATCCTGACGCCACCGGATGAGTCGCGCTCTGGGGAATCGAACTGTCTCCACGAGACATCACATATGAGAAGCGCGGCACGATCAAGTCACAAGTTCTCCCGGACTTTCTCGTGCACTGGATGGAGAACCAGCTCCCCGACAAGCCAGATATGTCCTATCTCTGGACAATGCACTTCGACGGGTCCAAGTGAAAGGACGGAGCTGGCGCAAGTGTCATACTGACATCTCCCCAAGGAGACAAGATGAAGTATCTTCTGTGAATGCAGTTCACATCCTCCAATAACGAAGCCGAGTATGAAAGCTTAATCCATGGAATGCGGATGGCAAAAGCCTGTGGCGCCAAGAGGCTCATCATCTATGGTGACTCCAAGCTGGTGGTTAACCAATCGATGCACGAGTGTGACCTCTACGACACACTCGAGGGAGACTTCGACGGCTGTGAGCTGCGACACATAGGCCACGGAAGCAATGAAGAGGCGGATATACTCGCCAATATCGGCTCCACATGCTCCCCCATACCACCTGGGGTATTCCTCGAGCGCATCTGCGAGCGCTCCATCAAGCCCAAGGCTCCAGAGGAAAGCAAGCACTCAATGACATGGAGCTTGGTACGGGACTCGAAGGCCCAATGGAGGTCATGATGATCGAACCATCTTGAACATAGCCTTATATCACATATCTACTCAGCAAGAGGCTGCCAGATGACCAGACTGATGCGCAACACATCACGCGACGATCCAAGGCATTCTCCCTTATCAACGGCGAACTGTACAAGCGCATCATCAGAGGGGTACTTCAACGGTGTGTGTCCAATGGGGCAGAAGGGCCGTCCTCCTTGACATACATGAAGGCACTTGTAGACACCATGATGGCAGTCGCGCCCTCATTGCCAAAGCTCTGTGAGCTGGATTATATTGGCCCACGGCCAAGCACGACGCCAAGGACATCATCCAGCTCTGCAACACTTTCTAGCGATTCACGGACAAACCACACGCAACTAGCACGGAACTCAGGCCAATACCATTGGCTTGGCCCTTCGCACAATGGGGACTCGACATGGTCGACAAGCTCCCAAAGTCCTCGTGAGGAGGTTATATCTACCTCTTAGTCGCGGTCGACAAATTCACCAAGTGGATCGAGGCCATGCCGGTAACAAATCAATCAGGAGCCAGCACCGTCAAGTTCTTCGAGTCCATCGTCTAGAATTTTGGAGTGCCACATAGCATCATCATAGACAATGGGACGAACTTCACCTCCAAGGAGTTCCAGGAATTCTGCGTAAACCTGGGAATAAACATTAGCTACGCCTCGGTGGCTCACCCTCAGACCAACGGTCAAGTCGAAAAGGCCAACAGCCTCGTCTATGGCGGAGTCAAGAAGCGAATCCTTTGGCAATTCGAACAAGCCGCCAGATGCTAGCTAGACGAACTGCAATCCGTAATTTGGAGCTTACGCACAACTCCAAATAGTGCCACGGGCTACACTCCATTCTTCATGGTGCACGGTGCTGAAGCGGTGCTACCCGCAGAAGTGCGCTACAAAGCCCCATGGGTAGTTGCTTACAACGAGCAGGAGTCAACTCTCGCACTCGAAGTCTCCATCGACCTCCTCGATGAGGCACGTGAGATCGCAGCGGAGAGATCAACGATCTATCAGCAGAACCTCCGCAACTACCACAACAGAAGGCTACGCCACAGATCCTTCATCGAAGGAGATCTGGTTCTGCGACTGAAGCAACAAGGGCACCTCGAACTCGAGTCCCCTTGGGAAGGACCTTATGTGATTACTGAAGTAATCCTAGGTGGCGCCTATCACCTCAAAGACCTAGAAAGCGAAGTCACATACTCTAACCCCTGGAACGTCGCGCAGCTGCGTTGTTTCTACCCCTAGTCATTTTTACATTACAAATAAGGCTATTCAGCCAGGCTACTTAGCCACACATTGTACCTCGTACTATTCTGCGAATAAATACAGCTAAGTGCCCCAAAACTCTACGTCTTTTTCTATTTTTCTTGCAATCTCATCACTCGGGGGCTACGCCACCCTTTACACCTTTGTTCTACGAACAAATCGTAGTATCCTAAGTAGCTCACACACTACCAATCGAAACATTGATAAACACCAACCCAGTTGCAATGCACCTAACAGGTTGGCAAGGTGCTGAGATACATACACGTCGAGCTAACGAAAGGGAACTGCAGAGTACAACGCACTCGCAAATAATACAAGCTAGCAAGCTATTCACATATCAATCGGTATTAAACAAACCCACCACAATCATATGAACTTTACAACACATATACATCTATGTGCAGGATACAAATTCCGCCACTGCTACAAAAGATGAACATTCGTCTGCTCTTCAAAGAAGTCGACGATGTCCTCTGCTGGCCGATCAACCGCCTGGTAGTTTGGTACCATGTTCCAAGTCATCCCTTCTGGCGGAGGCGGTGGTCCAGAAGCAATAGCCGTGATATCCACATCTGGCATATGCAGTCGTACCATCGACATCGTAGCCTTGGCACCAGCGACCAGCTGCTGCCACACACACTCGTAGACCGCGCCTATATCTTGAAACTTCCCCAAAAGAGCCAACAGCCTTGAGGGCACCATGTCGAGAGGAAACATCGCCTAGAAGATATGCCTAAGACACGACTGCGCCTTCTTCAAGCATTGAAGTACTCGCAAAGAACGATCATGCAGGGTCACCAACGCGACTGCACGGTCGTGGTACACCCAAAAATACCCACTAGCCTGCAGCTGCTCCTGGGTCAGGTCATTCATTCGAATAGCCACCCGGTCATCTCATCCTTCGGATGACGAGCGCTAACAACTACACCAAGAAGGAGCAAAGTGTAAGGACAAGGCATCACCGCGACTGACTAAAAGACAAGATGAGAAGACAGAGAGCTAACATTTAAACTACTCGTTCAACTGCGCCACTTCATCCAAGAGATACTTCTCGCGGCCGGTGGCCTTCTCAACTTTTAACTTCCACACATCCGCATTACCGCGGATCATGGGCAACTCATGCTCTAACTGCTTAATACAGTCGCGAAGTCACGACAGCAACGCCAGTTCCTCCACCATTGAACGTGGCTGTGCCGTGGTTTCATGAGTGGGAGGAGAGTCATGAGAATCACCCGAAGGACCACTCGAAGGACCCTAGTTACAATCAAGCAAGAGGCAAATGATACCAACCGTACATTGATAAAAATGAGGATTGCATTCAAATTTGATAAAAGTATCAAGGGGGCACACCCCACAAAAGCATGGTTCAGACAAAAGGTAGCTACAACTATTACAAATGGCGACTAAGGAGCATTCTGCTTCTTTGACTTGGCCTTCGACTTTGGGGGACTCATCGAACCTGTGGTAGCCTCCGACGCAACAGACTTTCCGGTGGTAGCCCTAGACGCCGTAGTCTTGACCGCCTTCACTTGCTGTAGCTCTAGCGAATATCTCGTGACTATATCGATGATCTGAGGCCCATACTTACCATAGCTAGAAGCGAAGGGAGCAAACACTACCTGTTGGCCACCCGTGTTGACATGCATCGCCTTGGAGACCGCGCTGGGATCCAACTCCACGCCATGGGCTTTCACCATCGCGAGTGCCATGGTAGCGCCGACAGACCGCTGAGAGTTCTTGTAATCCATAGGAATACCCTCGGCGAAGGATTCCACTAGATCATCAAGATTATCAATTAGGCTGGCCTTGGGGGTCAGGTTCTCCCAGAGGCGACTCAACACACCTTTGGCCTCCCTAGTGTCTTTTGGAGGGAGACACCATAGACCTTGACTGTGGCCACAACACCAGCAAGAGGATCCATGCGACACAAGGCCTGGGCATCGAAGCTGAGACCAGCGTCATATGAAGAGTACAAGGTGTCAATACAAGGACAAGAAAACCAAGATAAGGAAAAATACAAGGGAAAGTAGTGCAAGTACCTGAAAGCCCCTTTGAAGTCGAGAAAAGCTATTTCACGAACAAATTCTCCCTCTCAGCAGCAAAAGCGCGTAGATATTCCTCACACTTCTGCGGCACCTCCAAGGCTGCGAGTGCCTCGTCGCACTTCTTCTCTGCTGCCGGAAGCCCCTTCTCGAAGGGAAGTAACGTGATGGAGAAGCTCGTTATGATCACCTACAAAAGGACAGAGCCTGACAAAACTGAGTTCGCGAGTTCCTACATAAGCAGAGCCAAGAGAGAATATCACTACAAACCTTCGACTGCACGGTGGCGATTGTCTAGCAGGGCGTGCTATCGACCCAAAGCATCGATTTTCTCCGCAAGGTGAGTAGATTCCTTCACAAGGAGCTACACCAAGAGAAACGAAGACTCAGCGTCAGCCAAAAGCACAAATTCGACTGCTAACGACAAAAAAGACACTCACGTGTTCCTCCAGGGACTCTGAAGATGCATTTCGGGCAGTCGTCTGGACAACCATCTGGTTCCCCCTAGTGTGGGGGGAACTCGACGAATTGGCACCGGAGTGGGCTGCCACCGGAGGAGAAGGAGACTATGCGGCCATATCCTTGGTCTTGGAGTCTACGACTCCAGATTCTTTCACAAATTGGCAATCGTCGGAGGACGACGACGCCGTTTGACTACAAAACATGCCCAGCACCACTTCATAAAAGCAACTTCAAAGAAAAACAAGACGAACTCATGGATATTAAAACTCACCAGTTGAATTCGTCTAGGTCAAAGGAATCATCCGACGACTCCTTCGGCAGCAGCAACTTCTTCCGAGCAGGAGGAGCCATGGCGCGCACATGCACGGTGGGAATTGGCTCCTCTGCAGCAGTAGAGGGACCCTCCGATGTCGTCGGCGAGGAAGCATCAGAATCCTTGCTGCGGGAATGCTTGTGAGTGTCATGGCCGCTGGACTCGGGGGCTTCCTCCTCTTCTTCAATCGGGACGATCGAATCCGACTCGTCCTCTTCCACCGCCTCACGTGGGATAACCCCTTCAGGTTGAAGAGGGAAGTTGGAGGCCACTTTCCAGTCCTGTAGTCAGAAGAAACATCAGTACATATCAAGCACTTGGCAACCAATCGAGAAATACAAACTAGTTCAAAGGAAAGCTCTACCTCAGGTGGAGGGTTGTTGGCGTCGAAAGGAGGCATGACTGATTCACCTGGGAGATCCTCCTTAGTTGCGTATTTGGTCACCAGTCTCAACCTCCTATCTACCTCACCCACAGAAATGCCCTCCGCAGATATGCGGAGTGACATCGCCAGCACCGATCCAACGGTACATCGGATGGACTCTAGCCTGCAGAGGCTAGAAATGGTGGCGCAACCACGTGTGAATGAGAGTAGTGCCACCCTCTTCTTTGCCTATGCGGACTTCGAGGTTGCAGACACGCTGATACAGCATCTCCGTCTCCTCGGACTCGCCAGGCATCACGACGTTTTTCTAGGAGAGCCTCCTCTTTCAAGCTACCACGGGATCGAAGGGCGCGATTTCGTAGTGCTCTCCGTCGGCCTTCTGGTCGTGGATTAGAACCACTTATCTCTCCATCCTTGGATAGATGCGGTGAGCTTGATATCGAAGTAAGTGGCGGAGGAGTCGACGTGGATCCCGCAACCCCCTACTTCGTAGATTACCGAACCAGATGATGACTGACGTCTGAGCTTACAAAGCTTCTTCAAGAGACCAAAGTGTGGCTTGATTCCAAGCCAGCACTCGCAAAGGGTGATGAAAGAAGTGATGTGGAGAATCGAATTTGGGGACAACTGGTACAGCTGGAGCCCATAGAAACAGACAAGACCCCTGAAAAAGGATGCAGGGGAAGAGAGAGACCGCGGATGATGAACACAAGGAACATGACCTGGAAACCTGCAGGAGGAATGGGAATTACCTCCTCGCTAGGTACGCGGGAGTCGCCTTCCGTGGGAGGAAGTGCTCCATCTTGACGAAGATTGAACAGCTCCATGGGCTTGATGGTGGATAGGCGCCAGGACCCATTGGTGACACGAGTCCTCGCGCCTTTCTTCTTCCCAGCGCCAGCAGTGCTGGTGCCCACGATGGCGGCGCCTCCCTTCTTCTTGGTGGTGACAATGGCAGCCGCAGATCCAGTGGCAGAACGTCCTTTCTTCTTGCAAATCTTGCGATGGCGATGCGAGCGTATGAAATAACTGGGGAAGACGCGGAGCTGGTCCAGTGCCACAGCGAAGAGGTGCGCAAAGGAGCAGGAAGAGCAACAATGGTGAAGGAAGCGCGAGCAAGAGAGAGATGAGAAAAATTACAGCAGTTGCGCTGCTACTTAACCTCCTAGCGGATGTCATCTAACGGCCAGCAGAAACCCTACTAGATGTGTGGCGGACATCGCCATGGACGCGTGGCGAAGGTGAATCACGAACCGTCCCCCACTACTCCCATTACGAGCGGAAATCGAGGAGACGCAGTTAAAACAGAAGATTACGCACGCCCAATCAAATGAAAGTCAGAAAGTGGGACCCACTGCTCGTCACGTCCCGTCAAAGCCACTCACGCGGGCAACTGAGCTCATCACGTCGTTAGCACTGACATCATCGATTCCAGCAGAAGAACATTTTGACTACTTTAGTCCTTTCTTGAGTCTTCGACTCAAATAAGCACTCGGGGCAACTCCTAATAGGAGCGCTGGCTACACACCCAAAAGAATTTTAATGTAGGTGTACAAGCTTCATGAAAACCCATCACTCGAATCAACGATTCGATTGTGAATTACGGGTTACTCCCATAGGGAGTGCTGGAAGCAGATTCGACTGAAACAAGCAACAAAAGACAATAGCAGTCGCAAAAATGTATTTTGTCCCCACTCGAGTCTACGACTCGAATAGGGACTCGGGTGCTACTCCCGTAGGGAGCGCTGGGCACGCACCCTATGATTATTTTTCCTTGTACATCGTACGGTGTGTCGATAACATCCACACTCGAATGCTATGGCGACTCCGCCTCATATTTTCCCTACAAAGAGATTACATCTCCTGGGTCACCTGAATCATCTCCGCGGTGACAAAAATTCGGATGTCGCGCTTACAACGTGAAGATAAGACCTAAATAAGGCCTGGCAACGCATATTCTGCTCACTACCAGAAATATATCCGTGCATGTAGGTACGATGTACATGCCTTGACGGACACGTCGAGTGCTCACATTTATACCTATGAATTCGACTCCTGTAAGACCTCCGCGACCTGAGTCAAATTACGCTAGCACTTTTCCGAATTCGAGTCCAGGGACTCGAGTTTGAGTAGATTGCGTTGTTTTTCCCTAAGGCAATTAACTGATACCGATACATCGGGTAAATCAGGCACGTATATAAAAAATTCCTATGACATAGACAGAACACTCGAAAATATGCTCAGTCATGCACTTGAAAGACTTCATAAAGTCTTTAGTCGAATCTGCGATTCCACTGGACACTCGGGGGCTAGTGTCATGGGTATACCCTACAGGTACTCTTGTTAGGCATATATGGTCCAAATACGGTAGGAGCCCACGATGTTGCCAAGTCCCAATTAAGGATTCGGGTGACTCGCGGAGACTCCGATTGCTTGCAGCGCAAGATGAAGCTTAAGATAGAAAGTTCAAAGGGACGAACTATAATTTGTAACCGACTCGACCTGCTACCCGAGACCTAGCCTATGTATATAAAGGCTAGGAGGGATTGGTGAGGAGGACAATCACAACCCTAGTTTCCACAACCATCGCCAGATTGCATCTGCGCACCCCTGTAGCCTTCGAGTCCCTCGATAATTCCAAGAGCAGACAAGCAAGAGTAGGGACCTCTATGAGGCTTGAACCTGGGTAAACCTTGCATCCCTGTGTGCTTGTTTGCTAGCCGACTGATGCCTCCAACGCTCCCTCCTTCTCCAAAACCCAAGTCCATAACAATGGGCATTGACGAGTTAAACCCTCGTCACCAAGAAACACTTAAATCTTTCATAGACTCACAAAATGGGCAAAACAATATCCTTGTTAAAATAATGGAAAACCATGATGCTAGGCTTGGTAAATTATCTAACCAAGATGTAAGTTTGAGGAATGATTTACACGCCCTCCAATAAAGGACGAGGATTGTTGAGGCATAGCTAGGTAAGATAACCGAGAGTTAAACTCTCATTCTAGCTAAATTTGTAGCTAAAGCTAAGGCCAATCCTATTGAAGACCTCAAGATGATGAGAGTCCAAAGGGAGCAGCCTGAAGAACTTGATTATAGTAATGCCCCTTTGCCAAGTTACACCATTGAAGATCTTGTAAAAAGGATCAACATCAAGATTCCGGTAAGTGAAGGAAATGATGAAGCCATGTATCAATACTTCGTTAATGAGGTAGCAATAAAGGTACATGAGCTTGAAGAAGAATATAAGAAAATTGCTGAAAAATTACCTGTTAAGCTTGATGATATATTTGAGCCTACTATTAAGATTAAAATTGGGACCAATGAGATAGCTGCACTTTTGATCTAGGTGCAAGCGTTTCAACAATTCCAAAGAGTCTTTTTAATAACTTAAATCTTGGCTCTTTTGAAATCACCGAGTTAAAACTACATCTTGCAGAATCTACCTACAAACAAGTTGTAGGAATTCAGGAGAATACTCTAGTATACATTAAAGGCTGTCCTGCTCTTATTGATTTTGTTATTGTTGACATGCCTGAAGATGCTACTTCTCCTATTATATTGGGTCGTCCTTACTTAAGAACTATTAAAGCTTTGTTTAATCTCCGTGAAGGGAATGTGAAGCTTCAATTGCCTTCACAGGATCCTTTTGTTATTCATTTCCCCAGGAAGAAGAAACCCAAGCACGATGAAAAGGAGGCCATCACTTTAAAGGCCAACTATTTTGGAGTGCGTGTTCCACTCATCTGGCCTAAGTGAGCAACATCAGGGTCAAGCTATTGACCATAAAAGAGAGCTGCATGGGAGGCAACTCATGTGAAATAAAGGTTTGAGTTAAGTTTTAAGTTTTAGTTTAAGTTTATGTTTATTAAAGAGTGCTAGAAAATTCCAGTTCAGGAGAAGAAGTTCGGTAGTACTAAAAATCCTGTTATATACATGCTGTTGTTGGTCGACAATTTTTACTGTCAAGTTTCTGTCAAAAACAAGGTATTTCTCTATGTTTCAGAATAAGAAGTAATTCTCGAAGAAACGGAATTTTTTTGATGCGTATAGAGAGTTTAACGACCAACTATACGACGGGAATAAAAATTTTGGCCATATAGTTCTAGTCATATAGATACTTTTGCCATCGACAATTTTGCTTTCAAAAGTATTGATGGTTTAACGACCAACTATACAGCGGGGATAAAAATTACGGCCATATAGCTCCGTTCGTATAGATATCGATGCTTTTGTAGAAATTATTTTCCAGGTACAGACGGTTTGACGCCCAACTATACGGTGGGAACAAAACGTATCTACTTTCCCGAACACTTTTGCTATTGTTTTTCCTCTAAACTTGTGTGATTTGGATTCAACTAACACGGACTGATGCTGTTTTTAGCAGAATTACCTTGGTGTCTAGTTTTTGTGCAGAAAATCAATTATCAGGAAAAATTCTGGAAAATATGCCAAAAATCCTATTTCACCAGAAGACTCACGGAGCCAGAAGACGAGACGGAGGAGGGCCACGAGGGCCCACACCACCTGGCCGCGCGGGCCAGGCCAGGCCGTGCCTGGGGGTGGTGTGGCCGCCTTGGTCACCCCCTAGGCTTTCCTCTTCGTCCATAAGATGCCTCCTGACCTAAAAACCCAGGGGGGTTTGACGTTTTTCTAGATAGAGCTCCGCTGTGCCACCACCACCAGATTCCGTGAATCAGAACCAGAAACTCCGTTCTGGCACCCTGACAGGTAGGGGAATTGGAGGAGATCATCGCCACCATCATCACCATCGCTTCTCCATCAACCATCCATGATTCCCCATCCATGAGTGAGTAATCCCCTGCTGTAGGCTATGGAGATGGTAGGGATTGGATGAGATCGTTCATGTAATGGCATCAGATTGTTTGGGCATTGTGCCTAGTATCTACTATTAGTGCTTTTTGACTTTGTTGCAACTTGTTATGCTTAATGCTTGTCACTAAGGCCCAAGTGCCATGATTTCAGATCTGAACATGTTATTGATTCATGATGATAGTATTGTTTGTGATCTTACTTGCAAGTTTTATACACATATTGTTGTCCGAAACCAAAGGCCCCGAAGTGTCAATAATCGGGATAACCGTAGGGGATGGCTTTGATGTGAGGATCACATGTGTTCACGGAGTGTTGATGCTTTGCTCCGGTGCTGTATTAAAAGGAGCACCTTAATTGCCAGTAGTTCCCTCGAGGCCCCGCTGCAAACAGGCTGGCAGGACAAAAGATGTCGTGCAAGTTCTCATTGCGAGCACGTATGACTATATATGGAACACATGCCTATGATTATTTAGTACTTGGATGCTTTATCTTATTTATCTGCCCTATGTCTTAATTGTCATATGAATTGTATTGTCCATGCAACGCCCGTCGATCCATCCCTATGCCTACCGCACTTTAATCCTACTGTTTACTGCAATTGTTACTACTGTCTTGACTTTTACTACTGCTATTACTTTGCTATTGCTACTACAAAACTGTTGCTACTGATAAACTGCTGTGGGCAAGATTGTTTCCAGGTGCAGCTGAATTAACAACTCGGTTATTAAGGCTTATAAATATTCTTTGGCTCCCCTTGTGTCGAATCAATAAATTGGGTTTCACTTCCCTCGAAAATACTACGATACACCCCCTATACTTGTGGATCATCAAGACTATTTTCTGGCGCCGTTGCCGGGGAGCATAGCTCTATTTATCAAGTTCACTTGGAATCACTATTGTTCGCTGTCATTCATCCATCATGGGCAAGTCTCGTGATTGTAAGGTCCCTATTTTACCATCCACTACAAGGAGAGGTACGGTTCTGAAAACCTCTGTTGCTCTTGATTCACCATCTGTTATGAGTAAGCTCCTTACACCACCACATACACATGCTACACACTGCTATTACTGCTGAATCTGAAACTTCTAATACTTATGATGCTGCTTCTACTGTGCTTGATAAAAGTGGTTCATTAGGTCCTTTCCTAGATGCTACGATTGCTAGAACTATAACTGGAAATACTGAAACTCCTAATGAAGATAATACTACACCTGTCAGTTCACCTGAGTCTTGAGAGAGCTATGCTATTGAAGACGGTTATATAGAGATGACTGATGAATTTATTAAAGAATGTCAAAACACTCATGATAAAAGTGCTATTAAGAGTCTTCTTGAGAAACATACTATTAGACCTAATTATCTCCTAATGCTAAGTTTGCTACATCTCCCATAAACATTAAAGATAAGGATTATGATTTCTCTCTTGATTTATCTTACATAACCATTGTTGAGAAAGAACCTTTTTGTGGGACTAAGAATGAAAGTGCTGTAGCACATATGACTAAGCTTTCTACCATGAGTGGCCTGTTTTCTGATGATATTAAGATGCGCACCTACTTTGTTGCTAAAATTTTCCCTTTTTCATTGAAAGGAGAAGCAAAAACTTGGTTTAATAATTTACCTCCTGGATCCATTGATAGCCCTGATTGCTTGAGAACTATTTCCCTCCTAGTGCTAGACCTGATTTTAAACAGGGAGAGAAAGAGATATTTCCTGAATCATGGGCAAGGTTTTGTGCTTTGGTTCATGCACAAGCTGGATGTCCATTACCTGGAAATGAGCTTCTTGATATATATTATAATGCACCAACTGAACAATCTAGGACATACCTGGATAGTTGTGCTGATTGTGTTTTCAGGAAGAGAACCCCTAAAGAAGTTGAGGAATTAATGGCTAAAATAAGCAAGAATTATGAAGACTGGACTTCATCTGAGCCAACTACACCTAAGTTAACTGTGCCTGAGCCAACACCAAAACCAAAGAAGAGGGGAGTTATTGAACTAAATGATGAAGTGATGAAGGAAGCTAAGAAATGTCTTAAGGAGAAGGGAATTAAAGCTGCAGATGTCAAGAATTTACCTCCTATAGAAGAATTATGAAGCCAATCCTCCACTCATCCACTTTTGAGGTACACTCTCTCCAACATTTTGTTGAAGGTGATATCCCTTCCTCTAAACCTCCTGATCAATGCTTAGAAGAATTTGATGATTTTATTGTTAAGAAAGATAATTTTAATAAAAGGGTGCAAAATCATCTAATGGAAAACTCTAGTGCTATTGTTGAGTTGAGGGATATTGTGGAAAGAACCTTTAATGATGTTAAAATGCTTGTTAAACATTTTCAAATGGTTCAAACTCAAATTGAACAACTTATTAAAGTACAAAAAGACTTCCTAGTTAATGCTGCTAAAGAAAAGCATGCTTATGAAATTAAAACTAGAAGTGGTGCTGCTACCCAGGAACCTCTATATCCTGAGGGGCATCCTAAAATAATTGAGTTGGATTCTCAACAAACTGAAAATCGCGGTACTACTCCTAAGAAAAGGAAAAAAGAAACATAAAACTATTGTAGAACCTTCTGAACCTACTAAAGATCCTAAGAGTATATCTGTCTCTGATGCTGAAACTGAAAGTGGTAGAGAGGAAAATGGTGCTCCTGATAAAGAAAAAGTTGAAGACGAACCGGAAAGACACACTAAGAATACTAAATACACTAAAGAAGATTTTGTTGCTAAGAAACTTGGTAGTGAAAGAGAGCCTTGGGTCCAAAAACTTATGCCTTTCCCTAATAAGAAACACAAGTCAAAGGAAGACGAACACTATAATAAGTTTTGTGAGTGGATGAAACATTTATTTTTGCAAATACCTTTGACTGATGCTATTAAATTGCCTCCTTATTCAAAGTATATGAAGGATATTGTCTCTAATAAAAGAAACATCCCTAATGAAGAAATTTCTACTTTGTTTGCTATTTATTGCTTTAATGGTAAGGTTCCAAAGAAACTTGGAGACCTGTAACTACCTCGGTGAATTACGCTCTTAGTTACAAGTCTGGATGAGCGGAAATGGTTAAAATAGTACGGTGGGGCCAAATGCCACTCACAGGTAGACCTTTCGGCCGTCCTAACCATTTCCAAACATCAGGACAAGAACGAGCGGGCGAATCGGCAAAGGAAGGATCAACTACATACACAAATGAGTATGTATGCAAGCCACATACAACAGTCCTCAGAGCCATTCCATCTAAAAGAAATAGAAATATTGCAACGCCATACGGCAAGATCCAAATATCCTAGATAGATATAATAGTTAGGATATCTCCTCATACATCACACATCAGAGTATCAGGCGGAAGCGGAAAACAAGATCCGAGTACGGATAAAGAGCAAATTGGCATAAGATGCCCCATAAATAAACACATCCCACCCACAGATCTCACGGATCCCCGTTCCCGGAATCTCTACACCGAGTGATCATTGCCAACATCGTCGCTCTCCTCCACCCAGTATCCATCTTGCGAGTATACCTGTTCATCTGAATCAAACAATTTATCGTGTGCGACCCTAGGGTACTCAGCAAGCCTTTATGCCTCTAAAGGGGACACAACCCGGGGTGACGCAATTGCAGCAAAAGATAATCCTTAACAATTCTATAGATACTCGCTAACCATCCGCCTAACCAAAGATAGACGGATGTCCGTTAATTAAGATCAACAGTTATAACAGTAATATTAACAGATCCATCCTCCTCCTAAACACCAGCGAGGAAGCGGACGAACAACCCCCCGTCCGTTGGCAGTTTTATTAACCATTCCATGAGTGTTGCACTATTTACTAGTCAGGTACTTAGTCAAATTAAAAGAGGTACTTTAGTTATACTTGTCTATGATCGAGAAACTGTGCTCCAAGTCATCCATAACCGCGGACACGGCTTTCAGAAAGATTTACCCTGCAGGGGTGCACAAATAGCAACACACACTCGATCAACCTCGGAAAAACCAAATCAAAACCCAACAAGGCCTTCACGACAAAGCGATCACAGGATTCAGAAATGTTTCAGGGGGGCACCCCATTAAGCTACCCGCAACGAAGTTGGCCGGCTCCGAGATGGACCCAAGGTTTGCGTCAATGGCTGTAAATGACTGGGAACCCGAAAGTGTGACTGGGCTTGTCGATACCGCGAAAACAATCCGCATCCAAAACAGTACAGGTGCTCCTCGCACAATCTTAAATAAAGCAGTAAAGCATGGCATAAGTACAGGATAGTAATAAAGCCCCAAACTACTTTGTTGCCCCAAGAAATAAGAATGAATCAAGCTCTAGCTCAGGGGGGTCCATAAGGCCTCCCGGATGTGGATAGTGCGAATAGTCAAGGAACAGGAATCAAGTACTCGGGGTCCTACGGGACACAAGTGAGCATGAAGAACCAAATAGCAGATATTGCTCACCGATGCCACTTTCATTAGTTATCCCATTACTACTCAGATTAAGTTGTTTAGGTACCTCGTTATACATTAGACTCTCACAAACCCTACACATGCTTTTCTACGACCCGCATGGCTAAAAACAACTCCTGTAATAATGGCTCATGGGATGGAGGAACAAGCTTCGGTGGGGTTTAAAAGTAAAGGCTATGCAGTACTTGGGATTTAGTTTAATGCAATCGTGACTCAATGATGCAAGAATAAGAGAGAGGCAATAGGTACTATATGTATGCAAGCATGTGGTAGTGCTTGCCTGGCAGCTCAGTTGAAGCGAGGGACGGATCTGGGTAGTGCTCACAGGATTCGATATATCCCACCTTTCGGCGTCTATTCGGAGAAGAACCAAACAAACAAGGGCCAACATAAATAGAGTGCACAAGCATATGAATTATAATGCGACAAACAAACAATCATGCCATGATGAATGATGCACAATTTGCATGGCAATCATGTAGCATGGCATGGGTGAGGTGTGGGGTACAAGAATAAAGCATTTCATTGAGTTTTAGTCATATTTTATACTCAAATAAGTTGCTGTATACTTTATATTTATATTATGCATGCTGCAATTCAGAACATGGAATGCATAGATAGAACGGGCTCGTCGAGCTGATCATTTTAGATATATCATTTGTTTAATTTGGAGTTATAAAACCAAAGATATGATTTAATTAAGTTAAAGGGCATTTTAATGTAATTTTAATCATCTCGAAAATTTTAAATGTTCAAACAATGTTTTGAATAGCATATTTGAATTCCTCACATTTTTCTAATTTCAAAACATATATTATATGTTGGAATTGGGATTATATTTCACAAGTTATCTAAAACAGATTCAATTTGAATTTAAAACAATTTCTGAAAATTTAAATCAAAACAAAAAAAAGAAACAGAAAACCTTTTGTCACTCAGCCCAGACCTAGCCACAGACAGTGACAAGTGGGGCCAAGGCTGACTGGGCGACACAGTGCACAGAACAGGTTTTTCTCACCGCGCCTTTACCTAGCCCAGGTCGCTGACCTTTGGGTCCGTCGGTGGGGCCGGGCCCACATGACAGCGAGAGGGGAGGGTCGGCCACGCGACACGGTGAGGGAGTGCAGGTTACGGCCCGAGGAATCTGGGGGTTTTCCTGCAAGAATGCCAGGGCGGCTGACTAGTGGGGTAGGCTGGACCGCGGGTTTAGGAATAAAAAGGTTGGGGGTGAGTGCAAAGTGTCAACGTGCACTGTGGATCTTCTCTGATCTCTGTGGCCAGCGGACGTGTTCGGCGACAGATGCGGTGGGGATCGAGCTGGCGACACAGGGCTCGCTAGGCGGGTGACCAGTCTTGGTAGCTAGGGGAGTTGTTAGGAGGGTGTCTGGGGCCTAGGTAAAGCTCTTTGCGGCGCGGGAAGCTTGCAAACGCCAGCGACCTCTAGCGCACAGAGGGTGCTCGCCGAAATGAACAACGACGCAGGATGGCGTAAGCGAGGCGGATGGTGTCAGGGAGGAAGAGGGCCGTACCGCGGAGAGGTCGATGCGGTCGGATCGTCAAGGGGGGCGACGGAGTGCTGACGAGGCTGGCGACCGGAGAATTAGGGTTTGGCGTCGGGCGGCGCTGGTACCGGCGCTCCTAGGGCTTCTCCTCCTCGTCGACGCATGCAGGGAGCAGCAGGGAGGTCTCCTCGGTCTCCCAGGCCACCTCCATGACGTGATGGCCGGCTAGAACGAAGGCGACATGATCTTTGGCGGCGACCGTGGCAGTCTTGGCGACGGTGGAGAATAAAGGGAGGAGAGGAGGGCAGGCTCGGCGGATCTGGGGAGCCAGAGGCGTGTGGGAGGAGGAAAAAGTGAGGGAGAGGGAGGAGGGGCAGCCGTGCGGCTCGGGCAGGGAAAAGTAGCCTCGACCCCTTTTCTCTCTTTCTCCTCGAGCACGTGGTCGAGCTGGGGCTCGACCTAGGTAGCCAGGCAGGGCAGGGAGAGGGCTGCAGGTGGGGTCTACGTGGTGGTGGGGCTGGCATGGCAGGTAGAGGGAAAAGAGAGAGGGGAGGTGAGCTCGGGTGCACTTGGCTAGGTTAGAAGTGGGGTATCTCGGGCTAGGGTTTCGTTAGGGTTATGGTAGGGTGGCTGGGGTGTGGGCCAGTGAGAGAGAGGGCCAGGATGATACGGAGTGAGGGAGGTGAGAGAGGTGTGGTAGGGATTAGGGTTTAGTGTATGTGTTTAGATTTTAAACATGTTGATAAGATCAAACCAAAAGGAGAAACATGAGGGCTTGAATTATCAAGAGATGAGGTGGAGGAGTAGCCAAGAAAAAGAGAAAGAAAAGATGTAAGGGAAGATGCCCTCATTTGATTCATGCATGGAGATAATTAAAAGAAAAGATGTTGATGAGAAAAGGGAATGGTGGAGAGATGATGTAGAGGATCCCACAAAGAAGAACCACTAAAACAAAGGAAAACATATGGGTTAAAGGTGGTGATGGTGGTTGCATGGCCCATGAAAAATAATAATGCCATGATTTATTTTGTGAAAAAATAATAATAATATGGCATTATTCTTATGCATTCCCAAGAAATGGAATAAGGCCAAGCAAAAGAATTTATAGAATTAGATCCATCCTATCTCCCATGATCTAGATTAAATACCAAAAGAAAAATAAAGGCCCATGGTAATTGGAAGGGTAGAATTATAAGGTGGTGACAAAGAAAGGTGATGGAGTTGAATAAAAGATATGCCCCCAACTCCACTTGGGCATTTAAACAATATATCAATAACCAAATACAATATCAAGAGGCAAATACAATTAATAATGCATATGAGAGAAGAACCAAAAGAAGAAGGGTTTTATATGATGCTCAAATGCAAGGTGGCATGATGATTTGAGGATGATATAATTATGATGCAACAATTATATGTAGGAAGTAGCATGTATAGACTAGGCTAGTAGCATTGCAATTGTTAGACAATTGGGATGCTACAAGACCCTGGGATTCCAACTATTCCATGATCTATTAAAAATAGTTATGTTAGAACTGCTTTGTGTGATTTAGGAGAAAGAGTTAGTGTTATGCCTTTTTCTCTCTACAAGAGACTTCAATTGGAAAAACTAATACCAACTGATATATCTTTGCAAATGGATGATAAATCTACTACTATTCATGTTGGTATATGTGAGGATGTAAATGTTCAAGTGGCCCATAATTTCTTGATATTAACTGACTTTGTTGTGGTTGAAATGCCTAAAGATGACAATATGTCTATTATTCTTGGGAGACCTTTTCTTAATATTGCAAGAGCTGTTATTAATTGTAAAGAAGGAAAGGTGACTTTTAATGTTAATGACAGGGAGCATACTGTCTATTTCCCCAAGAAGATTGATAGGACTTATGGTTTAAATTCAATCGAACATGTTAAGGGCGTCCATGTTGGAGAAATATATTGTCCCATACCACGAGAAAAATATGAAACTATTATGATTGGGACCATTGCTATCAAGGTTGAGGTAACATAATCATTAGTGGAATACAAAGTTTTGTTTCATATAAAATTGTTTTGGTAACAAGACCTGATCAACCTTGTTAACAAAGGGATTTTAATGAACAAAACAATGTATTCACCATGATTATTTTCGCTTACTTTTATTTTTATCCATTTTAGTTTTTTCCTTCAGTTAGTTTACTTTTCTGTTGCTAGTTGCTTGCTTATTAGAGTCTTAGAACTTCTGAAGTGTTAGTTTTGTTTTTCTTTTGCATCTTTCCGAAAAAAATCTTTCTGTCAGAAAATCGTTCATCATTACCTGAAAATTGCTCAAAAATAAAGTATCTCGAAAAATTCTAGAAAATTCATATTAAATTTTTACATGAAAAAAGGGTCCGAGTAGTGCCTGGAGAGTACGAGGGGGGCCCACCAGGCAGGCACACCACCTGGTGGCGTGGCCACCCCAAGGGCACGCCTGGCCATAGTGTGGGCCACCCCTGGCCCTCCACTCACTCTCTCACTTGCCACTTCCTTCTCTCTCTCGAGAAAACATCAGTTCATTGCTAGAAATTGCGTTCTTGCTGTTCTTGTCCACGATTATTCGATCTCCTTGCTCAGCCCATCTTTGCTGCTGAAATTGGAGCATTTGTTCTCCGGTATGTGACTCCTCTGCTTGTCCAAGTAGATTTGTGTTTAGTGGTTTATATCTTGAGTATTTTGCTACTGTAGGTGACAGGTTATGTGAGCTTGCAAGCTTGTTCAATGCTTAGAAAATTTTTTTTGATGCATGCCTAGGCCTCTTACAAGTCCCTATGAGTAGTTCCCTTCATTATGTATTCAATTTGCAATCACTTGTATAATGGATGTTTAAATTTCAGAATATGAAAGAAGAACAACCACACTTTTGAGAAATATTTGAGAGGGACACACCCAGGAGGTAAAGGCCTTCAAGATCAGCCTCTCAGTTTAGACCGTCATATAATGAAGATCTTATTGCACCACGCTTTGGCAATGAAGGATATGAGGGAGATGCTCACCCATCTACTTTCCCGTGTTTTACCTTTTTTCAAGCTGCAGGGATCCTCAATGAGTTCTTACTTCTTGTTCAGAGGGTTGGGCTAACCACCTACATGGAAGATGAGAGTGAGCAATATGCCGTGCTCACCAAAACTTTCATTGAGAGTTTCGTTTTCACCAACACCCCTTATCAGTCAACTGTTTCATTCAAGATTTACAATCTACCTATTACCATGCCATTGGAAAGATTTTGCAGCATTGTAGGCATAGGCATGACTGGGACAGTGAAGAAGATCCAAGGTCGACCCGCTGATTTGCTGGAACTCTACTGAAGTGTGACAAATGACTATGATCGCGCGGGAAGATAAGGAACATTCAACTCCCATCTCTTAGATATTTTGCTTATTATCTTGCCACTAGCATTCTTGGTAGGGAGAACACTAGTAATATTTCTAATTATCATTTGTCCTTCCTTGCTGCTGCACTTAATAATGATACCAAGTATAATCTTGGCTCTCTCATTGCTCGCCGCCTAGCCGCTAGAGGACCTATTTATGGGGGCATTATTGCCTCACGCATGGTTGCTGCTTTAGAACTTTCTGTGGATCCTAATGATACTACGTTGACACCACAAAGGCTTGAGCTTGCTGCTATGAAAACACATCACTTTGTCACTTCTGACTATAGTACAGAGGGTTTAGTATACAGGATGTTATTTACTAATGGAGATGAGACAGAAATTCCTTTGCCACAATCCACTTTGTTCCGTATTTACAGGAGGCCATGGTCGCGTTCCAAGGAGGAGCTGGATGAGCAGCTCCGCTTGCTTGGTTTCCACGGGCAGCACCAGGGGGATGTGCCCTCTTACAACTATTATGCGCACTACGCTGGGGCATCCTCGAGCTCGTATCAGGAAGAGGGCATCTCTTCGCTGTATTACGGAGGCGCTCCATCTTGGCCATCTTGGGATTGATACCCACTTAGGACAAAATCCTAAGCTTGGGTGGAGGTACACCGACACCACACTCATCTCCATACCATGTTTAGTCGGTACTTTGTATATCCATGTTTCGCTTTCTTGTGCTTTCCAAAACACAAAAAGACCAAAAATATTTTTGTTATTTCTCTTTGTTTGCTTCTTTGTCTTTTTAGCCCTGGTTTGATTTTTTGTTTTAGCTTTGTTTTGATTATTCGAAAAACCCAAAAAGATTTCGCTTTGCTTGTTCTTCCTTTTGGTTCTTGCCTTTAAAAATCGAAAACCCAAAAATATTTTTTCTTCTTCTTTGGTTTTGTGAAGTTCGTTACAAGGGTTCAGCAGTCCTCGGTGGAGTTGGGATTCATGTTATTATTCAAGCCACGCAAGTGAAGGGCAATAATGAGGATCAATGACAACTTGAGGTGTGGTAAGAGGCTGGTAACAAACTCTATTTGTTTTCATTTTTGTACATATACTCATCATTGTGGGCATGCTTAGTCTATTCATGTAAGGTGTATGTTATTTATGGATGCTTAGTAGTTCTTGCTTTCTTATGATTAGCTCTAGCTTTCTAATAGTTTGTGGCATGTCATATGAATGTTTGCTTGCATTGTTCTATTCATAACTTGGTATGACACTGTGGTATGCTCCTCTGAATGTTTCATTTGAATAAACTTGGCACATGCTCATGCATGCATATGAATGAAACAATAATCAGTTAATCCTCGATGAATTATTTTGCCTCATGATACTTGAATCACTTTCATGCCGTAATTAGTCTTGTTTTGTTGCAGGCATGATTATGACAGTTATTGCTCTCTCGTTTGTTGCTCCGTTACTATTGCTAGCCTTCACTTGCACTGAGTATGAGCTCTACTCGTGTTTCCAACTCCCCAAAACCAATATTGCCAAAAGTGTCCAATATACCTACCTATTAGCATCATTTTATCTTCCGTGCATATTCAGTATGCCTTGTTTTCTTCGGAACAAAATGTTTGCTTGTTATGAGAAAGTTAGTTAGTAAAGCTCTTACGAACTTGATGGCACACTTTATTTCTTGCACTTAATAAACCTGAACCATTGTGACTGTCCATGAAAGTTATATGCTTGCAAATTATAGGCTGGGGATTAGCAGAACCGTGCTGTCATGGGGAACGCTTTCAACACCTATAAATATATACCCCGTTGCTATCATGCTCTTTTGTTTACGGATGTCATCGGTGTGAAATAAAAGGGGAGCTTGTAAGTCCATAGAGTTATGTATGTGTGTTAGAGAAACGCCTGGGCGGATGGTCTAATCCATGCATAATCATGGTGGAAACCTGCAGTGTAACCATAATGAGCAATCTATGAAGCATTCTTCTTATAAAAAAGGAGAGAGATAGTTATTGAGAAAAAGAAAAAAGATGATGAGAAAAGAGGAAAGAGAGAAAAAAGTACCATTTTCCCATGGTAAATAAGAAGATGCTGAGATGCTTATTGTCTGTTTGCCTTGTCATTTTGATATGGGGATTCTTCCGTATCATCGGGCAAGGGGTACCCCATTGGCGGTTCTCTATGAAACGCATGTATTTACTATGACAAGAACTCACCGGTAACTAAAGTTGAGTAGCATGAGGAGAGACCCTCGTACTCAAGGGACATGAGATTTCTAGTTTATGGTCTGTCAAGCATATAACTCATATTGGTCCTCACTTTCACCTTAATCATTTAAAGATGCTTATGATAGGGGCAATGAGAGCTCAAAGCTAATGAGTACCGTACTTTCAGCATTTGGAAGCCTTTCAAACTTTTCAAAACCTTTTCATTTCCTTGTTGAGTCTCCACATATTCTATGAGCACTTTCTTGAGAGCATAGTTGTCATTCTTAGTGTAATATGCTTGTCTCGAAATTTGGATTAATTGTGTCATGACTTTGATGCTTGTATCTTTGATATCTTTACTTCTAGTCTTCACTTGAACTTCACAGGTGCCTTGGCATTTATGTTTGCTCTACAATCAAAGGCAAGCGAGATACCACTCTAACATAGCTTTTTATGAGCATTGCCATGTTGCTTATGTTTATGCTTCATGCTATTTATTATTTTTGAGTTGGAATCTCTTCATAGCTTGCAATGACTATTAAGTAAACTTATTTGCATACTCTTTATTATGAATTGCCTAAGTAGTAGATCATATGATGAGAATATATACATCTTATGAAGCAATTGTGTTCGTGAAAGTTTCTTTTATCGCACTCAGTTTTCAACTGAGTTGCTTGAGGACAAGCAATAATCTAAGCTTGGGGGGAGTTGATACGTCCAAAACGTATCTACTTTCCCGAACACTTTTGCTATTGTTTTCCTTCTAAACTTGTGTGATTTGGATTCAACTAACACAGACTGACGCTATTTTCAGCAGAATTACCTTGGTGTCTAGTTTTTTTGCAGAAAATCAACTATCACGAAAAATCCCAGAAAATATGCTGAAAATCCTATTTCACGAGAAGACTCACGGAGCCAGAAGACGAGACAGAGGAGGGCCACGAGGGGCCCACACCACCTAGTTGCGCGGGCCCGGCCAGGATGCGCCTGGGGGTGGTGTGGCCGCCTCGGTCACCCCCTCGGCTTTCGTCTTCGCCTATAAGATGCCTCCTGACCTAAAAACCTAGGGGGGTTCGACGTTTTTCCAGATAGAGTTTCGCTGCGCCGCCACCACCAGATTCCACGAATCAGAACCAGAAACTCCGTTCTGGCACCCTGTCGGGACGGGAATTGGAGGAGATCATCGCCACCATCATCACCATCGCTTCTCCATCAACCATCCATGATTCCCCCATCCATGAGTGAGTAATCCCCCCCTATAGGCTATGGGGATGGTAGGGATTGGATGAGATCGTTCATCTAATGGCATCAGATTGTTAGGGCATGGTGCCTAGTATCTACTATTAGTGCTTTTTGACTTTGTTGCAACGTGTTATGATTAATGCTTGTCACTAGGGCTGGAGTGCCATGATTTCAGATATGAACATGTTATTGATTCATGATGATAGTATTGTTTGTGATCTTACCTGCAAGTTGTATTCACATATTGTTGTCCAGAACCAAAGGCCCTGAAGTGACAATAATCGGGATAACCAAAGGGGATGGCTTTGATGTGATGATCACATGTGTTCATGGAGTGTTAATGCTTTGCTCCGGTGCTCTATTAAAAGGAGCACCTTAATTGCCAGTAGTTCCCTCGAAGCCCCGCTGCAAACGGGCTAGCAGGACAAAAGATGTTGTGCAAGTTCTCATTGCGAGCACGTATGACTATATATGGAACACATGCCTATGATTATTTAGTACATGGATGCTTTATCTTATTTATCTACAAATGCCCTATGTCTTGATTGTCATATGAATTGTCTTGTCCATGCAACGCCCATCCATCCATCCCTATGCCTACCGCGCTTTAATCCTACTATCTACTGCAATTGTTACTACTGTCTTTACTTTTACAACTGCTATTACTTTGCTATTGCTACTACAAAAGTGTTGCTACTGATAAACTACTGTGAGCAAGATTGTTTCCAGGTGCAGCTGAATTGACACGTCAGTTGTTAAGGATTATAAATATTCTTTAGCTCCCCTTGTGTCGAATCAATAAATTGGGTTTCACTTCCCTCGAAAATACTGCGATACACCCCGTATACTTGTGGGTCATCAGCCGTATAGCTGCGCCGCTAGGTGGAGACCCTAAAATTTTGATAGCAGGCCAACTATACGGCAGGAACACATTGTTTCGGCCGTATTGTTTACCCGTATAGTTGCGTCCAACCACAAAAATGCCATAGGAGGTACCTCCAACCCCAAAACTTTAATCCTTTTTCTTTCTTCTAACTCCAAACTCTCTCAAAACCTCAAGAGATCTTCAGATCTACTCAATTTCGTTCGATTTCCTCGCACACAAGTGATCTATGGTATGTTTCTCCTCCGATCCTCCAATTACTTTTTGCAAATTCATCTTCAATCTATTGTCATTATCAATCTAGAGTGAGACCTACAATGAACTAATTGCCATGATTCTCTTGCCTAGATTATTATTTTGAGGGGATTCATTAGTGTTCTATGATCAGGAATATGTTATGCTTATTATTGTTGGATCAAAAAGTTTTATTTTTGTCTTTCTTTATTATTTTATATGATGAACACAAGGAGACAAACTTGTGCTCATGCCGCCGCTACCGCTTCTCGGGCTGTCACTCAAGAATGCATGGTGATACGATTTAGGAATGAGCTCCAACGTGATCACTTCGACAGGATCAAGAACCGAGAAGTGCAAGCAACCAACTAGGCTTGCCCCATTATATTGAACCAACTCGGTATTAGCAATAAATTCCATTTACTTTGCAATAGGTTTGGCCAGCAAAACATTGTATTCAATGATGTGCCTATCTATTGTCGGTTAACCATTGAATTTTTAAGTTCTTTGCAAAGCACCGTTAAACAATGGGATGGAGTGGACCAGATTTATTTTTGGCTTATGAACAACAATTACACTTTATCATTAGATGAATGGTGCGCATGCTTTAATTTGCCAAACAATAATTATAATGACTTGTGTGCATCCTTTACTGGCTTAGAACCTTCCCCGAAACAATATTATAATAGAATGAGCTTCACTTCTAGAGTGAGAAAGGGGAAGAATATTCAACACCCTACTATTCGCTATTTGTTGTATGTTATTGCTAACACATTTCATGCACAAAATGAGTTCACAAGACTCAGTGAGGAGAACATATTAGTCCTTGCAAAGGCTGCTTTCAACAAGTGCAACTTGTCACTCAACCTGGTGCAATCCTTGTGCGCTACTTGGAGCACCAATCCTCCCAAATCCAAGGACCAATTATAGGTGGAGGCGTCTTCACAGTGCTTGCCACTGCCCTAGGCATAAACCTAGGAGAGTTGCAACCCGTGCTAGGTTGAGCAACACAAACCCGAGGAGGAGATTCCAGACGAGGATGAGGACCAAGAAGAGGAGCAAGAAGTTACTTATCAATAGGAGAAGCCATCAACCTGGTTCGTTACATACCAAGACTTCCAAGAACATTGAGGGACTGTGGAGAGGATGCAAAGCCTCTCTTTGAACCTCCGAGAATCAACTAGTAATTTATCAACTCTGTTGGGGATATGCTATATGGGTATCCTCATAGCATGTCACCAATCCACCTAACCCGGGTGACCCATAGTTGGTAGCAAGGCATATGGCCTGCTGGACGGCCAAGTTAGATGGATCTAGAAGGGAGGCCCATGCCGGATAAAGGAAGGCTACGCAGGAGTCACCGACATACTTGGAGCCTTGGAGTATAAGGCACAGAAGACTAGTTTGTATTAGTGTAGGACTCTTTACCTTGTCCGACAAGGACCTTTCCCTATAAACCCTAGGTCTTGGCGCCTTTATAAGCCGGCTTGTTGGAGCCTTTAGGGCATAATAGATAACACTCGACGCATAGCGTGCAACACCTCGCGTAGCAAACCGATCTCTGTAACTCGGCGTATTGCCATTATAGTGATTTATAGCAGGAGTAGAGTTCCACCACCGTTGTGGGACTTGAACCTGGGTAAGCTGTGTTACCTCGTACCCACCAACTCTCTGCCTTACCCCACGTCTCTAAACACGCACTGTGAGGAGGCCTCCATGGTGTACTCGTCAACAATACCATGACAGTTGGCGCCCACCGTGGGGCAAGAGGCACTTCGAGCTCTACACCAAGCGAGGTCCAATCTCTACTTTGGAATCAGCGATACCGTAGCCATCGGTTGCGTTCTCTTCTCCAGCAACGTCCCGATTGTCCCTCCAGATGAGTTCTGGGTGTCGGCAAAGACGAACCCCACGCGCTGCTCCGTCATCCCTTCCGGAGACATCCACATCTTCATCTGCAAACTGACTCGGGTCCTAGCTCCCAAAGTTGGAAACTCGTCAAGCCCCACACGGACCGCCTATGAGCAGGACACGTTCACGGAAGGATCTGGGTCATACCTCTCCTTGGAGTATGGTGGCTCGGATCATGAAATTTCAAGGCCCACCCAAATCGCCCCTATGCAGGATATAAAGGTGGAAGGACCCCGCAAATCTGCTTGGCTTTCCCAAGCGTTACAGATGCACAGGTCACACTTTGTCGGTGTCATCGCCATCTTCTATCTGGCTAGATGCGTTCAAATGGATGGAGAAACCTCCCCGCGAATACCTCGCCTGATGGATGAGAGTGAGGGAAACCCTAGAGGGCGACCGTGCCGACGAGCTCGTATACCACTTCGTGGAAGGGATCACACCTGAAAGACTCCTCCGGCATACCCTCCAAAGGTGGCAGGTCGCAGGCCCTCTCACCCTTGGTGAGATGGTTGCCATCGTCAACGAATACACGGTGCCAATGAAAGAGGCCATGACGGCAATCGCCATCATAGCCGGAGGAGGAAACGACAACAATGGCCCGCCTCCATCACCCTCCACATCCGCCATCGTCAACACAAAATCCAACTCTAACTCCGTCCTTGACGCGCTTTACACCGACATCAATATGGATGGCTGTGGCTCAGACGCTAAATCGGAGGAATACGATGCTGTTATGAGGGAGATTGAGCAGGATATCGAGAAGGAGGAGCGCACCAAGAAAGCCAGTACCTCCCACCAGGTGCTAGTCGCCATTGGGAGAGTGATGGAAGAAGATGGAAAGGAACCGGAACACGAGAGAGCTCCGCCCAAGCCGGCGGTTACTAGAGCAGCAGCAGCCAAGAAAGCCGTTGAGCCTCTGGCTCTGGCCAAGGCCTTTCCTCCTCCGGTAATCCGCCCGCTACCAGCGCAGGACCTCACCACAGCCCCCAGTACTGCTCGACAGTCAAATCAGCCGCCAATGCCACCATCAACGACAGTAGCTGGAAACCCACTAGCCACTCCCACCAACAAAGTAATCTACGACACACTTGTTATTGAGCCAATCACCATCGCCCTTATCTAGAGCGTTACGGAGCTTGATGAGAAACACGCGGAAATCTTTGCGGAGGCCAAGTGCATCGCAGAGCAAGGTGCTAAGCTGGACGAAGACATGGCTAAGGCGTAGCAATCCATCAAGGCGGCAAGAGGTATGGAGGCTGGGTACAAGCAATTACTATTAAAGCAAAAGGCAAAGAAAGTGCCAGCTCACGTCATCGAAGATCCCGGCGTTCGGCGAAGGTTGGGGTATGAAGGGTCTAAGCCGACAAAATCCACCCTTACATTGATTTAGAGGGGAGGCAGGTCATGCCAACTCCAGCCCTCAACATTGTCGTCGCCAATACCCTCCTGGAATAGGACAGGTCACCAGAAGAAGTTGCTCAGGTGTACGACCTCGTCGCCAAGGCATTCAAGCAACAGGAGAAGGCCGCCTCGCAAAGGCTTGAGTCCAACCCGGAGCTTTGTCAGTCGACCCTGAACAACCACATAAGGCCAAAATCTCCATGTGACGAGGGATCGCACACAGGATCTACAGAGCAAAGACGAAGGGAGGCATGAAACATGACTGACGTCATCCCCATATCCTCCAATCACAGAGAAAAGGATCGTCCCCGCCGGTCACCACCTCCACCACCATCTCGGCGTCACGAGGAACCATAGCCACACGACCGCACAAGCATGGCACTGCGAAGGCGTCCTGGTGCCAGCATTGTTATACGCGACCAGGGTGAGCAGCCCCAGCATGGCGGCGAGCGCATCAGCATTGAAGGACATAGGAGCAGGTCCCACAAGGAGCCGCCATGTCTGACAAGTAACCGCGATAGGCATGAGGAATCGCTGGAGGGGCACATCAAGGGAGCTAACCCACTGCCTCCACCGCCATTATCGCCACCTAGTAGCCATCATGGCGGAGGGCACGCTGGATCTCATAGATCGTGCCACAAGTCCCCTCCCCATGACGGAAAAGGGAAGCAACTAGAGCCGTACGATGCACGTACACGACTGGACAAGATCCAAGAAGTTTGGGAGCTCCCATACCTCGGGCCACGTTGATTTGGACTAGTGATATGGGCCACAACTTACCCCAAGGGCCTCCGGATAGACAAGACCATCAAACCATACAACGACACTGCCAGGCCAGCAACATGGTTGCAGGACTATAGCGAAGGGATTCACATCGCAGGGGGAAACCCCAATGTCGCTATCAAGACCTCCCACTCATGCTGACCGGCACCGCCCGACAATGGATCGACAACTTGCCGGAAAAATCAATATGCAATTGGTTGGACATGCATGAAGTGTTTACCAAGAATTTTGAGGGTACGTACAAGCGTTCCTGCACTGTCGGGGACCTACAACGGTGTGTGCAAGAAAAGGATGAAACCTCTCGTGCCTACCTCTCTCAGTGGCTGGATATGAAAAATTCCTGCATAGGGGTGCATGAGTAAACCGCTATGGCCGCCTTCATCGATTATCTGGAAAAGGGAACTTTGCTCCGGCATACGTTAAAGCGCAAGCAAGACAACAACAAGCTCAACCTCAACACAATGATCGCCATGGCTAGCAAGTTTGCCGATGCTGACGACGACGCACATGGATCGTTGCCGGCAATAGCAATCCCTACCCAGGCCAGGAAGAACAACAATAACAAGCGGAAGAATCCGCTCGAAGAAAAGAAAGTAGCTGACATGGCCGCCGCGTTCATCGGCAGGCGAGGCGGACAGATGGGCGTGGTCGGGGCTAGCGTTGGCCAGCGGAGGGTGACTACACCTCGGCGCGCGTTCCCCAAACGTACAAAGAGTACCACGATATGCTGTGTTTCGTGCACCTTGACCCAAATGGCAAGGACACCCACACCAACCGCCAATGCAAATTCTTCAAAAATCTCAAGGAAGACCCTAAATCCGGCTACAAGCAAAGTTGGAAGAACAGACTCCACGGAAAGGGCAAAGGGAAGAAGAAGGAGGAAGAGCCTAAGGAATCAAGTGATATGGATGAGGATGTGGACCCCAAATCTTCCGACAATATAAAGGATAAAGGGAAAATACCCTTCGAAAAGAAGGCTCCATGTTACCACACCATCCTTGGCACCCCCACTATTCGGGCCCAGAAAACCTCTCTGAGGATACCGATGGCTACCCTCCCTCCGGTTCCCCAGTACATCAGGTGGTCAGAAGTTCCAATTACTTGGGATAGGAAGGATCACCCAGAACCTATCCCAACAGAGAACCAGTATGACATGGTCATCGACCGTTTGATTGACGGCACAAAGTTCACCAAGTGCCTCGTGGACAGTGGAAGCAGCATCAACATCATGTACCTGGATACACTGCACAAGGTGAACTTGATGGAGACCTAGCTAAGTAAGAGCAATACCGTGTTCCATGGGGTTGTCCCCGGCCAACAAGCAAATTCCCTGGGCTGCATCACCCTTTTGGTCGCTTTTGGCGATGTCAAAAGTTACCGCCGAGAACGCATGACCTTTGAATTGGTGCCTTTCATGAGCGTGTACGACGTCATCTTCGGCCCTGACATCTTCCATTTCTTCCTTGCAAGGCCATGTTTTGTCTACAACAAGATCAAGATTCTGGGACTAAATGGCGTCATCACCATTGACAGAAGCTTCACCAAGGCACGGGAGTGCAAGCTCAGTGAGGCCGCCTTTGTCGAAGCAGTCCTCTACGGTGACGAGTTCAAGGAGATCCAGACCCAGGTCAATGCCTCGGAGATGTCGGCTTTGAAGAAGCAGATCGCTGCTGCCAAACCCACCTTCAAGGCCTCCATCAAGACCAAGAAGGTGGAGCTTGAAGAAGGAGATTCCTCCAAGACCACCGCCATTGGCATGGACCTGGATCCCAACTAGGAAAGCGCGCTCATCATGTTCCTCCGTGACAACAGGGACATCTTTGCCTGGCAACCTGCCGACATGATAGGTGTACCTAGGGAACTTGCCGAGCATGGTTTGAATATTGATCCTAATGCAAAACCGGTGAAGCAACCTCTATGACGCTTCGGTGATGAAAGATGAAGGGCTATAGGCAGAGAAATAGCTAGCTTACTTAAGGCTGGCTTTATCCGAGAAGTTATTCACACCCGATGGGTGGCAAATCCTGTACTTGTCCCAAAAAGGGAACCAATGAATTAAGAATGTGTGTTGATTACACCGTCTTGAAAAAAGTGTGTCCTAAGTATCCGTTTTCTTTGCCTTCCATTGACCAAGTCATTGAATCGACGGCTGGCTCGGAACATCTGTGTTATCTCGATGCCTCCTCAGAATACCACCAGATACGGATGCGAAAGTCGGACCAACTGGCCACTTCGTTCATGACACCCTACGACACGTACTGCTACGTCACGATGCCCTTTGGTTTGAAAAACGCTAGTGATACTTACCAGCAGATAATGCAACATTGCCTACATGACCAAATAGGTCGCAATGTACATGCTTACATGGACGACATCACGGTTATGTCAAAGAAGTCAAATGATCTTATCGCTGACTTGCAGGAAACCTTTGATAACCTCCGGAAATACAAAATGATGCTAAACCCCAAGAAGTGCATCTTCGGGGTACCATCCGTCAAACTATTGGGCTTCATTGTTTCGCATCGTGGAATCGAGGTGAACCCGGGAAAATCAAGGCCATCCTCGACATCAAATGCCCGACATGCTTGAAGGACATACAAAGGCTCACAGGCTGCATTGTAGCAGTAAGCCGGTTCATCAGCCAACTTGGTGAGAAGGCTATGTCGCTCTACAAGTTGCTCAAGAAGGCGGACAAATTCACATGGATAGACGAAGCTGACGCATCACTTCAGGAGTTGAAGAGAATACTCTCCTCCCCACCTATACTTGTAGCGCTGATGTCAAGGTAGCCTATGTTAGTTTACATGGCGACAACCAACCGAGTAATCAGCATCGTCATCGTGGTGGAGCGCAAGGAACCAACGCACAAATATGGAGTTAAGCGACCCGTTTACTATGTGAGCGAGGTCTTGAAAAAATCCAAGTAGCGTTACCCGCACTACGAAAACATAGCTTATGGAGTTTTCCTTGGTTCACGTAAGCTAAGGCAGTATTTCCAGGAGCACCCTATCACAGTTGTGAGAAAGGCTCCACTATCCGACATCATCAACAACAGCGACGCTACAGGAAGAGTGGCAAAGTGGGGCATTGAACTTACCGCCTTTGAAATCACCTACAAGAGACGCGATGCTATGAAATCACAAGCATTGGCGGATTTTCTCGCAGATTGGACAGAACTGCCAGAAGACAATCCTGTACTAGAGCCAGAATATTGGGTCATGCACTTTGACAGATCAAAGCTACTCAATGGCTCAGGGGTTGGTGTATTATTACAATCACCAATAGGAGAGAAGTTGCAATACGTACTGCAGATCCACTTCAATGCTACCAACAACATGGCAGAGTACGAGGCCCTCATTCACGGACTTCGTGTAGCCAAGGATATTGACATCAAGCGCATAGTTTGCTGTGGAGATTCTGACTTGGTTGCCCAGCAAATAGCTGGCACCTGGAACACGCGGAACCCTATGATGGCGGCATATCGAGACAAAGTAGACAAAATAGCCAAGTGCTTCGACGGCTATTAAGTCAAGTACGTCAAAAGGGAGGGAAATGAGGCGGCAGATCTGCTGTCAAAGCTTGGATCAGCTCGTCGACCAATTCCACCAGGTGTTTTCCTGGAACATTTATGGACCCCATCCGTGAAGGGAGCAAACTCCGACAACCCGTATAGAGTGGATTCATTTGTTAATACAATAACAGTGACCTCTCTGTCTTGGACGAAACCGTTCATGGATTATCTACAAGATGGAACTTTTCCCGCCGACAAAGTCGAAAGCCGGCAAATAGTATGCAGAGCAATAGGCTACATCATCATTGCCGAACAGCTTTACAAAAGAAGTACCTTAGGAGTTTTCCTTCGATGCGTCTCCTAGCAGCAAGGTATGGAAATCTTTAGAGAAATACATCTTGGAGATTGCGAGCATCACGTAGGTCCCCGATTGTTGGTGGCTAAAGCATTCCGACAAGGATTCTACTGGATAACTGCCAAGGCGGACGCTGACAAGTTGGTACAAACATGTCATGGGTGTTAGTTCTATGCAAGACAACCAAGTGTTCTAGTTGAAGAATTGCGAACAATACCAATAACTTGGCCATTTGTAGTGTGGGGGCTGGACATGGTGGGACCTTTGCAGATAGCCCCCTGTGGATTCACACACTTGCTAGTAGCAGTGGATAAGTTAAAAAAATGGATTGAATCTAAACCCATTAGAAAACTTGATGGGGCTACAACCCTAAAATTTGTCTAGGATCTAGTGGTGAGATTTGGTCTACCACATAGCATCATCACCGACAATGGCATGAATTTATCTCTCAGAGAAGTTGAGGAGTACTATCATGAAAAGGTCATACACCTTGACCTCGCATCTATGGCACACCCACAATCAAATGGGCAAGTTGAAAGGGCCAGTGGATTAATTCTACACGGAATCAAGTCACGCTTAGAGGCACCGCTACGAAGAGCAGCTGGAGCCTGGGCGGAGGAGTTACCATCTGTGTTGTGGAGTTTACGAACAACACCCAATAGATCCACCGGCTTAACTCCTTTCTTCATGGTTTATGGTGGAGAAGCAATCCTCCCATCTGACATCCTACACGATGCACCAAGAGTTTCCGCCTACAAGGAGGATGAGGCTGAAGAATGCAGACGCCTATCTGTGGACCTACTTGAAGAAGAGCACGTGCTGGCATGCCAGAGATCTTCCATCTACCTGTAACATCCCAATTTCAGCAACCCTGATTAGTTGTCTAGAATGCAAAAATCGGGGGGAACAAAAACATTTTCTGTTTTAATGATGAAGTGTTTGCCTGTTGTTTGAATATGGTTATGCTTATGAATATGCATTGGTAGATATACTCCTTACCTCAACATTTGTTGTCAATAAAAAAACTATTTAACCAAAACTATCCTAGATCATTATATATATTCTCAAATGCTTTGGCATTTCAAAACATGAGCCAAGATGCTTATGTAACAAAAAATATTTTTGTAGGTTCTATTGACAAAACTATGGAGAGATATATAATATAATCTCCTTATGTTTTCAAGACAGAACCTTCAACTACTCTTACCTCTAGGATCTCCAAAAGGGTTATGGTAAGCTTTTGAATTCTACTCTTGGTAGAGATACCTAGGACTCTCATCTTATTCAAAATCTAACCCTTTCAAAATACCCATCCTTACCTCAAGCTAAGCTTGATGGTAACCCTAGTAGTAGGTTTGCTTTGTTTGTAAGATGATTTGCCTTGATCTACTGCTTGATTTGTCTGCTTAGGAGATAGTATGAGCTATTCTAGGAGCTCCTCACTAGGAACAAGATACTAAAAAACCAACAAACCCTAAGCAAGAATACAATCTGGACCTAATCTCTAGATACTAGGTGATCATCTAAAACCCTTAACCAGATCAGCTCTGAAGTGATCTAATTCTAGAAGTTTACAAGTCAATGAAGACCAATATCAAGCATGGATCCTTTCTACTCAATCTACACTTCAACATCATCCACTTGATGACGCTTGGGTACCTTGCAACCCATCAAAAACATCCCCTCTCATGCTCTAGTCAAAAACCCTAAATCTGCCAAATTTGGCTAAGTCTGGAAAACTATTTCCACATCACCTTTTTGAATGCCTTCCGTTCTCAACCCTTGGGAATTTTTCAAAATGCATCTGAACCATCTTTTTAACCATCCTAAGTACTACCAAGGACCACTCTTTCCCTTGGTTAGATCATCCCCCAACCTACATGTTCTTGATGGTTTTGCAGGCAAGAAAATAACCATTCCTACAAATCTAGTCATCATGCCTACTTTGATAGAAGCTCTCACCACCATCCCACCTTCTCTGGACCAACTCTCCGCATGGTTGTGTTCTACTCATATAGTTCTATCAACATCTACATCACTTGTTCCAAGTGGATCTTTGTGCTTCTTAAACCCACATGGTTTATAAGGCATCATGACTCATCTGGTATGGTAGCCTTATTTTCAACAAAGTTTGCAATCACTTCCAGACCACCTTAATTGGAACCAATCCAAACTACTTATGCCATGATCATCTATGTGACTTTGTCTAACTATCCATCTATCCCTTGCATCAAGGTGAGCTCTAAGACCCAAGATCCAACAAGGTTTTCATTGTATGAAATTAACATCACCCCAGATCCACAACTCCTTGTTTTCCATCTAATTCAAGTTGGATTTCCAATTCCCAAGGTTGCAAATGCTTGCTACACCTTGTCTACATCATCTACCTTGATCATCAAGATTTATCAAATTTTACCCATAATTATTATGGCTCCAAATCTAATTAATATCTTTAATAGACCAAATCTTCAAAACTTCTTCCATAAAGGAAAGTTTGGTTTTTGCCAAAACACATCCCCACCTTTTGGTTCAACTGAGGTCCCCACATCATACCACATCTTCCCACTTAAAAAATAAATATTTTTGAAGAGCTTTATTATTTCTTTTTTCCCATTTTCTTAAATGGCTGAATTGGAATAATAATAGTTTTAAATACTTTTATCTTGCAATAAGACTTGGGAAAATTCCCCTAAGTGTGTATTCACATTTGGGACCATGTCAACTCAAAAACCCACATTGTACAATGTAAAATTATCAAATTATCTCCTAGAAACTACTTCTGTACTTTTTGAGTAAATGATTTTAAGGAGACATAAAATCCTTAGAAAAATCCCAAATAACTCCTGGATATATACCTTGACCTCATCTATCTACCAGTTCCATCTTCCTACCTTGTCATATGCAAAAAATTTAACTTCCTTTGCGATCACCTATTTACTCAATTTAGCAAACCTAGCTAGTATTGAGCTAAATCAAGATCAAATCATCACCAAAGCTTGTCAGGCACTCCTATCCAGCCACCATGACCCTCTTGGTCATCACCCCTATAGCACTACAGTACCAACCATCACACATCCACTTGTCCTTTACCCCTTGGAAGAGTAGAGAGAGGAGAGACAAGCCAATTGTGGCCAACCAACAGCATCACTACCTCCTCCTCTCTGTCTCTGCCGACCAGATGACTCACACCAACATTCCACCGCCATCCCAGACCAATCCCAAGCCAGCTCCACCCCTCCTCCATGTCCAAAATGGACATTTCCCCTCTTGAGATCCCAACTCAGCTTAAATAGGCCAGAGGCCACCCCGCACCCTCATTCCTGACTCATTTGCCCCATGTCCCCCTCACTCCCCTCCCCTGCACTCCACTCCCTCTCCCCTACTCTAAGCTGCTTGAGAGAGAGAGGAAGCAAAGCTTCGTCCTCCAACCATCCACCGAGCAAGGTCTCCTCCCTACTGCCTCTCCCCCTCGTCATGTTAGCTTCTAGGACCCCATGTCCGCCTGCATCTAACCCTACCCTCTGTTTTTCCTAGGACCCTCTCTACCACCGCCGCCAGGGAGCTCCGACGAGGTCGTCTTGGTGGTCGTCCAGCCAGACTTCTCTCGGTGTCGAACCTGCCCTTGCCGGCCCTCTCCTTGACCGCCACGTCACGCTCCTCCTCCTCCGCCACTCCTCCGATGCCGGCGCGCCTCGGTGAGCCATCCCATGCGAGCCTCTGCCGCCACTAGGGTTTCCCCCCGTCGGGTGGGGATAGAGGAAGGAGAAGGGCGGGAGCCATCGATCTCCACTAGATCTGACGGCCAGCACCCTCCCTTACCGCTTCGGCCGCCCTCCCCGCTGACCAGCGTGCCCTGCAGTACGGGTTTGAACCCCGGCCTCCCGCCGTGCCTGCGAGCCCAGCTGGGCCGGATCTCCCCTACGCGGCCCATGTGCGTGAGGTTTCAGCCCGGCTGCTCTCTGCCCTCTTCTTTTCTTAATTCCTTTTTGAGATCTGTTTAATAGTAGTCAGTTTTAAATCCTTTTAAAAACAGAAAATGCTTCCAAATGCCCAAATCAAAAATTAACAATGTTTATGAATGTTTTCTTAAACATTCAGTGTCCTTGGTTGACCCAAATAATGTCCAGATTATTTATAGTAAATCCTTACCCAAAGGTACCCATTTTTCACTAATAAAATCTTCCTGAGAGATTTACATCTCCAATTGGAATAAAACAAAATGTCTCTGTTAGGTAATTGAAATACCCATATGTGGGAGTTTGTCTCAAGCCTAGTGGATCATGGGTTTCCCTATAGCAAAAAATATAAGAATAGTCCTTTTCTGACTCTAGGAAATTCCCTAGACCAAGCTATAACCTGTTTTGACCTATTTCCAACTCCTAGAACACATTAAGACACACAGCTACCAAAATCTAGGAGCCCATAATTCTCTAAGCCCCAGTTGATTTATTGTGAATTAATCTATCCTGGGCTTAATCAATTCACTAGATAAATCACTATAGTAGATCTGTAACTCCAAAACTAGTGATTCCAATTTCCACAGAAAGGTATTCCAAATACCTACCATGTGCCCTTGGAATCTACTCCAAAGAATCTGTAGAATTAATCTGGTGAAAAAGACAAAATAGATCTCAGGGTATTCTGATAATTGTCTTGACCTGATTCCAACTCTCAGTGAACAAGTACATCAAGCCCTACCTAACCATCCAAGGAAATAATTTTTGGAGCTCTAGAACTTTTCTGGTGAATTATGTCCTAAATCTAGAGCTTTTATCATTAGAATATTCATAAGAAATTAAAGAAAAGTGATCAAATAGTGAAACCCCTTTTGTTAGTTTCATTTTATCAACACCTATCTGTTGGTATCATTTTTACTCTATGGTATCCTACAGAATAGTTCCTTGAAACAAAACCCATCTCTTAGGTAGTTTCTAGACTATAAATCCTACGGGATTTTCTTCCATGCTTCCAAGACAAGGCCAATCTTATTAAATCCATTCTTCCTAAGACCTACTGATTTGTAATCTTATATTGTTCATTGCTTGTTGTATGTATTTCTGCTTGTATGCCTTGTGTTGATTGTGCTCTTGCTTGTTTGCATGTGTGCTCCCTAACGACGATAGTTGTGATTATCTCGAAGATCAGAATAAGATGGTTTTTATTGGTATTGGTATTCGTGGTTATCTAAAGAGGAAGTCCAGGGGCATTTATGCCATATTGTTGATCTCAGGCAAGCCACCTTCTTGCTCATAAGCCTTGTCCTACTGTTTTACTGATGCATGTTTTATCTACCGTTTTATGAAAACTGCATCGTTTTACTATATGATATTGTATATCTGGTGGTGGCTTGGATCCTCCAAACCATTACTCAATGGTACTACTAACTACAACCCTCTCGATGATACCTAATTGTCCCCAGTATGGTAGATGGTGTAACACACCATACCCCTCTGGAGACCCCGATTTAGCCGAAGCAAAGCTAGAGGATGGGAAGACCCCAGAAAAAGTTTTTACCAAATGTTTTATGATAAAACCTTGGTGAGGTGGGACCTCCCAAGAGATGTTGAGAAACAAAAAGGTTTTGTTTTACAAAATGCTTAAGGAAATATGGAGGAAAAAGGTTTACGAAAACGCACCCCGTTCTTTGCAGTTTAGCTATAACAACTTAACCTGTGCAACAACATTACTCTGGAATGGGACAGGGCTGGATTTGATGTTTGTCTATTCTGGTATAAGCTGCCTCACAACTACTACAGGGGATGAAACTCCCTAGAGGGTGGGCCTTCTCTAGATAAACGGTCCATGTGGGACATCGACCGGGAGAAGGAACGAAGGGTTTACGGACCTGCGCGCGTTATTATGAGCCCCTCATTGAAAGCGCACACTCGAAGAGTGGAAAACATGCCCCGGTTGTTCCTCGGTACCCGATGCCCCGGTGTTGAGGGGAACAACACTCATAGGGTAGGCACTTATATTGGAGTGGGCATCCGAAGAGTCTTGATCGGTTACTCGACCCACGATCGGTGAAGATCAGGGTAGTGTACCCGGATGGTGTGGGTAAAGTGTACAACCTCTGCAGAGTGTAAATCTATTCGAATAGCCGTGTCCGCGGTTAAGGACGGGTTGGACAAACTTATCTAGAGCGGTGATGGTTTTGATTTTCAAAAAGGATTTCGGAAAAGAAATGGCTTTGGAAATGTTTTGACCATGGGATGGTCGTAAAGGAGAAAAGTTTTGACCATGGGATGGTCGAAAGGAGGAGAAAGGAGTTCGGTCGTGGGACGACCTGAAGACGGGAACAAATAGGTGACCCAATCCTGATGATTTCCAAAACTTTTCAAAAAGGTTTCAAAAATGTTTACAAAGGTTTTTCAACAAAGATATGTAGATGCTATATCTACAAGAGAAGCTATTTTATAAAAGAACCTCTCTTGAAGCCCTCCTACTACCACAGCCATATTGCATATCCTATTGTTATTACTGTTATCTTAAGGTGGTTTGCGATTACATTCAAAGTACTCACTTGCATTGTCCCTGGGTATTAACTTGGTCAGATATCAAGAAGAGGATGAAGTTGACGACTATGTGAGCTAGGACGTTCTCCCAGTTAGTTGCCTGTAGGTTAAGGCATGGCTCGGGCTCTACGCTTAATGAAGTTCCGCTGATGTTGATAGATGTAGCCATAATGGCAAATAAGGTATGACATGTATTCGTTATATTTTGGATGTTTACTTTGATACTTGTCGGTTATGTGCCACGACTAACTGATCATGGGATCGTGGTTGTATGCATAACAGGGATTCTCGGAGGATTAATCCGGGGGCCCCACAGACTTGGTATCAGAGCCATCCTAACTGTAGAAGAACCTTAGTTAGCATGGTCGTTAGACAGGAACCTTATTTTGAAAACCCCTGCTTTCGAAAACTAGTTTCTCAATGATTTTCAAAATTTCTACTTCTTCTCAGACTCTAAGTAAATGCTTTCGAAAATGGTTTCCTCTAACTCTCATCCAAACTTCAAACCTACGGATTTTAAATAACTAAGATCTAGAACCCGGTGAAGACAATGAGAACCAGATGAAGACAAGCAACTACCAGCAAACACAAGGAGACTACAATATCGCTCTACCAGCGGAATCCCCATAATTAGAAGACATCAAGTGTTGCACTATCAAGAAGCGTCCAAAATACAATGCAGGCTTGCTCTGCAAGATAGTGACTCTGAGCTGAAGAAAGACAATATCTAGGATCAGTAGTACTAAGAATAGGATTCCCCAACATTGCGGGTAGTTAACTCCTTGGTCCCTAACATTGACCGTGTTTGCTTTCCTAAGCGCCTTATGTGTTGCTTGATGTCTGTTGTTTGCCGAGGACATGGCGATCCTCCTCACTCTGTTCGCCTTGTTTGTATGCTCTGGTTTGCTTTGACCTCCTTAAAAATGTGACGCAAGGAGCGATAACCCACTTAGTAACTCAGGAAACCCATGTGTTAGATGTCGGTAATGAGACCCAGACTAACCCCGAGAGTATATGAGAGGAAAAGCATCACAAGAACCAGAAGTTCGACATCATCAAGTCAGATTCAACTCGAAGCTTTTACCTCAGCAGGATGGCATACCTCGTCAAACTCACCTTGCAAGACTCGTCAGTAGCACCACACTCCCTTGTTCCTCAGTCTACTACAGCAAGAATCCCATTGAAGCCGGAAGTCAACCACCGAAGGATCCTCATTATTCACAAGAAACCACCAGAGATATCTACAAGACAAGAAGTGAAAACCTAACTACGCTGACCTCCGGTATATTAGAGCTTCTGAACGCCTCAGGAGACTAATTAATCTAGTCGACCCTACCCAAACTAACGGAATGATCCTTCCTAGATGGTCAGAACCACCCCTGAGGTCAGATGATTAGGAAGCGTGAAGACAACGAGTCCACTCCGCCATCAAGCAGAAGCAACGCAAGAAATGCCAATGAAGACCACTTACCCGATGTTGACTGCTTCAACCCTGACTAACTACTAGCAAGAAGAGTCGTAAACCACTAATCTACCTTGAGCTAACCCCTTAAAGGCTGCATTAGGAAACCACCCCGCCAAGGTTGATAAAGTAGGGCATCGCTCGAAGACCTTAGCTCAAGATTCAGGTAAGATATATCCTTCTGCTAACAGCAAGTCCGCCTTCCAAGACAGAAGATCCAAAACCCTTCCCGAAGAACCTTAGTGAAGCTCTAAGGTGGAAAGACTACGTCTTCCCACTCAATCTCCAGAGGACCGTCGGCCAGAAGATAATCCAGAAAAGATCCGCGGATCAGACCTGTTCTCGCCAAATAACAACTCGCGAGTCGTCAAAGGAGAAACCAACGGAAGATCCTACGAAGTCCCTCTGCCGTTCCAGCTAAAGACCCACCGGAAGGGCCACAGGATCGCTAACCGCTCAGTTCCAATCGCTTAGAGGATTTGAGACTCCATCCGGCTAAGTACGAATAATTGTAGTACATAAGCCCCATAGGACCTCCCTTCACGGACGTCTTCAAAAGATTCCAACTCTAGGATAAAGAGTGACGACCGTCTCCAAAACATCCATCTGCGACTCCAAGAAGGAAGGATTACTTCCGCTCCTAGAATTCTACCCTAATTTAATCCTAAGGGGGAAGACTGCGTCCTTCCCACCAAAATAGAGTAACCCTTCACTAGAAGCAAACCCAGGAATATCGACCGTAAAATCTTTAGATAGGATATGCTACGCCCCTAAAGAAGAGTCGTGGACCCTTGGAAAAAGGTACACGAAGCCATAGATTTTGTCCTCCGACGAGTACCCCGTGAAGTTTAGCATCGAGATAGTCTACGCAGTTTAAGCCCTCGAGATATAGAGTCCAGAAGGAAAAGAAAGTCATTCCTCGCAATCAAGGCTAGACTCTGCTCAACTCTCCGTACATCCCGGAAGACTGCAGCAACTTCATCGACAGAGTAGCCACTTTCAAAGACAGAATCCGTAAGATAGTACGCGTATGACACCTAGTATCAACCCGACTCACATCCCCTAACCTTACTCTACCGAATCTCGGGACAAGATTCTTTTAAGGGGGAAAGGTCTGTAACATCCCAATTTCAGCAACCCTGATTAGTTTTCTAGAATGCAAAAATCTAGGGGAACAAAAACTTTTTTTGGTTTAATGATGAAGTGTTTGCCTGTTGTATGAATATGGTTATGCTTATGAATGTGCATTGGTAGATATACTCCTTACCTCAACATCTGTTGTAAAAAAACTATTTAACCAAAACTATCTTGGCTCATTTTATATATTCTCAAATGCTCTAGCATTTCAAAACATGAGCCAAGATGCTTATGTAACCAAAACTATTTTGTAGCTTCTGTTGACAAAACTATGGAGAGATATATAATATAATCTACTTATGTTTTCAAGACAGAACCTTCAACTACTCTTACCTCTAGGATCTCCAAAAGGGTTATGGTAAGCTTTTGAATTCTACTCTTGGTAGAGATACCAAGGACTCTCATATTATTCAAAATTTAACCCTTTCAAAATACCCATCCTTACCTCAAGCTAAGCTTGATGGTAACCCTAGTAGTAGGTTTGCTTTGTTTGTAAGATGATTTGCCTTGATCTGCTGCTTGATTAGTCTGCTTAGGAGATAGTATGAGCTACTCTAGGAGCTCATCACTAGGATCAAGATACTCCAAAACCACCAAACCCTAAGCAAGAATACAATCTGGACCTAATCTCTAGATACTAGGTGATCATCTAAAACCCTTAACCAGATCAGCTTTAAAGTGATCTAATTCTAGAAGTTTCCAAGTCAATGAAGACCAATATCAAGCATGGATCCTTTCTAATCAATCTACACTTAAACATCATCTACTTGATGATGCTTGGGTACCTTGCAACCGATCAAAAACATCCCCTCTCATGCTCTAGTCAAAAACCCTAAATCTGCCAAAATTGGCTAAGTCTGGAAAACTATTTCCAGCTTCACCTTTTTGAATGCCTTCCGTTCTCAACCCTTGGGCATTTTTGAAAATGCATCTAAACCATCTTGTTAACCATCCTAAGGAATACCAAGGCTCACTCTTGATCTTGGTTAGATCATCCTCCAACCTACTTGCTCTTGATGGTTTTGCAGGCAAGAAAATAACTATTCCTGCAAATCTAGTCATCATGCCTACTTTTATAGAAGCGCTCACCACCATCCCACCTTCCCTAGACCAACTCTCTGCATGGTTGTGTTCTAATCATATAGGTATATAAACATCTACTTCACTTGTTCCAAGTGGATCTTTGTGCTTCTTAAACCCACATGGTTTATAAGGCATCATGACTCATCTAGTATGGCAGCCTTATTTTCAACAAAGTTTGCAATCACTTCCAGACCACCTTAATTGGAACCAATCCAAACTCCTTCTGCCATGATAATCTATATGACTTGGTCTAACTATCCATCTATCCCTTGAATCAAGGTGAGCTCTGAGACCCAAGATCCAACAAGGTTTTGATGGTATGAAATTAACATCACCCAGATCCATAACTCCTTGTTTTCCATCTAATTCAAGTTGGATTTCCAATTCCCAAGGTTGCAAATGGTTTCTACACCTTGTCTACATCATCTACCTTGATCATCAAGATTTATCAAATTTTACCCATAATTATTATGGCTCCAAATCTAATTAATATCTTTAATAGACCAAATCTTCAAAACTTCTTTCATAAAGGAAAGTTTGGTTTTTGCCAAAACACTTCCCCAACTTTTGGCTCAGCTGAGGTCCACACATCATGCCACATATTTTTGAAGAGCTTTATTATTTCTTTTTTCCCATTTTCTTAAATGGCTAAATTGGAATAATAATAGTTTTAAATACCTTTATCTTCCAATAAATCTTTGGAAAATTCCCCTAAGTGTGTATTCACATTTGGGACCATGTAAACTCAAAACCCCACCTTGTACGATGGAAAATTATCAAATGATCTCCTAGAAAATACTTCTGTACTTTTTGAATAAATGATTTTAAGGGGACTTAAAATCCTTAGAAAAATCCCAAATAATTCCTAGATATCTACCTTGACCTCATATATCTACCAGTACCATCCTCCCACCTTGTCCTATGCAAAATTTTGAACTTCCTTTGTGATCACCTATTTACTCAATTTAGCAAACCTATCTAGTATTGAGCTAAATCAAGATCAAACCATCACCAAAGCTTGTCAGGCACTCCTATCCAGCCACCATGACCCTCCTGGTCATCACCCCTGTAGCACTATAGTACCAACCATCACACATCCACTTGTCCTTTACCCCTTGGAAGAGTAGAGAGAGGAGAGACAAGCCAATTGTGGCCAACCAACATCAGCACTACCTCCTCCTCTCTGTCTCTGCCGACCAGATGACTCACACCACCCCTCCACCGCTATCCCTGACCAATTCCAAGCCAGCTCCACCCCTCCTCCATGTCTAAAATGGACATTTCCCCTCTTGATATCCCAACTTAGCTTAAATAGGCCAGAGGCCACCCCGCACCCTCATTCCTGGCTCATTTGCACCATGTCCCCTTCACTCCCCTCCCCTGCACTCCACCCCCTCTCCCCTACTCTGAGCTACTCGAGGGAGAGAGGAAGCAAAGCTTCGGCCTCCCGCCATATACCGAGCAAGGGCTCCTCCCTACTGCCTCTCCCCCTCTGCATGTTAGCTTCCAGGACCCCCATGTCCCCTGCATCTAACCCTACCCTCTGTTTTGCCTAGGACCCTCTCTACCACCACCGCTAGGGAGCTCCGACGAGGTCGTTATGGTGGCCATCTAGCCAGACTTCTCCCAGTGTCGAACCTGCCCTTGCCGCGCCTCTCCCAGACCGCCACGTCATGCCGCTCCTCCTCCGCCACTCCCCCGATGCCGGCGCGCCTCGGTGAGCCCTCCCTGGCGAGCCTCTGCCGCCACTAGGGTTTCCCTCCATTGGGTGGGGATATAGGAAGGAGAAGGGCGGGAGCCATCAATCTCCAATAGATCTGACGGCCAGCGCCCTCCCTTACCGCCTGGCCGCCTCCCCGGCAGACCGGACCCCCCCCCCACTTGAAACCCCCTCTTCCTCCACTGTGCCCGCCCGCCCACGCCGGGATCTCCTCATGCCCATGTGCATGAGGTTTCAGCCCGGCTGCTCTCTGCCCTCTTCTTTTCTTAATTCCTTTTTCCAGATCTATTTAATAGCAGTTAGTTTTAAATCCATTTAAAAATTGAAAATGCTTCCAAATGCCCAGATCAAAAATTAACAATGTTTATGAACGTTTTCTTAAACATTCAGTGTCCTTGGTTGACCCAAATAATGTCCAGATTATTTATAGTAAATCCTTACCCAAAGGTACCCATTTTCCTGAGAGATTTACATCTCCAATTGGAATAAAATATAATGTCTCTATTAGGTAATTGAAATACCCATCTGTGGGAGTTTGTCTCATGCCTAGTGGAGCATGGGTTTCCCTGTAGCAAAAATTACAATAGCAGTCCTTTTTCTGACTCTAGAAAATTCCTTGGACCAAGCTATAACCCGTTTTGACCTATTTCCAACTCTTGGAACACATTAAGACACATAGCTACCAAAATCCAGGAGCCCATAATTCTCTAAGCCCAGTTGATTTATTGTGAATTAATTTGTCCTGGCTTAGTCAATTCACTAGATAAATCACTACAGTAGCTCTGAAACTCCAAAAATAGTGATTCCAGTTTCCACAGAAAGGTATTCCAAATACCTACCATGTGCCCTTGGAATCAACTCCAAAGAATCTGTAGAATTAATCCGGTGAAAAAGACAAAACAGCTAAAGAACTGCCTATGGGAATTTCTCAAGGGCATTCTGGTAATTGTCTTGACCTAATTCCAACTCTCAGTGAACAAGTACATCAAGCCCTACCTAAACATCCAAGGAAATAAGTTTTGGAGCTCGAGAACTTGTCTGGTGAATTATGTCCTAAATCTAGAGCTTTTATCATTAGAATATTCATAAGAAATTAAAGAAAAGTGATCAAATAGTGAAACCACTTTTGTTGGTCTAATTTTATCAACACCTATCTGTTGGTATCATTTTTAATCTATGGTATCCTACAGAATAGGTCCTTGATCCAAAACCCATCTCTTAGGTAGTTTCTAGACTATAAATCCTACGGGATTTTCTTCCACGCTTCCAAGACAAGGCCAATCTTATTAAATCCATTCTTCCTAAGACCTAATGATTTGTAATCTTATATTCTTCATTGCTTGTTGTATGTATTGCTTCTTGTATGCCTTGTGTTGGTTGTGCTCTTGCTTGTTTGCATGTGTGCTCCCTGACGACGATAGTTTTGATTATCTCGGAGATCAGAATAAGATGGTTTTTATGGGTATTGGTATTCATGGTTATCTAAAGAGGAAGTCCAGGGACATTTATGCCATATTGTTGATCTCAGGAAAGCCACCTTCTTGCTCATAAACCTTGTCCTACTATTTTACTTATGCATGTTTTATCTAGTTTTTTATGAAAACTGCATCGTTTTACTATATGATACCTACTTGTCCCTAGTATGGTACTACTAAACCATTACTCAATGGTACTACTAAGTACAACCCTCTCGATGATACCTACTTGTCCCTAGTATGGTAGATGGTGTAGCACAGCATACCCCTTTGGAGACCCCGATTTAGGCGAAGCAAAGCTAGAGGATGGGAAGACCCCGGAAAAAGTTTTTACGAAATGTTTTATGATAAAACTTTGGTGAGGTGGGACCTCCCAAGAGATGTGGAGAAAGAAAAAGGTTTTGTTTTACAAAATGTTGAAGGAAAGATGGAGGACAAAGGTTTACGAAAACGCACCCGGTTCTTTGCAGTTTAGCTATAACAACTTAACCTGTGCAACCACATTACTCTGGAATGGGACAGGGCTGGATTTGATGTTTGTCTATTCTGGTATAAGCTGCCTGGCAACTACTATAGGGGATGACACTCCCTGGAGGGTGTACCTTCTCTAGACAAATGGTCCATGTGGGACATCGACCGGGAGAAGGAACAAAGGGTTTACGGACCTCCGCTTGTTACTATGAGCCACTCATTGAAAGCGCACACTCGAAGAGTGGAAAACACGCTCCGGTTGGTCCTCGGCACCCGACGCCCCAGTGTTGAGGGGAACAACACTCATAGCGTAGGCATTTATATTGGAGTGGGCATCCGGAGAGTCTTGATCGGTTACTCGACCCACGATTGGTGAAGATCAGGGTAGTGTACCCGGATGGTGTGGGTAAAGTGTACAACCTCTGCAGAGTGTAAATCTATTCGAATAGCCGTGTCCTCGGTTAAAGACGGGTTGGACAAACTTCTGTAGAGCGGTGCTGGTTTTGATTTTCAAAAAGGATTTCAGAAAAGAAATGGCTTTGAAAATGTTTTGACCATGGGATGGTCGTAAATGAGAAAGGTTTTGACCATGGGATGGTCGGGAGGAGGAGAAAGGAGTTTGGTCGTGGGACGACCTAAAGACGGGAACAAATGGGTGACCTAGTCCTGATAATTTCCAAAACTTTTCAAAAAGGTTTCCAAAATGTTTACAAAGGGTTTTCAACAAAGATATGTAGATGCTATATCTACAAGAGAAACTATTTGAGAAAAGAACCTCTCTTGAAGCCCTCCTACTACCACAGCCATATTGCATATCCTCTTGTTATTACTATTATCTTAAGGTGGTTTGCGAGTACATTCAAAGTACTCACTGGCATTGTCCCTGGCTATTAACTTGGTCAGATATCAAGAAGAGGATGAAGTTGACGACTATGTGAGCTAGGATGTTCTCCCAGTCAGTTTTCTATAGGTTAAGGCATGGCTCGGGCTCTACGCTTAATGAAGGTCCGCTGATGTTGATCGATGTAGCCATAATGGGAAATAAGGTGTGACATGTATTTGTTATATTTTGGATGTTTACTTTGATACTTGTCGGTTATGTGCCATGACTAACTGATTATGGGATCATGGTTGTATGCATAATAGGGATTCTCGGAAGATTAATGGTTCCTATTACCTCGCTGATATCCGTGAGTTGAAAGATAGGCCAAAAAATCGACAGTGCAAGCAACGTGACTCCGATGATGATTACCCAGAGACATATTGGCCATGCAACATAGCACAACTACGTCCCTTTTATACTTAGCACATTTATATTATGTAATAAGTTTCTTATATGATAATGAAATAAAGCATTTGGTTCACTCATATTCTTTGAGTCTTTTACCCCCTTTAGTTGTTCATTTTTGGATCATATAAGCCCTTTATACCCAAGTTTGCATTTGCACTTGTGAAAATTCCACCTATGGTGTTAGCTTAAGTTTTATGGCTACACATTTTCAAAAGTTTTTATGTGGATTCCGGAGTAGTGAATTCTCGGCACTCAAAGCCGGCGATTTTGTTCTTATGTTCTTGACGGTGCTATTAAGCATCATCACCTAAGGGCATAGTTCTAGGTTGCGAGTCTTCCATCTCACGAAAGGTCACGCATACGAACCAGAATAATGGATAAGCCAGCACTTGCTTAAAAAAATATACGCATGCTGGAAACAGATAATTAGCAGGAAAACTTGAGTACAAGATTTTCCGCCTTAGCAAAACATAAGTTTTTTCGCATACACATTGTACAGATACATTTAATACAGACATTGTTTTTCATGGCTTTGTTGCAGGGGGCTTTGTGGTGGCATCATTAGGAGAGCCAGGCCAGGAGAGCTCGTCAAACTCGGAGGGAGATAGGCTAGACTCAGATGACGCCATGTCTTTGTCAAGGATCTCGGCAGGTACAAAGACATCTGCGTTAACCATCCTTGCATCCCTGGTGTCGAAGCTTGAAAGGGAATTCCAAATAGCATCTCTATCGATTTCTTTCCCTTCCACATCTAGCTTGGGAAAGCCGGAAGTCACCAGGTGGATATCGGTGTTGTCGTAGTGCGCCTTGACCAAAGATAGCGACATCCTAGAACCAGCCCGGACGCAAGAGACCTTCCAGTCCTTGACCTTCTCAGGAGCTCGGTGCAGGATTTCCGCATACTTGGCCACTGAGTCTGCCACCTTGATGTTAATCCCTAGAGGCTGGGCTATCTCCTTGGCCTGAGCAATGGCGGTGCTGACGAAATTGCCGACAAGAATCATGCGTTCCTTGAGGTGTAGAGCACCTTCACCCAAGTTGGCTAAGCCAATAGGGGCTATGGTTTGCAATAGAAACAAGGAACATGAGTACAAACCAATCAAAGAATCATCCAAAATACAAAAATGACCAAGACAGAGAAAGGTTGCCGAAGATGCTCGTCTATGCTTGTGAGCATGATTCTGCCAATGCATCCTGCTCCTTCTGGACTGTCTTGTACACCTCAAGGTTCCTAGCTATCATTGTATTGGGAACAGCAGTACCTAAACAGGTTAGATAGAGGTGTAGGGACTAGCAGGGAAGCTATAGACGGCATCCACAGGCGGGAATGGATACAAGCAAGTGTAGTTGGGCACAGGAAGTACCAGGTTCGAAGCCCTCGTGATGAGGTAAAGCTCCTACATCTGCCTATTTGACTATGAGTGATACACGGGATACAAGTGCTCCTCGAGCTTTATTCTCTTGCTACTGCCTTAAATGCACTGAGACCAACCCTTTCTAATGAGGCCTTGCCTCTCCTTATATAGGCAGAGAGGCAACGGTCTCACTGGCCAGTCCGGCTGACAGGCCCCACAGGTCGGTCCCAGCCAGCTTGTCATCTACAGTACTCGGTACACTTATGTCCCATCAGAGTACGAACGACATGGTCGTCGTGGGCACAGTGAACGCCGTGCGAGCCTGAAGTCAGCATCTGGCCAATATTCCCGCGTCACCCCGCAAAGTCTTCGGTATGGCCGAGTAGTTGCGAGTCCTCTCATCGTGCACGGGCGTACCGTGCACTGTGCTGCACGTCGCTTTGTCCTCCTGATTGGTTCGCGGCTACACTCGTGTAGCCAGCTGCTCCTCGCCGTTCCGGCTACCATGAGGTAGCCGGCTTGTCTTGCTCTTGTCCGGCTGCGCTCGGCGAGCCAGACACAATCCGACTGCCTTGGTTCTTGTCTGGTCGGGGTATCCGGAGGTCATCCCCCCAACACTAGCCCCCAAGCGCATGTAGATTTCGCCCTTAGGTGAAATGTGTGCGTGCTCCTCATCATTTTCAATTTTCTGGCTGGCTAGGCTTGGCGATTGCCCTACCCGTGACGTCAGTGCTAACGGCAGCCACACGCGCACGCGCCGTCATTACTTTGCGGTGGGAAGCGTAACGTCTCGTTGTACGTTGCCTCGGGAAATGCCGTCTGCCTCTTCGGTTTCTGCTCCGGGATGATCTACACGTCCTTTGCCTGCGCAAAGGATCCTCCACTGTGTGGAGAGTGGGGGGCGTCTGGGTGGCCGCCACGTGGCATCACAGACGGTTCCGCTTCCGGGTCTTTAAAGGGGCGCCCGGGGGGAGCAGTTTGTCCCTTCGTTGGCTCCTTCCTCATTCTTCCTTGCGCTCTTGCCTTCCTCGCATCGCCTCGCTCGCTGCTGTCACTGTAGTCTGGCGCACCGCCCATTTAGCATCGTCAGCGATACGGGCCACCATCACTCCTCCACCAGAGCGCCTCCCAGCGAACCGGTGATGGCACCCGAGCATGGAGCCTGGTGCGGCTTCTCCGTGATGGAGGAGCACATCGAGAAGTATCGGGCGACCCGCGTTCTTCCGTCGGAGGAGGAGGTGGGGGTGTGGCTCGTGCCGGTGAGGGAAGAGTCGCCGCACCCGGATCAGGGGGAGCGGGTCATCTTCTTGTCGCATTTGGCCTGTGGCTTTGCGCTGCTGGTGCACCCTTTCTTCCTCATGTTTCTAGCGTTCTTCGACCTCCGCCTCCACCACCTAGGAGCAAACGCTATCGGTACGCTAGCTCGGGATCCAACCGAATCTCGGTCTCTGTTGCCGGCTCTTCCGAGTCTGGCCGTAGGTTCAGTTCACCAAGGGGCCGCTGGTGACATGCGGTAGTGCCTCCATTTACTCCCGCACGTAGACCGGATACCCCAAATTCCGGCTGCAGGACACGGTACGACTATGGAAACAGTCGTACTTCTATGTCCGCAACCTCACCGCTGTGGACCGGATCAACCTGCCGGCATTCCAGGACATGGAGCCCAGCCGGCTACAGTAGGATATGAAGAACGACAGCGAGAAGACGGAGTCGGACGCGATGCTGCAGCGCAGGCACGCCCTCCTCACCGCGGTCTAACCGGCCTGGACATCACCCTCAGCTGGATGTCCAGGCTGATGATCCCCCTACAGCAGCGGGCACACAAGATGTGCTTCTACTCCGGCCGACTGGACGTGACCCGGCTATCCCGCTGTGATCCCCGCTACCACAACCTGAAGGAGTGGATGTGGACCATTACGAAGGAGCGGCTGCCGGAAGGCTGGAAGTTCGGGCTGGCCCCTTACAGCCACGACAACCGCGCGCCCCGGGTAAGTCTTGCCAACCGGATTTCCTCTTGTGCTTCTTGCCGTTTTTGCCGTCCGACTAATCCGCTTTCTTCTTCTGCCCTTGGCAGATCTTCCCTTGCATCCTCTGAGAGGAGGGGGAGACCCCCCTTCAGAGCTTCACGCTCGACTTGCCCAAGCCACACGCTCGTCGGTCCGGCGAGGAGTCTGATGGGGACGACGACGTCTTCCCCAGCCGGAATGACGAGCCGGCCGCCGATCCTCACACGGAGGTTGACAAGGAGGAGGAGGCCGCACCGGCTACGGAGCCGTCTCGGCACCACACGACGGATGGCGACTCCAGTCGGTCCGGCGCCGGTGGGAGCGGCTCCAGCCGGTCTGGTGCCGGCGGGGGTGGCTCCAGCCGGTCCAGCGAGGGAGGGGGTGGGGCCAGCCAGCCCACCGTGGAGGAGCCGTCCCCCAAGAGGAGCCGGACCGGCACCCTTCCGCCGAGCCGCCTTGGTCGAAACAAGGGGCCACCCCCGGTGGTGCAGGGGTAAGTTTTCCTCTCTGAGTGCTTTTACTATCTTCTGCTCTTTGTGCTCTCCATGTATGTCTTTGGATTATTTGCTTCTTGCTTCTTTTCTGCTTTTTGTTGCTCAGCACGCTGGTTTCCTTCCATGCTGCGAGCCCGGTGCTGACTGGCTCACCGCCCCATGCTTCGGACACTACGCCGCCCACGTCTGCGTCCGCCCCTCCTTCTTTCGAGGCACCGCCCCCGCCACGGCCTTGAGCTGATCCGGATGCCACAGCCGGAGCGGGGGGCGCTCCGCCGGCCATGGTGGTCTAGCCGGAAACGGCTATGACCACCTCACAAAGTGGAGGTAGTTCTCCTGCGGGGGCGCGGAGGGATGCCGCCGGCAAGGAGCTCGTGGTTATCGGCAACGACAACTCCGACGAAGAGCCGGGGGAGGAGTGGAGGACGACGGTGGCTGCGGCGAAGGAGTCATTGGTTGCCAACGCCGTTGATGACGATGCCTCTTCCGCCGCCTCGCTGACGGACCTTGTCGCCACCCTCGAGCTGGCGGTGAAGGAGATCCGGCTGCTCGAGGCCTCAACCGGCGGCAACCGGACCCTGGAGCAGAAGCTCGCTGCTGCCAATGGGACCTCGCAAAGTAAGTTCCCCTAGCTGGAATCCCTTTTTTTCTAATAGCCGGGTTTTTGCAGCCATCATGGTGTGCGCTCAGCGGGAGATCGATCGCCTGAAGAAGGCGAACGACTGGCTGAGCAAGTCAAATTATATGCTTTGGCTGCTGAACAAAGACTGGCACGCCAAGGTGGATGCTCTGGAGGCCACCACCAAGGACCGCGATGCCACCCTCGCCAGCCGGGCCCAAGCCTTTGCCCTTCTCGAGGCCTAGAGACGGGACCAAGAGAAGGAAGTCAAACAGCTGACGGTTCGGGAGAAGGCGCTGGTGGAGGAGCTGATGCGGGTCGGGCACACGGCCAAGGGTAAGTTTCCTTTCCGACTCCCTTCGTCCTTCTGGATCCGGTAGGCGGATCTGACGTTCTTTTTTCTGACAGCTTTGTATCCCGGTATAGACCTGCTAGCGTACAACCGGTTGTAGGAGAACTGGCCGGGGGAGCAGCCGACGGCCCAAGAGCTGGTTGTCCTTCTCAGCGAGGAGGCTGCCAAACTTCGCCAGGCGGCACAGGCCATCTTCACCTTCATTTGGTCGGATGCTCTGGTTCCGGAGATGATGGCGTAGCTGGCCGCCAAGGTGGCGGAGCGACCAACCACCGTCGACCGCCTGAGGGACCTGGCAGCGCGAGCCGGGGCGGAGATGGCCCTGGCCCTCATGCTCTCTTGGTACAAAGACGCCCGCTTCGAGAAGATCGGGGGCTAAGCATCCACCTAGATGCTCGGGGGATACACTATCAAGTTCTACTCCTAAAAGTTCGTTGGAGCACTCAGGCCAATAACCTATGTTTATCCGCCTAAGAGCTCGGAGGCTACAGAGGGATATACTACGCAAAGTAAACAAAGTGAAGATCAAAAGACTTACGATGGAAATAAGTTTAAGATTGTTGGCCAGATGAGCATAGGAATCATGGAAGGTCCAGGCGTTGTTATAAATAGCATCCACCTGCGCTATGAGATCATCTAGGCACAACGTCGAAGGAGTCGCGGCCAAAGGAATTGTTGAAGACGGAGGTGTGGTGGATGCCCTAGCCACCTGTTGCATCTTCAAAACAATTGATTGCGTAGAGGCTCCCGCCTCATCCGTTGCTTCCACCTCCGCCTCTTCCACCACTTTTTCCCCTTTCTAGGTGGCATCCTTAGCCGGAGCTTCAGCCACTTTAACAGAAACACTCTCCTGCGTCACCTGGCCGCTGGGAGCAATGTCTTCCTCGACAGATCCTGAGATATCAAGATTGGGATTGACATCTGTCTCCATGGAAGAGATCTCAGGGATGACGAGGGATGACGTCCTAGTGTGGCCAGCAGAAGGCTTGGCGGCATGAGTAGGGGGAGTAGTAGCAGGAGAGGGCTTGCCGGCCACGTCCCTGTTCAGCATGTCACGAATGTTTTTGACCCTCCAGAATCTATGGAGGATTGCTTCAAACTAACACCGGCTTTCCTCCTGAAAGATACTAAGTATAAGTACAAGAGTTCAAAAAGGTATGAGCTGAAAAATACAAGCCGCAGAATGAAAGTACTTACTCCACGGCAGGAGCCTTGGTGAGGGGATGCTGGTGGATTTCTTATTCTTCTCCGCATCTAAGGCGACAGTGGATCATTTGGAGACTCCACTCTCCGATTTCTTCTCCTTGGCCTCGGCAGCAGCGTTAGAGGTGGATCTCTTCCGCTTTCGTGCTGCCGGAGCTGGTTGATTCTTGGGGGCATCGACATCGGACACCACCTGGATATCCTTCAGCTTTTGATCATAGACCTGGGAGGCCATTTGATCTACCGCCAAGGTCATCAGCTGGGATACAAAGGAGTGTTAGATGGACAACTTCAAGTCAGAGAAACCTTAGAGTATATAACAAGCAACAAAGGAAACAAAAGCTACCTCTAGGCATGTGCCACAATCAAACATGTCGTAGGTGATCTTGAAGCCCTGCTTCTTGTCCTTCACCTTGATGATGTCCTTAAGACGGAGTTTGTCAGAATCAGTAGAGAAGTTATCTCGCGAAATTTGCATGGGATCCCTCCTATCTTGAATGTATTTACACATCAACTCGGCGCGGTGTTGTAGAGGCTAGATCCGCCTAACGAACTAGCACATGGCCAGATCCAAGCCCGTCAGACCTCCGTCTACGAGCCATTCAATCCGCCTTACAGCGCGATTGGCTTCGTCGTCGGAGGGAAGGGAGGCTGGGGTTTGCCATGCGGGAACTTCGGTGGCAGCTCCATCGACAAAGTTGGGATAAGTCTCAAGATGGTCAGGCAGAGGGACATCTGGGCTGTAGAAATACGTGTGCTGCCAATTCTTGTAGGACTCATGCCCTACAATGTCGGGGAAGCGCCGGCTAGGCCGGATCTTGAAGTTAATGGTTCAGTAGATCCGCAATTCGTCCTTGGACTCTATGTACTCTCTTTGATAGTGAAAAAGTAGACGAATAGATCTAACCTAGGTTTTATTCCTAGGAATCCTTCGCACGAAGCTACAAAGTTGCTAAAGACTAGAATGCTATTGGGAGAGAGATTGTGGGGGAGTACACGGAAGTGCCGGAGGACATCCAAGAAGAAGTCGGATACTGGCAGGCTTACGCCACGTACCAGCTGAGATTTGAGGTACACCTTCTCTCTGGCTTGGGGCGAAGGGACCACCTCACCGGCCGGCGCCGGCCGACAGACCAACTCCTTCGCCGCAGGGAGATATCCCTCGGTGACCAGCTCCTGTAGATCTTCGGTGGAGAGATCAGAGCCCCTCCACACCCCCTTATGGGCGTCGTTTTCTTCTTCAGCAGCTTCGGGTGCCGCTCGTTATTGGTCGTCGCCGGTGGTCTCCACCATGGAGTTGACAGGGACGACCACCCCCTCCGGTGGGACGGTCACTCCCTGGGATGGCTCGATGGTAGCCTCGGGGGTCGCCGTCGTAGAAGGGATGGAGCTACTAGAGGCCATTACGACAACGAGAAGGTGGAGGAAAGAAGGGCTTTGTCGGGTTTTCGCAGAAGAGCTCGAGCGGTCGTGCATCTGGAGGAAGACGAAGAATGGAAGGTGAATGCGGGTAAAAGAGAAAGAAACTAACCGCAGTGAAAATATATAGACCCCATGTCAAGATTCGAGCAAATAGATCTAATGGATGGAATGTTGCCGACGTGGAAGTTAACTTGCGTGGAAATTTTGCCATGTCCTTTGTCTTTTGCCGCTCCATCGTTTTGGATTTCGCGCAGGTGAAAATAGCTGATGATTAATTCTCTATTTCTGTCAGTTTCGAGGTAGTGTAGGCTTATCCCTATGTCATCCTCCTGATGGTTGCAGTGAAGGGTCATGTCTGAAGATTCCATCAAAGACGGAGACTGTCCGACTCTGGAAACAAAGACTCACAGAATCTCCGGCTACATTGCGAAGCCGGAGAGGATTGCAGGGTTCTTTGGGAGACCTTTGAGATATTGCTTGACTAATTACCGGCATCACTTAGACAGGATATTCTCAGATCAATGGGCAAGACGGCGCAAGATTTCAAAGTCCTCCTGGGGCTACTGTTGGGGATATGTTAGATGGGTATCCTCATAGCATGTCACCAATCCGCCTAACCCGGGTGGCCCACAGTTGGTAGCAAGGCTTATGGCCTACTGGGCATCCCATTTAGACGGATCTAGAAGGGAGGCCCATGCCGGATAAAGGAAGGCTACGCGGGAGTCACCGACATACTCGGAGCCTTGGAGTACAAGACACGGAAGACTAGTTCGTATTAGTGTAGTACTCTTTACCTTGTCCGGCAAGGACCTTTCCCTGTAACCCTAGGTCTTGGCGCCTTTATAAGCCGGCCTATGGGAGCCTTTAGGGCATAACAGATAACACATGATGCATAGCGTGCAACACCTCGCATAGTGAACCGATCTTTGTAACTCGGCGTATTGCCATTATAGTGATTTATAATAGGAGTAGAGTTCCGCCACCGTTGTGGGACTTGAACCTGGGTAAGCTGTGTTACCTCGTACCCACCAACTCTCCGCCTTACCCCACATCTCTAAACACGCACTGTGAGGACCCCTCCATAGCGTACTCATTAGCAATACCACGACAAACTCGAACTGGAGTTCTGTCTTTTTCCCGCCACCTCAATGATTTCAAGGGCTTGCAAAAGCCTAAGCTTGGGGAAGTTTCCTCATTTATTTTTATTTGGTGTTCATTTGCTTTTTATTTATTTTCGAGGTTATGTTTAGTTTTCGAGTTTATAAGCACTCGTGTTGGTTTCCCCAACACTTTATCTTTAGTTATTTCTATTTGCTTTCGAGATTTTCTAGACGAGCTTTGCCACCAATTTTCTATTCTTTAATTTCCTCTCTTAAAACCAACAAAAATATTTCTCCATTTATCTCTATTTCCCTCTTCTTTCTTTTCTTTTCGCCTTGAGGTTCTCATGTATTTGCAGGAAGAGTGATTTACTTCTAGTTTCCAAGGAACGAATGAAAAAGAAAGAGAAGTGGAACCAAACATGAGAGGTATGCCTTATGACTCCCCACTTTTGAAGTTTGAGAAACCCATGCTAGTTAGTAGATAATGTTGAGATATTATATTGGTTGAGTTAGTCTTTGTATTGTAGTAGAATTTTGTTTGAGATATTGCTTGACTAATTACCGGCATCACTTAGACAGGATATTCTCAGATCAATGGGCAAGGCAGTAAGATTTCAAAGTCCTCCTGGGCTCTTGTTGGGGATATGTTAGATGGGTATCCTCATAGCATGTCACCAATCCGCCTAACCCGGGTGGCCCACAGTTGGTAGCAAGGCTTATGGCCTACTGGGCATCCCATTTAGACGGATCTAGAAGGGAGGCCCATGCCGGATAAAGGAAGGCTACGCGGGAGTCACCGACATACTCGGAGCCTTGGAGTACAAGACACGGAAGACTAGTTCGTATTAGTGTAGTACTCTTTACCTTGTCCGGCAAGGACCTTTCCCTGTAACCCTAGGTCTTGGCGCCTTTATAAGCCGGCCTATGGGAGCCTTTAGGGCATAACAGATAACACATGATGCATAGCGTGCAACACCTCGCATAGTGAACCGATCTTTGTAACTCGGCGTATTGCCATTATAGTGATTTATAATAGGAGTAGAGTTCCGCCACCGTTGTGGGACTTGAACCTGGGTAAGCTGTGTTACCTCGTACCCACCAACTCTCCGCCTTACCCCACATCTCTAAACACGCACTGTGAGGACCCCTCCATAGCGTACTCATTAGCAATACCACGACAAACTCGAACTGGAGTTCTGTCTTTTTCCCGCCACCTCAATGATTTCAAGGGCTTGCAAAAGCCTAAGCTTGGGGAAGTTTCCTCATTTATTTTTATTTGGTGTTCATTTGCTTTTTATTTATTTTCGAGGTTATGTTTAGTTTTCGAGTTTATAAGCACTCGTGTTGGTTTCCCCAACACTTTATCTTTAGTTATTTCTATTTGCTTTCGAGATTTTCTAGACGAGCTTTGCCACCAATTTTCTATTCTTTAATTTCCTCTCTTAAAACCAACAAAAATATTTCTCCATTTATCTCTATTTCCCTCTTCTTTCTTTTCTTTTCGCCTTGAGGTTCTCATGTATTTGCAGGAAGAGTGATTTACTTCTAGTTTCCAAGGAACGAATGAAAAAGAAAGAGAAGTGGAACCAAACATGAGAGGTATGCCTTATGACTCCCCACTTTTGAAGTTTGAGAAACCCATGCTAGTTAGTAGATAATGTTGAGATATTATATTGGTTGAGTTAGTCTTTGTATTGTAGTAGAATTTTGTTTGAGATATTGCTTGACTAATTACCGGCATCACTTAGACAGGATATTCTCAGATCAATGGGCAAGACGGCGCAAGATTTCAAAGTCCTCCTGGGGCTACTGTTGGGGATATGTTAGATGGGTATCCTCATAGCATGTCACCAATCCGCCTAACCCGGGTGGCCCACAGTTGGTAGCAAGGCTTATGGCCTACTGGGCATCCCATTTAGACGGATCTAGAAGGGAGGCCCATGCCGGATAAAGGAAGGCTACTGGAGTCCGACATACTCGGAGCCTTGGAGTACAAGACACGGAAGACTAGTTCGTATTAGTGTAGTACTCTTTACCTTGTCCGGCAAGGACCTTTCCCTGTAACCCTAGGTCTTGGCGCCTTTATAAGCCGGCCTATGGGAGCCTTTAGGGCATAACAGATAACACATGATGCATAGCGTGCAACACCTCGCATAGTGAACTGATCTTTGTAACTCGGCGTATTGCCATTATAGTGATTTATAATAGGAGTAGAGTTCCGCCACCGTTGTGGGACTTGAACCTGGGTAAGCTGTGTTACCTCGTACCCACCAACTCTCCGCCTTACCCCACATCTCTAAACACGCACTGTGAGGACCCCTCCATAGCGTACTCATTAGCAATACCACGACAAACTCGAACTGGAGTTCTGTCTTTTTCCCGCCACCTCAATGATTTCAAGGGCTTGCAAAAGCCTAAGCTTGGGGAAGTTTCCTCATTTATTTTTATTTGGTGTTCATTTGCTTTTTATTTATTTTCGAGGTTATGTTTAGTTTTCGAGTTTATAAGCACTCGTGTTGGTTTCCCCAACACTTTATCTTTAGTTATTTCTATTTGCTTTCGAGATTTTCTAGACGAGCTTTGCCACCAATTTTCTATTCTTTAATTTCCTCTCTTAAAACCAACAAAAATATTTCTCCATTTATCTCTATTTCCCTCTTCTTTCTTTTCTTTTCGCCTTGAGGTTCTCATGTATTTGCAGGAAGAGTGATTTACTTCTAGTTTCCAAGGAACGAATGAAAAAGAAAGAGAAGTGGAACCAAACATGAGAGGTATGCCTTATGACTCCCCACTTTTGAAGTTTGAGAAACCCATGCTAGTTAGTAGATAATGTTGAGATATTATATTGGTTGAGTTAGTCTTTGTATTGTAGTAGAATTTTGTTTGCATGGGTATTTAGTTGGGTACATTTTGTTCCAGCTCTTGTAGTTATCCAAGTCTTGCCTAAAATTTTGCTAAACAATTGTAATAAGAAAAAGTCTCACAATTGAAGGCTTGGGTGTTGTAGTGTTTAGTCTTGAAGGATTATTTCTAGAGACACTGAAAACCACGGAAATGTTTTATTGACTTGATAGATCTCTTTAAAAATATTTGTTCGATTGAATTAATGTTTAGCAATTTTTGTGAGCATGCCGAAGTTTGACTTGTGAATCATAAGAATTAATTAGCTTTATGTGTGTCAAACTTCATGGGATGCCAACAACTCCGCTGGCCTACGAACGATCTTCCTGGAGGAAACTCCTAGATTTCGGCTATGAGTTGATTAAACATATGTAGCAGCAAGGCTATAGTGGGTAAGATTCTTGGCACTCCTGGGTAGCTGTGTTCATGATGGAATCACTCCTCTGGCTGTTATGAGTAATCATTGTACAAAAGGAACAAAATCCTTAGTGATGCCACGAGTGTCCATCACAGGCCGGTAAACTAATTAAAATCTTTGGCATGCTCTCAATTACTTAAGAACTGAAGTTCTTGAAGGATGATGAATAGAAAAGTAGTGCTTGAAGAGTCTTAATTTATTGATGTGGGAGAATTGAGATACTCTAGTATATATGCTTTTCATGACAACTCTCACACTTTTAATTTTACATGATTATACTTTATTGTTCAAAAGGCAATCCTATGAGTTGATTACATGACATGGAATAATGTTTACTCATTTGAATCATCCATGTTAACAATAATTTTGCTGCGCTATAAGGATGCATAAAAACCCGTATGATATGCTTGCCATTACTCTATCTATGCTGAAGTTTTTCATTATAAAGTGGAGGAAATATGAGACTACCAATCATGAGTAAAATCATCATCTCATTATTTCAGTTTAAATGCTGAGTTCCTTTTTGGTTTTGGTTTTCTTGCTCGAGGACGATCAAGTTTAAGCTTGGGGAGCTTGATGGCTCTGAAATATTGCCATCTACATCCGCATTTAAACTGGATATTATTCATATTTTTATCAAATATCTCTCTAAACCCTGCCACTAATGCCTAATGATCAAAGGGGTATGCAATCCTTTCTTTCTATTTTATCCCTTCACAGATAATGACGTTTGATGATGGGAATAACTACATTAAAGTCAAAGATACGAGATTTCCAATGACCCGATGAAACCAGGAGTCGTGAAGTGGCGACCGACCCTTTAACGACCAACTATACGACGGGATTAAAATTCTGGCCGTATATTTCCGGTCGTATAGTTGCCATAGACACCTCTAGGTCAAACAACACAACTTTCGTAAAGGGACCCCTATATAAAGAGGCCTCGGGCAACGAGAAAAGACAGCTGCCAGACCATCAACCGCCTCCAGATCTCCATCCACAACACCGAAGAGCCGCCAGAGGAATAGACTTAGATCTAATCTCCAAACCCATCTCCACCACCATAGCCATATTCCACCACTTGTAATAGTAGATCTCTTCTTCGATTGGTGACATTGTAAGACTATTTGCTATCAATCTCATGATTTCCAATACAATGTTTATGATCTTTGATCTCATCTCTATGTGTGAGTAATTCTCCTTGGGCTAAGGGCTTTGGCCTAGCCATGTAGCTTTTGTGCATGTTATGTATCATAGATGGGATCATGTATTAGTTTGTATGACATGATGATTATTGTATCTTCTCTTGCCTCAATCTAAGGACATGTCAGGTACCCAAGACCCCGAGGATTGAGCAAGGTATAGGGAGTATGAGTAATGAGTAATATGCAGGTTGGGATCCCAGTGACAGAAGGGGTAGTACAGCTGTATGTGCGGGATTTCCTTGGGATTAACGGTGACGTCACTATGCATATTATTAGTTCTCTTTCTTCTATGGATGAGACTAGTAGGTTATTTCTATAAGCGGTTGTAGAGGCAATAGAAATTATGGATGCACTGCCCACATATAATTTATCTTGCTCTAACAATTACATGCATACTTCATTATTATCTTTTATTCCCATCAGATGTTTTGCACAGCTACAGGTGAAACCAAACGCCCGAGGCCCTCTCTCTCCATCATCGACAATAACAAAAAGACGCAAACTCTTGGTCCGGTAAAAACACAAAAGGAATTCTAAAACTCCTGAAGGTCCATTAAAGTAACTTCACTACGCTTCTGCTTTCCGAGGATTGGATAAACCTAGGTCTACTAGGGAAAAGAGCTATACTACATCTATAATCCGGATCGAAGGTATCACGGTGCCACACTACACATACCTCAAGATGAAGCTCCCCGGGCCAAAGGGAGTAATCACCATAGCTGGCAACTACATGCGGTCGGTGGAGTGGGCCACTGACGACTCCAAGATAGCAAAGGCCATGATCATCAGGGATGAGAAGAGCATCATCATGTAGAACATGGCGGTTCTGCAGGTGTACATGCTGGCTGGCGAGCAAAAGCTAGCCTAAGAGGCGCAGTTCAAGCCATCAAAGGGCACCAAGAAGATCCTACTCAATGAGGCCGAGCCGGACAAGTTCGTCCTGGTCGGAGATGGCCTAGGAAGCAAATAGGAAAGCATGCTCGTCGACTTCCTCCGTGAGAATCGAGATATCATCGCATGGTCCCCCAAGGACATTCCTGGTGTTCAAGGGAGCTCGCCGAGCACTCTTTACATGTCAGGCCGGATGCAAAGTCGGTCAAACAATCACTACATCAATTCACTGAGGACAAGAGAAGAACCATTGCTGAAGAAATCACCTGGCTACTCACAGCCGGATTCATCATGCAGGTTTTCCACCCGGAATGGTGGCAAACCCAGTGCTGGTTCTGAAAAAGAACAAAACTTGGCGTATGTGTGTTGACTACACCAGCCTCAACAAGGCATGCCCCAAGGATCCATTCGGCCTGCCAAGGATAGATCAAGTGTTCGACTCCACGGATGGCTGTGAACTATCGTTGTTTCTAGACGAGTGCTCCGGCTACCACCAGATCCAGCTGAACCCTGCTGATCAAATAAAAATAGCGCTCATCACCCCGTATGGGGCTTCCTGTTACACCACCATGCCATTTGGACTAAAAAATGCAGGTGCCACGTACCTGTGTTGTTTCCAGAAGTGCTTGCAATCGCAGATTGGCAGAAACGTGCACGCCTACGTCGTTGACATGGTGGTCAAGACAAAGGAGAGGCAGACACTCCTAGAAGACCCGAAGGAAACATTCGGTAACCTTCGCTAGTTCCAGATGAAGCTGAACCCGGAGAAGTGTGTGTTTAGCATCCTAGCCGGCTAGCTCCTCGGTTTCCTCATCTCGGAACACGGAATCGAGGCCAACCCGTAGAAGATTGCAGCAATTGAGCACATGCACCAGCCGTAGAACCTGCGCGGCATGGAGAAGTTCACCGGGTTCCTAGCCTCCCTCAGCTAGTTTGTCACCCGGCTGGGCGAGAAGGCACTTCCCCTGTACCATCTCATAAATAAAAAAGACAAGTTCGTATGGACGGCGTAGGCAGACGAGGCCTTCCGCGACCTCAAGCACTTGCTATCATCTCCACCAATACTGGCGGCCCCTGCTGCAAAAGAGCCAATGTTGATGTACATTGCAGCTACCAACCAGGTAGTCAACGTTGTCCTGGTGTTTGAAAGGCCAGAAGAAGGAAAGGTGCAACCGGTCCAGCGCCCAGTATACTACCTAAGTGAGGTACTCTCGCTATCAAAGCATAACTACCCTGACTACTAGAAGCTGGTGTATGGCGTCTACATGGACGACAAGAAACTGAAGCACTACTTCCAAGAACACTCCATCCGGGTAGTGGCGCTAGTCCCCCTGTCAGATATCATTGGCAACAAAGATGCCATAGGCCGGGTAGCAAAGTGGGCAATAGAGCTCGCTGCACACTGCATCCAGTATGAGCCAAGAACGACAATCAAGTTCGAAGCACTGGCGGATTTCCTCATTGATTGGACAGAGACACAGTACGTGCCTCAATGCCCTGACTCCACGCACTGGAAGCTACACTTCGACGGCTCCAAGATGTATGGGGGACTCGGAGCCGGAGTCATCATCACCTCTCCAAAAGGAGACTGGCTGGAGTACATGCTGCAGATCAACTTCCATTCTTCCAACAACGTCGCTGAGTACGAAGCGCTCGTCCACAACCTCAAGATGGCAAAAGAAATTGGGATCATCCGCATCCTTTGCTTTGGTGACTCATACCTAGTGGTGCAACATGTATCTGGCGACTGGGATGCCAAGGATGCAAACATCGCACTATACTGCTTCTTCCTACAGCAGCTTGCGCCTGTTTTGAAGGATGCGAGTTTCATCATGTGGCTCGAGTAAACAATGAACCCGCGGATGCACTCGCCCGTGTTGGGTCAAAAAGAGCAGCAATTCCACCTTGGGTCGCCCTCAAGAAATTATGCAAGCCCTCCATCACGCCATCTCCGGAATCCGACTCCATCGTGCTGGATGCAGAACCGGGGACTGCCGCCTCCAGGCAACCCGAAGCTACACCCAAGGCCGCGCGGACTAGTATGCCAGACCCGAGGACTACAACGCCACACCAGGGGACTGCCGCACCACACCCGGGGACTGCCGTGCCACACCCGGGTACTTCCGCCTCCATCCCGGAGACTGCCGGGCCAAAGGACGCGACACTCTCAGCCGGCTCCAGCAGCCCGGGAACTGCCGGCTCAGGCCTCCCACCCGGCAGACTGCCCGACGAGCTCGAGCCGGCCGGGAGCGAGGAAGTCAAGCTGATCATGGACACCATGTGTGCCATAAGGGAGACAACTTCATGGGGCAAGCAATTCATGAACTTCTTAGCTAAAGGGGAGCTGCCTGATGAAGAGGTTGAGGTTGGGCAAGCACGTACACCATCATCAACAATGAGTTGTACAAGCGCCGTGTTGGAGGAATCTTCCAACACTACGTAAGCCAAGAAGAAGGAATCCTGCTGCTAGAGGACATTCACCAAGGGGAATGCGGTCACCACACATCATCATGAGCAATAGTGGCAAAGGCATTTCGCCACAGCTTCTACTGGCCCATGGCATTGGAATACACAATGTAGCTGGTAAAGGCATGCAACAGATACCAATGATTCGCCCAGCAGAAACACACTCCATCTGTGGCACTCAAGACGATCCCCATCACCTGCCCATTTGCCGTCTGGGATTGGACCTGGTGGGCCCCTTCAAAACAGCACGATCCGGCATGATGCTCCTGCGGGTGGCCGTGGACAAGTTCACCAAGTGGATTGAGGCAAAGCCAATTAAGAAGCTAGATGGGCCAACAGTGGTCAAGTTCTTCACCGACATCATCACACGTTTTGGTTACCCCAACAGCATCATCACAAACAACAGCACAAACTACGCCAAAGGGGCCTTCACACGTTTCTGTGGAGAAAAGGCTATTCGCCTGGACCTAGCCTCTGTTGCGCACCCCTAGTGCAATGGGCAGTGCGAGCGAGTGAATGGTCTGGTCCTAGCCAGAATCAAGCCCCGGCTGATCGAGCCACAGATGAGATCCCCCGGATGCTGGATAGAAGAGCTGGTGGCTATGCTATGGAGTCTGCGCACCACGCCAAACTGCTCCACCAGCTACACGCCACTCTTCCTCGTCTACAGAGCAGAGGTGGTCCTGCCAACTGACATCGAGTTCGATGCACCCCGCAAACTGCTATACACTGAGAAGCGGGACAAGGAAGCGCGTGAGGACAACGTCGATCTCCTTGAAGAAGCACGAGAGCTGGCCTTGTCCAGGTCTGCCATTTACCAGCAGAACCTACGCCACTACCATGCTAGCCAGATCCGCAACATCTCATTCCAAGAGGGCAATCTGGTCTTGCGGTTGGTACAAGACACCAAGGGATGCACAAGCTGTCTCCACCTTGGGAGGGGCCATTCATCATTAGTCGGGCACTGCAGAACAACTCATACTACCTCATCGACGCCCGTCAGCTGACAAAGAACAATATGGATCGCTCCGGCGAAGAAACTGAACGCCCGTGGAACACGAACCTGCTTTGCCCATTCTACACCTGAGTAAAGGGCACATGTATCTTACTATTATATAATGAACAAGTTGAGGAGCCTCGACACAGTCTCGGGGACTACACAATCATTTGGCATTTCCTTCTACATAACTTAATGTTTTCCGGCTGCATTATTTCTAACCTCGGATCGGCAGTCTCTCTCGGGGACTCGCTGGATGGCCCAGACGGCCGCGCATTCTGGAAGAAGGAGTATTGTACGCGGCTCTAAGAGTTTCCTCTTGATTCCATCTGCAGACCACAAGCCGGCTGATAGACACGACAAGAGTAGAAAACTCGAGGACCATACAGGAAATGTCCTAAGGAAAACTAAAACGTCTGGACATTCCGGTTGCACTTGCTCGCTCGAGGCTAATAGCCAAAATCTGAAGTACTATGCAGTACGCCAACTAAGCCAACCATTTGATCCTGGCTAACAGCTAGAAAGGGCACAGCTCGAATGGCCAATGCTCACTGAGAAAAGGACTAAGTTATTAGTCTCGCGTGAAACAACAAAGTTTTTCAACTAAATGAACAACTGCAAACTATTTTTATCATATGCATATATAATGTACAAACCTTTACCTATGTTTCATCTTTGCATGAGCCAAAGTACTAGAGCTAGATGCTAATCACATCCCAGATGGTAGAAGAACAAGTAGGAAGCTTCGACCCGGCTGAATTCTGAAGTCGGCCTGAACCTCGGGGACTACACCCTGTGGGTGCGCTCGCGTGCCCCCACACAGAAAACCTGCAACTAGCAACAATACAAAGGAGCTTCGACCTGTATGAATTCTCCAGCTAGCCCGAACCTCAAGGACTACACCCTGTGGGTGCGCTCGTGCGGCTCCACACAAAACAAAGCGCACGAAAAGTGAAACACATAGCAAAGTGCAAGTAAGAAAAGTACAAGAAAGCATCAAAGAGGGAGACGAAGCTCCCCACATAGTTCAATACAAAGAAGAAGCAAGTTGTTCGCGTCAATAGACAAAAGGACAGGTTTTCAACGGGTACAAATACTCCCGGCATCTCGGGGATCCATCTTGAGGATTGGTAGAAGAGCTGGGGGCATCAGCTGGAGCATAGTTGCCGGAGGCGACATCAACAGAGGCAGAGGCCGGCGCAGCCGGGGCTTTGGCATCCGCTGGAGCTCTGAGCAGGCTGAAGTGGTACCCCTCCGTGTCGGCTGGGTCGCTGAAGTCCCAGTCCAGCTAGACAAAGCTCCCGATCTTGACGCAACAGGAGCGAATGTTAGGAACTTCGGCGTGGAGCTGGTCATAGTTGGTCCCTTGACGACACCCTCTAGAGAGACTCCGAAGGTCCACATCCAGGTACCAGGACTTCAACTGTGCCAGCACCATCTTCACACCACCACGCGCTGCCCAGTCCCGCGCCACGTGCATCAGGTTAGGAGCCACGAGGAGCTTCTCAGCCAAGGCGGCCATCATGGCCGGATGGTTGGTGTGGGCCCAAACATAGTCATACACCTCGAGGGAAACGTCATGCAGCTGCTTGCCCTCTTCGCATCCCACCCCCACCAGCTCCATCGGATGGAGATCGCACCCAATGTCTGCCTTGGTCAATCACCCCAGGACACTAAGCTGCACCTGAAAACAAGCAGCTATTACATACCAGTTACAACAAGCAAGGAACAAGTTTGGGTAGTAAGGAGTCACTTACTGATGATGATCTCAGCGATCTGGCTCAGCTCCCCGAGAGCCGCCTTCTCCTGGGCCTGAGCAGTCTTCAGTGTCTCCGCCTGCTGGGCGTAGAGCTTCTCAAGGTTCTTGAGTGCTTCAATCCAGGTGACGGCAACCTTTTTGGCTTGGCCAGCCTTGACCTCCATCCGCTTTTGGTGGTACACCATCTTACCAATCTAGGTTTGGCGAGTCTGGTTGGATTCCTTCAGTCGGGCCACCTCCGCCTTCAGCCTCTCCACCTCCCGGTCCCTGTCCGTTAGCAGAGCTGCATGAGGGTACCCAATGGTCAACAAGTAATGCGAAAATTCGTGTAACTAGGAGGACATGGCAGAGCAAGCAATCTTACGCCATAGGTCCTACGAGGTCTTGGAGGCTTCAGCAAAAGCTTTCTGCAAAAAAGACACAGTGAAAAAGGGAACAAAGAAGACAGTAGAAAAGAAGGGCAGCAAGGACGACAAGGATACGCTTACTTCAAGGGAGGCCCCCAACACCTTCGCCTTACCAAGCCCTTTCTTCATCACCTCGACTAGGTGGTGGGCCTGGCCAAGGGCAATGGGCACCGACTCGGAGAGCTGTGCCAAGATAGAGTCTGGCGGTGGCTCGACAGGATCTGGCCGCCCCCTAGTAAGCTGGAGGTCATCGTCACTGCTGGACGCCGCACGCGACACCTCCGGGGCCCCAGCACCCACGCCACCAGAGTCGGGAACCACCTCCCACCCGCCGTCTCCGGCAGCCGTTTGCGCAGAAGATTCTGGTGTTGCCTCCACGTCCTCCTCCACCTGATAGGTAGTGGAACCCCTTTGAGCCTGGCTAAGGACCGGCTCCACCCCTTCCATCAGCCGGAGGGAGGAGCAGCCGCACCACCGCGCTCGGCCAGGAGCACCTCGGCGAGCTTGGAGGCGGCAGAGGCCCAGTGCAAGGTCACAGGCACTACCGCCGCCACCGGCTCCACTGCATTTGCGATAGCCTCAAGTCGGTGCGGTAGTGGAGGCTGTAGCCGGTGCAGCAGGCCCTTCAGCCCCGAACAGGGGAAGGTTGGACGCGGTGGCGATGGTCGTGGAGATGGCCAAGGACAACGCCTCCCTACCGCAAGATGAAAAGGGCATAATAAGTAAAGGACAAGCAAACAACCACAAATAGAAAAGATAAAGGGCACGTACCCGACAACACTCAGCGCAGCGGTCGTGGCCCTCAGTTGGTGGGCCCTCTTCGAGCCTCCACCGGTTGGAGCAGTGCTGCCCGAGGCGGCCCGCTTCCATCTAGCCTGCGAGGCAGCGACCTCAGCCGGGTCCACGTCTGTGCCGTTCGCGGCTGCTCCAGGATACAAGCAGAGCATCAAACATAAGACTAAAGAAGAGCAAAATAGATAAATATAAGGAGCGCATCCTCACCGGGTGAGAACTCGGAGCCCTCGTCGGTCCGGGATGGGAAGCGCTCTGACTCCTGTGGAGGGTACTTCGCCGGCTTGAATTTGGTCGAGAAGGAGGGAAGCTCGCCCTCCCCCATGCCGTCCCCCGCTAGTTGTGCCGTAAACAGCTACTGAACAGGGGGAATAAGAAACAAGAAGAGATCCCTGGGGACAATTCACCCGGAGGAGAAGACAAGAAGCTAACCTTCGGCGGGAGCCGACCATGGTGGTATGGATGGTAGGAGAAGGTCCAGTCCTCTGCCAGCGTCTCCTTCGAGATAGTGGGAAGCCACTCTCGAAGGGCCCTGAATGACACCTCTAGCCGGGACACCCGCGTGGGATCCAGGGGACGGATAGGTGACACGTCTTGTGCGACCGCTGCTGAAGTGGAAGCACACGGTTTGTCATCCAGGACATCATGATGTCCTGGGCGGTGAGCCGATCCTTCCCCACCAGCACCCCCACAAGGGTGGCCATCTACTCCATGTCAGCTTGGGCGACCAAGTTCTGGATGCTCCATGCCTTCCGGGTGGAGGGGATGTTGGAGAAGACCGGAACATTGATGAGGTCGACCTTGGTGACCTTGCGCTTGTAAAAGTACGAGCGCTGCCACAGCTTGACGGTGTCGGGCCTCTCCAACTGCGGCATCGCTGAAGACGGCCACGGGTAGATGGCGCAGCACCCGGTCTCCGTCAGGGGCCCGCCCTTCCCCACCACATGGACCTTGAAGTTGAAAAACTTCAAGAAGTTTGCCGCGTTCGGGCAAACCCCCAGGAAGGCCTCGCAGCAGGCCGCATGGTGCGACAACTGCGCGATGGTGTTGGCCCCCAAGTGGTAGAGCTGAAGCTCGAAGGACACACCTTGAAGTTGAAAAACTTCAAGAAGTTTGCCGCATTCGGGCAAACCCCCAGGAATGCCTCGCAGCAGGCCACATGGTATGACAACTGCGCGATGGCGTTGGCCCCCAAGTGGTGGAGCTGAAGGTCGAAGGACACAAGGAGCTCGAGGATGAACCTGCTCAGAGGCAGGCCAAATCCATGCGCGAAGTGGGCGAGGAAGGCGACGGCTTCCCCATAACGAGGGTTAGGCACCCACTCCCCCTCCGGCACAAGGAGGTGCGCCACCAAGCGCTCTGATAGGATTAATTTTCCCCGCCGATACTTATGGACAAGCTCATCGCTGACGTAGGAGCCACACCAGCCCCTGGCCTGCTCAGGCAGCATCTTGTCAGGCATGGCTGCCGTTCTGGAGAATCGCGGTTCCATCGTTGCAAAGAGCAGGCAGCAGCACTGGCGACCAAGAAACGGAGTAGCAGCAAAGCAGGGTGCAAAGAGCAAGAATGAAGGAGGCAGAAGCAATGGGCATAGGAAGAAGATGAAGTGTAGAAAGAACTCTCCCTCACGCCCCTATTTATCGAGACAGAGCAATTGCGCCCATGGCGCTCCCTTCCGCCACATGGCAAGAAACTGCTCCCCCACGATGCTTCAGTTACGGATCGCGTGTGCCAATGCAGCTTTAGCAGAAGATCACTACTCAACGCCTGAGGCAGCGTCTCTGCAACAAGCTCGCAGCGTTGCCGCATCCCTCTATCCTCAGTGCAGCTCTACCACTTCTCTGCTCCGATCCCCCAACCGCAAGGTTGCCGCCGCTTCTCGTGTCTTACTCCGCTGTCGCCTCCTCCCTGCTCCAGCATCCGCTGTACTCCCTCGTCGCCCATCCTTCGCTGGATGTCCTCGAGCTCTCTAGCTAGCACCACTTGTCAAGCCCCAGGCACTCCCGCCTCCTTCCGTGTGACGCTGTTCCCCATGGTATGCCGCCGCTCAACTCCCTCCTTGTCTGGCCATCCTCCTACCTGCCAAGACTTTCGCCCGCCAGACTCACCCTTGTCCTAGCGCCCCCTCTGCTTTACCTCGACTGCACGTAGGGGCTCGCCTCCCTACCGCTCGTCACCAACCATCGCCGCCTCAAGGGGTCCCTGCGTCGCCGCGCCTTCTTCCTCCATGCGATGTCCGGTCTCTCCTTGGTGCTCGCCTGCAAGCTCCTTGATGCCTCGAGCCTCCATCTGCAGCATGCGTACGCCTGTGACTGCCATCTCCCGCTCGCCTCTACAACCTTGTCTGCAGGTGCTACCGCCAGAGCCTTGTTTTGGGTCATTGTCATCTACCATAGTGCCGCCTTTGTGTATCCCGAGGCAAGTCCATGCAGGTTGAGTGGTTTTGACATGCTCCTGTTGTCTCCAAACATGTAAGGTGGTGTTCGGTGGACCGAGATGAATATAGACGTTTCCTACAATAAGATCATGGCACAAATGACTCCGAAGAACCCACAAGGTGCACCCGATGTGCATAATGTGACTCCAACGATCGTGTGACGAATCAAGGATAGATTGACACCAAGATCTCCTTCCCAGACCCGGACTTGAAGATCCACTACACGGAATGCCAAGACCCGAATCGAGAGTCCGAAGAACGAACCCGAACCACTGCGAATCCAAGATCTTTGATTCCCGATGTGACCCATATCCGAGCCCCTATTTTATAAATTACCATATTAAACTCGTTGGATATTAAATCCTTCATGTTTGCATACATATATTGTTTTTTGGGGTTAAATGGCAATTCGTCTACTAAATAAATATGGAATCTGTGGGATTGCGATTTGTCTTGTCCTGGTTCCATTTAATATTCTGTAGCTCACCGATGTCATGCTTTGCCTTGTTAATTCAACATATAATTTGCAGGGTAGTTAAACAACTTGAACCTCCTAGGACTCGGATCCGCTTAATATTACTAAGATATACCGCATATTGTCATGCCATGCATCATATCATGAACATGCCAAATCTTCCGCGTATTATTAAATATCATATCGGGTGTTCTTTCTAGTGTTTGATTCTTCACCGGATAGGACAATGAGTGGTTGTGAGTTGTGCAAGCCTTTAGATACCGACTTTTTCTCACAGGCGAGCATTCGCCCCCCTTCTACCTATTTTGCATTTATAGTCTTTACTTCCTCGTATTAATCTATTGATATCCTTATTGTCGATGCTTTAGTACCATTCCATTCTTTACTACTGTACTATATGGCCTTGGTTATCCTATTGCCTTGTTTGAGTAATTAGCTTTTCCCTTGCGAGTTGTAGGCATGCTTAGTACCGCTCTCATATAGGTGAACTGTGATATCTGGATATTTTTTATGCCATGATAATTAAATTGGTGATTGACGAGTGCAAGTGCACAGATCAATTGTAGCTAGTTTCGAAGTAAAGATATTGAACCCACAGAGAGCTATTGGTAAAGGTCTTTATTCCCCTCGTTACTATCTACCAAAGTATACTTATAAGCTACCTTTGATCTCAAGTAAATGATGTTTGAAAGGTCTATGGTTGTTTGCATAAAAGTAATTAAATCAAGTAAAAGAAAACAAGTAACAAGTTTGTATGAAAGCGTTGTTGAACTCAATAGGGCTAAAACATTCTCGGGGATGTAGGATACACCACTAGCATAATATATGTAATATAGATAACAGACTCCTTTTGTCATAATATGTGTGGAGAGATCCCCATAATAAGATGTTCACTAGAAGGCTTGTAGGAAGTCACTTTGTTGAGACAAGAGTGAGGTCACCTCTAAATAACCACTGCGATGTCTGAGAGCAGTCACCCATACAAACCACCACAATTAAGGGTTTCCCCGTGGATATCGTAATTATCTTAGGGAGTCCCTCTTTAATCCTCCTTTGACCATGTAGGTTACGAGCCAGTGCCAATGTGTGACGGGGCATTTCGTGTATGCTTCCAAGACACGTCCAAAGAATTTCTCCCTCCCTTTAGTCCCGAAGGCAAATGATATGCGGCCGACTACACATACCATCTAAAGAGAGAGAGATCAAACACAAATCATAATTATATCATAGACAAGCAAGTCATATGTACACAAGAATAGATCATATTTATTACAAGTTCATAATGGTGCTAGGGTTTCTCCATCTCCCCAAGAACAAAGGAACTACTCACTCATGGAAGTAATCAACAACATCGTCATAATCAAATTAATGGATAAAAGTACGAAGGTAGATCTAATGCAAACCAGAATTGGATCTGGAATTACAAAGAGATCTAATAGATGAAAGATGGGGGTAATGGTGGTAATGGAGATGCAGCGGTTGATGATGAAGGGGATGATGTGTTATCCTCCAATTATTCGTGTAGCAGCTGGGATTTTCCACATCCAAGTTCCTCCTTCAGATCCCTTTCGGATGTGGTTTTTCATGGTTTCTAGTGGCTAAGAATGTCGGATGTCCCTCTCGTCTTTGATAGGAGAAAGTATTTAACGAGGCGGTTGTGCTGGCGCCCGGTACGGGCGGACTCCACCCGTACCAGTGGTCATTATCGGTACTGGTGCCCCCTCCTCGTTTGGTATTTTTCTAGGTGTGAAGGTAAATTCATAAATTGACTTTTATCACTTAGAAATATCATATAATTACACAATATGACAGCTCTAATTGATATGTTCATATATGACTCCATGATTTGGGATCTAGTTGAAACAAGAACAAAATAGCGCGTGTAGATACAGTGAAATATAAAAATCCCTACTCTATTTTTGCAAAAACAAAAGGTAAATATGTTTCAATTTTGGACTCATCGGTGATGTTGGTTATGATTATGGTTATGGTTTCACCTAATAATAAGTCCCCAACATGGACCACCATTGGGAACTGCTTGAGACGACCTAGGACCCGTTCGTTCTACGATACCAGTTCTGAGTTGATCGCGCTAACCAAACGTGGGGGCCTCTTGGATCCCCCCTCAACTACCGATGCTATTCGTATATCCAAAGGGTCATAAAATTGGTTTTCCATTTGGTGCATACGCATAATATGTCCTCGAACATGGGTGAGTTGATATGTCTTCAGACTTGGTGATGATATGATTTTGGTGGACAGCTCGGGCATTGCATACATAAAAGTGGTACATGCCAGTGGTTCCAAGGGGATCTCTACAAGTTATCTTCTAGGGCCATTTTGTATAGTAGTCGTTAACGTTGTGCCACCTCGAGACTCGACCATGCCTCTCGGCTGGATAAAATAGAGTATGTGATACCTCTGGATACGCGCGTATTTATGGGACAGTTCTTGTTGTGAGATTTAGAAGGCACACATATTATGTTGCCTGAAGGGTTGAAAATGCGTTTGGGTATAGTAGTGCACCCCTGCAGGGTAAATCTTCTCGAGAAGCTGTGTTCACGGTTATGGACGCCTCAAGAGTACAGTGTCATAATCATAGACAAAGCCACTAATGTTTTGTCTCTAACAATATGATTAGTAATTAGCCTTCTCAACTAAAAACCTCCTTAACTAAAATTTCCATCGTGTGTGTTCCGCGAGAGGACTTCCTCGACTGGTCTTCGAGGGGGAAACATTCAGATGGCTTATGCTTGGAGTTCTATTCACGTTACCAGATAATGCTCTCTTATCTCGCTCTAATAGCCAAAGTGTAGCGTGTCTCTATAAGTTAGATAGTGCAAGCTTTGCTGCCGCTGAGCCCACCATACCTATGTAGGCGAGGACCGTCGAATTCTAGACTCGTCGTGTACTGGCGTCAGTACTGACCTCTCTCTCTCTCTCTTCCTGTTTTCCTTTGCCCTTTGCCGGCACCCCTTTGGCTTGACAGGTATGTGAATGACCACATTAGCAAGGTTTCCCTTATGGCTTGGCATGGGTAGGGTTTATGGACATCGCTTGGTTATTCTTCAGGACTCTTAGTCCCATTTAGATCTTGTCCGTAAACAAACACTACTATGCTTTCTTCTTGAGTTGTAACTTTGAATTGTATCATTTGTATTCTTGACTCATTGAGTCGTTGTTGTATATATAAGATATTGTGGACTCTATTGTAAACTATTGTGATATAACTAATTGTAATAAAATCTCGCCCACACGAAAGTCTTTGGTGAGCATCTTCGAAACGCTTCTATGTGGATTTTGTTGGGAGATGCTGAGATCTGCATAGACCCGATTCGGGGGCATTACAAGTGGTATCAGAGAAAAGGTTTACGATACGCACTTGTCCAGCCTGTAGGTTAACCATGCCAACCGACGTTGTTAAGTGGCAAAACTATTTTAGTGCAAACCGGTTGGATATATCTAATTAGCTCTGATTTTACTCCTTGTCTCTATTCTTTCTCTTTTTATCTTTACATGTTTTGAATCTGCTCTCTTACCTTATCCTAGTCCAGGATTTCTCATGGTTGGTCTCCATCGTACCTTTAGGGTTCCTCTTTCTTATATTTGTAAATGTGGTGATACATCTGGTTCTCGCTCTCTCTGATCTTTCAGCATATGTTTCCGATGCTTTGCGACTTCTAAGACGACGACCTCCTTATCTTTGGTTCCTTTCTCCGAAGCTTCTGAATACCGTTTGTCAAGATCTTCAGTCTGAATTCTAAGAGTTGGTAGCATGATTCTTCTATTCATGTACAGAGTAATGCTTTGAGTGCGGGATGGATTCATGACCATACCACTACTCTTATCATTTGCTCTTGTACATTGATTGGTGGACCCATGCAATTTTACTCCTTCCCCAGGAGTTGGAGGTGGCCTTATATTTTGATACCTTCACTTCCGTCTTTGCCTCTCCAGAGTGTTCTCTCGAAGAACGTGAGCAACAACCCTTGTTGGCAGTGTCCACAATTTAACATGCAGTAAGAATCCTTGTTAGTGGTGTGGTGACCATCAATCTGACGCAACAAGGTTCGATCATCAAGCCCCCCCCCCCTCCCCCCGCGTGTCTTTGCTTGGAGCTCGGGACGCGATCCTCGTTAGTGGTGTCGAGTTGTGATGTCCGGAAAATAACCCATTGTAGAAATTGCCTAATATTTTTATTTTATGCATCATCATGACATCATGCATACTTCGTCTCTCAAAATGTTTTGTTAAAAGCCTTCTAACTAATCTCCTTCTTTAATTTTAAATTAAAAACCTCTCTATATTTTTTGAATTTTTATTTATCTAAAAACTATTTGCAAAATTATTTTAAAAATAAAATAAATAAATAAAACTATTTTCAGGAGAGGCAGCCAGCGAGACCAAAAAGCCTAGCCGACCACCTACTACACTAGTCTAAACCAAACCCTAACCTACCCGAGCACACACGCACGCGCCAGCCACCGCCACTCACCCTGACCAGACCCAAGTACACACACTCATCTAACTCTACATGCACACACCGAACATAACACACACCGTGCACGCACACGGTCACGTACACCACACCACACCCATCACGACACACACGCACCCAGAGCCATCGCTATTTACCCCGCTCCTTCCACGCGTAATCCCCATCGCGAGGTGCCCCCGATCTCCCCTATCCAGCGGCGCTGCCATGGCCGCTCGACGCCTGCGGCCGCCTCTCTGCAGCAAGCTCGCAACGCTGCTGCATCCCTCTATCCTCAATGCAGCGCTGCCGCTTCTCTGCTCCCATCCCCCTCCCGCAAGGCCGGCGCCGCCTCTCGCGTCCTACTCCGCCACCGCCTCCTCCCTTCTCCGGCGTCCGCTGTCCTCCCTCGTCGCCCATCGCCGACCATCCTTGAGCTCTCTGGCCGGCGCCGCTCGTCAAGCCCTAGGTGCTCCATCCTCCTGCCGCGCGTCGCCATTCCCCATGGCGCGCTGCCGCTCAACTCCCTCCTCGCCCGGACATCCTCTAGCTCTCTACTCAGCGCCGCTCGTCAAGCCACAGGCGCTCCCACCTCCTGCCGCGTGTCGCCGTTCCCCATGGCGTGCCACCGCTCAACTCCCTCCTCGCCCGGACATCCTCCTACCTCACCCTCGACCCAGCGCCCCCTCTGCTTGAACTCGACTGCGCGTAGGGGCTCGCGTCCCTACCACTCGTCACCAACCATCGCCACCTCACGGGGTCCCTGACTCGCCGCGCCTTCTTCCTCCATCCGCGGTCAGGTCTCTCCATGCCGCTCGCCTGCAAGCTTCCTGATGCCTCGAGCCTCCATATGCAGCATGCGCAGGCCCGCGACCGCCATCTCCCGTCTCCCGCTCGCCACTACAACCTCGTCTGCAGGTGCTACCGCCACGGCTTCGTTTTGGGTCATTGTCATCTACCATGGTGTCGCCTTTGTGCATCCCGAGGCAGCTCCGTGAAGGTTGAGTGGTTTTGACGTGTTCCTGTTGTCTCCAAACTTGTAAGGTGGTGTTTGGTGGAACGAGACGAAGATAGGCGTTTCCCACAAGGGGAGCGCTACGCGTCCCCGGGGATAACTCCCCCCCCCCCCCCCCTCCCCCCCACCTCCCGGTTCATCTGGTCGTCACGTGTCCCTAAAATAGATCAAAATCCCGCTTCTGTTACAAAATGACCCGTTTTTGCTACAAATTGTTACGCTTTTGCTACATGTAGCAAAAACGGTTTGACCCAGAAAATAGAAAAATAGACTAGATATCGTCAGAGATTTCGCCAGCGACCTTGCCGCGACCGTGTAGCAAAAAAAAGTACTAATATCGCAAATGTGATTTCGCCGGAGATATCGCGGGGACTGTCGTCAGGAAAAACCTCGCCGGAGACCGTGTAGCAAAAGTTTTACACTATTGTAGTAAAATCAGAGAACGGTGGTAGCAGAAAATATGTGCTAATGTAGCAGAAACCCGACCTCGTTTGAGACTCGCCGGAGACTTTCGCTGGAAGAGGTCGCCAGATACCTCGTCGGAAATCACGTAGCAACACCTTTGCGCTATTGTAGCAAGATCATAAAATAATTGTAGCAAAAATACTGAGATATTATAGCATCACTGAAGTATCTTTTCGCGGTGAAAAATACCTAGAAACGGTGTAGTAGTCGCTAAAGTAGCAAAACAAATACGAGTATGTAGCTAAATAAATATACGAATGTAGCAAAAAAAATACAGATCTACATCCTAGAAAAAGGCAACCGGAGAAAGTTTACTCCGGCGAGGGTGGAGCGCGTGGTGTGGGGCGCGATGGCGCGGGCGGCGTGGCTGGGCGGCGAGGGCACGGGCGGCGCTGCTAGGCGGCGAGGGAGCGAGGGCGCTGCTAGGCCACGGCGCGGTTGGACGACACGGCCGAGCGGTGAGGGCACGGGCAGCGCGAGCGGACACATGGGCGGCGGCGGAGGCAGCCCAAGCGAACGCGGGGCAGAAGCAGCCTGGAGCAGAGACGCAAGGCGCAGCAGGAAAAAACGAAGAAGACGAACACCACGTGGTGGGCCCTGCAGTATAGCGTACGTGCGACACGGACCGACCCGGGAGATGGAAACCGTCGTATCCCCTGGGGGAGGGGAATCATTTCCCTTCCCATAATAAGATCATGGAACCGATGACTCTAAAGAACCCACAAGGTGCACCCAATGTACATTATGTGACGCGAACGATCGCGTGACGAATCGAGGATAGATTGACACCAAGATCTCCTTACCAGACCCGGACTCGAAGATCCACTACACAGAATCCGAAGACCCTGATCTAGAGTTCAAAGAGCGTACCCAAACCAATCCAAATCCAAAATCTTCGAGCCCCGATGTGTGACCTCTATCCGAGCCCCTATTTTATAAATTGCCATATTAAACTTGTTGCATAATAAATCATTCATATTTGCATACATATATTTGTTGTTCGGGGTTAAATAGGGATTTGTCTACTAAATAAATATGGAATATGTGAGATTGCGATTTGTCTTGTCCCAGTTCCATTTACTATTGTGTAGCTCACCGATGCCATGCTTTGCCTTATTAATTCAACATTTAATTTGCTAGGTAGTTAAACAATTTGAACCTCCTATTTATTTGTAGGGACTTCGATTCCGCTTACTTTTGCTATGTAGACCGCATATTGTCATGCCATGCATCGTATCATGAACATGCCCAATCTTCCGCGTATTATTAAATATCGCATCGGATGTTCTTTCTAGTGTTGTCTTCTTCACCGGATAGGACGATGAGTGGTTGCATGTTGTGAATAGCCTTCGGATATAGACTTTGTCTCACAGGAGAGCATTCTCTCCACTTCTACCTATTTTCTATTTATAGTCTTTACTTCCTCTTATTAATCTATGCTATTCTTATTGTTGATTCTTTAGTACCATTCGCTTATTTACCCTGCCCTACTATATGGTCTTGGTTATCCTATTTCCTTATTTGATTAGTTAGCTTTGCCCTTATGAGTCATAGGCAATCTTACTACCGCTCTCATACAAGTGAACTGTGATATCTACATATGGTTGATGCCATGATAATTAAATTGGTGATGTTGGTTATGATTTTTGTTATGGTTTCACCTAATGATAAGGCCCTGGAAGGGACCACCTTTGGGAACTGCTTGAGCCGACCTAGGACCCGTTCGTTCTACGATACTAGTTTTGAGTTGATCGCGCCAACCAAACGCGGAGACCTCTAGGATCCCCCCTTAACTACTGGCGCCATTCGTTTATCCATAGGGTCACAAAATTGGTTTTCCATTTGGTGCATACGCATAATATATCCTCAGACATGGGTGAGTTGATATGCCTTCGGACTTGGTAATATGATTTTGTTGGACTGCCCGGGAATTGCATACATAATAGCGGTACATGCCGGCGGTTCCAAGGGGAGCTCTACAAGTTATCTTCCAGGGTCGTTCGATATAGTAGTCGTGAACGTTGTGCCACCTTGAGACTCGACCGTGCCTCTCAGCTGGATAAAACACAGTAGGTGATACCTCAGGATATACGCGTAGTTATGGGACAATTCTTGTTGTGATATTCGGAAGGCACGAGTATTATGTTGCCTGAAGGGTTGAACATGCATTTTGGTACAGTAGTGCAACCCTACAGGGTAAATCTTTTCGAGAAGCCATGTGTCCATGGTTATGGATGCCTCAGGAGTACAGTGTCATGATCATAGGCAACTAGACTAATATTTTGCCTCTAATAATATAATTAGTAATTAGCCTTATCAACTAAAAACCTGCTTAACTAAAATTGCCACCATGTGTGTTCCGCGAGAGGACTTCCTTGACTGGTCTTCGAGGGGGAAACCTTCAGATGTGTTATGCTTGGAGTTATATTCATATTATCGGATAGCGCTCTCTTATCTTGCTCTAATAGCCGAAGGTTTAGCGTGCCTCTATACGTTAGATAGTGAAAGCTTTGTTGCCACTGAGCCCACCATACCTATATAGGTGAGGACCGCCGAATTCTAGACTCGCCGTGTATTGGCCTCATTACTAACCGCTCTCTCTCTTTTCCTGTTTAGGTTTGTCCTTTGCCAACACTCCTTTGGCTTGACATGTATGCGAATGACCGCATTAGCAAAGTTTCCCTTTCGGCTTTGCCTGGGCAGGGTTTATGGACATCGCTTGGTTATTCTTCAGGACTCTTAGTCCCATTTGGATCTTGTCCGTAAACAGACACTACAATGCTTTCTTCTTGAGTTGTAACTTTGACTTGAATCATTTGTATTCTTGACTCATTGAGTCGTTGTTGTATATATAAGATCTTGTGGACTCTATTGTAAACTTTTGTGATGTAATTACTTGTAATCAAATCTCGTCCACACGAAAGTGTCTGGTGAGCGTCTTCGAATCGCTTATATGCAGATTTTGGCAGGAAATACTGAGATCTACATAGACCAGATTCGAGGGTGTTACAGCCTAGCAACCCCACCCTTCATTTATCCATTGGGTTTTTAGGCATCTCTCTCAAAAACACTTCTATGAGAAGGTACACGATCCAACCCCTGTACATTAAAGTATTCGTTGAGTGTTCATGTCACGTTTAATCTTTTCTGAAAAGCCTACTACTCCAGAACACATGCACACGACAACAGGCCTGATAGTGGGCGATCATCCACGGGTGTCCTAGCATGTCGCGTCTTCTAACCGCGTGTCCTCGCTACCAAGTGGGTGCTGCAATTTATTTTCACTAGATTTTACTAAGCCCTATCCCATTTTTATGCAGCGCACCTGCAATCTCACTTCTAATTAGGCCCCACCACATGAGCTGTCAACACGTCAGCGAGAGGCTGAAGATCTGCCTACCATGCCAGCAATTGGGCCTCTAGGAGGAGGGGCCCTCGAGAAGACCTAAAATACCCTCCTTTAAAATCCAATCGTCTACATAGTCTCCCTTGTAGTCATCCACTCCCACTCCCAGATCTAGCAAAAATCCACAAACCTCACCGTACAACCACCAGCCTTCTCCATTGCGATGCCATGAAGCGAGTGCGTGGAGGTGAGTTTGCGGGAGTCATTGTTTGGGTGGTGGTTGCACCTACTACAGGCGATGCGGTGCCTCCCGCCGCAGATCTGGAGGTGCAGCATGTGGTCCAGGGTGAGGAGGACGTCCAGTTTGACCCTTATGAGGACTATGTGCTCGCCGGTGCAGACGACTTCGGATCCCCCAATGAGGGTGAGGAGTTCGACGAGCACGCTCAGCTCGTGTACCTGGAGGTACATATATTTCTCCATATTTTTAGTTTATGGTACATATTTTCTACCCGGGCTGTAGATGTAGTCCTTAATCTAGTCCTACTGATTCAGATGCATCATACAAACCAGTCCATGCAGTTATTTAGTCTGTTCTGAATTAATCCATATTCTAGATTTATTAAGTTATCAAGAACACAAATAGTATTAATTATAATATGTTGTTGTTTTCAAAGTAACTTGGAATGGTTATTCTAATTATATGCATTATTTTGCTCATTTATTTTTCACTTAAATCATACAAGTAGATTCTAGTGCCATGGACTCTCACAAGGAGGACATGGACCACAAGAGCCGCCACGTCATGAGGAATATCGAGAGCGGAGGAATCCCTTTCCACACTTGACATGAGGAGTTCAGGTGCCCTTTATGTAACAAAGGAGTCAACCCGAGGATTTAGAGCTTGATACCGCATGCGATTGTCATTGGTAAAATCCCCACGAGTAAATACAAGGCAGCGACCAAGGATAAGCACGTTGCACATGGAAAATTCCTAAGGGAGTACGTTTAGACCAGCCTGGTGTCCCTTTACTTTGAGATCGGGATTGGCAGCTTGTCAGCGACGAAGTGATTGTGCTGCCATTGCTAGAGCCTGATACTATGCGTTGTATTGAACCTCCTTCTATTTTATCATTTGTATGTTGGTACTTTGTTTGCTCGTGCTTGCTTACATGTCCCTTAATTTTGTTGGGCATAATGATCATAAATAGTTTATCACTATATTTTATCCTGTCATGTTACGTTGTGTCAGCACTGCGCACCCGTTGTAGAGCAGCAACAGGACAGTGGACTTCGTGACCTGTTCTCCCAGTCTCCGCCACACCATCGCCCCATCGCACACCCGTCCCATCGCCCGCTGGGCATGGCCGCCTAATTGCAACATTGAGATTGGAAACCGATAGTGGTAAATACAATTAACATGTCGGTCCCACCTCCCATCTGCCTCTTATGCAGTTCCTCCTGCCCCGACAGCACAAGACTGTGCAAAAATCAATAACGCCTTCTATCGCCGCAGCCACTACAAGAACGATCGACGCAGACGCCCCTGCAACATAATGTTGTGCAAAAATCCCCAATGCCTTCCACCACTACCACCACATACACCGCAATACCGATCGATGCTTCCGCCAGCGTGGCATACCACCGCAATAAATCTCTCCATGCCACACATAGTCGCAGCCACCGCCACCCCCAGTCCTAGCCATTGCCATCAATGCTCCACCGCCTCCATAATAGATGATGCCATGGACGCAGAGTACGGCGTGTTCGGCGACGGGAGAGACTTGATCGACAACTACACCGTTATTGCCCATGGCACCACCAAGCTGATGGTCTTCCACACCAATCCGTCAATGGAGATGGCCAAAGTCATCACAATGTACGAGCGGTGGCTACTGGAGACGATGGACAAGTACAATATCATTTGCCTTGACCTGGGGTATACTGGCGATACGAATAGGGCAGCTCTCCTACAGCTATCCATGCATAACCACTGCCTCCTATACCACGTATGTAGGGCCAAATGGGTATGCCTGAAGTTTCGCGAGTTCCTGCAGAGGAGGGAGATCTACTTCGCTAATGTTGACATAAAAAATGACGCTCCGAAGCTAGAGCGGGATCTCCTGGTTCATGTCGGCAATCACGTTGATCTCCAACATGTGTGGAGGTACCCATACGATGATATGATGAAAGCTGACATGGCTAGACTTGCTGCCGATATCATCCACCACGAGTACACCGATATGAAGGACGAGTTTTCAAAATACCTGCACGATCGATGAGATTTGGGGTACATGGATCACGATCCAATCTGGTACGCAATTAGGGACGTGTACGTCAACTACGGTGTGATCAACATGAACTGGCAGATGAGTGAGTGTGTTGCTTACTACTACTAGTTTCGCATTCTAATTTTAGTTTATCTCGCCTGACTTCTGTAAGCATTCTATGTCAGAATGGCGGTCATATGATCCTTGTGTTACCGTATTAACCAGTATGAATTACATTTGCCTTTTTATTTATTTTTATCATCAATTTAGGACCATGTCAACATTGGTACTTAGAAATTGTGTATGATCCCTTTACATGCGGCATGATCCAATACTGTCATCCATGGACTGGGTTTATTACTGAATATAACTACTTGATCTTGTGGTGGGACCCACAGGACAAGGTACCTGTATCCACAAAATAAGTACACTGTCATAAAATATGATGCTAGCCAACTCGGCACCTCGTGCTTGGCTGTAGTGGCACAGACATAATTTTTTTGATTTTTTGATAACTTAAGGCAGTCATAAAAAAACCCAAATTATAGTTCGAAAAGGTAATACACAACAATTCGTAAGTGCTTCGAATAATTCAGATAGGTATCACACATACTTGGGAAAGAACATGTTTGCATAAACAGAATAATTGTAAAAATAGATAATGTTCATAAACATAGTGGCACTAACATACCATGTACAACAGTACGAGCCTGTTGGATTGACTGGCAGAGAACACGACCGATCCCTGGTTGACTTCGGATGATATTTTGTTTTCTAACAAATTTTAAAAATTAGACCATTTAAGACTATTCTATCCCTAGTTGTTTGTGATCACTATCAAGATTTGGTTCAGGGGAAGCTCTACTCGTACTTGATATCTTCGTATTTTCATAGTGATGCAGTCTTAATTTAGGCGAGATCTGATGAGACAGTCATAATAAACACTATAATCTAAGGGTATAGGTTTCAATTTGTATTTGCAATCGAATCCATGCTAGGTGGTATTCTGTTTTCTAAAAACTTAAAAAAATCGACCATTTAAGACTCCAAGCTGTTTATGATCATCATCAGGAGTTGGTTCAGGGGAATCTCTGCTCGTACATGATATTTTTGTATTTTCATAGTGACATAGTCATAATTTAGGTGAGAGTTGAGGAGGCAGTTGTAATAAATACTTTAGTCTAAGAGTTTAGGTGTCAATTTGTATTTGCGATAGAATCCATGCTAGGTAAGTTTACGAACTGGCAACAAACTTTGTAGAATATTCAAGCAAAACTAATGCTGCTAGATAAGAGGTCAGGTTCAGAAGTGGTGAATATCAAGGAGGAAAACGAGATGGAAATGGGAGATGACCAGAACTGGGTGAGTGGCAATGGCGAGTGGCTGGTCCCTCTATCCAGGGACTGAAGAACATGGACTCTCAAAAAAGTCTACAGATCAATGAGATTTACACTGCCATCTTTGGAGGCTATCAGCATTACTGTACTCACGTCCCAGTGGCCGCCCAATTCCGGTTTTTCTTACGTGTTCAACATGGAAGAGATTGAGCTCTTGAAGGTACAACTCCCATAGAGGCCTCGCCTGGTGAATGGGAAATATCATTAGGACGTCATAGCGGTATTCGGCAATGTAATCACATTCATTAAATGCCTTGATGAAAAGGAATGGGTAATATTGGTGATGACTACCTGCAGCCTGAGAAGTATGTCAACGCCGTATTCACCTATGGCTCCTATTGGTCTGACACACCGTATCACATTTACAAGGTCACTGAACCTGGTGGTGTCGTGCGTGTTTGGGAGCCGTTCACCTAGGGTGAGTCATGTTGTCATATAGCATGTAAAATTCCATTCAAAATTGCACTTCAAGCTTTGTTAGCAACCATCGTACTGATTGTAAGTAAGACACAGGTACACACGCAGCCCTGCATGTCATTCCAGCTCTAGTTATTGAAGATGCCGGTGTAGTAGTAGATGCTGATCTTGGATCACAATGCTGGTTTCTGCCACCTCTCAGAGCCGACGAGAAACTGGATGCTGAACTCATGTGGATTCATATAAGAGGAGCATTAAGCAACGTTCGTGATACAATAGAGCATATGGGGACACTACTATTCATATCCATCACAAAGGTCTCACATTTCTCGAGGTCCGCAAGTCCATACCAAGACCTAGTAGAACAAGTCTGGAGAAGAGTCGACAATCTGAAGGGATAATTTGCATTTCTTGGGATCAACTACCCTTTCTTCCTTGGAGCCCCTGGAGTTGTTGAACCTGTAACTTCTCAGGAAGCCCCAACTCCCGCTGCTGGTGGTGAAGGTGGTGGTGGTGGAGCTAACGAAGAAGTAGCTGATGCTGCTGCTAGTGGAGCCGACGAAATACTTGCTATTGGTGCCGACGGCGAACAGCCTGAGGTTGCTACCGGAGTCCAGAAGAACATGCTACTATTATTGCTGAGGTGACATCACGTCCAGTGTTCAAAGAAGACTCTGTGTTTTTTGCACACTCTCCTTCCTGTCATATTGATCCTCCAGATCTGACCTAGTGCCGAATGCACGTATAGGGGGGGCCTTCCATTAGCTCATCAGTGGGGTCGTACTACTTGATAGGGCATGATTGTAGCATTTCAGAACATAGTCACTGATGATGTCTCACACTCCCATTTTGGCTCGGTGGTGGGCACTAAGGTAATACGGCCTCAACTCATACATAGATCACATACATCACACACGACGTTTTTTACCTAGGTTCAGGTCGCTATTCGGCCAACAACCCTACGTCCTTCCTTGGTGGATTATCTTGTTGAGATTTTACAACGAGATCAACAATCTAGTGTCGGGGAGCCGCTTTAAACTAGATTATACACTTCTAGGGCTTCCTCTTTCAATCTATCTCACATTATCTCCACGAGAGTGTCTCGTCTATAGCTCTTCTCTCGTTCTCCTCTCAAACTCTTTCACAACTATTCTCCAACTATCTCTCTCTCTCTCTCGACACTACTAGATGTACCAAGTGTGCCTCTCTCAACCTTCTCTTTAAAACCTCTGTCCAGCGTCTCTCTCAAACCTCTTTTGAAAACCTCCTCTCCAAAACTCCCTTACCCTTTACCGTGGCCAAGTCCCTCCTATTATACAGCAGGGGGTACCACTGTGGTCGGTGCGCATGCGCCTTCCTATCGTTCCCGAGATCTACTGCTGCCATGCCACGTGGAACGACAACAGATGGGTGGGTGCTGCTGACCACTCCTGGTTGTGGGTGGTGCCATTGGCCACTCCTTGGCCACGGGAGGTAGTGCACAACAATTGATAGTGAGTGGGTAACACAGGGCGCGTGTTGTCATATTAGGACTGCAGCGCCTGTGCTTCCTCTAATGCCCTGCATAGGCGCAAGGATAGGGGCGACTCTTGTCTCACATGCCGTCCCACATGCTGTCATTTACGCGGACCTTACTGACTCATGTTCCCTGGCCGCATCTGGCCCTGGAGGAGTCTCCCCAATGACGATGTCATGGAGAAGCGAGTAAGCATACCCTCCAACGTTACTTATGTGTTTCATGACCCTGCTCCCAGGCTTGTACTCCTCTTCATAGGGACGACCTTGCCGGGTGGCTAGTTCCTTCCCACACGCCAAGGCACAATGCGAGGGTCCCCTTTCCTATTGCACCGACAGAAGCCCCCGGGAAAGGCCAGATGATGCTCCTGCTCTGCCTCCTTCTTCCTGTGAGTTGCTTCGGATGGCCTGGACACTGTTTCCAGGATTCGCCCTACAACGACGCATGGGCCCAACTCATCGACACCCGCACACGATGTGTCCACTTACACGCTCCAACCTACCTCGTGCTGGTGTGTGCACGCACGTGCACTCGAGCAACGTGTGGAAACGAAGTATCACGTCAAGTCCCATCTTGACTTCTATAGTCCGGCCGCATTAACTATGGTTTCTTCGATTCCTACAAAAAGATTCATAACAGAAGTAGGGAGTGGGGCGGTTCCCCACCTGGCTCGTGTCGTAGAAGCGACACGACGCCCGTCCTTCCTTATGAAAAATTGGCGATGCAAAGGGGAGGAATCAACAGTTCCCCTCCTTGCCCGCTGCATCCTTCCTCCCATGACACACCATTTGTTTGAGATCCCATGACACCCATGGCTTGCAAGGAGAGAAATAAGGTCGTAGTGGTGGCAGCTCATCAAGCGAAGGCCTTGATGGCGGAGCGGTGCACCTGGGAGGCATTCCTCAAATCCTCTCTATTCGCGGAAGCCGTGGCATCGTGGGGACGCTACACCGCGTCTCAACACATAGATCACGGGGTCTCCAAACTCTTGCCCCCGCTAGCGGAGGCCGACCACTAGGACCCATAAATGCATGTGCCGATCTTCATGAGACACTTGCTGGCCAAGGTGGTTCCACCGATATCAGTGTTTGTACACACCGTGCTCACGGTGTATGTCCTTCAACTGGCACACTTGCACCCATTGGTGGTGGTTCAACTTGCCATCTTCCAATGGATTTGTGAGAGCTTCATCAGCGTGATGCCATCGATCACGCTCTTCTACCAATACTTCTACCCCGAGATTCTCCCAGAGACACGGTATCAGGGGCGGTGGTATCAGCGTGCTTCATCGCCGCCACGAGGAGTTCAAGTACCGCTACCTCAAGCAGTAAGATAAGGCATGGTCGATGTTCCGCCATGCATGGTGCTTCATCAGGTTTCCCTTGCCGGAGGATTGCAAGATGGCCCTAGAGGCGCCTCCTAAGCCACTCGACACTTTGCTCGATTCTGGTGAGGATACCCAAAAGCTCCTCCCGGTGTTCAGGAGTATCGACAATCTTGCCGACGGTGGTCTCACCCCCGTCCACGTGGTATCCCTATTCCTCGACTACATCATGCTGCTGATCATGTCGCGCTCCCACCCCGCGTGGCTACACGAGGGGGACAAAGACACCACACATATGCACGTCCATGATGGCACCGATCTTCTCCCTGAGGAGGACGGAGTTTCAACATGTAGGCTACTCGGGCTTTACTTGAGCTATCCTTACCCCATGCCTATGATGTTCCAACATCCAAACCTGGACAAGTACATGTCGAGGATGCCTGAATGCAATGAGTGGGGCTCTTCCAACCTGTGGTGGCCCCCGAAAGGTACCATGATATTCATTGTGGTGCAGCAGAACCGGCAGAAGCCGAGTCACTTGTGCCAGCCCGACAGCCCCTAGGAGGCAAAAACAAGCTCCGGCCCATAGGGAGCCAAACCTTAAGGGCAAAGGCCCAAAGTATCCTGAAATCCTAGGATGAGGAGGATACCATCCCGCTATCCATCTGTAGACAACGACAGGTTGTCCCTCCTCAACCAAGTCTAGCACCACAAGTGAGCGGGTGATGTTTGCAAGTGCACAGATCGTTTGGAGCTAGTTTCGAAGTATAGATATCGATCCCACAGGGAGCCCAAAGGTAAGTGTTTTTGAATGAAGTCTCTGTCACACTCAAAGTTGTCACCGGTCTTCGAGTGAATTGACTCCAAGTGTGGAAATAAGAATGGAATTTGGATTAAACTGGATGTATTTAAATAAAACTAAAATGTAAACTTCAGGAATAAAAAGCTTAAAAGTAAAGAATGATTCGATTGTTTGTGGTTTTCTTTAGGTAACAAAGAAGGCGTGGGGAGATACAGTTCATGGTGATAGTGAATGTTCTAGGTGGACGAATGATAAGTGTAACAATTATAATCTTATAAGTATATTTGTAGGCGAGCAACCCATAATTAGTCAGAACTCCTCTTTGGAGATTTCATCCCAACGTCAATAATCGTACAAGTCTGCTACCAAAACCATGGTCAGTCACTAGACGATTAAGATCCCTTAGGTTGCTTAGCAATTAAGCTCCTTCAATCAGAATAATGCAATAAGCACAGTGGTTCCTCATGATCCTCAAGTAAAACTAGTTTCCCATTGATATCCCCGTGTCACTCAGGGGTCACCGGCCTGCTAGCAAACAAGATCCTATCTAGGTAGAACAAAGCATAATGTTGTATGGGCCCTTAATTGGACAACAAGCATTAGGCATCCCATAGATAGTCAAGCACAAATAATATAATAATTAAAATCAATCACAAACTAATGGAAAATATATGGAGGCACATCACATCTCATCAATCCCTTACATCTCCCATGCCCAAGGAACTTACTCACACATGAGAGATGAAAGCATCATAGATATAATTAAATAAAGGGAGTTCTTCTCGATATTACCATGGAGATCCACAATAAGAATAGAAAAGTAATCCAACACAATTCAAGATAGGGAGAAACAATCTCAAACCCTAATCTTACAAAGTGAAGATCTCCCTCTCAACTACAACTAATGGCTATGAGCACTACAAGGAAAGTTTCCTTCCGCAACGAATTGGCCCGACGGTCATCGTAGAAGGTGCATCTTCTGTGACAAAATTCTCGGCTCAGCCGTGGCCGATGGAAAACTTTTTTTTCGGTTTAGCAGCCCTCTACTACGACAGATCTACTAAAAACATGGAGGAAGCTCGGCTGGCGTGTGGAAGAAGCAAGATTTTTGTTTCCTCGTGCGATGTTGACTCGCCGAAGTCTTTTGAAGCGTGTGGGTCCTGGACGTCAGTGTCTCTAGTGGACCATACTTTTCGGTCGTGCCTCCCTTATTTGAACTCGATAACGTAGCTCGAGGTGTCTGCCGTTTGTTCAGGATGCTAGGTCCCACATGTCAGCCTCTCAATAGAAGGATCATGTGTATGATGGAATTTGTTTCCTTCGTTCGTGCTACCCTGTTCTGAAGTTGATAGCGCTGCTCGATGCATCTACCGTCTAATCAACCTCATGGGACCCACATGTCATCCTCTCATTAGAAGAAACGTGTGTATGATGGAATTTTTCCTTCGCTGGCACTACCCCGTTCTGAGTTGATAGCGCTGCTCGACGCATCTACCGTTTAACCAACCTCCTGAGCCCCACATGTCATCCTCTCATTAGAAGAAACGTGTGTATGATGGATTTTTTTTCCTTCGCTCGAGCTACCCTGTTCCGAACTTGATACCAATATTCGATGCATCTACCGTTTAATCACGACGCTGGGCCTCACATGTCATCCTATCATTAGAAGAAACATGTGTATGATGGATTTTTTACCCTCTATCGTGCCTTCGTGTTCCGAACTTGATAGCATTGCTGGCTGCTTCAGCCGTTTATACAGGCTGGTGGGCCCGACATGTCAGCCTCACATTAGAAGAATCGTGGGTATGATGGAATTTTTTTCTTCTCTAGTGCTACCCTGTTCCGAATTAGATAGCGTTGCTCGACGAATCTGCCATTTCCTCACGCTGCTGGGTCCCCCATTTCAGCCTCACATTAAAAGAAACGTGTACATGCTGAACTTTTTTCTCGCTCGCGCCTCCTTATTTCGAACTGGCTACATTGCTCGATGGAGCATCTATATAAGGTCGCGTTGTTGTGTCCCACATGTTTGCCTCTCTATAAATGAAACATGCGTATGATGGGACTTTTTTTGGCCATGTCCGCTGTTTTGACCTTGGGAACTTGCTGGGTCCCAGATGTCAACCACCTCTGTGCAGGAAATGTGTCTATGTCGGGTCCCAGCTGACAACCTCTATTTGAAAGAAACGTGTATGTTGGACTATTTTTTCGGGTCTCAGATGTCAGCCTCAGAGTACAAAAAAGGCTCATAAAGGCCGAATTAAAACGATTCTAGGCTATACTAGGGGCGGATGCCCTATTCGTCGTGGCTTATATTCCATGGGATCACTCCTAAGTTGAATGGGCTATGGTCGGTGGCCATAAGAGCACGAAAAGGCCGAATTTGAAGGTACTGGGCTATGCTTGGGCTGATAGGCTAATTTCATGGGCTATGCTTGGGCCTACTGGGTCCGACATGTCAGCTTCTCTGTAAGTGCAACGTGTGTATGATGGACTTTTTTTCGGCCGCGTCCGCTATTTTCACCATGGTAACCGTGTATGGTCTTACTGCTGGGGCCCTTATGTCAGCCTCTCTGGCATGTTCTGGATTGTGGGTCCCCGATGCAGCCTTGTATGTTCTGTCTGGTGGGTCCCCGATACGAGCCTCTCTGTACAAGTATTTAAACTTTTGTTTCGAACCCACCCTCAAAACAAAGTCCAGGGACGCTGCATGCTGGTGGGTCCGTGATGTTAGCCTCTCTATAATGCGATATTGCTAGAAGAAAAAATTGTAAATCCAAGATATGATTCGAACAAAAGACCTTCAAATCAAATAAACATAAACTGAGTGTGTTGGCACTACAACAAAAATATTTATAGAATAAATATCATTAAACTTTTATTTGTACTACAATTTATGTATTAGTTTTCTTAAAAATATTTTGTGTGACTATGTTTATCTCTTTTAAAATATAAAAGGGTTGCGCTCCTGGCATATCAATTTATAAAATGCCACATAATGGAGTATTTTCTTAAAAACATGGGTAGGCAGAGTTTTTTTGAGAGGTGGGGGGCAATGCCCAAAAGGCCAAATTAAAAAGAGTTCGGCTATTCTACATAGGCTGCTCTACGTGGGTTATACTCTGTAATGCAGGCTCCATGGGCTTCACTCTCAAATTTTAGTGGGCTATGCTCAGCAGTCCCCTGACCCCTAAAAGGCTGAATTAATATGTTCTCGGCTATGCACCATGGGCTCCTTTCTCAAATTTCACTAGGCCGTGGCCAGCTGTCCCCTGACCGCGAAAAGACCGAACAAAAATCTTCTGGGCTAAAGAGGGGCCGAATGAGCTATGGAGTACTAGATGTCTTCTCCTGGTTAATAAAAATTGCATTGTGATGTGCTCGGCCAGATTCGAAACAAAGACCTCAGAGAGGGAGGGGGAAAGCGATAATTCTTTTTGGCAGCTATTCATATCAAAATTTAGCAGTACAGAATAAGGTAGAAAAATTATCAACTGATTCAAAGTTCATATTCAGGAGCACTTGACCAATTCAGTAGCATTTCAAAAGTGACCAATTCAGCAATACAGACAATGAAATACAAATAACAGTATAGAGAGAACCAATTTTTGTTTTAGCTCTAAAAACCTTGTCGCGCGATCAGTTTGTCGTTTTCACCAATAACACTCGACCATTGGAGCATGCAAAACTGACGATCAAGTCTGCTTTGAGTACCTTAATTCTCACATGAATGCTGGTCTGACCCCTATATGCAACCCAAAATTCCCAAGTCTCATCTAAATTGTGACACGGCCATGCACAAGGGAGACGAGAACTCGTCTGTTTCACTTTCAGCAGCACATGACAGATTCAGCAGCAATTTAAAGTGACCGATTCAACGGTGGCAGAAAATGTCCAAAAGATTTGACAGTTTCAGCAATGACGACATTGAAATTCAATGGATGTACAGTAATGTGGCAAAGCCAAGTTCCAAAAGGAAAGCGTGACCATGCATTTTCTCTAGTCGATCTGAATAAGTCCAAGTATATAGGTATTACTACAAAATAGATTAGTAATAGCTGAACTCCATACAAAATACTTAGTAGAAGTGTAGACCTACAAGCTTACACTAAGCTAGGAACCACTACATGTCCCATCATACGTACTCGAAGAAAAGAGAATGCTTCAGCGTGTCAAAGTGCTGACCGGGCTGCACCCTTGATTTCCTGCCTGGGACGCGTCTCTCGTTTCATTGTCGCCTGTTGGCCTCTAGGTCAACAACATACATGTAAAATTCATATGACAAACAAGGAAGTTCGGGATCCTTAATTTCGGAAATTCCAATTATGAAGGGAATCTGCCACCAAGATAAACTAGCTAATTAATACAACATTACATACACTCATAGTAGGATCATCACAAGAGGATTAAGATGTGATATCTCACCGGTGAATCTTGTCCGACTACAGGTTTAGTAGTATGCCAGTAAAGACGCGACTTGGATAGAAAATACATGAGCACTTCTTGCGCAGCGTTGGCCTAATCATTGTTTCGGGTGACCTCTTTACTACAACCTGATTGAAACTAGCGAACAAGACCAACGACCAAAACCTCACCTCATACCACGGAGATTCGCACGCCGCCGACCTGACCGGCCTGACGAACAAGAGCAAGTCCATGCTATGCCCGTCAATTAGGGTGACGAACAGCTTGCCCTCCTTTTAGATGCCGATGACCTTAGCTCTGAGCGAGCCCGGTGCACGAACCGACACAGACGGGTCCCATTTTTTGGGGCTGTATCTAGGAACTGTCATCGAGTGGGCAGATATGAGGTGCTTGACGAACACTTTCTTGTTACCGGTGAACTCGCATCCTGGCTCCTTGCAGACACACTGGCGGTAGTTGCACGTGATCTTGTGGTCGTAGACATCCTTGTAGGAGACCAAAGTCCAGCAGATGTCGTTGGGGCATCTACTACCTTTTCCGCCAGCGACTTGGCGGTATAGCTCCTTGGAGCATGCGGCCAGCCGGACGGTGCTGGTAGTTTCCAGACGCTTAGCTATTTCATTGAAGACGTCATCCCCGACATTCATCCAAATGTTGTTCAGCCGGTTGTGCCTCGAATCGAAAGACATCACGTCCGAATGATTGGGGGCAAGGCCAGATCTGTGTATGACTGTTGGGCTTATTTGGAGGAGAGGGGTGGCGGCCTGGAAGGATCGATATAGCGGGTGAGATGGCGAGAAAATGTGTGAAGTGCGCGCTAGAGAAGATCCAAATGTGGCCTCTCGGAGTTGGGAATGTCTCTTAAGGAGGGGGTTTTGCCGTGCTCCTATGGTTGTCTTCTGCCTGGCATACTGCATCAAGCTTGCCGACTAGAGTTATGGAGTAGGGAGTACTACTATAGGTACTCTAGACTGGCACGCTACCATGGAGTGTTCTCTCATCACATCTTAGTTATTAGAACTGAGAGATGACTTATTTACTGCTTCCATTTTATACTACTCTCTCCAGTTCGTATTCTAATGGCCTCAACTTTTTCTAGATTCACATCAGTTAGACAGAGTAATTGTAAGTTGAGTCACTTCCGATTTTCGGTACTTCATAGTGCGTACCAAAATACCAAGATGTTGAACCTCATATGAACTTTCTAGAAAGGTACCCTTTTGCAAAGATTGGCAAGCCTGCTAAAATTGCTGAAACTTCTAGAAAGGCAAGAACCCACGGCCTAAATTGCATCATGCTTGGTGAAATAACGACAGGTTCCGAGTTCATATTCAGCAGCATTTCAAAGTGACCGATTCTGCAATTCAGACTCTAAAATTCAATAGCAGGACAGCGAGAATCAATTCTTGTTTCAGCACTAAAAACCTTGGTGCGGGATCAGTCGATTTTCTCTGAACACACTCGATCAGCGGAGCTAGCGAAACTGACCATCAAGCCTGCTTTTCTATGCATACTTTCTACTCACATCAATGAGTCAATGACTGTGTGACCCACATATGCAAACCAAAATGCCCCAAGCCTAATCTAGATTGTGACAAGGCCATGTTTCAAAAGAACAGTAAGACTATCTTCTGCCCTTGATCTAAAAAAGTATTAGTACATCAGTATTAGTTCTACAAGATACTTTTGTACTGTAATAAAAACGACAGAACATTTGAAAGGTTCACTACCATTTGAAAGATTCAGCAACATTGAATAAAACAGAAAAATATCAATAGATTCCAAACACATAATCAGCGGCACTTGACAGATTCAACAACATTTCAAAGTGACCGATTTAGCGGTACAGATAATGACGAAAAGTATTGACAGATTTAACAATGCAGACACTAAAATCCAATAGATGTAGCAACGCCATAATTCAAAAGGACAGAGAGAACATATTCTGGCCATGTTCCAAAATAAGAGCACGACCATCTACTGGTCTTGATCTAAACAAGTACCAATACAACACTATTAGTTTTAAAAAATATTTTAGTAATAGCAACAACAGAACGTTCGACAGATTCAATGGCACTTGAAATATTCAACAGTACTGAATAAGACAGAAAAATACCATTAGATTCCCAGTTCATAATAAGCGGCACTTGACGGATTTAGCACCATTTCAAAGTGACCGATTTAGCAGTACAGATAATGACCAAAGGAATTGACAGATTCAGCAATGCAGACATTAAAATTCGGTAGATGTAGCAAGGCCATGATTCAAAAGGAAAGAGAGACCTTATTGTGCACTAGATCCGTCGGTCTGAACAAGTACCAGTACATAGGTATTACTCCTACTACAAAATGGATGAGCAGTAATAGAACTCCATACAAAAGACTCAGAACTACCTTAAGATAGGAGCCACATGTCCCAAAATGGTAAGAAAAATCCGATCCAAAATGGTAAGAAAAATCAGATCGAGGAGTACATGTGTTCAAGTTAGGATCATCACAAGAAGATAAAGATGGGTTAATCTCTAAGAAATAGGGATGCAGAAGTGGGACAAATGGGATAGGTGCGATCCTTAATTTTAGACCCCTAGACTAACTCTAAACTAAGTGGGAGAAGTGGGATAAGAAGGATTTAACAAATCTCACTTATCCCAGTTATCCACTTAGTTTAGAGTTAGTTTAGAAGTCTCCCACATATCCCACCTCTACATCTACGGTAATAATCTTATCGATACAAAGCTTGTATTCCACGGTGAACTCCGATGGTCGATTCTGACGACGAGCGACCAAAATAGACCGACAAACCGACAAAGAGCAAGTGGATTTAGAATTCGCATAGCATACCTTCTCATACAAGCCATTTGGATGTGCAGAGCTCAACTTCACAATGAACTGCGGCGACACGCGCACCGCCGGCTGATGACCCACAAGTATAGGGGGTGTATCGCAGTATTTTCGAGGCAAGTGAAACCCAATTTATTGATTCAACACAAGGTGAGCCAAAGAATATTTATAAGCCTTAACAACTGAGTTGTCAATTCAGCTGCACCTGGAAACAATCTTGCTCATAGCAGTTTATCAGTAGCAACAGTTTTGTAGTAGCAATAGCAAAGTAATAGCAGTAGTAAAAGTAAAGACAGTAGTAACAATTGCAGTAAACAGTAGGATTAAAGCATGGTAGGCATAGCAATAGATGGACGGGTGCTGCATGGACAGACAATTCATATAGCAATCAAGAAATAGGGCATTTGCAGATAATTAATATAAAGCATCCAAGTACTAAAGAATCATAGGCATGTGTTCCATATATAGTCATACGTGCTCGCAATGAGAACTTGCACAACATCTTTTGTCGTGCCAGCCCGTTTGTAGCGGGGCTTCAAGGGAACTACTAGCAATTAAGGTGCTCCTTTTATAGAGCACCAGAGCAAAACATTAATACTCCATGAACACATGTGATCCTCACATCAAAGCCATTCCCTCCGGTTATCCCGATTATTGTCACTTCGGGGCCTTTGGTTCCGGACAACAATATGTGTATACAACTTGCAGGTAAGACCATACACAATACTATCATAATGAATCAATAACATGTTCAGATCTGAAATGATGGCACTCGGGCCCTAGTGACAAGCATTAAGCATAACAAGTTGCAACAAAGTCAAAAAGCACTAATAATAGATACTAGGCACCATGCCCTAACAATCTGATGCCATTACATGAACGATCTCATCCAATCCCTACCATCCCCATAGCCTACAGCGGGGGATTACTCACTCATGGATGGGGAATCATGGATGGTCGATGGAGAAGCGATGGTGATGATGATGGTGATGATCTCCTCCAATTCCCCGTCCTAGCAGGGTGCCATAATGGAGTTTCTGGTTCTAAATCACGGAATCTGGTGGTGGCAGCACAGCAGAACTCTTTCTAGAAAAACATCGACCCCCCTGGGTTTTTAGGGCAGGAGGCATCTTATAGGCGAAGAGGGAGGCCATGGGGGTGACCGAGGCGGCCACACCACCCCTTGGCGCGGCCAGGCCTAGCCTAGCTCCGTGAGTCTTCTGGTGAAATAGGATCTTTGGCATATTTTCCGGGATTTTTCCTGATAGTTGATTTTGTGCACAAAAACTAGACCCCAAGGTAATTCTGCTGAAAACAGCGTCAGTCCATGTTAGTTGTATTCAAATCACACAAGTTTAGAAGAAAAACATAGCAAAAGTGTTTGATAAAGTAGATACATTTTGGACGTATCAACTCCCCCAAGCTTAGCTTATTGCTTATCCTCAAGCAATTCAGTTGAAAACTGAGTGCGATAAAATAAACGTTCACAAACACATTTGCCTCATATGATGTATATATTCTCAGCATATGATCAAGTACTTAGACAACTCATAATGAAGAGTATGCAAATAAGTTTACTTAATAGTCATTGCAAGCTATGAAGAGATTCCAACTCAAAAAGAATAAATAGCATGAAGCATAAACATAAGCAACATTGCAATGCTCATAAAGAGATATGATAGAGTGGTATCCCGCTTGCCTTTGCTTGTAGAGCAAACATAAATGCCAAGGCACCTCTAAAATTCAAGTGGAGACTAGAAGTAAAGATATCAAAGATACAAGCATCAAAGTCATGAAACAATTAATCCAAATTTTGAGACAAGCATATTACACTAAGAATGACAACTATGCTCTCAAGAAAGTGCTCATAGAATATGTGGTGACTCAACAAGGAAGTGAAAAGGTTTTGAAAAGTTTGAAAGGCTTCCAAATGCTGAAAGTATGGTACTCGTTAGCTTTGAGCTCTGATTTCCCCTATCATAAGCATCTTTAAATGGTTAAGGTGAAAGTGAGGTCCAATACGAGTTATATGCTTGACAGACCATAAACTGGAAATCTCATGTCCCTTGAGTACGAGGGCTGCTCCTCATGCTACTCAACTTTAGTTACCGGTAAGTTCTTGTCATAGTAAATACATGCGTATCATAGAGAACCTCCAACGGGGTACCCCTTGCCCGATGATATGGAAGAATCCCCATACCAAAATTATAAGGCAAGCAGACAATGAGCATCTCAACAATATACTTATTTACCATGAGAAAATGGTGCTTTTTTCTCTCTTTCCTCTTTTCTCATCTCCTTTTTTTATTTTTCTCAATAACTATCTCTCTCTTTTTTTATAAGAAGAATGCTTCCTAGATTGCTCATTATGGTTATGTTGCAGGTTTCCACCATGATTAGGCATGGATTAGACCAGCCGCCCAGGCGTTTCTCTAACACACATACATAACTCCATGGACTTACAAGCTCCCCTTTTATTTCACACTGACGACATCCGTAAACAAAAGAGCATGATATCAAATGGGTATATATTTATAGGTGTTGAAAGCATTCCCCATGATAGCACGGTTCTGCTAATCCCCAGCCTATAATTTGCAAGCATATAACTTTCATGGACAGTCACAATGGTTCAGGTTTATTAAGTGCAAGAAATAAAGTGTGCCATCAAGTTCGTGAGAGCTTTACTAACTAACTTTCTCATAATAAGCAAACATTTTATTTGGAAGAAAACAAGGCATACTGAATATGCACGCAATAGAAAATGATGCTAATAGGTATGTATGGTGGACACTTTTGGCAATATTGGTTTTGGGGAGTTGGAAACACGAGTAGAGCTCATACTCAGTGCAAGTGAAGGCTAGCAATAGTAAGGGAGCGACAAACGAGAGAGCAATAACTGTCATAATCATGCTTGCAACAAAACATGACTAATCATGGCATGAAAGTGATTCAAGACCCCTGAGGCAAAATAATTCATCGAGGCTTAACTGATTATCGTTTCAGTCATATGCATGCGTGAGCATGTGCCAAGTTAATTCAAGTGAAACATGCAGAAAAGGATACCACAGTGTCATACCAAGTTATGAATAGAGAAATGCAAGCAAACATTCATATGGCATGCTACAAACCATTAGCAAGCTGGAGCTAATCATAAGAAAGCAAGAACTACTAAGCATCCATAAATAACATACACCTTACATGAACAGACTAAGCATGCCCACAATGATGAGTATATGTACAAAAATGAAAACAAATAGAGTTCATTACCAGCCTCTTACCACACCTCAAGTTGTCATTAATCTTCATTATAGCCCTTCACTTATGTGGCTTGAATAATAACATGAAACCAAACTCCACTGAGGACTGCTGAACCCTGCAACGAACTTCACAAAACCAAAGAAGAACAACAAATATTTTTTATTTTTTTTATTTTTAAAGGCAAGATCAAAAAGGAGGAACAAGCAAAGCAAAATCTTTTTGGGTTTTTCGAATAGTCTAAACAAAGCAAAAAGGAAGAAGCAAACCAAGGCAAAAAGAAAAAGAAGCAAACAAAGAGAAACTGCGAAAATATTTTTGGTCTTTTTGTGTTTTGGAAAGCAAAAGAAAGCGAAACATGGATATACAAAGTACCGACTAAACATGGTAAGGAGATGAGTGTGGTGTCAGTGTACCTCCCCCAAGCTTAGGCTTTTGGCTAAGTGGGTATCAATCCCAAGCTGGCCAAGATGGAGCACGTCCATAGTACGGCGAGGAGGTACCCTCATCCTGGTACGAGCTCGAGGACGCCCCAGCGTAGTGCGCAGAATAGTCGTAAGAGGGCACATCCCCCTAGTGCTGCCCATGGAAACCAAGCAAGCGGAGCTTCTCATCCACCTCCTCCTTGGAACGCGACCATGGCCTCCTGTAAATACTGAACAAAGTGGATTGTGGCAAAGGAATTTCCCTCTCGTCTCCGTCAGTAAACAACATCCTGTATACTAAACCCTCCGTACTAGAGTCAACAGTGACAAAGTGACATGTTTTCATAGCAGCAAGATCAAGACTTTCTAGTGTTAACACAATATCATTATGATCCACAGAAAGTTCTAAAGCAGCAACCATACGTGAGGCAATAATGCTCCAATAAATAGGTCCTCTAGTGGCTAGGTGACGAGCAATGAGAGAGCGAAGATTATACTTGGTATCATTATTAAGTGCAACAGCGAGGAAGGCCAAATGATAATTAGAAATATTAGTAGTGTTCTCCCTACCAAGAATGCTAGTGGCAAGATAATAAGCAAAATATCTAAGAGCTGGGAGTTGAATGTTCCCTATCTTCCCGCGCTGAGCCACACGGTCATTGTCATCTGTCACACTTTGGTAGAGCTCCAGCAAATCAGCAGGTCGACCTTGGATATTCTTCACTGTCCTAGTCATGCCTATGTCTACAGTGCTACAAAATCTTTCCAAGGGCATGGTAATAGGCAGATTATAAATCTTGAACGAAACAGTTGACTGATAAGGGGTGTTAGCAAAAACGAAACTCTCAACGAAAGTTTTGGTGAGCATGGCATATTGCTCACTCTCATCTTCCATATAGGTGGTCAGCCCAACCCTCTGAACAAGAAGTAAGAACTCATCAAGGATCCCTGTAGGTTGCAAAAAGGTAAAATAAGGGAAGGTAGATGGGTGAGCATCTCCCTCATCTCCTTCATTTCGAAAGCGTGGTGCAATAAGATATTCATTATATGAAGGCCTAAACTAAGAGGATGATCTTGAAGGCCTTGCCCTCATGGGTGTGTCCCTCTGAAATATTTCTCCAAAAGTGTGGTTGTTCATCTTTGACATTCTGAAATTTAAACATCCATTATACAAGTGATTGGAAAGTGATACATAATGAAGGGAACTACTTATAGGAACTTGCAAGAAGCCTAAACATGCATCAAAACAATATCTCTAAGCATTGAACAAGCTTACAAGCTCACATAACTTGTCACCTACAGTAGCAAAATACTCAAGATATAAACCACTAAACACAAATCTACTTGGACAAGCGGAGCAGTCACATACCGGAGAACAAAGGCTCCAAATTTCAGCAACAAAGATGGTCTGAGCAAGGAGATCGAAAAAATCACGAGCAAGAACAACAAGAACGCGAGTTTGAGCAATGAACTGGTGTTTTCTTAGGAGAGAGAGGGAAGTGGCAAGTGAGAGAGTGAGTGGAGGGCCAGTGGTGCCCCACACCATGGCTAGGCGCGCCCCTGGGGTGGTCGCACCACCAGGTGGTGTGCCTGCCTGGTGGGCCCCCTGGTACTCTCCACGCACTTCTCTGCCGCTTTTTTCACATAAAAATTTAGTATGAATTTTCTGGAATTTTTCGAGACACTTTATTTTTTTTAGCAATTTTCAGGTATTGATGAATGATTTTCTGACAGAAAGATTTTTTCGGAAAGATGCAAAAGCAAAACAAAACTAAAACTTCAGAAGTTCTAAGACACTCTAATATGGAAGCAACTAACAACAGAAAAGTAAACTAAGTGAAAGCAAAAACTAAAATGGATAAAAATAAAAGTAAGCAAAGATAATCATGGTGAAAACATTGTTTTGTTCATTAAAATCCCTTTATTAACAAGGTTGATTAGGTCTTGTTACCAAAACAGTTTTATATGCAACAAAACTTTGTATTCCACTAATGATTATGTTACCTCAGCCTTGATAGAAATGGTCCCAATCATAATAGTTTCATATTTTTCTCATGGTATGGGACAATATATTTCTCCAACTTGGATGCCCTCAACATGTTCAATTGAATTTAAACCATAAGTCATATCAATCTTCTTGGGGAAATAGACAGTATGCTCCTTGTCATTAACACTAGAAGTCAGCTTTCCTTGATTTCAATTAATAACAACTCTAGCAGTATTAAGAAAAGGTCTCCCAAGAATAATAGACATATTGTCATCTTCAGGCATTTCAAGCACAACAAAATCAGTTAATATCAAGCAATTATGAGCAACTTGAACAGGTACATCATCACATATACCAACAGGAATAGTAGTAGATTTATTAGCCATTTGCAAAGATATATCAGTTGGTATTAGTTTTTCCAATTGAAGTCTCTTATAGAGGGAAAGAGGCATAACACTAACTCCTGCTCCCAAATCACACAAAGCAGTTCTAACATAACTACTTTTAATAGAGCATGGAATAGTTGGAATCCCTGGGTCTCCAAGTTTCTTTGGAACCTTACCATTAAAGGAATAATTAGCAAGCAAAGTAGAAATTTCTTCATTAGGGATCTTCCTTTTATTAGAGACAATATCCTTCATATACTTTGAATAAGGAGGCAATTTAATATCATCAGTCAAAGGTATTTGCAAAAATAAAGGTTTCATCCACTCACAAAACTTATTATAGTGTTCGTCTTCCTTTGACTTGTGTTTCTTATCAGGGAAATGCATAGGTTTTTAGACCCAAGGCTATCTTTCACTACCATGTTTCTTAGCAACAAAATCTTCTTTAGTGTATTTGGTATTCTTAGTGTGTCTTTCCGGTTCGTCTTCAACTTTTTCTTTATCAGGAGCACCATTTTCCTCTCTACCACTTTCAGTTTCAGCATCAGAGACAGATATACTCTTAGGATCTTTAGCAGGTTCAGAAGGTTCTACAATAGTTTTATGTTTCTTTTTTCCTTTTCTTAGGAGTAGTACCGCGATTTTCAGTTTGTTGAGAATCCTACTCAATTCTTTTAGGATGCCCCTCAGGATATAGAGGATCCTGGGTAGCAGCACCACTTCTAGTTTTAATTTCATAAGCATGTTTTTCTTTAGCAGCATTAAATAGTAAGTATTTTTGTACTTTAATAAGCTGATCAATCTGAGTTTGAATCATTTGAAAATGTTTAACATGCATAACATCATTATAGGTTCTTTCCACAATATCCTTCAACTCAACAATAGCTCTAGAGTTTTCCATTAGATGATTTTGCACCCTTTTATTAAAATTATCTTGCTTAACAATAAAAATATCAAATTCTTCTAAGCATTGATCAGGAGGTTTAGAGTAAGGAATATCACCTTCATCAAAATGTTGGAGAGAGTGTACCTCAATAGTGGATGAGTGGGGGGATTGGCTTACATGATTGTTCTATAGGAGGTAAATTCTTCATGTCTTCAGCTTTAATTCCCTTCTCCTTAAGACATTTCTTAGATTCCTTCATCACTTCATCATTTAGTTCAATAACTCCCCTCTTCTTTAGTTTTGGTGTTGGTGTAGGCTCAGGCACAGTTAACTCATGTGTAGTTGTCTCAAGTGTAGTTGGCTCAGATGAAGTCCAGTCTTCATAATTCTTGCTTATTTTATCCATTAATTCCTCAGCTTCTTTGGGAGTTCTCTTCCTGAAAACACAATCAGCAAAACTATCTAGGTATGTCCTAGATTCTTCAGTTAGTCCATTATAATATATATCAAGAACCTCATTTTTAGGTAATGGACATCCAACCTGTGCATGAATCAAAGCACAAAACCTTTCCCATGATTCAGGCAATATCTCTTTTTCTCCCTGTTTAAAATCAAAAAGTTCCTACAAAATAGCATGTCTAGCAGTAGGAGGAAAATATTTCTAAAGGAAGGTACTAATCAAGCAATCAGGGCTATCAATAGATACAGGAGGTAGATTATTAAACCAAGTTTTAGCTTCTCCTTTTAGGGAAAAAGGGAAAAATTAACAACAAAGTAGGTGCGCATCTTAATATCATCAGAAAATAAGCCACTCATGGTAGAAAGCTCAATCATATGTGCTACAACACTTTCATTCTTAGTCCCACAAAAAGGGTCTTTCTCAACAATAGTTATGTAACATAAATCAAGAGAGAAATCATAATCCTTATCTTTAATGTTTATGGGAGATGTAGCAAACTTAGCATTAGGAGATAATTTAGGTCTAACAATATATTTATCAAGAAGACTCTTAATAGCACTTTTATCATGAGTGTTTTGACATTCTTTAATAAATTCGCCGGTCATCTCTATATAGCCGTCTTGAATATCATAGCTCTCTCTAGACTCTGGTGAACTGACAGGTGTAGTAGTGTCTTCATTAAGAGTTCCAGTATTTCCAGCTATAGTTCTAGCAATCGTAGCATCTAGGAAAGGACCTAATGAACCACTTTTATCAAGCACACTAGAAGCAACATCATAAGTATCCGAAGTTTCAGATTCGGCAGTAGTAGTAGTGTGTGTAGCATGTGTATGTGGTGGTGTAAGGAGCTTACTGATAACAGATGGTGAATCAAGAGCAACAGAGGTGTTCAGAACCGTACCTCTCCTTGTAGTGGATGGTAAAATAGGGACGTTGCCATCACGAGACTTACCCATGATGGATGGATGGCAGCGAACAATAGTGCTTCCAAGTGAACTTGATAAATAGAGCTATGCTCCCTGGCAACGGTACCAAAAAATAGTCTTGATGACCCACAAGTATAGGGGGTGTATCGCATTATTTTCGAGGGAAGTGAAACCCAATTTATTGATTCGACACAAGGGCAGCCAAAGAATATTTATAACCCTTAACAACTGAGTTGTCAATTCAGCTACACCTAGAAACAATCTTGCTCACAACATCTTATCAGTAGCAACAGTTTTGTAGTATCAATAGTAAAGTAATAGCAGTAGTAAAAGTAAAGACAATAGTAACAATTGCAGTAAACAGTAGGATTAAAGCGTGGTAGGCATAGGGATAGATGGACGGGCGTTGCATGGACAAGACAATTCATATAGCAATCAAGACATAGGGCATTTGCTGATAAATAAGATAAAGCATCCAAGTACTAAACAATCATAGGCATGTGTTCCATATATAGTCATACGTGGTTTCAATGAGAACTTGCACAACATCTTTTGTCCTGCCAGCCCGTTTGTAGCGGGGCCTCAAGGGAACTACTGGCAATTAAGGTGCTCCTTTTAATAGTGCACCAAAGCAAAGCATTAACACTCCATGAACACATGTGATCCTCACATCAAAGCCATTCCCTCTGGTTATCCCGATTATTGTCACTTCAGGGCCTTTGGTTCCGGACAACAATATATGTATACAACTTGCAGGTAAGACCATAAACAATACTATCATAATGAATCAATAACATGTTCAGATCTGAAATCATGGCACTCGGGACCGAGGGGGCAATCGAGGAGGCCACACCACCCCTTGGCACGGTCAGGCCTGGCCCGCGCGACCAGGTGGTATGGGCCCCTCGTGGCCTTCCTCCGTCTCGTCTTCTGGCTCCATGAGTCTTCTGGTGAAATAGGATTTTTGGCATATTTTCTAGGATTTTTCCTGATAGTTAATTTTGTGCATAAAAACTAGACACAAGGGTAATTATGCTGAAAACAGCGTCAGTCCGTGTTAGTTGTATCCAAATCACACAAGTTTAGAGGAAAAACAATAGCAAAAGTGTTCGGGAAAGTAGATACATTTTGGACGTATCACCGGCCTGACGCACACGACAGATATCAAGATGACATCGTCGCGCCCATCGAATAGCACGTAGAACACCGTGTCATCAAACCTGATTAGCCCGATATCTACATTTTGCAAGCCCGGTGCCAGCACCGGCTTAGAGATGTACCTGCCTTTCCTACCATAGTTTAAAATGCGCAACCTCATGGTGTGGGCTTCTCTGAGGTGGGAGTGGAGCACAAACAGAATTGCGGCAAACTCACAGCCAGGCACCACGCAGTTCCATTGGACTGCATCAGCGAGCATTGAACAGGAAGACATATTTGGCTGAACAACCCATACCAATTGGGTCTGTCACCAACATAAAGTAATTAATTAGTACGACATTACATATATTCATATTAGGATCATCGCAAGAAGATTTATATATGTTAACTCACTCTTGGTTGATATTCTTGTAATCTAGGGGGAATTCCGACAACATCTTCAGAAGCTCGCAGGTAACGCCTCGGTTTCGATAGGTACGACATGAGCCCTTTCAGGGCGACTTCAGCCAACTAAGGCCTACTCGTCTGCTCAGATGTCGCTGCCGTTTCGACCGATTGGAGCTTATTCCATGACGGCATCGACCATAACATCACCTTGTACCACGGCAATTCGCACGCCGCCGACCTGACGTACCTGACGGATAGGAATATGTTTGTGGTGTACCCTCCAATTAGGGCGGCAAACTCCGTGCCCTCTTTCTCGATGCCAATGATCTCTGGTGCATGCACCCGGTTAGTCGGGTACCAGTACTTGTCGGAGTAGGTCACTTGGGGCAAATAGTACATCTTGTGGGCAAGTTTCAAGTAGTCAAAGATCACGTGCAAAGTCAATGGCCGGTTGACGATCTCGTATCCTCGCTCCGTCCAGGCTGTGCACGGGGCGTAGCAGCACTAGATGTTGTGCTCGTAGACGTCATTGTAGGAGACCAATGAACAATATCGGTCGTTGGGCCACCTGCTACCTTTTCCGCCGGCGACCTGGCGGTACAGCTCCTTGAAGCATGCGGCCATCCTAACGGTGCTGATAGTGTCCATACGCATAGTGTTTTCGTTGAAGACGTCGTCGCCGACCTTGCTCTAGCCGCGGGTTGCGCCTCGAATCCGCCATCCCGTCCGGACGGATTGGGGGCGAGGGTGGATCTATGTAGAGTTGTAGGTGGTTTTTGGAGGAGGGGGCTGGTGGCCTGAAGGGAGTGATGCAGCGTGCAAGATGGGGAGTAAAATGTGTGAAGCACGCGCCTGAAATGCGGCCAAGCGGCATCAGTGAGTGGGGATAAACTAGATGGAGATGGGGAAGATAGGATGGCTCTTTGAAAGAGGTTTTTTCTTTTCTTCTACTTTAAGAAGCGGCTGCATTGAGGACGCCGGCTAAACGTGAATGTGTGTAAAACGCGCCCCTGTGCAATAAATTAAACATGTCACTTCCTAGCGCAGTACTTTCTCGTCACGTCAGCTTCTATTTTCATACTAGTATTAGGGCATCACCTATGGTGGCAGAATTTGTCTATAAGCTGGGAGGTTTTAAGAAAAATCTTTCGATGTACTACTGAATTCATGGTTAGCCTAAAAAGTATTTGGAAAATTTTAAGAGCCATCTATCTATCGTGCTTACTTGTAGTTAAAATTTGGCACGATTGGTGGGAGTACGGTTTACATCGAAGACCTCAAAAAAGAGAAAATTACATAGAGGTCCATAAACTTAGCACAAAGGGCCCTAAAGTTAAGCAAGGAAAAGCACTCGGATCCTTCTCGAGCGAAAAACTAAGCCATACCCTTCGTACTACTGTATTTGCTACACACAAACACACAAAACGCTCCTCACACTTTTGAACCAGCGTGCTGGGGGTGTGCTTGGTGCTTCCTCTTCGCAGGGTGTGAAATGGAACAAGAATGCAGGTCGACGCACGTGGGCAGCGCCATGTTGTAGACAAGAGATCAGCGGGCCAGCAGGGTGTGTGTGGATGGTGATGAGCCAGGAAAGGAGAGATAAATCACAATTTGTTTTGCGTGCATATATATAGTAAAGGTCCCGAAATTTTGCTAATAGGTTCAAATTCTTGCTAAGATTCTACATCTTGACAACTTAACGAAATTATATTAGGTCAAACTTGAGATAGAAGTAAGCGTGTGATAGATAGATCTTGGATTAGTTGTCTTGTCGAACGTAGATGGGTGCATCTTCTTTTAGTAAATGATGTTCTAGGTGTGAGTTTCCAACTATCAGGAAAGAACATTCTCAATTTTCCCATGTTTTGCGAATTTTAAAACTTCCTAGGTAACTCTGCCGACTTGAATGAGAATCTATACCAATTTATCGAAATTAGGTCAAATTTGAACTACAAGTAAATTATAGATTGCTTTGGAAGTTTTACGAAAAAGCTTTCGGTGGTTTTCGATGTACTGAATTCCTAGTTAGAGCTTCAAAAGTTTGTTGGGACATGTTAAGAGGAATCTATCTATCGCGCTTACTAGTAGTTAAAATTTGATATGGACGGTGGGAGAAAGTATGATTTGCATCGAAGACCTAAAAAAAGTTACATATAGGTCCATAAATTTAGCACAAAGGGCTCTAAAGTTAAGCAAGGAAAAGCAGTCTGGTCCTTCTCGAGAGAGAAACTTAGCCATATACCCTTCATACTAGTGTGTACTTGTTTCACACACACAAAAACACTCCTCACACTTTCGAACGGGCGTGCTGGGGTGTACTTGGTGCTTTTTCTTTGCATGGTGTGAAATGTAACGGCAAGGCAGGTCGACGCACGTGGCAGCACCGTGTTGTGGACGATGGAGAGGTCAGCCGGTCGGGGTGTGTGTGGATGGTGATGAGGCAGTGTGAAGGAGAGAGAAAACACAACTTGTTTTGCGTGCATATCTTATCTTATCCTACCACTATATAGTGTACGAATAACTTTCAATGTTGACCGTTGGATCAATACTCGTGAATCTCAGTGTTTCTAGCCGTTGGATCTTCTTTTCCATTATAGCTTCTAGAAGAATCTATTGATAGTCTTCGACATAATCAATGCTATGCACAAACCTCAAAACACACTTCTCCATCATACTAGAAGCTTCTCCCTTCTTTCTCTAGACCATGTTATCAAAAATTTCATGTGTTAGGTAGCTAAATAATCTTTGATTTCTACATGATGATACAAAGTACAAGGATAAAATATATACACCCATACTTTATAGATGTTGATCAAATTTATATTTTTTTGTGCTTTACCAATTGATAGATGTTGATCAAATTCCTGGTTAACTCCTTTCCAATTAAGATTTTGCATCTTGACAATTTAACGAAAAATTAGCTCAAACTTGAGCAACAAGTAAGCGCGATAGATTTTTCTTTAATTAAATGTCTCTTTGGAGGTAGATGGATGCATCTTCTTGTAGTAATCAGTACCGCCGGTGTGAGTTTCTAACTATCAGGAAAGAACATTCTCAATTTTCCCAATGATGATGAGATTAGTGTATGAATAACTTTGAATGTTGACCATTGGATCAAGACTCACGAATCCCAACATTTCTAGCTGTTGGATCTTCTTTTCCATTCTAGCATCTATAAGATTCTATTGATAGTCTTGAACACAATGAATGCACTATGCATAAAGCTCTCCAAACACACTTCTCGATCATACTAGAATCTTCTCCCTCGTTTCTGTAACATCCCAAAATTTCATCTAAAATCATCATCACTGCACTCATATCATCATGGCATGTTTTTGCATTGCATTTCGAATGTCCTCCAATAAAATTTGGTGAAATTTGGGCCATGGATAAAAGTTGTGAATTGTTATGGAAATATTACCTATTAAGTCCAAGTGAGTACTTGGATTAAAATGGTAGGCAAATATGTTTTATAATACCCTAAAAACCTAGTTTGAGTTTTTACAAATTTTCACAAATTGGTTTGAAGCAATTTGAATCATTAGATCAAAAGTTTTGGAGAAAAACTGAATCAGAAAAAGAAAAGGAGGGAAAATTTCAAACAGCTGCAGCAGCAATTTGGCCCACTCTGGCCCAACAGGCACAGCCCACTTGGACCACTCCCTCTCCCCTTCTCGTCTTTTCACACTCCCCCGTCTCTACTCCCTCTCGCTGACAAACTGGACCCACGCCACGTCACCCCCACCCCGTCGTCTTCAACCGCACCGTCGAGCAAACCCCCCCTACGACCGTTTTCGAATTGATTCGATTCCGTCAGTTTCTCGCGATTAATTGCCCCGGTGATTGCCCCTACTAAATCCCCTCTTCCTCCTCGTTATTTTCCCCCTAGACACCACCCCGGAGAGCCCCCAGGCTCCCCTAATTCGATCGAAGTTCAACCGCCTTGATCCGAACTCCGGCGACGATTTCGGTGAGCCCAGGCCGCCAAGCGCCCTCCCCTTGGTCCCATATATTTCCCCATCTCCTGGCGCACCTACTGACCGAGCCACACGATTTCTTTTGCCCCAGGTCGACGACACGGACAATTCCGGCGAACTCCCTCTGTCACCGCCGTCAGTCGCCTTCTCCGGCAAAGGTAGGGTTCCCGCCGCCCCTTTTTGGTCTTTACTAGGTCGTGCAGACGCTTGCGCACCTCGCTGACCTCTTTGCCGGTTGATTTGAGCCCCAGGTCGTCATCTCCGTCGCTGACCCGAGAGTTCCGCCGGCAACCGCAACTCCGGCGAAGGATCCAGGCCAAGCCCGAGTACCCCCCGCACCGCAGTAACCTCCATCGAGACCGCCGCGACCTCCCTGACCTCTGGTACGTGTCCACGGTCTCCCAGCCCTCGTAGAGTCGCCAGAACCCCATCGGCCGACGCTCCGCCGCCTCGCGCCGTCGTTAGCACCGCCAGACTCCGGCGATATGTTTAGCAACCGTTCGATCAGATCCTAGCGGTTAAGATTAGATCACTTAAACGAAGGGGTACGGCTGATCTGATCCGTCCAACGTCACTTAAATCTGACGGCTCGCATCAGTCGATCCGACCGAACCGGTATCAGCCAATAGGAAAACGCCACGTAGCCAGACTATTTCTGTTTAATTAGAAAATAGACAGATTTAGTATTAAACTTAGAAATTCAATAGCTTTTGATCCACAAATCAGAAAAATGCAAATTTGGTGTCTATGGATTCAGAAAAATGAGACCTTTATTATGGAGGCCTTGTTTCACACTTTTGCCTCTGTAAATTTGGAATTATAGACAGAACCTTTTTAGGAGTATTTTGCTCATAAAAATTGTTCTATAAATTATTTTTGGGTATTTCTTATGCATTTAGATGAGGTATTCTATCCTCTGTACTGTAGACTCTGTAAATTATAGAATTATGTGCATATCATTGCATTTTGCATGCATTCATGTTTTTGTAATGTTTTATTGATTGAATTATTATTGTTGTATTGATCTTGTGTAGATTGTGTGGATTGTGAAGTTTGTTGCTGTGAGGATTGTACCTATTCCCCTTGCTACCAAGGCAAGTGATATTTCATCTCATGTCCTTTTTATTTTCACTATTGCACTAGTGATATTTTGGTAGATCTTGATATGATAGAATTATCCCTATATTGCTTAGCTATGCTAGTAGAATTTGTGGGTGGAATATACACATAAGACATTATGGAAAGATATTATTTTGTTTAACTAAGAAAACAACTAATGTTAATGAAACACCTGGATGGAATGGGCTTGCTTGGATTATGTTGAGTGGTTACTCAGGGACCATGTCTATGGTCAGCTGGTGTATCACACTTGTGGACGGCCACCCAGGAACAAAGAGATTGGAGACGTTCTTGTCGCGAAGCTTCTAGTGCAGCCACATGGCATATGGGCTCTTCCTTGACCGACTAAGTTGCGAGAACTCAGCCAGACGGACAGAGGGTGGTAGTGATGATAGGATGGAATGCGTCCGTGGTGGTCTGAGGGATTGCTTCTGAAAAGTCTCGTCTCGATGCATGTCGAGTCTTGTGGGGAAAGTGCACCACCTCTCGAGATGGTAAAACTAAGTACTTAGCCGTGTCCCCGGTTATGGACAACTTCTGAGCCTCAAGACAGTGAAGTAGTTCAAAAATATCCTCATTCAAATTTCTCTAAGTTAAAACTTGTGGGTGAACATGGGTAGAGGTTCAGTGATGTCTATCATTGGTACCTTATAGCTTGAATCAAAACCTCTTCAAAAATTATAAGTTAAACCAGATTTTAGCAAAACCAACCATAACCCCACTTAGCCATATATTCATGTAGTTGTTGGATTATACTAAGTATCTTTGGTATCACTTGCCAATACAATTCCAAATGTATTGACCCTTGTGGCTATAACTTATTATGTTCCAGGATACTCTGATGATGAGTAGGGTTGCGGGTCGACACTCGACATGCTTGCCTGTGGCACATGAAGACTAAGGACTCTATTATTGTATGTTATGTGAACTTGTGTCTTAGCCTTGGGCTAAGTGAGTTGTAAGAACTATTATACTCCTGGATGTGCAATGTAATAATGACCTTTGCTTCTGTGTACTTCATCTTAAACTGTGGGTGCTAGCATTTCGATCCAGGGACTAGCACTGCAATCATAGGGATCTTAATTTATCATGGTGAGATCTTACATATGGTATCAGAGCATCGTGTTGCCTGTAGGTTCGTGACCCTAGAATGGATTAGACTAAGGAAAACCCTTAGGAAAATAACTCTATATTTCAACTTTACACTTGTCTATTCATCTCGTAAAGTCTTTCCTAATATTCCTTCTCATCTATTTTTGTAGATGTCCACCATTAATGAATCTGTCAAGAAGGGACCACTTATGACTATGACCCTGGAGTGCGAGACAGAATTTCCCAATGTTCTCAAGAACCTCATGCTCGGCTTGGGGATGAATGGTGAAGCCGTGTACAAGGGATTTCCTGTGATAGATGAAGGACAAGAGTATTGGTGGGTGCAACTCCACTTGTACAAGAACAAGGAAGACGATCACAAGAGTACGGGATTTTGCATGTTCACCAACTCTGAGATGCACCCGTCATTCTTTGACTCTGCAAGGAATGCTGCATGGAGGGCTATTGAGGAACTTGGGGAGAGACTCAAGTATAGAATGCTCAATACTCAGGAGGATCTCAAGGAGGAGAAGCGTCTTGCCCAAGACTCAAAGGCCACTGTGAAACGCCTAAGTAAGGATATCATAGGCCTAACATTGGAGCTATGTGACCAAGACAAGCAGATTTCTGCCAAGGATGCTCTGATTGCCACCTTGGTTAAGAAGGAGTGAGATATTAGTTGGACCACCACCCTTGGCGTTTTATCACGTTAGTTTCTCGACCATACCAACCTATGTGGTATGGCAAAAATAAAGTTATGTCTGGAACCTTGAGTGCTTGAGTTGAATTAATGTATTGCTACTTGGAATGTTTTGTTGGTTGAATTCTATTTTATTGTGTGACTTGTATTTTCTTTCTCTATTGTGTTACTTATTTTCTCCATACTATGCAAAAGATGCCGAACTTTGTCTACAGCACGACCGAGGATTTCAAGGGGACTCGCTTTGGGACTCGTATCTTGGAGCTAGTCCAAGTGCTCGCTCTTCCGATTCCTACTATCCAGGGACTTCAGCTGAGGAAGTTTCAGAGGAAGGACTTATGGGGATTCAGAGTTACCCAGCCAGGACGTGAGACAGAGCCCCAAACTGGGGAGATTACCTTCAAGGTTCTCCATGATGACATGGAGAGGGGCCTCGACGTTGCTATGCAGGAGATGTTGGGACGTCTATGTGGACGTCATTCTTATGAGATCAAGAGCCACTGCTTCCACTTCTTTGGGAGGCGCGACGAGGATGGAGAGCCTATTGTGTTGGATAAGGCCACTAAGGAGTCTATCAAGCCCGTGCGTCACTACCTCCAGGACTTAGAGAGCCTTGTTAGACACCTTGATACTGACAGGACTAATGTGATGCTTAGCAATGATGAACTACGAGTCCAACTCAAGGAGAAGGACAAGGACTTCCAGGAACAGGAAAATCGAATCAAGGAAATGGAGAAGAAGTTTGAAGACCAAGATACGAAATTCAAGAACCAAGAGAAGAGAGTTCAGGAGAAGAACAAGAAGATTAGAGACTTGGAGACCGAGTTAGACCTACAGAACATTGAGCTGGAAGCGGATCACAAAGTGATAGAGAGGCTACGCACATAGAAGAGAGAGCTACAGGAGAAGATGGATGCTTTGACTACCAGCTTGGAGGAATACAAGGCAGGATTCGCATCAGCAGGACTTGCTCTAATGGAGGAGGAAGTCGACATGGAGGAGTAGTGATACTGTTCCATCTACCTATCGTTCTATTATTATTGAGTGCATAAGTCATACCGACCTGTGGGTGACTATGCTAGTATGTTATCCTTGCAGACTGTGTTATTGTTGTGATGTTGGAACTTGCATGTGCTTGTTTGTCTGAATTGTTGTTTTATTTGGGTTATCTATCATTACTTACCCTTTCTAAACCCACAGATGCCTCCCCGACGCAACAACGAGGATCACAAAGACAATGACAATGGAATGCAGCAGATGATGGCTGCACAGACCCAATTGATGCAAATGATGACTCAATTTATGGCAAACCAGAACCAGAACAACAATAATAACAATAACAACCATAACAATCCACCACCTTTGGATATGCTGACCAGGTTTCTAAGGCTGAGACCTCCCAAGTTCTCAGGCACCTCAGACCCCATGGTAGCAAATGATTGGTTGCGCTCTGTGAATAAGGACCTAGTCACGGTTGGGTGCACAGATGCTGAAAAAGTCAGTCAGAAGCACACTTGTTGGAAGGTCATGCAGCTGCTTGGTGGGATAATTTCCAAATTACCCACCCTATTGAGGAAGTGACTTGGGCAATGTTCGAAGATGGGTTTCGCACCACTCACATCTCTGCTGGAATAATGGGATTGAAGAAAAAAGAGTTCCATAACCTCAAGCAACGCCACCGCAGTATTTCTGAATACATCGAGGAGTTCAATAATTTGTCACGTTATGCACCCGATGACGTTAACACTGATGCAAAGAGGAAGGAGAAATTCCTGGATGGGCTGAATGATGAAATTGCTATGCAACTATCAGTCGCATATGTTCCAACTTATCAATCTTTATGTGATAAAGCTACCATCCTGGAAAACAAGATGAAGCTAGTGGAGAGTAGAAAGAGGAAACACCATTTCGATAAGTTTGGATCGGGATCTCCTCACAAGCGCCCTCATGGTGAAGGAAGTGGGAGCTCAGGATTCCACAAGAATGGGAATCATAATAACCATCGTAACAACAACCACAACCATGATGGAAACAATCATCGTGGGCACAACAAAAGTGGATTCAGGAACAACCACAATAATCATGGCCATGGGAACCAAAATGGTCAGAACCATCCACAATACCAAGAAGAAAGACATCAGCCAGGTGGAATGTTTCAAGTGTAAGAAGATAGGACACTATGCTAATGAATGCCCAGAAAACAAGACTGATGGGGCTAAGCCAAACCCATTCCAAAAGGGCCATGTGAATCACATTAATGTGGAGGAAATCCAAGAAGGATCTGATGCCGTGATCGGTAAGTTCAAAATTAATGCCTTTTCCGCACTCATCCTTTTCGATACTGGCGCATCGCATTCATTTATTTCAAGAACATTTGTAATCAAAAACGGACTCACCACTGAAACTATTGGATGTCCTATTAAGGTAAGTTCTCTGGGAGGAGAAATGATAGTAAATTCAGGGTGCCGACATATCATCCTAGAAATTGGAAAACACAGGTTCCCGATTAGTCTAATAATCCTAGAGTCCCAACGATTAGATGTTATATTAGGGATGGACTGGTTGACCCGTTATGAAGGGGTGATTGATTGTGCCAAGCGAACTGTTATGCTCACCACCCCAGAAAAGAAAAGGATCAGGATCAAGTCTAACTTTGAACCCAAGGGGAGCAAGGTTAATTCTCTTAAGGGGGTTAGCCTAGATAATGTGCCAATAGTGAGGGAATACCCAGATGTGTTTCCCGAAGAATTACCCGGCATGCCACCAGATAGGGATGTGGAGTTTCTAATAGACCTACTGCCAGGAACAGGGCCCATAGCAAAGAGACCTTATAAGATGTCGGTTGACGAGTTAAAAGAACTCAAGAAGCAGCTGGGAGAACAGTTGAAAAAGGGATTTATCCAACCAAGTTCATCATCCTGGGGAGCACCGGTTTTGTTTGTTGAAAAGAAGGACCGAAGCCAAAGACTATGCATAGATTAACCATAAAGAATAAGTACCCCCTGCCTAGAATAAATGATCTCTTCGATCAACTAAAGGGAGCATGTGTGTTCTCAAAAATTCATCTCCGATCAGGATACTTTCAACTAAAGATTAGAGAACATGACATACCCAAGACTGCAATCACCACTAGATACGGGTTGTATGAATATACAGTGATGCCGTTTGGATTAACTAATGCACCAGCCTATTTCATGAACATGATGAATAAAGTATTCATGGAATTCCTTGACAAGTTCGTAGTGGTATTCCTCGATGATATATTGGTATATTCCACAAGCAACAAAGGACATGAGGAACATCTACGCCTGATTCTAGAGAAACTCAGGGAACATAAACTTTATGCCAAGTTCAGTAAATGTGAATTCTGGCTGAACGAAGTGGGTTTTCTTGGGCACATAGTATCTAGAAATGGTATAGCTGTTGATCCAGCAAAAGTGGCAGCTGTGACAGAATGGGAACCTCCTAAATCAATTAAAGAAGTCCGTAGTTTCCTTGGTCTGGCAGGATACTATCAAAGGTTCATTGAGAATTTCTCTAAGATTGCAAAGCCCATGACTAATCTACTGAAGAAGGAGAATAAGTTTAATTGGACAGAAGCTTGTGAAACCAGCTTTTAGGAATTGAAAAAGGGACTTGTGTCAGCACCAGTGTTATGTTTGCCAGATCTTGAGAAAGATTTTCATGTCTATTGTGATGCATCTCACCAAGGATTGGGAGGTGTACTGATGCAACAAGGTAAAGTTGTAGCTTGTGCATCAAGGCAACTCAAAAATCATGAAGTAAATTATCCTACTCATGATCTAGAGTTGGCATCAGTTGTGCATGCACTAAAAACATGGAGGCATTATCTTATGGAAAAACGTTGTGAGATGTTCACCGATCACAAGAGTTTGAAATATATTTTTACACAGAAAGAGCTCAACATGAGACAAAGAAGATGGTTAGAACTCATTAAGGACTATGACTTAAGTCTACAATACCATCCTGGAAAGGCAAATGTTGTAGCTGATGCATTAAGCCGCAAAGTCTATGTGAATGGCCTCAACAAAGGAGAATTGCCGGAGGAGTTGTGTGCTCAATTTAGAGAGCTAAGACTCGAAATTGTGCCTGAAGGGTACCTTGCATCCTTGGAGGTGCAGCCCACACTAATGGATAGAATTCAAGAGGCCCAAAAGTTGGACAAAGAAATGGATGAAATCAAAAGTAAAGTTAGTGAAGGAAAGGCAAAAGGATTCCATGTAGATGAACAAAGAATCTTATGGTACGAAAAACGTATATGTGTTCCACAGGATCCGGAACTTAAGAAGTTGATCTTACGAGAAGCTCACAATTCACCATATTCGATTCACCCTGGCAACACCAAGATGTATATGGATGTTAAGGGAAGATATTGGTGGAATAATCTAAAGAAAGATATAGCAGAACATATTGCTCTATGCGACGTGTGTAGTCGTGTAAAGGCAGAACATCAAAAACCGGCAGGACTATTGCAACCGCTACCAATACCTGATTGGAAATGGGATAAAATCGGTATGGATTTCATCACTGGACTGCCAAGAACTAGGTCTGGATACGATTCCATATGGGTTATCGTTGATCGCTTGACAAAAGTGGCCCATTTCATACCAGTGAAGACCACTTATACAAGTGCAAAACTAGCCAAGATTTACATGAATAGGATTATATGTTTGCATGGGGTACCTAAAAGTATCGTGTCCGACAGAGGAACTCAATTCACTTCGCACTTTTGGCAGCAACTTCACGAGTCACTAGGAACTTGGTTAGAATTCAGCACTGCATTTCATCCTCAAACAGATGGGCAGACAGAAAGGACCAATCAAATATTAGAGGACATGCTGAGAGCATGTGCGTTAGATTATGGATCCAGTTGGGATGAAAGTCTACCGTACGCAGAGTTTTCTTACAATAACAGTTATCAGTCAAGCATAGAAATGGCTCCATTTGAATTCCTTTATGGAAGGAAGTGTACTACACCATTGCTATGGAATGGGGTAGGAGAAAGAAACTTGTTCGGACCAGACCTAATCAAAGAGGCCGAGGAGAAAGTCAAGATGGTAAGAGATAGGCTAAAGGTAGCTCAATCTCGGCAAAAGAGCTATGCTGATCCAAAGCGTAGAGAGGTTACCTATGAGGTTGGTGATAGAGCTTACCTCAGGGTATCACCACTTCGTGGTGTAAAGAGATTTGGAATCAAAGGAAAACTAGCACCACGCTATGTAGGACCTTTCAAGATTTTGAGTCGCAAAGGAGAAGTGGCATATGAGATAGAATTACCAGAATCTCTGTCAGCAGTTCATAATGTATTCCATGTTAGTCAGCTAAAAAAATGTCACCCAGAGATGGAAGAAACTTCGCTGAAAGACACTATACCATTGGAGGAAGTTCAGCTAGATAATGATCTCACTTATGAAGAGAAACCTATTAAGATTCTGGAGACTGCAGAAAGAATTACCCGTACCAAGACCATCAAATTCTGCAAAGTGCAGTGGAACCATCACACTGAATCAGAAGCAACATGGGAGCGAGAGGATGAACTTCGGAGAGATCACCCTCACCTATTTGCTAGCCAACCCAAATCTCGAGGGCGAGATTCATCTTAAGGGGGTTAGATTTGTAACATCCCAAAATTTCATCTAAAATCATCATCACTGCACTCATATCATCATGGCATGTTTTTGCATTGCATTTAGAATGTCCTCCAATAAAATTTGGTGAAATTTGGCCATGGATAAAAGTTGTGAATTGTTATGGAAATATTACCTATTAAGTCCAAGTGAGTACTTGGATTAAAATGGTAGGCAAATATGTTTTATAATACCCTAAAAACCTAGTTTGAGTTTTTACAAATTTTCACAAATTGGTTTGAAGCAATTTGAATCATTTAATCAAAAGTTTTGGAGAAAAACTGAATCAGAAAAAGAAAAGGAGGGAAAATTTCAAGCAGTGACAATTTGGCCAACAATTGAGCCTGACCCACTCGGACCCTCCTCTCCCCTTCTCGTATTTTCTCACTCCCCCGTCTCTACTCCCTCTCGCTGACAAACTGGACCCACGCCACGTCACCCCCACCCCGTCGTCTTCAACCGCACCGTCGAGCAAACCCCCTCCCCTTCGGCCGTTTTCGAATCGATTCGATTCCGTCAGTTTCTCGCGATTAATTGCCCCTGTGATTGCCCCTACTAAATCCCCTCTTCCTCCTCATTATTTCCCCCCCAGACACCACCCCGGAGAGCCCCCAGGCTCCCCTAATTCCGAGCTCGAACCGCCGCAGTCCGACGAACTCCGGCGACGATTCCGGTGAGCCCAGGCCGCCAGGCGCCCTTCCCTTGGTCCCATCTATTTCTCCATCTCCTGGCGCACCTACTGACCGAGCCACACGATTTCTTTTGCCCCAGGTCGACGACAGGGACAATTCCGGCGAACTCCCTCTGTCACCGCCGTCAGTCGCCTTCTCCAGCAAAGGTAGGGTTCCCGCCGCCCCTTTTTGGTCTTTACTAAGTCGTGCAGACGCTTGCGCACCTCGCTGACCTCTTTGCCGGTTGATTTGAGGCCCAGGTCGTCATCTCCGTCGCTGACCCGAGAGTTCCGCCGGCAACCGCAACTCCGGCGAAGGATCCAGGCCAAGCCCGAGTATCCCCCGCACCGCAGTAACCTCCATCGAGACCGCCGCGACCTCCCTGACCTCTGGTACGTGTCCACGGTCTCCCAGCCCTCGTAGAGTCGCCAGAACCCCATCTACCGATGCTCCTCCGCCGCGCGCCATCGTTAGCACCGCCAGACTCCGGCGAGATGTTTAGCAACCGTTCGATCAGATCCTAGCGGTTAAGATTAGATCACTTAAACAAAGGGGTACGGCTGATCTGATCCATCCAACGTCACTTAAATCTGACGGCTCGCATTAGTTGATCCGACCAAACCGGTATCAGCCAATAGGAAAACGCCACGTAGCCAGACTATTTCTGTTTAATTAGAAAATAGACAGATTTAGTATTAAACTTAGAAATTCAATAGCTTTTGATCCACAAATCAGAAAAATGCAAATTTGGTGTCTATGGATTCAGAAAAATGAGACCTTTATTATGCAGGCCTTGTTTCACACTTTTGCCTCTGTAAATTTGGAATTATAGACAGAACCTTTTTAGGAGTATTTTACTCATAAAAATTGTTCTATAAATTATTTTTGGGTATTTCTTATGCATTTAGATGAGGTATTCTATCCTCTGTACTGTAGACTCTATAAATTATAGAATTATGTGCATATCATTGCATTTTGCATGCATTCATGTTTTTGTAATGTTTTATTGATTGAATTATTATTGTTGTATTGATCTTGTGTAGATTGTGTGGATTGTGAAGTTTGTTGCTGTGAGGATTGTACCTATTCCCCTAGCTACCAAGGCAAGTGATATTTCATCCCATGTCCTATTTATTTTCACTATTGCACTAGTGATATTTTGGTAGATCTTGATATGATAGAATTATCCCTATATTGCTTAGCTATGCTAGTAGAATTTGTGGGTGGAATATACACATAAGACATTATGGAAAGATATTATTTTGTTTAACTAAGAAAACAACTAATGTTAATGAAACACCTGGGTGGAATGGGCTTGCTTGGATTATGTTGAGTGGTTACTCAGGGACCATGTCTATGGTCAGCTGGTGTATCACACTTGTGGACGGCCACCCAGGAACAAAGAGATTGGAGACGTTCTTGTCGCGAAGCTTCTAGTGCAGCCACATGGCATATGGGCTCTTCCTTGACCGACTAAGTTGCGAGAACTCAGCCAGACGGACGGAGGGTGGTAGTGATGATAGAATGGAACGCGTCCGTGGTGGTCTGAGGGATTGCTTCTGAAAAGTCTCGTCTCGATGCATGTCGAGTCTTGTGGGGAAAGTGCACCACCTCTCGAGATGGTAAAACTAAGTACTTAGCCGTGTCCCCGGTTATGGACAACTTCTGAGCCTCAAGATAGTGAAGTAGTTCAAAAATCTCCTCATTCAAATTTCTCTAAGTTAAAACTTGTGGGTGAACATGGGTAGAGGTTCAGTGATGTCTATCATTGGTACCTTATAGCTTGAATGAAAACCTCTTCAAAAATTATAAGTTAAACCAGCTTTTAGAAAAACTAACCATAACCCCACTTAGCCATATATTCATGTAGTTGTTGGATTATACTAAGTATCTTTGGTATCACTTGCCAATACAATTCCAAATGTATTGACCCTTGTGGTTGTAACTTATTATGTTGCAGGATACTCTGATGATGAGTAGGGTTGCGGGTCTACACTCGACATGCTTGCCTATGGCACATGAAGACTAAGGACTCTATTATTATATGTTATGTGAACTTGTGTCTTAGCCTTGGGCTAAGTGAGTTGTAAGAACTATTATACTCCTGGATGTGCGATGTAATAATGACCTTTGCTTCTGTGTACTTCATCTTAAACTGTGGGTGCTAGCATTTCGATCCAGGGACTAGCACTGCAATCACAGGGATCTTAACTTATCATGGTGAGATCTTACAGTTTCTCTAGACCATGTTACCAAAAATTTCAAGTGTTAGGTAGCTAATAATCTTTGACTTCTATACATGATGATACAAAGTAGAACGACCAAATATACACCCATACTTTATACAATAGATGTTGATCAAATTTATAATTTTTTGTGCGTTACCAATTATAATTTTATATAGTGATGAGATGTCATACGATTTACTACCTACGCCTTATTAAGGTGTGCTTTTTTACACAATGCGGGAGTAGTATATTTCATTGCTTAGACATATGGTTACCTCTGTCCACATGCTGTACATGCTGAGTGAATAAAACATTGGCAGAGGAAGAGGGCATCAGCGAAGACAAGTTGAAGGCGGTTCCATGTCAGAGCAAAGTTATGATGGGTTTCTGACACGAGGTACTCCTGCAGCCTTACAGTGTACACTATACTAGTAGAAAATTCCAGGACCTGTGCACGCAAAACAAATCGTGTGTTGTCTCTCTCCTTCCCTATGCTCCATCTCTCCTCCCCTTTCCCCTCGCGCACCGGTCTGGCTGATCTCTCTCCCCTCGTCCATAGTGTGGCACTGTGCACGTGTGCCTTGGTACGATGGCTATGTGTCTCTTGCGTGTTCGGCAGCCCTGCGTTGGTTTGGACTAGGGACGCGGAGGAGTACATAGGAAGGAAACTACTTTGGTCCTTGGTGGCACAAAATTCAAACTTTTCCAGTTTTCGAAATTTCCACTTGCTCCCCAAACATCAGGAGGGAAGGTTATCCAAAAGATCAGCCAAACATCGGGAGGGAAGACAATTTTGAACCAATTTAGAACATTGATCACATTGAATAAATGAAAAAAAAGTTTTACCCATGATATCCTATCATGTCTTGTGCACCACGTGCCATGAAAAGTGTAATCATGGGATAAGATAAGTTTTGGCAAAATAGCTTCATAATAATGTCCTACCATATGTATGGACACTATCGGGTTTATTTCAACCCGAACGACTATCATCATCTACAGGTAAATTGTAGGTTGTACCCATCGGGGGGAAGGGTCAATTAATATATATATATATATATATTAGAAACCACCAAGAGTTTTCACGACAGGTTCATCTTCTTGCTAAGATTTTGCATCCTAACTATTTAATGAAATTAGGCCAAACTTTGCTCACTGTTTCATGAAATTAGGTCAAACTTTTCTAACCGATTAACTTTGAACATTGACCGTTGGATCAAGACTAGCAAATCAAAACATTGCCAACCTCTTGATCTTCTTTTCCATTCTTAGCGTCTAGACAGATTCTACTGATAGTCTTTAGCACAATGAACACTAGTATGCGCAAACCTCAAAACACACAATACTTCATTATTACTCGGTCTTGGGGCAAATGCACGACTTGGATGGAATTTTCATTTTCATGAGGTCCTTGATGTAACTTGTACTTCCACCAACCACTCCAGCACCTCGCTCTTACGAGACCTACCATTACATCGGCCATTCGTATTACTTCTTATATTTATATTGTCTCTTATATCTTATAATACCATATATACCACCACTACATATTGTAGGGATTAACTTATTTTCAACATTGACCGTTGGATCTCAAGACTGGCAAATCCAAACATTGCTAACCGTTGGATCTTATTTTCCATTCTTAGCATCTATAAAGATTCTATTGATAGTATTTAGCATGATGAACACTAGTATGTGCAAACCTCAAAACACATAATACTTCATTACTCGGTTTCAGGGTCCTTGTGATAAATGCATGGACTTGGATGCAATTTTCATTTTTTATGAGGTCCTTGATGTAAATTGTAATTCTACTCACCGTGTTAACTCTCAAGCACCTCGCTCTTACGAGACCTACCATAAGATCAGCCAGTCGGAGTACTTCTTATCTTATCTTTTATCTTGTCTCATATCTCTTACAATATCATACCACTACATAGTGTAGGGATTAACTTTGAACATATTAACCATTGGATCAAGACTAGCAAATCCAAACATTGCTAACCGTTGGATCTTTTTCCATTCTTAGCATCAAGAAAGATTTGATCTATTGATAGTCTTTAGCACGATGAACGCTAGTATGCGCAAACGTAAAAACACATAGTACTTCATTGTTCAGTGTCAGGGTCCTTGTGCTAAAATGCATGGACTTGGATGCAATTTTCATTTTTTACGAGGTTCTTGATGTAACTTGTACTTCCATCGACCGTGTTAACTCTCAATCACCTCGCTCCTACGAGACCTACCATTAGATCGTCCATTCACAGTACTTGTTATCTTACCTTTATCTTGTCTCTTATGTCTTACAATACCATGCATACCACCACTAAATAGTGTAGGGATTAACTTATTTGAACATTGACCGTTGGATCAACACTGGCACATCCAAACATTGCTAACCGTTGGATCTTCTTTTCCATTCTAGCATCTAGGTTTGTACTCCCTCGCTCCGTCCCAAAACATAAGGCGCCTAAGGATTGGTCAAAACTAAACCTTACTAACTTTGACCAAATATTTAAAAAAAATCTACATCTACAATATTTAATGGACATATTAAGAAAATAAACTTTATGATGAATCTATTGATATTAATTTAGTACTCTAAATTTTTATATTTTTGTGTATAATCATGGTCAAACTTAAAAAATGTTTAATTTTGACTAATCCTTAGGCGCCTTATATTTTTGCGGAGGGATTACTATTCAACACGAATCCAGTTGCTCTGAACCATTGGATCTAACAGCCCAACAGTCATAATTAGTGCTATGTATCCAATTCAAAACTGCTCCACTCTAGTAGTATAAGTAGAGAGAATACAGTCTACTATGCTATGATATTTTGGGGGTGGTGACATGATGGTTCTAGAACATGCATTGTGGAGTTTGATCTAGGTACTATTCAACACGAATCCAGCTTCTCTGAACCATTGGATCCAATAGCCCATTGGTCAGGATTGGTGCTATGGATCCAATTCAAAACTGCTCCACTATAGTAGTAGAGATAGAGATAACTTATCTTATCTTATCTTATATTATTTTATCTTACGACTATATAGTGTACGAATAACTTTGAATATTGACCGTTGGATCAAGACTCGTGAATCCCAACATTTCTAGCCGTTGGGTCTTCTTTTCCATTCTAGCATCTAGAAGATTCTATTGATAGTCTTCGGCATAATGAATGCTATGCACAAACCTCAAAACACACTTCTCCGTCATACTAGAAGCTTCTCCCTTCTTTCTCTAGACCATGTTATCAAAAAAAATGTGTTAGGTAGCTAATAATCTTTGACTTCTACATGATGATACAAAGTACAAGGACCAAATGTACACCCATACTTTATAGATGTTGATCAAATTTATAATTTGTTGTGCTTTACCAATTATAACTGTATATAATGATGATATGTCATACTTCTACTACCTGAGTCTCACGTGTAACTTACTACTAGCTAATAATCATTGACTTCTACATGATCTTGCCACTATATAGTGTACAAACAACTTTGAATATTGACCGTTGGATCAAGACTCGTGAATCCCAACATTTCCAGTTGCTGGATCTTCTTTTCCATTCTAGCATCTTGAAGATTCTATTGATAGTCTTTATTACAAACCACTATATAGTGTACGAATAACTTTGAATGTTGACCATTGGATCAAGATTCGCGAATCCTAGCATTTCTAGCTGTTGGATCTTCTTTTCCATTCTAGCATCTAGAAGATTCTATTGATAGTCTTGAACACAATGAATGCACTGTGCATAAGCCTCTCCAAACACACTTCTTGATCATACTAGAATCTTCTCCCTCGTTTCTCTAGACCATGTTACCAAAAATTTCAAGTGTTAGGTAGCTAATAATCTTTGACTTCTACACATGATGATACAAAGTATAAGGACCAAATGTACACCCATACTTTATATAGTAGATGTTGATCAAATTTATAATTTTTGTGCTTTACCAATTATAATTTCATATAGTGATGATATGTCATACGATTTACTATCTGAGCCTTATTAAGGTGTGATTTTTTACACAATGCAGGAGTAGTATATTTGGTTGCTTAGACATATGGTCACCTCTGTCCACACGCTGTACATGATGATATAATAAAACGTTGGCAGGGGCAGAGGGCAGCAGTGAAGAGAAGTTGAAGGCGGTTCCATGTCAGAGCAAAGTTATGATGGGTTTCTGACACGAGGTACTCCTGCGGCCTTATAGTGTACACTCTACTAGTAGGAAATTTCAGGACCTATGCACGCAAAAAAAATCGTGTGTTTTCTCTCTCCTTCCCTATGCTCCATCTCTCCTCCCCTTTCCCCTCGCGCACCGGTCCGACTAATCTCTCTCCCCTCGTCCACATCATGGCACTACGCACATGTGCCTTGGTATAGCGGCTCTATGTCTGTGGCGTGTTAGGCAGCCACGCGTTGGTGTGGAGTAGGGATGAGGAGGAGTACATAGGGAGCAAACCACTTTGGTCCTTGGCGACACAAAAATTCAAACTTTTCCGGTTTTCGAAATTTTCACTTGCTTCCCAAACATCAGGAGGGAAGGTTATCGAAAACATCGGCCAAACATCGGGAGGGAAGGCAATTTTGAACCACTTTTGAACATTGATCACATTGAATAAACGAAAAACAAAAAACAAAAGTTTTACTCATGATGTCCTATCATGTCTTATGCACCACGTGCCATGAAATCTGTAATCATGGGATTAGATAAGTTTTGGAAAAATAGCTTCACAATATTGTCCTACCATGTGTATGGACACTATCAGGTTTATTTCAACCCGAACGACCAAGGTCATCTATAGGTAAATTGTAGGTTGCTTTGAATGTTTTACGAAAAAGCTCTTGGAGGTACCCATCGGGGGGAAGAGTCAATTAATATATAGCATAAACCACCGAGAGTTTTGACGACAAGTTCATCTTGTTGCTAAGATTTTGCATCCTAACTATTTAATGAAATTAGGTCAAACTTTGCTCACTGTGTCATGAAATTAGGTCAAACTTTGCTAACCTATTAACTTTGAACATTGACTGTTGGATCAAGACTAGCAAATCAAAACATTGCCAACCTCTTGATATTCTTTTCCATTCTTAGCATATAGAAAGATTCTATTGATAGACTTTAGCACGATGAACACTAGTATGCGCAAATCTCAAAACACACGGTACTTCATTATTACTCGGTCATGTGCCAAATGCACGGACTTGGATGGAATTTTCATTTTTTATGAGGTCCTTGATGTAACTTGTACTTCCACCGATCACTCGAGCACCTCGCTCTTACAAGACCTATCATGAGATCGGCCATTCACAGTACTTCTTATCTTGATCTTGTCCCTTATCTCTTAGAATACCATATATACCACCACTACATAGTGTAGTGATTAACTTATTTTGAACATTGACCGTTGGATCTCAAGACTGGGAAATCCAAACATTGCTAACCGTTGGATCTTCTTTTACATTCTTAGCATCTATAAAGATTCTATTGATAGTCTTTAGCATGATGAACACTAGTATGCGCAAACCTCAAAACACACCGTACTTCATTACTCGGTTTCAGGGTCCTTGTGATAAATGCATGGACTTGGATGCAATTTTCATATTTTATGAGGTCCTTGATGTAAATTGTAATTCTACCCACCGTGTTAACTCTCAAGCACCTCGCTATTACGAGACCTACCATAAGATCGGCCATTCGAAGTACTTCTTAACTTATATTTTATCTTGTCTCATATCTCTTATAATACCATACCACTGTAGGGATTAACTTTGAACATATTAACTCTTGGATCAAGACTAGCAAATCCAAACATTGCTAAACGTTGGATCTTTTTTCCATTCTTAGCATCGAGAAAGATTCAATCTATTGATAGTCTTTAGCACAATGAACGCTAGTATGCACAAACCTAAAAACACACAGTACTTCATTGCTCAGTGTCAGGGTCCTTGTGCTAAAATGCATGGACTTGGATGCAATTTTCATTTTCTACCAGGTTCTTGATGTAACTTGTACTTCCACCGACCGTGTTAACTCTCAATCACCTCGCTCCTACGACACCTACCATTAGATCGCCCATTCACAGTACTTCTTATCTTACCTTTATCTTGTCTCTTATCTCTTACAATACCATGCATGCCACCACTAAATAGTGTAGGGATTAACTTATTTGAACATTGATCGTTGGATCAACACTGGCAAATCCAAACATTGCTAACTGTTGGATCTTCTTTTCCATTCTAGCATCTAGGTCTGTACTCCCTCGCTCCGTCCCAAAACATAAGGCGCCTAAGGATTGGTCAAAAGTCAAACCTTACTAACTTTGACCAAATATTTAGAAAAAAATATCTTGAATGGACATATTAAGAAAATATACTTTATGGTGAATCTATTGATATTAATTTAGTACTCTAAATTTTTATATTTTTGTGTATAATCATGGTCAAACTTAAAAAATGTTGACTTTTGACTAATCCTTAGGCGCCTTATATTTTGGCGGAGGGAGTACTATTCAACACGAATCCAGTTGCTCTGAACCATTGGATCTAACAACCCAACGGTCACGATTAGTGCTATGGATCCAATTCAATACTGCTCCATTATAGTAGTATAAGTAGAGAGAATACAGTCTACTGTCCTATGAGATTTTGGGGGTGGTGACATGATGGTTCTAGAACATGCATGGTGGATTTTGCTCTATGTACTATTCAACACGAATCTAGCTTCTCTGAACCATTGGATCCAACAGCCCAATGGTCAGGATTGGTGCTATGGATCCAATTCAAAACTGCTCCACTATAGTAGTAGAAATAGAGATATCTTATCTTATCTTACGACTATATAGTGTATGAATAACTTTGAATATTGACCGTTGGATCAAGACTCGTGAATCCCAACATTTCCAGCCGTTGGATCTTCTTTTCAATTCTAGCATCTAGAAGATTCTATTGATATTCTTCAGCATAATGAATGCTATGCACAAACCTCAAAACACACTTCTCCATCATACTAGAATCTTCTACCTCGTAGCTAATAATCGTACGAATGACTTTAAATGGTGACCCTTGGATCAAGACTCTTATCGACCATTCGTAGTACTTCTTATCTTATCTTTTATCTTGTCTCATATCTCTTACAATACCATACCACTACATAGTGTAGGGAGTAACTTTGAACATATTAACCGTTGGATCAAGACTTGCAAATCCAAACATTGCTAACCGTTGGATCTTTTTTCCATTCTTAGCATCGAGAAAGATTCGATCTATTGATAGTCTTTAGCACGATGAACACTAGTATGCAAAAACCTAAAAACACAAACTCCATTGCTTAGTTTCCAGGGTCCCTATGCTAATAAATGCATGGACTTAGGTGCAATTTTAATTTTTATGAGGTCCTTGATGTAACTTGTACTTCCACTAACCGTGTTAACTCTCAAGTACCTGTCTCCTATGATACCTACCATTTGATAGCCATGCGCAGTACTTCTTATCTTCTCTTTATCGTGTCTTATCTCTTACAAAACAATAAACCACTGCATAGTGTACGGATTAACTTTGAACATTGACCGTTGGATCAAGACTAGAAAATCAAAACATTGCCAACCTCTTTATCTTATTTTCCATTCTTAGCATCTAGAAAGATTCTACTTTAGCACGATGAACGCTACTATGCGCAAACCTAAAAACACAAACTCCACTGCTCATTTTTCAGGGTCCCTGTGCTAATAAATGCATGGACTTGGTTGCAATTTTCATTTTTATGAGGTCCTTGATGTAACTTGTACTTCCATCGCCCGTGTTAACTCTCAAGCACCTCTCTCCTACGAGACCTACCATTTGATAGCCATTCGCAGTACTTATTATCTTCTCTTTATCGTGTCTTATCTCTTACAATCCAATAAACCACTCCATAGTGTACGGATTAACTTTGAACATTGACCGTTGGATCAAGACTAGCAAATCCAAACATTGCCTACCTCTTGATCTTCTTTTCCATTCTTAGCATCTAGAAAGATTATACTTTAGCATGTTGAATGCTACTATGTGTAAACCTGAAAACACAAACTCCATTACTCAGTTTTCAGGGTCCTTATGCTAATAAATGCTTGAACTTAGATGCAATTTTGATACATTGCAAATGTATCTATAATTTTCCATGCTCCATGCTTGGTTTTATCCACTTTCTTGTGTTTTGTCCACACTTTGGAGTACTTTTCATTGGATTTCTTGGACTAACCTATTAACAAGAGTCACAGTGCCAGCTGCCTGTTTTCTGCTGTTTTTGGTTCCAGGAAAGTCAGAAAATGAATATTCTCGGAATTGGATGGGACAAAATCCAAAGTGCCTATTTTTCCGGAAGTCATCAGATGCCAGAATACGAAACGAAGAAGAGCTGGGGGCCGGCCACACCACCTGGCCGTGTGGCCAGGCCTAGCCCGCGCCAGGGGGTGGTCTGGCCGACCCTAGCACCCCCTCGGCCTCTCCTTCTACTTATAAGATGCCCTCGGGACGAAAACCCTAAATGCGATCAAAATCCACGAAGAGTCTCATGGTCGTTGTCATCTCGATCCCTAGATCGGAGGGATCAAGCTCTTCCTAGCACCTATTTGGAGAGAATTCACCACAGGCCTTCTTCATCATCATGCAAGCCTTCGGTGTGATGCGTGAGTAGTTCACCCTTGGACTACGGATCCATGTAGTAGCTAGATGGCTGGTTCTCCTCATTTGTGCTTTCATGTTTAGATCTTGTGAGCTCCGTTCATGATCAAGATCATCTATTTGTAATTTAGCATGTTGTGTTTGCGGGGATCTGATGGATATTGAGATGCTATTTCAGATTGATTATTGATTCTATCATGTCTTTGTTATTTGTGATCTTGCATTCTTTCCATTGTTAGTAGCTATGTTGGCCAAGTAGATGCAAGCAACTCCAAGAGTTAGTATTTATGCTCGATAGTGGGTTCATGCCTCTAGTAATATGGGGAAGTGACAGAAATCTCTAAGGTACTAGGTGTGATGTTGCTACTTGGGAGAAAACAACAATCCTTTGTTCATAGAACAATCGTATTGTTTACTTTACACGCAATTCATAAAGCAATAATCTGTTGCTTGCAACTTAATACTGGAGGGGCTTCGGATGATAACCTGAAGGTGGATTATTAGTCATAGATGCAGTTGGATGGCGTTCTATGTATAATGTTGTAATGCCCAATCAAGTCTCAAAGGAGTCAAGATGATTAGTATATGCATGTATTGCTTTCTCGATGTTTGTCAATTGCCCCGCTGTAATTTGTTCACCCAGCATGTTATCTATCTAAGGAGAGCCACCTCTAGTGAACTATGGATCCCGGTCCTTTTCTTTTACATACAATCTATAAACTGTTTATTGCTTTGTGTTTACTTTCTGCAAACTATTACTTCCTTCCATTCGATACGTTTAATCTTTTGTTTTCAGCAAAACATGGTGAGATTGACAATCTTAGCATGTAGAAAGATTCTACTGATAGTTTTTAGCATGATGAACGCTAGTATATGTGCAAACCTCAAAACACACACTTCATTTCTCTCAGTTTCAAGGTCTTTGTGCTAATAAATGCATGGACTTGGATGCAATAATTATCATTTTCATGAGGTCCTTGATGTAACTTGTACTTCCACCGACCGTGTTAACTCTCGAGAACCTCGCTCCTATGAGACCTACCATTAGATCGGCCATTCATAATACTTATTATCTTATCTTTATCTTCTCTTATCTCTTACAATATCATACCTTCACTATAGAGTGTACAACCCATTGACCGTTTGATCAAGACTGGCAAATCCAAACATTGCTAACAACCATTGGATCTTATTTTCCATTCTTAGCATATAGAAAGATTCTACTGCAAGTCTTTAGCAGGATGAACGCTAGTATGTGCAAACCTCAGAACACACACTTCATTGCTCAGTTTCAAGGTTCTTGTGCTAAATGCTTGGACTTGGATTTAATTTTTTTATTTTTTACAAGGTCCTTAATGTAACCTGTACTTCCACCAACCGTGTTAACTCTCGAGCACCTCACTCCTACGAGACCTAAAGTTAGATCGGCCATTCGCGGTACTTCTTATCTTATCTTTATATTGTCTCTTATCTCTCACAATACCACATATACCACTGCATGGTGTACGGAACAATGAATGTTTGATCAAGACAGGCAAATCCAATCATTGCTAACCATTGGATCTTCTTTTCCATTCTTAGCATCTAGAAAGATTCTACTTTACAACGATGAATGCTAGTATGCGCAAACCTCGAAACACGCACTTCATTGCTAAGTTTCAAGGTCCTTGTGCTAAATGCATGGACTTGGATGCAATTTTGATTTTTTATGAGGTCCACTTGTACTTGCTTAACAAAGAAAATTAGCATGGTGCTCACTCCTGCAGCCTTACAGTGTGCTACTCCTCCTCTATGCAAGGAACTTAAATTGTATACAACTCTCTCCTTTGCTGCATATCACCCATCCTCTAGCTGATATCTCCCTCATCCACAGTGTGGCGCTACGCATGTGTGCCATGGTACTACGACGACTCTGTTTCTATCATTTTTTTCATAACTTTGCTCTGGCATCGAACCGCTTTCAACACCTCTTCGTTGCAGCCCTCTTGGGCTGCCTTATCTAGCCCCATAATCTCTTCTACAATAGTTTGTAATAACCTTCGCTGCAGCCCTCTTGGGATACCTTCTCTTGGACTGCCTACGTGTATATATTTATATATACATACCAAGTACAATATCCCTTCTCTAGTGTTGTGAGGGTTGATCCTTGTAATAACCTTGCATGCGATGTTTGGGACGAAGCAAGTGAAAAAATCGAAACCTGAAACGTTTGATCCGCGACTACTTTTTTCCGCCGCCCCAACCCAACACCCAAAGTGGTTCCTTCATATGAACACCAACACAACATAGCTGAGGAACACACGATAGACAGACACATAGTCGTCGTACCAATGTTAGAGTTGAAAGCGGCATCCCGCAGAAGTTCTGCTTATAGTTCATTTTGAAGTACTCCTATAGAAATTTCAAAATGAACTAGAGGCAGGACATTCACGGGATCCCGGTCGCAACCCTAACCATGGCACATGTGCTGAGCCCCACACTCCGTACGAGGGAGAGATCAACTAGAAGGTGTGCGCGGGGTGCCGAGAAGATACATACTTGATTACATTATGTAAAATTTGACCGAATAAATAGAGTAACTAATACACTTGATTAATTTGTGTAAAATTAGTACTCGTATTGTTGGAGGTAGAGTAAAACTTTCCAATAATGCTAATTTTCTACCAACATTCATTATACTATATATTTAGAGTAAATCTTGGTCAAAGCAAAAACACCCAAAACGAGGATGCCTTATTATTCCTCGGGGCGGAGGTAGAGTAATACTCCTACCTACTACTCCTACTTCGCGCTCCTACTTATGCAAACAGTACAATAATACGACAGTAGGACCTATAAATAAATAATGTGTCTAGTCAAATTGACATGATGAGACTATACTGCAACAGGAGGTGACATGGGTAATTTACTACAAGAAAAGAAAAAACCTCTTTCAAAGAGCCATCGCATCTTCCCTATCTCCGTTTAGTTTATCCACACTCACCGATGCCGCTTGGCCACATTTGGGATCCTCTCCACCGCGCTGACCACACATTTTCCTCGCCATCTCGCCTGGTGCATCTCTTCTTCCAGACCACCACCCCTCTCCTCCAAAAAAACCCAAATAGTTCTATATAGATCTGCCCTCGCCCCCAATCCTCCTCGACGCGATGGCGGATCGTCTGTACAAAATTTCGAGAAGTTCGAGGGAGAGCCGATGGTGTAGCGGCTTTAACAGGGTCGGCGACGACGTCATCAACCAAATTGATGAGCGTCTCGACACTAAAAGCCCCGTCCGGCTGGCCGCGTGCTCCAAGGAATTACACCGCCAAGTCATCGACGGAGAAGGTTACAGCTGCCCGAACTACAACTGCCCAGAAGTGGTCTCCTTCAATGAATTCTATGCCCAAATGATCTCCTGCATCCAGAGCCCGTTTATCTGCTCGGAGCCAGGATGCAACTAGGCCAGCAACAAATTAACATTGTATCTGCACCTAAAATCCACCCACTCGATCGAGGTGCCCACAGTCCTCTATAGCGTCAAACAATGGGACCCGTCTAAGCCGGTGCCTGCAGGGTGCTCGCGGAGAACAAATATCATCGGCATCGGGAAGATGGTCATACTAATCATCGGCCATATTGATGGGCATAGCACGGAGATTGTCCTGTCCTTTAGCCACGCAAAGTCCACGGCGTGGGAATTGGAGGACTACGAGGTGAGGATATCATCATTGGTCGAGTGTCGTGGGTTCTATCCGCTCGAGTTTGATACTGAGCCAAAGATTGGGCAGCCGCGCTGGAGGTGCTCAACTATTACCTGTCGGTAGCGGGGAATTATTGTCAAGCTCCTCAATTGTTGGTCGGAGTTCCTCATGGAGTTCCAATGTTGGATCGACGACGACATCAACCCATTGTGAGCTATCACATCTTAATATTCTCCTGATGATCCTAATATGAATGTATATGTAATTTTCTAGTCCCTCTGTTCTAATATTAATTACTTTATTTATTTTAGTGGAAGATTCCTTTCGCAATCCGAGTGGTGGAAATGGCTGGAAAGGTCTGTGAATTTTAGATCTATCTTGCTAAGGGTGAATAGGCGAAAGCCTATTACGAGGATCCAGAGACGATGGTAAAACAAGAGAAGTGTGCCAGGCGGGAAACCAAGCGCTACCCGACCACGACCTGGACACGCTGAATCATTGGCATACAGATCTTGTGGTAATTCTGACCTCTCTCTTTCTCTCATGCATGTTTGGAGTATATGATGGGACATGTAAGCGTTCCTAGCTAGATTAAGGTTCTACTAAGATTAGTTTTATACTTCTATTGATTATTTTGTATGGAGTTCTGCAACTGCTAATATATTTTGTAATAATTCCTATGTACTGGGAATTGTTCAGATCGAGTGCAGAATATGGCCTGTACTGCTAAATTTTTCAAAAGCTACCGAATCTCTCAAATGTGCTGATGTTGCTATTATTAAAGTATTTTGTAGAACTAATACTCTTGTACTAGTACTTGTTTTGATCAATGGAGTAGATTGTTTTGATTTTCCTTTGAAACATGGCCTTCTCAATCTAGATGAGGCCTAGGCTTCTTGGGTTGCATATATGTTGGTGACACATGCATAATGTATGGATTAACTTTGAACATTGACCGTTGGATCAAGTCTAGCAAGTCCAAACATTACCAAACGCTAGATCTTCTTTTCCATTGTTAGCATCTAGACAGATTCTACTCCCTCCGACCCAAATTAGTTGACTTAGATTTGTCTAGATTCAAATGTATCTAGACTTGTTTTAGTGTTAGATACGTCTGAATCTAGATAAAACTAAGTCAACTAATTTGGGTTGGAGGGAGTACTTTAGCACGATGAACGCTAGTATGCGCAAACCTCAAAACACAAACTCCATTGCTCTGTTTACAAGGTCCTTGTTCCAATAAATGCGTGGACTTGGACGCAATTTTCATTTTTATGAGGTCCTTAATGCAACTTGTACTTCCACCGACCATGTTAACTCTCAAGCACCTGTCTCCTACGAGACCTACCATTTGATAGGCCATTCGCAGTACTTATTATCTTATCTTTATCATGTCTTATCTCTTACAATACAATAAACCAGTTCATAGTGTACGAATTAACTTTGAACATTGACCGTTGGATCAAGAGTACCAAATCAAAACATTGCCAACCGCTGGATCTTCTTTTCCATTCTTAGCATGTAGAAAGATTCTACTGATAGTTTTTAGCACGATGAACACTAGTAGATGTGCAAACCTCAAAACACACACTTCATTGCTCTCAGTTTCAAGGTCTTTGTGCTAATAAATGCATGGACTTGGATGCAATAATGATCATTTTCATGAGGTCCTTGATGTAACTTGAACTTCCAGCGACCGTGCTAACTCTCAAGAACCTTGCTCCTATGAGACCTACCATTAGATCGGCCATTCATAATAATTCTTATCTTATCTTTATCTTCTCTTATCTCTTACAATATCATACCTTCACGATAGAGTGTACAACCCATTGACCGTTTGATCAAGATTGGCAAATCCAAACATTGCTAACAACCATTGGATCTTATTTTCAATTCTTAGCATATAGAAAGATTCTACTGAAAGTCTTTAGCAGGATGAACGCTAGTATGTGCAAACCTCAAAACACACACTTCATTGCTCAGTTTCAGGGTCCTTGTGCTAAATGCATGGACTTGGATGTAATTTTTTTTATTTTTTACAAGGTCCTTGATGTAACCTGTACTTCCACCAACCGTGTTAACTCTCGAGCACCTCACTCCTACGAGACCTAAAGTAAGATCGGCCATTCACGGTACTTCTTATCTTATCTTTATATTGTCTCGTATCTCTAACAATACCACATATACCACTCCATGGTGTACAGAACAATGAATGTTTGATCAAGACAGGCAAATCCAAACATTTCTAACCATTGGGTCTTCTTTTCCATTCTTAGCATCTAGAAATATTCTACTTTAGCACGATGCACGCTAGTATGCGCAAACCTCAAAACACAGACTTCATTGCTAAGCTTCAGGGTCCTTGTGCTAAATGCATGGACTTGCATGTAATTTTCATTTTTATGAGGTCCACTTGTACTTGCTTAACAAAGAAAATCAGCATGGTGCTCACTCCTGCGGCCTTACAGTGTGCTACTCCTCCTCTATGCAAGGAAAATAAATTGTATACTACTATGTCCTTTGCTGCATATCACCCATCCTCTAGATGATAACTCCCTCGTCCACAGTCTGGCGCTACGCACGTGTGCCATGGTACTACGACGACTCTGTTTCTATCTTTTTTTTCATAACTTTGCTCTGACATCAAACTGCTTTCAACACCTCTTCGCTGCAGCCCTCTCGGGTTGCCTTCTCTAGCCCCATAATCTCTTCTACAATAGTTTGTAATAACCTTCGCTGCAGCCCTCTTGGGATGCCTTCTCTTGGACTACTTACCCGTATATATTTATATATACATACCAAGTACAATATCCCTTCTCTAGTGTTGTGAGTGTTGATCCTTGTAATAACCTTCCATGCGATGTTTGGGACGAAGCAAGTGAAAAAATCGAAACCCGAAAAGTTTGATCCGCAACTACTTTTTTCTGCCGCCCCAACCCAACGCCCCAGGTGGTTCCTTCATATGAACACCAACACAATGTAGCTGATGAACACACGATAGACAGACACATAGCCATCGTACCAATGTTAGAGTTGAAAGCGACATCCCGCAAAAGTTCCGCTTATAGTTCATTTTGAAGTACTCCTATAGAAACTTCAAAATGAACTAGAGGCAGGACTTTCACGGGATCCCGGTCGCAACCCTAGCCATGGCACATGTGCTGAGCGCCACACTCTGTACGAGGGAGAGATCAACTAGCAGGTGTGTGCGCGGGTGCCGAGAAGATACATACTTGATTACATTGTGTAAAATTTGACCGAATAAATAGAGTAACTAATACACTTGATTAATTTGTGTAAAATTAGTACTCTTACTATTGGAGGTAGAGTAAAACTTTCCAATAATGCTAATTTTCTACCAACATTCTTTATACTATATATTTATAGTAAATCCTGGTCAAATAAAAAACACCCAAAACGAGAATGCCTTATTATTCCTCGGGGCGGAGGTAGAGTAATACTCCTACCTACTACTCCTACTTCGTGCTCCTACTTATGCAAACAGTACAATAATACTAAAGTAGGACCTGTAAATAAATAATGTGTCTAGTCAAACCGACATGATGAGACTATACTGCGCCAGGAGGTGACATGGGTAATTTATTACAAGAAAAGAAAAAACCTCTTTCAAAGAGCCATCGCATCTTCCCTATCTATGTGTAGTTTATCCACACTTGCCGACGCCGTGGCCACATTTGGGATCCTCTCCACCGCGCTGATCAAACATTTTCCTCGCCATCTCGCCCGGTGCATCTCTCCTTCTAGACACCACCCCTCTCCTCAAAGAAAAACCCAAACAGTTCTATATGGATCCGCCCTCGCCCCCCATTCCTCCTCGACGTGATGGAGGATCGTCTGTACAAAATTTCGAGAGGTTCGAGGGAGAGCCGGTGGTGTAGCGGCTTTAACAAGGTCGGCGAGGACGTCATCAACCAAATTGCTGAGCGTCTCGACACTAAAAGCGTCGTCCGGCTGGCGGCATGCTCCAAGGAAATACACCGCCAAGTCGTTGACGGAGAAGGTTACAACTGCCCGAACTACAACTGCCCGGAAGTGGTCTCCTTCAATGAACTCTATGCCCACATGATTTCCTGCATCCACAACCTGTTTATCTGCACGGAACCAGGATGCAACTGGGTCGGCAACAAATTAACGTTGTATCTGCACCTCAAATCCACCCACTCGATCGAGGTGCCCACAGTCCTCTATAGCGTCAAACAATGGGACCCGTCTAAGCCGGTGCCTGCAGGGTGCTCGCGGAGAACAAATATGATCAGCATCGGGAAGACGGTCATACAATTCATCATCCATATTGACGGGCATAGCACGGAGATTGTCCTGTGTGTTAGCCGTGCAAGGTCCACGGTGTGGGAATTGGAGGACTATGAGGTGAGGATATCATCATTGGTCGATTGTCGTGGGTTCTATCCAATCGAGTTTGATACTGAGCCAAAGATTGGGCAGCCGCGCTGGAGGTGCTCAACTATTACCTGTCGGTAGCGGGGACTTATTGTCAAGCTCCTCAATTGTTGGTCGGAGTTCCTCGTGGAGTTCCAATGCTGGATCGACGACGACATCAACCCATTGTGAGCTATCACATCTTAATATTCTCCTGATGATCCTAATATGAATGTATATGTAATTTTCTAGTCCCTCTGTTCTAATATTAATTACTTTATTTATTTTAGTGGCAGATTCCTTTCGCAATCCGAGTGGTGGAAATGGCTGGAAAGGTCCGTGAACTTTACATCTATCTTGCTAAGGGTGAACAGGCGAAAGCCTATTACGAGGATCCAGAGACGACGGTAAAACAAGAGAAGCGTGCCAGGCGGGAAAGCAAGCACTACCCGGCCACGACCTGGACACGCTGAATCGTTGGCATACAGATCTTGTGGTGATTCTGACCTCTCTCTTTGTCTCATGCATGTTTGGAGTATATGATGGGACATGTAAGCGTTCCTAGCTAGATTAGGGTTCTACTAAGATTAGTTTTATACTTCTACCGATTATTTTGTATGGAGTTCTGCAACTGCTAATATATTTTGTAATAATTCCTATGTACTGGGAAATGTTCAGATCGAGTGCAGAATATGACTTGTACTGCTAAATCTTTCAAAAGCTACCGAATCTCTCAAATGTGCTGATGTTGCTATTACTAAAGTATTTTGTAGAACTAATACTCTTGTACTAGTACTTGTTTTGATCAATGGCGGTAGATTGTTTTGCTTTTTTTTTGAAACATGGCCTTCTCAATCTAGATGAGGCCTGGGCTTCTTGGGTTGCATATATGTTGGTCACACATGCATTGATGTAAGAACAAGGTATGCACACAAATGCAAATTTAATCGTCAGTCTTGCTTGGTCCAATGATGGAGTGTGTTCGGAGAAAAAAGGCAAACTCATCCCTTGCCTGTTAAAAAACAAAAAATAGGCCCAATGTTGAGACTCCCACCGACAACATTTCCTACTACGCCAAGATGCACCCATATACCAAATTAATGTGGGAACCATACATTAACTATGATGTCGATATGGCCATGACCTTTTTTGGTCATCAGGGTTGAAACCTAATAATATTCATACATGGTGCGAAAATATGGCGTGGCTGGTTTCCAGAAGTTGTCAAATCCCGTGGTTATGAGTTTCCTAGTAGGCTGTACACGTGACGTGATAGGATGCCATGCGTAAATATTTGTTTTTCTATTTTTCTTTATTACATGCGATTGTTTCAAAACATGTTCAAAATTGTCAAGATACAAATTCTTAGCAGGAAGTTGAATTTGTCAAAACTCTCGATTGTTTTAGATATATTAACTACCTGATACGTACCACCAAAAGCTTTTTGTAGAACTTCGATAGAAATCTACCACTTTGTAGAGCTTCTAGTTCAAATATGACATGATTTTGTTAATAGAGACATAAAGTCATTTGAGTGGTCTGAGTTGGCTCGGAAGCGTTGAAAACTCATAAAACTTGGGAATCATACATAAAACATTGTCCACTATATCTGGAAACTTGGCTTGTGGCATTCAAAACCATGTTCCCTGTACTTTCTGTGCATAGTATATTCATGGTGCTAGAGGCCAACAATAATGGGATCTTCTATATGCTAGACATGACATAATCAAATGTACTGAAAGAGATCTAATGGTCAACAATGTCAGGTTTTGCCAATCTATATCCAACTGCCGATGTTCGAAGTTATTCGTACACTATATAGTGGTATGGAAATTGTGTCACGTGACTTTTACTAGTATGGATATGGATGATCAATTGATGTGACTCTCGGCTTTGATTTCCTGGACAGATAGGTTAAGGTTTACTACCTTTTTCTATTACTAGATGGATGCTAGCCAAACTCAAAATCTGAATCGAGCAGCTAAATCATCCACCGACCTTGAAGCATTTCCCGCCCCACCGATTCAAAACCTTTGAGCCAAAATCTCCCACCGGATAGTACCATTTTTTTATTATAATTAGCTGGACGCGGGCCAAATTCAAATCTCAATCGAGCAGCAATATCGCACACCGACCTTGAAGCATTTCGCGCCCCTCTGTTTCAAAAACTTTGTCTTTAAATTTCCTGTTCTACCCATTGTCCAAATGATAGATGGGCACGCTAAAGTCAGTACCTCGGGGGCATGATCGTAATTATATTGCCATTCACCTATACTATGGTCCCGATTCGCACCGTTTTTCCCACTGGCCTCCCAAAAATCCCAAGCTCCTCTGTCGCCTCCACGGCCACCGCGCGCACCGGCTTGATCTCTGGTGTCGTGCGCCGCCGCAGAGCCGCTTCACCAACGCTCAACCACCGGATCTAGTTCACCAGGTCTCTCTACCACTGCATCGGAGCTGCGGTGTCGTTCACCATGCCGATGGCGTCATCGACCGCCCAAGCTCTGCTTCCTCGCCGCCGAAAGCTACCCAACCGTACCGGATCCGCTTCACCGGTGTCCACCTGACGAGATCTAGTTCAAGGAGTTCCATGTCCACCGCTCCAGACCAGCTGCACGGCCATCGCCGTTCACTGCACCGGATCTGCCTCAGCGACGCTCTTGTCCACCGTGTTCAAGCCGGCATTGACCGCCCAAGATCTGCTTCCCCGACGCCAACAGCCACCGGAACCGCAACACCCTTGGTCACCTGAATGTCACTCACATGGTACCGATGATGCTTAGACGCCTCTCCGACCAAGGTTAACCTAATCTCCTACCCGTTTTTGTTTTGTCAGCAGTATAGCAGGTTCAAGCCTATCGTAGTGAACTGCATTTCTGTAATCGTGCTAGTACATACAAGTCACTGGGCACGCCTGTTCTTCGTGCTAGTACATGCAAGGTCATTAGACATGTTGGTTTGGATTCGCTGCTCTACAAATTTCAAGTCATGCACATGTTCTTAGCTACTCTGTAAACAGTAATTGCCTACTACCGTGTAATTCTTGTAAAATCTATAGTCAGTGGAAAATATTAGTGTGGATTCCCTGCTCTACAGTTGCTGAATCTATCTGGTTCGTCCTGAGATTAGTTCCTGCTATTTTTCCTCCTTGACATTGTTCTCCTATCCTGTAGTAGCCATTTAAAATCTTCGTACTAATTCGATTATAATTTTGTTTTTGCCATAATGCCATCTGGCTGTTCAAACGCTGCATCACTAACTATTTCCTTTTTCTTGCATAGAGCTCAAAATGGAACAATGAACATGTTTGTTTGCATAGCCTATTCTATAGGTTCACAAGGTATGCCATTACTTCCTTATCTGGCGCTAGTTCGTCCTGATCAACGACATAACTATCCTCTACTATGTACTTCACTCGTGGTTTGCATTCCTGCTCTAGAATTTCTCTTATGATGCCATTATAATTTCTATCGGGTTGATTTTTATCTATGACAGTAACTACTTGCCATTGTATAGCTCACCGCAAATTCTGAGTCACCCAGCGGCTCTATGCATTCCAGGAGATGCCACAACATATATTTGCTGAAATTCTAAGAAACACTTTGTTTGATTTCTCATTTTATTCTAGGCACACTTGTCAAATGCTTGTTTGTCCTGTTCTACAGGTTCATGAGCGATGCCATTGTATCTTGCATCTGGTTCTAGGTCTGGTTCATCCTAAGTCATGACATAACTATCCTCTACAATATATAGTTCATCAGTGGTTTGCGTTCCCGCTCTATAGGTGCTCATATGATGCGGTTATAATTTCTATCTGGTTCATTCTTTGCTATGACGGTAACTGCATGCCATTTTGTGGCTCAGCACAAATTCCAAGTAACCCAACGTCTCTTGCATTTTAGGGTATAGAACTGCTTCCATATATATTTGTTCAAAATGACCTGGCTAGTTTATATCTGCTGAAATTCTAAGCCACACACACACATTTTTTGATTGCTCGTTTCACGGTAGTCACACTTGTTTAATGTGTGCTTGCTTGTCATGTTTGTTTGACGTGTTGGTCAATAATTGAACCATTGACTAGTTGGTCAATACTTGATTACTCCAGTTCATAGCTCCTGTCATATCAGTCAAATGAGTAGTTTGTCTTGTTTGATGTATTAACTTGTTATTACTTTGTTTCAGACTGCAATTATTGCTAGCCCCACCAAAAAGGGGGCTGTAAGATCATGTCTCCTCCAATGTAGCTGCCACACTCAATGGAAGATGCAGGTGATCGATTGATAAAGCAAATTGAGGACTCTGCTATCAACTTGATTTTCAACTGAAATGCCGATTTTTCTTTCCACTGAGTTGATAATATGTAATAATGTTAAGAAGTTTGCAGCTGATGTAATATCTAGATAACTCGCGTAGGCCATGTAGTCATTTAGTTGACATTGTCCACACATTGTGGTAGTCGTTACGGTAACTACGCCAGACAGGTCGATTAGAGAACAGTACCGTGTTGTATTCGGCTGACAATGAACAGTAAAAAAATGCTAGATTATTATACACGTTTTATGATATTGTCATGGGCTTCAGAACTGACGAAGCGCAAAAAGGTCAGAACGTAACGGCCAACGCTAGCATGTGGTAACAGCTAATCGCCGTAATAAACATGTCGTTACTGAAGCAAGCCGTAACAGTAGCAGACCAAACCAGAAATAGCCCATTACAGTAACAGGCAAGAAACTGCACAAATCGCAAAACAGTAACAGGCCAAAACAGTAGCGGGCCACAACAATAAACGGCCAGAATAGTGACAAGCTTAAACAATACGGGCCGAGAAATTCCCGAACGAGGGTAGTAACAGGCTGACAAATTTACCAGGCTAGAACAATAAAGGGCCTTTTGTGGGCCTAAATAGCTAAAGGCCAGAACAGTAAAAGGCCAGAGCAGTAACATGCCAGAACAGTAACAGACCATCTCAGGGAAGGGCCGTCAGTAGGCGGTCGACGATGGGATGTGATAACAGTGATGGGCTGACCGCGGGCCTTATGTTTATCGGAGCGACTTGGCACAGGCTGCTAATGGGCCGCACAGTGTTGGACCAACATGGGCCTTATGTAGGCCAAAACAGAATCAGGCCTAAAATCTCACGGGCCGCTGCTGGCTGCATTTTCTGGCCCATTTCAAATAGTATAGGACAAAACAGTAACGGGCCATCTTCTTATTGGGCTCCCCTTATCGGCCAGCACAGTTAGTATTTAGCAGGCCTTAGCTGGGCATGGCTTCTGCCATGGTTTCTATGGCTGTTAACGACGGTAACCGACCGCTATCGGCGGCTGCCACCTGGAAGTTCGCATGATGTCAGTAGTCAGCGTGGCTGACAAACAGATCTACGACAAAACAAGGTTTCGTGGATGAAGGGTGTGATCTGCCACGGTCATAAAAAAACCGTGTTTAATTCATTTGTGATGGGGCTTTTACCACGAAGGCCATCCATCGCGGAGGACTCTTTGGCCACGAAAAACGGGCCTTCAACCACGAAAATCGTCCGTTGTAAAAGGCAACTTTTCTTGTAGTGGAGGGTGTGATGGCTGGGAGATCGAAAATTGTGGAACAAGATGAAGAACGTCTTCCCTTTCTTCTCCCGATATCTTCTTTCTCCTTTCTGGATGGAATGGCGGTTGCTGTGTTGTAATTTCGTGTCCCTCCTCTTCACGAGAGTTGTCCCTTTTGACAAGACGGAGGCGGTGGGAACTATACGGTAGGAACTATACTGCTGGAAAAATATTCCTTCCGTATAGTTGCTAGTTAAAGCTTCTCTATGCCTCCCTTGATTGCTTCCAAAAAGAGACTTGCCTGTTTTCGCCTGATTATTGTGTTTCTTTTGTTAAAACCTTCTGTTGATGTTTAGAACCTGAAACACACATTAAAAACCAAGTTTTCTTCACTATCGAAGTATTAGCGTTAGGTAAAGCTAGAAAATGATCAAATCTAGAAGAAAACCATCAAAAATATGTCTAATCTCATAGCTATCAACTCCCCCAAGCTTAGATGTTGCTCGCCCTTGAGTGATAAGAAAAGAAGAAAGAATAACGGAGATTCGAGACTGAAATAAAAGAACTTACAAGCTCGAATTGGTTTCAAATTCTTTTCTTCGCAATTCCTACAATCTTAAACATGATGATACAAGTATTCACAAGATTGCACCGATTCCACTTCCTAACCATGTATATATTGCTAGCAAATAAATCATATGCCCGAGCTAGTGTCAAAAGTTTAGCTAAGAAAGTGAAACAAATTCTTTCGGTGTCTCTCTTTGTTGAGAGATGAAAACTTTTTTCTCTTGTTTCTTTAATCAATTAAGAGTACTCAAGTTGGCACCAAAAACATTCAATTTAAGAACAACTCATCTATTCCCACATCAAAATTTCAAGACTCTCAAAGCACCTATTTCCTTCCCTAGTTTTTCAAAAACTTTAGCCCTTTCATAGAGAAATCATGCCACTATTTTTAACATGTTAATTGGGACTGTGTTGCGCACTCGTGACCATGCCAATATATATCAGTTGAGAAATAGTGGGTCAGAGGAGTCCTACAACTTCACTTGGAATGTGAATCCACGAGGAGACTAATTTTTTTTACTCGTCGTAGCATTGCAGCTAGAGACGCTTACATAACTCAATAGCTGAAATCAAGTGGTTTCCCACATTTAGATCATTCGTTGCCCAACGGAGTTAATAGTTCCCCATGGAGCATGACTGTTTTGTAATGACATGCATAAAGCAATATCTTACTGTAATTATTAGAAAAGGTAGTGCCATAATCTCTACTACTCCGAAGCATCCATTTTATTAGACAATTTCATTCAAGAGTGCTATCGAGTCTATTTACATTAAGCTCAAATGGGGTTGAGTAGTTCTAAAATTAAATCCTTTGGGATAAACATGGACTCAAGTCATTTTTTTGGATGCTTTTTCTTGTTGTAAAAATGTCGGAAATATGTTTAACCGATTTCATTGCTCATTATTTCAAATCTAAGAAGGATACACTAGCAAAGGAATAGAATTTATAGGATAACAAGCTAAGTGGGGAGTGGCTCAAGTGCAAGCGAGTAAATCATTTTAGGGTCAATTTAAAGTTGAAGAAAAGGTGATGAAAGGAATGTGATACCTCCTCTTCCTTGCTTCATTCTCGTACTTAAGTCGACCCCCCTCTATATTTCCCTATTGCCAAGTCACCTGAGATTGAGCAATCACCGAGAGAAACAAAGGAACAAATTTGCCATAAAAGTTTCAACTAATTTTTTTGTGTTTTTGGTTTAGGAATGTGAATTGAAAGTAAACATGCGATTTTGAAGAAGTAAAATAAATCAAAGTAAGAAATAAAAATATGAATGCAAGGTTTGGAGGTTTTCAAACCTCCCCCAAGCTTAGGCTATTGCTAGGCTCAGTTGTTGCCGTCGTTCGGCGGCGGGTGCAGATACTGCTGGTAGTAGTTGGGGAAGTGGGTCATGAAGTGACTGAAGTTGTGAGTTAAGGCACTAACATCCTCATTCACTCCTTGTAGCGTGTGATCAATCTCCCCAACACGTTGGTTGAGCTGTTGAAATTCTTGATAGGGGACGTTGTTGAACCCCTGCTGCTGCCAATTGGGCCATGGTTCCCAGGATCTCTCCTGATACTGCTGCTATCCCTCCCAAGCAGGGTTGTATTCTTGCTCTTGCTCCTGCTCATCCTCATCCTGATGCTCTCCTTCTTCATCTTCTTCTTGATCAGGCTGGAATTTAGCCATGATCTCCACCACTTGATCCTTGGTGAGGATCCAGTTGTCCTTCACCACAACTGAGAAGGCTTGTGGACAGGGCAACGGAACCTGCTCAACCTATGCATCACCAAGATAGCCAAACTGATATGCTCGGAGCCACTTGTCAGCTCGATAAACATCGAGGAAACCACAAGAAGTTATATATTAGACATCCATAAGTTTGGAGCCGTCAATAGGTTGCATAACAGGTAATGTAATGTTCAATGCTAGGGCAAGGTGGGTTGCCAATCCACCAATGCGGATATCACCTTTCTTTTTGTTGCTCTGGTAGTGAAGGTGCTGGAGGAGTAGAGTCGCAGGATTGGGGGTTTGTGGTACATTGGGGAATAGTGCCTTGGTGATCATGACCATGTCCGCATTGGCCATGGAGGCGGTATCTACTCTTCCCAACAGTGTATTGGCGAGGAACAAGGCGAAGTAGCAAATTGTTGGATTTTGAATGGTCGACATCTTCTTCTGGTAGAAGTCCTTGCCACCGTTAACAGAAATAACATCCCAAGTTTCTCCACTTGAGACGCTATATAAAGTTGTAACAGTTGAGTCCCCACCATGAGGGAAGCCAAACGTATCACAAAATTGTTGAAAAGTTATTTCATATGGTTGCTGGTTTATGGTGAAGCTTACCATGCATGCATTACCTTTCTCCTTGTGGTCATCGTAGAAAGAGGCGAGGATCTCGTAGGTGAGCTCGGTTTAGGTAATGTGGCCTCCGTAGGTGAGTAGTCATAGCCCTCAACCCTGCCGCGGTGAGAAAACTATCATCGGCCCAACGTGTGGGCATCACCCTCCTTGATGAAACCATGACCAACTTGCTGTTGAGCTCGGACCGGAGCCCCGAGCTCTTGCCACGTTGGCGCTTACTCTTGTAAAAAATGCTATCAATTTTGTTCATCTTGATGTACTAAAATATTTCACCATGAAACCTTAGGCATATAGTTTCTACATAATATACACCATGAAAACATTAATCCTAACGTGAGAAATGAAAAGGAAAAACAATATAAGCTTGAGTTCATCCACTAGATCAGTGTGAGAGATTCAACCATGGAATTCTGGAAATAAAGCATGGATAGGGAGATAAACATACCGATCTGTTGATTCCCCAATTCAAACGAATGAAATCTTTGAAGAATCAATAATTCTAGGTGGGTTTTGAGGGGTTTGGAGAGACAATATGAGAGAAAAAGTGAGGAGGAGAATGATATTAAGTGGTCACGCTGAACTATACAGCCACAACTATACGAGCGGTAAAAGAAGTTCCTGCCATATAGTTGCGATGGCATCGATAATTATAGTTTCTTTATGCCAGATCACAGCTATACGGCCGGATCAAAATGGTCCTGCCGTACAGTTGGTCGTCAAACCTTATGTGTCCTCGAGATAAATCTTCTGAGACAGGCATCGATAAGTATACGGCCAAACTATACGGCCGGACACAAAATGTTTCCGTTGTATAGTTGGTCGTTAAACCTTTAGAACTCTGGAAACAAAATTCTACAAAGGCAACGATAACTATACGGCTAAACCTATACAGCTGAATTTTTTTATTCCCGTCGTATAGTTGGTCATTAAACCTTCTGTGTCCTAGAATTTTTTTACAAAGGCAAAAATAACTATACGATCGGACTATACGTCTGTAATTTTTTATTCCCGCCATATAGTTGGTCTTTAAATCTTCAGTACCAAGCATTTTCTCCCAAAATTTTCATAGATTCACTTTTTAATCTGGACAAATTGATTAAGCTACTTTTTGCAGATAAAACTCGAACTTTTTTATACTTATTCTACGCTTGTTCAATCAATATTTCTACTACTTTTTGACAGTTGCGTCTTCACAGGCGCGCTTCTGCAAGAATGTCTGTGAAAAATTTGTAGGAATGCGATGAACATTTTATTCTTTAATTTATTTTATTAATGTGATGGGTTGACTCCCATTAAGCATTTTATTTAGAATGGTTGAATAATTCAACCCCTTCGCTGTTCTCGAATTCTTAACTTGGGTTGACCCTTATCAAAGGCACTTACCACATGAAATCGTTTTGCCGGTGGAATATATCTTTCTCCTGCTTCCAGCTTCTCTGGAAAATACCGCATGATTTCAGCATCAGAAACATTGAAGATTTTTCCCTCAACACAATCATCTAACGCTCCTACGGTACTAAGGAAAGGTCTTCCAAGTATTATAGATAATTTTTCATCCTCTGGAATTTCAAGAATAATAAAATCAGTGGGAATTACATGCCATCTATTCTAAGTAGAACATCATCAATCATACCAATTGGTTGTTTAGTGGACTTGTTAGCCATCTGTAAATTGATAGTAGTAGGTGAATACTCCCCTAATCCAAACCTTTTATAAAGGGAATATGGCATTACACTAACTCTTGCACCTAAATCACATAAGGTGTTTGATACGTTGCTAATGTATCTATAATTTTTGATGTTCCATGCTTAGTTTTATCTACTTTCTTATGTTTTATCCACACTTTGGAGTAATTTTTATACACTTTCTTGGACTAACCTATTAACAAGAGCACAGTGCCAGCTGCCTCTTTTCTACTATTTTTGGTTCCAGGAAAGTTAGAAAATGAATATTCTCGGAATTGGACGGGACAAAAGCCAAATTTAGTTTTTCACCAAGGGGGACACAGAGCTAGAATACGAGACAGAGAGGGGCCAGGGGGCTGCCACACCACCTGGCCGCACAACGAAGCCTGGCCCGCACCAGGGGGTGGTCTAGCTGCCTCGGGCACCCCCTTGGCCTCCGCTTTCGCCTATAAGAATCCTCCGATATAGAAACCCTAAGTACCCAATCAAAATTCCACGAAAGAGTATGTATCCGCCGTCATCTCCATCCATAGATTGGGAGGGATCTGAAGCTCTTCCCGGCACCCTTCCGGAGGGGAGAATTCACCCTGGAGGCCTTCTTCATCACCATGCAAGCCTCCGGTGTGATGCGTGAGTAGTTCATCCTTGGACTACGGGTCCATGTAGTATCTACATGTCTGGTTCTTCTCCTTTGTGCTACCATGTTTATATCTTGTGAGCTCCGTTCATGATCAAGATCATCTATTTGTAATTCTACATGTTGTGTTTGTGGGGATCCAATGGATATTGAGATGCTATTTCAGATTGATTATTGATTCTATCATGTCTTTGTTATTTCTGATCTTGCATGATTTCCGTTGTTAGTAGCTATCTTGGTCAAGTAGATGCTACCAACTCCAAGAGTTAGTATTTATGCTCGATAGTGGGTTCATGCCTCTAGTAATCTGGGGAAGTGACATTAATCTCTAATGTACTAGATGTGCTGTTGCTACTAGGGAGAAAACATCAATCCTTTGTTCATATAACAATCGTATTGTTTACTTTGCACGCAATGTGTAATGCAATTATCTGTTGCTTGCAACTTAATACTACAGGGGGTTTGGATGATAACCTGAAGGTGGATTATTAGTCATAGATGTAGTTGGATTACGTTCTATGTATAATGTTGTAATGCCCAATCGAATCTCAATGGAGTCAAGATGATTAGTATATGCATGTATTGCTTTCTTGATGTTTGTCAATTGCCCCGCTGTAATTTGTTCACCCAACATGTTATATATCTTAAGGAGAGCCACCACTAGTGAACTATGGACCCTAGTCCCTTCTTTTATCATCAATCTACGACTATTTACTACTTTCTGTTACTTTCTACAAACTATTACTTTCTTCCACACAATACGTTTAATCCTTTGTTTTCAGCAAAACCGGTGGGATTGACAACCTCACTGTAAGTTGGGGGCAAAGTTCTGTGGTTGTGTTGTGCAGGTTTCCACGTTGATGCTGGCACTGGTAGTGTGCCATGCCAAAGTCTAGCTAGCAACACCTTGGAGGTGTTTCCTTTCTCCTACTGGATTGATAACCTTGGTTTCATAACTGAGGGAAAACTTACTGCTGTACTCATCATACCTTCCTATTGGGGTTCCCCAACAAGCTCGTTATTATACGAGTCAACAAGTATATTTTCTGGCATCGTTGCCTGGGATTGAAGAAGAAGAAGCTCCCACGTTAACCACGCGCCATTAAAGATATTTTCTGGCGCCGTTGCCGGGGAGTCAAGGACATCTTCACAAGGGGAGTCCCTAATAACCAATCTGTTTACTTTGTTCTTTTTATTTTTCTTAGTTTATTTCTGCTTTGTTTGCTTGTTTCTTTATCAAAAACACAAAAAAATAGTCTTACTACTTTGCTTTCTTTACTAAAAACACAAAAAAATGACTACTCTTGAAAATACTAAGTTGTCTGACTTCACTAGCACCAACAACAATGATTTCATGTGCACACCTATTGCTCCACCTGTTCCTGAAGATACTTTCTTTGAAATTAAACCTGCTTTACTCAATCTTGTTATGAGAGAACAATTTTCTGGTATTGGTAATGAAGATGCTAGTGCTCACCTAAATTACTTTGTTGAACTTTGTGAGATGCAAAAGCATAGGGATATAGATGGAGATATTATTAAGCTTAAATTGTTTCCTTTCTCTTTGAGAGGAAAAGCTAAAGAATGGTTGAATTCCTTAACTAGGAATAGTATTGATTCTTGGACTAAATGCAAAGATGCTTTCATTGGCAAATACTATCCTCCTGCTAAGATTATATCTATGAGAAATGAAATAATGATGTTTAAACAATCTGATAATGAACATGTTGCTCAAGCTTGGGAAAGAATGAAATCTTTGGTAAAGAATTGTCCCACTCATGGACTAACTGCTTGGATGATTATCCAAACCTTTTATGCAGGATTGAACTATTCTTCAATAAGTCTACTGGATTATGCTGCTGGAGGTACCTTTATGACCATTACTTTGGGTTATGCAACAAAGCTTCTGGATAATATGATGGTTAACTATTCTGAATGGCACACTAAAAGAGTTCCACAAGGTAAGAAGGTAAATTTTGTTAAAGAAACCTCCTCCTTGAGTGATAAAATTGATGTTATTATGTATATGCTTGTTAATGGGAAGGCTCATATTGATCCAAATCATGTTCCCTTAGACTCTTTGGTTGCTCAAGAAGAGCAAGTTGATGTGAACTTTATAAGAAATAACAATTTTAGCAACAATGCCTAGAGGAATAATTTTGGTAATAATAACTATAGGCCATATCCTCCCAATAATGGTAATGCTTATGGAAATTCCTACAACAATAATAGGAGTGCTCCCTCTGAACTTGAAGTTATGCTTAAAGATTTTATTAGTAAACAAACTGATTTCATAAAACTATTGAGGAAGACCTCTCTAATCCTGAAAGAAATATAACATCATTGGCTGAAGCACAATCTTCTTTGAATAAAATGGCTGCTAAACCTGAAACTATTGATAATCCCTTTGCTGCTACTAATGCCATACAAGTTAGAATGGATGAAAATGTTAGACTATTAGCTGAATTGCATGCTAAGTGGGAAAGAGAAGATGAAATTGCTAGAAACATTAGTGTTTCTACTATCACTACCACTAGTGTTGAGGCTAGTAATAGCTATACTACTTTAGATGATAATTATGATTTTGATCTTGATGGTTACAATATCTCTAAAGTAATTAAGTTCCTACAAAAGCTTGCCAGAAGTCCTAATGCTAGTGCTATGAATATGGCCTTTACAAAACACATTACTGATGCTCTCATAAAAATTAAAGAAGAAAAGATGAAACATAAAGCATCTATTCCTATAAAACAAGAAGATGGTTGGGAACCCATCATCAATATGAAAGTGAATGATTTTGATTTCAAAGCTTTATGTGATCTTGATAGTAGTGTTTCTATTATGCCTAGAAGGATTTATGATATGCTTGATTTGCCACCATTGGAAGATTGTTATTTGAATGTCTCATTTGATGATAATGCTAACAACAAACTCATGGGGAGTATTAATGATGTCCTTATTATGGTTAACAATTCCTATGTCCCCGTTGATTTCTATGTTTTGGATGTTGAATGCAATGCTCCTTGTCCTATTACTTTGGGAAGACCCTATCTTAGAACTGTTGGTGCCATTATTGATATGAAAGAAGGCACCATTAAATATCAAATCCCACTCAAGAAAGGTATAGAACACTTCCCTAAGAAGAGAGAGAAGATTTCTTTTGCCTCTCCTATGAAAACAAAATTTGCTCTTAATGCTTCTTCATTTGAGAACACTTGATTCTTTTTCTTGCTTCTTATGCCTAACTTAAAGGCGTTAAAGAAAAGTACTTACTGGGAGATAACCCCAAAGTTTTAGATGAGTCTTGGAAGTTATTACTATAGTAATAACCGCTCATTATCCTTTTTATTTGCTTTTTGTGACGAGAGTAACCTCTAATGAGAGAGAAGTAATGATTGGGAAAGTTGCTGTCCCGAAACAGATTTCTGTGCTTCACCGTAAAAATTTGTGTAAAATCTTTGTATGTTGTTTTGAGGCGTGGAATTTGTGCTTCTTCCCCAGGTGGTTATATAACTTTTGTTAGTTCAACACTTTTTGATTTGAGCAATAGAAGGTCTTCAAAAAAATTGGTTTTTACCTGCTGGTCTGTTTTGACAGATTTCTGCCATTATTTGCATTTGCTTCTTGTTGGTTCCTTTTTGAGTTCTTTTGGGGAATTGAGCTTTTTGAGGGAAGTGCTACAGTAGCTTATGTTTTAATGGAAGTTTTATTGGTGTTGAAACTGAACCTAAAGACTTATTATCTTGAGTGCACTAATGTTGCTAATAAAGATTGTGTGAAGTTTTGTATGAAGAAAATATTTCAGGTGTATGGAGAGAATGATGTAATGAGATGAATAATGGACTAAAGCTCAAGCTTGGGGATGCCACCCCGTGTCACCCAAAGAAATATTCAAGAGGTACAAGCGCCAAAGCTTGGGGATGCCCAAGGCATCCCCTTCTTCATCAATAAAAATCGTAGGTTTCTTCCAAACACTTCGTTTTTATTGTTTCATGCACAGTTGTGTTGTTCTTGGAGCGTATTTGTTTTTTGTTTTTGGTTTTCGTTTGCCTGTTTTTCTTAGTTTGCTGAATAAATTGGTTGGACCCCCTTTTTCATGCATTGGTTTTCAAAAAGTTTGGTTTGGATTGGGAAAGAGTAGGAAAGTTCATGCTAATGTATCTATAATTTTTGATGTTCCATGCTTGGTTTTATCTACTTTCTTATGTTTTGTGCACACTTTGGAGTACTTTTTATACACTTTCTTGGACTAACCTATTAACAAGAGCCACAGTGCCAACTGCCTGTTTTCTGCTGTTTTTGGTTCCAGGAAAGTTAGAAAATGAATATTCTCGGAATTGGACGGGACAAAAGATAATGTCAGTTTTTCACCCAGGGGGACACAGAGCCAGAATACGAGACGGAGAGGGGCGGGGCCACACCACTGGCCAGCGGCCAAGCCCGCCCACGCAGGGTGGTCAGCCGCCTCGGGCATCCCCTCGGCCTCCCCTTTAGCCTGTAAGATGCCTCCGATATAGAAACCCTAAGTACCCGATCAAAATTCCACGAAAGAGTCTCTATCCGCCGTCATCTCCATCCCTAGACCAGGAGGGATCTGAAGCTCTTCCTGGCACCATGCCGGAGGGGAGAATTCACCCTGGAGGCCGTCTTCATCACCATGCAAGCCTCCGATGTGATGCGTGAGTAGTTCATCCTTGGATTACGGGTCCATGTAGTAGCTAGATGGTGGTTCTTCTCCTTTGTGATACCATGTTTAGATCTTGTGAGCTCCGTTCATGATCAAGATCATCTATTTGTAATTCTACATGTTCTGTTTGCGGGGATCCGATGGATATTGAGATGCTATTTCAGATTGATTATTGATTCTATTATGTCTTTGTTATTTGTGATCTTGCATGCTTTCCTTTGTTAGTAGCTATCTTGGCCAAGTAGATGCTAGCAACTCCAAGAGTTAGTATTTATGCTCGATAGTGGGTTCATGCCTCTAGTAATCTGGGGAAGTGATAGAAATCTCTAAGGTACTAGATGTGTTGTTGCTACTAGGGAGAAAACAACAATCATTTGTTCATAGAAGAATCGTATTGTTTACTTTACACGCAATGTGTAATGCAATTATCTGTTGCTTGCAACTTAATCTTTGGAGGGTTGGATGATAACCTGAAGGTGGATTATTAGTCACAGATGTAGTTGGATTACGGTCTATGTATAATGTTGTAATGCCCAATCAAATCTCAAAGGAGTCAAGATGATTAGTATATGCATGTATTGCTTTCTCGATGTTTGACAATTGCCCTATTGTAATTTGTTCACCCAACATGTTATCTATCTTAAGGAGAGCCACCACTAGTGAACTATGGATCCCGGTTCTTTCTTTTATCATCAATCTACAACTTTTTACTGCTTTCTGTTTACTTTCTACAAACTATTACTTTCTTCCACACAATACGTTTAATCCTTTGTTTTCAGAAAAACCGGTGAGATTGACAACCTCACTGTAAGTTGGGGGAAAAGTTCTGTGGTTGTGTTGTGCAGGTTTCCACGTTGGTACTGGCACCGGTAGTGCGCCCTGCCAAAGTCCAGCTAGCAACACCTTGGAGGTGTTTCCTTGCTCCTACCGGGTTGATAACCTTGGTTTCATAACTGAGGGAAAACTTACTGATGTACTCATCATACCTTGCTCTTGTGGTTCCCCAACGAGCTCGTTGTTACACGAGTCAGCAGCGTTGTGAATATATGTTTTGCCAATTGAGCATGAAATAGTTGGTATTCCGGGATCTCCTGATTTAGATAGTAGCTTCCCATTAGCATGATAACTAGTCACCATGGCAATAGTTTCAGTTATTTGTTTCTTTCTACTAAGAATATCATGGAGGAATTTAGAATAGGTAGGAACTTTTATTGCATCCGCAAATGGAATTTCTAGATGAAGATCACCAAGTGCCTTTTTGAAAGAATCATAGATTACCTGATCCGGTGCTTTCTTTTTTCGATCTGGATAAGGAAGCTTTTTCTCACCTTTCTTATTCTTGTCTTTTACCTTTTGTAGGGGATCAGGCTCTTTTTTGCTTTCTTTTGTTGCTGCTTATCGCTCTTCTTCTTTTCTACTACAAAAACTTCATCTTCATTTCTTATCTCTTTTTCTTCTCTTGGATCAATTGTCTCTGCATCAGAGTTATAACGGTCATCATATGCATCATTTTGCTCCTTCATGTTTTGATCTTGTGTATCTTGAGCAGTTTCATCTTGAGGATCCACCAGTGTATCATCTTCTTGTCTTGCTTTGAGCAAGGCTTTTTTCCTTGTGCTGGTGGTCCTAATGGTCCTGTAACAACTGCACCTCCCCTTGTAACAACATTAGTAGAAACAGGAATATCTATATCATCTTGAATTTTTTTTGATAACCAGATGCTATTTGTTCACATTGGGTTTCAATCATACTAAGGTACTTGTGAAATAATTTTATTTCTTGTCCAATCTCATCATAATTTTTCGTGAGTTCCGCCAAAATCTTCTTATGTTTTTGAAATTGCTTATGCAGGTTATTATGAGATTTTGCTGTCGATGTTTTAATTCTTGAAAAACTTTTCTAGTTTCATATTCTTCAGTAAAAACTTGTAACAAGTCTACTTTGTTTTCGTTAACAAGTTCAGAAGGTATACCTTTTTCTTTCATTGTTTTGCGTACTTCATGCATAAGATTAGGAGTTCTACGAAGTATCCCTTTTTCCAACTTAGTGCCGAAATCAGGATTATATAAAGAATCATTCTTAGCCCTAGTAGACATCAATTCCAAACATGCTTTATTAGTTAAAGTATTTATCGATCCTCCTACTGAGAAGTCAAGCAACTCTCTGCATTGAGTATTAAGACCACGGTAAAATAAATGGAAAATTGTTGATTCAGAATAGCCATGATTAGGAACACTATTGATCATTTCAAAGAATCTATCCCAGGCTTATTGGTAGTTTTCTCCCACGTTCTAACTAAAGTTGCCTATTTCTTTCTAATTTTAATTACCTTTTTAAAAGGATTAAACCTGTTTATGAATTTAACAATATAGTTTTTCCAACATTTAATGTAATAACGAGAGAGAGAATATAACCAGTCTAGAGCCTTACCTTTAAGGGACCAACGAAAAAAATTAGACGAGAGAAGTCTCTTGGCAAACCTTTTGGTCCAAGTGTTGTTATCACATTGTAAAACTCTCTAAGATGTCTTCCTGGGTCTTCATCTTCCCTTCCACTCAAAGATTTTTCCTGCAAAATTTTAATAATACCACCATCAAATCGATATTCTCTAACTCCAGGATTAGGAAATTATATTGGTTGTTTAAGAAAAGCAGAATTTGGAGCACTGTATTCTCTAAGAGTTTTCTCAGGTTTCTTGGGAGTTGTCATGTAAATGGACATGTTTTCCATAAAATCACTCAGGTTTTCAACTTCAACCTTATTTGATCTTAAAAGTTTTTCAATAATTTCCAAGCGCCTTTGAATAGGCACGCACTCAATATAATCTAGTAAATAGATCCTACCAGAGCGTGTAGACCCTTTATCTAATAGGGAGACCATTTTGTAGTAGTAACACCTGAAATGTCAAGAGACAAACACTTAGCGCTTAGCTCCCTGGCAACGGCGCCAGGAAATAGCTTGATGTCTGCAAGTGCACAGATCGTTTGTAGCTTGTTTTGAAGTATAGATATCGATCCCACACGGAGCCCAAAGGTAAGTGTTTATGAATGAAGTCTCTATCACACTCAAAGTTGTCATAGGTCTTCGAGTGAATTGACTGCAATTGTGGAAATAAGAATGAAATTTTGATTAAACTAGATGTATTTAAATAAAACTAAAATGTAAACTTAGGAATAAAAACCATAAAAGTAAAGAACGATTCGATTGTTTGTGGTTTTCTTCAGATGACAAAGAAGGCGCGGGGAGATATAGTTCATGGTGATAGTAATTGTGCTAGGTGGACGAATGATAAGTGTAACAATTATAATCTTATAAGTATATGTGTAGGCGAGAAACCCATAATTAGCTAGAACTCCTCTTGGTAGATTTCATCCCCACTTCAATAATCCTACTAGTCTGTTACCAAAACCATGGTTAGTCACTAGACGATTAAGATCCCTCGGGTTTCTTAGCAATTAAGCTCCTTGGATCAGACTAATGCAATAAGCACAATGGTTCCTCGTGATCGTCGAGTCAAACTAGTTTCCCATTGATATCCCTGTGTCATTCGGGGGGTCGCCGGTCTTCTAGCAAACAAGATCCTATCTATGTAGAACAAAGCATCATGTTTTCTGGGCCCTTAATTGGACAATAAACATTAAGCATCCCACAAATAGTCAAGCGCACATAATATTATAATTAAAATCAATCACAAACTAATGGAAAATATATGGAGGCACATCACATCTCACCAATCCCTTACATCTCCCACACCCAAGGAACTTACTCACACATGAGAGAAGAAAGCATCATCAGTATAATTAAATAAAGGGAGTTCTTCTCGATATTACCATGGAGATCCATAGTAAGAATAGAAAAGTAATCCAACACAATTCAAGATAGGAAGAAATAATCTCAAACCCTAATATTGCAAAGTGAAGATCTCTCTCTCAAGTACAAGTAATGGCAATCAGGGTGTGATGGCTGCAAGATCGAAGATTGTGGAGCGAGATGAAGAACGTCTTCCCCTTCTTCTCCGGATCTCTTCTTTCTCCTTTCTAGATGGGATGGCGGCTGTTGTGTTGTGATTTCGCTTCCCTCCTCTTCATGAGAGTTCTCCCTTTTGACAATACGGAGGTGGCGACAACTATACGGTGGGAACTATACAACCAGAAAAATATTCCTTCCGTATAGTTGCTCGTTAAAGCTTCTTTATGCCTCCCTTGATTGCTTCCGAAAAGAGACTTGCTTGTTTTCGCCCAAATATTGTGTTTCTCTTGTGAAAACCTTCTGTTGATGTTCAAAACCTGAAACACAAATTAAAAACCAAGTTTTCTTTGCTACCGAAGTATTAGCGTTAGGTGAAGCTAGAAAACGATCAAATCCAGAAGAAAACCATCAATAAAAACCATCAAAAATATGTCGAATCTCACAGCTATCAGCGGGCCACTCCCTTCCCCTTTTAATCTCACAGCTATCAGTGTTAGGAGACAGGGAGGTATCCTCCCGCCTTGTCGGACATGCAATCCCTAGGAATGAATCCCACAACGGGCGGCAGCTCCTGCCTTTGTTGCCCTCAGCTAGATGATATCCAAGGGGGGTCTCGGCCGAGGGTGCCCTCATTCTTTTGGCGAAGGAACTTAAAGGTTCGACTTGGTGCCACTTGGTAATTTCTAGGCGATAGCCGCTGCCCTATACTTTCTCGAGCATAGGCACTTACTTAGAGATTTCCTCCTTTTGTTCGGAAATTAGGCCCCTGCCAAGAGACCTCACAAGGCAGACGCACCTTCTGCTCCGAGCAAGAGAGCACTGTGGCCTCTGGCCATTGCCTCTTAAGTCCTCCCATCAAGAACCAGGATGACAACCCCCACAAGGGGCCTTCTCCTGCCCATAAGTTACCTATGCACTTTGTTTCGCAGCCTTTTCACCAATCCCACAAGGCAGCTTTGACCTACTTTTGCAACAATGGTTGAAGACATCACACTACAGCATGGTTCTGAATCCGAAAGGGAGGAGGGAATGGAGGACTCAGCAATGGAAGCTCACAGGGGCAGCTCTGAGTCTACCCTAGAGCTAGTTTCCCTTGTCAGGGGCTCCTAGCTATGCCCCCCTAGAGACATAAGGGTGACAAAGCTCGAGGATCTCCCGAGAAGTTAGCTGGTTCTACATCGGGTTTCCTGGGTTCCTGAAGTCCAGGTGGATCTAAAGTATCTTCATTGTAGGTGAGACATTCTCGGGTGAGTAGAGGGGCAGTAAGAACAGTACACCAATGGTGCCCTTCGCACTGAGTGTTAGGAATGATGCCCTACAAGCTCACATTCTTCCTTGTATTTGTAACCCAGAATCCAGTTTACAGCTAGTTGTATTTGTCACTGCAATTGTTGTAGGTGTGGAACCACATGCTCATATCTAGCCCTAGCCTGTTTATCCTTAGTCGTCTGAGGTTGGGACGGAAACCCACTATCGAGACTAATTTGTAAGTCGAAAGATGACAATGTTTCACGTGTCATCCAAAGGTTAGTAGGAAGTGAGCACACTATTATACACTCCTACTAACACAATGAAATCCTTAGACCTGAGGGGATCGCACGATCCGAGTTTTCGAAAATCCAGCTTTGACTCCATCTAACGCTCACCGTAACTAGGAGTCATAGGCAAGCTGCGTGACGTGGATCAGCGAAGACGGAATTTGCCCCTCAATCTCGAAGATATATTCTCTAGGACCTCTTATGTGATATGATTTAGAAGCATGGCCATGCATTACTCGATCAAGTGTTGATCGAGTTAGTCCGACTTAGTGAAGCAAGAGGGAATCAGTTATCGCTGCAACAAGAAGAGAGTAAACTGACAATAGGATGATGGAATCTCCCCTGTGGTTTATCACTAATATCATGAGGCAAAGGGACTCAGATAGATCGTCACATTGAGGGAACTTGCGGAAACTAGGAGTCAGCAAGTTTTGCTAGAGGCTACAACCGACTATCAGCTCTTGTTGGAAAGTCACTGAGCTCGACTCTGACTAAATGATTACTGAGTTGTGTCCGGATTATCGTAAGCTTGCGGGATCGCACACTTAAGAGAGTGGAACTAGGCGGATGTTGATTCGACTATCACAAGCCAGCAAGTTGGACTTGTTCGGACATGCACACATGTCAATGGGGTAGACCCACTTTGACTAGGTTTAGGGTTTAGGACTGAGGGACACAAGTTTTGAGTGACCTCACCTACTCGCCTATATAAACGAAGGTGGGTGGTGGTGGATTGATGACAATTTAGTGCTCCTTCCTAGGGTTTCGCTAGACTTGGCAACCACCTTCTTGTCCTGCGGCGGCAAGATCGAGACTAGCATCTCTCTTGATGTTGTTCCACCTTGTAGGTGTGTGTGAAAGCAGAGGCACCACCCCCGTGGTGCTCATCGGCAATGTTGGGTGGCGGAATAGTCGGAGGCGAGGAGGACCACAGAGTCAGCGACGAGGTGGTCCTAGGATCGAGAAGTTCGCCGGAGCCGGGCGAGACGAGAGGAATGTTTGGCACCGCCGTGATGCACATCCTCGGCTTGTGCACCTGCGTGTCGAGAGGTACCAACTATTACCTTTGACCTTGCGCATATTGGGGTGGCTTGGCAGAGACCTCGCCGGAGCATAAAAGATTTTTTTGGCCTGGCTCTGCGTGTTGCCCTATAGTGGTACCAGAGCATCGACTCTAGGTTTTTGGCCTAGTTCTTGCGCATAAGATGCGCTAGTAGGAAAGGTTGGATCTTTCTCACTGTTTTCGTTTTGCCTTTTGATCTATTTTTATCTAGGGAAGTGGCCAGATCTGGTTTGTCTTGGCCAAGAAGTTTGGCAAGATTGGTCCAGATCTGAGTGGGAGGTCACGTGGCTGACGTCCACGATCAACCATTAAAATTGCTTTTCTTGTTGGACAACAATAGGACAGCTGTACCCTGTCAAAAGTTATAGCTAAGAGTTAGCTGGTTCCGACTTGCAAGATTTATTTAATTCTTTTTCCCTCAAAGAAGGTCTAGTAGGTTTACCCCGCCACTTGCTGCAACACTACAAGTCAGACATTTTTGGTTAGTGGGCTCATCTTGTTGGGGCACTACCAATTCTCTTCGATAAAGTGTGAGAGATTAGGACTCTCTTAAGCAGGGCACTTGGTATCTAGACGGAGGTATCACAATAGTTGTGGGCTTCATGGTAAGGAGGGTTGTCCGACAATTCAACAGGAATCAGATTGTCAAGGTGTTGCCTACTCGTAAGGTTCTCCGACTAGCAGTGGTGATTTGCTCACTAGTTGAATAACTAACCAGGATCCTGAATCACTGTCGACTGTCGAAGGGATATCAATCTTAGTGGGAGTGTGCACGATTAAAAGGTTTAATGCACCTTCTCCTGATATAGATACATTGTCTTAAGTGTTTTCAATCTTTCGTTTGTAGATGGCACCAACTAGCATTGTTCATATTTCTAGTTTTGCATTGCGTACAATCCATGAGAAGGACAAGATGAATTGAACAAACTTTACCAACTGGTATCGTAACTTTAGAATTATTATCAAGAAAGAAAAGAAGGAACATGTCTTAGGCAATCCGATTCCAGAAGAACCAGGTACTGATGAGCTTAACGCTATAAGAACCTCATTTTGCTAGGCTCAGGATGAGTGGACGGAAGTCAGATGCCTCATGCTCGCTCACATGGAGCCGGAACTATAGCAGTAGTCCGAGAATGTTGAGGCATATGATATGATCATTGCCCTCAAGAGCATGTTTGATACACAGGCATGGACAAAGAGGTACAATGTCTCCAGAGGATTGCTTGGGTGCAAGCTGAAAGACGGAGATCCACTAGGACCACACATGATCAAGATGGTTGGATATGTGCAGTCCTTGGGTCATCTGTGTTCTCCCTTGAGCGAAGAGTTCACTACCAACATTCTCCTGAATTCTCTTCCTAGTGCTTATGGTATGTTCATTTCAAACTACCATATGCATGGTATGGATAAGAAACTGGTACAACTTCAAAGGATGCTCAAGACAACAGAGGCCGACATCAAGAGAGGTGGCACCAGTCAAGTGTTGATGATGCATAACGCTTCCAACATCAAGAAGAACTCTTGGTCTAAGAAAGCCAAGCCGAAGGGAGAAGACACACTAGATCCAAGTCCCAGCACCGGATCAGTGACAGGCAAGCCGGCAAAACCTCCGGGTACGGTATGCTTTTACTATAAGGAAGAGGGTCATTGGAAGAGGAACTACGACAAGTACAAGGCGGATAAAGCCAGGAGTGGAAGTATGACTTCTAACTCAGGTACACTTGTTGTGAATGTTATAGACATTTATCTTGCCGACACTCCTAGAAGCACCTGGGTATACGATACAGGATCGGTTGTCCATGTGCGCAACTCGATGCAGGGATAGGTAAGGCATAGTAAAATGACGAGAGGGGAGATTGACATCAGAGTCAGAAACAAGGCAAGAGTTACTGCGCTAGCCGTAGGGATGATGTAACTCCAGTTACCTTCAGGATTTGTACTAGAACTAATGTTATTATGTTCCTATACTAAGCCAAAACATCTTTTCCGCCTCATGTTTCATGGAGCAGGGTTATGAATCAAGTATTAAGAACAACGATTGTTCCTTTTATTCGAATAATGTGTTTCATGGCTATGCATCTATGCAAGCGAGACATTTTGTGCTTGATCTTGAATGTCAAACAGTCTATAACTTGAATGCTAAAAGGTTGAAGCTGAATGATACTAGTTCTACTTATCTATGGCATTGTCACCTTGGTCATATCAGCTGGAAATGCATGCAGAAGCTCCATGGTGATGTACTCCTAGATTCGTCCGGCTTGGAGCCGTTCGAAACATGCGAATCATGTGTGCTAGGAAAGATGACCAAGGCACCTTTTTCAAAGAGTTGCGAGAGGGCATTCGACTTGCTAGAGCTGATACATAGTGATGTATGCGGTCCAATGAGCACGACAGCCAGAGCTGGTTATGAGTATTTTGTCACGTTCATGGATGATCTCAGTAGATATGGTTATGTCTACCTGATGAAATCCAAGTCGAAGACCTATGGAAAGTTCAAAGGGTTTCAGAGTGAAGTGCAAAACCAACTCGGCAAGAATATTAAGTTTCTGTGATGAGATCATGGAGGGAATATATGAGCCATGAGTTTGATGACCGTCTCAAGAGTTGTGGAATAGCTCCACAGCTCACCCCACTGAGAGAACCTCAGAGGAATGGTGTGTCGGAAAGGCGGAACCGAACCTTGCTAGACATGGTGAGGTCGGTGATGAGTAAGACAGATCTACCTTGATCATTCTTGGGTTTTTCTCTAAAGAAAGGAGTGATAACACTAAACAAAGTACAATCAAAATCGGTAGAAAAGACACCACATGAGATGTGGACGGGCAAGAAGTCGACCCTGGATTTTCTGAAGATTTGGGGATGTGAAGCTTTTGTCAAGAGGTTACAATCCGACAAGCTCAGTCCCAAGTTGGATAAGGTAGTTTTCATAGGCTACCCTAAGGAAACTTTGGGTTACTATTTCTACAACAGGGAAGAGGTCAAATTGTTTGTCGCTCGAAACGGGGTCTTTCTAAAGAAAGAGTTTCTAAGCCAGAAATATTGTGGGAATAGGGTGCACTTCGAAGAAATTTGGGAATCACCGACTCAGGACAAGTCGGCAACCTTGGAGGTTGAGGTGGACGTTGTGCCTAAGCCACCAAATGCACAAGAGCCACGAAGATCGGCAAGACTACGTGGAGATGTACTTATGCTTGATGGCATTGAGCCAACTACCTATCAGGATGCGCTGGGAAGTACTAATTCCAAGTCATTGTTTGGAGCCATGAGATCCGAGTTAAAGTCCATGGATGACAATCAAGTTTGGAACTTGCACTACTAGAGAAAAGGCTATAGGAGACATGCACATTAGAGGCGCATTTGTACTATATGCACCTCTGGTAAAATAGGCGAGGCACACAAGCCAGGCATGCGCCTTTAGTACTTAAATAGGAGAGGCGCATATTTACAGGATGCACCTCCTCTAGCATCTGTATAGATGAAATCTAGCACCCCCATCTTATGCGAGGCGCACCCTGGTAATATGCACCTCCAACATGATAGACAGGCGAAGTGCATATGTAACAAATGCGCCTCACATATATTGGGTGGGCCCGGGTGGAGATCGGTGGTCCAATATGTGAGGCGCATATAGTCACATCCACCTCCGATACTTGACAATAGGCGAGGCGCATTAGGGAACGTGCGCCTCAAGTAACCCCTGCGGGCCCGGTGGCCGCATAGGCGAGGCGCATGTTAGCATGTGTGCCTCAGATAGTTCACACTATAGGAGGCGCATTTACTGGAATATGCGCCTCGCATAACCTGGCTAACTTTTTTTGCACCTTTTTGGCACATGCACCCCACTCACTTCCCTCACTTCTTCCTCTCCACCAAAAGACAGATTTGGTCACCCCCTCCTTGTCCCCACCTCATTTCCCTCATTGATTCACCATAGAAGCTTGATCAACCTCCATTGGTTGACACTCATATGTAAGTGAAGTCTCTTGATCCTCTAGATCTACAACATGTCCCTTTACTTCTCCTCCGTCTCTCTTGTGCAAGTTGTCGTTGGAGGAAGCGTGAAGGCGTTTCTTGCATGCTCATGTGTGTTGTTGGCGACACCGTGACTATATGATTGTGTTGTGGTGCATGCTTCTTTTTGTGCAGGGATTTCATTTGAGATGCCAATGTTTCGCCGGAATGTCGATTAATTTCTTTTCTGGTGAATTTCTGGCACTCGCGGATGTCCTCTTTTTAGGGGAGGTCATGCCGAATTTTTCGGCCGATCTAGATGTCCATATATACTCTAATTATTCTCTTGCTCTTTGTACCACGCGTAGGTGACCATGGTCCGACCACTGATCCGCAAAGCCCTCGTGGATAGGTGGATGAGATGCGCGAGGACCGATATGGCACGCGCAAACAAGATGGAGATAAGATGTCCGTGTCACGACTGCAAGATGATGTATCTGATAAGGCACGATTCCGGAATGTTGGAGTCGCACCCGCTCCGATGTAGTTTCATGGATGGCTACACTCGATGGATACATGTTGACGAAGATGATGATGAGGATGTCAATAATGGTGAAGATCAAGATGCCGGTCATGATCATGAAGATCAAGACACCGAGGACGGGGCAGGTGATCATCATGAAGATCAGCGTGGCGTCGGGCATGAACATGAAGATGATCAAGGTGGCACCGGGCATGAACACGAAGATCAAGGTGTCGACCATGATTCGAGCTGGCTGCGAGACCCTCATGTCCAAGATCTACTTCTTAAGAAGACGAGTAACGCTAGAGCCGCCGCTAGAGAGAAATCTAAGCTAGAGCAAATGAAGAAAGATGCAGTCACTCTATTATTTGATGGATGCAACGACGGGGATACCCGTCTGAATGTAACGGTCAGGGCTCTGGAGATGAAGGCGAAACACAAAATGACCGATGAACGCTTCGACGACAACATTGCATTCCGGCACGATATTCTTCCCAAGAAGGGGAACACATGTACGACTAGTATCGCTGAGGCCAAGAAAGTCGTGTGTCCTCTCAATCTACTTCACGTGAAATACCACGTCTGCATAAATGATTGCATCATCTACCGGGGCGAGGACGCGGAGAAGACCACGTGTCCGGTGTGCAAGACCTCTCGATACAAGAGAGGGACCAAGAAAGCTCCTAGAAAGGTGGTGTTGTACTTTCCTCTAACTCCTCGTCTACAGAGGTATTTCGCGGACCCTAAGGAAGAGAGGGCCAGAAGACAATGATCCGGAGAAGGAGTAAATGCTTATACACCCTTCGGATGCTTGCAAGTGGAAGGCGTTAGACCTCCAATATTACCAACATTTCGGGAAAGAGTCAAGGAACCTTAGGCTGGGCGTGAGCACCAACGGACTCAATCCGTTTGGAAGCCAGAGCAGCACACACAGCACCTGGCCCATGTTTGTATGGATCTACAACATCCCCCTAGTTGTGCATGAAGAAGAAGTACATAACCATGAGTATGCTGGTTCAAGGGCCAAAACAACCCGGTACATACATCAATCTGTATCTCAGGTTGTTGAAAGAGGAGATGGCCACATTATGGGAAGAAGGAGCCCATACATGGGACGCCTCGAGACAAAAATACTTCGACATGAGAGCGGTGATGATCACGACGGTGCAAGACTATCCCGGTTACGGATACTTCTCGGGGCAGGTGGTCCAAGGATTCTATGGGTGCGTTAGGTGCAAAGATAATACAACGTACCGCCAGCTATAGAAATATCCCGGGTCCGGGAAAACCGTGTTCCTTGGGGATCGGAGGTGGCTTCCCAAGAATGTTGCCTAGAGAAAGCTAGGAGATCTGTTTGATGGGGCGGTCGAGCTCCAAGGAATCCTGGACTAGAGGAGCAGTGCGCAAATCTACGAGCCGTTGAATAACTGGAAGGAATGCCCTGCACCAGGAAAGACCCAGAAGAAGCCAGGGCCGCTGCTGAAGGTATGGAAGGCGAGGTATGTTTCTGGGACTTCCCATACTAGAAGATCCTCCGCATGCCTCATAGCCTCGATATCATGCATATCACGAAGAACGTGGGCGAGAGTTTTCTTGCCACCCTCCTTAATATCGACAACACCAAAGATGGGCCGAAGGCAAGGAAAGACTTGAAGCCTATGGGCATCAGGGATGAACTTCAACCACCACCTAGCGATGACGAGGAGGAGGACGAGGAGGAGTAGACAGAAACGTAGAATAGCCATCATCGCAAGGGAAAAAAGCAGGTCAAGAAGGGCGAGGTCAAGCTCAAGGCCTCGTGCTTCACTCTGAGTAAGAAGGAGGCCATACAGTTTACGAAGTGCCTCCTCGGAGTCAAAGTTCTGAACAGCTACGCGGGGAAGATAAGCAGATGGCTAGATGAGGCGAAGCAGTGCTTCAGCAGGATGAAGTCTCACGATGTCTCCGTGCTAATGACGCAGGTACTCCTGGTCGTGATCCGAGGTATAATGGACAAGCACGTCCGTGAAACGTTGTTTGGCCTCTGCAACTTTTTCGACGTCATCTCTCGGAAGTCGATAGGCATTAAACAGCTCACGAGGCTATAGGATGAGATCGTGGTGATACTATGCGAGCTCGAGATCTATTCCCCCCCCCTCCCGCGCATTCTTCGACATCATGCTTCATCTGCTTATCCATGTCGTGGAGGATATCGTCCAGCTCTGTCCTTCATTTCTACGAAGCATGATGCCGTTCGAAAGGCTCAATGGACACATCAAAGTATACGTTAAGAACAGGTCCCGTCCAGATGGAAGCATAGCAAACGGATTCCTGGCCGAAGAGTGCATCTCTTTCTGCTCGAACTTTCTACAAATGAGACCCCTCTTGGTCTGCCATTGAACAAGCACCTCGTGAGGCTCGCTGGATGCGGTCACCACGAGGGTCGGAGCCCAAAGCATGTCAACATCGAGGGCCGGACCAAGGACTCTGAAGAGCAAACCTGGTCGCGTTACAGAACCTGCAGGTGGTCGATCCATACATATATGAGCACAAAGAGTTTATCAAGAAGAATTACGCTGACCAGGGGCGCCAGTACTCGGAGGAAGATATTATCAAGGAGCACAACTCCAGTTTCACGTGGTGGTTCAGGGAGAAGGTCATTGCTAATCCACCGCAGGGCTAGTACTCGGAGGAAGATATACTCATATTCTCCTTGTCACGGGGCGCCTCACACAACCTGATGACCTATCAGGCATACGATATCAATGGATACACGTTCTATACAGAGGAAAAGGACAATAACTGCGATTACTAGAACTTAGGGGTTACGGGGATATTCACTCTGGCGACGTCCTGGAAAGATACTACGGAAGGATCGAGGAGATTTGGGAGCTCAACTACGTTACGGAGAAGGTGCCGATGTTTCGTCACTACTAGAAAACAGCTAATCCGTGGCGCACCTATTTTCTCCTTCCGTGGCGCACTAGGGGTGCGCCACGACTTCCACGCTACGGCTAAAAAGTGCCCGTAGCGCACTGCCAGGTGTGCTATAGGTATCTCGACATAGTAGTGGCGCACAACACAGTGCCCTACCACTGTTTTTCCTGTGGCGCATGACAAGTGCGTTGCTAGTATGTAGTTAGTAGTAGCGCACTGGCTGGTGCGCCACTATGGTTATTCCTGTGGCGCATGACGTAGTGCGCTACTAGTAGCTGACCAGGTGCGCCACCAACGTGGTGCACCACTAACAACGTATATGTGCGCCACGGCTTAGCTTTTCAAAAAACAAAAAAAAAATACTCAATACAGATTATATACAATATAGCTGATATACATAGATATACAGTACAAAAATAAATACACAGATATACAATACAGAAATAAATACACAGAAAAGATAGAAACAAATACATATAGATAAGTCACATACATAAATACACAGTATAAGTTATATTATTTCGATCAAGTTACAAAGTAGCTAGTGATGACATGAATACATTTCTCAACCAAGTTAGAGCTCGCGGAAGCTCGCCTAGACATCTAAAGTAGGAACATGCATGACAGACAACCAAGGACAATAACCATCACCACGACGGAGGTATAGGTCTTCATCCGGTTCCTCATCCTAACTCCCGCTAGATAGCACGCGTATCTAGCTTCCGCCTCCGCCATAGTATTGTACCCTTTGTAGCTATTGCCACTGAAATGGCGTACCTGTCTCTGGCAGTCTTCCCAATCATCATAGACTCCAGGAACCCGTCCCTTGTACACGACGTACCACGTCATCTAAAAGTTGGCAATAATAATTAAATGATGGTGAAAAAACAAGTAAAAGTCGCATATAAAGATATACTTATCAAATAAGGTAACAAAGTAAGCAAAAAATACCAAGTAGTAGCATGTACATGTCGACACACACAAGTACACATGGGGATAAAGAACTACAACTAGACCAACACATCAAGACTTCTGGATCGGCTCAGGGAACGAGAGGACGCCTTGTTTCATCATGAATGCCCTATAGTCACCCTGCATCTTTAGGCGATCTACTACGTCACGGTTATTCGGGGGATTGCCTCCGTAGAAGACCCCCCTGAAGTCATGACATCACGGCTGATGATTGCCCCAAACTGTTGCTGGATGCGATACATCTCTTGTCTAATATCTGAATCATTGATCCTGGCCTTGACTTCGGCCCATCGTTTGAGATGATCTGGCAGTGTAGAATTCTGTTGCTCTAGTAGGAACGCCCTCATGTGATGGAGTGCATAGTAGGCTTCCTTCTGACTGCCTGCCGGCTGCTTCACGCAGGGGAATTCCGTCACATGGGTGAAGACGTGTCAGCCAAACTTGAGCTTCTTATGCACGAAGGTGGCGCCTTCCGCCGAGGCATAGCCGGTGAGAGCATCATCCAGAACTTCCTTGATCTTGTCGTATTTTTCTTCTTCTCTTGACTGCCCGAGTCGAAATACGTGGCTTGCGAATGTTTCAGCGACAAGCAGATGGGTGTGCAGTGTTGATCTCGCGCAAAACAATTCAAACGGAATGTGTTGGAAAAAGAATGATGAAAATCTAATAAAGCATGTTATGGTGGCGAGTGAATAATGACTTACTCGGGAAAGAAAGGCACGAGAATGTATTCCTTTGTCTTGTTCGCCACCAAGATGCCTTGGAGTTACGAGGCCACGAATCGTCATTCAATGGCGCTTCCCAAGCAGCCATCACGCATGTAGTAGGGGTCCACTATAGATATGCCCGAGTTGTTCTCTCTAATGATCTAAATGGCCAGGCTGAGAGAAAACAGGCGTACCATGGTATAGTGCAGCGGATACAGGTGGAACATATTGAAGATGTCGTCAAACCGCAGGAAGAATAGATCCGCGGGGACATTATCAACGAAGCCCAAGCCTCGTGGCACCTTAACCACGAATACCGGGTGCGAGGGATCTTTCTCCGCAAGAAGGCGTCTCTCTATCGTCAGCACACCGTCATGCACACTCCTCATTTCTGAAGTGGCGAGCCTGAGCAATTTCTTAGTTAGCATGGGCTCACCCGCCACATGCATCCTCCACATAATACCCTTTGGTCTTGGTGGCCCGTCCTGAAACCTGATCGGATTCGCAGTTGACGCCACCGGCTAGCTCGAGCAGCGAGATTTTCTTTTCCTGGTCTACTTGCCTTTTGGGAAGTGGGTAGGCACCCCAATCTGAGCATCGATCGCCCTATGTAGTGTGTCAGGGCTTAGACCAAAGGGCCGGTTGGATGTATCCGCTGGCTCGGTGAAGGTGCAAGCTAGAGGCGTCTCCTGAGAACCAAAGAGACGTTTGTTGCAAGTGGCTTTCTCTGTGGGGCCACCAGCTGGGTCTTCATTTAGGTCGCTGGGGAAAAGATTAGTGTTGATGAAATCATCGAAGTAATCTTCATCATCCTCGTTCGGATCCTGCGCCATGGTCATGTCAATATGACCAGCCGAACAATCACGTGGAGGTGACGGTGTGGGGGTCTTGCCATGGCTTGGCGCTGGCACGACAGACAGTGTTGTTGTTTGTGGGGTGATGGCCCCGGCCGTCCCCAAACAAATCATGCTTTTTGGCCATAGCAGGAATAAGCCGAAGCAACTTCTGAGGACAGCCGTCTCTTCTTCATCCGCTCCTGGGGGTTGAATGGGAGGTTCCAGGTCATCGCAGCCCCTTGGCAACATCCCTCAACTCATTGTTCACGAAGCTTAAGAGAGTGCATGGAACATCCGTCTACGAACAACATGTATGGCATTAAAAAGATGCCATAAGAGTAATAAATGGCAAGGCGGTAAAGTACTTGGTTTGCCGTGATGGCGTCGAGATCGGCTAATGTTGAGGCACCGCATACTACGACGGGCGTGCAAGAGATGGAGGAGCTGCTTGATGGCACGGTGCCGGCCGCTGATGTATTCTCCCTATCGGTTGCATTAACCTCCGGCGCCGCGGTGATGGCAGGGGGAGTCACGAATGCTTCTGGCGCCGCCGTGCTAGCGGGTGGAGTCACCAATGCTTTCGGCGCCGCTGTGCTAGCGGGCAGAGTCACGAACACATAATTCACCGGGATCGTCGGCGCCGCATTGTTTGAGTGGCTACTGACCATGCTTGGAATCGGGCACGGCCCTTGTCGACCACCCGCACTCCAGTTTTCTATTGACTCCACCAAGGTAGGCAGGATGGAGGTGAGGGTGATTGCCGGGTTGTCTTGGACGATCTGCGGGATCCGCGCCACTTGTTCCTTAAGTTCCTGAACCTCGCGGTTTTCCTCGTCGCTCCTTCCCTCCACACGCGTCCTCGGGGGTGGCTAGACAGCCATCCGACGATGGCTTCTTTGTAACCGGCGTGATTTTCATGGCCCGGTTCATCGCCCTTGTTAAAAGGGTTATCCCACCGGGTGGCCGCCGTCGACCCGTGGGATGAGTAACCATGGGATCCCTGACTAGCAATTTCCTCGTCCTGCAGAAGAAGTAACATGAACCGTTTAGAAATTCGACTTGATCGATTATAATGTAATCGACTTGATCCGCGGTAATTAAATTACTTACCGCAAGAACCTCGAAGTCCATCACCTTAGTTTCCGCGGTGAGTTCTTTGGTTTTGGGGTCCACATGGTAACGAGCCCTGATGAAGTTTCGAAGCTGCTTGTTTTCGAATTTCGAAAAGGGGTTAGGTATCCCCTTAGCTCTATACTCGTCGTCCTCCTTATCCCATTTGGGCTCCGCAGCTCTATAAGCACCAGATCCAAGATGGTGGTGACCTATATTCATCTACTGTAATTCCTTTCCCCACTTACTCGAGGCCTTGGCTCCTTCGGAGGTGCACTTGGCCTTGAACTCCTGGAATTGATCTTCGGTGATCTGCGGGTCAATCTTCTGGATCTCCTCGAGACTTTTCTCTTGTTTAAATATCTTCTTCTTTATCCGGGTTCTCCAGCTGGCCAGGGCGGTGCTCATCCTCGTGAGGGCGGATTTATTTACTTCATTCCCATGATAATCTGTGTTCCGATACTGAAGGGGGAACTTGTATCTTGCGTGTAGCTTCTCGAAGAGGAGTGTGCGCAAATGGCCATTATCTTTATGTCGGAGATTCTTGGTGTTGATCGAGATGGTGGTCCGGGTGATAGCCGCCACTTGCCCACCGTACCCTTTGACCACATGGTCGGGCGCCAAAGGAACCCCTTTTGGGCAAACTTCGGTAATTTCCTCTCTGACGGTGCCGACCGTGTTCGGGCGCCTTTCCTTCTTCTTCTTAGGCGGATTACTACCACTTGTTGTGCCCTCGCCGCCATCAGTGGTTTCATCATTCGCCGTTCCTTCGGCCGCTTCTTCTTCCTGCGCGTCTTCCATCTCATCGGTGTCGCTCTCGGAAGGGTTGTATTCTTCATCACCCTCTGTCATTCTTTCTAGCCGCTCGACCTCCTCCCAGAATGACAAGGGTCTGTTTTGAGGTCTCACTTCTCCTTTAGCATTGAAACGCTGAGAAGATCTAGCCTCGCCATTGTCACACATGTTTGCACTAATAAAAGGCAAATAATGGTTAGTAATGTGCGTGGAAAAATCCGGCATGACCATTGCTCATTTTTGTTAAACTAGGAGTGCCCGATTTCTGCTGAAACGGAAGTTAATCAACATTTCGGGGAAAATAGGGACTCATTTCATACAAGCACCTGCATACGAATACAACTAGGCAGGGTATTTTCCTGTATATAAGCCTAACAGCATACCTGGAGCCTTGCTGATTTAATTAACCATGTGGCACAATCAATAAACTACAGTACAACAAGTCCCTTTTTACATGAATAGGAATATGATCCTTGAACCTTGCTGATTATGGCATGTGTTAGGCTTTATAAGCCTATTTGAGGCTGTCAAACAGAAACCTCTAAGAGCAAGAAATTAAGTTCTAAGATTTGCTGAATTAAGTTCTAAGAAATTAATTACCGCAAATGCATCTCAAGTAAACTTGAAGGAATACTGTTCTATTAGCAACATCACAAGCACATAGCATCAGCTTTACACATTCAGTAACTATAGCATCAACCACCATAGCATCAGCTTTACACATTGAACAGGTCCAAGAATTAATCAAGGCACACTACAAAATACAGTAGAAATTATTGCACTGTCTAAATGACTGAATGACTATTGCACTGTCTGAATGACTAAACCCTGAACCCTAAACCATAGCATCAGCACACTACAACACAGATCAACCACCATCGACCACCATAGCATTAGCACACTACAACACATCGACCACCATAGTATCAGCACACTACAACATAGATCAACTATTGCACTGTCTGAATGACTGAACCCTAAACACTATCACTGAATCAAGCTAGGGTTCATGTGCTCGAAGCTATTCACTAGGTAAAAAATTATCCAATATCAGATTTGTGTTCTAGGTCATGTGCTCGGAGGAGGAAACCCTAATTAGGGTTGAAATTTTCGGAATCTATCACTAAATCAAGCTAGGGTTCATGTGCTCGGAGGAGGAAACCCTAGAGAGGGGAGAGAGAGGAGAGGGGACGCTCACCTCAAAGATGACGACGATTTAAGAGCGTGCGGACGATGACGAAGAGCGCGGACGGAGCTCCTCCACGGACGCGCGGCGGCCTCCTCTCCTCCTCCTCGGACGCGGCGGCCTCCTCTCCTCCTCCACGGACACGGCGGCCTCCTCTCATCCTCCTCGGACGCGGTGGCCTCCTCTCCTCCTCCACAGACGCGCGACGGCCTCCTCTCCTCCTCCTCGGACGCGGCGGCCTCCTCTCCTCCTCCACGGACGCGGCGGCCTCCTCTCCTCCTCCTCGGACGCGGTGGACTCCTCTCCTCCTCCACGGACACGTCGGCCTCCTCTCCTCCTCCTCGGCAGGCAGCGGGTGAGCGGCAGAGGCGGCAGGTCGAGCGGCAGAGGATAGATGGGAGATGGGAGATGGGATATGGGAGATGACTGTGCGCAGCACAACAGACTTGTCACGACACTTAGCCGTAGTACACCCTTACCTAATGCGGTACAGGTAACCGTAGCGCACTAGGTAAGGGTGCGCTATGGCTAAGTGTCCTGTCAAGACAAACAAATAGCTGCCACCCCCATTAGTTGACACTAGCACTTGCATATCCCACTGGTTCCGCCCTAGCTATGTACGCTCACTAAACCTGGAGCACCCAGGTTCGAACCCTGGTGCCCCCATTTTTTGTTTTTATTTTAAAACTACTTTAAAATGTTAAAAAATATCCCAAAAATTATGTAAACTATATAAAATATATGTTATATGTTTTATATGATAAAAATGGTACATATATATCATCAAAAGTGGTACAAAAGTGATACAAAGTAGAAAGAAATTAAATAATAATGTGTCCATTAATAATATGCCATCCATATGCATCAATATAATCTTTTTTGAGCTAGCGTTTTACAATCTTTCTTCCCTTCTTGTGATGTATGTTTTTTCATCGTAGTCGTCGTCATCTTCAATCTTTGGATCACCGTACTGGTCGAAGTCTTGCTCGTTGGCGACTCCATCCATTCCGATGATGTTTCTTTTTCCTCTCCTCACGACAACATGGCTAGGCTTTGTCGGGTCAGTAATAAAAAAACATTGGTCCACTTTGCTAGCCAGTACCCACGGTTCATTTTTTGCGGCGACGTGCGCACCGGCGGCCTTGGATTTGGCTGCTTCGGGTATTAACATGGTTGTGAAATACTGGTCTTCTCTTTCGATGCTCTTGGCCCATCTGACATGGAACATCGACACCTTTTCTCCACAGTAGTCGAGCTCCCAGATCTCCTCGATCCTTCCATAAAATCTTTCCTTCACGTTGTCATCGGTGTAGAATTCCGATGTTACGCCTGAGTTCTGATAGTCACACTTGTTGTCCTTTTCCTCCGTGTAGAATGTGTAGCCGTTGATATCATACGCCTGTTTGGTCACCAGGTTGTGCATGGGTCCCTGCGACAAGGTAAATATGATGTTTTCATCCGCAGAATGCGATTGCGGGGGATTATCTAGGAGCGTCTACCTAAACCAACGCGTGAAATCTGAGTTGTGCTCTTTGATTATTTCTCCCTGTGTCCTCTCTATGCCCCGGTCACTATACTTCTTCTCGATTGACCTTTTGTGCTTTTGTACCCAAGGATCGACCAGTTCTAAATGTTGTAGCGCGACTAGGTTTGCTCTATCAAAGTATGCGCGTCGACAATCGTAGTCTGCATGCAGTACGCGACGACCCTCTCGGTGACCCGATCCATCGAGCTTGCCAAGGTGCCTATTGAAGGGAAGACCGACAGGGTTCTCGATGCCTAGATAATACGTGTAGAAAGAGATGCACTCTTCGGCCAGAAAGCCCTTGGCTATGCTTCCATCTTGACGGGACCTGTTGCGAACGTATCCTTTGATGTGTCTGTTCATCCTTTCAAACGGCATCATGCTGCGGAGGAACATCGGCCCGAGTTGGATGATATCCTCCATGATATGGACCAGCAGATGCACCATAATGTCAAAGAATGCATGCGGGAAGTAGATCTCGAGCTCGCATAGTATCACCATGATCTCCTCTTGTAGCCTCCCAAGCTGTTTCACGCCAATTGACTTTCAAGAGACGACGTCGAAAAACTTGCAGAGCCCAAACAATGTTTCTCGGACATGCTCGTCCATTATACCTCGTAGTGCAACCAGAAGTATCTGCGTCATTAGCACGGCACAGTCATGAGAATTCATCCCACTAAACCTCTGCTTAGCCTCATCTAGGTACCTGCTTATCTTGCCAGCGTAGCCGTAAGGAAATTTGACTCCTAGAAGGCACTTGAAAAACTGTTTGATCTCATCCTGGCTTAGTGTGAAGCACGAAGGGGGGCAGTAATATTCGTTCTTCTTGAACTTTTTACCCTTTCGACGACCTTGTGTCGCCTCCGACTGATGATCATCGTCATCTTCCTGATCATCAGGAGTAGGGCATCCTCCGTGAAGATCCTTCCGGATGCCCATGAATATCAGGTCGTTCCTTGCTTTAGGACCATCTTTCGTCCTACCTGGCATATTGATTAGGGTGGCGACTAGACTCTCGCACACGTTCTTCGTGATATGCATGATGTCAAGGCTATGAGGCCTGCGGAAAAACTTTCAGTATGGCAACTCCCAGAAAACAGACCTTGTTTTCCATACCTTCATCAACGGCTTGTCTTGCTAACTCCTTCGCTTCTTTCCCGGTTTAGGACACTCTTTCTAGTTTTTCAACAATTCATCCACTTCTTCACTACTCCTCCGCTCTGGGATTCCTCGGGTCTTAGATTTTCCATTGAACAGATCTCCACGTTTTCTCCATGCATCATTCTTTCCAAGCCATCTTCGGTGCCCCATGAACACGGTTTTCGAAGACCCTGGATCTTTCTCTAGTTGGAGATAGGTCGTGTTATCCATGCACCTAACGCATGCGTAGAATCCTTGGATAACCTGCCCCGAGAAATATCCGCAACCTGGATAGTCTTGCACCATAGTGACCAACGCGGATCTGATAGTGAAATAATCTTGTGCGACAGCGTCATACGTATTGGATCCGGATTCCCATAACATGGCTAGCTCCTCTTTAAACAGCCCGAGATATAGATTGATGTCGGTACCAGGTTGTTTTGGCCCTTGAATTAGCATACTCATTTGTATGTACTTCTTTTTCATGCACAACCAGGGAGGGAGGTTGTACATCCATACAAACACGGGCCAAGTGTTGTGCGTGCTGCTCTGGCTACCGAACAGATTGAGTCCATCGGTGCTTGCACCTAGCCTGATGTTTCTCGAATCTCCACCGAATTCTGGGAATTCGAGGTCTAATGCTTTCTACTGGCTACCATCTGAAGGCTGCGTCAGTAGCTCGTCCTTTTCAGGGTCATCGTCATCTACTGGCTTCTTTCTTTCCGCATGCCAGCGCATGAGATTTGCTTCCTTAGGGTCTGCGAAATAGCGTTGCAGATGAGGAGTGATAGGAAAGTACCATACGACTTTTCGAGGAGCTTTCTTCCCTTTCTTGTATCGACTACCGCCGCACACCGGGCATGTGGTTTTCTCCGTGTCCTCACCCCGATAAATGATGCAATCGTTGATGCAGACGTGGTATTTAATGTGCGGTAGATCAAGAGGACACACGATTTTCTTGGCGTCCTCGATACTAGTTGGACACGTGTTCCCCTCCGGGAGACGATCGTGCCAGAATGCCATCATATCGTTGAAGCTTGCGTCGGTCCATTTGTGTTTTGCCTTCATCTCCATAGCCTTGAGCGTTACATTCAATTGGGTGTCATCGGTCTTGCATCCTTCATACAATGGAGTAACCGCGTCTTTATCAAGTTGCACAAGCTTGGCTTTCTCTCTAGCGGCAGCCCTGGCGTTACTCGTTTGATTGAGAAGTAGTTCTTGAACATAAGGATCCCGCACCCAGCCTGACGTTGTTCCATCGTATGCTCCGGCATCTAGATCATCATCATCCTGGTCTGCTTCAGCACCTTCACCATCTCCAGGAGACTCTTCTTCATCTCGCCCGTCCTTGCCGTGATCATGATCATGTTGCCCGCCTTCCTCATTTTCCGCCGCCCCATTTATGGCCTCATCGTCTTTGTCATCACTTATCCACCGAGTGTAGCCATCCATGAAACCATGGCGGAGCAGGTGCGCCTGCAGATTTCCGAAATCTGGTCAATCAACCAATTGATTTTGCATCTTCTGCACGGACATCTTATCTCCGTCATGTTATTTCGTATCATGTCGGCCGTCGTGCATTTCAAAAATCTAGCCACAATGCCTTCGCTCATTATGCGGACCATGGTTGCCTGCACGGTGTACAAGGTAGAATTAGAAGTTTATTACAACCACAGAACCAATGTATGCATGCAATGGTCGATGGAAAATTTCGGCATGACCTATCCTAAAATTAGGACCTTTGTGAAATGCCATAGTCCTGCCAAAATGGAAATGAATCAACATTTTGGCAAAACAATGCCAATATATGAGAGAGCATACAATGCATGCTCTCCAAACACATGAGAGCATCGATCCTCTCCATAGATATGTGACCATATATCATCCATACACATAAACACATCCTCTTACATAGACAACTTACCAAGATGAGAGACCGAGAAGATCTCGAAGGAGAGGTAACAGACCGAGAGATGGTGGCTGGAAGGAGAGCTTTCCTCTATTATGTATGTAGCATCCAAGGTAAGTTTTACATGCTACAAATGGTGAAAGAGTGGAGAAATTGAGGTAGAAGGAGGAGGGGGCGAGATCCAAGGAGGAAGAAAGAGCGGAAAGTGAAGTGTGAGATGGTGAGATCTAGTCAAATGTGCAAAGGTGTATCTGACAAAAAGAAGTAGCAGAACACACATCCGTGGCGCACATGGGGGGGTGCGCCACAGGAGTAAAGAACATCCGTGGCGCACATACCGGCAGTGCGCCATAGACGTGTTTTCCCAGTTAACAGTACGTGTGGCCCGATCTTGCCTGTAGCGCACGAAGGCCATGTGCGCCACGACTACCGGCCACACCTGTAGCGCACTTCACCGGGGTGCGCTAAGGCTATGTGGTCTACGGCCAATAGGGGCCTGGCCCACACACGACCATGGCGCACCAACTGCATGTGCGCCACTATTATGGTAGATAGACATAGGGCACCTGTGGCCAGTGCGCCACGCCTATTTTAGCCGTGGGGCACCACTAGCACGTGCGCCACGGATGTGCAGATTACCTATAGCCATTTTCCTGGTAGTGCGTGTCAGGTGGGCCAAGAGCATCGAGAAATAAGGTCGATATTTCACCACCATGGTTATACCATTAAAGACCACTAGCGCGAACGCACCCGCGAGAAATGAGCCTTGGGTTCTAGCTAGCAAGGTCGACAAATGCTGGTACATCACAGACTAGTCAAAGCCTAGCCAGGTTGTCGTCAGGAGAGGCAAAAGGAACATCATCGGAATGGATGGAGTCGCCAATGAGAAAGACTTCGACCAGAACGGTGACCCGAAGATGGAAGACGGATATAACAACCTAACACCGTACACCACAACCCTACCTAAGAAAGGACTCCCGTTCAAAAGAAGTAGTGAAGACGTCCCGGACCTAACCTATGCAACCGCGACAAAGAAGGGCAAAAAGAAGACCATTGTCAAGAAACGCTAGCGCGCTCCGACCATTGTCAAAAACCGTCGTGTGTGTGGCATACTTTTATGTATCGAAACATTCATAATTATCATTTTTTGTATGTTATATTATTGCATTGAGAATATTATGTATCGACGAGACACATTCATAATACTCACCTTTGTTGTTTTGGCAATATTTGAATTTTTAAAATATTTGCAGTATATTTTATAGTTTATATTGTGTTTGGACAATGTTTTTACATTAAAAATGACCTTTAAAAACATTTTACAAAAATATGTTGCCCCCAGGATTTGAACCTGGGTGGCTAGGGTTTAGAACAAGACAAGGGTCGATACCAATAGGTTAGTGTGTGTTAGTTGACAGATACCAGCGTAGCACGCTAGTTGACTAGTAGTGGAGAATAGCCGAGGCGCATATGGCCAGAATGCGCCTCGCATAAACTAGTGCAAGGCGCATTTTCAAATATGCGCCTCGCTTAAGTTGGTACCTGCCAATCGACTTTTTTCTCTCGCTCACTTTTTCTCTGGATCGAGTCGATCGACTGAGCCTGTGTACTCTAGAACCTCTTTGTCGTCGCTCTCTGCTGCACCGCGCCTTCGCTCTGCCGCTCACGCCGCCATGCCCAGGAGGAGGAGGAGGAGGAGGAGGAGGAGGAGCCCGCTCGTTCCGCCGTTCCTAGGAGGAGGAGGAGCCCGCTCGCGCCGCCGTTCCTAGGAGGAGGAGGATCCCGCCTGTGCCCAGGAGGATGACCCTGCCGCGCCGTCGTCGCCCATTCCTGCCGCCGTCCGCGCCCGCCGTCCACCATCGTCGAGGTGCGTGACGCCCTTCCCCTCTCCCTCCCCTTCCCCTACCCCTCTTCTCTCCCCTCTCCCTGTGATCTAGAAAAAAAATGCTGTGGAAATCTAGGTTAATTGTGGGTGCAATCTACATATCTAGTACCTTAAGTTATTTTTTTGTTGATTGTGTTCCTAAAAACAGCGGTAGCTGCTAGCGTGCTACTACTATATGTTAGTGCATGGATGATTTTGAATTACCGATAGGTACTTCAGTGAAGATGATACATGCATGCATCCTTAGTACTACTGCTGTAGTTAGTTTTGGAGTTTAATCACTGCTTTGAAGCTATCTTAACTGCAATTTGTTTCGTTATAAAATTTCCGTCTATTGTTTAAAAAAACCTTTAGTCCATTAGTGATGACCACTTTTCAACATATGTCATCACATCACATGTATGCAGTAGGCTGTCTGTACTAAATACTAATATATGCTTGGTTTATGAACTGTTTATATTTTTGAAGAAATGGTCGTTGGTTGTTGGAAATTCTGGGGGCAAATGCTCAATATCAAATGTGGTTCTGCTCTAAAAACAACAATTTATTTTCTATTTCTTTCTAGCTTTTTCAAAGGAAAAACTAACTGTGAAATTGGCAGTGCGAAATAGCTGTGCGCAACATGTGGTCTCGTTTCGTTTAGTGTACAGAAGCACTGGCGGAGATACATGCATGTCGGGGGGCCACCGCCTCCCCAGATATGTATACTACCTCTGCATACTGCACATCACACTGCATTACCTATGATCTTAGTAGTAGTACATCCACACGCACATGAGCGCACCACCAAGACATGTCTAAGGGTATTTCCAATCCAGACATGTCCAGAACAATCCACCTAAGTAGTGTTTTTTAAGATTTTGTGATGTACATCTGGTACTAATGAACTGCTAATGAACTTCTTGTACTACGACATGTACATCTAGTACTAATGAACTGCTTATATCTCGGGAACATGTACATCTGGTACTAATGAACTGCTTATATCATATGCTTGTACTACAACATGTACTTATGGTACTACAACATGTACATTTGGTTCTTATTCTTTGTGATGTACATCTGGTACTAATGAACTGCTTGTACAGCTTCAACATCTGATATTTATTTTATGCATATATTGTGTATGCTGTTCAAAATGGTTGTGTTTGTGTATGCTGGTAGCAAAATGGCTTTGTTTGTGCCTATTTAGGCTTTTTTGTGCAGGTTTTTCTTATTGAGTTGCCAATGTTTCGCCAGAATGTTGATTCATTTCTGTTCTGGCGAATATCTGGCACTCCTAGACATAGAAAATTAGCAAAGGTTATGCCGAAATTTTCTGTGAATTTTTGTGCTTATTAGTTCCATTTAATTGTGTGTTTAGAAATGTCGGCGGAGCAGGGCCCTTCTAGAAAGAAGCCCTTTTGAGAGCAGCAGGCGGAGATGGAATCCCAAGAGGACCCGGAATTTGTTCCACGGGACGATGATATGGAGGCGGACTAGGATATGTCGTCGGGCGATGAGGAGATGGGGGACACCAATGGCGACGCCACTACCACTGATGGCGGCAGTGAAGCTACTATGGACGATGGTAGCACATCGAAGAAGGCCCAGAAGGAGCGGGCCCCGATCGTGGTCGACATCAAAAGGTCCATCATCACAAGCATGAACGATGAAGGTGCGCCTTTGGAGCCGGCCAAGTTTGTCGCGGGTTACACAAACCAGCTCATGGCAATCCTCCCGAACACCGTCACGATCAACACGGAGAACCTGAAGGCCAAAGAGAACAGGGGTTTCCGCATCCAGCTCTTCCGGAAGCTGCACGCTAGATACGCGTGCCCGGGTGATGAAGAACACAAGTACAATAACGACAATCTCAAAGGGAATCCGGTGAGCAAGTACGCCCTCAAGAAGATGACTAAGGCCTTCTCGAACTGGAAGGTCCGGGTGAAGAAGCTGATTTTCAAGGATGAGCTAAGTTATTCGGAGGTTGTCAAGAGGGAGCCTCTGGTCACGGAAGAACACTTCAAGCTATTCAACACCAGATGTGAGCAAGGCCAAGAGTCAGTACTTCAAGGAGTTGTACGAGAAGAACATTGGTACCCACCATCTCGGCTCCGTCGGTTATAGAGCTGCGATTCCCAAATGGGAGAAGGAGGACGCCGATGCTCGTGCAAAGGGGTTGACACCTCCCTTTGACGACATAAAAGAGAAGCAGGCAAAGCACTTTCCCAGGGCCTAGTTTTCCAAGCCGAAAGGGAGTTCTAATTATTCCTCGGAGCCCGTTGGCCCCTTCGCTACAAAGGTGACAAACTTCATGACAAAATATGTAAGTAGTTTGCATGCAAGTCGATTAATTGCGTTCACGATTAATCAATGAAGTCCACTTTTCTGATCAAATGCTTCGTGTTCCTTGTGCGTAGGACGAGGAGTGTAGGAGCTCCTCATCCCAGGGGTCGGCACTTGTCGCCAAGTGGGACACCACTTTTAACAGGGCACTGAACCGAACCAAGAATGTCGAGCCCCTGGCGGCCCCGTTGTCAGCTGGTCGTGTGGTCGGCTTTGGCGGCATAACATGGTCTGAGTACTATGGCACCACGGAGCGGAAGGGCAGGAATGCCGAAAGCGCCGAGGTAAGACACCTAAGGGAACAGGTGGAAGCCTTTCCCAATATAGTCCAAGATGCCGTGAATCAGGCTGTGTTGGCTCCCACGAGAAAGTTTCAAGAACAAGTTCATACCCAAGTCCAGGCACAAGTCCAGTCACAAGTGAACGATAAGATCAACACCATCCTTCCCGCCTATATGGAAAAGTACAGCAAGTGGCAGAAGGGTGGTAAACAAGGGCCGCCAACGGTTCCCAACCTCAACAGTGCCCAATCGGACAACATGGCGTGGCCGGAGGCGCTGGTGACTCCTCCAGCGGGGCCGGTGGCGCTGGTGACTCCTCTAGCAGGGCCGGTGGTGGTGGAGACTCCTCCAGCTCCGAAGCTTAACTTGCCCGCTACGGCGAAGGCGCCAGCCCGCACCACCGTGCCATCAGGCATCCACTCCACCACTTGCATGCTCAAGCCTGTCGGCGGTGGTTCCTCAACCTTGGCTGAGTTCGACGCCCTCAAGGTAACTAACTAATTAAAGCGAGAGTTGGGAGGCTTAACCACACCAATGACTTGATCTTCATTTTACTGATGCCCGGCCTACATGTCTTTCGCAGGGAGACACTCCTTGCACTCTAATGCAATGGGTGGGCGGCCAGTTGAAGGATGTTGCCAAGGGTACTATCGTTCAACTGGAGAACCGCAAAATGCACAATGTCACAATGCCACCCGACATGATGACGGTCAGATAAAGTATGGTGCTTCCAGGCTACGAGCAAGTGGAACCTCCCTCTCAACCTCAAGGATGGCATGACGAGGAGCCGACAGCGGTCCTCAATACCGGCTTCGGCTACTTGTACCTATGGCCAAAGAGCCAGATCCATTTGGGGACAGAGGACCAGCTCAACATCACCCCAGAGGCAGCACACCCAACACAGCGAGCACATGATGAAGACTTCGAGATGGCAGACTTGGACAACATGGCACAGGATCACAATGTTGATGATGGAGAAATTTATCCAAATTTCAGCGACCAGTTCGTTAACACAAGGTTTTATGATTGGTATGAGTCGGGACCATCGGGCACAGATCAAGTTTCCGAGACCCAACTAGCACCGACGAGACCCCCTTGCCAGGTGCGTCTCTTCCCAACTAGTCAGGAGACACCGCCACCCGCCCCCTTCGCCGAGCCTCCGAGGCCAGCAGTTCCTTTGATCAGCCCTAGCACCCTTCATAAGGTGATCGGTGAGGTGAACGTGGTAGCCGACGCCCCAAAGGACAGGAAGCAGGGTCACAAAAGGAAGCCTAAGGGTGACCGGAGCAAGGGTCCAAATCTTGTTCAACGAGCTCAGGACGGCGCTGCGGGGAAAGCCAGGAATCAGTGGAACGTGGCAGGTGCACCGATGATGTGTAACTTGTTGCTCAAGGTCGTAGGCTCTCAAATGCGCAATCTTCATTATAGTTGTCTCACAATTGAGGAGCACCGCATTCACGAGAACGATCAGTCGTACCTCGTTTTAAAGGCTAAGGTGCCTTATGTGTCGTGCTTCTTCAGTGTACCCCCCGGGGATATCTTCTACCTACGACATTCCGACATATTCGTCATGTTGAACGGGTTCCGGCTGCACAATACCCTGGTCCGGCTATTCTCCCTCAATATGGCCATACAGATCACCAGAGACAAGATCAGGGGCATCTAGATAGTGGATACCTACTTCATGCGTGACGTCGTCCTGAAAGATGTCGAGGACATAACACTGGCGACCGACTACCTCTCAACCTTCCTACAAACATACTCGGACAAGGATGTGATTCTCCTTCCCTACCATCCCATCACGGAGGATGATCAGACAGGCTGCGTGTTCATATGCTTCAATTTGAAACACTCAACAGTCGTGTACCTCGACTCAAACAGTGTGATCCCGAAAAACTACACCAATATCAAGAACATTCTTGATGGTGCTCTCACCGGCTACGTCGCAGTTGGAGGCGTCAAACCGACAATGCGACATGTGAAGTTCGGCGCGCACGTGTTCCGCCACAACACCAAGTTCGCCTGCGTCAAGCAGCCGTCTGGCAGCAGGAAGGATGCCTTCTACGCCATTTACCACATGAAGGCGTTCTTCAATGACATGGAACCAAAACACTGCCATCTGACCTTGCGAAGTGGGCTAAAAGGCTTGCAATAATACATGATTGCAACCTCAGGCAGCACTTCTTCGACATCCAGGAGGAGCTCGCGACAATCGTGCATCAGGGAGTCATGAAATTCGGGGGCACCTTCTATGGCGGCCATACACCGCCCAACAGGGAGATATACGAACGCTTAGCACAGCAGGGTGACCGCAGGACGTTCATGCAGATGGCGAAAACGTGGTCGGGCTTCATCAATGCCCCCTAAAGCCGACTCAACAGCCGAAAAAGTCTTGATGATAGCATTTCCTGGGTAGCTAGCTATTAGTTCCGAACTCGTGTTGTAACCTCTTATCACTATGTTAAACTTGCCTAGAAAAACTCTAGAGTATGTTTCCTCAACCGTTGAACTTAATTGTGAGTGACACTAGCTAGTTATTTGTGTTATGAACTATGTTAAGTGCTTCTTGCTTTTCATTCGTTATTTCCGCCCTACTTCTTGTGGTTTGCTTTCTTTGTCTTTCTTCGAAATGTCGATGATTAAAACATGTTGTGGCATCATGTGTGTGACCATGTCGTTGCTGGATCTGGTGTGCCAAGTAGACTAGAGGTTTGTGCATATACTCTACTTGCCGCACCAGATCCATTAGTGGGATTGTCCTTTTCCGTGCCCAACCTAAGTATGAGGCAACTATTTCATCTCGTAGCCCCAAAGTCGAAAGAGGACAAATATTTTCGAGATTCATATACGTAAGACATAATATGTCTAGTGGCAAGCCAAGGAAAGGGTTCTGGGTCCATGGCAACGACTCCTTTAGACACATCAAACTCGAAATGAGTCGTTGCCGTGGAGACCGAATCCTTTCCTTGCTTTGCCGCTAGACGTATCATGCCCATGCTATATGAATCGTGGAAGTATCTCTCTTATTTTGTCTTTGGCGATACGAGTAGATTAGATAGCGTGAATTAAATGAAATGGTGAAGTATTTAGTTTCAAATATCTCATTGTAGCCCCAAAGTCGAAAGGAAAGACATTGATTCACTATTCGTATAGCATTGGCGACATTGTTATAATAATCGTGGAATGATTTCTTTCCTTTCATCTTTGGTGATATAATGAAATGATAAACTATTTCATCTCGTAGCCCCAAAGTCGAAAGCGGACAAATATTTTCAAGATTCATATACGTAAGACATAATATGTCGAGTGGCAAGCCAAGGAAAGGGTTCTGGGTCCATGGCAACGACTCCTTTAGACACACCAAACTCGAAATGAGTCATTGTCGTGGAGACCGAATCCTTTCCTTGCTTTGCCACTTTACATATCATGCCCATGCTATATGAATCGTGGAAGTATTTCTCTTCTTCTGTCTTTGGTGATACGAATAGATTAGATAGCGTGAATTAAATGAAATGGTGAAGTATTTAGTTTCAAATATCTCATTGTAGCCCCAAAGTCAAAAGGAAAGACATTGCTTCACTATTCGTATAGCATTAGCGACATTGTTATATGAATCGTGGAATGATTTCTTTCCATTCATCTTTGGCGATATAATGAAATAGAAGTCAAAAGAGGACAAATCTTTTCGAGATTCATATACATAAGACATAATATGTTAAGTGGCAAGCCAAGGAAAGGGTTCTGGGTCCACAGAACGACTCCTTTAGACACACCAAACTCGAAATGAGTTGTTGTCGTGGAGACCGAATCCTTTCCTTGATTTACCACTTGATATATCATGCCCATGCTATATGAATCGTGGAAGTATTTCTCTTCTTTTGTATTTGGCGATACAGATAGATTAGATAGCGTGAATTAAATGAAATGGTGAAGTATTTAGTTTCAAATATCTCATTGTAGCCCCAAAGTCGAAAGGAAAGACATTGCTTCATTATTCGTATATCATTGGCGATATTGTTATATGAATCGTGGAATGATTTCTTTCCTTTCGTCTTTGGCAATGTAATGAAATGATAAAGTATTTCATCTCGTAGCCCCAAATTCAAAAGAGGACAAATATTTTCGAGATTCATATATATAAGACATAATATGTCGATGATTAAAACGTGTTGTGGCGTCATGTATGTGACCATGTCGTTGCTGGATCTGGTGTGCCAAGTAGACTAGAGGTTTGTGCATATACTCTACTTGCCGCACCAGATCCATCAGCGGCATTGTCATTTTCCGTGCCCAACCTAAGTATGAGGCAACTATTTCATCTCGTAGCCCCAAAGTCGAAAGAGGACAAATCTTTTCGAGATTCATATGCATAAGACATAATATGTTAAGTGGCAAGCCAAGGAAAGGGTTTTGGGTCCACGGAAACGACTCCTTTAGACACACCAAATTCGAAATGAGTCGTTGCCGTGGAGACCGAATCATGCCCATGCTATATGAATCTTTGAAGTATTTCTCTTCTTTTGTCTTTGGCGATAGAAATAGTATGAGGCACGAATCCAAGTCATTCTTGGTATGCTTTTTTTGGTCTTTCTTCGAAATGTCGATGATTAGAACATGTTGTGGCGTCATGTGTATGACTATGCCGCTGTTTGATCTCGTGTGCCAAGTAAACTAGTAATTTGGGCATATACTCTGCTTGTTGTACGAGATGAAACAACGATCATTGTTATTTCCATGCCCAACCTAAGTATGAGGCACTAATGAAATTCATTCTTGGTTTGCTTTTTTTGTCTTTCTTCAAAATTCAGATGATTAGAACGTGATTTCTTACATCTTGTTGCACCCATATATATGCATGATCTTATCTTGTGAACTGCTATTGCTTTGCACTGACATAGATAATATCATCTATCTTGTGTATAGGAGATGGCGAATAAGTGTTATGTCGTGTACGCCGGCAAGGTTCCAGGTGTGTACGGGGAGTGGGAAGACTGCCAGAAGCAAGTGAACAAATTCTCGGGCAACAGCTACAAAGGCTACAAGACTAGAGAGGTGGCGGAAGAGAAGTGGAGGAGGCACGTGAGGAAGAAGTGGAGGAACTTCCTCGTGATTACAACCTTGTTGCTCTTCATGGTAGGTTATGTGCTCTACTTCATCTTGATAGAGATCCGTCGTCGGAGTTGTAATGTGATTGTGAACTTGTACTCGGAGGTGTGAACTGGTGGCACAAACACTTGGTGTTGTGTGAAAACTTAGCACTTGTTGATGTATGAACTCATATGTCGCGATTGATGTGCAATGTACTTGTATTCATGCTGGTTCTATTATGCTTTTGCCAATTGCAAGTTTCTGGAAAATTCTATGCTGTTTATACTGTATTTTGGACTGTATTGTATATTTGAATACCAGTAAACTGTAATTTGAAAATTGCTGTAAAACTTGAATTTTGTAAATATTCCCGAGGCGCATATGGGAAGTATAGGAGGTGCATATTGGGTACTACCGGAGGCGTATACCATAACATATGCGAGGCGCCTATCACATGCGCCTCCTATACTTCATATACGCGAGGCGCATATACTGATATGCGTCTCGCATATATCTAGTATAGGAGGCGCATGTGATATGCGCCTCGCATAACAGATACTAGAGGCGCATATGATATGCGCCTCGTGTTGAAAATACTAGAGGCGTGGCGCTAGATGTGCATACCAGATGCGCCTCGGATGGGGTTCCAGGTGCGCCTCGGTTAGGGTTTTCTCTAGTAGTGTTGGTTGATCTGCCAGATGGTGCAAGATCCATCAAGAGAAAATGGGTATTTAAGACGAAAACTGACCAAGACGGAAATATTTCTGTCTATAAAGCACAGCTTGCTGCGAAAGGGTTCCGACAATTTCAAGGAGTTGACTACGACGAGTCTTTCTTTCTAGTAGCAATGCTTAAGTCGGTAAGGATCATGTTAGCACTAGTTATATATTTTGATTGGGAGATATGGCAGATGGATGTCAGAACGGCCTTCCTTAATAGAAATTTAGCTGAGGACGTGTATATGATATAGCAAGAGGGTTTTGTCGATCCGACTAGTCGTAACAAAATTTTCAAGCTTTGGAAATCCATCTATGGATTGAAGAAAGAAAGTCGGAGTTGGAACATTCATTTTGATGAAGTGGTCAAATCATTTGGCTTCATCAAAAGCAAACAAGATTCTTGTGTATATAGGAAGTTTAGTGAAAGCTCAGTTGTTTTTCTGCTACTGTATGTTTGATGCCATATTGATAGTCGGAAACAACATTCCAATGTTGCAAGAAACCAATGATTCATTGGAAAGGTGTTTCCAAATGAAGGACTTGGGTGAGGCGGCATTTATTCTGGGAACTAAGATCTATAGAGATAGATCCCGGAGACTCATAGGTTTGAGTCAGAGTACATATTGATAAGATATTGAAGAAGTTCAATATGGATTCGGCCAAGAAGGGGTTCTTTCCGATGGGGCATGGAATCCGACTTAGTAAGACTCAATTCCTAGCATCGGCTGATGAGCGAAGTAAGATGGAGAGGATCCCTTATGCTTCGGCAGTAGGATCGATCATGCATGCGATGATATGTACTAGGCCGGATATTTCCTATGCTCTTAGTGTAATGAGCAAATGTCGGATCCCGACAAAGGCCACTAAACAACAGTAAAGAATATCTTTAAGTACTTGAGATGTACTCAAGATGAGTTCCTAGTCTATGGTGGTGAGGAAGAGACAGGAGTAAAGGGTTACACAAATGCTAGCTTTCAGACCGACCTAGATGACTCGTGCTTGCAATGCGGCTATGTGTTCAAAGTAAATGGAGGTGTAGTGAGATGGAAGAGTTGCAAGCAACAATCGGTGGCCGATTCTACTACGGAAGTCGAGTATGTTGCTGCCTTAGAGGCGACAAAAGAAGGGGTTTGGATCAGAAATTTTCTGATTGAACTCGGTGTTATTCCAGGTTCGTCCAGTCTATTAGACATGTACTATGACAATACTGGTGCTATTGCATAAGCTAAGGAACCATGAGCACACCAGAAGAACAAGCACTTAGGAAATTTCACCTTATTCGGCAGTTCATCGATCGCAGAGAAATTAAGGTATGCAAGGTACACACAAATGCAAATGTTGCACACCCGTTGACCAAGTCGCTTCCACAACCTAAGTTTGAGGCACACGTAAGAGCCATGGGCATGATATGCCTAAGGCCTGGAGATGCCTGAGTGTTCGACTCTACTGCAAGTGGAGACTATTAGGAATGATGCCCTAGAGGCTCACATTTCGCCTTGTATTTGTAACCCGCAATTCGGCTTAGAACTAGTTTTATGTGTCACTTCAATTGTTGTAGGTGTGGAGTCACATGCTCATATCTAGCCTTAGAAAGTTTGTCCTTAGTCATTTGAGGTTAGGAGGGAAACCCACTGCCGGGACTAATTTGTAAGTCGGAAGATGACAATGTTTCACGTGTCATGAGCATGGAGATGCTATCTGCCTTGCATTGGCTAGTCGGCAGAGTTACGATAGCCGGACCGATCCAAAGGTTAGTAGGACATGAGCACACCGTCATACGCTCCTACTAACGCAATGGAATCCTTAGACCTGAGGGGATTGCACGATTTGAGTTTTGGAAAATCCGACTTTGACTCCATCTAATGCTCACCATAACTAGGAGTCATAAGCAAGCCGTGTGACGTGGATCAGCCAAGAGGGAGTTTGCCCCTCCATCTTGCAGAGATATTCTCTGGACCCTCTCATGTGATATGATTCAGAAGCATGACGATGCGCTACTTGATCAAGTGTTGATTGAGGTAATCCAAATTCGTGAAGACGGAGGGAATCAGTTATCTCCCCTGCAGTTTATCACCAATGGGAGTCGGCAAGTCTTGCTAGAGGCCACTACCGACTATTAGCTCTATTCGGAAAGTCACTCAACTACGGCTCTAACTGAATGATTACTGAGTTGTGTCCGGCCTACTGTAAGCCTGCGGGGTGGCACACTTAAGAGAGTGAGGATTTTGATCAGACTATCACAAGCCGACAAGTTGGACTTGGTCGGACAGGGACACGTGTCAATGGGTTGGACCCACTTTTTCTAAGATTAGGGTTTAGGACTAAGGGACACAAGTGTTGTGTTCCCTCACCTACTCGCCTATATAAAGGAAGGTGGGTGGCGGCGGACAGATGACAATCCAGTGCTGCTTCCTAGTGTTTCACTAGACTTGGCAACCACCTTCCTGTCCCGCGGTGGAAAGACTAAGACTAGCATCTCTCTTGCAGCTGTTCCACCTTATATGTGTGTGTGGCAGCAGAGGCACCACACATGCGGTGCTCGTCGGTGACGTTGGGTGGCGGCGTAGTCAGAGGCAAGGAGGAGCACGGAGTCGGCGATTAGGTGTTCCCAAGATCGAGAAGTTCGCCAGAGCCGGACGAGACACGGGGAACGTACGGCACCACCGTGATGTGCTTCCTTAGCTTCCACGCCTGTAAATCGAGAGGTACAAACTATTGCCTTTGACCTTGGCCATATCTTGGGATGGCTTGCCAGAGACCTCGCTGGAGCAGAATTTTTTTTGTTTTCGTACTGGCTCTATGCGCTACCCTACACTGAGGAACGCTTCAGGCGACAAGAGGAATTCATCGCTTTCCAACTACGAGAGTTGGAAAAGGCCCGCTCAGAATTGTCCCACGCTCATGAAGATGCGGAAGGTTTGGTCCTTGCAGGGGGTGAACCTTTAGTAGGGGTGGACAAGGCCCGCAAAGACTTGTCTCGCTGCTGATTATTGATCGGAGAGGGGTCTCTATCATGTCTACATTATTTGCGAACTATAGGGTGACACACTTAGGGTATACCAACACCAAATGGGGAAAATATTATACCAGAGAAAGGATTTGGAAGCGCTGGGATTATTTTGATAAGCACTAGAATTGTTCTAGGTCAAATCGATGAAATTGGTTTCCGAAATAATATCTAAGTAGTGCAAGGGGGTTTATGCAAATGTATGTTAATTAAACTAATTAATAAATTATGAATAAAGTAAATAAAAATTGTTTTTATTTAATGAGAGATTGCATTAATTTTGGTGGAAAATTAATACAAGGTGAGTGGAGTTTGTGTTAATGGGAGTGGGCTTAGTGGAAGCTCCACTCACCATTATGGAGGGAGAGGTGGGGGCATCACCATGGCCTCCCATGGCAATAAAAGGAGGTGAAAGCCTCCTCTCCTCTTGTACCAACTCCTTGTGAAGGTTCTCTTCCCCTCTAGAAATTCCCTATGGCTTCGGATTAGCGAAGTACATGTTCTCGGTATTTCTCTAGAAAGGATATGCTGCTTATGCTTCTTTGCTAGAGAGAGTAGGTGGAGGTTGTCGAGGTGCTTGACGTGTGTGCGATCACGAACACGTTGCTGGTTTGCAGTGATGTACTTCAACTCGATCTTGATATCGACAATTGTACGACTACATCATCCACGAAATCAGATTTTGTTAACGAAGCTTTTTGAGTATTCGGGGGTAAGATCTTTGTGGATGTATATCCACCCGTTGCTTGTATCTAGATACATAGATCATGGTGCTTAGTTATTCATATTTATATGCTGTGAACCCAATAGTTTGCACCCGCAAGATGATCCGTCTTCCTAGCGACGCCTCCTGCGCCTCTGGGATGCACACTCCTGCCGGAGACACCTCCTACACCGCCAAAAGGATTGATCCCATCAAAAGTGCCTCTTGCACCACCTGGTGGAAGGCCATCTATGGCGGTGCCGCCTCTGCCTCCTAGACGTGCTTTTTCATGCGCCGACGTGCCTTCCGTAGCTAGCCCCCAGGCTGGCACTATGGGAGACAGTTGTGGCTGATTGGGCGCGGCGGGCACGAGCTGAGGCTGAGCATTGTGGCTTCCCGCAGTATCCGCCTACTAATCATCCCTCTCAGTCATCGTGTTTGCAACGAGGGTCGGTTCACATAACCGAGTGTGTGCAGACAGAGTATCCGCTGTGGCCACGCTCTTCCCAACGACTCTAGTTGCTCTCCTGGGCGCCATGCCTAATGCTGGCATAAATGGTGCCGACAGTGATGATGCCGGTGTGGATGAAAATGCTTGCTGAAGTGAAATCACTAGCGCCCCTTACCTAGAACTTCAGATGTCATGAGTCAGAACACAGACACCGAGAATTTCTCACACCCGCATTTTGGTTCGGTGGTGGACACTAAGGTAATATGACCTGAACTCATACATAGATCACACACAGCACACAGGATGTTTCTTACCCTGGTTCAGGCCGCCCTTCATCTAACAACCCTACGTCCTGCTTTGGTGGATTATCTTGTGGATATCTTACAACGAGATCAATGATCTAGTGCTGGGATCCGCTTTCAACTAGCGTCTACACTTACCGGGTTTCCTCTCTGTTTCTATCTCACATTCTCTCCACAAGAGTGTCTGAGATCTAGCTCTTCTCTTGTTTTCCTCTCCAACTCTTTCACAACTATTATCTAACTCTCTCTCTCTCTCTCTCAACACTGCTGTATGTACTGACAATGCCTCTCTCAATCTTCTCTATAAAACCTCTGTCCAGCCTCTCTATCAAAGCTCTTCTGAAAATGTCCTCCCCAAAACTCCCTTCCCCTCTACCTGGCCAAGGCCCTCCTTTTATACGGCAAGGGGGTACCTCAGTGGCCGGCACACATGCACCTTCCTATCAATCTCGGGATCCACTACAACTGTTCCATGCGGCACATTGACAAATGGGTGGTGCCGCTGACCACTCCTAGCTTTGGGCGGTGTCATTGGCCACTTGTTCGTAGCGGCGGTTCTGCACATCAATTGACGATGGGTGGATAGCATAGGGCGCATTCTTTCATGTTGGGAGTACAACGCCCGTGCTTCCTTTAATGCCATGCGCATGTGTAGGGATAGGGGCAACACTTGTCTGCCATGCTGTCCCATGCGCTTCCATTGACTAGATCCTTGTTCACTCGTGTTCCCGGATCACTTCTGGCCTCAGAGGAGTCTCTCCCATGATGATGTCATGTAGAAGCGTGTAAGCGTACCCTCCAATGTTACTTATCTTTTTCATGAACCCACCAGGCATGTACTCCTCTTCACGAGGATGACCTTGCCAGGGGGTTAGTTTCTTCCCATGTATCGAGGCGCAATGCGAGGGTCCCCATTTCCTATTGCACCGACAATGATTCATGGACAAACACAACATTTTGGTTCGCTCCGACAATGTCACCAGCCCCTGGGACCTAGTGCTCAACTGGCAGATCTGATGAACCATTTATCTTTCTCTTTAGTTTTCCCCCTAGTTCTATGAAGTAATGCTTCTATGGTCAAGACTAAGTTATGATTATTTTTGTAAGACTAAGCTTTAATTATTTGTGTAAGAACAAGAGAATACTATTTGCATAAGACTAAGTTAGGACAATCTGTGTAATATTCAGTGAATCCTATATTCATGTGCGACTCTAGCTTGGTCACTAATGTGCCTAGCTTTTATTTTCCTACACCTAACATCATAATTGCAGCATAGAATAGACAAATGTAATGCGCATACTAGACATTTTGATCATACCAGGATAACAACCACTTCAATTTAATTGTTGTTTTTACTATCCAGGAGAAGTAAGGTGTTATCAACATATAAAATGAAAAGCTCATACAAACAACTAGCAACATTGCCGATTGTGTTATTGTTAGGAAAGATACATGGTGTTTGCATTTAATGAATCACTAGAATGTGGAACCTATTCATGATTTATGACATGGTTCTAGCTTTCCTTCGTGTATTTGCATTGACTTGCTCATGGATTTGTTCCCTTCTTTTGGCAATGGATGATGGAGTCCATTCTCTTGGTAACAAGATTCATCAACGAGCCCTTTGTGATTCAATGCAAAGTACATAGCACGGTCTTCATCATCATTCCATGTAGGTTATCTCTATTTCTTCATCACGGAGCTACTAACCTCAAAGTAAAATATAGTAAGCAACATATTTGTACATGTTCTTCTACCTCAATCACAAGAATAAAAGTGGATGGAAATTCACCTTGTTGGCATTGTGCCGAACATAATACATTTTTTCCTTTGGGTTTGGAGATGAAGACACCGTGGCTTGTGCGGCAGTGACCATGATGACGACGAGATCTGATTCGGGTGGAGGACAGCAGGACCGAGCAGGTTCACCATGATGAAATATCTCCTCCAGGAATGAATTCTTGTCCTGGTGCCATGCCATCTGTGCCACCATGGTGACGGAGAGCTCCGGTTCAGGAGAAGGAGAGCAGGGCCGAGCAGGTTCGGTCGGGTGCCGGATCTCACCCCTGAAGGAATTGGCGTCCCAACCCCACACCATGGCCATGACCACAGATCATCGCTCTGGAGAAGAAAAAGGCGACTTCAAGAAGAAAGGGGAATGCATGAGGGTGCCAATGCTACAATTCTACATGGTAGTTATAGCTCCAAATTTTGACTCTTTTTATCAATGATTTTCCATTGGTTTCACTGGGTTTCATGGATTTTGAACTTTCAACTAATGCTAATACTGCAAGTTAGCGAAATCTTGTTCTCTTGTGTTGGCCTTGAGGTACTGGACACTCTTGCAAGATCTGAGAGCATTTATAGGATAATTATACTTAATTGAGCAAATCCCCAGTTGAATACTTTTCCATAGGAAGGCTATAGACCCTTTAATGACCCACGGTACGGTCAGAGGCTGCCCATACGGTCCACCCATACTACCTTTCGTCGCATCTGTGATATCAGCACAAGCAACTTTCATGAAGGAAGTAGGGACAAAATATGAACACAACCGCTGCAAATAGTCCTAGAAGAGAGGAAATATCATCTGAAGAAGGAGAACACCACCTCATCCCTCGAAGATCCTAAGCCTATTAATCATGAACTCCACCATAATTCCCCATTCATATTGAGAGAGATAGATATTCACACTTGTAAGATTAGGGCTTCACCATCTATTACTAATTTGATTTGTATTTTATTTGATCTCCAACGGTATTTTGGTTTGCTATGGTAAAGGTGAGATGATTTCCATCAGTATTATGATTCTATCTTTGATCTATTCTCCTCTCATATCTGAGTAAATCCCTATAAACATGGGAGATATAAGGAATTGGTGACTTGTGTTGTGCCTACTCTATTTCCATCCATTTGTGTTTATTGTCATGATTATTATATTGTTAAAATTACTATCTATGTTTTCCTAATGCTTCTTATCCAATTTAAGGTCCTGAGATCTCATAGATATGAACTTGTTTACTAGAAAATCAGTGACCCCCGAGTGACAGGCCGATATTAATGAGGAGCTAGTATAACTCGAGTACAACAAGGAACCACCAAGTTTAAAGCCTTGATCTAGTCGGAAGACCTTAATTGATGTGTTGACCATGACTTTGATAGTAGGTAGAAGGATCATTGGGATCGACAAGGATCTACCAAGAGGACTCTTGATTGGTACACCAGTTGCTTGCCTACTCACATATGACTAAGAAGTATCATAGTCACTTATTCCATTTTTACTCACCTGGCACATTCACCATTACCATGAACCGGTTTCTCTACGGGCCTAACTTCTCATCTATAGGAATCTCGAACAACTTCTTTACTTTTATTTTTATGTTATTTACTTTCCATACCGTTAAATACTTAAATCTACATCCTTTTCACTCACCCACTTCCAATCTTAAGACTTGTAGTTAATTCACTCAAGACAAGGTGACACCTTGAGTGTGACAGAAATGCCTCAGTTAAACACTTTACTAGGCTCCTTATTTGGATCGATATAAAAACTAGAATTTATAGTTCCAAGAAAACATGTTGTGACGAACTTGTGCTATTGCAGGATATCAAGCTATTTTACTGGCGTCGTTGCTGGGGAGCTAAGTTCTAAGTGTTTGTTTCTTAACATTTTTAAGTTTTGACACCATCCATGATCTTAGTTGAAGACAGAGGTACTACACATTCCAGAATAATTTATTTACCTACTTACATTGAACGTATACTAACTAAAAGATGCCTATAATTTATTGAAAGATTTTATAACTCACGTTCTGTAGAAGAGAATTGTTTGATTCCCTTGATGGAATATTTGACCATCACCCAAGAGGGGGAATACCATGAGAAATCATTGGGAGACTATGTGAATCCATCTAGGCATTGTAGAAAAATGTCTTTTCTCTATCGTGAACTTGAAAGCACAGAATTTGAAATTGATAATGAGATACTATATATGATGAAAGAAATTTCTTTTGCATGAAGAGAAGATGAAGATCTAGGTGATCATTTTACGAAGGTTTATGACCTTTCCAACACTCTTAAACCAGGAGGGCTACCAAAGGATTTTGTGCTTCTTAAACTTTTTCATTGGTCATTAAATGATAAAGCTTTTACTTGGTTACAATCCTTGCCTAATCACACTATAAAAAGCTGGGAGTATTGCATTTGAGAGGTTATGCAAAAAATATTGTTCTTTCACTAAAGTTATGCAGATCAAGCGCGACATAACAAATTTCCTTCAAAGAGTGGGAGAAAGTTTTTCTCAAGCATGGGAAATATTTTATCGGATGGTCATGAATGTCCCAAATGATGGTTTTAAAGAGCACTTTGTCTTTCAATACATTTATAATGGGCTACTGATGATTCAAACCATATGACTGGTTTAACCACAGGAGGAGCTATTAGTAACCTGACGCTATTTGAGTGCATAAACCTTTTCGAGTTAGGATCCTTCAACGATGAACAAGATAACCCTATTGAGGATACTATACCATAGAAAGGTATGTTTCATATACCTCCAGAACTTATCCCTGAAGTTAAAAGGTCCAAGGAAGAAAAAGGAATAGTAGTGAAACTTATTAAAGAAGATAAAGTGGATGTACTCCAAACTTTTGTTCTAGAGGACGAAATGAATCTTATAATGCAAAAGTTTAGACATCAACATTGCCAGTTCCGTGATAAATATTGTAAGTGTTTAAATGCCCAAAATAAAATATAGAAGAATTAACCAAAATTTTAGATGATCTAGGAGATGCCACGAGAGACCTTCGTAAATATATTAGTATGCTTAAAACTCAATGTGACCAGATAGCTAAAACTCAAGATTTGATTTTATATCAAAGTACTTATGATCGCAATTTTGTTTCTACTAATATTGCTACTAGATGTGGTACACAAACACAAGAACCTCAAGGGCCACCTTGGTAGCAAGAAGAATAGGACTGAAAAGCAAAAGAGACTCGAGAAATGAGTCAAGTAGAAGAGGACCTTGTGGATCTGAAAGATGATATTTATCTTGAAACTCAAAGAAAGAAAAAAGATGCTTCAAATGAAAATGAAGAAGAGGAAGAGGCAAGCGACATGGATAAACAATACGACTCTAATGCTGAAACTATTGATCCAAGAGAAGAAGCTAAACTTAGACAAGAACATGAAGAGCAAGTTATCACATCAAACGAGAAACAAATTGAGAAGCAAAATCCAACAACAAATAAGAATAATAAAAAGTATGTTGAGCCAGCAACCAAGGTAAAGGAAAATGTAAAACAAACTAAAAAGAAAATCCCTTATCCTAGTTGTGTTCAATATGAACCGGACAAGAGTGTGTATGGCTCATTTTCTGAGGCCCTGCGTAATCTTTGCTTAGAACTTCCTTTAGATGATGCAATTCAAGTTCCTACTTATAAAAATTTCATGTGAGATATTCTTAATAGAAAGAAAAAGATAACTAAGACTGTAGCAGTGATGAAGAGCTTTGGAGACAAGATGCATGCTAAGCTTGGGGATCCTGGTATACCAACCATCTCTTGTGCTATTGGAAAAACTAACATCCTCAATGCTCTTTGTGATTTAGGTGCAAGTGTTAGTGTTATGCCTTATTGCCTCTTTAATAAATTAAATCTTGGAATTACTCTCCTACTTCAATTACCTTGCAAATGGCTGATAAAACCACCAAGGAACTTGTCGGTATGATTGAAGATGTTTTACTTAGAACTGATCAACACATCGTACCCACTATTTTTATTATACTTGATGTTCCTAAAGATGACAAACTTTCAATCATCCTTGGAAGACATTTTCCTAGCACTTCGGGAGCAAATGGGGACTACTCTCACAAGGAAATTGTTTTCAACATATACGATGATTAGATTGCTCATTATTTTCCTAACAAATAAGAACAAGATGGAAAATATATACCAACACCTAAACGCGTTCAAGTGGTAAGTACCCTTGATCAGGGGCTGCCCAAGGTATGTGCCAAAATTTAGAGGTTGGTTAACTTGAGTCGACCTTCTTAAATTAAATTTTTAATGGGAGTCAATCCATTTTCTTAATAAAATAGCATAGTTTTTATTTTTTTTCTTGTGTTATCTTAGTTAAGATAATAAAATTCTTGTGACCAAATTGTGCAGAGGAAACATGCCAATATGAAGCTAAGGTTTAAGTTAGAAGGAAAGAAATTGAAAAGAAAAGATGAAGAAATGGTTCATATCCATTAATAAGTTGTGGTACAACCGGAGAAGACCGTACCACGCGCCCGTAACGATAAGCTGAGAAAACTAAAGAAACCGCTCTTCGGAATAGAAAACTTGATGAGCATCGGTACGACCGGGGTTCTTTGTATTGTACGACCATACTGAGCAATGACGAAGGTAGTTCATTTTTCTCCCAAGGTACTAGGTGAATAACGACCACCGATATGACCGGATCCACGGTACCATTCACCCCTACTAAGACTGAGGTTTGATCTTGATACCCTAGACGCATATTGAACGTTGATGACCGTCAGTACGGGCAGGATGCGCCAGTATAGCCCGCCCATACCTACTGCATCGCCTTGTAAAAACAATGGCGGTTGGCTGCCAACCCAGCCAACCATCTTCTTCCTCTCATTATCTCTCCCTTTCTCTCTCAACCTCAAACCCTAACCTCCTAGAATCCTTGATTCTTCACCGATTTCATTTGTTTGAGTGGATGAATCTTCACATTAGTATGTTTATTACCCAATCCATGCTTTATTTTCTAAAATCCATTGTTGAAAATCTCACATTAGATATCTAGATAAGTTCCTCATATTTTGAGTTTTTTATGGTTTCCTCACATTAGAATTTTTAGTTTCTATGTGTAATTGTTTCTTTCTACAATAGAAACCTTTTTCATATAGTTTTGCTTTGAATTTTTCAGTACAATGCATAACATTGGGAAGATTTTCTACGCCGGGAAGGGCACGGGAAGCTCGGTATACTATGGTAGCTCCACAGCGCTGGGTGCAAAGAAGAAATGGTAGGAGGTGGATGTTCTTAAGGCCGCCTTGAACAAGGACTACAAAAGAGTGAGCTGGACGCAAGGTACTGCCCACCAAGTGGGCATGCCATGGCTTCCTCTCTTGCCATGGTCTGAAGGAGGATTTTGACACGATGGTTGGAAACGCCGGTATGGTCTTCTTCTCCATCCTTTCCCCTGATACCTTCGTGTGTGCCACGTGGGAGTTTATTTCAAGTTTCCATGATGACCTTGCACTCCAACAACACCATTGCACTATAAGTTTCGTGCTCAATGGGTAACCGAGGAACCTTACTTTTTATCAATTTTGTGATTCCTATGGGTTCTCCTACAAGGGAGAGCTCGATACCACTGAAGAATTCCTCGCAGAGGCAATGTTTTTACTTGGGAGCAAATTTATATTTTCAGGGATGTTGACTACTTACGAAAGAAAACCGCCAACATTGAGAATCCCACCATCTGTTACTTCGCCACCTTCCTGGCAAATTCTATCTTTGGGAAGGGAGACACCGGGGCAATGGAAAGCACTGAGATAAGTGTGATTTACATGGCTCTCCATCCTATGATTGAGCATAAGGTAAACTTGGGTGCTTTGTTGATCCAAAATTTTCACCGCCAAAGATTATCACATTTAGGAGACATCCGTTGTGGTGGCTTGATCAGTCAGATCGCCTATGCAAGTGAGTTTGTCATGCTTTGTGAGACACCGGTAGCAGGAAATAAGTTCTTGGATGGTACAAACATGGCAAGCACCAAATTCAAGGGGGTATATAAGCCTCAATGTTCTCTTCATGCTTACCAATTTTATTTTGAACCTAACTGTGATATTGACCAAACTTTTCTTCCATTTGTCCAAGCTTTTTGTTTGCTAGGAAAATATAATTGGGTTCTCTATGAGGAGTCCATGAAGCAATGATCACCTTGGGAAGGATTGCGGCCCCAGGAGGAAACCCATCTTGGGAGAATGAGGGTGTCGGAACTTGTGTCCCGCGAAGGAACTAGGGGTCCAACGAGCCCTGAGTTCGAGAGGGGGTTGTACAATAGTTCCAGACTTCTGAGCGAGAATGGCTACGATGGAGCTCACACACAATAGAGAGTAGACACAAGTTTTTTACCCAAGGTCAGGACCCTCTTGAGGAGGTAAAATCCCTTCTCCTTCTTTGTTTTATTTCCTGCGATGCTTCATCAGGGTACAATGGTGGATGTATCCTTAGGGTTTTGTGATTGCTGGGATCAATCCTTTTCTAAGGTAGGCGAAGCTCTCCATTTATAGTGGAGTTGGGCCTCTTCTCCAAATCGATGGGCGGGAAGGGTCACCACAGTGCTGACCAAGGAGATTTGGTTCATAGGACTGCTTTACGTGGACTTGGTCTAGGATTCCTTCTGGTCATCGGTCCACTGGTAAAGTTGAAGCCGTCACCAACGGCTGCCCTCTACGTGGGGTTGGCTAGCACCTTCTTACTCCAAAGTAGCAAAGGAAAAGTAGTGGTGGCGCTGGTACTGTAGGCCCTCTCCTATCACCCTTGGGGCCAGAATGTGCTTCATCCTTTACGAGGAAGACCGCCCAGCTCGTTGCCCTGTGGACTCCATGTTATCTTTTTATCTTCCTTCCTTTGTGGTGGGATTACGTGAGCGCTTCCGTGACTCAACGAGAGAGAATCCAAGGCCCTTCCAACAGAGGGCTGCCTCCTCGGGAAGCCTCCCTCTTGGAGGAATCTCTAATGTGGTGCCACTTAATCTCCCTCTAGCATCTAGAGGATCAAGGAAAAACAAGGCGGCCTCGCTAGGTCATCATCATCCCGGCAGAGGACCTAACGACCGGGTACTCGGTTGACAATGACCCGACAGAGGCAGGTGACCAAGAGTAGTACCAGCTAAAGGAGGAACAAAACTGGAACATGATGGGCTGGGATAAGTATGGTCAGCAACACCAACATCAACAATACATTCCGCAGCACCAGCAGTAGCAGAACATGGCACCACCTTAGCCGGGATACAAATATGTCCCAAGAGGTGAGAGAGACCAGTTTGTGTCTCGTGTCAGTGATGTGAAGAACACACTGCATGACCTGTATGCCAACGTGACCACCCTCACCTAGGACTTCACCCACTTTATGTCTGATGTCCCAAACTATTACCTATACCAGCCACACTAGCAGCTACCGCCCAACAATGGCAGCGATAATGGATTAAATATAGACCAAGAGTCTAAGCTTAGGGAGGTTGAACTCCTCACCACCTCTTGCATTCATGTTTTGTTTTCTTATTTTTATTTCTTCATTTTTCTCAAGTTGCATGTTTACTTTCAATTCGCATTGATAAAAGAAAACACACAAAAATTAGAATAACTTTTATCTTGTTTTGTGTGAAGTTCTCTTTGTTTTACTTTTGGTTTCTCATAGATTTCTCGCTTCAAATTACTTACATATGGAGAAGAACACGAGGAGTCGGTTCAAGTATAAAATGAGCAAGCGAGAGGTCTACCACATTCTTATTTTCCCTCTTCCTGTAAGTTGATTCATGAGCATATTGTGTTTGTTCGGTTGCACTTCAGTTCCACTCCACGGTTAGCTTGTTTTCTTTTATGATTTTCTCTCAAAGCTAATGTCACTGCTTTTGTTTCAACTAATGAAAATTACTCTTAGCTTGAAAAATAACCACGTTGGATTAAATTCCAATCTTTTAAGAACAAGAGAAAGTGTCCTCTTGACAACTTTGGTGCCATGTTTTTGTCTTAAAGCTTAATTAGCAGCACTCAACCACAAATTTTAATGGTTTGACTTGATAACACTTTTTGAAAAAAAAATTTGAAGTAATAGATATTTATGGTGGTTGACGGAGATTCCAAATTTGTCTCGCTGAGTTAAATATAAAACTCTTATCAAATTGATTTACAAGAGTACCAAAACTTCATGGATTAACAACTCCTATGGCCTACGAACGATCTTGCATTCATCTCAGATTTTGGCTATGAGTTGGCTAGACATTTGTAGCATTGTTGCAATGTGCAAAATTTTAATCCCAAGGCCCAAGTACTAGAGCAAAAATAAACTACCATCAAGATCTGAGCTAAAATTGTTTGATTCATATGAAGTCTTGGCATCACCTCACCACTTAAAATATTGAAGGTTTTGAAAGACAAGGAAGAAAGGGTATTGGAGAGACACAAATTTCGAAGTGGTTGTTAACGAAAATATCTAAGATTATCCTTTTTTTGACATCTAATAGTGCACCCTTAAATTGACTGAAGCATTCATGATTAAAATATTTTTACTCTCTTAAAAGAGAGGCACTAAAAAGAATTGATTCACAAGCCTAATAGAATTTCTAAAAAACTATTTTGAGTTTAAAAATTATTAGCTAGCAATTTATATGTGTTTAGGAAGCGAACTTAAGTGCAATTGTTTAGATATATTTTGTTCATGTTCAAGGTTGCAGGATTTGTGATGAAGGAATATGATATATCCTTGCTTGTAAGTTTTCGTACTTGAACTCATTTCTTGCTATTATTATTTATAGCTTTGTCACTCACGGGCGAGTAACAACTAAGATAGGGAAGTTGATATCTCCAAATTGTGACTCTTTTTATCAAGGATTTTCCATTGGTTTTCACCGAGTTTAATTGATTTTGATCTTTAAACTAATGCTAATACTGCAAGTTAGCGAAACCTTATTCTCTTGTGTTGGTTTTCAGGTACTAGACACTTTTCGAAGATATGTGAGCATTTATGGGCTAATTACGCTTAATTGACCAAATCCCCAGTTGAAGAATTTTCCATAGGAAGGCTATAGAGCCTTTAAGGACCGACAATATAGCGGAGACTCCATACTATCCGCCCGTACTACCTTCCGTCGCCTCTTTTATATCAATACAAGCAACTTTTATGAAGGAAGGGGGCGAAATATAGATATAGCTATCGCAAACAGTCCCAGAAGAGAGTACATCAGATCGGAAGAAGGAGAAGAACACCACCTCATCTCTCAAAAATCCTGAACCTCTTTATCATCAAATCCACCATAATCCCCCATTCATATTGAGAGAGAGATTCACATTTTTAGAATAGGACTAGAACCTCTATTCCTGCTTTGGTTTTTACTTGATTTGATCTCCAATGGTATTATGGTTTTCTACGGTAAAGTTGAGATAATCTCCATCTACAATATGATTCTATCTTTCATCTATTCTCCTCTCATGTTTGTGTTGTGCCTACTTTGTTTCCATCCAATTGTGATTATTTTCATGATTATTATATTGTGAGCATGACTATCTATGTTTGCCTAATGCTTGAAATCCAATTTAAGGGTCTGGGTAACATGATCCTGAGATCTCATAGATACGAACATGCTTACTAGCGAATTGGCTACCCCCGACTGACACGGTCGATATCAAAGAGGACCTAGTATAACTCTAGGACAACAAGGAACCACCAAGTTTAAAGCCTTAATGTAGTCGGAAGACCTTAATTGATGTCTTGACCATGAATTTGGTAGCAGGAAGAAGGATCATTGGGATCAAGAAGAATCTACCAGGATTACTCTTGATTGGTCAACATGTTGCTTGTGTACTTACATATGAATAAGAAGTATCACAATCACTTATTCCATTTTACTCACCAGGCACAATCACTATCACCATGAACCGGTTTCTCTCCTCACCTAACTTCTCCCTTTTAGGAATCTCGAACAACTTCTTTGCTTTTACTTTATGTTATTTACATTCAGTATCGTTCAATACTTAAATCTACCTCTTTTACACTCACCCACTTCCACTCTCAACTCTTGCAGTAAATTCACTCAAGACAAAATGACACCTTGAGTGTGATAGAAACACCTCACTAAAATAGTTTCCTTGGATCCTTATTGGGATTGATATAAAAAATAGAATTAATACTTCCATGAAAACATGCTCTGACAAACATGTGCTCTTGCAGGTTATCAGGTAGCCACGATGGCAGCGACATAATGGTGCAAACTCACAGGAGGGGCCCAACAGGATAGGCGTTAGCATGATTTTTTGTGTTTAAATGTTATGTTGAATTCATGCCGAAAAAGACCCTCTAGGAAATTGGCACGCCAACTATGGGTACCCCGATCCAATGGCAAGCAACTCGGACCCTTCTATGCATTGGCGTCTCAAATATTGGGCCATAAATTAAAAACCTCTAGAGAAATTGTCCGCCGGTGCTTTTTGAATTTGGAAAGCAAGAAAGAGCTCAAAACACCATTATGGAAAGGTTTGCAGATGCAATAAACACTATGTGTGCTGGATTGCATAAATTGGTCTATCGCATCTCGCTTTGAAAGAGATCAATAGGAAGGTCCGTGTCCCTGTTGACCACACCATCCCATCACCATAAAAGGAGCACCACAATATGAAATAATGCAAAAGATTATTTGATCCCATATTGATTGATTCCAAGCTTGGAGAGATCTGTAACACCTTGTAATATGTCTTACAGTTTATAGCTTGTTTACTTTTCCCGCATGATTATTAGTTAAATTTAAAGGCTTTGCATTAGTTGCATGATCGACTCCCTTAGAGAAGGAAAGATTTGTTATCCAATGAATTTTCTAGCTTTTACAATATTTGGAGTATTCTTAGTTTTATTATTATTGTATTAGATGTATGAATTAAGATGAGTACTATTATACTTGTTTGATTACAAAAGAAGTATTCAAAGCTTAAAGAACTATAAAATAAACAAGCATGAATAAATGATTGTATCAAGAAAACTATTAGAATGAGTATAAGTCGAGGTAGATATTAAAACACAACTATGATTCACTTCGTGCTTGGCTTGGGAGATTGTATACCTTATTGATCCATTTTGAGTCTTTTCATGAGAATAAGAATATGGTATCTCCTTTGCACGAGCATTATAAGAAAAAGAAAGACAAAAGAAATAAGCAACTAGCTTAGTGAAAAGAGTAATAGACATATGGATGTCATGAGAGGAATTGAAATAGACAATTCATGATTTTGAATGCTAGGTGGGTGTGTGAAAGCTTGATCATTGTACGATATGTGTGAAATAGACAATTCATGTTTGAGGTCACCTCACAAACTCGTTCAGTCAAATTTGATCATTGTACGATATGTTAATATATTCATATGAGATATTAGCACAAAAAGTGTGGAATCCTCTAATATAAGTCATTTTATTTGTGAGAGTGTTATAGAGCCCATGTTCTGATTCAATATCAGATATTATAATTGTTCATTCAAATGCCTCATATATTTTAACAAATCGTACTTCATGAACACAATGACTTTGTCAATTAAGCTACTGTCTTGATCGGGGACAAGCAAGAGTTTAAGCTTGGGGAGTTGATGAGTGAATATTTGAAGCATTTTTACCTACTGTTTTTGCCTGCATTGTAGTAGGATTTCGGCATTTTACCGTGCTCATGTGCACCTTTTATGCTTGTTTCCATAGGATCCCAAAATACTAAGTCAATGATGAACATATCAATAAGAACTATCATATTATATTTTAATATGATATTTTGATAGGATAAAAGTCATCTAAATAATTTTCCACGCAACTGGGTGAAAAGAGGATGCGAGGAGAAGCATATGAGGCCATAGCAAGCATCGATACGGCTGAAGTGCACCTATACCATGCACCCTTATGGGCCTCTATTAGTCTCGTCTCGTTAAATACTTTAACCTAGCGCAGATGGATCTGAGATCCGACATTCACAGACACCAGAAACACCAATACTTCACCTCTGGAAGGGATCTATAGGAGCAATTCATAGGAAGGCATCATCCTCGCTTCTACATGGATCACTGGAGGACAAGACATCGTACCGTTCATCATCAGCCGCTGCATCTATTGGGTTTGCAGCATAGAAAACAAAAAATTTCCTCCGATATGAACAGCTAAGCACCAAGATCTATGTACCTAGATACAATCAATGGGTAGATATATATTCATAGAGATCTTACCCTCGAAGACCTAAACATTTGTTAACAAAATCTGGTTTCGTAGATGATGTAGTCGTACACTTTCCAATCTCACGTTCGGGTTGAAGTCCAGCATTGCAAAGTAGTAGCGCATCCGTGATTGCACACATGTCCAGCACCCAGACAACCTCTGATTCCTTGCTCCAACAAAGCAACGGATGTAGCAGATCCTTCCAGAGAAACCACCGAGAACATGTACTTTGCTAATCCGAAGTCATTGACAATATACTAGAGGGGGAGAGAGAACCTTCACAAGGAGGTGTGAGAGTGGAGGAGGATGGGAGCTCCTTTTGTAGGAGGAGGGGGTAGCCCCCAAGGGGCCATGTGCATGGGCATGGTCGTGCACTCACCTCTCCCTCCATAATGGTAAGTGGAGATTTCATTAAGCCCACTCCCATTAACACAAACTCCACTCAATTTGCATTAATTTGCCATTAAATGTGATGCAAGCTCTCACTAAATAATAAACATTTTTTTATTTTATTCAGAATTTTGTTAATCACTTTAATTAACAAACATTTGCATAAAACCGTTGCATAACTTTGATATTGCATCTGAAACCATTTTTAGAAATTTGACACAAAACAATTTCGGTGTCCATGGACATAATCCCAACGCTTTGAAATCCTTTCTATGGTATTATATTTTCTCCATTTGGTGTCAGTATACCATAAGTGTGTCACCCTATGGTTCACGAATAATGCAGACATGATCAAGACCCCTCTCCGATCAATAATCAGCAGCGGGACCTGGATATCTATACTGACTCCCACACATTCAACGATGACGCTAGTGATCGTGAGAACCTTTGATGTCATAACTAAATCCCTTTGTCTCGCGATATATTACATGTCCTAGGTTCCATCATCGGTATCCCCATACCTAGTTTGATCTCGTTACCAACAAGTACTCTTTGACACCACCCGTGATCAGGGTTAAAAAATCCTAGACCATAGCCTGACATAAGCTTAAACTAGGGCTCGAGGATATCTAGTGAAGAATTGGTAACACCACCGGGACCCTGCGACATAAAAATTATTACAGTAAGCTCATAACTAAGCAAAGAACCAAAATATTACAAGCAAAGATCAGTGACCACAAATATCCAACAACGTAAGACAAGTTAAGCTACTAAGTATAGCAAACTTAAGAAATGGCCTAAGAGGCCGAGAGCATAACGATGATGTCCAAGCCCATAGATTCCAGGTTGCCGGCTAGGACCCCAAAGCTACTAGACGGTGTCGATGTCATACCAAACTCGTTTCTACGGAACATTTACTTTGCTACAAAAGTATCAACAAAGTAAGGGTGAGTACAAGGTGTACTCGGTAAAATTTATGGCTAGTGGGGTTATTTTGAGTAAAGCCATCTTTGTTTGTAAAACAAGCACTACAAGAAAAGTGTCTATCTGCAATGACTGGGCCCATCGGTAGTCGTAGAAGGTGCGTCTTACATGACAAATTTCTCGGCTCGATCGTAGCCGATGGAAAACATTTTTTTCTGGTTTCGTAGAGTTTACTACGACGAAACCGCTAAAAACATGGAGGAGGCTCGGGCAGCGTGTGGCACAAGCAAGATTTTCGGTTCCTCGCTCGATGGTGACTCGCCGAAGTATTTTGAGGCATGTGGGTCCCAGATGTTAGTGTCTCTAGCACACCATACTTTTCGGTCGCGCCTCCCTGATTTGAACTTGATAGCGTTGCTCAATGCGTCTGCCGTTTAGTCAGGCTACTAGGTCCCACATGTCATCCTCTCATTAGAAGAATCGTGTGTATGATTGAATTTTTTCCTTCACTCATGCTATCCTATTCCAAACTTGATAGCGTTGCTCGATGCATCTGCCATTTAATCAGGCTGTTGGGTCCCACATGTCATCTTCTCATTAGATGAAATGTGTGCATGCTTGATTTTCTTCCTTGGCTCGTGCCTCTCTAATGTGAACTCGATAACGTTGCTTGATGCATCTATCGTTTAGTCGCGCTACTGGCTCCCCCATGTCAGCCTCTCATTAGAAGAATCGTGTGTATGATGGAATTTTTGCCTTCACTCGTGCTACCCTGTTACGAACTTGATAGTGTTGCGCGATGCATCTACCATTTAATCATGCTGCTGGGCCCCACATGTCATCCTATAATATAAGAAATATGAGTATGATGGACTTTTTCCCATGGTCGTGCCTCCGTGTTGCAAACTTGATAGCATTGCTCGCTGCATCAGCCGTTTATTGAGGCTGGTGGGTCCCCTATATTAGCCTGTCACTATAAGAATCGTGTGTATGATGGATTTTTTCTTCTCTAGTGCTACCCTGTTCTGAATTAGATAGTGTTGTTCGACGAATCTATTGTTTGGTTATGAAGTTGGGTCCCACATGTCAGCCTCTCATTAGAAGGATCGGTTGTATGATTGACTTTTTTTCTTTGCTTGCGCCTCCGTGTTGCGAACTTGATAGCGTTGCTCGCTGCATTAGCCATTTTTAGGCTGCTAGGTCCGCCATGTCAGCCTCTCATTAGAAGAAACTTGTGCATGCTGGACTTTTTTCTTGCTCGTGTCTCCCTATTTCGAACTTGGCAACATTGCTCCATGGATCACCTTTATAAGGTCGTGATACCGGGTCCCACATGTCCGTCTCTCTATAATGAAACGTATGCATGATGGACACTTTTTTCGGTCGTATCCGCTGTTTTGACTTTTGCAATGTTGCTCGATGCGGAATCCCTTGTATTGCCTTGCTGCTAGGGCCCCCATCTCCGTATCTCTACTATGTTCTATCTTGTGGGTCCCTGATGCAGCCTTGTATGTTCTGGCTGCTGGTTCCCTGAGGCAAGCCTCTCTGTACAAGTATTTAACTTTTTTTCTAACTCGACCATTAAACTCGAGGGATGACCACTACAACAAAATCAGCTTCCAGCGACGGTTTCCACCATGGGTGAGCGACGGTTCTAGCTTCCTACTCCTGGTGACATTTGCCAATAAATCGGCTCTTTCCGACGTGGTTGGTTGAACCGTCTCTAGAAGTTCTAGTCAGACAGTTCATATTAATGACCACCTCCATTAATACGAGTTCTGGTGACGGTCAAACTATGAACCTATCGTGCGCTGGGAGACGGGCACCAATATGAACCTGTTCTAGTAGTCTAGACTGTCTACAATTGTCCAGACATTCGGGGAAACTTGGGGACGGTTTACAGGATGAACCTACTCAAAGGTCTAGGAGACGATTTCTAAGACAAACCTACTCCAATGGGTTAGGGGATGGTTAAAAATATAAACCGCCTCAGATACAACGGGATGTCCGGGTTTGTCTATTTGATCTGGGTTTTCGTTTTCATGCCCGGAGCATCTGGTGTAAAACCCAGAGACTCCAGGTGTCTTTAGCATAGGTGCTTCATTGCATCCAATTAATCGTGAAACCGCATTACAAAGACCACATATTTCAACTAAAGAGCACTTAATTAAGCACGACCATAGTTCAACTCCCACGTTATTACACCAGCTCATAAAATGAGTAAATCATTGGATAGAACAATGTGAAAGTATTGGGTTAGAATACATACTTATGGCCATCTAGCTGAAAGAGTACTTTGCAAATAATGGGACTCTCACATCACCATCTTGGAGGCCTTCGGCGTCATCAACACATGATTAACAATTAATTCATACACTTCCCCATGGATCAAAGACAACTCCTTGTCCGGCAGTCCCTTCACGTCAATGCGAGGATCCTGTAAATAATAATAATGATTACCATGTACAAATCTAAAGACTATGTTCGTGTAATAATAGAAGATGTTATAATACCTTCTTTGATAATTCCGATGGCAAAATCCAAGCCAACATTAAATTAATATGGTGGACAATATAGAACCCACACAAGCTGGTTAGAATAGGCTGCTGATGGCACTATGGAAAATAGAGTACAAAATACTTTTAGTATGTGATCGAGGGGAATAGAGTTAACGTTATTGGAGGTTCCCAAACTAACGAAATAACCAATGCACTGGGTTAGGTTTTCATAACATGCGACCTCCTTCTCAGTTTGACTTTGTGCTCGCTTGTTAAGTACTACTTGGAAACATCTCTAAAGGCAGTGACAATAATACAGGGATGTATATCATGTACACTGATGTTTCCTTTGTGAACATATAAATGTATCTTACTTACATGGCAAAAATCACTCACTTGTCAAGAAGCTTGGTTAAATCCATGTAATCTGTCTTCCGGCTTAATTCAAAATCAAGATAATAGACAACACCATTCAAAATTGACATGCAGATAAGAACCCGGTGATAACTACAAAGAGTGAATCGATGTTGTGTCAGACTTTGAGAATGAAGAAATCAGTTCCTAACTTATATAATGCAGCATTAGTTTACCTTACACTACAGGGCCATATGATAAGATCCTTGGCAATGCACTTTATCATCAAGAAAAGGATGTAATCCTCAACACTCATGTGTCTCTTCCCATGAGTTGCTGTGAAGCATATTGAGGGTCGCAGAATATTACATTTTCTTTTGAATGTGCCGACAAATCGTATTTCCTACATAATCAGATGCATATACGATGAGACGTAGAATTTAAACTGCTAGAAAGGCTTATATTTTGGAACGAAGGTAGTATATTGGAATCTGTAAGGATAAATACTCACAATATGAGGCATTTTATTATGCTACCAACCATGGAAAACAGTTTGAACATCTCTTGCAACTCCGTGTAAGTGACTTTGAACTTGATGGAAGTGTTCAACTTACCACCACGTCTGTACTTAACCATGATCCCTGTGGACTTGCTCTTCACATTCACATTAACATGACTCTTCAATTTTCCAAAACACTGACCCATCGTATCACCGTGCCTAAAGTTTAACATAGGCCTTAACAAAAAATTCCTTATTGGAAGTATTTTCGGGCAGTGGCACACTCTTTGGGGTTCTTCCTGCAGTGGGTTTGAAATTGCTACCTAGTGCGTCCATTGAATCTTTTCCCCCACTTGCTCTGATGGGATCTTTCTACTCTCTCACAAAGGTAATTTTGTTCGGGTTTTCATCATCCTGTGGTGCAAGGGGTGCTTCAGATACCTTGGTCGCCATCATCTCCAACTCATTTCCCTTTCTTTGGATGGTACTTAATTTTGGTCCTGTCCGGGTTCATGACTTCAGTCTCTTCACCATGATGTTCAAGTTGTGGTGCAAAGGGTGGTGCTGTTGATATCTGTAGGGTTTGCATGATCGTGGGGCGGGTTACTACTTCTAAGCATGGAACCGGGACAACCTCGGTTGGATCTGACGCTTCAACACGTATATCTGACTTTGGCCACTGGATGACGGTGCATGTCGCTTCGTAGAGGGTGGTGACTTCATTGTTGATGGGGATTGGGAAAAGGTGGCCATGGTAAGGATCTAAAACACTATCAACTTGTACATAGCATACAAAGAGCTATAGGAAACGTTGTGTATGACCTGCATTTCACTTGAAGGATACACGATGCCGGACATGGAATCCGTAGGGTCCCCTGAGTTGGTGTCCATCACCGTTAGCCGGCAATTTCGGGGAACCTACATGACAAGTCCATGTAAGATAGGATTTTCATAATTAGATGCTCTTAGATGAAACATAATTTGGTAGTCTACCTTTAGGCCTTCTCATGGATGGACACCTGTGCCATTGACATCGACGACTCTGGAGCGACAACTACTCGGACGTATATCGATTATTGGTGGTGGTGAGGGGGCAATCGTTGCGAGAGGCCAGTAACTCTTCTCTTAACTCTGCCAGTATTTCAGCTTTAAGAGGAGCCCTTGCCTACAAATTCTTAAGTCTTGTTTGGTCCCGCTTGTCGTCCAAAGTCCGGTCGCGGCCATATTTCCATTCTGCGTGGCCACCTACTCCCCTCGTGCCACCAGGATGCTCCGGGTTCCCCAACGCCTTTACAAGCACATCTCCCTCTAAGATGCCATGCTAATACTCCTCATCATACTAGACCTATATAAAACAAGATAATGGGCTTCAATGATAAGAAAGGCAAACATAGTTATGAATCGATGGATAAATTTAGCATGTAAAATCTCACCACTTTCTTATATTTAAAGGAAGTATCTCGATGACTGAATTGCAGCGTCCCCGTACTCTCATCATATGAGACCGCTCTAGCTCTGGTCCAGCTTATTGCCCTGGAGTCTCTAATGTGAGACAATACTGGTGTGCTTCCTTCCGACACCGCCTTTGGATCCTCTGCCGCCCATATCTTGGACATGTTGGCATACCCATTAGTCCCCACGTATGGGGGCTCTTGAAAATCTTGGCTCTCTCTCTCGCAACATCACTCTTAGCTTTAAACACGTCGGTGGTCTTCATATGAACAAACTCAGTCCATTCACCTAATGTGATCTAAGGGTATAGTTCAAAGGGACTTCTTGGGGTGTCATCTTTTCTAACAAACTCCATCATGAGCCCGTTCTTCCAAATGTTCCATGCCATGCAAGTAGACAACATGATACACCGTTCAACACGAGGAATGATCCTGACACTAATTATGATGTTGAAGTAGCCGAGTATCCCATCCCTGATACCATTGATCTCATTTTCTTCTAAATACTTCCAGCTGGGCAGAGTGATACAAACTCGTTCCTGGGTAATGATCCTGAAAATGTTTGAAAACTTTTTTAACACCCTCTGGCTCAATGGGAATTCCACTGGCAAAATTGATCACTAGCACATCATACTTTGCCTCCAGGTCAGGGCGTTGTGATTTGCTACGGCCAGGGCCATTATACTTCCTCTTAGAACTCTTCGTAATTTGTCCATCTGGTGCTGGTGGTGGGATGCACTATATCGTCCCCCACGGTGGTGGTGGGAGGCACAGTTCTGTCCCCCATGGTGGTGGTTGGAGGCACCATCCCACCCCCCATGATGGTGGTGGGAGGCACCATCTCATCCACGTCTGTCTCATTGTGTAGCACCGTCCCGTTTATGCCCCTGATGGCGGGGTTTAGTCGAGTGTTACGCCATGCGTTTGCGGGCGTACCATTCTTCTTCTTTGTGGCCTTGGATGGCATATTCGGTAGGATGGGGGAGCGCCGGCGGGAGAATGGTGGCGAGAGCGCAGGGATTGGGAGTATAGGGAGAGGGAGAGCCCAGAGAGGGGGTGGGAGTTGGAGGAGGGAGCAGAGAGAGGGATTTGGAGCTATCTACGGCGAGACTAGGAAAGACACAAAATTTGATATTATTTGGGGGAAATGTGGCTAAACAATCCTACGCATCACAAATTTGATCGCACAAACAAAATTTCCGAAGCATCTGATACGACACAGACATTCCGGATATTTAGGGTTTTCTAACCTTGGGACGTATAGATACATACAAGTTGTAAAAAAATCAAGCTTTGTTGCATTCGCTAGTACTTCAGGTATCTAACCTTGGGATAAACAAGTAATGTTGACACACCTCTCCTAATTGGTGATATGATAAAAGGGATGTGTGTGCATATGCAGGTGGTCCGGATATGGCCGAAATTCCGGATATCGACTTCTCCTATAAAAATAATAAATAAATGCCTTAACCTTGTAAAACATTGAAGAAATTTTGCATGGCCTCATATTTTTAGGATGTATCATATAGATAAATAGGAAAAGTTGATACGACCATCATAAATGTAACTTACTTCACATAGTGGAGTATATCCTACGAAGTTCAATTGATTTAGATCAACATCTCGCATGCTTCGGAGCACCGAAAACCAAATTTCTAAAAATTGGACTGTTTTTTTGTTGGGATTATGTACATGAATCCATCCAGCAGTAGAAATGAGTAATATGAAAATAATGTAATGTATAATAATTATTTACCCATGTCTAACCCTATTTTATGAGAATAATGACAAAAAATACACATAAGTTGTAAAGAATTCAAGCTCTGTTGCATTCACTAGTATTTCAGGTATCTAACCTTGGGATAAACACGTAATGTTGACACGCCTCTCCTAATCGGTGCTATGATAAAAGGGATGTGTATGCATATGCGGGCGGTCCAGATATGGCCGGAAGTCCGGATATCGACTTCTCATAAAAAAAATAATAATAAATGCCTTAACCTTGCAAAACATTAAAGAAATTGTGCATGGCCTCATATTTTTAGCATGTGTCGTAGGGATAAATAGTAAATGTCACTTGCTTCACATAGTGGAGTATCTTGTGTGAAGTTCAATTTATTTTGATCGACAACTCTCATGCTTCGGAGCACCGAAAACTAAGTTTCTAAAAATTGGACTGTTTGTTTCCGTTCGGATCGTGTACATGAATCCATCCAGCAGTAGGAACGAGTAATATGAAAAGAATGTACTGCATAATAATTATTTACCTATTTCTCAGCCTTTTTTATGAGGAAAATGATAAAAAATACATAGAAGTTGTAAAAATTCAAGGTTTGTAGCATTCACTAGTATTTCAGGTATCTAACCTTGGGATAAACAAGTAATGTTGACACACCTCTACTAAGCTATGCCATGAGAAAAGGGATGTGTGTGGATATGTGGGTGGTCCGAATGTGTCCGGAGATATCGAATTTTTGTTTAAGACGCCACCGCTTTGCCCTAGGACGCCGCCCCGGAGTCGCATAAGCCCACGCCACCACATCCCACCAAAGTCTCCGCCACCGGCTACCGCACGACAAAAGCCTTCAATCTACTCCGAGCCCCTGCCGTGGTGGCCATCAGCGTCGACCTCCAGAAATGGCGAGCGATTCTAGTAACTTCTTCTTACATTTTGTGCGAATCATAGTAGCATTTTTCTAAGTTGTCGCACTCGTCATCCATTACTGAACATAGATTAGATGCTCTAGGCTTCAGACAAACAATTTCTGTCATTTTCTTGAGATTGGTAACTTATATCTCTATGGCAGATTCGGACTCTCTATCAGACATATCTACTAGACAAGAGGATTTGAGGTAAAAGAAGAGGGAAAGAGAACATGAGGATGAAGACTAATTGCCTACTAAGAGGGCCTCTAGAAGAAGTAATAGGGCAAAAGGCAGCTCATCATAGCCAGCCAAGAAGGCATCTGACATCACATCAAAGGCAAATGCAAAGGTAAAAACTAGTGGCGAAGAAGCCAAGGAAGGCAAAAATGGCCAAAGAAGGCACAATAGCCAATGATGCCGAAGAAGCTGAAGTACCCAAATTACTGGAGGGTTATAAACCATTGATGTAGATGTCAAAGAGATATTATGAAGTTCTTCGGTGGGATAAAAATCCTTATAAACATGACCAGGATCCAAATCCGAGGGATGAGTACTTCCATACCTTTTCTCAGATGAGCATCTATGAAGATGTGTTCACACAAATGAAAGATAAGATTGCTCCTCAGAAAGAAATCGATTTCACATACATCAGTAAGAAGGAGGCGACTTTTGGCCCGATCGTCAGGCATTGTTAGGCATATGGCCTGAAGGGGATCATGGAGTTCTCACATTACTACCAACAACACTTGATTATGCAGTTCTATGCTATCTTGTATATTGACGATAGTGATCCTAATAATAAGTACTTTTATTAGAAGGGGAACACATCTAGATGTAGAGGATCACTTGCTGATTTTGCTGAAGCTCTTGGAATCATGATGGCTGAAAAGGAGAATCCCAATTACATCCAGCTCCATGATGAGGATCCAAAAAATCCTAATGATCTTTGTATGTGCTATGATCCACACCCAACTGATGTTATTTATGGGAATATCAAGAACCTCCTGCCTATGTTTTATACATTGCAAAGACTTTTCCGTTAGTCCTTGTTTCCAAAGTCAGGAGACTCGTCTGACATAAGGGGTTATTTGAAGAACCTCCTTTGGCACATAGCAAAGAAAAAACCAACTGTGATCAAGATTGATGTGATGGATCTCTTGTATCACGAGATAAGGAATAAAATGGTTGATTGCGGAAAAAGTCACTAATGTATGCTTCATTCATCCAGGCTTTCATTGACCGTCACTAGGAAAGATCACGCTGATGAATAGACCATGTTCTTCAACCCCCCCTTATTTTCACCAACCAGCTAAAGTGAAGCCCCAGAAAGGTAACATGCCATCCCTCTCTAGCATGTGACCACGAGGTTCGTTGGAAATTCCTGGGTGCGTCCTCTGTGAAAACACAGAGAGGCACATGTTGATGCTTAAAGTTGTGAGAAAGGTATTGGACATGGCCAGAGTAGATCGCGTGCAGCATCACCTGGATCACCTCCGAATTAAGGAAAACACCAAGATGCTAATAGAAATCAATGTCAAACTTAGTTTGTTCACTGATGCCGAAGAGGGTAAAGCGGAGGGCCAGATGCACATCAGAATGGTGGGAAATACATCTTCCACTACTGTTAGAGAAGGTGGAGATGATGGTGGAGATGGTGGACACGATGGAGAAGATGATGGAGAGGATGGAGAAGATGGTGGAGAAGATGGAGAAGAGTCATCGCTTGCAGGGGCATCCACTGATGACTATAGTGATGACAGTGTCCATGGTGATTTCATATAACCTTATTTATGTATCAAACTTTATATGTGTGACTATGTTCAGTTGCCAGACCCTTCGGATTACATTTTTCTGGTACTCCGGTTTTATTCCTATACACTCTGGATTACATTTTCTGGGTACTCCAGTTCTATTCCGAGACACTCGGAATGTTGTTTTTAAGGAAAATCTAATCTGAGTTGGTGTTTTTAGTTACACCCTAGTTTTTTAGTTTAACCTTATTTAATAGAAATACACAAGTCATGATCATCGTATCAAATACATAATAACCCATACAAGTTCATAGAAATCCATAGAATTTATCAGCGAAATATATTTATTACATCGTCATTCGAGATGAACTCCGTCTTCGTCTTCGTCTTCGTCTCCTGGAGTGACCAATCTTGAAGTGCCGGTTGTCTCCTTGTTGTATTCTTCCTCAGAGATCAGGCCATCAACACCGACGATACTCCCTTTTGACTCCATAACCACGTGTCTATTCTTATTCTTCGGGTCGACAATGTAGAAGACTTGATGAACTTGTTGAGCTAGTATGAATGGCTTGTTGCTAAAAACCACACGATCGAGATTCACTATAGTATAACCCCTGTCATTTGGTTCACATAAGACTTAGGAACCCAGCGACAACGGAACAATGCAATTTGGAAATACACATAGCCTAGCTCCCAAATCTCTTATGTGTATCCGTAGTAAAGACGATTTACCCCGGTTTGTCCCTCTACATATAAGCTAACACTGCTATTTTGCGTATTCGTTATTGCATCTTTTGCTTTCGTAGAAAATGTGTACCCATCGACTTTGTACCCTTGAAACTGCCTGGCTTGCCATGTTGGTCCTCTCTCTAGACAAGTAAGAATGAGATCATTGGTATGGACTTTTCGTTGTCACTCTTTGAACGAGTTGTTAAAATCAGCCGGTCGAACCCACCGTGGGGCTCGAACCCACGACAGTTGGCGCCCACCATGGGGCACAGTGCTTTGGCTGGGATCATATTTCGCACAGGACATCCACTCGTCGCCGGTGAGCGAGTTGCCTCTGGCCTCATCCTCACCTTTGGCTCCTTCGACTGCGTCCTCGACAACGCATCCTGCTTCATTGGGGGAACTTTCCCAAGCGGAGGCTCCATCAGGCACTTCGGCGAACACCGCATCTACGTCACCACCATCGCTGAGGCTTTCCCTCATGAGGTCTTCACCATCTCCGGCGCGCCCCCTAGTTTCTCCGCTCCATGCATCGTCAGCGGCAGCGTTGAGGTCATGATGGCAGGCTCAGTGGAGAACTGTCGCCCGCCTTTGGAGCGCAACGTGGATTGCCACGTCATCAACTCACGCCTCCCGAACCAGTACCTGCTCAACGCGTCCATCGAACACCTCCGCAACCCCATCACCCCCATCGAGGCAGACCCAGCGGTAGCTGTGGTAGCCCTGGAGGCTACTCGTCAGAACCTTCTGGAGGAAGTTGGCAAAGTAGCAGCGGCCCAACGGCGGATGAACGCGACCATGCGTGAGTACAACATCGTGCAAGGCTTCGCCCACTTGCCCGGCACCAGCCGCCTGGCCCAGCCCCAAGGACGAAACCTCGGTTCGGAGATGGATCGCGCCGCACATCCGCGTACGCCTCCGGTGCAGCCAGTTTACAACACCCACGATAAAAACATGAGGGCCGTGGAGGCGGCAGTCGCAGAGCTAAGACACTTGGAGGGAGAGGACCTACTCCATCAGCATGCACGTGTCTAGCTCCTCGTGGTCACGCCAAACAAACAACTGGCTGAGGCAGAACTCAACATGGCCGGCAACAACAGGACCCAGCCGGCTCGCCGGATGGCGGATCCGGCGGCAGGGGGCAGCAAGGCATCTTCCCCAAACAGAGCAATGCCAAGCAACCGCCCACGCGGTGGATCTACAGGTCGTGGGCACACCGCCCGTGACGCGGCAGCTGTCACCTGCAAAAACCGCGAGCCGGCCGATGAAGCTGGAAAAGGCCAAGCGCTGCCCAAGTCCCGCCTATCCGGCTGGCTGGGACCGCTCGGGCCAGAGGAACAGCAAGACGCATGCGCACAAATCGACCTACTGGTCCAGTCATGCATCCAGAATGAGCCGTTTCCAAAGGTATTTTCGCTCCCAAGGGATACACCAAAATAGAACGGCTCAGTCAAGCCAGAGGATTGGTTGGTGGACTACACCACCGTTGTGTGCATCGCAAATGGCAACCGTTGGTTGGCCATACGCTACGCCCCTCTCGTGCTCCTCGACTCAGCCAGGACGTGGCTCAACAGCCTCTTCAACAACAGCATCAACGCTTGGATCGATTTCGAGCAGGCGTTTGTGCGCAACTTCACCGGCACCTACAAGCACCCAGTCCGACCCGGCGAGCTCGCCCTTTGCGTACAGGGCCCAAATGAATCCGACCGCTCCTACATCACCCGGTGAACGAGCATGCACAACTCCTGGGAGGGGGTACACGAGCACCAGGTGGTTGACTTCTTCATCAATGGCTACAGAGACAGCACTATGCTCAAACACAAGCTTCGCCGGGTGGAGCCCACAACCATGGCGTAGACCATGGCCATTGCAGACAAGTACGCCACAACCGATGTGGCGATGAAAAGATCTGTTCGGGTGGAGGACCAAGGGTAATTAATCATCGACGTCATCGTGGATCGGCGCCACCTAGAAGGAAATGGCCACAATTCCAGGCTGCATGACAACCGCCACGGCAAGAGAAAGGAATACCAGCCGGATAACTAGTACGGTTCCAGGCAGGTAGCAGAAGTGCAGGAGAATCCGTCTGTAGGCGGAAGCCGGAGACAGAAGCCTGATGACCGGCCTCTGAGGCCCAAGTACACCATCGAGTCAATGCTTGATGGGCCGTGCTAGTTCCACAGCGGAGGCAACAAACCGGCTACGCATACCACACGCCAGTGCACCTGGACGAGGAAGATGGCAGAGATCGCTGGTACACCAGCTGCACAGGCACCGCCTCCCCTAGCCGGTGGGCCACCAGACGATCGCAATAACTAGAGTCGAAGGGAAGATGATGATAACAACTACCCCCTCTAGGTGGGAAACTACCACATCTTCACAACAGAGTCGGAGACCAAGCACAATAAGAGGTACCGCGAGGCGGAAGTGAACGCAATTGTTCCTCCCGTTCCCCAGTACCTCAACTGGTCGGAGCAAGAAGTTGCATGGAGCCGGAAGGACCAGCCAGCTGAGTTGCCTCACCCAGGCACTCACGTGATGGTTTTGGACCCTATCATTGTCTCCCAGAAGCATTCCTGCAGGTTCTTCCGCGTCCTCGTAAACGGAGGGAGCAGCATCAACCTCCTAGACCGCAGCTCGTTAGACCGGCTCGGTATCAGTGAGTCATAGCTGGATCTGTCAAGCACCTCTTTCCACGGAGCCGTCCCGGTCCCGTCGCACTCGCCGATCGGAAAGATCCGGCTGGACGTCATCTTCGTCATGGAGGATAACTTCCACCACGAGCCCATCTGGTTCGAGGTGGTCAACCTCTGCAGCCCATCTGGTTCAAGGTGGCAATCCTGGGGCGCCTGGTGCTCACCAAGTTCATGGAGGTACCGCATTACGCGTACCTCAAGATGAAGCTACTAGGGCCCAAGGGCGTCATCACCATGGCTGGTTGCTACAGACGGTCTGTGGAGTGTGCCACAGACGGGTCCAAGATAGCAGAATCCATGATCATCGCGGAAGAGAAGCGCATAATCATGTAGAACATGGTGGCCCTGCAGAAGGACATGCCGGATGGAGAACCCAAGCCGGTCGAAGAAGCACAGTTCAAGCCATCCAAGGGCACGAGAAAGATCATGTTGAATGAGGCCGAGCCGAACAAGTTCATCCTGGTCAGGGACGGCCTTGACAGCAAATAGGAAAGCGCGCTCGTCGACTTCCTCCATGAGAATTGGGATATCTTCGCATGGTCCCCCAAGGACATGCCAGGTGTTCCGAGGGAGCTCGCCGAGCACTCTTTACATGTCAGGCCGGACGCAAAGACGGTCAAATAGTCACTACGCAGCTTCGTGGAAGAAAAAGAAGAACCATCGGTGAGGAGATCACCCGGATGCTCGCAGCCGGATACATCATGGAGGTTTTCCACCCAGAATGGCTGGCAAACCCCGTACTCGTGCTAAAGAAGAACAAGACTTGGTTCATGTGTGTTGACTACACCGGTCTGAACAAAGCATGTCCCAAAGACCCATTCGCCCTGCCAAGGTTAGACCAAGTGATCGATTCCACGGCCGGCTGCGAGCTGTTGTCGTTTCTGGACGCGTACTTCGGCTACCACCAAACCCGGTTGAATCCCGTTGATCAAATAAAGACATCATTCATCACTCCCTACGGAGCCTACTACTACACCACCATGCCATTTGGACTAAAGAACACGGGAGCAACCTACCAGTGCTGCATGCAGAAGTGCTTGCAGACTCAGATCGGCAGAAACGTACACGCCTACGTCAATGATGTGGTAGTCAAGACCAAGGAGTACCAAACACTCCTTGAAGATCTAAAGGAAACATTCACCAACCTCCACTAGTTCCAGATGAAGCTGAACCCGGAGAAGTGCGCGTTTGGCGTCCCAGCCGGCCAACTCCTCGGTTTTCTCGTATCAGAGCGAGGAATCGAGGCGAACCCGGAGAAGATTGGCGCAATCGAGCGCATGCAGCCGCCCAAGAACTTACGAGATATCCAGATGTTCACCGGATGCCTGGCCTCCCTCAGCCGGTTCATAAGCCAGCTAGGCGAGAAAGCACTCCTGCTGTACCAACTCATGAAGAAGACGGACAAATTTGTCTGGACATTGCAGGAGGATGAAGCCTCATGTGACCTCAAGCACATGCTCGCCTCACCACCTATCCTGGCAGCACCAGCAGCAAAGGAGCCCATGTTGATGTACATCGCAGCAACCAACCGGGTCGTTAGTGTGGTGCTGGTAGTGGAGAGGCTGGAAGAAGGAAAAGCGCAGCCGGTGCAACGACCGGTGTACTACCTGAGTGAGGTACTCTCGCTCTCAAAGCAGAATTACCCTCACTACCAGAAGCTGGTGTATGGCGTGTACATGGCCGCCAAGAAATTGAAGCACTACTTCCATGAGCACTCCATCCGGGTGATGGCGCTCGCGCCACTTTTGGAGATCATCGGCAATAGAGACGCCACAGGCCAGGTGGCAAAATGGGCCATAGAGCTAGCCGCCCACAACATACAGTACGAGCCAAGAATGGCGATTGTCGTGGTATTAACCACGGCAGATGCTATAGGGTAGCTTACGTAGAGGAAAGGGCAAGGCGACGTAGGAGAATCCGGGAGCGAGATTGGCACACGATGTACCCAGGTTCATGTCCCCTCGATGGAGGATCACTACATCCTGTTGTCAATCCAGTATAGGATCATAGATTGGTTTACATGGAGCCATCGTAGGCGAAGGGAGAGACTAGATCTAATATGATGTGGGAGAGAACTCTCAAAGGGGTGCCCCTGGTTGCTTTATATATCCAGCCAGTTAGGGTTTACAAGTGTGCTAATGGGATTTGTATTGGAGTCGCTATCTTGGGCCTCCAATCGGCGAGTCGTTTGCGCCAGTCGCTGTATTTGGCGAGTAGACCCGCTCAGGGCTTGGCTTCAATCTACTCGCTCCAGCTGTCGACTTACACATCATGGGCATACCTCGATTGGTATTCCCCCATCAGTAGTCCCCGAGCGCGCCAGGGACTTGGCGATGACTTGAAGCCGCCAAATCCGCACAGGTGATTCCAGGGTGGAGTCGATGGTGAGTCGTTGGTGAGCTCCTAAAACAGAGAAATAGCTCATGAAGTAGCCCAATTGCCAAGGCGAGTCGACGCGTCGGGTGAGTCGTCATTGGACAGAGTTGCCCCTTGGAGAAGTTTGCCCGGCGCCTTGTCAACTTGCTGTCATAGAGGACGTGGATCCCACCAAATCATTGATGGTGAAGTCGCCAAGTCGGTGTAGGGGAATACGCGAGACGAGTTCGCGAGGGGTGAGTCCCCGAGCGTGTTGAGTGTGCGAGGGTGAGTCCACGGTGGCGAGTCCCCGAGCATGTTGAGCACGCAAGGGCGAGTCCACAGTGGCGGGTCCCCGATCATGGCGAGTACGCGAGGGAGAGTCCGTGGTGGCGAGTCCCTGAGCGTGGCGAGTACGCGAGGGCGAGGCCGTGGTGGCGAGTCCCCGAGCGTGTTTAGTACGCGGTGGCGAGTCCACGAGAAGGGCGAGTATGCGAGGGCGAGTCCGTGGTGGCGAGTCCCCGAGTGTGTTGAGTACGCAAGGGCGAGTCCGCGGTGGCGAGTCCCCGAGCATGGTGAGTACGCGAGGGCGAGTCCATAGTGGCGAGTCCCCGAGCGTGTTGAGTATGCAAGGGGGAGTCCGCGGTGGCGAGTCCCCGAGCGTGGCGAGTACGTGAGGGCGAGTCCGTGGTGGCGAGCCCCCAGCGTGTTGAGTACGAAAGGGCGAGTCCGTGGTGGCAAGTCCCAGAGCGTGGCGAGTACGTGAGGGCGAGTCCGTGGTGGAGAGTCCCCAAGCGTAGCGATCTGCGATCGTGGAACCATGCACACACACAGTATGCCTAGGAGTAGTCCCCAAGGCTCGAGTTGGCTTGTAGAGGCAACTTGAGGCTCTTTAGAGATGCATATTCTGAAAATAGTAGTGGTTGTTGCTGAGCATGGCGAGTCCACGAGTGGAGAATTCGCGGTGAGCGAGTCCGCGAGGGGAGAGTCCCCGAGTGTGGCGAGTCCACGATGATTGCGATACCGCGCGGGGAGATTCCCCGAGTGTGGTGAGTCCGTGATGATTACGAGTCCGCGAGGGGAGAGTCCCAAAGTGTGGCGTGTCCGCAATGACTGCGAGTCCACAATGACGTTGATTGCACTGTTTTTGTTAGCGAGCCTCTCATCTTGGCCTGGGGGGCCAGTCGCATGGCGACTCCAAACATGGCTCTCGGTTTAGTGTTCTTCCTGGACGATCTGAGGCTCGGTTTGTGAGTCCTCGTCCGCAGTACTTGGCCGTGCGAGTTGCACTGTCTAAGGTTGAGGAGGACATGGTGCTGTTTGTGTAGCACTGCCATTTTTCTTGGCCTAGAAGGCTAGTCGATCAAGGCGACTCCAATGATGGCTCTCGGTTAGCATTTTTCGTGGATGATACGAGGCTCGGTTTGCGAGTCCTCGTCCGCACTACTTGGCCATTGCGAGTCACTCTTTGAAAGGTTGACAAAGGCGAATTGATTTTTCCTGGGGGGAGAGACGCCCAGTGGTGAGTCCATGCAGCGTGGCATGCAACCCTCTATGGTGACTCGTACGATGAATGTCGCTTAGTAGGCACGGCATACGCATTCGACGTAGCCGGAAAGAGTTGACACGGCGGACGTATGGTCGCGCTTTGGGGAAGTCGACGCGGCGGACATGGGGTCGACGCGGTGGACAGAGGTCGTGCTAGGGCGAATTTGACGCGGTGGACATGGAGTCGACACGGCGGACGGAGGTCGCGCTATGGAAAAGTCGACACGACGGACATGGGGTTGACAAGGCGGATGGAGGTCACTCTATGGCGAAGTTGACGCGGCGGACACGACGTCGACATGGAGGACGGAGGTCGCACTATGGAGAAGTCGACGCGGCGGACACGGGGTATGGCGAAGTCAGGTGGAGTTTAGCCAGTAGCATGGCGAGTCGGCGATTGGCGAGCGTGTCGAGTCCATGATGGGGAGTCCCCGAGCGTGGCGAGTCCGCGAGGGTGATACGTCCAAAACGTATCTACTTTCCCGAACACTTTTGCTATTGTTTCTCCTCTATACTTGTGTGATTTGGATATAACTAACGCGGACTGACGCCGTTTTCAGGAGAATTACCTTGGTGTCTACTTTTTGTGCAGAAAACCAACTATCAGGAAAAATCCAGGAAAATATGCCAAAAATCCTATTTCCCCTGAAGACTCCAGGAGCCAGAATACGAGACAGAGAAGAGCCAGGGGCGGTGTGGGCCCCCCAGGCACCCCCTCGGTCTACCTCTTCGCCTATAAGGAGCCTTCTGACCTAAAAACTTTGGGGGTTCGACATTTTTCTAGAAGGAGTTCCGCTCCGCCGCCACCATCAGATTCCACGAAACAGCACCAGAAACTCCGTTCTGGCACCCTGCCAGGATGGGGAATTGGAGGAGATCATCGCCATCATCATCACCATCGCTTCTCCATCGACCATCCAGGTTTCCCCCATCTATGAGTGAGTAATCCCCCGCTGTAGGCTATGGGGATAGTAGGGATTGGATAAGATCGTTCATGTAATGGCATCAGATTGTTAGGGCATGGTGCCTAGTATCTTTTATTAGTGCTTTATGACTTTGTTGCGACTTGTTGTGCTTAATGCTTGTCACTAGGGCCCGAGTGCCATGATTTCAGATCTGAACATGTTATTGATTCATTATGATAGTATTGTTTATGGTCTTATCTACAAGTTGTATACACACATTATTGTCCGGAACCAATGGCCCCGGAGTGACAGAAATCGGGATAACCGGAGGGAATGGATTTGATGTGAGGATCACATGTGTTCACTGAGTGTTAATGCTTTGCTCCGGTGCTCTATTAAAAGGAGCACCTTAATTGTCAGTAGTTCCCTTGAGGCCTCACTGCAAACGGGCTGGCAGGACAAAAGATGTTGTGCAAGTTCTCATTGCGAGCACATATGATTATATATGGAACACATGCCTAGGATTATCTAGTACTTGGATGCTTTATCTTATTTATCTGCAATTGCCCTATGTTCTGATTGCTATGTGAATTGTCTTGTCCATGCAACGCCCGTCCATCCATCCCTATGCCTACCGCACTCGAATCCCACTGTTTACTGCTATTGTTACTGCTGTCTTTACTTTACTACTGCTGTTACTTTGCTATTCCTACTACAAAACTGTTGCTACTGATAAACTACTGTGAGCAAGATTGTTTCCAGGTGCAGCTGAATTGACAACTCAGTTGTTAAGGCTTATAAATATTCTTTGGCTCCCCTTGTGTCGAATCAATAAATTGGGTTTCACTTCCCTCGAAAATACTGCGATACACCCCCTATACTTATGGGTCATCAGAGGGCGAGTCCTCGGGTGTGGCGAATCCGCGAATCAGCGGGGGCGAGTCCCCGGGGATGTCGAATCCGCGACGACAAGACCGCGATGGCAAGTTCGTGGCGTGCGGTCCTCGAGCGCGGCGAGTACGTGATGGCGAACCTGCGGTAGGCAAGGTCGGGAAGGCGGCCGGCAGTCGAGTCCCCAAGTGCGGAGAGTTCGCGAGGTTGGCGAGTGCACCATGATAGTCATAAAGTAGCTAACCTGTGTATATATACAAGTCAGAAGTACAGAAATCTTTGTACAAACATATTTTTGTAGGAAAAATAATTGAATAGATATCACCAAATGTTTGTGCGTATCTATCTGGCGATCTCCTCAGTGCACTTGTCCAGCATTGATATGTATGGCGTTAAGTTGTCTGAACTTTACCATCCGCCTGCTCTCCCATAATTAATAAATTCTCCGATTGAATCTTGGATTCATAATTGCTCGAGACATGCATAGCAAATAAAACACACACGGTTGTGGTGAGTCGGTCCAAATAAAATAATCAATAAAACAGAGGAATCCATTGGATCAAAGGAATAAAAGAAACCTAGCGTCCCTCTGCTGCTTTCATATGGATGAAGCTCCGATCTTTTCTTAGCCGCGCTGGCGCAGGCAGCACTGAGATCGAGATCCTATGTAGATGGAGATATTTCCTGATGCACTTCGTCACCCGGGCCATGACTGAAGCATGACTCCCCTCGTCTCCACCAGACCATGAAACGATCTTACGGCAGTGCATGCATAAAAAAAAGACATGCAAATAATTAGATCCGATCTAAATAAATTAATTGATTAACATTACAATCAATACACGAGAGAGATTAGTTGGAGTTCCGGTCGCTGCATGTATCACCAATCATTACATGCATCGGAGAGAATTCCCTTCCATGCACATGCGGCTTCCTGTTCTAGCCAATTCACCTGCCTTCTTGCCATGTGACACCCCACGAGCTTCTACCGCCATCACAGAGTGCGCGCGGAGATGTGTCTCATTGCCGAACGGGTGTGTCACCCGATTGGGATGCGAGGAAATCTCGAAAGGCTGCTGCGGCTGGATATACTAGATCTGATTTCTTCTATTCCCATTCTTGCATGAGAATACGATACGGCAGATGCTACAGAGTAGCTTACGTAAAGGAAAGCGCAAGGCGACATAGGAGAATCCGGAAACGAGATTGGCACACGATGTACCCAGGTTCACGTCCCCTCGATGGAGGATCGCTACGTCCTGGTGTCAATCCAGTATAGGATCATAGATTGGTTTACATGGAGCCGCCGTAGGTGGAGGGAGAGACTAGATCTAATATGATGTGGGAGAGATCTCTCAAAGGGGTGCCCCTGGTGGCTTTATATATACAGTCAGTTAGGATTTACAAGTGTGCTAATGGGCTTTGTATTGGAGTCGCTATCTTGGGCCTCCAGTCGGCGAGTCGTTTGTGCCAGTCGCTGTATTTGGCGAGTCGACCCGCTCAGGGATTGGCTTCAGTTTACTCGCTCCAGCTGTCGACTTCCGCTTCATGGGCATAACCCGATTGGTATTCCCCCATCAGCGATCAAGTCTCAGGCCTTAGCGGATTTCCTCGTTGATTGGGCAGAAATGCAGTACCTTTCGCCTTGCCCTGACTTCACACATTGGAAGCTGCATTTTGACGGCTCCAAGATGTATGGAGGGCTCGGAGCCGGAGTGGTCATCACCTCTCCCAAAGAAGACTGGCTGAAATATGTGCTACAGATCCACTTCCACGCGTCCAACAATGTCGCGGAATACGAGGCGCTCGTCCACGGCCTCAAGATGGCAAAAGAAATAGGCATCCGACGCATCCTATGCTTCGGCGACTTTGATCTGGTGGTACAACAAGTGTCAGGCGACTTGGATGCCAGGGACGCAAACATGGCTGTATATCGTTTCTTCGTACAACAGTTGTGCGCCTGTTTTGAAGGATATGAGTTTCACCATGTCCCTAGGGTAAACAACGAGGCCGCGGACACACTCGCCCGCATCGGGTCAACAAGGCAAGAAATTCCGCCTGGAGTCCCCCTTGAGCACCTGCGCAAGCCATCAATCACGCTGTCTCCCGAATCCGACTCCATAATATTGGACGCGGACCCGGGGACTGCCGGCTCCAAGACCTCTGCGACTGCTTCACCACACCCGGGGACTGCTCCACCGCACCCGGGGACTACTTCACCGCACCCGGGGACTGCCGGCTCCAAGACCTCCGCGACTGCTTCGCCGCACCCTGGGACTGCTTCACCGCACCCGAGGGCTGCTCCACCGCACCCGAGGACTGCCGGCTCCAAGACCTCCGCGACTACTTCACCGCACCCGGGGACTGCTTCACCGCACCCAGGGACTGCTTCACCGCACCCGGGGACTGCTTCACTGCACCTAGGGACTGCTGCATCCAGCCTGGAGGCTGTCGGCTCCGCCGCTTCGCCGGTTTGACTACCAGACAGGCCCAACCCGGCTTTCCGTGTAGAGGTGAATCTGCTCATGCTGGCGGTATACACCATCCGAGAAACCCCAACATGGGCCAAACCGTTCACGAAATTCCTGGCAAGTGGGGAACTGCCCGAAGAAGAGGTAGAAGGATGGCAGGTGAAGCACAGAGCTAGCGCATACACCATCATCAACAACGAGCTCTACAACCGCAGTGTTGGGGGCATTTATCAGTGATGCGTGAGCCGACAAGTAGGAACCCGACTATTGACCGACATTCACCAGGGCGAGTGTGGCCATCACGCGTCTTCACGAGCCATAGTGGCAAAGGCAATTCACCATGGGTTCTACTGGCCCACGACACTAGAAGACGCCGAACAAATCGTCAAGGCATGCAACGGTTGTCAGCGGTTCAGCCAGCAGAAGCACACTACGTCTGCAACGCTCAAGACAATTCCCATCACCTGGCCGTTTGCCGTCTAGGGGCTCGACATGGTCGGCCCTTTTAAAATGGCCAGATCCGGCATGACGCACTTGTTGGTGGCGTTGGACAAATTCACCAAGTGGATAGAGGCAATGCCAATAAAGAAGCTGGATGGACCAACGGGGGTCAAGTTCTTCACTGACATAATCACATGCTTTGGCTACCCCAACAGCATCATAATCGACAATGACACAAATTTCGCCAAAGGAGATTTCGCACAATTCTGCGGAGACAAGGGCATCCACCTGGACCTTGCATCTGTGGCTCACCCCCAATCCAAAGGACAGTGCGAGCGAGCAAACGGCCTATTTCTAGCCAAAATGAAGCCCCGGCTGATCGAGCCACTGATGCGATCCCCCGGCTACTGGATTGAGGAGTTACCGGTTGTTCTTTGGAGCCTTCGCACCACGCCAAACCGGTCCACCGGCTACACTCCTTTCTTCCTCGTCTAGGAGCGGAGGCGGTCTTGTCCACATGCATCGAGTTCGACGCACCCCGCAAACTGCTTTACACAGGGCTGCAAGCCAAAGAAGCACGAGAGGACAGTGTCGACCTCCTCGAAGAAGCACGCGAGATGGACTTATACAAATCCGCCATCTACCAACAAAACTTGTGCCGTTACCACGCCAGCCGGATCCGCAGCGTCTTGTTCCGCGAATGCGACCTAGTATTAAGGCTGATACAAGACACCAAGGGGATGCACAAGTTATCTCCGCCTTGGGAGGGCCCATTCATCATCAGCCGGGCACTCCAGAACAACTCATACTACCTCATCGACGCACGCCAGCCAGAAAAGAACAAGATGGATCGCTCAGGCGAAGAAACTGAACGCCCATGGAACGCGAGCCTGCTTCACCCCTTTTACACTTGAACAAAAAGTGTATGTATCTTAGCTTTATGTAATGAACAAGCATGGGAGCCTCGACACAGTCTTGGGGACTCCGTAATTAATTAGCAAGTCACGCTGCACAATTTGGTTTTCCGACTGCATTATTCTAACCCTAGAGTCGGCGATCCATCTCGGGGACTCGCTAGTTGGACCAGACGGCTGCGTGGCCCACGTGGCAATGTACTGTATGCGGTTTCTAGGGCTTCCTCTTCGGTTCTAGTTGTAGACCGCAAGCCGGCGGATAGATCCGGCAAGAGCAGAACGCTCGAAGGCCCCTACACGAAAAAGCTACGAGGAAAACAAAGACGTCTGGACGTCCCGGCTGCGCTCACTCGCCCAAGGCTAATGACCCAAATCCGAAGTATCGTGCAGTACGCCTATTAAGATACCCCTTCGACTCCGGCTAGAAGCCAGCAAGGGAATAACATCAAAACTGGCCAATGCTCAGTGAGAAAAGGGCAAAGTCATTGGATTTGTGCAAAACAGCAAAACTTCAAAGCTAGTGAATCTAAGATTATAGCTTAACTTGCATCTGTTTAACCATGCAAACAACTTGTTTGTTTCTATGTTTGCATGAGCCAAAGTTCCACGACGAACACCCAAGCCAGAGGCTAGTAGTTTCCAGGCGGCAGCAGAGCAGGTCAAGGAGATTCGACCCAGCTGTATCCTCCAATCGGCACGAACCTCGGGGACTACACTCTATGGGTGCGCTTGCACGCCCCCACACAGCAAACTGCAAACAGACAACAGTATAAAGGATCTTCGACCCGGCTGTATCCTCCAGCCGGCCCGAACCTCGGGGACTACACCCTGTGGGTGCACTTACGCGCCCCACACATAAACACGCATGTAGCAAATACAAAATAGAAAGTGCAAATGAAAAACCAGAGTTCAGTAAGAAGAACAGAGACGATTGTTCAATAGAACAAGAAAAAAACAAGTTCTTCATCCACAAATACTCCCAGCATACCGGGGATCAAGTTAACTAGCTGGCAGAAGGGCCGGAGGCACTGGCTGGGGCTTGGCTGCTGGAGGCGATGTCGGCCGAGGCGGTCTTGGGCGCAACCGGGGGTTCAATGTGCAGCACAACCGGGTCGTGGTGATACGCCTTCGTGCCAGCCGGGTCACTGAAGTCCTGGTCCAGCTGGACGAAGCTCCCGATCTTCACGCCACCAGAGCGGATATCAGGAACCTCGGCGTGAAGCTGATCGTACCTGGTACCTTGGCGAAATCCGCAAGAAAGGCTCCACAGATCCTCATCTGGGTACCAGGACTTCAACAGTGCCAACACCATCTCCGCACCGCCACGAGTTGCCCACTCCCGAGCCACATCCATAAGATCCGGAGCGCCCCATAGCTTCCCGGCCAGAGCGTCCATGGTAGCCAGCTGGACGGTGTCGGGCCAAACGTAGTCATGGACGTCGAGAGCGGCGGCACGAAGCTGGTTCGCCTCCTCACTTACAACCGCCACCATCTCCCTCGGGTGGAGATCCCGCTGCGGATCCGTCTCGGGAATGCGGGCCAGTGCCTGATCAGTCGACCCAGGATACTGAGCTGCACCTAGGAAAAGAGACAATGGTCAATGTGGGCTGCAGAAGGCAAAAATGCAACACCGACTGAGATTGAGAACACTTACTGGCGACAATCTTGGTGATCTGGCAAAGCTCTCCCAGCGCCGCCGCCTCCCTGGCCTGTGAAGCTTTGAGGGCATCTTCCTGGGTGGCATAGAGCACCTCCAGATTCTTTAGCACCTCGGTCCGGGTGTCTGCCACCTTCTTGGCTTGGCCAACCTTGATCTCCATCTACTGCTGATGCGCAGCCAGCTGGGCGATATGGTCCTGGCGAGTCTTGCTGGAATCCTCCATCCAGCAACCTCTCCCTTTAGCCGGGCCACCTCACGGTCCTGGTCCGCCAGCAGAGCTACAGGAGGGTAACCAATGTTCAACAAGAAGCGCGAGAAATCGTGCAATCGGGAAGACACGGCAGAGCAAGCAATCTTACGGCCCATGTCCCATGAGGTCTTGGCGGAGTCGACGGGAGCCCTTTGCATAAAAAGAGAAGTAAGAACTGGCCGCGGCGTGAGATGGTGAACAAACATCAAGATCAACAACAGGATGCATACCTCGACGGAGGCCCCCAGCGCTCTGGCCTGGTCAAGCCCCTACTCCAGCGCCTCCACCAGTTGGCGGGCCTCGCCAATGGCCAAGGGCACCATCCCCGATAGCTGCGCGAGGGCGGCATCCAGCGGCGGTGCAGCCCGAGCAGGCGTCCAGCCGGTGACCTGAATGTCGTCGTCACTCACCGGGGCTGTGGAGAGCCTACCCGCCGGCTGGACAGGGACCTCCGGCTTTGGCACCTCTATCGGCTCCTCCACCCGGTAGGTGCTAGAGTCAGCACCCACCGTCGAGCCAGATGGAGGCGCGTCCGTGCCAGTGCGCCCAAGAAGGAGACCCTTGGCAAGCCGAGAAACAGCCCTGGCCCGGTGTAGCATCGCGGGCGCAGCGGGCGGCACCACCTCCGCTGCATCCGCACTAGCCCCAGTCGGCGGAGAAGGTGCCGCCTCGGGCGTCAGAGCCAGCGCAACCTCGGGCATCGCAGCCAGTGCACCTCCGTCCCCGGCAGGCGTAGGGGCGGACACAGTGGAGACGATCGTGGAGCCGGGCAAGGCCATCACCTCGTCGTGGGAAAGACAAGGGTGAACAAAGGAAGCATGATCCAATCAATACAAGTATCAGGAGTAAAGGAGCACCTACCCGGCAACGCTCGGCATGGTGGCTGTGGGTCTGGTGCGGCGGCTCTTCTTGGCGCCACCTCCAGCCGGCGCAGCGCTGGTCGGGCCGGCACGCTTCCCCCTAGCCCTGGACACGGTGGTGTCTGCAAGATCCACATCCTCACCATGCACGACTGTTCCAACGCAAGCAAAATATCAAGTTGGCGGTTAGAGCACAGCAGGAGCAAGGCGGGCAAGGACGAGGAAAAAATAGAGATATTCAATGCCATACGGCAAGATCCAAATATCCTAGATAGATATAATAGTTTAGGATATCTCCTCATACATCACACATTAGAGTATCAAGCGGAAGTGGAAAACAAGATCCGAGTACGGATAAGAAGCAAATCGACATAAGATGCCTCTGAAATAAGCACATCCCGCCAACAGATCTCATGGATCTCCATCCCCAGAATCTCTACACCTGATAGTCGTTGCCACCATCATCGGTCTCTTCGACCCAGTAGCCTTCCTGAGAGTATACATGTCCACCTAAACCAAATATTTATCGTGTGAGACCCTAGGGGTACTCAACAAGTCTTAATGCATCTAAAGGGAACAACATGGGGTGACGCAATTGCAGCGAAAGATAATATCTACGAATAGCTATAGAGACTCGCTACACATCCGCCCAACCAGATATGGACGGACGCCCGTTAATTAATAGCAACAGTTATATAAGTAACATAAATAACCTCGCCCATCCTCCTTCTCGCTTACCGACGAGAAGGCGGAAGAACATCCCATCCGTTGGCACTTTTATTAACCATTCATGAGTGTTGCACTAATTACTAGTCATATCTTAGTCAAATTAAAGGCGGTACTTTAGTTATGCTTGTCTATGATCCAGAAACTGTGCTCCAAGTCATCCATAACCTCGGACACGGCTTTCAGAAAGATTTACCCTATAGGGGTGCACAAATAGCAACATACACAAGATCGACCTCGGGAAGAACCAAATAAAATGCAACGAGGCCTCACAACAATGCATTCACAAGATTCATAAATATTTCCAGGGGGCCACCCCAATAAGCTACCCTCAACGAAGTTGGCCGGCTCCGAGATGGACCCAGGGTTTGCGACGACGGCGGTAAAAGAATAGGAACCCGAAAGTTTGACTAGGCTTGTCGATACAGCATAAACGTGGCGCGGGATCTTAAATAGTAAAGATGCTCCACGCACAATCGTAAATAAAGCAGAAAAGCATGGCATAAGTATAAGATAGTAATAAAGCCCCAAACTAGTTTGTGGCCCCAAGAAATAAAGTGTGAATCAAGCTCAAGCAAAGCGGGATTCATAGGATCTCCCATATGTGGATGCGAATAGTCAAAGAACATGAATCATGTACTCGGGGTCCTATGGGACACAAGTGAGCTTAAAGAACCAAATAGCAGATAATGCTCACTGATGCCTCTTTCATTAGTTATCCCATTACTACTCAGATTCTGTTGTTTAGGTACCACGTTAGCCAGAGACTCGCATAAACCCTACACATGAAATTCTACAACTCGCATGGCTCAAACAACTCCTGTAGTAATGGCTCATAGGATTGGGGAACAAGCTTTAGTGGGGTTTAAAGTAAAGGCTATTCAATACTTGGGATTCAATTTAATGCAATTGCGACTCAATGATGCAAGAGTAAGATAGAAGCATAGGTACTATATGTATGCAAGCATGGGGAATTGCTTCCCTGACAGTTCTGTTGCCGAATAGGAAGGATCTGGGTAATACTCCTGAGGCTCCTGGTATTCTCCTTGCTCAGTGTCTATTCGGATAAAAACCAAACAGACAAGGGGCCGAAATAAATATATTGCACAGTCATATAAATAATATGCAGCAAGCAAACAAGTATGCCATGATGGAATGATGCACAATTTACACGGCATAGCATAGCATGGCATGGATGAGGTGTGGGGTACAAGAACAAACATTTTATTAAGTTTTTAGTCATGTTTTGCTCCCATAAATATTGTTGTATACTTAATATTTATATTATGCATGCTTCAATTCATATTATGCAATGCATAGTTAGAACGGGCTCGTCGCGCTAATCGATTTAGACGTATTATTTGTTAAATTTGGAATTACGGAACTAAAGTTATGGATTTATTATGAAAAGAAATTTATGGGCATTTAAATAATTCCGAAATTTTATATTGCTCAAAAATTATTTTGGATTGCATAATATTAAACTTTGCATTTTCTGATGCAATTTTATATATAAAGCACTTTATTCCCAATTATAGATAATTAGATATGATTTATTCAAGAAGAAAGTGTTTTCTATAATTTATGGGAAAAATAAAAGGATCTGGCCAGGTTTGGAGTTATTGGGTGTACTAGGCGAAAGGAAACGGAATGGGCCGGCCCAACTGGAAACAGGATGAAAGGAGCATTTCTGGGGTTCGAAATATGACAGTCTTGGTTTAAACATATAAACTTTGAATGATGATGAAGAGAGATCTGTTGGAAATTAGAATTTCTGGCAAAGAGTAAAGTTGTAGAAGATGATATCGTCTACAACTATGATATTGTAAAGGTTCTCAAATATACACTGTAAGTGCAAGGTACAAAGTGGTTTTTGTGGTTGGTTGTTAACAGGAAAAGTGGAACAGAAATACTGTTAATAATTACTGTTTTGAATTGAGCGTGGCAACCAAACTAGCCCGAATTTGAATTCTCCGAAGTTAGAAAGTTTGTAGAACAGAACAAGACATACAACTTTTATAGAGAAAGTATTCCGAGATAACAACTGGAGCTAATAGATCTTGGGCGATTTGGACAGCTACACAACAGCAGAGACTTGGCAGAAAAACTAGGTCGTCTCGTCGGGATTTTCCTATGAAGTCGACGCAACTTCGGAGGATGATGGCAGTCTCTCATAACCTCCATTTCGACCACCATTTGATGTTATGCGTAGAAGTAATGTAGGGGTACCAGTTTGATCAAGAGAGCTTCACCGGAAGATGTCGGTACCGCTCGTAATATTGCCACGAACAGTTGGTTTTCAGTCGGTTGCAGACTGTCAGAAAACTTCAGGGCGAGTTTGGGTCAACTTCGTCGGATGATTCCTGTCTCTGTAGTTCAATGTTTTAAGCAAGTCCAGGCTTGTCTGGTAGAGGGATATACCCTCTTTCTAGAGGTGTGCATAGAGGCACCAGACCTAGAGGGAGGTGGCTGATACAGAGGCAGGAATAGAGGTACGGGAATCGATCATAGACTGGCGGACAGATAATTGCAGATTACTGATGATTTTCTTCCGAATTTTCTTGGTGATTCCTACCGCTATAGAACTCCGTTTAGGGCATGGTTTGGTTCTTTAGAAAGAGGGATGCTAGGGCTATAGGTTGGTGTCCTTGGTTTCACCAGAAGTGGTCGGAGTTGTGGACTAGGACGAGCGGAACAGATCATGCAGCAATAGTAGGTCTGCGCATGCGTGCCGGCGGTGGCGAGCGGCAGAGCGTGCGAGCGTCCAACGGGAAGGCAACACCGGTAGTGGAAAGGACCGTCCGGCTGGTTCTGGAGGTCAGATACATCGAGGCGGACCTTGCTGACATGGTGGCTGCGCTTGGCGTTGACCATGTCGACAGCGAGCGACACAAGACGGCAACAGACATGAGTTGATCTATTGCGTTCATGGCCATGGGAGGAAACCAAAAAAAACTAGAGGAGGGCACATGGTGATGAGAGTTTATCTCGTCAATTCCCATTGTTATGGACTTGGGTTTTGGAGAAGGAGAGAGCATTAGAGGCATCAGTCAGCTAGCAAACAAGCACACTGAGATGCAAGTTTTACCCAGGTTCAGGTCTCGTAGAGGTCGCTACTCCTGCTTTTCTGCTTTTAGAATTAACGAACGAATCCAAGATTACAGGGGCACGCAGATGCAATCTGGCGAGAGTTGTGGAAACTAGGGTTGTGTGTGTCTTCCTCGTCCCCCCCCCCTCCTAGACTTTGTATAGATAGGCTAGGTCTCGGGTAGCAGGTCGAGTCGGTTACAGATTAGGTTTTCCCTTTAAACTTTCTATCTTAAGATTCTTCTTGTCTCACAAGGAATCGAGAGTTCGTGGGCCACTCGAATTTTCCATTGGGCCTTGGCAACACCATGGGCTTCTGCCGTATTTAGACCGTATATACCAAACTCGAGTACCTGCAGGGTATAGCCATGTCAGTAGCCCCCGAGTGTCTAGTGGAATCGCAGATTCGACTGGAGAATTTTGAAGTCTTTCTAGTGCATGACTGAGCATTTTTCGAGTGTTTTTTATGTCATAGGGATTGTTTATATACGTGCATGATTTATCCGATGTATCGGTATCAGTTAACTTCCTTAGGGAAAAACAACGTAATCTACTCAAACTCGAGTCCCCGGACTCGAATTCGGAAAAGTGCTGGCGTAATTCGACTCAAGCCGCGGAGGTCTTACAGGAGTCGAATTCCAGTGTATAGGTGTGAGCACTCGATGCGTCCGTCAAGGCATGTTCATCGCACCTGCAGGCACGGATATGTTTCTGGTAGTGCGCAGCAGATGCGTTGACAGGTCTTATTCAGGTCTTATCTTCACGCTGTAAGTGCGGCATCCGAATTTTTGTCATCGCGGAGATGATTCGGGTGGCCTAGGAGACGTAATCTTTTTGTAGGGAAAATATGAGGCGGAGTCGTCATAGCCTTTGAGTGTAGATATTATGAACACACAGTACGATGTCCAAATAATCATAGGGTGCGCGACCAGCGCTCCCTATGGGAGTAGCCCCCGAGTGCCTGGTTGAGTCGAAGACTCAAGCGGGGACTAAAGAACTTTTGCGACTATTGTCGTCTTTTGTTGCTTGTTTCAGTCGAATTTGCTTCCGGCGCTCCCTATGGGAATAACCCATAATTCACAATCGAATCGTATATTCGAGTTGTGGGTATGTCTTTGAATGTTCATATACCTGTATAAAGATAAATCGTAGGGTGCGCGACCAGCGCTCCCTATCGGAGTAGCCCCCGAGTGCTTGGTTGAGTCGAAGACTCGATCAAGGACTAAAGTAGTCGAAATCTTCTGCTGCTGCAATCAATGACGTTAGTGCGGACGATGTGATGACCTTGGTTGCCCGCGTGAGCGGCTTTGACGGGATGTGACCAGCGGTGGGACCCATTTTCTGACTTCGATTTGACCGGGCGTGCGTAATCTTCTGTTTTAACTGCGTCTCCTCAATTTCCAAGTGTAATGGGAATAGTGGGGGGTGGTTTGTGCTTCAGCTTCCCCACGTGTCGATGGCGATGTGCGACACGCATGTAGTAGGGTTTCTGCTGGCCGTTGGATGGTGTCTGCGATGAGGTTAAGTAGCAGCACTGCTGCGGTAATTTCCCCATCTAACTTTATTGTTCTTGCCTCCATTGCCATTGCTGCTTCTCTCTGCTTCCTTGCGCACTTTCTCATTGCTGTGCTAGACCAGCTCCGTATCTTCCCCAACTACTTCCTTCGTTCTCACCACCATCGGAAGATGGGCAAGAAGAAGAGAGGTACCGCCGCTGGGTCTACCACCGCCATTGCCGCCACCAAGAAGTAGGGCGGTGCTGCCACTATGGGCGCCAGCACCGCCGGCACTGGGAAGAAGAAGGGTGCGGGTACCCGCGTCACCAATGGCGCTTGGCGAGCGTCTATCATCAAATCTTCCGAGCTTCATCTTTATCTTCAAGATGGAGTTCTTCCACAAGTAGAGGGCGATTCGCGAGTGCCTAGAGAGGAGGTAATACCATGTCCTCCTCCTGGTTTCTGCGTGGTCTTCCTTGCATTCATCATTCGAGGTCTTTCTCTGCCCCTGCATCCTTTCTTCAGGGGCCTCCTTTGCTTCTACGGGCTCCAGCTGCATCAGTTGTCCCCAAATTCTATTCTCCACATCTCCTGCTTCATTACCCTTTGCGAGTGCTGGCTCGGAGTCGAGCCGCACTTTGGCCTCTTTAAGAGGTTATTTAAGCTGAAACACCAGTCAGCGTCCGGTTCAATAGTCTACAACATAGGAGGCTGCGGAATACACGTTGACTCCTCTCTCACCTACTTTGCCATCAAGCTCACCGAGTTCGTCCAAGGGTCGAGGGACAAGTGGTTTTACATCCGCGATCAGAAGGCTGACGAAGAGCACTACGGACTCGCGCCCTTCGACCCCGCGGCGCCGTGCAAGAGGAGGCGCTCCTAGAAGAACATAGTGATGCCTAGCGAGTCTGAGGAAACAGAGGTGATGTGCAAGCGCGTCTGTGACCTCAAAAGTCGCATAGGTAAAGAAGAGTGTGGCGCTGCCCTCATTCGCACGTGGTTGCGCCGCTACGTCCAGCCTCTACAGGCTAGAGTGCACCCAATGTAATGTTGGACCAGTGCTAACGATGTCACCTGCGTGTCTGCCGAGGGCATTTCTGCGAGTGAGGTAGATAAGAGGGTGCGACTGGTTACCAAATACACCACCAAGGAGGTTCTCCCAGGCAAACCAGTGGTTCCTCCTTTCTACGCCTCTAACCCCCCTCCTGAGGTAGAGTTATTCTACAAAAAAGTTTCCTTTTGCGACTGCCTTTATGATGTTTTTTGATATATAATGTTGTATCTTCTGAATGTAGGACTGGAAGGTGTCTCCCAACTTTCCCCCTCAACCTGAATGGATTATCCCACGTGAAGTGGATGAAGAGGACGAGTCGGAGTCGACCGTCCCAATTGAAGAGGAGGAGGGAGCCCCCGAGTCCAGCGGTCAGGACACTCGCAAGCAGTCCCGCAGCGAGGACTCGGATGCCTCGTCGCCATCAATGCAGACGACCCTTCTACTATTGCAGACGAGCCGATCCCTGCCGTTCCTGTGCGCTCCATGGCTCCTCCTACCCGAAAGAAGACATGGCTGCCAAACGAGTCGTCGGAGTCGGAGGAGCAATCCTTCAACCTAAATAAATTTGACTAGTGAGTTCGCGATGTTGCCTTAGTTTCTTTTTGGAGTTGCGTTCCCTGAGTTTTTTCCTTGACATGTTTTGTAGTCAAGCGGCGTCATCGTCTTCTGGCGACGTCTAATTTGTGAAAGAATCTAGAGTCGCAGACTCCAAGGCCAAGGAAGTGGCCGAACGATCTTCTTCTCCTCCATTGGCGGCCCACTCCGTGCACAATTCATCGAATTCCCTGCATGCTGGGGGACACTAGGTGGTTACCTGGATGACTGCGCACCAGTCATCTTCGGAGTCTCTAGAGGACCACGTAAGCGTCCTTTTGTTTGCTTTGGTAGTAGAATATATACTTGGTGTTGTTGCTGAACTTTGTTTTCTTCTAATGCAGCTTATTGTGAAGGATGTTGCTCGCCTGGCAGAGCAAGTCCTGGAGATGGGTCGACTGCATGCGCGGCTAGACAATCGCCATCGTGTTTTTGAAGGTTAGTATTGCCTTTGTCGTTGTCTTGGTGAAGTGTCTAGATGCGATTGATGATACATCCTGTTTTTTGGAGTTGAGCATAACGAACTTCTGCGCCATGTTGCTTCACTTCAGAAGACGCTTGCCGCGGCGACGAAGCAATCGTGGCTCTGGAGGAATCGCAAAAGCACAAGGAGGACTTGCAAAAACACGAAGAGGACTTGCGTTCCTCCAATGCCGTGAGGGAGAAGTTGCTCGAGGAGCAGCTTTTCTCGATTGCTAAGTCCCTCTCAGGTATTCTTTCAGCTGAATTTTCTTTGTTTCTTGCTTTGACATCGTGTTATTGTTCTAATACTTTGTTGTATGTAGATCCCGGCGGCCTGAGCTTTGACGCCCAGGCCCTTCGTCGCGATGATGCATTGGCTGGTGTCGTCGCTGAAGTCGAAGACCGCATCGCTTCTCTTCAAGGGATGCTGACGAAGGCCAAGAATGTGCTCAGTCGCATACGCAGGCATCTAACTCCGAAGGCTGAACTGCTTGATAACCTAGAGGACCTGATGGAATCCCTTGCTAGGGGTATTCCCATGGACTTTAGGAACTCCTAGCAGTCCGTCGGCGCCACCATGGCACTCGCAATGGTGCAAGCCCATGGCGTGGAGGTGGATCCTGCCGCAATTTCCAAGGCGATGCCCGTCAGCGCAGATGGCCAATAGGTAGTGTTTGCTCCCTTCGCTACTGGTTGTGGTAAATATGGGCCGCAGCTCATCAATACAGTCACCAAATATTCCGAGGAGCTGCAGCGAGCGAAGAATGTGGCGAAGGTTGAGGCGTTAGGGGCTGGCACTGGAAAGTCTGTGGCGTTAGAGACCTCCACGGATTCGACAAGGCCCCCGAAGCCCAAGTCGAAGTCAAAGAAGCAGGTTGCTCCTTAGTAGCTATCTTGTAATAATTGTAGTTTTTAGCTTTTGTGTTGGAACAATGCTTTTATGGAAGTGTCCCAGTCGAGATTTTTGCTGTGCTTGGATGCGTCTATGCCTTTTGTCAATGTATTCCAGGTCTCTTATTTACTTTTTCTTGGTTCGTGATAGGGTACGTCGAGTGGTCCTTCGAGTGGACCTCATGATCCTCCACCCACTGATGAGATCTTGGCGCATCCGCGCTCGAAGGTGGACGAGTTGTCCTTGCTTTCGCGATTGTGTGATCGCATTAAGCAACTGGAGCGTGAGTTTCCCATCCTCCGTAGTAGCGAGGATGTATGGAAGTCGAAGGCGGAAAAGGCTACCGCCCGCGAGCAATATCTCTTGGAGGTGGTGGCGCAACTGAGCGATCAGTTCAAATGTTAGCTTTCTGTCCTCTTATCTTTTCCTTTAGTCAGTCGTGGCAATGTCGTGTCTTCATACTTTGCCCTTTTTTCTTGGTGTAGTTATCAGTGCTTGTCATCCGCAGGATGAGAAAGACCAGATTGACATTCGGATGAATGACCTGACCGAGGAGCAGTTTCAGGCGAGTGGGTACTGTTGGGTGGACCATGATCGTGCGATCGCACTTGCGACCCTGCAGGATTGTGCTTCTCAAGTACTTCACTTTTTGAAGAAGGCATAGTCATGCCTTAGGCATATCTATCAAACGATGTTCCCGCTGGACGCTGTCCCTTCAAGCCTGTTGGCTCTTCTGGCAAAGTTCTAGGATTTGAGTGCAGTTCGTGAGTGTGTGCAACAGCAGTTAGTGGCCGGTGCCAAGGCTGCTTTATCGCTGGTGCGACTGCATAGGCCAGATGTAGACATTGCAGTTGTTGCCGCTAGGCCATGAACTCCGTCGGAAGGTATGACATGGAACATGGTTCGCATTACCAGGTAGTTGATCGCCCAGCAGAAGAAATCATCGACTCCTTCGAGGAGCAAACGAACGTTCTTCTGTTGCAGCAGTAGCTAAGTTCGTATGGAAATGTTGGATGTAATTAATTTCTATTGATATATGAAGAGCTTGCTAGCTTATATATTTTGCGAGTGTATTTGTACTATGCAGTTCCTTTTTGTTAGCCTGACTTATGTTATCTTAGAACCTTGCCAACCTGTCAGGTGCGTTGCAACTGGGTTGGTGTTTTATCAAGGGTTCGATTGATGTTGTGTCAGCTACTCGGGATACTGCGATTTGTTTGCAGAACAAGGATGTAAAGGGTGGCGCAACCCCCACGTGATAAGATTGCCAGAAAAATAAGGGAAACACGTAGTTTCGGGGCACTTAGCTTTATTTATTCGCAGAATAGTACGAGGTACAATGTGTGGCTAAGTAGCCTGGCTGAATAGCCTTATTTGTAATGTAAAAATGACTAGGGGTAGAAATGACGCAGCTGTGCGACGTTCTAGGGGTTAGAGTATGTGACTCCTGTCTTGAAATCTTTAAGGCGATGGGCGCCACCTGGGATTACTTCTTTAATCACGTAGGGTCCCTCCCAAGGAGACTCGAGCTTGAGATGCCCTTGTTGCTTGAGTCACATGACCATGTCTCCTTCGACGAAGGATCTTGGGCGTAGCCTTCTGCTATGGTAGTTGTGGAGGCTCTGCTGGTAGATCGTTGATCTTTCCGCTGCGATTTCTCGCGCCTCGTCAAGAAGGTCGACGGAGTCTTTGAGTGCAAGAGTTGACTCCTGCTCGCTGTAGGCGACCACCCGCGGGGCTTTGTAGCATACTTCTGTGGGTAGCACTGCTTCAGCACCGTGTTCCATGAAGAACGGGGTATATCCCATGGCGCTGTTTGGAGTTGTGCGCAAGGTCCAGAGTACGTATTGCAGCTCATTTGGCCAGCATCCGGCGGCTTGTTCGAGTGGTTGCAGGAGTCGCTTCTTGATTCCGCCGCAGACGAGGCCGTTGGCCTTTTTGACTTGACCGTTGGTCTGTAGGTGAGCCACCGAGGCGTAGCTTATGTTGATTCCCAGGTTTTCACAGAATTCCTGGAACTCCTTGGAGGTGAAGTTCGTCCTGTTGTCCGTGATGATGCTGTGTGGCACCCCGAAGTGGTAGACAATGGACTCAAAGAACTTGACGGTGCTGGCTCCTGATTGGTTTGTCACCGGCATGGCCTCGATCCACTTGGTGAATTTGTCGACTGTGACCAAGAGGTAGAGGTAACCTCCTCCCGAGGATTTCGGGAGCTTGCCGACCATGTTGAGTCACCATTGCACGAAGGGCCAAGCCAATGGTATTGGCTGGAGTTCAGCGCCAGGTGCGTGCAGTTTGTCCGTGAATCGCTGGCAAGCGTTGCAGCGCTAGACGATGTCCTTAGCATGGTGACGAGGGCGCGACTTCCAGCATGGTGCCCGCAGGTCCCTTCAGTATGTCGAGGAGGACGGCCCTTCGTCCCCGTTGGAGACACACTGTTGGAGCACTCATGTGATGCTGCGCTTGTATAGTTCACCGTTGATGACGGCGAATTCCATGGATTGTCGCGCGTCAGTTGGATCGTCTGGCAGCCTCTTGCTGAGTAGATATGTGATGTAGGGTTGTGTCTAGGATGGCTCGATCATCATGAAGCCCATTGGTCCTTTGAGTCCAGTGTCAAGCTCCAGGTCCTCGAGTGCCATTGGCTCATTGGGTGGCGTAGCCCCCGAGTCCGTTGACGCGCTTGCTTTCTTCTCTGGAGCCTTTGGCTTGATGGAGCATTCGCAGATGCGCTCGAGAAATACCCCAGGTGGTATGGGGGCGCAAGTGGAGCCAAGGTTGGCGAGTGTGTCCGCCTCTTTGTTGCTTTTGCGGCCTACGTGCCGCAGCTCACAGCCATCAAAGTCGCCTTTGAGTGTGTCGTAGAGGTCGTGATAGGCGATCATGTTATCGCTCAGTGCATTGCACTCGTGCATCGTTTGGTTGACCACCAGCTTGGAGTCGCCGTAGATGATGAGTCTCTTGGCGCCGCAGGCCTTTGCCATCAAAATCACATGGATTAGAGCCTCGTACTCAGCTTCATTGTTGGAGGCAGCGAACTGCATTCGCAGAATATATTTCAGCCTGTCTCCCTGGGGAGATGTTAGTATGACACCTGCGCCAGCTCCGTCCTTTCGTTTGGACCCATCGAAGTGCATTGTCCAGAGATAGGACATGTCTGGCTTGTCAGGGAGCTGGTTCTCCATCCATTGCACGAGGAAATCAGGGAGGACTTGCGACTTGATCGCGTCATGCTTTTTGTCTATGATGTCGCGCGGAGACAATTTGATTCCCCAAAGAGCGACTCTTCCTGTGGCGTCAGGGTTATTCAGGATGTGCCCGAGCGGGGCGTCGTTGACCACCACGATTGGGTGTTCCTAGAAGTAGTGGCGTAGTCGCCTGGCTGTCATGAAGACGCCGTACGCTTGCTTCTGATAGTGCGGGTATCGCTGTTTTGTTGGCGTGAGCACCTCGCTGAGGTAGTAGACTAGGCGATGTGCCCCATGAACCTTGTTTTCTTCGGCTCGTTCCACCACAAGCACCGTGCTAACCACCTGGTTGGTGGTGGAGATGTAGAGCAATAGTGGTTTCTTTTCGCGTGGTGTCATATGTACTGGCGAGGTGGATAGTAGACGTTTGAGGTCTTCAAATACTTCTTGCGCCTCGTCTGTCCACTCGAACTTGTCAGTTTTGCGGAGAAGTTGGTAGAAGAGCAGTGCCTTTTCGCCCATTTGATTGATGAATCGACTGAGCACCGCGATTCACCCAGCCAGCTACTGGACACCTCTTACGTTCTTCGGCTTCTCCATGGCCAGTATGGCCTTTATTTTCTTCAGGTTTGCTTTGATCCCTCTTGCAGAGATGAGATACCCGAGTAACTTCCCAGATGGCATGCCGAAGGCGCATTTATCCGGATCGAGCTTGATCCGGTAGCGGTCGAGGTTGGTGAATGTCTCGCGTAGATCATCGATTAGCGAGGCTTCCTCTTTGGTTTTGATGATAATGTCATCAACATAGACTTGGATGTTGCGACCAAGTTGGTTCTTGAGGTAAGCCTGCATGCACCGTTGATAGGTGGCTCCTTCGTTTTTTAGCCCGAAGGGCATCGTGTTGTAGCAGAACACACCAAAGGGCGTTCTAAACGCCGTTTTCTCTTGATCTTCCTCCTTCATTCGAATCTCATTGTAGCCTGAGTAGGCATCAAGGAAGCAGAGATGCTCACATCCTGCGGTGGAGTTGATGATCTGGTCGATTCGCTGCAATGGGAAGTGATCCTTTGGGCAGTGCTTATTCAAGGAGGTAAAGTCCACACACATCCACAGGATATCTGTATCTTTTTAGGCACGAGAACCCTGTTGGCGAGCGAAGTGCTTTCCTTGATCTCGCGTATGAATTTGGCGTGGAGGAATCTGTTGATCTCCATTCCGACTGCCTTTGCTCTTTGTTCAGCCAGTCGCCGAATTGTCTGCTTGACTGTCCTTGCGTCTGGATTTACATTGAGTGAGTGCTTGGCGAATTCCCTGGGAACTCCTGATATGTCCGCTGGACACCAGGCGAAGATCTCCCGGTGCTCACGGAGGAATTCGACGAGCGTGAGTTCTTCCTGCATGCCAAAGGACTGGGAGATTCTGTTGAATTCCCTATCACAGTTGTCGGACCTCTCAAAGTTGCCGTTGATTGTGATTACGCCATTTGGACCCGACATCTTCATCTATAGGTAGGCGTAGTGTGGCACTGCCATGAACCTCGCGAACGCGACACGTCCGAGGATGCAGTGATATTGTGAAGGCCAGTCGACGACCTCAAAGTCGATGCGCTCTTGCCGAAAGTTTTGCGGCGTGCCTAAGATGTCGGCAAGGTTGATTTTGCCCAGGGGGTATATGACTTTCCCTGGGACGATGCCGTGGAACGTCGTGTCTGAAACTTCCAGGCACGTTAGAGGTAACCTCATCGCCCGCAAGGTACTTGTGAACATGAGGTTAATTCCGCTGCCGCCATCCATGAAGACGCGACTCATGTCGAAACCCCCAATCTGCACCTCGAGTACGAGGGGAAAGTGGCCTGGACGAGGAACTTGGCGCGGGTGGTCACGCTTATCGAAGGTGATGCAGGAGTCGCTTCCACTGAGGTACTCAGTGGTGGAAGGTGGAGAGTTTATCGCCAAGTTGACTTGGCGAGTGATGGCCTTTTGCACTCGATTTGAGGGACGCCCCTTTTGGATCAACCCCATGTTGCCCACGACTCGTGGGTATGGTTCGCCTCCATGATGCTGGACCGGCGCGGCCACGGGTGGTGGTGGTCCGGGCGGTGGTGGAGGAGCTCCATGTGCCATGGCGCCTGGGGCGGCTCCATAGCCCCTATTGACTGCGTCGCGATTCATCTGGGCCAGGCCTTCATGGAGTTTGAGGAACTCGCGGCAGTCCTTGAGAAGGTGGCTGGATTTCTTCTTGTCATCGTGCTTGTCAATGTAGAAGTGCATGTTGCATGGCCCGGGCAGTTTGTCCTCGATAGATGTTACGGGTGCCTCTTCGCGAGTGCGGCGTTGCCACACCTGCGTGGTTTTTCCGCTGTTGCGGTTGTCGTCGCGTTTGTCTGCGTAGCCGGTTGCGACGATGATTACTTTGTCGCGGTCATTGTAGACGCGCATTTGACGTTTGCTTCGGCGGTCGCGTCTGTGCCCAAGGTCGTCGTCATCGTTGGAGTAGGTATGGTTTTTCACCGAGTCTTCTCCGTTAGCCCACCGATTCGCAATTTCCATCAGGTGGTCGATTGTTTTGGGCTTCGAGCGGCCCAGTTCCTCCCTGAGCTCTGTGTGGCGAACGCCGCCATTAAATGCGTCGATTGCGCGGTCTTCTGAGATGTTTTCTATGGAGTTCTTGATGATGGACCACCTCTGTATGTACGAGCGTAGCGATTCGCCCGGCCTTTGCTGACAGCTTCTCAACTCTTCGATTGATGCGGGCCTTTTGTACATGCCCTTGAAGTTGCGCACGAAGGTGTAGACCAGCTCTTCCCAGCTGCGAATGGATCCGCGCGGGAGTTGTTGATCCATGCGTGAGCGGCGCCCTCTAGATGTAGCTTAAACAACCAAATAGCGGATAATGCTCACCGATGCCTCTTTCATTTGTTATCCCATTACTACTCAGATTCTGTTGTTTAGGTACTTCGTTAGCCAGAGACTCGCACAAACCCTACACATGCAATGCTACGACTCGCATGGGTCAAACAACTCTAGTAGTAATGGCTCATAGGATTGGGGAACAAGTTTCGGTGGGGTTTAAAAGTAAAGGCTATGCAATCTTGGGATTCAATTTAATCTAATCGCGACTCAATGATGCAAGTGTAAGATATAAGCATAGGTACTATATGTATGCAAGCATGGGGAATTGCTTGCCTGACAGTCCTGTTGCCGAATAGGAAGGATCCGAGTAATACTCCTGAGGCTCCTGGTATTCTCCTTGCTCAGTGTCTATCCGGATAAAAACCAAACACACAAGGGGCCGAAATAAATAAATTGCACAATCATATAAATAATATGCAACAAGCAAACAAGTATTCTATGATGGAATGATGCACAATTTACATGGCATAGCATAGCATGGCATGGGTGAGGTGTGGGGTACAAGAACAAAGCATTTTATTAAGTTTTTAGTCATGTTTTGCTCCCATAAACATTGATGTATACTTAATATTTATATGATGCATGCTTCAATTCATATTATGGAATGCATAAGTAGAACGGGCTCGTCGCGCTAATCGATTTAGACATATTATTTGTTAAATTTGGAATTACAGAATTAAAGTTATGAATTTATTATGAAAAGAAATTTATGGGCATTTAAATAATTCCGAAATTTTATATTGCTCAAAAATTATTTTGATTTGCATAATATTAAACCTTGCATTTTTTGATGCAGTTGTATATATAAAGCACTTTATTCCCAATTATAGATAATTAGATATGATTATTCAAGAAGCAAGTATTTTCTAGAATTTCTGGGAAAAATAAAAGGATCTGGCTAGGTTTGGAGTTATTGGCTGTACTGGGCGAAAGGAAACGGAATGGGCCGGCCCAACTGGAAACAGGACGAAAGGAGAAGATCTAGGGTTCGAAATATGACAGAGTCTGGGTTAAAACATATAAACTTTGAATGATGATGAAGAGAGATCTGTTGGGAATTAGAATTTCCTGCAAACAGTAAAGTTGTATAAGATGATATCGTCTACCACTATGATATTGTAAAGGTTCTCAAATATACAATGTAAGTGCAAGGTATGAAGTGGTTTTTGTGGTTGGTTGTTAACAGGAAAAGTGGAAAAGAAATACTGTTAATAATTACTATTTTGAATTGAGCGTGGCGAGCAAACTAGCCCAAATTTGAATTGTCCGAAGTTAGGAAGTTTGTAGAACAGAACGAGACATACAACTTTTATAGAGAAAGTATTCCGAGATAACAACTGGAGCTAATAGATCTTAGGTGATTTGGACAGCTACACAACAACAGAGACTTGGCAGAAAAACTGGGTCGTCTCGTCGGGATTTTCCTGTGAAGTCGACGCAACTTCGGAGGATGATGGCAGGCTCTACGGACCTAAAAAAAACTGGGTCACCACCTATTCTATGAGCACTTTCTTGAGAGTATAGTTGTCATTCTTAGTGTAATGTGCTTGTCTCAAAACTTGATTTATTGTGTTATGACTTTGATGCTTGTATCCTTGATATCTTTACTTCTAGTCTTCACTTGAACTTCGGAGGTGCCTTGGCATTTATGTTTGCTCTACAATCAAAGGCAAGCGAGATACCACTCTATCATACCTTGTTATGAGCATTGTAATGTTGCTTATGTTTATGTTTCATGCTACTTACTATTTTTGAATTGGAATGTCTTCATAGCTGGCAATGACTATTAAGTAAACTTAGTTGCATACTCTTTATTATGAATTTCCTGAGTAGTTGATCATATGTTGAGAAAATATACATCTTATGAAGAAAATGTGTCCATGAAAGTTTCTTTAATAACACTCAGTTTTCAACTGAATTGCTTGAGGACAAAACATATCTACTTTCCCGAACACTTTTGCTATTGTTTTTACTCTAAACTTGTTTGATTTGGATATAACTAACACGGATTGACGCTGTTTTCAGCAGAATTACCTTGGTGTCTAGTTTTTGTGCAGACAATCAACTCTCAGGAAAAATCCCGGAAAAATATGCCAAAAATCCTATTTGACCAAAAGACTCACGGAGCGAGAAGACGAGACGGAGAAGGGCCGCGAGGGGCCCATACCACCTGGCCGCACGGGCCAGGCCAGGCCACGCCTGGGGGTGGTGTGGCCGCCTCGGTTGGCCCCTCGGCCTCCCTCTTCGTCTATAAGTTTCCTCTTGACCTAAAAACCAAGGGGGGTTCAACATTTTTTCAGAAAGAGTTCCGCTGCGCCGCCACCACCAGATTCCACGATTCGGAACCAGAAACTCCATTCTGGCACCCTGTCGGGACGAGGAATTGGAGGAGATCATCACCACCATCATTACCATTGCTTCTCCATCGACCATCCATGTTTCCCCCATCTATGAGTGAGTAATCCCCGGTTATAGGCCATGGGGATAGTAGGGATTGGATGAGATCGTTCATGTAATGGCATCAGATTGTTAGGGCATGGTGCCTAGTATCTATTATTCTTGCTTTTTGACTTTGTTGCCACTTGTTATGCTTAATGCTTGTCACTAGGGCCCGAGTGCCATGATTTCAGATCTGAACATGTTATTGATTCATTATGATAGTATTGTTTATGGTCTTACCTGCAAGTTGTATACACATATTGTTATCCGGAACCAAAGGCCCCGAAGTGACAGCAATCGGGATAACCGGAGGGAATGGCTTTGATGTGAGGATCAGATGTGTTCACGGAGTGTTAATGCTTTGCTCCGGTGCTCTATTAAAAGGAGCACCTTAATTGTCACTAGTTCTCTTGAGGCCCCGCTGCAAACGGGCTAGGAGGACAAAAGATATTGTGCAAGTTCTCATTGCGAGCACGTATGACTATATATGGAACACATGCCTATGATTATTTAGTACTTGGATGCTTTATCTTATTTATCTGCAAATGCCCTATGTTCTGATTGCTATATGAATTGTCTTGTCCATGCAACACCCGTCCATCCATCCCTGTGCCTATCACGCTTTAATCCTACTGTTTGCTGCAATTGTTCCTACTGTCTTTACTTTTACTACTGCTATTACTTTGCTATTGCTACTACAAAACAGTTGCTACTGATAAACTGCTGTGAGCAAGATTTTTTCCAGGTGTAGCTGAATTGACAAATCAGTTGTTAATGCTTATAATTATCCTTTGGCTCCCCTTGTGTCATATCAATAAATTGGGTTTCACTTCCCTCGAAAATACTGCGATACACCCCCTATACTTGTGGGTCATCATAGGGGTACCAGTTTGAGCAAGAGAGCTTCACCGGTCGGTACCGCTCGTAATATTGCCACGAACAGGGGGTTTTCAGTTGGTTGCAGATTGTCAAAAAACTTCAGATAAATAGTGAGTTCGGGTCAACTTCATCGGATGATTCCTGTCCTCTGTAGTTCATTGTTTTAAGCAAGTCCTTGCTTGTCTGATAGAGGGATATACCCTCTTTCTAGTGGTGTGTATAGAGGCACCAGAGCTAGAGGGAGGTGGACGGTACAGAGGCAGGAATAGAGGTACAGGAACCGATCGTAGACTAACGGACAGACAATTGCAGATTACTAATGATTTTCTTCCGACTTTGCTAGATGATTCCTACCGTTGTAGAACTCCGTTTAGGTCATGGTTTGGTTCTTTAGAAAGAGGGATGATAGGGCTACAGGTTGGTGTCCTTGGTTTCACCATAAGTGGTCGGATTTGTGAACTAGGATGAGGGGAACAGATCATGCAACAAAAGTAGGTGTGCGCACGCGTGTCGGCAGTGGCGAGCGGCAGAGCGTGCGAGCGTGCAACGGGAAGGCAACACCAGTAGTGGAAAGGACCGTGGGCTGGTTCTGGAGGTCAGATAGATCGAGGCGGACCTTGCTGACATGGTGGCTGCGCTTTGTGTTGACCATGTCGACGGCGAGCGACACAAGATGGCAACAAACATGAGTTGATCTATTGCGTTCATGGCCATCGGAGGAAACAAAAAAACTGGAGGAGGGCACATGGTGAACGAGTAGTGCACCGATATTGTTCAGAGGACATCGGTGGAGCTCGAGAGTGACGGAGACGATCGAAAGAGGCAGGATATGGCGGCGGTGACCATGGCGGCACGGTGGCGGCGAGCAGCTTCCGGCGAGCGCCTAGATGGTGGGCTAGTTCATGGCAAAGAAGAGGCAGTAGGGGATTGCGCTGGAGCACTTGGCCGGACTTGGGGAGCTCCATGTCGTCCAGGTGGAGTGGGTAGGCGAGCTAGTGTTTTGTGGCCATGACCATGGCAGGGAGGAGGAAGGAAGAAGGAGGGAGGCGATGGGATCTCGATCCCGATCTGGGCGAGCTGCGGAGATAAGGGAGAGGGTTGGGGCTCACGCGCTCGGCATGCTGCTAGCTGGCACGTAGCAAGCACGCGACTCACGTGCGATCAAAGAAGAGAAACATGGACAAGGGAGGCATGTCCACCAGCTGGTTCGGTTGCACCAAAAGGGCAAGGGAGGACCAGAGAGAGAGAGGTTTGGTTCAGATACATGAAGGAAGATGGATCGGTGGGTTTAGATGAAGAGGGTAGCACTCTTTTATTTATTTTTATATGATTTCTTTGTTAGAATTTAATTTATCTCCAAAAACCATTTTAAACCACAAGAATCCAAATAGAGAGAGAAGAGAGGGCAACTTGCATGGGCCATGCATGTGGTCATTTTGTAGTTGTAAAAACAATCACACTCTCATGACCATTGGAAAAATGCCCTAGTGAAAACCATTCAAGCTATCACATGATTCCATTTAATAAATGAGCATATTTGAATTGAGAACGCCAACAAACTCCCATGACCATTGGAAAAATGCCCTAGTGAAAACCATTCAAGCTATCACATGATTCCATTTAATAAATGAGCATATTTGAATTGAGAACGCCAACAATGGTTTGTGTGTTCCACTAGAGTTAATGTGACCTTATCAAGTCAAATCTACTCACAATTTGAATAAAACCATGGAATGAACTAAATGGCTTCTACTTCTACATGGTATGCAAACATCACCATGTAGGCTCCCAAATTCCATGTTGTGAAAACAACAAGGAAACAAGTATGAAAACATTTAGAATATAATTTAATCCATCTTAACACATATGAGCTAAACATAGATAGCCAAAGAAAAATGCAAATGCTCATATATAGTTTGGATGGTGGAATTATAAGGTGGTGAAAAAGAAGGGTGGTGGAGTTGCAAAAGAGATATATGCCCACAACTCAACTTAGGCATGAAGCAATTTATCAAGAAGCAAATACAATATATCCAGAGGCAACTACAAGTAATAGGAAAATGCAATATGAGAGAAGAACCAAATGAAAAGGGTTTTATATGATGCTCAAATGCAATGTGGTATGGTGACATGAGCATGATATAATGATGATGCAATAAATGATGTGTAGGAAGTAGCAATATATAGACTAGGAAAGTAGCATTGCAATTGTTAGACAATTGGGATGCTACACCGACAAAGAGTATAAGTTGTCTTAGGAAATAGGAACAAAGACCGACATAGAGTTGGCAATGTAATCATGTAACCTATCCGCATACAGCTTTGAGACCCGACCTATTATATATAGGGCGGGATAAGCCTAGGAGCGCCACCGAACAATCCCCAAGAAATTTGTAACCAACCAATCTATCGTAATATTCAGGCGACTTTGATCTCATTGTTTCCCGACTTTTGACGAAATCCCTGGCGTTCTATTTTCCGTAGAACCCTAAGTACTTCTTTGTGGACATTGCCGAGATCTCCCCTCATCAATTGGCACCGTCTGTGGGAATCTTGAACGTTGTAACCATGGATTCGGCAGAATTCTTTTCACCAAACAGCAACCCCACAAAAGTAGATCCACGCGCACCCACCCCTGTGACAATACCTGCCAATTTCAATAGCGGATCCAATATGATCATCGGAAGTTTCCACTTCCAAGTTGAAGACCTCCAAAAGCCACGTCTTTCGGCCCTGATAACATCAGAACCATCGGCAGTGCAAACTATGCTTACAGCAATTCCAACGTCACCTGTCAGATCATCCATGGATATCATGACAGAAATCAAAGCACCCGACAAGAATAAGCAAGATGAGACGGATCTGGGGGACCTTGATGGTCTTTACGACAATCTCTCCTTCGGATCGGATTCCCCACCAACTCCACCACGCGGAACAAGTCCATTAAACTCCGAAGCCAAAGAAAGCAGCAAAAGCATCGACTTTGGAATAAGGATGGCAGAAATATACCCGGAGCAGAAATTTATGGACTTCGCTGATCCACCTAGTGTCTCCCCCAATTCGGATGATGACGCCACAAGTCCATATATGACATGCCACCAAATGTGCATGATCAATGGAGCCACCTCGACACCACACGGCTCTAACAGTAACCCTATCCTCGACACTAATGATATTTTATCGTATGACAATACAGGAAATCACGGCAACGAAGGAAATCCTGGCAACGGAGGAAATCATGGAAATAGAGGAGGTGCAGCGGATAACCGCATTGTCCTAGAAGGAAGAGCGGAACCAGACGGGGAAGAGAGACGAACCCTCCAGCTACCAGCAACGGCATGGCAAAAGGCCAGAGAAGCAATTTCGAGTGCGGTCCCAATGACAGTTGAGGCCTCACATGAAGATTTATTAGCATATCAATAACTTCTTCACCAGAAAAAGAGAGACCTACTAAGGATGCAGAGGCTACTAGACACAGAAAAAAGCTAGCTGATGAATCCAGCCTACGACGGGCACAACTCAGCTCAACCTGAAGTTCCAGAAGTGTAACAGGAGGAGTACCACCAGGAAGGGGAACAACTCGGCTGCAGAACATCCCCGAAGCAGAAAGAAATGAATTGACCCAAAACCTCGATCTATCATTCATGTCAGTAGATCAAGGAGGAAATATCAAAGAAAAAATGGCCTAAACAGCAATTGTGGCTGCACAAATATACCTCATCATAACATAACCTGCATCCGACGATCCTCGTGCAGATCTTCACTGCTCTGCCCTAATGAACCTCGGCATGGTGGTGGAAGCGCTTGCACCAGCAGAACAAGGACCTACGCACCAACCCAATAGATCACCACGCCATCACAACAACCCTAGACACATGGGCCATACCAAGCGATCACAATCGCCACATCCGGAGCGTCTTTCAGGACTAGAGCCACAAAGCAATGCAAGAGACGAAAATCGCAGTCGAAGAGAGAACGACGATGAAATGAAGACGATCACGAATTATGTGGAGATAGCTATTTCACTCAACTAATTCGGAAAGCCGCGGTACCCACGGATTTTAAACTTCCACATGACCACCAAAAATACAATAGACTCCAAGAACCCGAAGCTTGGTTAGCAGATTACCTAGCCACTGTCAAGCTATAGGGCAGCTCAACATCCACAACAATACAAAGTTTACAATTGCACCTCACTGGTGCTGCAAGGTCATGGCTCAGACAGCTACCCAAAGATTTTATTCGCAGCTAGAATAACCTCAAAGATAAGTTCATCCGGCACTTTCATTCCACATTCAAATGACCCGCGTCTTTAGAGCAACTACGGGCATGCAAATAGAAGCCTGGAGAGTCACTAAGAGCCTTCATCCAGCGATGGAACCTCCTCAAAAAACAGCAGAATCCATATCTGATGAAAGAGAAATTGATGCCTTAAATGACGGCCTCCGTCACCGAGAATTCATAGAAGGACTGGGGCGAGTCAAACCAAAGACAATCTCATAGTTAATCGACATTGCAAATCAATGGGCTGATGGAGAAGATGCTCTAGATAACAAACATACGCGGTCACCCGAAGAAGACAGGGATAAATGCGGCAATGACAGGAGGTGACGAAACAATGATGGAAACGGGGGACCAAGATATGTCACGGCTAGTTTTTGGGGTGAAGGCAATAGCGGGTACCTCCGCAACAGGGACGAAAGCGGACGAGGTCAATCAGCGCGGCGATATCAGCCAAGAACTCAGGACCCACCCCGGTTCGCAATGCAAATACTGGAAGGGCCCTGTAATATGCACTTTTACATCGACTCAGCACGAAGAAGACAATCCAAGCACCTCATGAAAGATTGTTGAACGTTCTTAAAGATGCAAGAGCTATGCAACGCAAAAGCAACTGAAGCAACAAGAAGAGGATACACATCCACGCCTAGCACGTTAGCCATCGATGCACCGCCTGCACCAGCAAGACAACCACAAAACATAACCAATCAAAATAACGATTACCCTAGGTCAAAAGGGGCAATGTCGATGATTCAAAAAGGGCGTCCATCCAACAAAATTCAGAAGCTAATCACAAGACAAGTCAACATGGCGGAAATGGCTCTACCAACCACACCCGAATATCTCCACTGGTCAGAGTAGGAAATCACATTCAGCAGAGTTGATCACCCTCATCGAGTACCAAGACCATGTCATTCAGCCTTGATAGTAGAAGCACAAATTGGCAGATTCGACATGAGTAAGGTCTTCATGGATGTAGGAAGCATCATCAACCTGATCTATGCCAAAACGCTTAGGGCAATGAATTAGCCTTTGGAAAAATTGGCACCAACAGAAACATCCTTCCGCAACATCGTACCAGGTAAATAAGAAATTCCTTTAAGTAAAATTATCCTTGACGTTGTGTTTTGATCCAAAGAAAATTTCAGGGGGGAAAAGCTCGAATTCGAAGTCATGGACTAGCCATCACAGTATCATGCGATCCTGGGACGCCCGGCTTTCGCACGATTCATGGCAGTTCCTCACTATGTGTAACACCCTCAAATCGGCCCTATGCTAGTTTTAGCCCTTTCCGCCAAACCCGCATAGAAACGATTCAAGGACGCCCACCAGGCACTTTCGTGCAGGTGGAAAATTAAGTAATAACATTACACAACAGTCCTCGATGGGACCCACAGAACAGAATATATATACAGCATGGCTCCAAGAGTCAAGAATACAAATTTACACTAGAAAGATCCAAATCACCTTGAAAACGATACAGCGTCCGAGTACGGACAAGATGCAAATGTGGCTAAGAGACCTGAAGAATAACCAATGGCGTCCATAACCCTGCCCAGGCCAAGCCGGAAGGGTAACCTGGCTAACGACATCGATCTCAAACCTGCTAAAAACAAAAGGGATGCCGACAAAGGGCAAAGGAAAAAAGAGGAGCGCCAAGATCGAGGCCAAGACACCATGAGGCTAGAATTCGGGCCATTTCGCCACATAGGTATGGTGGTCAAGCGGCAGCCATGCACTAAACAACCTATAGGGACTCAGTAAAACTGGCGGCTATTAGAGAGGGATAAGAAAGACCTAATCGGATCCAACCTGATACTAACACCAATCATACCCATCCTGGTATTTCCCCCTCGAGACCAAACGAGGAAGTCGGACCAAGGAACTCACACAGTTGGCAATTTTACTCATTCCGTTATAGTAGGAGCACTTACTAATCAGATATAGATAGTATGAGTCATCCTGAAGCATAAGTAGTGGGCGGTTTTAATTAACCATTCTGTGGTAGTTGGAACATTTATTAGTCAGATATATTTGTCCTGAGGAATCCCAAAACCCAGCAATTGTTGGCACTTTTATCACATTCCATTGGAGTTGCAATACTTACTAGGCAGGTACAGCATGACACAGATCACCACAAATCCACCAGTTGTTAGCATTTTTAATATCCATTCCGTTATACTTGAGCTGATTACTAGTCACATATTAAGTCAAATTTATAGCACTACTTTAGTTATGCTTGTCTATGATCGAGATACTGTGCTCCAAGTCATCCATAACCGCGGACACGGCTTTCAGAAAGTTTTACCCTGCAGGGGTGCACAAATAGAAACACACACTCGATCAACCTCGGAAAAACCAACTCAAAACCCAATGAGGCATTCACGACAAAGCGATCACAGGATTCAGAAATATTTTAGGGGGCGATTTTCTAGTAGAGGTTTTTGCAGGCCCCCACACTATGCATACCTCGTCATGAAAATGCCAGCAACAAAGGGAATCATATCAATAAAAGGATCTTCATACGTTCCAATAAGTGTGATCGGGAATTCAACAAAATTTCCGAATCTTTCTGGATGGCAACCGAGTTTGAGCAGCTCAAAATGACAACAACCGCAGACCCTCTTGCAGTAATACGGGTCAACCCCGACCAGGCCTTCAACACTACAAAGTACACTAAGAAAGTACAGATCCACCCCACCGATCCAAAGAAAACAACATTTGTGGCCTCCAACCTTGGTCCGCATTGGAAAGCGTGCTCATCGAGTTCCTCCGTGAGAACTGGGAAATCTTTGCATGGATACCTTCTAACATGACGGGAATTCCTAGGGAACTCGCTAAGCACGCACTAAATTTGGATCCAAAAGCAAAACCAGTCAAGCAATCGCTTTGTCATTTCACGGAACCAAAGCGCAAAGCTATTGGAAAGGAGCTACATCGCCTCACAGATGCTAATTTTATAAAGGAACTAAAGAAAGAAGACTGGGTTGCAAACCTAGTATGCGTCCCAAAGAAGAACACAAAAGAATTACGGATGTGCATCGACTTCACAACATTAAATATACGCTGTCCAAAGGATCACTTTTCGCTGCCGCGAGTTGATCAAATAATCGATGCAACTGCAAGATGTAAATGTCTTTCCTTTCTAGATGCATACTCAGGATACAACCAGATTTAGATGAAGGAGGAAGATCAGGAGAAAACAATGTTCATCACACCTTATGGCGTATTTTGCTACACAACAATGTCGTTCGGTCTAAAAAACGCATGGGCAACATATCAATGGTTGATGCAAAGTTTCCTGGGAAACCAAATTGGCACAAATGTACAAGTGTAGATCAACGATGCCATAGTTACATCAAAGCAAAGCTCGTCACTTATCAAGGACCTCGAAGAAACATTCAACAACCTAGACAAGTTCTGGATCAAGTTAAACCTGACAAAGTGTTCCTTTGGAGTCCCAGCGGGGCAACTCGTCAGATACCTGGTATCAGCAAGAGGAATTGAATCCAATCCCGAGAAAATACAGGCAATCTTAACAATGAGAAAAACAACAAATTTAAGAGGAGTGCAATAACTGGTCGGGCGAGTGGTAGCGCTTAGTCGTTTCATTGCTCGATTAGGAAAAAAAGCATTGCCGTTCTACGCCTTTATGAGAAAATCAGATAAATTTGAATGGACCAAAGAAGCTCAGCATGCCTTTGGAGACCTCATGAAGACGCTCTCGACACCCCCCGTTTTCGTGTCTCCACGAGAAAAATAGCCATTACTTCTTTACATCGCTGCCACAAATCAGGTGGTCAGTACGGTCCTAGTTGTGGAGTGACCCGAAGAAGAAAAAACCCACAGTGTTCAGAGGCCCGTTTAGTTTTTAAGCGAGGTCCTCTTGCCATCCAAACAAAGGAACCCACATTACCAAAAACTAGCATATGGAGTATTCATGACAGCACGGAAACTAAACCATTATTTTTCAGAACATCTGATCATAGTGGTAAGTGAGGCACCTCTGTCGAACATTCTTCATAACCCAGACGCAACTGAGCGTTTCTCCCTATGGGCATCGAATTATCCATTCAGGACATCACATATGAGAAACAAAAAGCTATTAAATCGCAAGTTCTGCCAAATTTCATCACGGAATGGACCGAGTTACAATGTGCAGGTCCACCTGATCTTTCTAGCGCCTGGACAATGTACTTCGATGGGTCAAAAAGAAAAGGAGGAGTAGGAGCAGGGGTCATATTAATATCACCACAAGGCGAAAATATGCGATATATACTTCGGATGAGTTTTGCGAATGCATCCAACAATGAAGCTGAGTATGAGGCCCTGTTGCATGATATGCGAATGGCAAAGGCTTGCGGTGCAACTCGTCTAAAAATATTCGGTGACTCTAACCTTGAAGCACATCAAACCATGAACAAGTGTGATGCCGTCAGCGACAATATGATTTCTTACCGATATATCTACAACATCATGGAAGCTCAGTTCGATGGATGTGAAGTATCACAAATAGGAAGAGCAAGTAATGAAGAAGCCGACAATTTGGCAAACATCGGGTCCTTATGCTTACCAGTGCCACCCGGGTTTTTTTGGGAAGAAATATCCAAACGTTCTATCAATGCAAAAAGATTCTCTAAGGTCATAGCTCCTAAGATGGGAAAAAAGAATAAACCGAAAAAAGATTTGGGGCTTCATTAGGTAGTACAAGGATAGAGGAAACACTCGAAAAAGAATTATATATTGATGAAGTCATGATAATTGAACCTACATGGATGCAGCCATACATAGCCTATATGACTCGGAGAGAACTACCCGAAGATGTGACAGAAGCTCAATGAATCACTCGGAGATCGAAAGCCTTCAGGATAATCAAAGGAGAATTGTATAAAAGAAGTATCACGGGTGTGTTATAGTGATGTGTAACGCCCGAAGAAGGAAAAGCTATACTCAAAGATATACATAAAGGAGTTTGTGGTCATCATGCCAGCAGCTGGGCAATTGCCGCCAAGGCATTCAAGGCAGGATTTTATTGGTTTACAGCAGTTCAATATGCAAAGGATATAGCCAGAACATGTGAAGCATGTCAATGATTCACAACAAAACCAGGAGCACCAGCAGTCAAATTAAACCCTATACCTCTAGTTTGGCCTTTCGCTCAGTAAGGGATTGATATGGTGGGTAAACTTCACAAATCATCTCTAGGAGGACACGTCTTTCTTCTTGTAGCAGTCGACAAATTTACTAAATGGATTGAAGCAATGCCAGTCACCACTCAAGATGGAACTTACTGTGAATTTAATAAAATCCATAGTACTTCGGTTCGACATACCAAACAACATCATCACGAACAATGGAACCAACTTCACCTCCAATGAATTCAAAGAATACTGCGAGGAGATGGGAATCAAAGTAAGCTATGCTTCAGTGGCTCATCCGTAAACAACAGACAAGTGGAAAAAGCCAATGGCTTAGTAACTGTTGGCATCAGGAAAAGATTGCTTGGACCACTCGATAGAGCGAAAGGAGCATGGTTTGATGAGTTACCTTCTGTTCTGTGGAGTTTGCGAACCACCCCTAACACTTCAACACAAGAAACACCTTTCTTTCTGGTCCACGGTGCTGAAGTCGTCCTTCTAGTCGAAGTTTCACATGGATCTCCCAGAGTGACTACATATGATGAAGAGGAATCAAGAGAAGCGCCTGAAGACGATGTTGATGCACTCGACGAAGCTTGAGATGAAGCCCTACAAAGAGCTCCTATATATCAGCAAAACTTGCGCAATTATAATGGGCGACGATTACATCCAAGATCCTTCGCAGTAGGGGATCTAGTTCTTCGACTAAAGCAAGATGGTCACCGCAAACTAGAATCACCTTGGGAAGGACCCTACGTCGTTACAGAAGTTATTCCTGGAGGAGCGTATCTTTTACAAGACAAGAAGACATGACTACAGTATTCCAATCCATGGATCGTTGCACAGCTACAACACTTTTATGTTGAAGAGATATTATGTTTACTTATAAATTCAATAAGGTCAATGGCCTAGCTTTTTAAAAGACAAAACACTTCGGCCTACGGCTAGATAGCAAATCTGCAAGAATAATGTATCCTCCGTTACGCCGTATATGTATAAAGATAAGTTTCTTCATACCTTTAATTTCTGTTCATACAAACTGGAAAGGATGACTTATCTATGTTTTCTTGATTTAACATCAATTATGAGCCTATGTCCAGATACAGGCATCCGAACATAGCCTCGGGGGCTACTCCCATCAGGAGCGTTGTCGCGCACCCGGTAGAAAAATAACGCATGCCAAGAAGAAGGGCAATCGCTTGGGTTCATATCTTGGGTTCATCTCATATGGGAAACCATATGGGAAATTTTACAACCACCAGGACATCCCTTGGTTTCATCTCATATGGGAAACCTATTACAAAAATGGAAAACTACCTAGAAGAAGCATGGAGGGATCTTTCTGGTGGAAGTCACATATCAAATTAATTGATAATTTTAAAGGCATGGCTAAATGCAATCTGAAATCAGGCAGGTCTGCTTATTTCCGGTCTGACCTCTGGCAAGATAAGTGCTTGATGAATAAATTCCCCCACCTTCTGTCCTATGCTAAGTCCACAAACATCGGTGTTCATGACTTCTTTCATGCTGAATTCCTAGAAGATAACTTTCACCTCCCTCTCTCTCAACAAGCTTTCTCTGAGTTTTTAGTCATGGAAGAAAGATGCCAGGATTTCAGACATGCTACGTAGGAGGACACCCATGATAATTGGAACTATATTTGGGGATCAGATAAATTTGAAGTTAAAAAGGCATACTCAGTCATGGTTGGATACTCACCATCACCACCACACTTCTCTTGGGTTTGGGCAACCTCCTGTCAAAATAAACACAAGTTCTTTTTCTGGCTTCTGCTACTAGACAGATTGAATACAAGAAATCTCCTGAAGAGAAAGAATTTCAACCTTCCTGATTACAATTGTGTTACTTCCAACTGCTTCTCAGAAGAATCAGCAAATCATCTATTCTGGGATTGTCCATTTGCAAAAAAATGTTGGGACCATATTTCCAGAAACAGAACTACAAATCTTACAGGATTGGAAGCTATTTCAAACATCAAAGAAAAGTTACATCTACCATTTGCAATGGAGATCATTATCATGACTTCCTAGGGTATCTGGATATGCAGAAATGAGAAGATCTTTAATGACAAAAGACCCACATTTGATAGATGGAAAGCAATTTTCTACCAAGAAATGAGATGGATACAATTCAGAATCAAAGGAAAATACAAGGAGAAATTCAAAGTCTGGCTCAATCAGCATTTAGATCAGGGATAGAATAGAATTATCTCAGTTTTTTACAGAATAGAACGAGTTAGATGTAACTGTAATGATCTACCTTAGATCATTTTCTCATTGTAACGTACTCATATTATAATAAAAATTGCAGTGGGATTATTCCCTACTGTTTCACCTCAAAAAAAAGAACAAGGGCAATCATCGCCTAAAAAATATTTGTGAGTTTTACATTTATGTATCCTTCGAAGGTTACTCCCCTCGGGAGAATTCATGGAATATCAAAATATATACTGCAAAAATTCAGAAATATTAGCAGCCCAGCAGGGCAGCCAACAAAAAATATATAAATCTCGGATTGCAGCTAAATGCGATAAAACTCTGAATGTCATGTTCAGAAACATGAAGGTAAGACCCCGAGATTCGTCCTATGTGGCCTGGTAACCGCACAAGAATGCGCTCTGCCGGTATTTTATCCATATCTATGATACGATGAAAAATCCCGACGGACACGTTGAGTACCCGATAAAATAAAACTGGAATTCAGTATTCGATAAGACCTCCGCGGCCCGAACTTAGTTACACCAATAATAAATTCTGAGTTCAGGCCTGGGGACTTGAATTTGATGTAGGATAACCATGGTTTTTCCTAGGAGAAATTAACTAACTCCTGGTCCATCGGATGCATCAGGCTCATTGTACCAAATCCCTACAAAGCTTAAAAATAGTGAAAGCAAAAGAAAAAGAACTAAACATTTTGTTCAGACTCAACCTGAATCTATGGTTCGGGTAGAGTCTCGGGGGTTACTGACATAGGTATGATTACTCAGGTCCCTATGATTTACTACCTAGGGCCTGCGGAAAGGCTTATGTCCCATGAAGAGTCAAGATGAAGATCCAAAAAGCAACCGACAAAGAGTATAAGTCGTATTAGGAAAGAGGAACAAAGACTAACATAGAGTTGGCATTGTAATCATGTAACATATCTTCATACAGCTTTGAGACCCAACCTATTATACATAGGGAGGGAGAAGCCTAGGAGCGCCACCGAACAATCCCCAAGCGATTTGTAACCAAGCAATCTCTCATAATATTCAGGCGACTTTGATCTCATTATTTCCTGACTTCAGATGAAATCCCCTTTGTCTCCTTTTCCGCAAAATCCTAAGTCTTTCTTTATGGACATTGCCGAGATCTCCCCTCGTTAGTGTATATTTCTTGTTTCTCTCTTTCTGTTCTGACTTGTTGTTCTGCTCTATCTGACCCGACAGGACTCCCAAGGAGATCCCCGGAGTGGTCCGAGCATAGCCTCGCCCCTCCGAGATGCTCCACCTTCTCCTCGCCATGATGATGCGCCCCCTGAGCCCCATTGTGGAGAGCTCCATGGCTGCGCCGAATCTCAACCCACCTCGGCAAGAGGAGGGCAATGTCAGCACAGAGGGAGGTGGCACTGCTGAGGATGCGCCTATGCCAGACAGGCCTAGTGCCTCTTCTGCCCAGCAACAAGATGATAGTGGCGCCAACAACATCGGAGCCGGGACAATTCCTTCCGAGGTGCCGGTGACCCCGACACCGACTATAGTTCAACCTTCACTAGCTCCAGCACCAGGTCCAACACAAAGTTCTGCTATTCTAGTTCCTCCTACCTCATCCGAGTTTCCCAAGACTCGGCGAGTGACGAGGTTTAATCTCGTCAATGCCCATTGTTATGGACTTGGGTTTTGGAGAAGATGGGGATGCTGGAGATCGTGGCACGGTTAACAGACAAGCAACCAGGGGACACGAGATTTACCCAGGTTCAGGCCCCCGGAGGGAAAACCCTACTCCTGCTTGTCTGCTCTTTGATTACGGCGGAACCGAAGGTTACAGGGTGCGCAGATTCGATCTGGCGTGGATGCGTGTGCGAAAGTATGAGTCGAGTTCTAGATCTGTAGATCTATTGTGTACGTAGTCGTCCCTCCTCGTTGGACCCTCCTAGCCTTTATATATGGGGAGGCTAGGTCTCAGGTACCGATACGAGTAGGTTACAAGTTGTATTCAAACTCTAGTCTTGAGGTATCCTTGTCTTGTGCGCTTTGGAGTCCGTGTCCATATGTGCTTCGTGCAGCCGAAACGTCTTGGGCGTCCTGGACCCTGGCAGGTCGTCGAGTGGGCCTTCCGTCGGGCTGGACCAAGTATGCTAACATCGGGTACCCGTAGGGCATATCCATGTTAGTAGCCCCCAAGTGTCCATCCGAAACATAGATTCGGGTGGAGACTTAGTTGTCTTGAACCTTGTATTCGGATGTCGGAGTCGAAAGTTGTGTCGAGTGCGAAGCACTTCACCCGGAAGTTCATCGGGTCAGCTGAATTTGTTCGGCTGTTGTAAAGGAATCAACATCATGGACGTAGTCAACACAGTGGACTATAGGGTGCGCGACCAGCGCTCCCTATGGGAGTAGCCCCCGAGTGTCTGTTCGAGTCGTAGACTTGAGGAGAGACTTTAATTCAGCCGTTGTTTGCTTCAGGTCCGTAGGACACAATTTTTTTATTTCGGATGCTTGAATCAATCCTCCCTTTGGGAGTAGCCCCCGAGTCCGTAGTGGAGTCGTAGACTCGGCTTAGGACTCGAAGATCTTGTGTGTGCGCGACCAGCGCTCCAGTTTGGAGTAGCCTCCGAGTGTCTGGCGGAGTCGTAGACTCGGGCAGAGACTCGAGTCTTGTATCTTGTAGACGCAGTGGACAATCTCGGGCGTGCGCTGACCGAAAGTACATCGGGTGCGCGACCAGCGCTCCTGATAGGAGTAGCCCCCGAGTGTCTAGTCGAGTCGCGGACTCGAGTGGAGACTCATGCGAGGACAAATCACTGACCCGGAAGTGCATCGAGTCAGCGTCTCATGCATAAGGAGCCAAGAATCGATGATGCAGTCGGAGTTGACGTGGCGGAGTCGTGCGGCGTTTAGACGGAAGGACTCGACGTTGCGGATGAAGTCGACGTCGTTGCTTCTGTCGGGTGCATGACCAGCACTACGCCTTTGTAGCATCAAGCGATGCAACCATCCGAGGAGGGACTCGACTCGGGTCTTGAGTGTATGGCGTAGCCAGCTGTTTTGTCGACTCCTGTTGGAGGACCCGATAGAATAGCTCGACGTAGTCGACGTCCTTGTAAGCTGCATAAAATATAAAAAATTGTGAAGTACTTGTATCTTGTAAAGAATATTTGCCTTTCGGCTTGTATATCAAGATTCTGGTGCCGATCGAGTCGACACTTTTGCACTGTATGCTAGGCCTTTTCGTTAGCCTGATTACCGTTAGTCTCAGTACCTTGCCGAGGCACTCGGAGTTCAAGGATTCGATGATCAGGCAGAATCAGCTACTCGGGTTGTCGCGTTCGAGGTGCTCGAGTGCGTGGAGCCGACGGCACATTAGGTTACTCGAAGAGGGCTCAGCCTCCGAGTGTTTTGAGTGCGAGTTAAAAAAGAAATCAACTCTAAGTAGAGGGAAACTTAGCTTTGTTGGTTGTCGACGAGGTGAACGGGTTGCGGGAGCCAAGGCAACTAGCAGGTCGCGGGAGGCGATGCAACCTGTAGGTCGTGGGAGTCGAAGTAGATATCGACTCGTCGGAGTCGAAGGACGTGGCGGGTCACCGGAGTCGAAAGAGCCCCCGAGCCGTTCCCACTGACGGCGCCAATTGACGAGGTTTAATCTCGTCAATGCCCATTGTTATGGACTTGGGTTTTGGAGAAGATGGGGATGATGGATATCGTGGCACGGTTAACAGACAAGCAACCAGGGGACACGAGATTTACCCAGGTTCAGGCCCCCGGAGGGAAAACCCTACTCCTGCTTGTCTGCTCTTTGATTACGGCGGAACCGAAGGTTACAGGGTGCGCAGATTCGATCTGGCGTGGATGCGTGTGCGAAAGTATGAGTCGAGTTCTAGATTTGTAGATCTATTGTGTACGTAGTCGTCCCTCCTCGTTGGACCCTCCTAGCCTTTATATATGGGGAGGCTAGGTCTCAGGTACCGATACGAGTAGGTTACAAGTTGTATTCAAACTCTAGTCTTGAGGTATCCTTGTCTTGTGCGCTTTGGAGTCCGTGTCCATATGTGCTTCGTGCAGCCGAAACGTCTTGGGCGTCCTAGACCCTGGCAGGTCGTCGAGTGGGCCTTCCGTCGGGCTGGACCAAGTATGCTAACATCGGGTACCCGTAGGGCATATCCATGTCAGCGAGACGACCAAGCTCCACTCAGCTCAAAGGCCAAGCCCTCTGCACCAACTACTTCTGCCAAGGATTTATCTCAGCAGAAACCTCAAGCCAAACCTACAGAGCAAACTAGCTCTACGTAGCAGCAACCCAAATTAGGCACCAAGGCCAAAAAAGGTGCTGATGCTTCCAAGGGCCAATAGGCTTCGGAGGTGACCAAAAACCAAGCCCCTAAAGGATCAACTATTGAATCTGCATAGCGTACTCTTGTGTCCATGATGAAGAAGGGGTGCACTTCCTCTGGCTCTACTACTTCCGAGTCTGCTGGCAGTAAATAGCTTACTCTACATACCAGCCCGGCCGCAACACAATCCGCCAGGAAAGCAGCTCATGCCAAGGGTTTCGTTACCACCCAGACATTCAGCAGGGCGAGTTATGGTCCTCTGATTGAATATGTTAACAATTGAAATGACGCTGAGTTTGTCGATCTCAATGCTGCCACCCCGGAGAAGTTTAGCCCAGCCGAGTTCAGCGCCCAGATGAACACAGCCTCCAAGGCTATTTCCATTGATGGTTGGATGATGGAGGTAAGCCTTTTCGCCATGCCTTTACATATGCGCAAGTAATTATAGATATAACCTCCAGTCCCTCAGCCTCTAGTGGAGTAATGTGTTACTCGGCCGGATGCTCCAATCCAGAGTAGTTTAGGTGCTCTAAATTCCTTAGTAGTTTCAAATATCCACTCACCATAGCCGGGTTAAGTTCTGCTTGGACCGGATTTGTAGTAGATTCAAATCCTCACTCACCTAGAGCCGGGTTAAGTTCCACTTGGCCTGGATCTTGAGTAAATTCAAATCCTCACTCACCTAGAGCCGGGTTAAGTTCCACTTGGCCTGGATCTTGAGTAAATTCAAATCCTCACTCACCTAGAGCCGAGTTAAGTTCAACTTCCCTAGATCGTGAGTAAATTCAAATCCTCACTCACCTAGAGCCGGGTTACGTTTCACTTAGCCTAGATCTTGAGAAATTCAAATCCTCACAATGATGCATGGACTAACATTTTCCTTTTTAGATCATCACCAATTGTCGCACCGCCGAATTTCAACGGCTCTTGGACATGCACGAGGAGCTTCACTCAAAACATAGTGCGTTGATCGCTGAGCTAAAGAAGAAGGGTAACTTATCTCGTTTGCACCTTCACTTTTGTTCCTCTTTTCCATTTACTCTCCGGACTAACTTACGATCCGAATTAAGCAGCTGAAGTGGAGGCCGAAAACATAATTATCAGGATGAACTTGGCCGAGATCAAAGGTAACTCATCTTGGTTATTCAATCTTTGTCCTTTTTTCTCCTGAATTGGAAGATAATTATACCTCTTCTCTGCCAGGTCAACAAACTATTGCAGTGTCTCTTCAAGATAGCGTGCCTTTGCCTGACATGATGCTCCACTTTCTCAAACAAGGAGGGCAACATCAAGTGGAGCTGAAGAAGAAAGATGACGAAATTGCCAAACTCTGGCTCAAGGATGATGAGATTACTCGGCTCAACACCAAAATGAAAAAGCTAAAAGATCTCCACAAGGCTGAGTTGGACAAGCCTGACCAGAACTTCTCCGAGGAAAAGGAGCGGCTGAAAACCCAGCTTGAGAAGAACCAATATTTGCTGAAGGCTGTTGACATCAAGTTTGAGTCGGCGACCACAGAATATGAGAAGCTTGGGAAGAGGAACGTTGATTGGATCATGGATCTAACCCTGATCAATAGTTATGTCTATCGTCAGTTTTTCTCTTCCCCCGACATTCGTTTCTATAGGCCTTGTGCCCTTACTTACTGATGTTACTTGTCTCATTTTCAGGAAAATTCCCGGAGTACAACGCCATTCCTGCCACTGCTGTTCACAATTTCTGGGGTTAAGCAAGGTACTCCAGTTGGTCCTTCCACAGAGCTCATTCCCTATGATGTGGAGGACACATTGGTGAGCCTCGCAACCCAGGTTGAAACCATGAAAAGCTATGGTTCGGATATCATGATCGCAGTTGTCCGGATCTTTAGTGTGCTTTGGCCCAATGAGCCCACTCCGGAAGGTCCTGCACCTTTAATTGCAAAATTGATGGAGTGTGAAACTCAGCTAGACCTTTGGAGGGAATCTGTTGTGCACGCTGGAGCTGACACGATCCTGATCTTCGTGTTGTCCTTTTATGAAGGCCTAGACTTGAAGATTCTCGACCACATGCATACCGGATCCAAGTGGACTAATGACTCGGAGTGCATTGCTCAACACAAAGCTTGCGCATATAACATCATCCAGTATGACTTTTCCATCAGTGGAATTAAGGACCGAGTCTCCTTGACCCTGTCAATGACAGTTATGTCGTAGATGGTTCAGGCGGCCAAGAGCGAGAAGCTTTAGAGTTTGCCGAGGAAACTGAAGACCCAGAGGATGTGGAAGCCAACATGTAAGATGAAGCAGAAACCGAACTTCCCCCATCGATGCCGACTTGCCTCCTCCTGCTGCAGGTGCAGCAGATGCTACTGCTCCTTGAGGAAAAACACTTTTAAATTTGTTAAATCCTCGATATGCCGGGCGCAGATGTAATATGCACAATGGGTTATTCTGCTACCACTAAGTTTTTAATGTCGGATTAACTTGGGCGAAGTCCCCGAGTTCCATTTTCGTGTTCTCCTAATTTTATGATTCGGCTCGCGTCTACCTTGATTTGGTTTTTGACTTACGAGTCCAAGGTTCAAAATTTTGACTTAAGAATACTTGAAACTTTTAGGATTAGCTCAAAATAATTCAATACAGCAGAAATAAATGAAATACAAGGGTTAGTCCGAATAACAAATGTTGGCTCGATTATGTTCCTTTCCTTAAGTTGTTTTTCGTCTGCTTATCAATTCCAAACTTGTTCTCTTACTTTCCATGAAGCCAATCCTTGTTGGACATCGACAAGTCGAAGAGTTAGGTTTTTGGTGCCTACACATTACAAATCCGGCTAAGGTGTAAGTAATTTAAGCTAGCCAACATATAAAAAAGTAAATACAGAAAATACAATTATTAAGGCAGTTCCTGAGTTTCTGCTCGAGGTGCCGAGGTTTCATTAATAAGCTCATTATCGACATACGGGCCGACATATTAGAGTTCGCGATACATACACTTTTCGCTAAGTGTAAAACGTGCGAAGTAGAGCTACATTCCATGAGCGCTTGGATTCCTCACTGGACCTGTCCGCCTTGTTTTTCTCCTGTGGTTGTGCAAAGCTTTGCTTACAATGAATGGCCCTTCCCATGGAGGGGTTAACTTATGCATGCCAGCAGTGCCCTGCATCAGCTGAAGTACCAAATCACCTTCCCGGAAGACTTGGAGGTCTCATTTCCTGCTATGGTAGCATCGAAGAATTTGCTGATAAATGGAAGATCTGGACAAGGCCAGTTCTCTCGCTTCTCTAGAAGATCAACATCATTTTATCGGGCTTCCTGCACTTCGGCTTCTGTGTATTGGGCGACCCTAGGCGAGTCATGATCTATGTAGGCTGGTAATACAGCTTATGCCCCATGTACCAGAAATAATGGCATATAGCCTATTGACCGATTCGGAGTTGTTCTTAAACTCCACAGTACTGCAGGTAGTTCTTCTATCTAGCACCCCATTGATCTTTGCAGCGGCTCAATGAGCCGGGGTGTTTTCCTGGACAAAACTAGTCCATTGGATATTTCCACTTGTTTGTTCGATGCGAGGTGGGCTACTGATGCAACATCTAGCCAAATCTTCTTATCTCGGCAGAATCGTGCAAATGCTCCTTTAGCAAAATTGGTGCCATAATCAGTTATGATACTGTGAGGATAGCCATATCTCAGAATAATATCCTTGAGGAAAGTCACGGCCGTAGCTCCATCCCATTTTCTTATTGGTCATACTTTGATCCACTTGGTAAATTTGTCCACCATGACCAAGATATGGGTCATGTTTCCTTTTGCTGACTTGAACGGTCCAACCATGTCCAAGCACTACACCACAAACGGCCAAGTGATTGGTATAGTTTTCAGTTCTGACATTGTCATGTGTGTATTGGTGGCGTACCTATGACAGCCATTGCATTTCCTTATAAGATCTTCTGCTTGCTCCAAGGCACTTGGCCAGTAAAATCCATGCCGAAAAGCTTTTACCACTAAGGCTCTGGACGAGGCGTGATGCCCACATTCCCCCTAATGTATATCTCGGATGAAAAGCCTTCTTCCAGATCAACACAACACTGTAGAACACTTGTTACACTTCTCTTGTATAATTCGACATTGATAATGGTGTGTGCCTTTGCTCTCCTATGGATCTGCCTTGAAAGTATCTCATCACTTGGCAAAGTTCCCTCCTTCAAGAACTCAAATATTGGCTTGGCCCATGTTGGCACAACAGGAACTGGGAAAAGTACCTCACCAATTTCCATTACATCCACCAACATAACTCCCATCGGATCAAGCTGAATAGTCCTCGGGTTCTGCGAGGCAGTCCCCGGTTTTGATGAGGTGTTCCCCCAGTCAACCTCCATTGGGGTAGCTTCTGATCCAGAGTGCACCGAGACATAGATTAACTCGGATTCTAGTGAAGGTGTGTTAGATGGATTTCTCAGGTGCTCCAAAGCAACTCCTAGCGGGATTATCTGCCGGGATGACCCCATCTTAGACAGTATGTCGGCTGCTTCGTTCTCAAGCCGTGGTACATGGTGGAACTAACATCCCTCAAAGTACCCACATATCTTTTGGAAATGAAATCTATAAAGGGCCATGTTTGCATCTAGGGCATCACATGCACCAGATACTTGTTGCACCACTAAATGCGAATCACCGAAGCACTGTATCCGACATATCCCAACTTCCTTTGCCACTTTAAGTCCATGCACGAACGCTTCATACTCGGCAACATATTTCAGTTGATCTTTCTTGGATGAGGTAAGCACTACCCCGGCCCCTAATCCTTCCTTCAGTTTTGACCCATCAAAGTGCATCCTCCAGAAGTTAGAGTCCGACAAATGTGGTTCATACTGCATCTTGGCCCAATCCACGAAGAAATTGCTACTACTTGAGACTTTATGGAATCTCTTCTATCAAGTTGTGGTGCATATGGGGCTAACTCAATTCCCCACTTTGGAATCTGACCACTTTCATCTTTTCTTACAAATTATCTCGGATATGGGCACTTCACATATCAATTTTATGGGGTGTTCTTCAAAGTAGTGCTTGAGCTTCTTAGCTGCCATGTACACACCATATGCTATTTTCTAGTAGTGAGGGTAGTTTTGCTTGGATGTAGACAATACCTCGCTTAGGTAATGTACTGGCAACTGCACCGACTTACCTTCCTCGTCATGCTCCACCACTATCACGGCACTTACGAGTCGGTTGGTCACTGCTATATAGAGCAACATTGGCTTCTTGGATAGTAGTGAGGCTACCATTGGTGTCCAGACGAATGTATCTACCTTTTTCAGTTCATGAAATGCGCTATCAGCTTGTGGTGTCCAGACGAATGTATCTTCCTTTTTCATTAACTGGTAGAGGGTAAATGCCTTCTCTCATAGCCGACATACAAACCGACTTAACGATTCCAGGCAACCCGTAAACTTCGGCACTTCGGTAGTTCCATTCTTTCTATGGCTTAGATTTTTTTGGGGTTGGCCTCGATACCTCATCTGGACACGAGAAAACCGAGTAACTTCCGAGCCGGCACACTGAAGGTACAATTCTCCGGGTTAAGCTTCATTCGGAACCTCCTTAGGTTCGCAAATATTTTCCGGATATCATCAAGGAGCGTTTTGCTTTCCTTTGTTTTTATCACAACATCATCTACATATACTTGGACATTTTTACCAATCTGATCATGTAAATATTTTTTGCATAAACCTCTGATACGTTTCTCCTGCATTACGTAAGTCAAATGGCATGGTGCGATAGCAATAAGCCCCATACGGGGTAATGAAAGCAATTTTTATTTGATCATATAGGTGCAGTTTGTAAATTGAGGTGGAAAGTCCCACAAATTTCTTCAAAGAACCCTATATGCTCATACGGATCTTCTATGCCATCTCCTGCAAATTTCTTTGCATGCAATAGATCCAAAAGCATGGGGTTAATATCGTACCCTCTTGGGTTATTGGACTTTAAATAAGCATCCATGGGCTGGCCGGAATTCCTTACTGCCTCAAGATGTATTATATGTTAGTACTCGACCATAATGTATCACGTAAAACTAATAAAAACCTTTTGTAAAACAATAAGTAAAATAAGTAACTAAGAACAAAGAACAAAAGTGCTTAGCTCCCCGGCAATTCCCTAAACCCTAAACAACCCCTAAAACTGATGACTACAAGTGCACATATCAATTGCAACTAGTTTTGAAGTAAAGATGTCAAACCCACAGAGAGATATTGGTAAAGGTCTTTATGCCCCTCATTACTATCTACCAAAGAATACTCATAAGATGTCTTTGATCTCAAGTAAAGGGTGTTTGAATGGTTTATGGTTATTTGCAGAAAACAAATTAAAGCAAGTAAAAGAAAAAAGTAACAAGATTGTATGAAAGTGTGGTTGAACTCAATAGGGATAGAACATTCTCGGGGATGTAGGATACACCACTAGCATAGTATTATTGTTATATCTAATCAAGATAACATACTCCTTGTGTCATGATACGTGTGGAGAGATACCCAAAATAAGATGTTCACGACAAGGCTCGTAGGAATCCACTTTGTTGAGCAATCTCCCACTACGATGTCTAAGAGCAATCTCCCATACAAACCACCGCAATTAATGGTTTCCCCATGGATATCGTAATTAGCTTAGGGAGTACCTATTTAATCCACCTTTGACCGGGTAGGTTACGAGCCGACGCCAATTTGTCACGGGGCATTCCGGGTACGCTTCCAAGACACGTCCAAAGGGTTTGTCCCTCCCTTTAGTCCTAAAGGAAAAATGATATGCGGCCGACTACGCATACCATGTAACAGGAGAGATCAAACTCAAATCATAATTATATCATAGACAAGGAAGTCATCCGGACACAAGAATAGATCATCTTTGTTACAAGTTCATAACTGTGCTAGGGTTTTTCCATCTCCACAAGAACAAAGGAACTAATCACTCATGGAAGCAATCAACAACATCATCATAATCAAATGAATGGATTAAAGTACGGGGGTAGATCTAATGCAAACAACAATTGGATCTGGAATTACAAAGAGATCTAATAGATGAAAGATGGAGTAATGGTGGTGATGAAGATGTAGCAGTTGATGATGAAGGGGATGATGCGTTGTCCTCCAATGATCCGGGGATCAGCAGGGATTTTACCCCGGCCTAGTTCCTCCTTCAGATCACTCTCGGATGTGTTGTTTCATGGTTTCTGGTGGCTGTGAATGTCGGATCTCCCTCGCGTCTTTGCCACAGAGAAGTATTTGACGAGGCGGTCGCGATGGTGCCTGGTATCGGCAGATGGTACAGGCAGGCTCCGCCAGTACCAGTGGTCGTTAACCATACTGATTCTTCCTCTTCAATTGGTATTCTTCTAGGTGCGAAGGAAATTTCATAAAATGACTTTTATCACTTAGAAATATCATATAATTACACAATATGACAGCTCTAATTGATATGTTCATATATGACTGCATGATTTGGGATCCTGTTGAAACAATAGCAAAATAGCGCGCAGGCGCGGTGAAATACAAAATTCCCTACTCTATTTATGCAAAAACAAAAGGTAAATATGCTTCAATATTGGACGCATCAAAAACCTAAACCCTAAAACCCTAAACCCTCAACCCATAAACCCTACACAAGAAGGCATCGTGCACTTATAGATCAAAATTTGAGATACTTTCATTGAATTAGGTAATGCCATTCTATTCCATGAATATAAGCATAAAGCTTGAGCATTATTTAAAATTCCATAAACCTAAACAACCATAAAACCTAAACCGTAAAACCCTAAACACTCAACCCATAAAACCCCTAACCAAGTAGGTACCATGCACTTATTGATCAAAATTTCAGATACTTTCATTAAATTATGGTAACGCCATTCTATTCCACGAATATAAGCATAAATATTGAACGTTATTGAAAATTCCCTAAACCCTAAACCTCTAAACTCTCAACCCCTCAATGACCCTGACAAATGAGGTATCATGCACTTGTAGATCAAAGTTTCGTATATACTTTCATCAAATTGCGTTAACGCCATTATATTCCAGGAATATAAGCATAAAGCTTGAACATTCTTGAAAATTCCCTAAAGCCTAAACCATAAAACCCTAAACCGTAAACCCTAGAACCCTAAACACTATACCCTCAACCCCTTACCAAGCAGCTATCATGCACTTATAGATAAAAATTCGAGGTACTTTCATTGAATTGTGATAACACCATTCTATTCCACGAATATATATAAGCATATATATAAAGCATGGACAACATTATTGAAAATTCCATAAACCCTAAACCCTAAAACGTAGACAACCCAAAACCCTAAAACCCTAAAAAACCGTAAACCCTAAATACTGAACCCTAATCCCTAAATACTGAACTAAACCCCTGAACCCTAAACCATGATCTTAGTCAACTTGTTTGAAAGCCATGCATATTCATACATGGTACACCATATATCATATGACAAAATTAAAGCCATTATTATAGATTGGAAAATCTAAAATAACTTCAAATATGGAAGCTCTTTTTATAAGTAATGTTTAAATGCCAATATGCACCAATCTACCAAACATGGTTACATTTTCATAAAGTATGGAAACACATATGGCCTTGACATTGGTCATCTAGTTTTTGAAAGCCATGAATGTTCATACATGGTACGCCATAATGTGAAACTAGCTAGTGCACACAGAGAGACACTAAGAGAGAAAAGAATCGTTGTATTTTTTTTTTCTTTTGATATTTTAAAATTGCCCAAATATGGTGTCTCATCCATATAAAAAAGTTGAATCTTGCAAAAATCTCGATGGTTCTCCAATATTTTATTAATACGGTACCTTTAAATTATTTTTAAAAAGTCAAGAGAAAGCTACATCACACACTTTGTAGTTCGAAATTAGACATACTTACTTTAAATTGTCAAAAGGTCATTTTATTGCACATGTTTAGCTAGGAATCTTTGAAATTCATGAAAGTAGGTCATTATGCATCAAATTTGGAATCTCGTTTGGTAAACATTTCTTGAAATGCCAAGATGCATTGATCTACCAAATATGGACACGTTTGTAAGCAAAGCTTGATTAGCCAAGATGCATCAATGTAAGGAGTACAAAACATGGACACAGTATAAAAAACTATGGTTGTGATCATGGTCATATTGTTTGAAAGCCTTGAATTAATGTTCATTAATTTCAGCAGATGTCTATAAACTCATTAAAAGCTGGAAAGAATAGATGCGTCTAGGTCTATGTAATGGGGACAACATCCCCGAGTGGGAGCAGCGTAACTTTGAAGCTTAAACTTCAAAATTTGGGTAGAGCACCGAAATATCCCGCCCATCCATTCAAACATCTAGCCCCAAAAATAATTTTATTGCACAAACCTAGCCTGGAAGCTTGAAATGGCATTATAAAATGGGGGCAGTGGCATTTTGAGCCATCATCTTTGTAGTTGCTTCGAAACAAAACACATTGTTGTCATTTGGAAATTCAAAAACAAATTTCAAATTCGGAAGCAGACATATTTGTGTATTTGCCAAGATGCACCAATCTACCAAATGCGGACATATCATCATAAACTATTACCATGACCTTGGTCACCTTTTTTGGATGCGGTCATATTTTTTAAAGCCTTGAATTGTTCGAAAATTTCAGCAAATGCCTAGAAACTCATTGAAATGCTTGAAAGCAACTCTCATTGGCATGTGTGTCTAGACAGTGGCAGCGCATCTGGGTGGGCCCACGTCAGAGTAGTGCATGCTAGAAGCTTCGACCTTAGAATTTTGGTACAACACGCAAACATCACACGCATCCATTCAAATATCCAGAGCATCCATTAAAATATACTTCACATTTTTTAGAATGCAAAACGGCTCTTCTATCCCTACTCCGTAAACAAGAACCCGAGGAGCACTACGATAATAGAGGGATATAGGTGGTAAATTTGCATTCTCCCACGTGCATCACCACATCAACGATTCCCTACTCTTCTTCGATATATCCCTACCCACCCACTCCGACCTACACTGACTTTTTGGACCCACCATATATGCGACCAGCATATCAGTGACCCAGAATTACGGGGAGTAGAGATTCCCACCATTTATTGTTCAAAATTGAAACATTTTTCACTAAACCGATATAAAACCGTTAAAATCAGTGAACCTGGCCTGGAAGCTTGAAAATTCATGAAACTTGGGCACTATCCATCAAATATTTTATACTTTGTCAGAAAATTGGTGTGGTTTGATTGTGAACCACATATTGTCTTTGTAGTTGCTTCACAATGGAAGCCTTTGTTGTCACTTGGAAAATTTAAAATAACTTCGAATTTGGAAGAACCCTTTGTAAGCATTGTTTGAAATGCCAATATGTAGTAATGCACTGATCTACCAAACATGGAAACCTTATCATAAACTATGGCAAACATATTGCCATGACCTTGGTCATCTTGGAAGCCATGAATGTTCATACATGGTAAGACATATCGTGAAACAAGTTTCTTGAAAAGTTGTTGGGGATATGCTAAATGGGTATCACCATTGCATGTTGCTAATACTACTTACCCGGGTGGCCCAAAGTTGGTAGCACGGCCCATGGCCTGTTGGGCGACACAGTTAGACGGATCCATAAGGGCGGCCCATGCCAGACGAAGGAAGGCTACGTGGAAGTCACCGACATACACGGAGCCTTGGAGTACAAGACACAAAAACTAGTTAGTATTAGTGTACGACTCTGTAACTTGTCCGGCAAGGTACTTTCCCTATAACCCTAGGTTCTGGTGCCTTTATAAGCCAGACCTATGGGAGCCTTTAGGGGGAACAACCAACGTACAATGTACACCCTCGCACAACGAACCGATCTCTGTAACTCGGCGTATTGCCATTATAGTGACTTATACCAAGAGTAGAGTTCCACCACCGTTGTGGTACTTGAACATGGGTAAGCTATGTTAACTCGTACCCACCAACTCGCCGCCTTCCCCCACATCTCTAAACATGCTCTCTAACGACCCCTCCATGGCATACTCGTCAGCAATACCACGACAGTTGGCGCCCATCGTGGGGCAAGAGCCGCGTCAAGCTCTACACCGGGCGAGGTCCAAGCTCTTCGCGGGAATCAGTGACACCGTATCCATTGGGCGCATTCTCTTCTCAGGCAATGTCCCGATCGTCCCTCTCGACGAATTCTAGGTCCTGGCAAAGACGAACCCTACCCGCTGCTCCGTCATCCCAGTCGGAGACATCCACCGAAACTGACTCGGGTCCTAGATCCCAGAAAGTCGGAGATTCGTCAAGGCCCGCACGGACCGCCTATGGGTAGGACACGTTCGTGGAGGAATCTTGACCGTATCTCCCTTCATAGTTTGCCGGCTCATATAAAAAATTCAAGGCCCAACCAAACCACCCCTATGCAAGATATAACGGTGGAAGGACCCCGCATATCCACTTGGCTTCCCCGAGCATTCGATACGTGGAGGTCCCACTTTGTCAGCATCGTTACCATCTTCGATCTGGCTAGATGTGTTCAGAGGGACGGAGAATCTCCACGTGAATACCTCGCCAGGTGGATAAGGGTGAGGGAAACCCTGGAAGGCAACCGCGTTGATGAACTCGTCTACCACTTTGTGGAAGGGCTCACGTCCGGGGCACTCCTTCGGCATAGACTCAGGAGGCGGCAGGCCACCAGCTTGCTCACCATTGGTGAGATGGTCGAAATTGTCAACAATTACACGGAAACCGAAGAGAACACCAAGGCCATGCCCGGTCCCGAGGTTGGAGGAAGGAACAACAACAGCCCTCCACCATCCCCCTCCACCTCCGCCATCGAAGACACCAAAGCCAATTCAGATTCAGTGCTTGATGCACTATATGCAGACATCAACATCGATGTTGGCGGCTCTGAAGCTAACTCGGAGGAACACGATGCTGCTATGAGGGAGAATAAGTAGGATATCGAGAGGGAGGAGCGCACCGAGAAAACTATCACTTCTAGCTAGGTATTGGTGGCTATCGGGAACATGATGGAAGAAGACGAGCAGGAACAAGAACCTAAGAAAGCTGCGCCTAAGCCTGTGGTTATCAGAGTGGCAGCAACAAAGAAAGTCGTTGATCCTTCTGGTCCAGCCAAAGCCATGCCTCCTCTGACTATCTGCCAGCAGTTGCCACAGGAACTTGCCAAAGGCCCCACTACTTCCGAACAAACAATTCAGCCGCTACCACCATCAACGTCTGCAGCTAGCAACCCTTTGGTTACTCCCACCGACATGGTGATGTACGGTCCACTCCTCGTCAGCCCATCACCGTCGTCCATATTCAGAGAATTATGGAGCTTGATGAGAAACCTGCAGAAATCCTTGTGGAGGCCAAGTGCATCGCAGAACAGGGCGCCCAGCTAGACAGAGATTTGGCAAAGGCGTAGCAATCCATCAAGGCGGCAAGAGCAATGGAGGCTGAATACAAGCAATTGCTATTAAAGCACAAGGCGAAGAAGGCACCTGCTCACGTCATCGATGATCCATGTGTTCGCTGCAAGTTAGGATGGGATGCATCCTAGCCAGCAAAGGCCGCCCCATACATTGATTCAGAGGGGAGGAAAGTAATGCCAACTCCCGCGCTCAACATGGTCATCGCCAAGACCCTCCTTGAACATGACAGGTCGCCAGAAGTGGTGGCTCAGGTCTATGACCTCATAGCCAAGTCTTGCAAGCAACAGGAAAAGGCCACCTCGCAGAGGCTCGAGTCCAACCGTAACACCCCAAATCTTCTAATTAAGATTATCAAGTTCTAATCACCCAATTTAGGGTTAACAAAAGCTTTTATTAATAAAATGAATATTAATGCATGTGTGTTTGCATTAGTGTAGAATTGAGTGTATATGCCATGCTTGATTGTTCTAAATGTTGTAAAATGGTCTAAAGGTGAATGCCACATCATATGGACCAATTACAAACAAAATCCAAAGAGAAAGAAATCAAATATGAATAAATAAATCAAATGGTCATTTTGACCAAAATCAACCACTAGGCCACTTTAGGTGTTCCTAGAAGAAGATCTCTAACAGAAACATTTCTATTTCTTTTCACCCCTTGTTATACTAAGTAAAAGTGAATCAAGGCCCACTTTACAAACTTACAAAAGCATCTAGCAAATCAATTTAATGGATAGTGGAAACTCGAATCCAATTCATATGTTAAGATCCCACTTTTTTAAAAACCTACCAAATCAATTCCCCTTGATCTCTCCAAGCAAACATAGTTATTCAAGCTTAAGATCAAACCACTCAAAAAATTTAAATCAAAAATTCTAAAGTATCTTTCATGCGGCCATTTCATCAAACACCTGGTTAGCACAGATTAAGCTTCTTCCTAACTTCACTGTTTAAACAGTAATTAAATGACCAATTGATCTCCCCTTAACTCCCTTGTCCCCTTTGAGTCCAACCAGCAGCCAGACCAACCCCCATTTGCCGTGGAGCGCCCATTTGTGGTCGCGCCAGCATTGTGGTGGAAGCCTGCTCCCATCCAAGATGCCCAGGAGCATCACGGCAGCCTACCGCCACCCCCTGTCGAGCCCACGATCGCAACCCGACCGTGGACCACCCTAGTCGCGACGCGCACCGCCTCTCTGCGCCATGTCCAGAGCGTGCTAGAGCGCCATTCCTGACCAGCCCCGCCATCTCGTGCCTTACTCTCACCGTGCACCCGCAGCCTCGCCATGATCACGCCAACCCAGCGTGACCCGCCGCCGCGTGACCCGTAGCTCCCGCGCGCCGTCGAGAATGCCGCATGTCCCGCGCAGAGTGCCGCACGCGCCAGACCAAACTAGACCTCCCCGTGCCGCGCCCTTACTACTGTGAGAACCGCCAAGGAGCACCGCACCATCCTACACCCTCGCCCATGCCTTTATCTCGCTATACTGTCCTTGTCGGAGACAGCAACCCATCCCGCTCAGTCGCCTCGTCGGTGCATAAATAGAGGGCCTCTCCACCCCATTTCTCCACACCACCTCACTCCCCACTCCTCACGGACCTTCCCCACCTCTTCTCAGAGAAAGGCGATCACCACCGCGCCAGAATCTCACCGGAGTCCGCCGCTGGTGGAGGAGAAGGGCGCCAGCGATTCCGACCACCCCAAGCCCTGTCGTGACCATGCCTCACATCACCGTCGTCTACCACGTTGTTTTCCCTTGTCGCCACCCTAGCTGGAGCCCATGTGAGCCTCGCGAGACCCCCACCGCCATGCTAGGTCACATTCCTCGCTGGAGCTGTTCGTCGTTGATGATGACGCTCGGCTGTTGGATTATAATAGGATCGCACGGTCCAGATGCTTAGATACCGTTTTGGTTAAACCGAGTCACTAGCTGGTGGCTTTTGCAACTTCAAACATTTTTCAAAAATCAGCCATAATAGCTTTTGAGTTGATTCCAACTCTCAAAAATCACAGTTGATAATATCTATCTGAATATGTAAAAATATTTAGGTTTGCATGCAGTGACATTGGACTAGTACCAAAAGAATGCTATTAGGGCATTTCTAGTCATTTTAAATTTATTAAATAATAATCTTACACTTTATAAAATGTGACCAACCCTTTAAATCACATTCCCATGTCTTAGAATATGTGGTTATGACATGTGTCAACATGATCCCATATTTTAATTGGAGAATATTAAATCTTAATAAATTTCAATAATTATAAATTACTTTTCTCAAATAAGATAAATAAAACTAGTTCTTTATTTCATGTGATGATTGTGATGATACTAGATCATCAAGTGTGAGCCTTAGTGTGCTAAATAGACTAGTTAAGTATTGTTTGGTGATTGTGTACCCCGTATTGATTTATAGACGATAATACCGACCAAGGATACGAGGAGGAGGAGTTCTACCCCGAAGAAGACGAACAAAACTTCAATCACTACACCAATCAAGGCAAGCTAGAACTAAGCAAGTTAACACTTGCCCCCTTGATAACTTAAGCAAATGCATTAGGCATGCTTTGGTTATATACCTTTGATTTATACCCATCCCAAGTTTTACTTGCAAGCTTTACTCTTTTTACTTTACCAAAGTTCTTTACTTTTAGTTAATGCTTTGTGAGGATTTTTGGAAAGTAGTATAGATAGCATAAAGAGTATAAAACTAGGCCTATACTAGATGTCATTCTATGGCATGAGATTGAAGATTAGCACCCTCATTAGTGAACACTCTTAACTTAGTGGCTACTGCTAAGCATAAAACTTGATCACTTTAGATGGGAATACTTGGTGAAGATGCTTATGAAAACCTTGGAATGATGATTCATTCTATTGACATGTTTTGACATGTGTTGAGAAACACAAATGGTTTAATGATGGAAATGTTGAGGCATGAGCCTTAGCCCTTTATAAAAACTAATGGTTGGGTTCGGATGCGATACCATTCCAATTCTACCGTATAACCACAATACCTGAATTGGGTAAGGCTTAGCCAGAAGTTTATATGCATTAGTATGGGTTCCCTTGCGGAAGAGGTTTGAGATGAGGCTACCTCTTGATGATGTCCACCTACGTAGTGCCCAGGATGGCAGATGGCCATGGCTGGGAGGCCAAGCTCATAGGAAGGTTCTTATACTAGAGTGTGTGAAGGAAAGGTTATGATTGATTATCCGCATACTAAGTATGATGATTCAGGGTTATCCCTGAGGATGTATTGAAGTTTGTGGTGAAAGTGTAACACCTATGCAGAGTGCAAACTATTCGAATAGCCGTGTTTGTGGTCATGGATAGTTGGAGTGGCCATACTGTTCCATCGTCAGATGTTTTCAAAATGACTTGTGAAGTGAACTATGATTTTGACTTGACCACAACAGGGTTGTGACTATGAAAACTAGGTTCCCAACTTAAAGTGATTTAGAACATTTACTTAGTTTTCTTTACTTCTAAACTTAGTTTAGATAAATATGGCTTTTTGCAAATAAACTTAGAGCTTAGGATTCCTACTAGAACTACCTTACTTGTTAGTGATAGTTTGCGAGGACTTAAAGAGTACTTGTGGCTTTGTCCCTGGCTATTCCCATGGCCAGACTATGAGGAGGACTATCAGGAAGATGGACAGCAGGACGGCTACGACAACTAGGATCATCTCCCATCGTCAGCATTGCCTGTGACCCTGAAGATGGAGCCCACTTCTACGCTTATTATTCCACTGCTTGTTTGTATTAAGACTAGATCATGAGATCCTTTATTTGTGTAAGACCTTATTATGGTTTGTAATGGATGATGTACTGTGATATCTAATCTGTTATGTCTCACAAAAATGGTAATCCTGGGATTACAATCTATGACATAACAGGCATCTGGGATTAAAACTCCGGGTGTTGACAAGTTGGTATTAGAGCCATCTAGACCATAGGAGACCCTAGTTAGAATGGACGTCCGAACAAAAACTTAGTTTCAAAACCAAAGAAGTGAGTATTTATGAAAATCTATTCCCACTCTTATCCTTGATTCTTTCAAAAAATGCATGTTCCTTAAAAATTCTTGCATTCCTACATAAAATTTGACACACTTGATCACCTCACTAACTTACTCATCCTAAATTCTTATAGATGGAAGTTCTGTATTGCAAGTTCTACTAGTTGGGCCCCGGAGGCCAACTGATCTTTGAGAGGGATCTTGATGCACTGTCAGAGTATCTTGAGCGCCCGCATCCAGAATTCTATGGATCTTAACTCAAGGATTACCCAGGAGGAGATCTATGATGTCTACGCACGCTTCTATTCTTGTAGACAGTTGCTGGGCCTCCAAGTGCAGAGGTTTGTAGAATAGCAGAAAGTTTCCCTTAAGTGAATCACCCAAGGTTTATCAAACTCAGGGAGGAAGTGGTCAAAGGTATCCCTCTCAAGCAACCCTGCAATCAAGATACAAGAAGTCTCGTTTGTCCCCAACACACCCAATTTACTTGCCAGGTGTATAGGTGCACTAGTTCGGTGAAGAGATAGTGAAATACAAATGGTATGGATAATTATAAGTGGTAACGGTGCCATAAAATAGCTTTGATGGAGCGTGGTTGACGTGGGAAGAGACTAAATGCAATCTGAAATAAAGATGGAAGCAAGCAAACATGTAACAGATCTAGTTGTAAATGGTGTTTCAATGCTTAGAAACAAGGCCTAGGGATCATACTTTCGCTAGTGAACACTCTCATATAAATATCTTCTCTTTATGATACTACTCTGAACTACTCTCCGGTTGGATACTCTAATCCATCGTAGGGCTATAACAGCACACCTCAAAGTCAGCTTTCCCCATCTAGATAACCCCACACTGTCACCTTGAGCACTAGATGGTTCCAACAAACACCACAATTTAATAGAAACATCCAACTCAAAATATAACTCTGTAACATCCCAAAACTTAATCCAAGGTTAATCAAGATCAAATCTACCCAATTTAGGGTTAACAAAAACTTTTCCATTTAAAATGATTAAGCATTCATATGTGTGTGCATTTAAATTAGGAGTTGTTTTGAATTGCCATGTTTAAAGTGATCCATTGGTTGTAAAATGATTCTAAGGTGAATTAAACATCATATAGATCATTCCCAAACAAATCCCAAAGAAAAACAAATCAAAAAGAATAAAATAAGGAAATGGTCACTTTTGCCATTTTAATCACCTAGCCTACTTTGGCTATTCCTAGAACTCAAATCTTAACAGAAACAATTGTGGTTCTTTGCACCCCTTGCTAGTACAAGTAGTTATGTGCCAAGGCCAACTTTGTTTCATCCCAAAAACTTACAAACACTAAATTTAAATGACATTTGAAATTTGAATGTAGTTCATATGTATAGATCACACTTATTCAAAAACCCCTCAAATGAACTCCATTTTTAAATCCCAAGAAAACCTAGATGCTTAACCATAAGTTACATCACTCCACCAAAAATCAGCCCAAAATTCAGATATTTTGTTCATGCGGCCATTGTGTCGAACATGTGGCATGCACAAAAATTCTGCCTAACTATTACTGTGTAGATCAATGCTTTGTCAAGAGTTTGGCCCTCATTTGGTTCCCCTGTCCCTCCCAGCTCTAACAAAACCCCCACCGGCCTACCCCTAAGCCTGGAGCAACAGTGGAGCGCCGCCACTTTATGGTCACTGGCGGCCAGAAGCGGGCAATGCGCCAGGGACCACGCCGCGCCAAACTAGCACGTCCCCTAGCTCCGCCCAACCCTACCGCTGCCCACGGTCCACCCCTCAATCAACCCCAGCCCCTAGACCACTCCCCAGTGTCGCCTCCCTTTCTCTCTGCGAGCTCGCCAGAGCGCGATAGCCGCCAACACATAGCAGACCGCCCCTCGACCCCATACCGCGCACGCCGCTCCGCCTCGACCCAGCACCCTGCCAGACACGGCCGTGCACCGTCGTGCGACCCATAGTCGCCGGGAGCCACGTCGAGCATCGCCTCTGTCTCCTAGAGCGCGCGACGCTCCCGACCATATGCCACTGCACTTAGCCACGCCATTACGCCATAGAGCACCGCCAGGGAACCGCCTACCATCTGCCTACCTCACCCACGCCGATAGCCCCCTGTACCGCCCTTGCCGGAGACGCCTGCCCACACCTCTCGGTCTCACCGTCGCGCCTATAAGCAGGCCTCCCCAGCACGAATTCCTCACACCATTCCACTCCCCTCTCTCCCCTGAACATTTCCCCTCTCTCACCGGAGCCGCTCGAGCCGTAGTTCGCTGGAATTACACCGGAGGAGCCCGCTACAGAGGAGGAGATGCTACCGTCGATTCCGCCCCCCGCAGCCCCTGCCGTGACCTCGCCTGAGTCCACCATCGCCATCCAGTTTGATCACCCGCCTCGCCGCACTAGCTGGAGCCCTGGTACGTCCCCACTAGACCCCCACCGTCCGTTTAGGGTTCGGTCTCGCCGGCGACGAGTCCGTCATCGATGACTGTGATCCATTGATCCGCGTTATAATTGCGTGGCCTAGATCGCTAGATACCGTTTCGGGTTTTAAGTCTCGCTGACAAGCGGTATCAACATGTCAGCCGCCCTCTGCGCCGCTGAGCGTCACTGGGCCGGCCCATTTCATTTCCCGCGCTGACCTAGTAATTCAAAACTAGATTTTTCTATTTATGTTTAAACTCAATTCTGTCACTTAGTTCAAAAATCAACTCAGGAAGATTTACTAAACCAAATTGAGTGATTCCAATTTTGTTGGAAAGCTTCTGAAAAGATATATCCAAGCCTGTTGGATTTAATTCATTTAGAGTTAGAGATCTCTCCTCGTAAAAATAACAAGACAGAAGCATTTGCACATTCAAACAATTTTATAAAATCAACCATACTAGCTTTTGAGTTGATTCCAAGTCTCAAAAATCACATTTAACCATATCTATCTGAATATGTAATAATATTAAGGTTTTCATGCAGTGACTTTGGACTAGTACCAAAATAATGCTATATAGGCATTTCTAGTCACTTTAAATCATTAAATATTAAGCTTAAACTTAGTAAAATGTGATCCAACCTTTAAATCACATTCCCATATGTTAGAATATGTGGTGATGACATGTGTCCACATGATCCCATATTTTAATTGGAGAATATTAAATCTTAGTTAATTTCAAATGAGTATAAATTACTTTTCTCAAATAAAATAAATTAAACTAGTTCATTAAGCCTTGTGATGCTTGTGATGATATTAGATCATCAAATGTGTGCCTTGGTGTGCTAAATAGACTAGTTAAGTATTGTTTGGTGATTGTGTACTCTGTATGTATTTATAGACGATGGTACCGACCAAGTTGACGAAGAGGAGGAGTTCTACCAAGAGGAGGAGGAAGAAAACTTCAACCACTTCACTGCACAAGGCAATACATCATTAACAATGCAAGCTAACCCTTGCAATCTAGATAACCTAAGCAAAGGCATTAGGCATGCTTTGGTTATACCATTTTGGACTTATACCTATTCCAAGATTTAATTCCAAGCTTTACTTTTCTTTACTTTACCAAAGTCCTTTACTTGTTTAGAAGGTAGCATAAAGAGTATAAAACTTGACCTATCTAATTAGACTTAGATGTCATTTTATGGCATGAGATTGATCTTAGCATCCCACCTTAGTGAACACTCTTAACTTAGTAGCTTAGAGCTAAACCAAAAACTAGATCATTTTAGATGGGAATACTTGGTGAAAATGATTTGTGAAAACCTTGGAATGATGAGTCATTCTATTGAGATGTTTTGACATGTGTTGAGAAACACAAATGTTTTATGATGATGAAAATGTTGAGGCATGAGCCTTAGCCCTTTTACAAAACTGATGGTTGGGTTCGGATGCGATACCATTCCAATTTTACCATACAACCACAATACATGAATTGGGTAAGGCTTAGCCGGAAGTTTATATGCATTAGTATTAGTTCCCTCGCGGGAGAGGTTTGAGCTGAGGCTACCTCTCAATGTTGTCCACCTATGCAGTGCCCAAGATGACAGATGGTCATGGTTGGGAGGCCATGCTCATAGGAGAGGTACTTATACTAGGGTGTGTAAAGGAAAGGTTATGTTTGATTATCTGCATACTAAGTATGATGATTCAGGGTTATCCCTGACAGATGTATCGAATCTTGTGGTGAAAGTGTACCACCTCTGTAGAGTGTCAAACTATTCGAATAGCCGCGTCCGCGGTTATGGACAGTTGGAGTGGCCATACTGTTCCGTTGTCAGATGTTTTCAAAACAACTTATGAAATGAATTGTGACATGACTTGACCACAACAGAGTTGTGACTATGATGATTAAGTTCCCACTTAAGTGTTTTCAAACTTATTTTATCTTTCTTTGTTTCTGAACTCAGTTTACGTTTCAAATTTAACTTTATAGTTAAACTTAGAGTTTAGCATCCCTACTAGAACTGTCTTACTTGTCAGTGATAGTTTGCGAGTACTTAAAGAGTACTCATGGCTTTTGTCCCTGGCTATTCCTATGGCTAGACTATGAAGGAGATTACCAAGATGAAGGACAACAGGACAGCTATGATAACTAGGAATATCTCCCATCGTCAGCATTCCCTGTGACTCTGAAGATGGACCCCACCGCTACGCTATTTATTCCGCTACTTGATTGTACTAAGACTGGATCATGAGATCCTTTATTTGTGTAAGACCTTATTTATGGTTTGTAATGGATGATGTACTCTGATATCCAAATCTGTTATGTCTCGCAAAAATGGTAATCCTAGGATTGCGAGGTATGGCATAACAGGCATCTGGGATTAAAAATCCGGGTGTTGACAAACTCATAACAAGTATTTGTAATCTCCATCCTAAGTGCCACCATGGTGTGCACGCTGTCACTTTCACACACATGGGGAGAGCAGAGATCTATTAAAGCACTTGAGTAGCAAGGTAGATCTACTTGATTACAAAGCTCATGATCACAATATGATCATGCATAGAGAGAGAGATGAAAACATAGCTACCGGTAGAACCCTTAGCCTCGAGGAAGAACTACTCCCTCATCATCATGGGAATCAGCAATGGTGATGGAGATCGATGGAGATGGTGGTGAAGATGGTAAAGAGGAGGTGGCGGTGCGGAGGACTCCTTCCCTGTCGCTGGTATCATAGGGGAGCACCGCCCCTAGCGCCCTTCCTTCATGGATTCTTGGGAGGCCTTCTCCATGGAGATGGGATCCATGGGGGAGGCAAAAACGTGGCTTTGGTGGCTGCAAATTTGTGGGTGGAGGTGTCTCACACGAATATTGTTTCCTCCCTTTATATAGCTTCTCGGATTCCCATCACCCCATCTTGGGCTGCAGTAAATCGGTCCTATCGGGATAGTCCGGACTCGTAATCAGCTAAATTTTATGTCCAGAACGTTTGTCGCGAAATTTCCAACAACTTTGTGGTTGAATAGTTTTCCGTTTGACACCGTATTCGATCCGAGACGTGACCATCTTCAAAAAGAGTTCTGAGATAGATTTCGGGAAATCCCAATTTGACTCCAACAAGGTTTCCACTTGTATTCTTGGTAATTCCTACACATCAAAGTGTAAACAAGAACATTGTGCACTTTTGCAACTATTAGTAGGTTAGTCCAAATAAATCATAAACTTTATACAAAAAGGAGTATCAAAAGCATATTATTAGCATAAAACCATCAAAAATTATAGATACGTTATGGACGTATCAACATCCCCAAGCTTAGTTCCTGCTCGTCCTCGAGTGGGTAAACGATAAAAACAATATAATTTTTGAGGTGACACGTAGCCAACACAATCTTGATCTTCATTATTGTAAAAGCATTGATATTTGGGATCAAGGTACTCTAAACATGAACATGAAAGATATAGTTCTAACAATAAGACATAGCAAGTATGTTGTAGCATGAAAAGATACAACAAAAGATTCATGAATAACAATTTTTTGAAAGACGTTTGTTCGTTTCACATAAAGAAAACACAATGAGAATGGTATTCAGCTTGTCCCTCATAGTGTAGCAAAACATAATGCATAGGACACCTTCAAAGTTCATAAGGGTGACTAGATACAAATAGTTTAAGAACAAGCAATATCAAAGTTATGCATCAATCAACAAGTTTTGGGGCAATGCGCATTAAACTAAGAATGGCCACTATACTCTCTTAATAGGTGCATAAATATAGAAGATGGAGACTCAACATAAAAGTAAAAAAAATCCTTCATAGAAGGAAACATGGATTCAAGTCTCATAAAGAGCTTCCAAAAATTATGGTACTTATTAGCTTTCAGCTCTAAATGCCCTCATCATTAGCATCTTGAAGTGATTAAGGTTAAAGTGAACAAACTATGGAGTATATGCTTGACAAAGTATAAGTTGGAAATCTCATGTCCCTTGAATACGAGGGCCGCTCCTCATGCTACTCAAATTTAGCTACCGGTAAGTTCTTGTCATAGTAAGTACATGTGTATCATAGAGAACCGCCAACGGGGTACCCCTTGCCCGATGATACGGAAGAATCCCCATATCAAAATGACAAGGCAAGAAGACAACGAGCATCTTAGAAATCTTCTTATTTACCATGGGAAAATGGTGCTTTTTCTCTCTTTTCTCATATCTCTTTTTTTCTTTTTCTCTTTTTCTCAATCTATATCTCTTTTTTTAAAGAAGAATGCTTCATAGATTGCTCATTATGGCTACGCTTCAGGTTTCCACCGTGATTAGGCACGGATTAGACTAGCGGCCCAGGCGTTTCTCTAACACACATACATAACTCCATGGACTTAGAAGCTCCCCTTTCATTTCACACCGACGACATCCATAGACAAAAGAGCATGATATCAACTAGGTACAATGTACAAGTGCAATGTTTAAAGTGTTCCCCATGATAGCATAGTTCTGCTAATCCCCAACATATAAGTGCAATCATATACAACATAGATGGCACAATGGTTCAAGTTTATTAGGGGCAAGAAAGGTAAAGTGTGCCATCAAGATCGTGAGATCTTTAATCACTAGTTTTCTCATAACAAGTTTAATTCGGAAGGTAGATAAAACATGAATATACTTGGAATAGCAAATGCTAATAGGTAGGTATGGTGGACTCTTTGGAATAACTTGGTTTTATTTGGAGTTGGATGCATGAGTGGAACTCATACTTGGTTATGGAGGATAGCAAAAGACTGGGAGCGACCAACTAAGAGAGCAATAATGGCCATAATCATGCAAAGCGACAAAACATCATTAATTAAAGCATAAAGTGATATTACAAGTCGAAAACTAATGGATCATAAAGGATATGGTGACTTCGGATAGTCATAACATGGTGTGAGCATGCGCCAAGTCAACCCAAATAAAGCATCAAAGGAGAATACCACAATACTATGCTTTAATATGCTAAAACAACGCATGATTCTTGCAAGGCACATTAAGCAATCTAAATTTTTTTATAACATGTCATGCTACAGAAAAGATCGCTAAGCATAAATCCAAAATAATATCAAGCATGGCATGACAAAGCATGGGCCACAAAACAAGCTCTGTTTATCACTTAAGCATGAACATTCCTACTCTTTTCCAATCCAAGCCAAACTATTTGAAAACTAATGTATGAAAGAGGGGGTCCAACCAATTTATTCAAGCAAACTAAGAAAACCAAGCAAAAAAAACCTAAAACAAAAACAAAGACGCTCCAACTACAACACAACTGTGCATGAAACAATAAAAATGAAGTGTTTAGAAGAAAACTGTGATTTTTATTGATGAAGAAGGCGATTCCTTGGGCATCCCCAAGATTTGACGCTTGTACATCTTGGATATTTCTTTGGGTGACACGGGTGGCATCCCCAAGCTTGAGCATTAGTCCATTCTTCATCTCATTACATCATTCTTTCCCTACACCTGAAATTTTTCCTTCATACAAAACTTCACACAATCTTTACTAGCAACATTAGTGTACTCAAGATAATAAGTCTTTGGGTTCAGTTTCAACACCAATAAAACTTCCATTAAACACAAGCTACTGTAGAACTTCCCTCAAAAATCTCAATTCCCTAAAAAGAACCCAAAAAGGAATCAACAAGAAGCAAATGCAAATAATGGCAGAAATCTGTCAAAACAGACCAGCAGGTAAAAACCTTCTGTTGCTTCTGTTGCTCAAATCGAAAAGTGTTGAACTAAAGAAAGTTAGATAACTACCTGGGGCAGAAGCACAACTATTCACACATCAAAACAACGTACAAAGATTTTGGGACAACAACTTTTCCAAGTCTTACTTGTCTCTCATTAGAGGTTACTCTTGGCACAAAAAGCAAATAAAAAGGATAATGAGAGGTTATTATAGAGGTAATAACTTCCAAGACTCAACTAAAACTTTTGGGTTATCTCCCAATAAGTACTTTTATTTAACGTCTTTAAGTTAGACTTGATAGTTTGAGAAGATGCTCACATAAGACATATGAATTGAAGTAAAAGAGAGCATCAAGAAGCAAATTCAAAACACATTTAAGTCTAACCCACTTCCTACGCATAGGAGTATTTTAAAGAAACAAGTCATGAAAGCAGAAAGCAACAAGCATAGTAAAGCAAAACAAGTGCAACCTCAAGACTTTCAACATAAAGAGGGGAAACTTAATATTATTGAAATACATAAAACCATGTTTTCCTCTCTCATAATAACTTTCAGTAGCATCATGAATAAAATTAACAATATAACTATCACATGAAACATTCTTATCATGAGCCACATGCATAAAAGAATTAATACTCTCCACATAAACATAGTCATTCTTATTGATTGTAGTGGGAGAAAATTCAACAAAATAGCTATCGTTATTATTCTCATCACCATAATCATCAAATATAGGAGGCATGTTGTAATCATAATTAATTTTCTCCTCAATAGTAGGTGGATGGAAAATATCATATTCATCATTGTAATCATCATATATTGGAGGTTTAGTATCATCATAAGCAATAGAATAGCTATCTTCCAAAGCTGGGGAACTAAAAAGATCATTTTCATAAAAACTAGCTTCCCCAAGCTTAGACTTTTCCATAGCATTAGCAATAATGGTGTTCAAATAATTCATGCTAATAACATTTCTATTAGCATGCAAATAAAGTTCCATAGGTTTTTTAATTTTCTCTTCAAACACTTCATGTCCTAACTCAAGATAAATACTGTAAAGTTCTCTAATTTTTTTGTTGTTTTCCATTAATCCTAACTAGTGAAAACAAGAAACAAAAAGACAAAATTGCAGAATCTAAAGGAAATAACTTCGAGCACTCACACCAGAGGATGTGAGTACCTTTTACCTTACCTCCCCGGCAACGACGCCAGAAAATAGCTTGATGTCTACGCACGCTTCTATTCTTGTAGACAGTTGTCAGGCCTCCAAGTGCAGAGGTTTGGAGCACAGCAAAAAGTTTCCCTTAAGTGGATCACCCAAGGTTTATCGAACTCAGGGAGGAAGTGGTCAAAGGTATCCCTCTCAAGCAACCCTGCAATCAAGATACAAGAAGTATCTTGTGTCCCCAACACACCCAATACACTTGTCACGTGTATAGGTGCAGAACTTCGGCGAAGAGATAGTGAAATACAAGTGGTATGGATAATTATAACTGGTAACGGTGCCAGAAAATAGCTTTGATGGAGCGTGGTTGACGTGGGAAGACACTAAACGCAATCTGAAATAAAGATGGAAGCAAGCAAACATGTAACAGATCTAGTTGCAAACGGTGTTTCAATGCTTAGAAACAAGGCCTAGGGATCATACTTTTGCTAGTGAACACTCTTATATAAATATCTTCTCTTTATGATACTACTCTGAACTACTCTTCGGTTGGACACTGTAATCCATGGTAGGGCTATAACAGCACACCTCAAAGTCAGCTTTCCCCATCTAGAGAACCCCACACTGTCACCTTGAGCACTAGATTGTTCGAACAAACACCACAATTTCATAGAAACATCCAACTCCAAATATAACTCATAACAAGTATTTATAATATCTAGCCTAAGTGCCACCATGGTGTGCCTGCTGTCACTTTCACACACATGGGGAGAGCAGAGATCTATTAAAGCACTTGAGTAGCAAGGTAGATCTACTTGATTACAAAGCTCATGATCACAATATGATCATGCATAGAGAGAGAGAGATGAAAACATAGCTACCGGTAGAACCCTTAGCCTCGAGGAAGAACTACTCCCTCATCATCATGGGAATCAGCAACGGTGATGAAGATCGATGGAGGTTGTGGTGAAGATGGTGAAGAGGCGGTGGCGGTGTGGAGGACTCCTTCCCCGCCGCCGGTATCACAGGGGATCACCGCCCCTTAGCGACCTTCCTTCATGACTTCTTGGGAGGCCTTCTCCATGGAGATGGGATCCATGGGGGAGGAAAAAAAGTGGCTTTGGTGGCTGCAAATTCGTGGGTGGAGGTGTCTCCCACGAATTAGATTTCCTCCCTTTATATAGCTTCTTAGATTCCCGTCACCCCATCTTGGGCTGCAGTAAATCGGTCTTATCGGGCTCGTCCGGACTCAGAATCAGCTAAACTTTATATCCATAACGTTTTTCGTGAAATTTCCAACAACTTTGTAGTTTAAGAGTTTTCCGTTTGACGCCGTATTCAACCCGAAACGTGACCATCTTCAAAAAGAGTTCTGAGACAGATTTCAGGAAAATCCCAATTTGACTCCAACAAGGTTTCCACTTGTATTCTTGGTAATTCCTAGACATCAAAGTGTAAAACAAGAACATTGTGCACTTTTTCAACTATTATTAGGTTAGTCCAAATAAATCATAAACTTTATATAAAAAGGAGTATCAAAGCATAAAACCATCAAAAATTATAGATACGTTATGGACGTATGAACATCCCCAAGCTTAGTTCTTGCTCGTCCTTGAGTAGGTAAACGATAAAAACAATATAATTTTTGAGGTGACATGCAGCCAACACAATCTTGATCATCGTTATTGTAAAAGCATTGATAGCTGGGATCAAGGTACTCTAAACATGAATATGAAAGATAGAGTTCTAACAATAAGACAGGATCAACTTGATCTAGGGAACTCGCTTTGCGCACTTCGCAAGGCGTGATTCTATGGGAATGCCATTGGAGATGCCAAGTCACCCGGAGATGAAGTGCCAAGAGGAGAATCTTGACTTCCTGCTGTATGATAGGCAGAAGGAATTAGACAATGCTCGAGCCTACGCCAACCACAACCTTTCCATTGCCGCCAAGAAGGACCAGACTCTCGCCATGCTCGTCAAAGATCGTCAATCACTTCACCGTCAATGCGAGAAGAAGGATCGTTCCATCGCTCGTCTTTGCAATAAGGTGGCCGACCTCGAGAAGACCATCCAGGAGCAAGAAGTCCAGCTTGAAGCAAAGGAAGAGGAAGAAGGTGAAGACATCCAGGGAGATCTTCACTCTTACCTTAGTGATGACAACGACTACCTGGAGGATGATGTCATGGATTTATACACCGATGATGATGATTCTGACTACATCGATGATGAGTAGATGCACTTGATCACTACCATAGGAATGAGTTGTATCGGTCCCATTGTATCTTAGCTTCACAGAATGGTTCTTACAACCATCTGTTTTCCATTGTGTTGTGCTGTGTGTTTTTATTGTGTGCTTGAATGAGTGAATGAATGAGAAGGAGTTAGTTCGCAAAACCTGAGTCAAACTCAAAGTTTAAAGCTTTTGAAAACAAAACCATGAACCTTAGAACTTTGCCTCTTATCTCATTATCTATCTCAGTCTTTAGATGACTCATGGAAACCAAGGAGGAAGCAACTCATTGCAGGACCCAATGTTGCAAATTCTGCAGATGCTAGTTTCCGACCGTGAATCTAGTAGAGCCGAGCGTCAAGCCAACCTAGCCACCCTGCAACAGATAGCTCAGATGGTCCACAATAATCAAGGCCATGGAAATCAGGATCATCATGGATCCAAGCTTAAGAACTTTCAAAATACCAATCCCCCTATCTTCAACAAAACTGAGGATCCCTTAGATGCTGATGACTGGTTGCAAACAATGGAGAATAATCTGGAAGTCGTAGGAGTTGATGCCAACGACAAGGTACTGTTTGCCACCCACTATCTGGCAGGAGATGCAAGAGCCTGGTGGAATAGCACCCGTACTATGAACCACGATCAGGTGATGACTTGGGAAGCTTTCAAGATCAAGTTCAGCCGCACCCATGTGCCACAAGGTTTGGTCACCAGAATGAGAGATAAGTTCAGAGAGCTGAAGCAAGGAACAATGACGGTAGTTGAAGACCGTGACAATTTTTTGTCCCTCGCTAGATATGCCCCTGATGAGATCAACACTGAAGCCAAGAAGAAGGAAATGTTCCTGAATGGATTGCATGATGAAATGCAGACTGTGTTAGTCAACATCCATTTCGAAGACCTAGAAGAGCTAGTAGACTCTGCCATCCAGATAGAAGGGAAGATAAACCAAGCCAATGACAACCGCAAGCGCAAAATGATGCACTAGACTGGGTCCCACAATACCTAGAAGTATCGCCCCAACCCGTCTACAGGATATGCCCCAAAAAACAATAGACCCCCAATGTCTCGTCCAAACTACCCCAATCGCAGCGGAGGAAACTTGAAGACTGGAGGAAACCACAACAACATCCCCGGCAACTCCAACCACTTCAACCGTGCACCGCCCAAGTCCAACAACAACAACAATACTGCCCCAAGGACTGGAAGCAATGCTATGCCTGTTGCAGCCAAAGACAAGTCCTAGATTACTTGCTTTGAATCTGGAGTCAAGGGTCAATACTCCAATGAGTGTCCCAAGAAGCTTGCAGCAGCCACCAATGTGAATGCACCCGCTCAGTAGTAGCGCCGTGTTCAACCTGGAAGAAGATTTGCCCCAGGGAATTCGCTCAACCGCAACGGCTGTATGTTCCACATAAATGTTCAAGAAGCCCAGGAAGCGCCCGATGTCGTGCTGGGTATGTTTTCTGTTAAGTCAGTACTTGCAAGAGTGTTGTTTGATTCTAGAGCATCGCACTCGTTTGTTACAGAAGAATTTTCATACACTAGTAAGATTCAACCAACAAAATTGAAGCATGTTATGATAGTCCAAATACCTGGTTCAACCACCAAAGCTAGAAAAATTTGCAAGGTTGTACCTATCAGAATCCATGGGATAGATTTTTATGCCAATCTAATAGTACTTGGAACCAAAGGTTTGGAAGTAGTATTAGGAATGGATTGGATGTCGAAACATAAAGGATTGATTGACTGTGCCAAGAAAGCCATAACCATGACCAGTAGCTCTGGAGTGTCAGTAGAGCATGTATCTAAAACCTTGCCCCGTAAGTTCAAATGCAACAAGAGTCTAGCCCAATCAACGATTGACCAAGTCAGAGTAGTCTGTGAATACCCTGACGTATTCCCAGATGAATTGCCCGGTATGCCCCCAAATCAGGATATCGAGTTCATTATTGAACTAATTCCTGGAACTAGACCCATAGCCCAGAGACCTTATAGTATGAACCCATCTAAATTAGTGGAGCTGAAGAAGAAACATGATGCTATGTTGGAGAAAGGTATGATTCAACCAACGCATCGCCATGGAGATCGCCCATTCTGTTTGTTGATAAGAAGGATGGAGGTAACAGTTTATGCACGGATTACCGGAAGCTGAATGATGTCACCATCAAGAACAAGTACCCACTGCCGAAGATCGAGGATCTGTTTTACCAGTTGACTGGTGCCAGAGTGTTTTCTAAGATTGATCTTAGAACTGGTTATCATCAACTCAAGATTCATGCAATGGATATTCCAAAGACCGCCTTTACCACCAGATATGGATTGTATGAGTATACGGTCATGTCTTTTGGATTAACCAATGCCCCCGCTTATTTCATGAATCTCATGAATAAGATTTTTATGAACTTTTCGGATAAGTTTGTTATTGTTTTTATTGACGATACTCTAATCTATTCCAAGTCAGAACAAGACCATGAGCAACACCTGAGGACCATCCTCGAAACCCTTAGAGAGCATCAGTTGTATGCCAAGTTTAGCAAATGTGAGTTTTGGCTGAAAGAAGTAGGATTCCTCAGACATATTGTGTCGGCGGGAGGAGTCGTTGTCGATCCCGCCAAGATCAAAGATGTTGAAGACTAGAAAGCCCCAACCACTCAAACCCAAGTCCGGGCATTTCTTAGATTAGCGGGATATTACTGCAAGTTTGTTGAAGGATTTTCGAGCATCGCAAGACCGATGACCCAATTGTTGAAGAAAGATAAGAAGTTTGAATGGACAGACAAATGTGAATCAATTTTTCAAGAGCTTAAGAAGAGATTGATTTCAGCCCCAATCTTGATTATCCAGATATCAAGAAGCCTTTTGATGTGTATTGTGATGCATCCAAGATTGCTCTCAGATGTGTGTTGATGCAAGAAGGGAAATTCATAGTGTATCTGTCCCGACAGCTGAAGTAGCATAAGCAAAACTACCCCACCCATGATCTTGAACTAGTAGCTGTAGTTTTAGCTTTGAAGACATGGCGTCATTACCTTATGGGTAACCGCTATGAGATTTATTCAGATCACAAGAGCCTAAAATATATTTTCACCCAGAAGGAGCTGAATATGAGGCAAAGGAGATGGATAGAGTTAATCAAGGATTATGACCTTGACATTCACTATCACCCCGGTAAAGCCAATGTGGTAGCGGATGCTCTTAGCAGATTGCCGTGTAGATTAAACACAATGATCAAAGAAGCCCAGCCAAGTTTGCATGAGGAGTTGGAGCAGTTTAAAACTGAGCTAGTTAGCAAAGGATTTTTAGCTACCATTGAACTTCAGCCCACTTTGATTAGCCAAATCAAGGAAGCACAGAAGGGAAATGCATGTATCGATGGAATCAAATGTCGTATTGGTACAGGAAAGGTACCTGGATTCACCAAAGATGAAGAAGGAGTTTTGTGGTACAAAGGACATATCTGTGTGCTAGCAGATTCGGAGCTGACACAAGTTATCATGCAAGAAGCTCATGATACTCTTTATTCTATCCACCCCTAAGGAACGAAGATGTATCAGGATGTGAAGGAGCAATTTTGGTGGCTCAAGATGAAGAGAGAAATCGGAAGCTACATAGCCAAGTGTGATATCTGTCAAAGAGTCAAAGCGGAAAATCAGAGACCCGCAGGACTGTTACAACCATTGCAGATTCTGGAATGGAAATGGGATTCCGTCGGAATGGACTTTATCACCGGTTTGCCTACTTCTAGTAGGGGAAATGACTCTATCTGGGTCATAGTTGATAGACTGTCCAAGGTAGCCCATTTTATACCTGTCAAGATAACCTACCAGAGTTCGAAGCTAGCAGAGTTGTACATTGCTATAGTAGTCAGTTTGCATGGAACACCTAAGACCATAGTGTCGGATCGAGGAACCCAATTTCCCTCATGATTTTGGCAGAAAGTCCAAGAAGGATTAGGAACCAAGTTTAATTTCAGCATAGCTTATCACCCGCAGACCGATGGATAGACTAAAAGAGTCAACCAAATCTTAGAAGACATGTTGAGAGCTTGTGTGTTAAAGTATGGATCAAAATGGGAAGATTGTTTGCCTTTCACAGAATTCTCATACAACAACAGTTATCAAGCCAGTTTGCAAATGGCCCTATTTGAGTTCATATATGGAAGGAAGTGTCGTACCCCTTTGAATTGGTCGCAAGTAGGAGAGAGTCAGATTTTCAGACCCGACATCCTACGAGAATCCAAAGAGAAGGTTCACAAAGTCCATGATATCTCAAGACCGCCCAACCTAGACATAAGAGTTATGCTGACAAGAAACGTAGAGACCTGACTTTCAATGTCGGAGATTTTGTATATCTCAAAGTGTCGCCCTTGAAAGGAATGTAGCGTTTTCAACTGAAAGGGAAGTTAGTCCCCAGATATATTGGACCCTTCAAGATTTTGAATCACTGAGGAGAAGTATCTTATCAACTGGAACTACTAGAAGAGATGTCAGCCATCCATAATGTGTTCCATATCTCGTTACTTTGCAAATGCCTAGAAGTTCTAGAGAAGACCGAAGTTTTCAAGAACATCGATCACCGAGCCATTGATATCAACAAGGATCTGACGTATCGTGAAGTTCCCGTTCATATCTTGGAAGAAGCTTTCAGGACCACCATGACCGGGAGTATCAAATTTCTCAAGATCCAATGGGGCAACCATACCGAAGAAGAAGCTACTTGGGAGCGAGAAGATTACATTAGGACTAAGTTTCCAGATCTCTTTAGTTCCTAGTTTTTCTTAAATCTCGGGATGAGATTTTGTTTAAGGAGGGAAGGTTTGTAACACCCCAAATCTTCTGATCAAGATTATCAAGTTCTAATCACCAAATTTAGGGTTAACAAAAACTTTTATTAATAAAATGAATATTAATGCATGTGCGTTTGCATTAGTGTAGAATTGAGTGTATATGCCATGCTTGATTGTTCTAAATATTGTGAAACGGTCTAAAGGTGAGTGCCACATCATCTAGAACAATTACAAACAAAATCCAAAGAGAAAGAAATCAAATATGAATAAATAAATCAAATGGTCATTTTGACCAAAATCAACCACTAGGCCACTTTAGGTGTTCCTAGAAGAAGATCTCTAACAGAAACATTTCTATTTATTTTCACCCCTTGCTATACTAAGTAAAAATGAATCAAGGCCCACTTTACAAACTTACAAAAAATATAGCAAATCAATTTAATAAGCAATGGAAAATCGAATCCAATTCATATGTTAAGATCCCACTTTTTCAAAAACCTACCAAATCAATTCCCCTTGACCTCTCCAAGCAAACATAGTTATTCAAGCTTAAGATCAAACCACTCAAAAAATTTAAATAAAAAATTCCAAATTATCTTTCATGCGGCCATTTCATCAAACACCTGGTTAGCACAGATTAAGCTTCTGCCTAACTTCACTGTTTAAACAGTAATTAAATGACCAATTGATCTCCCCTTAACTCTCCTGTCCCCTATGAATCCAACCAGCACCCAGACCAACCCCCCCTTCGCCATGGAGCACAGTGGAGCCCCACCCATTTGTGGTTGTTGCCATCCGACCACGGCCACCTCGCAGCAGACAGCCCCGCGCCCTTCCATGATGTCCAGGAGCATCCCCGCAGCCTACCGCCACCACTTGTCCAGCCCACGATCGCAACCCGGTCCTGGACCACCCTAGTCGCGCCGCGCACCGCCTCTCTGCGCCATTTCCAGAGCGCGCCAGAGCACCATGCTCGTGCATTGCCCTCACCGCTAGCTCGTGCATTGCCCTCACCGCGCACGCGCAGCCTCGCCATGATCACGCCAACCCAGCAGAGACCCCAGTTTGCCGCCGCGTGACCCGTAGCTCCCGTGCGTCGTCGAGAACGCCACCTATACCGCGCGGAGTGCCTCACGCGCTAGACCAAACTAGACCGCCCCGTGTCGCGCCCTTACTACCATGAGAACCGCCAGGGAGCACCGCACCGTCCTACACCCTCGCACATGCCTTTAGCTCGTTGTACCATCCTCGGCGGAGACGCCAGCCCATCCCGCTCGGTCGCCTCATCAGTGTATAAATAGAGGGCCTCTCCACCCCATTTCTAGACACCACCACACTCCCCACTCCTCACGGACCTTCCCCACCTCTTCCCAGAGCAAGGCGAGCACCACCGCGCCGGAATTTCATCGAAGTCCGCCGCTGCTGGAGGAGAAGGGCGCCAGCGATTCTGACCACCCCAAGCCCTGCTGTTACCGTGCCTCGCCTTGCCGTCGTCTACCACATCGTGTGCCCCTGTCGCCGACCCTAGCTAGAGCCCAGGTGAGCCCTGCGAGAGCCCCACCGCCGTGCTAGGTCACATTTCTTGTCGAAGTTGTTCGACATCGATGATGACGCTCGGCCGTTCGATTAGAATAGGATCGCATAGTCCAGATGCTTAGATACCGTTTCGATTAAACTGAGACGCTAACTGGTGGCCCCCATCTGTTAGCAGCCTACTGTGCTGTGTAGTGCAGCTGGGTCGGCCCATTTAGCTTTCCCGCTCAGGCTTGGAAATTCAAATATGGATTTTCCAATTTAGTTAAAACTAGATTCTGTCCATAGATTCAAAAATCAAGTCAGAGAGTTTCACTGAAGCAAATTGAATGATTCAAATTTTGCTAGAAAGGTAATTAAAATATCTATCAAAGCCCATTGGATTTAAATCATTTGAAGTTAGAGATAATCTATAGTAAAAATAATAAGACAGAGACTTTTGCAACTTCAAACATTTTCCAAAAATCAACGATAATAACTTTTGAGTTGATTCCAACTCTCAAAAATCACATTTGATAATATCTATCTGAATATGTAAAAATATTTAGGTTTGCATGCAGTGACATTGGACTAGTACGAAAAGAATACTATTAGGGCATTTGTAGTCATTTTAAATCTATTAAATAATAAACTTACACTTTATAAAATGTGACCAACCCTTTAAATCACATTCCCATGTATTAGAATATGCGGTGATGACATGTGTCAACATGATCCCATATTTTAATTGGAGAATATTAAATCTTAATAAATTTCAATGAGTAGAAATTACTTTTCTCAAATAAGATAAATAAAACTAGTTCTTTATTTCATGTGATGATACTAGATCATTAAGTGTGAGCCTTAGTGTGCTAAATAGACTAGTTAAGTTTTGTTTGGTGATTATGTACCCCGTATTCATTTATAGACGATAATACCGAGCAAGGATATGAGGAGGAGGAGTTCTACCCCAAAGAAGACGAACAAAACTTCAATCACTGCACCAATCAAGGCAAGCTAGAACTAAGCAAGTTAACACTTGCCCCCTCGGTAACTTAAGCAAATGCATTAGGCATGCTTTGGTTATATACCTTTGATTTATACCCATCCCAAATTTTACTTGCAAGCTTTACTCTTTTTACTTTACCAAAGTTCTTTACTTTTAGTTAATGCTTTGTGAGGATTTTTGGAAAGTAGTATAGATAGCATAAAGAGTATAAAACTAGGCCTATAATAGATGTCATTCTATGGCATGAGATTGAAGATTAGCACCCTCATTAGTGAACACTCTTAACTTAGTGGCTAGTGCTAAGCATAAAACTTGATCACTTTAGATGGGAATACTTGGTGAAAATGCTTATGAAAACCTTGGAATGATGAGTCATTCTATTGACATGTTTTGACATGTGTTGAGAAACACAAATGGTTTGATGATTAAAATGTTGAGGCATGAGCCTTAGCCCTTTATAAAAACTAATGGTTGGGTTTGGATGCGATACCATTCCAATTCTACCGTACAACCACAATACCTGAATTGGGTAAGGCTTAGCCAGAAGTTTATATGCATTAGTATGGGTTCCCTCGTGGAAGAGGTTTGAGCTGAGGCTACCTCTTGATGATGTCCACCTATGTAGTGCCCAGGATGGCAGATGGCGGTGGCTGGGAGGCCAAGCTCATATGGGAGGTGCTTATACTAGAGTGTGTAAAGGAAAGGTTATGATTGATTATCCGCATACTAAGTATGATGATTCAGGGTTATCCCTGACGGATGTATCGAAGTTTGTGGTGAAAGTGTACCACCTCTATAGAGTGTCAAACTATTCGAATAGCCACGTCCACGGTCATGGACAGTTGGAGTGGCCATACTGTTCCGTCGTCAGATGTTTTCAAAATGACTTGTGAAGTGAACTATGATTTTGACTTGACCATAACAGGGTTGTGACTATGAAAACTAGGTTCCCAACTTAAAGTGATTTGGAACATTTACTTAGTTTTCTTTACTTCTAAACTCAATTTAGATAAATCTGGCTTTTTGCAATGAATTTAGAGCTTAGGATTCCTACTAGAACTACCTTACTTGTTAGTGATAGTTTGCGAGGACTTAAAGAGTACTCATGGCTTTGTCCCTGGCTATTCCGGTGGCCAAACTATGAGGAGGACTATCAGGAAGATGGACAGTAGGACAGCTACGACAACTAGGATCATCTCCCATCGTCAGCATTGCTTGTGACCCTAAAGATGGAGCCCACTACTACGCTTATTATTCCGCTGCTTGTTTGTATTAAGACTGGATCATGAGTTCCTTTATTTGTGTAAGACCTTATTATGGTTTGTAATGGATGATGTACTGTGATATCCAATCTGTTATGTCTCGCAAAAATGGTAATCCTGGGATTGCGATGTACGGCATAACAGGCATCTGGGATTAAAAATCCGGGTGTTGACACCAACTCGGAGCTTTTCCAGTCAACCCTAAACAGCCGCAGAAGGCCAAGATATCCTCACGACGAAGGATCCCATACAGGCTCTACGGAGAAAAGGCAGAGTGATGCACGTAGCAAGGCCGATGCCATACCCATATCTTCTGATAAGGGAGAGAAGGCTCACCCTCGCTGATAGCCACCACCCCCACCATCCCGACGTCGCGAGGAACAACAGCTGCTCCACCACACAAGCATGCTACCCCCAGGCGTCCCAGGTCGGTATTGTGATATGTGACCAGGGTGAGCAACCTCAGCATGCTAGAGAGCGCATCAGCAATGAAGGACATATGAGCTGATCCCATAAGGAAGCACCACGTCCGACAAGCAATCGTGACAGGTGTGAGGACTCGCATGGAGGGAGTGATACGTCATAGACGTATCTATAATTTTTGATGCTTGATGCTTGTTTTATATCATTTGTCCTATGCTTTGTCTACACTTTGAGGTATTTTTATACACTTTTTGGAACTAACCTATTGACAAGATGCCACAGTGCCAGTTGCCTGCTTTCTGCTGTTTTTGGTTTCAGAAAAGCTAAAAAATGAATTGGACGGGACAAAAGACAATATGCCTATTTTTTCCGGAGCAACATGTAAACACGAAGCAGAGATGGACTAGGGCACCAGGGTGGGCACACCCTATGGTGGCGCGGGCCAGTCCTGGTGGCGGTACCAGGGGTGTGGGCTCCCTGGCTGCCTCCTCGCCTCACCTCTTTGCCTATAAGAAGCCTCCCGATTAGAAAACCCTAAATAATATAGGAGAAAGCCACGAAAACCTCCACAACACCGCCGCCACCGAAGGGGAGATTCAAGGGACATAAAGTCTATGTTCTAGCAACCTGCCGGGACGGGGAAGTGCCCCCGGAGCCATCTCCATCGACTCCACCGCCATATCCATAGTCGTTGCTGACTCCCATGATGAGGAGGGAGTAGTTCTATCTCGAGGCTAAGGGCTCTACCGATAGCTATGTGTTCATCTCTCTCTATGCGTGATCTTATTGAGATCATGAGCTTTGTAATCTAGATCTATTCTGCTTCTCAAGTGATTTAATGAATCTCTGCGTATCCGCACGTGTGTGAAGTTGACAGTGTGCACACCGTGTGGCACTTTGGCTAAGGTTACATAAATACTTGTCATGAGTATAATTTGAGTTGGATGTCTCTATGAGATTGTGGTGTTTGTTGGAACCATCTAGCGCTCAAGGTGATAGTGAGGGGTTATCTAGATGGGAAAAGCGAACTTTGAGGTGTGCTATTATAGCCCTACCATGGATTACAGTTATCCAACCGGAGAGTAGTTCAGAGTAGTATCATATAGAGATGATATTTATATGAGAGTATTCACTAGTGAAAGTATGATCCCTAGGCCTTGTTTCTAAGCATTGAAACACCATTTGCAACTAGATCTGTTACATGTTTGCTTGCTTCCATCTTTATTTCAGATTGCCTTTAGTCTCTTCCTACCCGTCAAGCTCTTTTTTGGCACCGTTACCACTTATAATTATCTATACTACTTGTATTTCACTGTCTCTTCGCCGAACTAGTGCACCTATACACATGAAAAGTGTATTGGGTGTGTTGGGGACACAAGAGACTTCTTGTATCTTGATTGCAGGGTTACTTGAGAGGGATACCTTTGACCACTTCCTCCCTGAGTTCGATAAACCTTGGGTGATCCACTTAAGGGAAACTTGCTGCTGTTCTACAAACCTCTGCACTTGGAGGCCCAACACTCTCTACAAGAATAGAAGCGTGCATAGACATCAAGCTATTTTCTAGCGCCGTGTCCGGGGAGGTAAGGTAAAAGGTACTCACATCCTCTGGCTACTAAGCTATCTTGTAGCACTGTTGCTGGTGTGTGAGTGCTCCAAGTTATTTCCTTTAGATTCCGAAATTATATCTTTTTGTTTCTTGTTTTTATTTTCACTAGTTAGGCTTAATGGATAACAACAAAAAAATTACAGAGCTTTTTAGTATTTTTCCTAAGGTAGAACATGAATGGTCTGAAAAGAAAATTTAAAAACCCATGGAACTTTCTTTGCATGCTAATAGCAATGTTATTAGTATGAATCTTTTGAACACCTTTGTTACTAATTCTATATAAACGTCTAAGCTTGGGGAAGTTAGTTTTTATGAAAATGATCTTTTTATTTCCCCAGCTTTAAAGAAGAAAATTTGCTCTGCTAATACTTTATCTCCCATATGTGGTAATTCTAATGATACTTGTGATATTTTAAATCCACATACTGAAAGCACCCCTTTTAAAATACCTATAAAAATTGTTGAACGTGTTATGAATAACTATTATTTTGGAGATGGAACAGTCCATCCTAGTGATGATTTACTCTTTATACATGAATTATGCGAGTTGTTCAAGTGTGCAGGTATTTCAATGAACCAAGTTAAGAGGAAGCTATTCCCTTTTTCACTTAAGGGCAAAGCAATGGAGTGGTATGAGCTACTAGATGATCCTCATCATTTGGAGTGGAAGGAATTGAATCTCTCTTTCACTCTAAATTTTATCCTCCTCATGAAATTCATAAAGATATGAATTACATTTATAATTTTCATCCACATGATGGAGAAAGTATTACCCAAGCATGGGGGAGATTGAAGTCACTAATGCTCAAATTTACCATTCATGAGCTCCCTAGTAATATTGTTATTAATAATTTCTATGTAAGGCTTTCAGGACATTACAAGGACTATCTAGACTTGTTTAGAGGGATCCTTCACAAGTTAGGAGGTCAAAGCGAAGTGGGATCTTCTTGAAATAATTCAAAGCAATATCGAAGATTAGGATAGTGACAAAGGTAAAAAACCAGGTATAAACTATGAGTATGATTGCATTAAGTATTTCGCTTAAACTACTAATTTTCAAGAGCTTAGTGCTAAATATGGTTTTGATCCTCAAATTCTTATTGATTATTTTAGAGTCTTTGTTCTCATATTAATGATCCAAAAGAAAAATGGGACATGTATCATGAGCCTTTTAAAGACACTTGCATGGAAAATGAAATTGTTATTAATGATAGCAATAAACATGCTCAAACCTATGAAAGTACTATTTCTTATAAGCATGTTAATTTTTGTGGAATACATAGACCTTGTGAGAAGAATCAAATTGAATAAGAATATTGTATCACACACAGGAATGAAAAAACTAGAACGTGGTATAGGGATCTAAATGATCTTTGTAAAAAAGTTTGTGCCCTCTATCCTTTTATTTGTGAACTTTGCTTTGAAGTGGGTCATTTCAATTTTCAATGCTTAGGCCATAATAATAGCCCTTCTAATCCAATGAGTACTGCAAGTGTGAATTGTGATGACATGATCACTCCTAATCAGCATGGTGAACTTACATTATTTTTGGGGTGTGAAGAGTTATCAAGAAAAACCTCTTTGGAACATATGGGTGCCTTTGATATGAATAGTGTCCTGCATGGTTGTCATCTTTATTGTGTTGATAATTGCCACACAAATACTTACATACAAAATATTATAAAAGATGAGGTTTTTACCAAAATATGACAGGACTAATATGTGTTTTGATCTTATTAATAAAAAGGAGGAATCCTCCAAAGTTTCTTCTATTGTCTCTAACAATAAACCAGGGTATATGGTGAAGCTTCTTTTCAAGCCTCTCCCTCCTAAAGAGAAGAAGAAAAAGAAGAAAAATAGGAGTAAAAGGATAGAAGAAGCGGTATTTTCCAGAAGGAGTTTCGCTCCGCCGCCACCACCAGATTCCACAAAACACCACCAGAAACTCTGTTCTGGCACCCTGTCGGATGGGGAATTGGAGGAGATCATCGCCATCATCATCACCATCGCTTCTCCATCGACCATCCATGTTTCCCCCATCTATGAGTGAGTAATTCCCCGTTGTAGGCTATGGGGATGGTAGGGATTGGATGAGATCGTTCATGTAATGGCATCAGATTATTAGGGCATGGTGCCTAGTATCTTATATTCGTGCTTTATGACTTTGTTGCGACTTGTTATGATTTCAGATCTGAACATATTATTGATTCATTATGATAGTATTGTTTATGGTCTTACTTGCAAGTTGTATACACACATTGTTATCCGGAACCAATGGCCCCGAAGTGACAGAAATTGGGATAACCAGAGGGAATGGTGTTGATGTGAGGATCACATGTGTTCACGGAGTGTTAATGCTTTGCTCTGGTGCTCTATTAAAAGGAGCACCTTAATTGCCAGTAGTTCCCTTGAGGCCCCGCTGCAAACGGGCTGGCAGGACAAAAGATGTTGTGCAAGTTCTCATTGCGAGCACGTATGACTATATATGGAACACATGCCTAGGATTATCTAGTACTTGGATGCTTTATCTTATTTATCTGCAATTGCCCTTTCTTCTGATTGCTATGTGAATTGTCTTGTCCATGCAACACCCATCCATCCATCCCTATGCCTACCGCACTCGAATCCTACTGTTTACTGTTATTGTTACTACTGTCTTTACTTTACTACTGTTGTTACTTTACTATTCCTACTACAAAACTGTTGCTACTGATAAACTGTTGTGAGCAAGATTGTTTCCAGGTGCAACTGAATTGACAACTCAGTTGTTAAGGCTTATAAATATTCTTTGTCTCCCCTTGTGTCGAATCAATAAATTGGGTTTCACTTCCCTCGAAATACTGTGATACACCCCCTATACTTGTGGGTCATCAAGACTATTTTCGGGCGCCGTTGCCAGGGAGCATAGCTTTATTTATCAAGTTCACTTGGATTCTCTATTGTTCGCCGCCATCCATCCATCATGGGTAAGTCTCGTGATGGCAAGGTTCCTATTTTACCATCCACTACAAGAAGAAGTACGGTTCTGAACACCTCTGTTGCTCTTGATTCACCATCTGTTATGAGTAAGCTCGTTACACAACCACATACACATGCTACACACACTGCTACTACCGCTGAATCTGAAACTTCTGATACTTATGATGTTGCTTCTACTGTGCTTGATAAGAGTGGTTCATTAGGTCCTTCCCTAGATGCTACGATTGCTAGAACTATAGCTGGAAATACTGAAACTCCTAATGAAGACACTACTACACCTGTTAGTTCACCTGAGTCTAGTGAAAGTTATGATATTGAAGATGGTTATGTTGAGATGATCGATGAATTTATTAAAGAATGTAAAAACACCCATGATAGGAGTGCTCCTAAGAGTCCCCTTGAGAGGCGTACTATTAGACCCAAATTGTCTCCTATTGCTAAGTTTGCTGCTTCTCCCATAAACATTAAAGATAAAGATTATGATTTCTCTATTGATCTATCTTACATAGCTATTGTTGAGAAAGAACCTTTTTGTGGGACTAAGAATGAAAGTGCGGTAGCACATATGAATGAACTTTCTACCATGTGTGGCTTGTTTTCTGATGATATTAAGATGCGTACTTACTTTGTTACCAAGATTTTCCCAGCTAAAACTTGGTTTAGTAATTTACCTCCTGGATCTATTGATAGCCCTGATTGCTTGATTAGTACTTTCCTGCAGAAATATTTTCCACCAAGTGCTAGACATGCTATTTTGCAGGAACTTTTTGATTTTAAACAGGGAGAAAAAGAGATATTGCCTGAATCATGGGCAAGGTTTTGTGCTTTGATTCATGCACAGGCTGGAAGTCCATTACCTAGGAATGAGCTTCTTGATATATTTTATAATGGACTAACTGAAGAATCTAGGACATACCTAGATAGTTGTGCTGATTGTGTTTTCAGGAATAGGACTCCCAAGGAAGCTGAGGAATTAATGGATAAAATAAGCAAGAACTATGAGGATTGGGATCCTCCTGAACTAGCTATACCTAAAGTAATTATACCTGAATCTACTATACCGGTGCCTATTCCAACATCAAAGAAGAGGGGGATTATTGAATTAAATGATGAAGTGATGAAGGAAGCTAAGACATGTCTTAAGGAGAAGGGAATTAAAGCTATAGATGTCAAGAATTTACCTCCTATAGAAGAATTATGTAAGCCAATTCCCCACTCATCCACTATTGAGGTACACTCTCTCCAACACTTTGATGAAGGTGATATCCCTTATTCTAAACCTCCTGATCAATGCTTAGAAGAATTCGATATCTTTATTGTTAAGTAGGATAATTTTAATAAAAGGGTGCAAAATCATCTAATGGAAAACACTAGAGATATTGTTGAGTTGAAAGATATTGTGGAAAGAACCTCTAATGATGTTAAAATGATTGTTAAACACTTTAAAATGGTTCAAACTCAAATAGATCAACTCATTAAAGTGAAAAAAGACTTGCTAGTTAATGCTGCTAAAGAAAAACATGCTGATGAAGTTAGAACTAGAAGTGGTGCTGCTACCCAAGATCCTCTATATCGTGAGGGGCATCCCAAAAGAATTGAGCAAGATTCTCAACAAGCTGAAAATAGTGGCTCTACTCATACGAAAGGGAAAAAGAAACATAAAACTGTTGTAGAACCCTCTAAACCTACTATAGATCCTAATAGTATATCTGTCTCTGATACTGAAACTGAAAGTGGTAATGAAGAAAATGAAGTTCCTAATGGAGAAAAAATTGAAGAAGAACCTAAAAACCACACTAAGAATACTAAATACACTAAAGAAGATTTTATTGCTAAGAAACATGGTAGTGAAAGAGAGCCTTGGTCCAAAAACCTATGCCTTTCCCTGATAAGAAACACAAGTCAAAGGAAGATGAACACTATAATAAGTTTTCTGAGTGGATGAAACCTTTATTTTTGCAAATCCCTTTGACCGATGCTATTAAATTGCCTCCTTACTCAAAGTATATGAAGGATATTGTGTCGAATAAAAGGAAGATCCCTAATGAAGAAATTTCTACTTTGCTTGCTAATTAGTCCTTTAATGGTAAGGTTCCAAAGAAACTTGGAGACCTAGAGATTCCAACTATCCCTTGCTCTATTAAGAATAGTTTTGTTAGAACTGCTTTGTGTGATTTGGGAGCTGGAGTTAGTGTTATGCCTTTCTCTCTCTACAAGAGACTTCAACTTGAAAAATTAATACCAACTGATATATCTTTGCAAATGGTTGATAAATCTACCACTATTCCTGTTGGTATATGTGAGGATGTACCTGTTCAAGTGGCTCATAATTGCTTGATATTAACTGATTTTGTTTTGCTTGAAATGCCTAAAGATGATAATATGTCTATTATTCTTGGGAGACCTTTTCTTAATACTGCAGGAGCTGTTATTAATTGTAATCAAGGAAAGGTGACCTTTAATGTTAATGACAAGGAACATACCATCTATTTCCCCACGAAGATTGAAAGGACTTATGGTTTGAATTCAATTGAACATGTTGAGGGCATTCAAGTTGGAGAAATATATTGTCCCATATTAAGAGAAAATTTTGAAACTATTATGATTGGGACCATTGCTATCAAAGTTGAGGTAACATAATCATTAGTGGAATACAAAGTTTTGTTTCATATAAAATTGTTTTGGTAACAAGACCTGATCAACCTTGTTAACAAAAGGATTTCATTGAACAAAACAATGTTTTCACTATGATTATCTGCGCTTACTTCTACTCTATCCATTTTAGTTTTTTCTTTTGTTTAGTTTACTTTTCTTGTCCTAGTTGCTTGCATTTTAGAGTTTATTAGAACTTCTGTAGCTTTTGTTTTGTTTTGCATTGCATCATTTCCAAAAAATCTCTTTCTGTCAGAAAATCATTCATCTATATCTGAAAATTTCCCAAAAATAAAGTGTCTCGAAAAATTCCAGAAAATTCATATTAAAATTTTACGTGAAAAAATGGGCAAAAGAGTGCCTGGAAGGTACCAGGGGGACCCACCAGGCAGGCACACGACCTGCTGGCGTGGCCTGCCCTGGGTGGCGCCATGCCATGGTGTGGGCCACCCCTGGCCCTCCACTAACTCTCTCACCTACCACTTTCTTCTCTCTCCCGAGTAAGCTTCAGTTCATTGCTCAAAATCGTGTTCTTGCTGTGCTTGCTCTCGATTTCTTCGATCTCCTTGCTCAGCCCATCTTTGTTGCTGAAATTTGGAGCATTTGTTCTCCGGTATGTGACTCCTCCCCTTGTCCAAGTAGATTTGTGTTTAGTGGATTATATCTTGAGTATTTTGATGTTATAGGTGACATGTTATGAGAGATTGTAAGTTTGTTTGATGCTTAGAGATATAGTTTTGATGCATGTTTAGGCCTCTTACAAGTCCCTATGAGTAGTACCCTTCATTATATTCACTTTGCAATAACTTGTTTAATAGGTGCTTAAATTTCAGAATATCAAGCATGAACAACCATACCTTTGGAGAGATATTTGAGAGGGATGCACCTAGGAGGTCGAGGCCCTCAAGATCAGCCTCTCAGTTTAGGCCATCAGATAACGAAGATCTCATTGCAACTCATATTGGTAATGGAAGGGATGATGGGGATGCTCACCCATCTACTTTTCCTTGTTTTACTTTCTTACAAGCTGCAGGGATTCTTGATGATTTCTTGTTACTGATTGAGAGAGTTGGTTTGACCTTATATATGCAAGATGAGAGTGAGCAATACGCTATGCTCACCAAAACTTTTGTTGAGAGCTTTGCATTTACTAACACGCCCTATCAATCAACTGTCTCTTTCAAAATTTATAATCTGCCCTTTACCATGCTGTTGGAAAGATTTTGCAGTGTTGTAGGTGTAAGCGTGACAGGGACCGTGAAGAAAATTCAAGGGCGACCCGCTGATTTGCTGGAGCTTTATCGTGGGGTGACCAATGATGATGACCGTGTGGCGCAGCGCGAAAAGATAAGAAACATCCAACTCCCTGCTCTTAGATACTTTGCATATTATCTTGCTACTAGCATGCTTGGTAGGGAGAACACAAGTAATATCTCCAACTATCATTTAGCCTTCCTTGTTGCTGCGCTCAACAATGATACTCGGTACAACCTTGGCTCGCTTATTGCTCGCCGCCTAGCTACTAGGGGGCCTATCTATGGGGGCATCATTGCCTCATGCATGGTCAATGCATTAGGGCTTTCAGTGGACCCCAATGATACTATATTGGCTTGACCTTGTTGCTATGAAAACTCATCACTTTGTCACTGTTGATTCTGATTTGGACAGTCTAGTATATAGGATGTTGTTTACTGACGGGGATGAGAGGGAGATCCCTTTGCCACAGTCTTCTTTGTTTAGTGTTCACAGGAGACCATGGTCGCGCTCTAAGGAGGAGGTGGACGAGCAGCTCCGCTTGCTGGGTTTCCACGAGCAGCACCAGGAGAATGTGCCCTCCTACGATTACTCTGCGCACTACGGAGGGATGTACTCGAGCTCGCACCAGGACGAGGGTACCTTCTCGTCATACCACGGGGACACTTCATCCTGGCCAGCTTTGGATTGACGCCCACTTAGGCCAGAAGCCTAAGCTTGGGGGAGGTACGCCGACATCGCACTCATCTCCATATCATTTTGCGTCAGTACTTTGTATATTCATGTTTCATTCTCTTTTTAGCTTTCGTTCTTTCTTTGCTTTGCTTTCTAAAACACAAAAAGAGCAAAAATATTTCTATTGTTTGTCTTTGGTTTGCTTCTTTTTCTCTTTACCTTGGTTTGCTTTTTCCTTTTTGTTTTGTTTAAACTATTCGAAAAAAAACAAAAAGATTTTTCTTTGCTTGTTCTTCCTTTTTGGTTCTTCTTTTAAAAATCGAGAACACCAAAAATATTTGTTCTTCTTCTTTGGCTTTGTGAGTTTGTTGCAGGGTTCAGCAGTCCTCAGTGGATATTGGTTTCATATTATTATTCAAGCCACACAAGTGAAGAGCAATAATGAGGATTAATGACAACTTGAGGTGTGGTAAGAGGCTGTAACGAACTCTATTTGTTTTCATTTTTGTACATATACTCATCATTCTGGGCATGGTTAGTCCGTTCGTGTAGGGTGTATGTTATCTTTGGATGCTTAGTAGTTCTTGCTTTCGTATGATTAGTTCCAGCTTGCTAATAGTTTGTAGCATGTCATATGAATGTTTGCTTGCATTACGCTATTCATAACTTGGTATGACACTGTGGTATCCTCCTCTGAATGTTTCATTTGAATTGACTTGGCACATGCTCATGCATGCATATGACTGAAATAATCAGTTAAGCCTCGATGAATTTTTTTGCCTTGAGGATCTTGAATCACTTTCGTGCCATGATTAGTCCTGTTTTGTTGCAATCATGATTATGATAGCTATTGCTCTCTCGTTTTTCGCTCCCTTACTATTGCTAACCTTCACTTTCACTGAGTATTTTACTCATGTTTCCAACTCCCTAAAACCAAATATTGCCAAAGTGTCCACCATACCTACCTATTAGCATCATTTGTTGTTCCGTGCATATTCAATATGCCTTGTTTTCTTCCGAATAAAATGTCTATTTGTTTTGGGAAAGTTAGTTAGTAAAGCTCTCACGAACTTGATGGCACACTTTATTTTCTTGCACTTAATAAACCTGAACCATTGTGTCCTTCTTTGTTGCGTATATGCTTGCTCTTTATAAGTTGAAGTTAGCAGAACCATGTATCATGGGGAACGCTTTCAACATTCCACGGGTACTTTGTACCCCATTGATATCATGATTCTTTTGCTTATGGATCCCGGCGGTGTGAAATAAAAGTGGAACTTGTAAGATCATGGAGTTTGTATATGTGTTAGGGAAACGCCTGGGCCGCTAGCCTAAGCCATGCCTAATCATGGTGGAAACTTGCAGCATAACCATAATGGGCATTCTATGAAGCATCCTCAATAAAAATCTATGCACATAGTAAATAAAAAGATCGCTGACATGCTCATTGTCTGCTCACCTTGTCATTTTGATTATGGGATAGCTCCTGTATCATGTGCAAGGGATACCCCGTTGGCGGTTCTCTATGATACGTATATACTTACAATGACAAGATCTTACTTGTGACTGAAGTTGAGTAGCATGAGGATCGGTCTTTGTAAGTAAGGGGCATGAGACTTTGATTTATAACTTGTTAAGCATATCCTCTTAGTTGTGTCACTTTAACCTTAACCATTTAAAGATGCTTATGATAGGGGCAATGAGATCTCAAAGCTAACGAGTACCATACTTTCAGCATTTAGAAGCCTTTAAAATTATTCAAAACCTTTTTCATTTCCTTGTTGAGTCTCCGCATATTCTATGAGCACCTTCTTGAGAGCACAGCTGTCATTCTTAGTGTAATGTGCTTGCCTCAAAACTTGATTATTTGTGTTATGACTTTGATGCTTGTATCTTTAACATCTTTACTTCTAGTCTTCACCTGAACTTCAGAGGTGCCTTGGATCAAAGGCAAGCGAGATACCACTCTATCATACCTTGTTATGAGCATTGTAATGTTGCTTATGCTTATATTTCTTGCTACTTATTATTTTTAAGTTGGAATATCTTAATTACTTGCATTGCCTATTAAGTGAACTTAGTTGCATACTCTTTATTATGAATTGTCTAAGTAGTTGATCACATGTTGAGAATATATACATCATATGAAGCAAATGTGTTCGTGAAAGTTCTTTTATCACACTCAGCTTTCAACTGAATTGCTTGAGGACAAGCAATAAGCTAAGCTTGGGGGAGTTGATACGTCCAAAACGTATCTACTTTCCTGAACACTTTTGCTAATGTTTCTCCTCTAAACTTGTGTGATTTGGATGCAACTAACGCGGACGGACGCTGTTTTCAGCAAAATTGCCCTGGTGTCTACTTTTTGTGTAGAAAATCAACTATCAGGAAAAATCCTGGAAAATATGCTAAAAATCATATTTCACCAGAAGACTCCCGGAGCCAGAATACGAGACGAAGGAGGGCTGGGCCCAGGCCACACCACCTGGCCGCGCGGGCTAGCCCAAGCCGCGCCAGGGGGTGGTCTGTCTGCCCCAAACACCCCCTCGGTCTCCCTCTTCGCCTATAAGAAGCCTTCTGACCTAAAAACTCCGGGGGTTCGACGTTTTTCCAGAAGGAGTTCCGCTCCGCCGCCACCACCAGATTCGACGAAACACCACCAGAAACTCCGTCCTGGCACCCTGCCGCAACGGGGAATCCGAGGAGATCATCGCCATCATCATCACCATCGCTTCTCCATCGACCATCCATGTTTCCCCCATCTATGAGTGAGTAATCCCCTGCTGTAGGCTATGGGGATGGTAGGGATTGGATGAGATCGTTCATGTAATGGCATCACATTATTAGGGCATGGTGCCTACAATCTTCTATTAGTGCTTTATGACTTTGTTGCGACTTGTTATGCTTAATGCTTGTCACTAGGGCCTGAGTGCCATGATTTCAGATCTGAACGTATTATTGATTCATTATGATAGTATTGTTTATGGTCTTACCTGCAAGTTGTATACACACGTTGTTGTCCGGAACCAATGGCCCCGAAGTGACAGAAATCGGGATAACTGGAGGGAATGGCTTTGATGTGAGGATCACATGTATTCATGGAGTGTTAATGCTTTGCTCCGGTGCTCTATTAAAAGGAGCACCTTAATTGCCAGTAGTTCCCTTGAGGCCCCGCTGCAAACGGGTTGGCAGGACAAAAGATGTTGTGCAAGTTTTCATTGCGAGCACGTATGACTATATATGGAACACATGCCTAGGATTATCTAGTACTTGGATGCTTTATCTTATTTATATGCAATTGCCCTATGTTCTGATTGCTATGTGAATTGTCTTGTCCATGCAACGCCCGTCCATCCATCCCTATGCCTACCGCACTCGAATCCTACTGTTTACTGCTATTGTTACTGCCTTTTACTTTACTATCATTGTTATTTTACTAGTCCTACTACAAAACTATTGCTGATAAACTGCTATGAGCAAGATTGTTTCAGTAGCTGAATTGACAACTCAGTTGTTAATTCTTATAAATATTCTTTGGCTCCCCTTGTGTCGAATCAATAAATTGGGTTTCACTTCCCTCGAAAATACAGCGATACACCCCCTATACTTGTGGGTCATCAATCTATTACATGTTTGCTTGCTTCCATCTTTATTTCAGATTGCCTTTAGTCTCTTCCTACCCGTCAAGCTCTTTTTTGGCACCGTTACCACTTATAATTATCTATACCACTTGTATTTCTCTATCTCTTCACCGAACTAGTGCAACTATACACCTGACAAGTGTATTGGGTGTGTTGGGGACACAATAGACTTCTGGTATCTTGATTACAGGGTTGCTTGATAGGGATACCTTTGACCACTTCCTCCCTGAGTTCGATAAACCTTGAGTGATCCACTTAAGGGAAACTTGCTACTGTTCTACAAACCTCAGCACTTGGAGGCCCAACACTGTCTACAAGAATAGAAGCGTGCGTAGACATCAGGGAGCAGCAAGAAGGCTAACCCACCGCCGCCTCCGCCACTGTCGCCACCTAGTAGTCACCAATGTGAAGGACATGGTGGTCCCATGGATCGCAACACAACCCTGCTCCCCATGACAGAAATGGGATGAAACCAGAGCCGTACGATGCATGTTCGCGGTTTGACAAGCTTCAAGAAGCCTGGGAACTCCCATACCTAGGGCAACATTGTTTTGGACCGGTAATACGGGCCACAACTTACCCCAAGGGTCTCCAGGTCGACAAGACTATCAAGCCCTATGATGACACTACCAGGCCAGCTACATGGTTCCAGGACTACAGCGAAGTGCTTCACATTGCTGAGTGAAAACCTAATGTCGTTGTCAAGTACCTCCCACAAATGCTCACCGACACTGCCTGACAATGGATCGACGACTTGTCAGAGAAATCAATCTGCAATTGGTTGGACATGCATGAAGCATTCACCAAAAACTTCGAGGGTACCTACAAACATCCCTGCACCATCGATGACCTACAGCGGTGTGTATAAGAAAAGGATGAATCCTCTCGTTCTTACCTATCCCAATGGCTAGATATGAAAAATTCATGTGCGGGGGTGTACAATCAAACCGCTATGGCCGCCTTCATCGACAGCTTGGAGAAGGGGAAATTGCTCCGACATGCGCTGAAGCGCTATCAGGACAACGACAAGCTGGACCTTAACTCGATGATTTCCATGGAGAGCAAATTCGACGCCGCTAATGATGATGCTCGTGGCTCGTTGTCGGCATTGGTTGTCCCTACCCAGGCCAAGAGGAACAATAACAACAAGCGGAAAACTCCACCAGAATTGAAGAAAGTAGCCTACATGGTCGCCACAACATTCACTGACACAGGCGGAGGTGCACAACGTGGTCGTGGCCTGGGGGCTAGCCATGGGCAGCAGCGGAGTGAATCAATACCTTCAGTGCCACGTGTTCCACAAACGTACTAAGAGTACCGCGATATGCTGTGTTTCGACCACCTTGACACACACGGCAAGGCCACCCACACGAAACGCCCATGCAAGTTCTTCAACAACCTCAAGGAAGACCCTCAGTCTAGCTACCATCAAAGTCGGAAGAACATACCCACCGGAAAGGGCAAGGGGAAGAAGGAAGAGGAGGAATCCAAGGAATCAAGTGACATGGAAAAAGATGTGGAACCCAAGTACGCCGACAAGGGCGATGGCAAGGGCAAGAACCCTTTCGAAAAGAAGGCTCTCGTCTACCACACCTTCCGTGGGACTCCCATCGTATGGTCCCAGAAAACCTCACTAAGTATACTGATGGCTACCGCCCCCCTAGTTCCCACTATGTCAGGTGGTCAGAGATTCCAATCACTTGGGACAGAGAACATCATCCAGACCTCATCCCAACAGAAAACCAATATGCCATGGTCATCTAACCTTTGATTGACGGCAGTGAGTTCACCAAGTGCCTCGTGGACAGCAACATCAACATCATGTACTTGGATACATTGCACAAGAAGAACTTGACGGAGACATAGCTAAGGAAGAGCAACACCCTGTTTCATGGCGCAGTTCTAGGCCGACAAGCTAATTCCCTTGGCTACAGCACCCTTCTGGTCGCCTTTGGTGATGTCAACAATTACTGCCAAGAGCGCATGACCTTTGAAGTGGTGCCCTTCAAGAGCGTGTACCACCTCATATTTGGACGCAACATCTTCCACTCCTTCCTTGCCAAGCCATGCTTCATCTACAACAAACTCAAGATACCCAGACCAAACGGCATCATCACCGTTCACAGAAGCTTCACCAAGGCAAGGGAGTGTGAGATGAGCGAAGCTGCCTTCACCGCAGTGGTCCTCTGTGATAAAGAATTCAAGGAGATCTAGAGCCAGGTCAATGCCTCGGATATTCCGGCTTCGAAGAAGCAAATCACCGCTGCCAAAACCACATTCAAGGCTGCCTATAACACCCTCGAATCGTCCCTATGCAAGTTTTAGCGATTCCCGCCAAACCCGCATAAAAACAATCCAAAGATGCCCACCAGGCACTTGCATGCGGGTGGAAAACAAAAATAATATCATTACACAATAGTCCATAATGGAATCCACCGAACATATACACAACAATGACTCCATGAGTCAAGAATACAGATATACAGTACAAAGATCCAAATCACCTTGAAAACGATACAACATCCGAGTATGGATGAGATGCAAATGGGGCAAAGAGCCCTGAAGAATAACAAATGGCATCCATTGATGAGTGCATATTTGCATCATGTTTTACACTATTATTTTCAATTGTAGATGTAGGATCTTGGTATTTTACGGTGCTCGCGTGCACATTTTATGTTTGTTTTCACCGGGATCAGGACAGATGATGGATCCAATGGATACAATTCTTGGAGAAGTTGTACTATGGAGAAAAGGAGTAAAAAACAATTTAAATCGCTTATTTGGGAAATATTAATAATACCATAAGAAAACCAGAAGTGAATAAAGGAGACAGAGGGTTCAATGACCAACTATACGATCAGAATAAATTTTCCGGCCATATAGTTCCGGCCGTATAGTTGGCGCCGCATCCGCCTCCTCAAATAGTTTCACCCCATGCAACTGGATCGGAGAGACGACATACAGAACACCCAGAAATCGCAGAAACCTCACCTCCGGAAGGCATCTGGAGGGGGAACTTATCCACCGGGGATCCATCTTCACCCTATGCAAATCCGGGAGGCTAAGGCATTGATCTTCATCATCCACCACTGCATCACCACCATCTCCATCCATCCCATCTACATCTTGTCTAGATCTTGTTGTAATTTCCATACTCATTGTGGATTTATACAAGTACTATTCATCTATGATAAATTCCATTGTTATTGTCATGATGCTGATTGCCACCATGTCTGAGTAGATCATTAGTTCTTGGGGAGATCGAGAAACCCTAGTGTGAGATTGAAATAAGATAAAGTGTATTATGATATTCATCGTTGTGACCATGTGTTAGATTTTCTACATCTTGATGTTGAGAGAAGTCGACCTCTCAATATTTGCCTCTCATGGGGTCTTGATGGAGGGAACTACTTGTTGGTAGATGGAGGCGTGCTAGCACTTGCAGTGACTATAAAGCTATTGGCACTCCTTACGTATCAACTTAGGAAACCAAGGAAACTCACGGAACACTATCCCTACTATGGGATACGTCCCTACGGGATTATGTCCCTTAATAGCGCAGTAATTAAATTGCTGTGGATTGCTGACTGTTGTGGTTATGAGGATGTTGTGAGCAGCGGTTGCTGCCTATTTGTCCAAATACGGAGTTCCTCCCACACATACATTGTTGAGAATGTTCATGATAATAATCTTTATCTTATCTCCTTATAATGCTAGTGGTGTATCCGCTACTCCCTGAGAATGCTTTCCCCCATTGAAGTTCAAATCTCTATTACATACACAATACTTACTTTCCGAATTCAGTTGTTTTACTTTACTTTATTGTTGCTCATATACCTAAAACCCAAAAACACCCTATTACACAATACTCGCGTTTTATCTTGTTACTTATAACTTCATTTAGCATTTCTATCGTAATATTTATTTCAAGAATTATTAGACTTCAGACTCCTACTCCCTATGGGATCGATATCTTTATATCGAAACTAGCTACAAACGATCTGTGCACTTGGAGTCATCATCCATAACCCTGCCAAGGCCAAGCCGAAAGGGTAACCCTACTAATGACGTCAATCTCAAACCTGCTAAAACAGAAGGGGTGCCGACAAAGAGCAAAGGAAAAAGAGAGCGGTCAGTACTGAGGCCAGTACATGGCGAGTCTAGAATTCGGCGGCTCTCGCCTACATAGGTATGGTGGACTGAAGCGGCAACGCATGATGCACTAAACGACCTATAGAGACTCGATACAACTGTCAACTATGAGAGAGAGATAAGAAAGACCTATGCGGAATCAACCTGGTGATAACACCAATCATACCCATCCTGGTATTTCCCCCTCAAGACCAAACGAGGAAGTCTAACCAAGGAACTCACATAGTTGGCAGTTTTATTCATTCCATTATAGTTGCAGCACTTACTAGTTAGATATAGATCATGAGTAATCTTGATATCATAAGCAATGGGCAAATTTAGTTAACCATTCCGTTGTAGTTGCAACACTTACTAGTCAGATACAAATAGCATGGGACCTCCCAAATCTAGCAGTTGTTGGCACTTTTATTTACTCATTCCGTTGTAGTGAATCTGATTACTAGACATGTCAAAGTAAAATTTATAGCACTACTTTAGTTATCTATGATCGAGATACTATGCTCCAAGTCATCCACAACCGCGGACATGGCTTTCAGAAAGATTTACCCTGCAGGGGTGCACCAATAGCAACACACACATGATCAACCTCAGGAAGAACCAAATAAAAAAGCAACGAGGCCTCACGACAATGCATTCATAGAATTAATAAATTATTTCAGGGGGCCACCCCACTAAGCTATCCGCAACAAAGTTGGCTGGCTGCAAGATGGAACCAGGGTTCGCGATAATGGCTGTAAATGACTGGGAACCCGAAAATGTGACTGGCTTGTCGGTACCGCATAAACATTCCGCATTCTTAAACAGTACATGTGCTCCACGCACAATCGTAAATAAAGCAGTAAAGCATGGCATAAGTACAGTATAGTAATAAAACCCTAGACTAGTTTATGGCCCCCAGAAATAAAGTGTGAATCAACCTCAGGCAAAGGGGGATTCATAGGGTCTCCCGTATGTGGATAGTACGAATAGTCAAGGAACATGTATCAAGTAGTCGGGGCCTACGGGACACAAGTGAGCATGGAAGAACCAAATAACATCTATTGGCCACTGGTGCCTCTTCATTAGTTATAACTATTCCCAGCATTTTAATATCAAGTTGTATTTAAAGTCATGATCATCTCCAACATAGAGCATATGGTAACCTTCCAACAACTGTGGTACTTGACGACACAAAGAAGGACCTGAGCAAGCGACTAGACATGCAAGGCTGACTATCTACCAAACAACAGGTAATAGGAGGTGTCCAAGGCAATATAAAGGCTGCAAGGGATATCACGGGTACGGAAAGACTAAAGCATCGCAACATGGATAGCAATAGATCAATAGGAGGAAGTAAAGACTATAAATGGAAAATAGGTAGAAAGGGAGAGAATGCTCGCCTGGTAAACATTGTTGAAGGTTCATTATTTGAAGAAGTTGTTGATAATCGCATCCACTCAACAGCCTAATCAGCGAAGAAGCAAAGCACTAAAAGAAACACCGGATGCACTATTTAATACTATGGAAGAAAATCAGGCATGATGCATGTATGATGTATGACATGGCAAAGGTGCAATGCAATTAGGCAGTATTAAGCGGAACCGGGGTCCTGACAATTAAATAGAAGGTTGATGTTATTTAGGTACTCCGCATTTAAATGTTGTCTTAACAAGGAAAAACATGTGATCGGTTCGCTACACAAATATAAATGGAGGCATTAATAGATAGCATATGCGCTCCATATTTAATTTAGGTGAATCGTCGAAATTCCCCCAAACACGCACAATATGTATGCAAACATGTTCAGTTAATATGCAACAAGTATATGTCATTATAAAATAGGGGGCTCAGAAAAAGGTTCACACATGGCGGTCCAGAGATCTTGGGGCTCGGAGGGGAATCGGGTTCGGCGGGATCGGCTTCGGATCCGAGAGGGAGAAGAATGTCGGGAACAGTCTTCGGGTTCAGGATCGAGATCTCAGACATCGGATCCATGATGAAGATATTGAAGGGCTAAAGGGATTCGGGTTCGACAAGGTCTTTGGCTTCCAGCATCATCGCCTTCGGATTCCGTGAGGAGGAACTTGGAGTTCGTGATAGACATGTTCTCGCCCATCCGTTAGTGTGGACCTACTTGGTTTAGATCCCTTGTGTTGAACTGTCGATCATGTCAGGACATTGTAGAAGGACCAACTTCACCACTACAACAAAATTTGCCACTCATTCACATACATTCTCATATCAACATCAACACCATAGGGGCAAAACTATTGGGTCAAGCCTCAACAACACTTCAGTGGATATAGGGCTCACAGAGACAACCTGCTTCATGCACCACAGTAGATGGACGATGCGGCAGGGCTTGGAGGTGGGGAGAACACCATTGAGGGGACATGGTCGTGTGAGGCCGGCGAGGACCTGCAAGGGGGCACCGTGTTGGGTTGGCATGGAGCTACCTGAACTCGCGGGAGGCTGGTGTCGGCTTGGATGATGCCCAAGAGGGAAATAGCACAAGTGATGGGTTGGCTCGCGGGCCTCGCAGAGAGGATGGGACCCGGAGATAGACGGTAGAGCTGCGCATGGGGTACTAGGGCGAGGTGGCTCGACGGGCAGGGGCGAGCTCAGCAGTAGGCGGGGTCGGGGAGAGGTGAGGTAGCCTGTGGGGCCTAGGAGCGAAAGGAGAGCAGAAGGAGCTCGGGGTCGAGGCCGGGTAGAGGGAGCCCGGGGCGGCGAGATCAAGCTCGGCTGGGACGATAGGGAGGCCTGGCCGGAATGAGCACAGTGGCTCACCGGCAACGGCGGCTGGTGGTGACGGACAGCGACGCGGCCGCGGAGAGGAGCGGTGGTGGGCTCTCTATAGGAGGGGAAGGAAGTCGAGGCCGGGGTAGGGCCAGAGGAGTCGTCCGCTAGAAGGAGAGCTCGTGTGATTGAGCCCCTAGCGGCGGAGGTGAAGCTTGCGACGAGGACGAGGCGTGGGGTGGGGATCGAGAGGTAGGGTGGTAGGTGGGACGATCATGGCAGGGGTGTCACATCTAGCCGTGTAGTGTAGCATAGTGCCAAACATGGCCAATGGGCCGGGATTTGGGCGGGCCGGCCCACAGCATGGAGTGTCGGGCCTGTGCTGGCCCCTGAAGGAGTGGGGTCGTGCTGGGGCCGCGGTGTCAAGCACCCGAGCCGGCCCGGCATGGCCCGTTTAGGATCCTAACAACAGAAAATTGAGTAATACATGTTATTATGCACAAAAACATCCTGGCTGAGAATCGAACTCGTGACCACCTACCTAGCCACCATCCGCTCTACCAACTGAGCATCGGATCCTTGGTGTCATAATAGGAAATTGTCCCTAGTTAAAGGATTTTTTTGACGGTCCTTGTGGAAAATACTGACGGGCCGCGTGCCTGACGGGCCGCGCTCGGGCCTGGGAGGCAGGCCCCCATGTCGGCACGGCCCAACCCTCGAGTTACATGGGTCACCGCGTGCCGTGTTGGGCTAGTCCCGCGAAGGCAGTGCCAGGTCGGTGTCGAACCGGGCCGACCCGTTGGCCTTGGCGTGTGGGCGGGGCCTTGGCGTTTCGGCCACTGGCACGTGAGTGCATGCATGGTACACGACTGCGCTGGCGTTTGTGTGTGTGTGCGGTGCACCGCGGACCTGGGCCGTGGCGGGTTAGCATGTAGTGCGGTAGGTGGGGATTAGGGTAGCTAGGGTTTCATTTTGTAGAGGGATGGTAGGTGGCTGCGGGCTAGGCTTTTGGGCCTAGCCTATGGCTGCCTCCCCTGATAAAATATTTTATTAAATTTATTTTATTTTTCAGAGACTCTAGAAAATAGTTTTTAGGCAAATAAAATATCCAGGTAGACCCAGGGTTTTGTTTTGAAATCAAGACAGGGTGTTTAGAAAACAAGGGTGGGCTTTTAGAAAATAGTTTTTCACAAAAGGTGCATGATGACATGACGATGCTCAAAATGCAATGTGGCATGATGACATGAGCATGCAGTCATGATGATGCACAAAACAAAAACACAGTGATTTTCTAGTAGTGGTTTTCCCGGGGTGCTACACCGCCATCAAGACCAAGCAAGTGGAGCTTGTTGAAGGAGATTCCTCCAAGACGACCGCCATTGGCATGGACCTGGATCCCAAATAGGAAAGTGCGATCGTCGAGTTCCTCCATGAGAATAAGGACATCTTCGCTTGGCAACCTGCCGACATGAAGGGTGTACCTAGGGAACTTGTCGAGCACAGCTTGAATATTGATCCTAAGGCCAACCCAGTGAAGCAACTTCTACAACCTTTTGGTGATGAAAGACGACAGTCTATAGGCAAAGAGATAGCTAGGTGACTTAAGGATAGTTTAATCCGAGAAGTCATTCACACCCCATGGGTGGAAAATCTTGTACATGTCCCCAAAAAGGGAACCAAAAAATTAAGAATGTGTGTTGATTACTCCAGCATGAACAAAGCATGTCCAAAAGATCTGTTTGCTTTGCCTCACATTAACCAAGTCATTGACTCGGCGGCTGGCTCAGCACTTCTATGTTTTCTCGATGCATACTCAGGATACCACCAATAAAGATGCGAAAGTCGGACCAATTGGCCACTTCGTTTACCACACCTTATGGCACATACTGCTACGTCACGATGCCCTTTGGGTTAAAAAACACTGGTGCTACCTACCAGTGGACAATGCAGCATTGCCTACATGACCAGATAGGTCACAACATACACACTTACATGGACGATATTGTGGTGATGTCAAAGAAATGAAACAACCTCATCGCTGACTTGCAGGAAACCTTTGACAATCTTTGGAAGTACAACATGATGCTTAATCCTAAGAATTACGTCTTCAGGGTACTATCCGGAAAATTGTTGGGCTTCATTGTTTTGCATCACGGAATTGAGGTTTACCCGGAGAAGATCAAAGCCATCCTTGACATAAGACGCCCGACATGCTTGAAGCACATACAGAGGCTCAAGGGTTGCATGTCAGTAGTGAGCCAGTTCATCAGCCGACTTGGAGATAAGGCTATGCCGCTCTACATGTTCCTCAAGAAGGCGGATAAATTCATATGGACGAACGAGGCAAATGCAAAACTTCAGGAGTTGAAGAAGATACTCTCCTCCGCACCAATACTTACAGCACCAGTATCAATGGAGCCTATGTTAGATTACATGGAGGCAACCAACCAGGTTATCAGCATCGTCATCTTGGTGGAGCGCAAGGAGCCAATGCACGAATATGGAGTTCAGCTTCCAGTTTACTATGTAAGCAAGGTCTTGATGGATCCAAGCAGCATTACCGCACGACCAGAAGTTAGCTTATGGAGTTTTCCTTGCTTAGCGGAAGCTAATGCATTACTTCCGGGAGCACCCTATCACAGTATTGAGCAAAGTTCCACTGTCCGACATCATCAACAACAGTGACACAATAGGAAGAGTGGCAAAGTGGGGCATTGAACTTGCCGCCTTTGAATTCACCTACAAAAGATGCAACTCTATCAAATCTCAAACATTGGCGGATTTTATCGCAGATTGGACAGAACTGCCAGAAGACACTCTTGTACTAGAGCCAGAGTATTGGATCATGCACTTAGATGGATCCAAGTTACTCAATGGCTCGGGGGGTGGTGTATTATTACAATCACCAACAGGAGAAAAGTTACAATACGTCCAACAGAACCACTTCAACTCTATCAACAACATGGTGGAGCATGAGGCCCTCATTCACAAACTTCGTGTAGCCAAGGATATTGGCATCAAGCACATAGTTTGCTATGGAGATTCTGACTTGGTTGCCCAGCAGGTGGCTGGCACCTGGAATGCGCGGAACCCTATGATGGCGGCATATCGAGACGAAGTAGACGATATAGCCAAGTGCTTCGACGGCTACGAAGTCAAGTACGTCAAAAGGAAAGACAATGAAGTGGCAGATTTGCTATCAAAGCTTGGATCAGCTCGCCGACCAATTCTGCTTGGCGTTTTCCTGGAACATTTGCTGACCCCATCCGTGAATGGAGCGGACCCTGACAACCTGGATAGAGTGGACTCATTTGTTAATGCAGTAAGAGTGACCTCTCTATATTGGAAGAAACCGTTCATGAACTATCTTCAAGACGGAACACTTCCTGCCGATGAATTCAAAAGCCGACAGATAGTACTCAGAGCAAAAGGCAACGTCATCATTGATGGCCGATGATACATTGCAAATGTATCTATAATTTTTGATGTTCCATGCTTGGTTTTATCCACTTTCTTGTGTTTTGTTCCAACTTTGGAGTACTTTTCATATGATTTCTTGGACTAACCTATTAACAAGAGCCATAGTGCCAGCTGCCTGTTTTCTGCTGTTTTTGGTTCCAGGAAAGTCAGAAAATAACTATTCTCGGAATTGGACGGGACAAAAGCCAAAGTGCCTATTTTTCCGGAAGGGATCAAGTGCTGAATCACGAGAAGAGGGACCAGGGGCCACCACACCACCGGTCTGACGACCAGCTAAGCGCTAGGGGGTGGTGAGGCCAGCCCTGGCACCCCCTCGGCGTCTCCTTCCGCCTATAAGTTGCCCTTGGGACGAAAACCCTAAGTACCCGATCAAAAATCCACGAAAGACTATAGCCGCCGTCATCTCCATCCCTAGATCGGGAGGGATATGAAGCTCTTCCCGGCACCCTGCCGAAGAGGCGAATTCACCCTGGAGGCCTTCTTCATCACCATGCAAGCCTCCGGTGTGATGTGTGAGTAGTTCATCCTTGGACTACGGATCCATGTAGTAGCTAGATGGATGGTTTCTCCTCCTTTGTGCTTTCATGTTTAGATCTTATGAGCTCCGTTCATGATCAACATCATCTATTTGTAATCCATACATGTTGTGTTTGCGGGGATCCGATGGATATTGAGATGCTATTTCAGATTGATTATTGATTATATCATGTCTTTGTTATTTGAGATCTTGCATCCTTTCCGTTGTTAGTAGCTATCTTGGCCAAGTAGATGCTAGCAACTCCAAGAGTTAGTATTTATGCTCGATAGTGGGTTCATGCCTCTGGTAATCTGGGAAGTGATAGAAATCTCTAAGGTACTAGATGTGTTGTTGCTACTAGGGATAAAACAACAATCCTTTGTTCATAGAACAATCGTATTGTTTACTTTACACACAGTTCGTAAAGCAATAATCTGTTCCTTGCAACTTAATACTGGAGGGGATTCGGATGATAATCTGAAGGTGGATTATTAGTCATAGATGGAGTTGGATGGTGGTCTATGTATTATGCTGTAATGCCCAATCAAGTCTCAAAGGAGTCAAGATGATTAGTATATGCATGTATTGCTTTCTCGGTGTTTGTCAATTTCCCCGCTGTAATTTGTTCACCCAGCATGTTATCTATCTAAGGAGAGCCACCTCTAGTGAACTATGGATCCCGGTCCTTTGTCTTTACATACAATCTATAAACTATTTCTGCTTTGTGTTTAAATTCTGCAAACTTTTACTTCTTTCCATTCGATACATTTAATCCTTTCTTTTCCGCAAAACACGGTGAGATTGATAACCTCATCACAAGTTGGGGACAAAGTTATGTGGTTGTGTTGTGCAGGTCTGCATGTTGCTACTAGCACCGGTAGTGCACCCTGCCAAAGCTCAGCTAGTAACACCTTTGGGGTGTTTCCTTGCTCCTACTGGTTCGATTAAACCTTGGATTCATAACTGAGGGAAATCTTTCTGCTGTACTCATCATACCTTCCTCTTGGGGTTCCCAACGAGATCTACGTCGATCGTCGAGCGCATCAGCCGACTATACAAAATAAGTACCACATGAGTTTTTCTATGATGTGTCTCCCCCAGTAGCAAGGTATCTGGATATCCTTAGAGAGATACATCTTGGAGATTGTGGGCATCATGCCGCTCCCCGGTCGCTCGTGGCAAAAGCCTTCCGACAAGGATTCTATTATCTAACTACCAAGGAGGAACCCAACAAGCTGGTACGAACCTATATAGGGTGGCAGTTTTATGCACGGCAACCGAATGTATCAGCTGAGGAACTGCTAACAATACCAATTACTTGACCATTCGTAGTCTAGGGGGTTGACATGGTTGGGCCTTTGCAAATAGCACCTTGTGGATTTACCCATCTGCTAGTGGTAGTGGATAAGTTCACTAAATGGATTGAAGATAAACCCATTAGAAATCTCGGTGGGGCAACAACCCTAAAATTTGTCCGGTATTTGGTGGTGAGATTTGGTCTCCCACATAGCATCATCACCGACAACTGCATACATTTGTCTCTCGGAGAAGTTGAGGAGTATTGTCATGAAAAAGGCATCCGCCTTGACCTAGAATCTATGGCACATCCACAATCAAATGGGAAAGTTGAATGGGCCAATGGATTAATTCTGCAAGGAATCAAGCCATTCTTAGAGGCACCGCTACATAGAGCAGTTGGAGCCTAGGCGGAGGAGTTGCCATCGGTATTGTGGAGTTTACGAACAACACCCAACAGATCTACCGGCTTGACCCCTTTCTTCATGGTTTATGGAGAAGAAGTTGTCCTACCATCCAACATCCTCCACGGTGCACCATGAGTTGCCGCTTACGATGAAGATGATGCTGAAGAATCCAAACGCTTATCTGTGGACGTACTAGAGGAGGAGCACGTGCTAGCATGCCATAGTCGCCGCATTAGACATGGCTAAAGAATCCATATACACCATCTACCAGCAGAAGCTACGTGGCCACCATAGTTGCCGCGTTAGGCATCGCCCAGTTAAGGAAGGGGATCTGGTGCTTAGACTCAAGCAGGAAAAATCACACAAACTATCCCCGCCTTGGGAAGAGCCATTTGTCATAAACAAAGCATTACTCAATGGTTCCTATTACCTCATTAATAATCATGAGTTGAAAGATAGGCCAAAGAAGCGCGAGCGCAAGCAACATGACTCCAATGATGATTTCCCAGAGACAGATTAGTCATGGAACATAGCATAGCTACGTCCCTTTTAGACTTACCATATTCTATATTATGTAATGACTACTTTATATAATCGATGAAATAAAGCATCTGGTTCACTAATATTTTATGAGTCTTTTACCTCCTTTAGTTGTTCATTTTTTGGATCATATAAACACTTTTATGCGCAAGTTTGCTTTTTGCACTTGTGAAAATTCCGCCTATGGGCGTTAGCTTAAGTTTTCTGGTCTACACGTTTTCTGATGTTTTTATGTGGATTCCGGAGTAGTGATTTTTCGGCACTCAAAGCCAACGATTTTGCTCTTAGGATCTTGATGGTGCTATTAAGCATCATCACCTAAGAGCATAGTTCTATGTTGAGGGTCTTCTGTCTCATGAAAGGTCAAGCATACGAACCAGAATAATGGATAAGCTAGCACTTGCTTAAAAAAATATACATACTGGATCTAGTTAAGTATTAGGAGGCTTGTAGACAAGTTTTCTGGTTTACCCACACATAAGTTTTTCCGCATACACACTATAGAGATACATTTAATACATCAATGTTTTATGGCTCTGCTGCAGGGGACTTTTGCTACTACATCATCAACAACAGGAGAGCCAGGCCTAGAGAGCTCATCAAACTCGGAGGGTCCTGGACTACAGTTTGAAGATGCTGGTTCATCATCCATCTCCTCAGCAAGCACATAGACATCCGCCTTGGTCAGCTTGGAAACCGTGGTATTGTAGCCAGCGAGGGATTTCCAAATAACATCGCTATCGATCTCATTCCCTTCCTCGTCAAGCTTCGGCATGACGGAGGTTATCAAGTCCATGTCGGCCTCTTCATAGTCCGCTTTGACCAAGTATAAGGACATCCTTACACCAGCCCGGATGCAAGATGCCTTCTAGTCCTTGATTTTCCTAGGGGCTCGGTGCAGGATCTCTGAATACTTGGCCGCAGAATCTACCACCTTGATGGTGATGTCCAGGGGTTGGCCGTTATCCTTGGCTTGAGTGATGGTAGTGTTGATGAAGTTGCTGGTAAGACTCATGCATTTCTTTGTATCTGGAGCACCTTCACCCATGTTGGTTAAACCAATAGGGGTTGTGTTTTCACTAGAGACAAGGGTCGTGAGTATAACAATACAAGTGTCCACCTTACAGAATTGACAAGGTCAGAGGAAATTTATCGAAGATGCTCGTCTTAGGTTTCGATCATTATGCTCTTTGGCAGCTTGGTTTTGTTCTTTGAGTTTTACAATTTCATTCTTCAGGCGCTGCATCTCGGCATCAAAAGATTTTTGCATTGCCTTCATTGCCTCTTCGTGGCCCTTTACAGCATTAGCCATGTCTTTTTTCAAGATTTTATTCTCATCATCAAGCTCCTCGATATGCTTGGATTGCTCGATGATTCTCTTGGCCTTTGCAATGGTCTCTGTAAGACGGCACATACACAACATTGTGAGAATTCGGATGAAATGGTTCTATGAGGAAAGTAAGGAGATGTTAGAGGAAACTAGATGGTTGCTATTTTTGATTTGTTCCTTCAGGAAGGTTGTTTTACCCTTTTCAATCTCCAGAGCATCCTGTAGCTTGGAATACTTCTTATTGGCGTCCAGCCTCCGGCCATTCTCATTCTGCAAAGATATATTATGCTTAGTTTCTATAGATTATCTCGTCAGAACTTCTTAGTTTCAACTAAACGCTCGGGGGCTACAGTATCATATTTTAAACCACATGTGTTCTCTCTTAGAGGATCTAGTCGGAAATTAGCTAACTAGAGACTCGGGGGCTACACTATCAAGTTCTACACATAGTTGTTTGGAGCAATTAGGCCAAAAACTATAGGTTTTCTTCCTAAGTGCTTGGGGGCTACAATGGGATATATTAAATATTAAAGAAAAGAAGTAAAGTTCAGACACTTACAATGGCAATAGCCCTCAGATTGTTGGCCAAGTGAGCATATGCATTATGGAAGGTCCAGGCATTGTTGTAAATTGCATCTGCTTGGTTCATGAGATCATCCAAGCTCAAAGCCGAAGGAGTTATAGGCAGAGGAGTTGTAGAAGCTGGATGCATGGATGAAACCCTCATTGCCTCCTGCGTGATAATATTAGTTGATGGTGCAGAGGCTCCCACCTTTTCTGTTGGTGTTGTTGCTGCTTCCTCCCCCTCTGCTGGTTGCTTCCCTTTCTTAGTGGCATCCTTACCTGGAGCTTCATCCACTTTGGAGGTAATGCTCTCCTATGTTGCCTGGCCACCGGGAGCAACGTCCATGCTAGTAGAACCTGAGACATCCGGGGTTGGTTTGATGTCTATCTCCATGATGGAGGTATCAAGGATGACGGGGGACGAGGCTTCGATGGAACCAGTTGTAGGCTTGGCAGCAGGGGTCGGCGGAGCAGTAGCAGGAGATGACTTGGAGAACATATCATGCATATTCTTGGAACCTCCAACATCTTTGGAGGTCCGCCTCAAACCAACACCAGATTTCATCCTGAAACGTACATAGTATAAGTACAGGAATTGAATAGGTGCAAAGAAAATTATAGACAGAGAATGAATATACTTACACTATGGCAGATGCCTTAGCTAAAGGGATGCTAGTGGATTTCTTCTTCTCTACCTCTAAGAAGGCATTGACTTTTTGGAGACTCCACTCTCTATTTTCTTCTTCTTACCCTTGGTAGTAGCTTCAGAGGTGGAGCTCTTCCGCTTTCATGCTGCCAGAGCTAGCTGATCCTTGGGAGCGTCATCATCAGACACAACATGGATATCTTTTAGCTTTGGGTCATAGACATGGGAGGCCATCTAATACGCCGCCAAGGTTGCCAGCTGATAGAACAAGCAGTGGGTCAAATGAGTAATGCATTCAAGGTGAAAGAACTTAGATTATACATATATAGCAAGCAACAAAGGAAGCATAATTACCTCTGGGAACTTGCCGCATTCAAACATGTAAAAGGTGATCTTGAAGCCATGCTTCCTGTCTTTCAATTTGATAATGTCTTTTAGCTAGAGCTTGATGGAGTCGTTGGAGAAGTTGTCCTTGGATATCCGCATGGGACCTTTTCTATCCTTGGAGTACTTATGCATCAACTCGGCGCCGTGCTGAAGGGGTTGGATCCGCCTCGTGAACCAGCACATGGCTAGGTCCAAGCCGTTCAGTCCTCCATCTACCAGCCACTCGATCTGCCTTACGGCGTGAGAGGCTTTGTCGTCGGACGGGAGGGGGCCTTCAGATCTCCAAGTACCGGCCTCGGCAGCATCCCCAATCGACAACGCTGCGGTATGAGTCTTGGCGGCCGGCGAAAGGGATATCTGGGCCATAGAAGTATGTTCGCTGCCAGTTCTTACAGGACTCATGCCCGATGATGTTTGGGAATTGCCGGTGAGGACGGATCTTAAAACTAATAGTTCCGCAAATCCGCAACTAATCCTTCAATTCTACGCATTCTCTCTTGACGGTGAAGAATAAATAAACAGATCTAACCTAGGCTTAATTCCTAGGTATCCTTCCACAAGGCTATGAAATTTCTAAGTATGAGGATGTTGTTGGGAGAGAGGTTGTGGGGAAGTACTCGTAAGTGTCTGAGGATCTCGAGGAAGAAGTCAGAGACTGGCAGGCTTACACCATGATACGTCCAAAACGTATCTACTTTCCCGAACACTTTTGTTATTGTTTTTCCTCTAAACTTGTGTGATTTGGATACAACTAACACGGACTGACGCTGTTTTCAGCAGAATTACCTTGGTGTCTAGTTTTTGTGCAGACAATCAACTATCAGGAAAAATCCCGGAAAATATGCCGAAAATCCTATGTCACTAGAAGACTCAAGGAGCCAGAATACGAGACGGGGTGGGGCTGGGGCCTGGCCACACCACCTAGCAGCGCGGGCTAGGCCTGGCCGCGCCAGGGGGTGGTCTGGCCGCCCCAAACACCCCCTCGGTCTCCCTCTTCGCCTATAAGTTGCCTCCTGACCTAAAAACCCAAGGGGGTTCGACTTTTTCTAGAAAGAGTTCCGCTCCGTCGCCACCACCAGATTCCATGATTCGGAACCAAGAACTCCGTTCTGGCACCCTTCCGGGACGGGGAATTGGAGGAGATCATCGCCACCATCATCACCATCGCTTCTCCATCGACCATCCATGTTCCCCCCATCTATGAGTGAGTAATCCCCCGTTGTAGGCTATGGGGATGGTAGGGATTGGATGAGATCGTTCATGTACTGGCATCAGATTGTTAGGGCATGGTGCCTAGTATCTACTATTAGTACTTTTTGACTTTGTTGCGACTTGTTATGCTTAATGCTTGTTACTAGGGCCCGAGTGCCATGATTTCAAATCTAAACATATTATTGATTCATTATGATAGTATTGTTTATGGTCTTACCTGCAAGTTGTATACACACGTTGTTGTCCGGAACCAAAGGCCCGGCGATGTAAATCGGGATAACCGGAGAGAATGGCTTTGATGTGAGGATCACATGTGTTCATGGAGTGTTAATTCTTTGCTCCGGTGCTCTATTAAAAGGAGCACCTTAATTGCCAGTAGTTCCCTTGAGGCCCTGCTGCAAACGGGCTGGCAGGACAAAAGATGTTGTGCAAGTTCTCATTGCGAGCACGTATGACTATATATGGAACACATGCCTAGGATTATTTAGTACTTGGATGCTTTATCTTATTTATCTGCAAATGCCCTATGTTCTGATTGCTATGTGAATTGTCTTGTCCATGCAATGCCCGTCCATCCATCCCTATGCCTACCGCACTCTAATCCTACTGTTTACTGCAATTCTTACTACTGTCTTTACTTTTACTACTGCTATTACTTTACTATTGCTACTACAAAACTGTTGCTACTGATAAACTGCTGTGAGCAAGATTGTTTCCAGGTGCAGCTGAATTGACAACTCAGTTGTTAAGGCTTAGAAATATTCTTTGCCTCCCCTTGTGTCGAATCAATAAATTAGGTTTCACTTCCGTCGAAAATACTGTGACACACCCCCTATACTTGTGGGTCATCAAGACTATTTTCTGGCGCCGTTGCCGGGGAGCATAGCTTTATTTATCAAGTCCACTTGGAATCATTATTGTTTGCTGCCATCCATCCATCATGGGTAAGTCTCGTGATGGCAAGGTTCCTATTTTACCATCCACTACAAGAAGAGGTACAGTTCTGAACACCTCTGTTGCTCTTGATTCACCGTCTGTTATGAGTAAGTTCCTTACACCACCACATACACATGCTATACACACCGCTACTACTGCTGAATCTGAAACTTCTGATACTTATGATGCTGCTTCTACTGTGCTTGATAAGAGTGGTTCCTTAGGTCCTTTCCTAGATGCTACGATTGCTAGAACGATAGCTGGAAATACTGAAACTCCTAATGAAGACACTACTACACCTGTTAGTTCACCTGAGTCTAGAGAGAGCTATGATATTAAAGATGGTTATATTGAGATGACCGATGAATTTATTAAAGAATGTCAAAAACCCATGATAGGAGTGCTACTAAGAGTCTCCTTGAGAGGCGTACTATTAAACCCAAATTGTCTCATAATGCTAAGTTTGTTGCGTCTCCCATAAACATTAAAGATAAGGATTATGATTTCTCTCTTGATCTATCTTATGTAGATATTGTTGCGAAAGAACCTTTTTGTGGGACTAAGAATGAAAGTGCGGTAGCACATATGACTGAGATTTCTACCATGAGTGGCCTGTTTTCTAATGATATTAAGATGCGCACCTACTTTGTTGCTAAATTTTTCCCTTTTTCACTGAAAGGAGAAGATAAAACTTGGTTTAATAATTTACCTCCTGGATCTATTGATAGCCCTGATTGCTTGATTAGTACCTTCCTACAGAAATATTTTCCTCCTAGTGCTAGACATGCTATTTTGCAGGAACTTTTTGATTTCAAACAACGAGAAAAAGAGATTTTGCCTGAATCTTGGGCAAGGTTATGTGCTTTGATTCATGCACAGGCTAGATGTCCTTTACCTAAGAATGAGCTCCTTGATATATTTTAAAATGGACTAACTAAAGAATATAGGAAATACCTGATAGTTGTGCTGATTGTTTTTTCAGGAATAGGACTCCCAAGGAATCTGAAGAATTAATGGCTAAAATTAGAAAGAATTATGAAGATTGGACCTCCTCCTGAACCAGCTATACCAGAAACAATTATACCTGAACCAACTATCTCTGCACCTATACCAACATCTAAGAAGAGGGGAGTTATTGAACTAAATGATGAAGCGATGAAGGAAGCTAAGAAATGTCTTAAGGAGAAGGGAATTAAAGTTGCAGATGTCAAGAATTTACCTCCTATAGAAGAATTATGTAAGCCAAATCCCCACTTATCCACTATTGAGGTACACTCTCTCCAACATTTTGATGAAGGTGATATCCCTTACTCTAAACCTCATGATCAATGCTTAGAATAATTCAACATTTTTATTGTTAAGCAAGATAATTTTAATAAAGGATGCTTAATCATCTAATGGAAAACACTAGAGCTATTGTTGAGTTGAAGGATATTGTGGAAAGAACCTCTAATGATGTTAAAATGCTTGTTAAACATTTTCAAATGGCTCAAACTCAAATAGATCAACTTATTAAAGTACAAAAATACTTGCTAGTTAATGCTGCCAAAGAAAAACAAGCTTATGAAATTAGAACTAGAAGTGGTGCTGCTACCCAGGATCCTCTATATCCCGAGGGGCATCCCAAAAAAATTGAGCAGGATACTCAACAAGCTGAAAATAGTGGTACTACTCATAAGAAAAGAAAAAAGAAACATAAAACTATTGTAGAACCCTCTGAACCTGCTAAAGATCCTAATAGTATATTTGTCTCTAATGCTAAAACTAAAAGTGGTAATGAAGAAAATGATGTTCCTGATAAACAAAAAGGTGGAGAAGAACCTGAAAAGCACACTAAGAATACTAAATACACTAAAAAGATTTTGTTGCTAAGAAACATGGTAGTGAAAGAGAGCCTTGGGTCCAAAAACCTATGCCTTTCCCTGATAAGAAACACAAGTCAAAGGAAGATGAACACTATAATAAGTTTTGTGAGTGGATGAAACCTTTATTCTTGCATTTTCCTTTGACTGATGCTATTAAATTGCCTCCCTATTGAAAGTATATGAAGGATATTGTCTCGAATAAAAGGAAGATCCCTAATGAAGAAATTTCTACTTTGCTTGCTAATTATTCCTTTAATGGTAAGGTTCCAAAGAAACATGGAGACCCAGGGATTCCAACTATTCCTTGCTGTATTAAAAATAGTTATGTTAGAACTTCTTGTGTGATTTAGGAGCAGGAGTTAGTGTCATGCCTTTTTCTCTCTATAAGAGACTTCAACAGGAAAAACTAATACCAACTGATATATCTTTGCAAATGGCTGATAAATCTACTACTATTCCTGTGGGTATATGTGAGGATGTACCTGTTCAAGTGGCTCATAATTGCTTGATATTAACTAATTTTGTTGTGCTTGAAATGCCTGAAGATGATAATATGTCTATTATTCTTGGGAGACCTTTTCTTAACACTGTAGGAGCTGTTATTAATTATAATCAAGGAAATGTGACCTTTAATGTTAATGACAAAGAGCATACTATCTATTTCCCCAAGAAGATTGATAGGACTTATGGTTTAAATTCAATTGAACATGTTGAGGGCATTCAAGTTGGAGAAATATATTGTCCCATACCAAGAGAAACATTTGAAACTATTATGATTGGGACCAGGCTATCAAGGTTGAGGTAACATAATCATTAGTGGAATACAAAGTTTTGTTTCATATAAAATTGTTTTGGTAACAAGACCTGATCATCCTTGTTAACAAAGGGATTTTAATGAACAAAACAATGTTTTTACCATGATTATCTCCACTTATTTCTTTTCTATCCATTTTAGTTTTTGCTTTCATTTAGTTTACTTTTCTGTTGTTAGTTGCTTGCATGTTAGAGTGTCTTAGAACTTCTGAAGTTTTATCCTTGTTTTTTCATTGCATCATTCCAGAAACCTTTTTTTGTCAGAAAATCATTCATTTATACCTGAAAATTGCTCAAAAATAAAGTGTCTCGAAAAATTCCAGAAAATTCATATTAATTTTTTACGTGAAAAAAGGGGCAGAGAAGTGTCTGGAAGGTACCGGGGGGCCCACCAGGCAGGCACACCACCTGGTGGTGCGGCCAGCCCAGGGGCGCGCCTGCCCATGGTGTGGGCCATCCCTAGCCCTCCACTCACTCTCTCACTTCCCACTTTCTTCTCTCTCCCGAGAAAACACCAGTTCATTTCTCGAAATCGCGTTCTTGTTGTTCCTGCCCTTGATTTTTTGATCTCCTTGCTCAGCCCATCTTTGCTGCTGAAATTTGGAGCATTTGTTCTTCGGTATGTGACTCCTCCGCTTGTCCAAGTAGATTTGTGTTTAGTGGTTTATATCTTGAGTATTTTGCTACACTAGGTGACAAGTTATGAGAGCTTGTAAGCTTGTTCAATGCTTAGATATATTTATTTGATGCATGTTGAGGCCTCTATAAGTCCCTATGAGTAGTGCCCTTCATTATATTCTCACTTTGCAATCACTTGTGTAATGGATGTTTAAATTTCAGAATATCAAAGATGAACAACCACACCTTTGGAGAAATTTTTGAGAGGGACATACCTAGGAGGTCAAGGCCCTCAAGATCAGCCTCTTAGTTTAGGCCTTCATACAATGAAGATGTCATTGCACCACGCTTTGGCAATGAAGGAGATGAGGGGGATGCTCACCCATCTACTTTTCCTTGTTATACCTTCTTGCAAGCTGCAGGGATTCTCGATGATTTCTTGCTATTGATTCAGACGGTTGGTTTGACCTCATACATGGAAGATGAGAGTGAGAAATATGCCATGCTCACCAAAACTTTCGTTGAGAGTTTCCTTTTTACTAACACCCCCTATCAGTTAACTTTTTCTTTTAGAATTTAGAATTTGCCGTTTACCATGCCATTGGAAAGATTTTGCAGCATTATAGGTATAGGCATGACAGGGACTATGAAGAAGATTCAAGGGCGACCCGCTGATTTGCTGGAGCTCTATTGAGGTGTGACCAATGATGATGACAGCGTAGCTCAGCGCGGGAAGATAAGAAACATCCAACTCCCAGCTCTTGTATACTTTGCCTATTACCTTGCTACTAGCATTCTTGGTAGGGAGAATACGAGTAATATCTCCAATTATCATTTAGCCTTCCTTGCTGCTGCGCTTAACAATGATACTCGGTACAATCTTGGCTCTCTTATTGCTCGCCGCCTAGCTGCTAGGGGACCTATTTATGGGGGCATCATCGCTTCACGTATGGTCAATGCATTAGAGATTTATGTGCATCCAAATGATACTATATTGGCACCACAAAGTCTTGACCTTGCCACCATGAAAACACATCACTTTGTCACTACTGACTCCGACATGGACAATTTAGTATACAGGATGTTGTTTACTGACGGGGATGAAAGGGAGATTCCTTTGCTGCAATCTACTTTGTTCAGTGTTCACAAGAGGTTGTGGTCGCGCTCCAAGGAGGAGGTGGATGAGCAGCTCCGCTTGCTTGGTTTCCACAGGCAGCACCAGGAGGATGTGCCCTCCTATGATTACTCTGTGCACTACGGTGGGGAGTCCTCGAGCTCACACCAGGACGAGGGTACCTCCTCAACGTACTACGGAGGCGCTCCATGTTGGCCAGCTTGGGATTGATACCCACTTAGGCCAAAAGCCTAAGCTTGGGGGGAGGTACACCTACATCACACTCATCTCCATATCATGTTCCGTCGGTACTTTGTATATTCATGTTTCGTTTTCTTTTTCGTTTTTGTTCTCTCTTTGTTTTTGCTTTCTAAAACACAAAAAGACCAAAAATATTTCTATTGTTTCTCTTTGTTTGCTTCTTCCTCTTTTTACCTTGGTTTTTTTCCCTTTTTGCTTTGTTTGAACTATCAGAAAAACCCAAAAAGATTTTTCTTTGCTTGTTCTTCCTTTTTGTTTCTTTCTTTTAAAAATCAAAAACACCAAAAATATTTGTTGTTCTTCTTTGGTTTTGTGAGTTTGTTGCAGGGTTTAGCAGTCCTCAGTAGAATTTGGTTTTCATGTTATTATTCAAGCCACACAAGTGAAGGGAAATAATGAGGATTAATGATAACTTGAGGTGTGGTGAGAGGCTGGTAACGAACTCTATTTGCTTTCATTTTTGTACATATACTCATCATTATGGGCATGCTTAGTCTGTTCCTGTAGGGTGTATGTTATATATGGATGCTTAGTAGTTCTTGCTTTCTTATGATTAGCTCCAGCTCGCTAATAGTTTGTAGCATGTCATATGAATGTTTACTTGCATTGCTCTATTCATAACTTGGTATGACAGTGTGGTATCCTCCTCTGAATGTTTCACTTTAATTGACTTGGCACATGCTCATGCATGCATATGACTGAATCAATAATCAGTTAAGCCTCGATGAATTATTTTGCCTCAGGGGTCTTGAATCACTTTCATGCCATGATTATTCCTATTTTGTTGAAAGCATGATTATGATAGTTATTGCTCTCTCGTTTGTTGCTCCCTTACTATTGCTAGCCTTCACTTGTAATGAGTATGCTTTACTCGTGTTGCCAGTTCCCTAAAACCAATATTGCCAAAAGTGTCCACCATACCTACCTATTAGCATTATTTGTTGTTCCGTGCATGCTTAGTATACCTTGTTTTCTTCCTAATAAAATGTTTTCTTGATATGAGAAAGTTAGTTAGTAAAGCTCTCACGAACTTGATGGCGCACTTTACTTTCTTGAAATTAATAATCTTGAACCATTGCGTCCAGCTTTGTTGCGTATATGCTTGCGCTTTATGAGTTGAAGTTAGCAGAACCATGTATCATGGGGAACGCTTTCAACATTGCACGGGTACTTTGTACCCCGTTGATATCATGATTCTTTTGCTTATGGATCCGGGTTGTGTGAAATAAAAGGGGAACTTGTAAGATCATGGAGTTTGTATATGTGTTAGAGAAACGCCTGGGCTGCTAGCCTAAGCCATGCCTAATCATGGTGGAAACTTGCAGCATAACCATAATGAGCATTCTATGAAGCATCCTCAATAAAAACCTATGCAAATAGCAAATAAAAAGATCACTGAGATGCTCATTGTCTGCTTGCCTTGTCATTTTGATTATGGGATAGCTCCTGTATCATGTGTAAGGGGTACCCCATTGGCGGTTCTCTATGATACATATATACTTACAATGACAAGAGCTTACTTGTGACTGAAGTTGAGTAGCATGAGGTTCGGTACTCGTAAGTAAGGGCATGAGATTTTAACTTATAACTTTTTAAGCATATCCTCTTAGTTGTGTCACTTTAACCTTAACCATTTAAAGATGCTTATGATAGGGGCAATGAGAGCTCAAAGCTAATGAGTACCATACTTTCAGCATTTGGAAGCCTTTCAAACTATTCAAAACCTTTTCATTTCTTTGTTGAGTCTCCACATATTCTATGAGCACCTTCTTGAGAGCATAGTTGTCATTCTAAGTGTAATGTGCTTGTCTCAAAACTTGATTAATTGTGTTATGACTTTGATGCTTGTATCTTTGATATCTTTACTTCTAGTTTTCAGTTGAACTTCAGAGGTGCCTTGGCATTTATGTTTGCTCTACAATCAAAGGCAAGCGAGATACCACTCTATCATACCTTTTTATGAGAATTGCAATGTTGCTTATGTTTGTGTGTCTTGCTACTTATTATTTTTGAGTTGGGATCTCTTCATAGCTTGCATTGATTATTAAGTAAACTTAGTTGCATACTCCTTATTATGAATTTTCTAAGTAGTTGATCATATGCTGAGAATATATACATCTTATGATAGCAAATGTGTTCATGCAAGTTTCTTTTATCGCACTCAGTTTTCAACTGAATTGCTTGAGGACAAGCAATAAGCTAAGCTTGGGGGAGTTTATACGTCCAAAACTTATATACTTTCCCGAACACTTTCAGCAGAATTACCTTGATGTCTAGTTTTTGTGCAGAAAATCAACTATTAGGAAAAATCCCAGAAAATATGCCAAAAATCCTATTTCACCAGAAGACTCAAGGATCCAGAATACGAGACGGAGTGGGGCTAGGGCCTGGCCACACCACCTGGCTGCGCGGGCTAGGCCTGGCCGCGCCAGGGGGTGGTCTAGACGCCCCAGACACCCCCTCGGTCTCCCTCATCGCCTATAAGTTGCCTCCTGACCTAAAAACCCAGGGGGGGTCGACGTTTTTCTAGAAAGAGTTCCGCTCCGCCGCCACCACCAGATTCCGTGATTCAGAACCAGAAACTCCGTTCTGGCACCCTGCCGAGACGGGGAATTGCAGGAGATCATCGCCATCATCATCACCATCGCTTCTCCATCGACCATCCATGTTTCCCCCATGTATGACTGAGTAATCCCCCGATGTAGGCTATGGGGATGGTAGGGATTAGATGAGATCGTTAATGTAATGGCATCAGATTGTTAGGGCATGGTGCCTAGTATCTACTATTAGTGCTTTTTGACTTTGTTGCGACTTGTTATGCTTAATGCTTGTCACTAGGGCCCGAGTGCCATGATTTTAGATCTGAACATGTTATTGATTCATTATGATAGTATTGTTTATGGTCTTACCTGCATGTTGTATACACACGTTGTTGTCCGGAACCAAAGGCCCTGAAGTGACAGAAATTGGGATAACCGGAGGGAATGGCTTTGATGTGAGGATCACATGTGTTCACGGAGTGTTAATGCTTTGCTCCGGTGCTCTATTAAAAGGAGCACCTTAATTGCCAGTAGTTCCCTTGAGGCCCCGCTGCAAATGGGCTGGCAGGACAAAAGATGTTGTGCAAGTTCTCATTGCGAGCACGTATGACTATATGGAGAACACATGCCAAGGATTATTTAGTACTTGGATGCTTTATCTTATTTATCTGCAAATGCCCTATGTTCTGATTGCTATGTGAATTGTCTTGTCCATGCAACGCCCGTCCATCCATCCCTATGCCTACCGTGCTCTAATCCTACTGTTTACTGCAATTCTTACTATTGTCTTTACTTTTACTACTGCTATTACTTTACTATTGCTACTACAAAATTGTTGCTACTGATAAACTGCTGTGAGCAAGATTGTTTCCAGGTGCAGCTGAATTGACAACTCAATTGTTAAGGCTTATAAATATTCTTTGGCTCCCCTTGTGTCGAATCAATAAATTGGGTTTCACTTCCCTCGAAAATACTGCGATACACCCCCTATACTTGTGGGTCATCACACCACGTACCAGCTGGGACTTGAGGTAGACCTTTTCTCCGGCTTGGGGAGAAGGGACCACCTCACTAGCCTGCGCCGGCCGCCAGGCCAGGCCCTTTGTTGGATGAAGGTAACCTTCTCCGGAGAGTTCTTAGAGTTGTTCAGCCGAGAGGTCAGAGCCCCTCCAAACTCCCTTGTGGGAGTCCACATCTTCTTCTGCAATGTTAGGCGCCGCCCGTTTCTGGTCGCCGCCAGTGGATTCCACCACACGGAGACCGGGACCACCACTCCTTCTAGTGGGACGGAGACACCTCGCGAAGGCTCCAATGTAGCGTTAGGTACCGCTGCCATTGAGGGTATGCTGCTGGAGGCCATTGCAAAGTTGCATGGAGATTTGGGGGAAAGGAAGTAATTTGGCTAGGGTTTTTCCGCTGGGAAGCTCGAATGGTCACGCGACGGAAGGAAGAATAAGACACGGGGGAGAATGTGGGTAAAAGAAAATGCCTAAGCCGTAGTAAATATTTATGGACCCAGTGTCAAGATTCGTGGAAAGAAATCTAACGGATACAACGTTGCCAACATGTGGATGAACGTGCACGGTAATTTCGCCACATCCCCCGATTTGCCTCTTAACGTTTCGGATTTTGTGCGCATGAAAATAGCTAATGATTAATTCACTACTATATGTGAGTTTTGAGGTAGCGTATGATGTAGCCTATGTCATACTTCTGACCGTTGTAGTGGAAGAGTCACATCCCAAGATTCCATCAAAGGCGGAAGCTATCTGACTCTGGAAGAAAGGATTTGAAGAATCTCTGGCTTACACAATAAAGATAGAGAGGATTGCGGGATTCTTTTGGAGACCTTCGAGATATTGCTTGATGAATTGCCAGCATCACCTAGATGGAGCATTCAAGATTGAAAGGTAAGATGGCACAAGATCTCAAAGTCCTCGAGGGGCTATTGTTGGGGATATGCTAAATGGATATCACCATTGCATGTCTCTAATCCGGCTAACCCGGGTGGCCCATAGTTGGTAGCACGGCCCATGGCCTGCTGGGCGGCCTAGTTAGACGGATCCAGAAGGGAGGCCCATGCCGGACGAAGGAAGGCTACATTGAAGTTATCGACATACGCGAAGGCTTGGAGTACAAGACACGAAGACTAGTTAGTATTAGTGTAGGACTCTGTAACTTGTCCGGCAAGGTCCTTTCCCTGTAACCCTAGGTTCTAGTGCCTTTATAAGCCAAACATGTGGGAGACTTTAGGGCGAACAACCAACGTACAACGTACACCCTCGCATAGCGAACTGATTTGTGTAACTCGGCGTATTGCCATTATAGTGAATTATAGAAGGAGTAGAGTTCCACCATCGTTGTGGGACTTGAACCTGGGTAAGCTATGTTACCTCGTACCCGCCAACTCACCGCCTTCCCCCACCTCTCTAAACACGCTTTGTGAGGACCCCTCCATGGCGTACGCGTCGGCAATACCACGACAAAAGTTGTCAAGTTTTAGCATACTTTTTCATGGAAACTAGGTAGTGCACATAACAAGATACTCCGCGAAATAAAGACATTGCTTCAGTTTATATATTTTTTATTTGGATTTTTCTTTCAAAAGGACCCAAATTTGGTAGCATTAGCATTCATATCAAGAAGATGAGGGGTTATTTGGTTAAGCTTATCTATCACTTTTAGCTTTATTTTATAAGCCACTTTTGATTTTGCCTTTTGGCTTATACCATCATTTAAGTATGTCAAGGTAAAAGCTAAAAAATAAAGCCAAAAACATATTTGTTACTTATAAGCCAAAAATCAAAAGCCAGAACTAGAGCCCAACCAAACCACGCCTAAATCTCACGGTGTCGTGTCTCGTCAACACGGACATCAAGGATGTTGGGCACCCCTTATTTGTTTGGTAGTTGGAACAAAGGCATTCTGGCCTCAGAGTCGATGAAGGAACCTGTTGATACGAGCACATAGCACACACAGAGCACACACATGCATTTTTTACCTAGGTTCAAGCCTCCCTTCGGGTAACAATCCTATGTCCTGTTTTCTGGATTATCTTGGGTGGATCGAGGTACACGAAGGTGATCTCTATGGTGCTGGGGATCCGCTTTCTTTCTAGCTTCTACACTCCCCGGGCTTCCTCTTTCTTCCTATCCTCACTCTACTACCTCTCTCCCCACTCTCGAACCCTTTCATCTCTGAAAACTCCCCTCGAACGCTCTCCTCCAAAAACCCTCCAATGGACCCTTCTCTAGAAGCCCTCTCGAAAAAACCTCCTACTCTCCAAAAAACAACCCCCTTCAACCTTCGGCCAAGTGCCTTCTTTTATACCCAAGGAGTCACCACAAGGGCCATCATGGAGGACCGTCCGGGGCATTCCCGGGCTCAATCGTGGTGTGCCACGCGGTCTTCAGCTAGATGGGCAGTTGCTATGTCCAATGGAGGGCCAGGGGTGGTGCACAGGTGCAATCGATGGCTGAGTGATAGCTCAGGCTCCGAGTTGCCACTCCTGTCAGTGGTGCACTGCAGCGGACTGCAGCGCCATGATGATGTCCACCGTCGCTGGCGCGTCGCCAGTTCCCAAGCCTGGGCCTGACATGCCTTGTCAAGCTGAGTTGACTCCGGTTCCTGGGCCACACCCAGGAGAAGCATTCCCATGGTCCTTCCATGGCTCGATCGAGGCCGCTCCTTGTCCTCGCTACCCCCAACCGCACCATCACCCTCCTTCCGGGGGAGGAATCAGACCGCCTCGCATGCATCATTGTCTTTTGCTCCTTGTCCGTGCCCGTCTGGCGGATGGAGGCTTGGATCGTAGCATTCGTCTCGTCCATACGAACCTACAACATAGCCGACCTTCAGTCTCCATAGGCTCGCACTATAAGAAAAGTTTCCTTCCACAATGACTTGGCCCGATGGTCGTCATAGAAGGCGCATCTTCCGCGACGAAATTATCAGCTCGGTCGTTTTTCTGGTTTTGCGGCCCTCTACTACGACGGATCTGTAAAAAACACGGAGGAAGCTCGGCCAGCGCGTGGCAGAAGCAAGATTTTCGTTTCCTTGCACGAAGTTGACTCGCTGAAGTCTTTGGAGGCGTGCGGGTCACGGACGTCAGTGTCTCTAGCAGACCATACTTTTCGGTCGCACCTCCCTGATTTGAACTCGATAACGTTGCTCGATGCGTCTGCCGTTTAGTCAGGCTGCTAGGTCCCACATGTCAGCCTCTCATTAGAAGGATCGTGTGTATGATGGAACTTTTTTCCTTCGCTCACGCTACCCTGTTCAGAAGTTGATAGCGCTACTCGATGCATCTATCGTCTAATCAACCCCATGGGACCCACATGTCATCCTCTCATTAGAAGAAACATGTGTATGATGGAATTATTTCCTTCGCTGGCGCTACCCCGTTCTGAAGTTGATAGCACTGCTCGATGCATCTACCGTTTAACCAACCTCCTGAGCCCCACATGTCATCCTCTCATTAGAAGAAACTTGTGTATGATGGATTTTTTTCCTTCGCTTGCGCTACCCTGCTCCAAACTCGATAACGTTGTTTGATGCACCTACCGTTTAATCATGCTGCTGGGCCCCACATGTCATCCTCTCATTAGAAGAAACGTGTGTATGATGGATTTTATACTGTATGTCGTGCCTTCGTGTTCCGAACTTGATAGTGTTGCTCGCTGCATCAGCCGTTAATTCAAACTGGTGGGTCCCTTATGTCAGCCTCACATTAGAAGAATCGTGGGTATGATGGAATTTTTTCTTCTCTAGCGCTACCCTGTTCCGAACTAGATAGTGTTGCTCGACGAATCTGCCGTTTTCTCACGCTGCTGGGTCCTCCATTTCAGCCTCTCATTACAAGAAACGTGTACATGCTGAACTTTTTCTCGCTCGTACCTCCCTGTTTCAAACTGGCTACGTTGCTCGATGTAGCATCTGTATAAGTTCGTGCTGCTGGGTCCCACATATCAGCCTCTTTATAAATGAAACGTGCGTATGATGGACTTTTTTTGGCCATGTCTGTTGTTTTGACATTGGCAACTTGCTGGGTCCCAGATTCTAACCACCTCTGTGCAGGAAACATGTCTTTGCTTGGTCCCAGCTGTCACCCTCTATTTGAAAGAAACATGTGTATGTTGGACTTTTTTTGGGTCCCAGATGTCAGCCTTAGAGTACAAAAAATGCTCATAAAGGCCGAATTAAAAAGATTCTGAGATAAATCGGGGCGGATGCCCTATTTGTCATGGATTACATTTAATGGACACACTCCTAAATTGAATGGGCTATGGTCGGTGGCCACAAGACCATGAAAAGGCCGAGTTAGAAGGTATTGGGCTATGCTTGAGGCTCATACGCTAATTTCATGGGCTATGCTTGGGCCTGCTAGGTCCGACATGTCAGCTTCTCTGTAAGTGCAACGTGTGTATGATGGACTTTAAATGCAACTATGTAAGTGTCGTGTCCACTATTTTCACCGTGGCATCCGTGTATGATCTTACTGTTGGGGCCCTTATGTCAGAGTCTCTGGCATTTTCTGGCTTGTGGGTCCCTGATGAAGCCTTGTATGTTCTGCCTGGTGGGTCCCTGATGCGAGCCTCTCTATACAAGTATTTAAACTTTTTTTGCGAACCCACTGTAGCATCCCAATAGTCTAACAATTGTAATGCTACTTGGTCTAGTAATATAATGGCTACTTCAAATATATAATTGTTGCATCATCATTATATCATGCTCATGTCATCATGCCTCCTTGCATTTGAGCATCATATAAAACCCTTTTTGTTTTGGTTCTTCTCTCATATGCATTGTAAATTGTTTTTGCCTCTTGATATTGTATTTGGGTCTTGATATATTGTTTAAATGCCCAAGTTGAGTTGGGGGCATATCTTTTATTAACTCCACCACCTTTCTTTGTCACCACCCCATATATTCCACCATCCAACTAAATATGAGCTTTGCACTTTATTGGGTTTACCTCTAGCTCATGTGGGTTGGGATGGATCCAATTCTATCTCCACATGCTCTCATATTTGCACCATATTGTTTCCACATTATTGGTTTATGAGAGCCACATGGCCACCTTTGCATGCCTTGTGAGTGGAACCTTTTCCTAGCTTCCATATGGGTTGTTTTGGGGTTATTGTCATGTTGGAATATTCTTGGGCTTATTAAATACCTAGTGGCACATACACACTAGCAAGTCCCATTTATATTCAAATGTGGTCATCTCCAACTACTCCACATGGGGCATCCTTCCACTTCTTCTAGTTTCGCTTATTCCATATTTTTGGAATGCATAGGTATAAATGCCATGGATATTTATGTTGTTTTCACAAGATGAAACCTAGCATTAATATTATGCATGGGCCATGCAACCCTCTCCATATTTTTGCCCTCCTTGGTTTTTATTTGGTCTTTTGAATGGATCATCTTCCACCCTACCTCATCTTCATCTCCCTCTCTCTAATCCTCATCTTCCCCTCCCTTTTCACTTCCATTTAAGCATGGTCAAGTGGATCTTTTCTAAAACCCAAACCCTACACTTTTCCCACCTATTCTTGCTTGATCTAGTTTGGAGCATGCAATCATCTAAAAACCTAAGCCCTCTACTCCCTCTACCTCTCCCCCTAATCCTCTATCTAAGATCCTACCCTAACCACCTACATCTCTACCACCATCTTACACCTAAGCTAAACCCAAAACCTACCTCACCCTCTCCTCTTCATCTATGCCGAGTCTCACCCTGCAGGACCCACCTGGCCATCCTCTCTCCCTGGCCACACCCCAGCTACCTACCCCTCCCCAACCCTAGTACCAAACACTAACCGAGGCTCCCCAACCTAGCCGAGCCTCCCCTCTCTCTATCTAGCTCTCTCTCTCTGCCGAGCCTGCCTTACTAGCCCGAGCCTCCCCACCTGCCCTACAGCGCCACTGACCCCACTGCATGCGCCTGCCCTGCTCCTGCCCCGACCCGAGCACGTGAAGGAGGAGGAGGAAAAGTGGCCGAAGCCACCTTTCTCTGCCCCACTCCCCCACGGCACCCCCTCTCCTCTCCCGTCCCTTTCTACCCCCTCTCTCGCCTGCTGCCTCCCCCAGATCCACCCCAGGTCCCTGCCTCTCCCCCTCCTTTCCTCCACCGCCACCGTCTACACCATCGCCGCCCACCGTCGGCCTCCACCTTCCCTCCTCTTACCAGCCGGTGGCGTGGCGCTCTGGGTGCCGCGGAAGACCAAGGGCCCTCCCCTGCATCGTCCTGTACGTACCAGCGAGGAGGAGGAGGACCAGAGCCACCAGGCCGACGCTGCTCCGACGCAAAACCCTAGCTTTGCCGGTCTCTGCCTCGTCGTCGATCCGTTACCCCTCCGGCCGAACCACCACCTCCAACAACCTCCCGGTGAGCGCCTCGACCTCTCTGACATGCTCCGCCTCGCCATCGTCGACTAGATCCGCCTTCGAAGCCCTGATCGATGCACCGGCCTGGCTGCCTCGCTCACCGCATAACCCCATATCTAGCCGCGGTTCCCCCACCTGACACCGACCTCTCCCTAGCCCAACGGTAGCCGCCTCCAGCCTTGAGCCCAGTCGAGGATCGATCCCCCTTGGCCACAGACCGATCTGTCGCTCGATGCAGAGAAAGAAGAGGAATAGTACGGCCGTGGTAGTTTTACAGCTCGCCCCCCCTTTTTGTTTTCTGCTCCACCCACGGTACCTCGTGGCCCACTAGTCAGCCGCCGTGACCTTCTCCCAGAAAACCCCCTGACTTTTGTAAACCTTAACCCGCGCTCCAGCCCAGCCCCACCTGTCAGTTCCTTCCCCTCTCGCCGCTGTCACGTGGACCCCGTGGCCGCTGGTCCCACCTGTCATTGTCTTTGGCTAACTAAACCTGAGTAGAAAAAGTATTTCTGTCTGTCTGTTTGAATTTAAACCTTTTCAAATTAATTTAAATTCAAATTTCAAATCTGTTTTCAAATAACTTTTAAAATATAAATCCAAATAATACAAATAATATATTTTTTCAAATCAGAAAAATGTGAGGAATTCAAATATGCCCTCCAAAATATATTTTGGACACTTTAGATTTCAAGTTGACTAAAATTACAATAAAATGCCCTTTTCTTTTAATTAATTAATAACTTTTGTTTTATAACTCCAAATTTAACAAATGATATGTCTAAAATGATTAGCTCGACGAGACCTTTCTGTTTATGCATTCCCTTATCTGTTTTGCAGCATGCATCATATAAATATAAAGTATACAGCAACTTATATGAGGTTAAAACCTGATTAAAACTCCACAAAATGATTTATATTTGTATTCCACACCTCACCCATGCCATGCTACATTATTGCCATGCAAATTGTGCATCATTCATCATGGCATGATTGTTTGCTTGATGCATTTTTATTCATATGCTTATGCACTTTATTTATGTTGGACCTTGTTTGTTTGGTTCTTCTTCGAATAGACGCTGAGCAGGGGATATATCAAGAAACCCCGGAGCACTACCCGGATCCTTCTCTCGCTTCCACTGAGCTGCCAGGCAAGCACTACCACATGCTTGCATACATATAGTACCTATTGCCTCTATCTTATTCTTGCATCATTGAGTCGCGATTGCATTAAACTGAATCCCAAGTATTGCATAGCCTTTATTTTTAAACCCCACCGAAGCTTGTTCCTCCATCCCATGAGCCATTACTATAGGAGTTGTTTGAGCCATGCGAGTCGTAGAACAGCATGTGTAGGGTATGTGAGTGTCTAATGGATAACGAGGTACCTAAACAACTTAACCTGAGTAGTAATGGGATAACTAATGAAAGTGGCATCGGTGAGCAATATCTGCTATTTGGTTTTTCATGCTCACTTTTGTCTCGTAGGACCCCGAGTACTTGATTCCTGTTCCTTGAATATTCGCGCTATCCACATCCGGGAGGCCTTATGGACCCCCCTGAGCCAGAACTTGATTCATTCTTATTTCTTGGGGCCACAAAGTAGTTTGGGGCTTTATTACTATCCTGTACTTATGCCATGCTTTACTGCTTAATTTAAGATTGTGCGAGGAATGCACCTGTACTGTTTAGGTAAGCGGAGTGTTTTCGCGGTATCGACAAGCCCAGTCACACTTTTGGGTTCCCAGTCATTTACAGCCATTGACGCAAACCTTGAGTCCGTCTCGGAGCCGGCCAACTTCATCGCGGGTAGCTTAATGGGGTGGCCCCCTGAAATATTTCTGAATCCTGTGATCGCTTTGTCGTGACTGCCTCGTTGGGTTTTGATTTGGTTTTTCCGAGGTTGATCGAGTTTGTGTTGCTATTTGTGCACCTATGGTAAAACTTTCTGAAAGCCGTGTCATGGTTATGGACGACTTGGAGCACGATTTCTCGATCATAGACAAGTATAACTAAAGTACCGCTTTTAATTTGACTAAGTACGACTAGTAAATAGTGCAACACTCACGGAATGGATAATAAAACTGCCAGCGGATGGGGATGTTAGTCCGCTTCCTCGTCGATGGCGAGGAGGAGGATGGATCTGTTGATATTATTGTTATAAGCTGTTATTAATTCACGGACATCCGTCTATCTCTGGTTAGGCGGATGGTTAGCAGTATCTGTAGAACTATTAGGGTTTATCTTTTGCTGCAATTCGTCACCCAGGTTGTGTCCCTTTAGAGGCATAAAGACTTCTTTGAGTACCCTAGGGTCTCACACGATAAATTGTTTGATTCAGATGAGCAGGTAAGCTCGCAAGATGGATCTTTGGGTGGAGGAGGCAGACGATGTGGGCAACGATCATTCGGTGTAGAGATTCGGAACAGGGATCCATGAGATCTAGGCGGGATGTGTTTATTTATGGGGCATCTTATGCCGATTTGCTTCTTATCCGCATCGGATCTTGTTTTCCTTCGCTTGATACTCTCATGTTTGATGTATGAGGAGATATCCTAAACTATTATATCTATCTAGGATATTTGGATCTTTGGTATGGCGTTGCAATATTCCTTTCTTTTTAGATGGAATGACTCGAGAACCATTGTATGGTGGCTTGCATACATACTCATTTGTGTATGTAGTTGATCCCTTCCTTCACCGATTCGCCCGTTCTTGTCCCGATGTTTGGAAATGGTTAGACGGCCGAAAGGTCTACTGTGAGTGGCATTTGGGCCCCACCGCACTATTTTAACCATTTCCGCTCATCCAGGCTTGTAACTAGGGCGTAATTCACCGAGGTAGTTACAATTGGTATCGAGCCATCCGCCCTTGTGGTCTCGACCAAATGGTCGTTGTCGATCTAGCAAATATTTTTGGTAGCTATGTATACTAGGGAAAAACAAAACGCGAGAGTAGGACTGCTTCCACTTTTCTTCTTACCCAACCACCCACCCTTTTCTGGTAAGGAAGTGTAACGTTTTCAATTCTCTTCTTAAAAATTCAAACTAGGATTCACGTGTTCTGGGTTTCCGTAGTACCATAGAAAGTGTGTGTGTGTGTGTAATTCCTTGTCTATCTGTTGCATCCAAGTTGTTATCACAATCTGCCTTTGGTTATCAACTGTTGGTACATTCCATACCGACAGGCTTTTGCAAACCCACGCGATCTATCTGACTCCTTGTTAACCGGTGCCATCTTCTTAAGGGTGTCCTTCCTTCTAGCAACTCCACGTTCTGTGTAAGCATCAGTTGCTAATCTCTACCTGATAAGTGATTTTGCGCATCTATTGGTATATTAATGCCGAAAAATGCGGAAAAATTTTCTTTGATACATCTGTGCTTCCACACTCCTTCTCAGTCGTGTGTGAAACATTATCTATCTCCCTTTTATCAGCATGTCCATGCTAACTCATTCCTTTGTCACCGGCGCTTAATCCTGGAGTTTAATTTCATCTCCAATTCTCTTGGGCTAATTACATAACAGGTGTCGATCCGATGCTGGTGATTGTAATTGGGTTCTCGGCATAGCTATATGACACTTATCATGAGTGGAATATGGAAAATGCTATCAACTCTATCCTCCAAATGGTGACGGTTATCTCCTGTGATTTTGAGTACACCGTGATCATATCTATGCATATTCAAGCATCTTTGGCAATCCGGAGTTTCTCAAAGCACTACGGATTACATCATCATCCATCATCTTTGCACATCTTTTTGAACTCCATATATGCAAAATTCTCCTGGATACGAGGGAATTGCATCTTTTCGCTTCTGATAGCTTTGCTTAAGGTATGAGCTATCATCGGTTCTTATCCAAGATCTCTTTATCTTTGTAACCGGTGATCCAATCGACAATGTGAACCAGGTGACATCTCTTTTCCTTCCGAAGGACCAGATAATCTATTCTTCCAGTGCATCTTCTTCAACACGAACCTGTGCTCTTAATATTGATCTTTCTAAGAGCGTTGAGCTTAGGAAGTGTTCGAGCATGTGTTCGTTTCTCTCGCCTTTTGAACTTGGTATTCTGGGAATATCTTGTTAATCCATAGTGGTATATGTTGATAATATGCTTGCCTATTCCATATCAATGGAAGGACATGGTAGATCATCTGTGTCTCTTTCTCTCAAGCTTCGTGAAACCTTTGCACTGTGCAAAGTCTCAAAGTGAGAATTCTGACTTTTTGAAGTCACCTATCTCGGCCACGTCCTTCTGCTAAATAGATCGCTTCAATTCTGGAATTAGCAAGTTCATTGTTAATTCCATCTTCCATCATCAATCAAACCCGGAGTTTTCCTTGTTGGCAAGTTATCATCGTCGTTTCGCTAAAGATTTTCCTCAAAACTGCTAAATCTCTCTCAATCATTTCAAGAACAACATGGAGTTCTTTCACCTCAGTCTCGTCAAGTGATCTTTTGAAACCCTCTCGTTCTATCATCTATGCTCAATCCACCGGAGGCCATGAAGATTTTTCAGATCTTTTGTAATCCTTCGGTTCAAGTGGTGCTATCTTTTTCTTTATCTGTGGAATCTTGCAGTTGTCTCCGTGATCTTCCTTCATATCTTTCCGGTGGCTTGGTACTTCAGACATGACGACAACATCATCATCTTTATCTATCTATGAATCCGGTGAATCGTTTTCATCTATCCTTGTTTTCTAACGGAGTTCCATGAGTTATTGTCAAAACCTTCAGTCTGTTTCGGTAGTTGGGTTGGATGGTTTTCTTATTCATGTGCGGAGTAATGCTTTGAGTGCGGGATGGAGTAGCTACCATACCACTACTCTTATCATTCGCTCTTGTACATTGAATTGGTAAATTAATGTGATTTCACTCATTCCACGGAAGTTAGAAGTGGCCTTTATCCCTCGATACTTTTACTTCCGTCCTTGTTTTTCCGGAGTGCTCTCTCGAAGAAAGTAATCAATAATCTCTTGTTGGTGGTCTGTCTATTCTAGCTGGAGCAAAATCATCAATTATCTGGTGGAAACAAACGCAAACTCTTTTTTGTCCTCGTCATTCTACCGATGCTCGACATCCCCAAACAAGATGAAAGGAAACTATATCTCTCTTTGTTTCATCAATTTTTTTTCTGTGGTAAAGCCAATTATGGTTGAGGCCATCAGCCGCAAATCTATTGCGTTAGCCTCAAGGCTAAAGAAAGCAATAAGTATCTCTACAATCAACTCCAGATCCTCTATATTCTTTTTCCTCTCGGGATTCCACCATGATCTGGCTTCATATCCATCTCTGGAAGTTATATCCGCGCACCTCAATTGCATGATCCTTGGTTCTTACCGTTGCAACAAGAATCTAATCCGACGATGTCTAACTAAATCTTTCTGTTCATATCAAGGGACTCTATTGTTTGAAGGCAATATTGTTTCCGTACTTCATTTCTCAAATCCGAGAGAAGATACGATGTTGTTGTCATAGTGGTTCAAACCTCTCCAACCTAGCTCTTTTCTTCCGGCGAGATAAAGATTCATCCTCTCTCGTATCAGTAAATCTTTAATCTTAATGGTGTGTTTTTGTTTATTCATGATACATCATCTTGTCCTTTCTTTCACAAGTGGTTCTATTCTTTTATCATGTTTCTCGAGAAAATCAGAGCTATGTCCATCCTATCCTTCTTGTCTCACGATAATCCTTCAATTCTTCTAACCCTTTGTGTCTCAAGCAAAAGCATAAGACTGCAACAAGTCTAGCAAGTTTTGCAAGGTGTAATCGCACCATTCCGTTGTTCATCAACTTGGGAACGTGAGGGTCACCTTGTTCGAACACCGCCTCTCCTTGTGTTGTTTTCTTTTTCCTAGGAATCTCGGGGCGAGATTCTTGTTTAGTGGGGGAGAGTTGTAGCATCCCAATTGTCTAACAATTGTAATGCTACTTGGTCTAGTAATATAATGGCTACTTCAAATATATAATTGTTGCATCATCATTATATCATGCTCATGTCATCATGCCTCCTTGCATTTGAGCATCATATAAAACCCTTTTTGTTTTGGTTCTTCTCTCATATGCATTGTAAATTGTTTTTGCCTCTTGATATTGTATTTGGGTCTTGATATATTGTTTAAATGCCCAAGTTGAGTTGGGGGCATATCTTTTATTAACTCCACCACCTTTCTTTGTCACCACCCCATATATTCCACCATCCAACTAAATATGAGCTTTGCACTTTATTGGGTTTACCTCTAGCTCATGTGGGTTGGGATGGATCAATTCTATCTCCACATGCTCTCAAATTTGCACCATATTGTTTCCACATTATTGGTTTATGAGAGCCACATGGCCACCTTTGCATGCCTTGTGAGTGGAACCTTTTCCTAGCTTCCATATGGGTTGTTTTGGGGTTATTGTCATGTTGGAATATTCTTGGGCTTATTAAATACCTAGTGGCACATACACACTAGCAAGTCCCATTTCTATTCAAATGTGGTCATCTCCAACTACTCCACATGGGGCATCCTTCCACTTCTTCTAGTTTGGCTTATTCCATATTTTTGGAATGCATAGGTATAAATGCCATGGATATTTATGTTGTTTTCACAAGATGAAACCTAGCATTAATATTATGCATGGGCCATGCAACCCTCTCCATATTTTTGCCCTCCTTGGTTTTTATTTGGTCTTTTGAATGGATCATCTTCCACCCTACCTCATCTTCATCTCCCTCTCTCTAATCCTCATCCTCCCCTCCCTTTTCACTTCCATTTAAGCATGGTCAAGTGGATCTTTTCTAAAACCCAAACCCTACACTTTTCCCACCTATTCTTGCTTGATCTAGTTTGGAGCATGCAATCATCTAAAAACCTAAGCCCTCTACTCCCTCTACCTCTCCCCCTAATCCTCTATCTAAGATCCTACCCTAACCACCTACATCTCTACCACCATCTTACACCTAAGCTAAACCCAAAACCTACCTCACCCTCTCCTCTTCATCTATGCCGAGTCTCACCCTGCAGGACCCACCTGGCCATCCTCTCTCCCTGGCCACACCCCAGCTACCTACCCCTCCCCAACCCTAGTACCAAACACTAATCGAGGCTCCCCAACCTAGACGAGCCTCCCCTCTCTCTCTCTAGCTCTCTCTCTCTGCCAGGCTTACCAGCCTTTACCAGCCTTCCAGCCTGGCGCCCGGCCCCTGCAGCCCCATGCTTTGCCCTGCTCCCGACCGAGCACGTGAAGGAGGAGGAGGAAAAGTGGCAAGCCACCTTTCTCCCCCCTCCCCACGGCACCCCCTCTCCTCTCCCGTCCCTTTCTACCCCCTCTCTCGCCTGCTGCCTCCCCCACATCCACCCCACGGCCCTGCCACTCCCCCTCCTTTCCTCCACACCATCGCCCACCATCGGCCTCCACCTTCCTCCTCTTACCAGCCGGTGGCGTGGCGCTCTGGTGCATGGAAGACCAAGGGCCCTCCCTGCATCGTCTGACGCATGCAGCGAGGAGGACCAGAGCCACTAGGCCGACGCCGCTCCGACGCAAAACCCTAGCTTTGCCAGTCTCTGCCTCGTCGTCGATCCGTTACCCCTCCGGCCGAACCACCACCTCCAACAACCTCCCGGTGAGCGCCTCGACCTCTCTGACATGCTCCGCCTCGCCATCGTCAACTAGATCCACCGGCCCTTCCGTCGAGCGCCCTCGGTGCACCGCCGCTCGCTGCTGGCTGCTCGCTCCCGCACCGCATAACCCCATATCTAGCCGCGGTTCCCCCACCTGACACCGACCTCTCCCTAGCCCAACGGTAGCCGCCTCCGCGCGCGAGCCCCAGGTCCAGGGATCGATCCCCCGCCCGCGCCGCGCACCGATCTGTCGCTCGATGCAGAGAAAGAAGAGGAACAGTACGGCCGTGGTAGTTTTACAGATCGCCCCCCCTTTTTGTTTTCTGCTCCACCCGCGGTACCCCGTGGCCCACTAGTCAGCCGCCGTGACCTTCTCGCAGAAAACCCCCTGACTTTTGTAAACCTTAACCCGCGCTCCAGCCCAGCCCCACCTGTCAGTTCCTTCCCCTCTCGCCGCTGTCACGTGGACCCCGTGGCCGCTGGTCCCACCTGTCATTCTCTTTGGCTAACTAAACCTGAGTAGAAAAAGTATTTCTGTCTGTCTGTTTGAATTTAAACCTTTTCAAATTAATATAAATTCAAATTTCAAATCTGTTTTCAAATAACTTTTAAAATATAAATCCAAATAATACAAATAATATATGTTTTCAAATCAGAAAAATGTGAGGAATTCAAATATGCCCTCCAAAATATATTTTGGACACATTAAATTTCAAGTTGACTAAAATTACAATAAAATGCCCTTTTCTTTTAATTAATTAATAACTTTTGTTTTATAACTCCAAATTTAACAAATGATATGTCTAAAATGATTAGCTCAACGAGACCTTTCTGTTTATGCATTCCCTTATCTGTTTTGCAGCATGCATCATATAAATATAAAGTATACAGCAACTTATATGAGGTTAAAACCTGATTAAAACTCCACAAAATGATTTATATTTGTATTCCACACCTCACCCATGCCATGCTACATTATTGCCATGCAAATTGTCCATCATTCATCATGGCATGATTGTTTGCTTGATGCATTTTTATTCATATGCTTGTGCACTTTATTTATGTTGGCCCTTGTTTGTTTGGTTCTTCTTCGAATAGACGCTGAGCAGGGGATATATCAAGAAACCCCGGAGCACTACCCGGATCCTTCTCTCGCTTCCACTGAGCTGCCAGGCAAGCACTACCACATGCTTGCATACATATAGTACCTATTGCCTCTATCTTATTCTTGCATCATTGAGTCGCGATTGCATTAAACTGAATCCCAAGTATTGCATAGCCTTTATTTTTAAACCCCACTGAAGCTTGTTCCTCCATCCCATGAGCCATTACCACAGGAGTTGTTTGAGTCATGCGAGTCGTAGAACAGCATGTGTAGGGTATGTGAGTGTCTGATGGATAACGAGGTACCTAAACAACTTAACCTGAGTAGTAATGGGATAACTAATGAAAGTGGCATCGGTGAGCAATATCTGCTATTTGGTTTTTCATGCTCACTTGTGTCCCGTAGGACCCCGAGTACTTGATTCCTGTTCCTTGAATATTCGCTTTATCCACATCCGGGAGGCCTTATGGACCCCCCTGAGCCAGAGCTTGATTCATTCTTATTTCTTGGGGCCACAAAGTAGTTTGGGGCTTTATTACTATCCTGTACTTATGCCATGCTTTACTGCTTAATTTAAGATTGTGCGAGGAATGCACCTGTACTGTTTAGGTAAGAGGAGTGTTTTCGATGTCGACAAGCCCGATCACACTTTTGGGTTCCCGATCGTTTGTACCATTGACGCAAACCTTGAGTCCGTCTCGAGCCGCCAACTTCGTCTGGTAGCTTAATGGGGTGGCCTCAAATATTTCTGAATCCTGTGATCGCTTTGTCGTGATCGCCTCGTTGGGTTTTGATTTGGTTTTTCCGAGGTTGATCGAGTTTGTGTTGCTATTTGTGCACCCTAGGTAAAACTTTCAAAGCCGTGTCCACTAGTTATGGACGACTTGGAGCACAGTTTCGATCATAGACAAGTATAACTAAAGTACCGCTTTTAATTTGACTAAGTACCGACTAGTAAATAGTGCAACACTCTGGAATGGATAATAAACTGCCAACGGATGGGGGATGTTTGTCCGCTTCTCGTCGGTAGCGAGGAGGAGGATGGATCTGTTGATATTACTTATAATGTTGTTATTAATTCACGGACATCCGCTCATCTGGTTAGGCGGATGGTTAGCGAGTATCTGTAGAACTGTTAGGGTTTCTCTTTGCTGCAATTCGTCACCCTGTGTTGTGTCCCTTTAGAGGCATAAAGACTTGCTGAGTACCCCTAGGGTCTCACACGATAAATTGTTTGATTCAGATGAACAGGTAAGCTCGCAAGATGGATACTGGGTGGAGGAGACGGACGATGTGGGCAACGATCATTCGGTGTAGAGATTCTGGGAACGGGGATCCGTGAGATCTATGGGCGGGATGTGTTTATTTATGGGGCATCTTATGCCGATTTGCTTCTTATCCGTACTCGGATCTTGTTTTCCGCTTCCGCTTGATACTCTCATGTTTGATGTATGAGGAGATATCCTAAACTATTATATCTATCTAGGATATTTGGATCTTGCCGTATGGCGTTGCAATATTTCCTTTCTTTTTAGATGGAATGACTCTGAGAACCATTGTATGGTGGCTTGCATACATACTCATTTGTGTATGTAGTTGATCCCTTCGCTTTCGATTTCCTGCCGTTCTTGTCCTGATGTTTGGAAATGGTTAGGACGGCCGAAAGGTCTACCTGTGAGTGGCATTTGGGCCCCACCGTACTATTTTAACCATTTCCTCTCATCCAGGCTTGTAACTAGGAGCGTAATTCACCGAGGTAGTTACAATTGGTATCAGAGCCATCCCGCCCTTCAGGGTCTCAGCCAAATGGTCGTTGTCAGTCTAGCAAATATTTTTGGTAGCTATGTATACTAGGGAAAAACAAAACGCGAGAGTAGGACTGCTTCCACTTTTCTTCTTACCCAACCACCCACCCTCTTCTGGTAAGGAAGTGTAACGTTTTCAATTCTCTTCTTAAAAATTCAAACTAGGATTCACGTGTTCTGGGTTTCCGTAGTACCATAGAAAGTGTGTGTGTTTGTGTAATTCCTTGTCTATCTGTTGCATCCAAGTTGTTATCACAATCTGCCTTTGGTTATCAACTGTTGGTACATTCCATACCGACAGGCTTTTGCAAACCCGCACGATCTATCTGACTCCTTGTTAACCGGTGCCATCTTCTTAAGGGTGTCCTTCCTTCTAGCAACTCCACGTTCTGTGTAAGCATCAGTTGCTAATCTCTACCTGATAAGTGATTTTGCGCATCTATTGGTATATTAATGCCAAAAAATGCAGAAAATTTTTCTTTGATACATCTGTGCTTCCACACTCCTTCTCAGTCGTGTGTGAAACATTATCTATCTCCCTTTTATCAGCATGTCCATGCTAACTCATTCCTTTGTCACCGGCGCTTAATCCTGGAGTTTAATTTCATCTCCAATTCTCTTGGGCTAATTACATAACAGGTGTCGATCCGATGCTGGTGATTGTAATTGGGTTTTCGGCATAGCTATATGACACTTATCATGAGTGGAATATGGAAAATGCTATCAACTCTATCCTCCAAATGGTGACGGTTATCTCCTGTGATTTTGAGTACACCGTGATCATATCTATGCATATTCAAGCATCTTTGGCAATCCGGAGTTTCTCAAAGCACTACGGCGGTCTATCATCTGTCCATCATGCTGCACATCTTTTTGAACTCCATATATGCAAAATTCTCCTGGATACGAGGGAATTGCATCTTTTCGCTTCTGATAGCTTTGCTTAAGGTATGAGCTATCATCGGTTCTTATCCAAGATCTCTTTATCTTTGTAACCGGTGATCCAATCGACAATGTGAACCAGGTGACATCTCTTTTCCTTCCGAAGGACCAGATAATCTATTCTTCCAGTGCATCTTCTTCAACACGAACCTGTGCTCTTAATATTGATCTTTCTAAGAGCGTTGAGCTTAGGAAGTGTTCGAGCATGTGTTTGTTTCTCTCGCCTTTTGAACTTGGTATTCTGGGAATATCTTGTTAATCCATAGTGGTATATGTTGATAATATGCTTGCCTATTCCATATCAATGGAAGGACATGGAAGATCATCTGTGTCTCTTTCTCTCAAGCTTCGTGAGCACTGCCTGTGTGCAAAGTCTCAAAGTGAGAATTCTGACTTTTTGAAGTCACCTATCTCGGCCACGTCCTTCTGCTAAATAGATCGCTTCAATTCTGGAATTAGCAAGTTCATTGTTAATTCCATCTTCCATCATCAATCAAACCCGGAGTTTTCCTTGTTGGCAAGTTATCATCGTCGTTTCGCTAAAGATTTTCCTCAAAACTGCTAAATCTCTCTCAATCATTTCAAGAACAACATGGAGTTCTTTCACCTCAGTCTCGTCAAGTGATCTTTTGAAACCCTCTCGTTCTATCATCTATGCTCAATCCACCGGAGGCCATGAAGATTTTTCAGATCTTTTGTAATCCTTCGGTTCAAGTGGTGCTATCTTTTTCTTTATCTGTGGAATCTTGCAGTTGTCTCCGTGATCTTCCTTCATATCTTTCCGGTGGATTGGTACTTCCGACATGACAACAACATCATCATATTTATCTATCTATGAATCCGGTGAATCGTTTTCATCTATCCTTGTTTTCTAACGGAGTTCCATGAGTTATTGTCAAAACCTTCAGTCTGTTTTGGTAGTTGGGTTGCATGGTTTTCTTATTCATGTGCGGATTAATGCTTTGAGTGCGGGATGGAGTAGCTACCATACCACTACTCTTATCATTCGCTCTTGTACATTGAATTGGTAAATTAATGTGATTTCACTCATTCCACGGAAGTTAGAAGTGGCCTTTATCCCTCGATACTTTTACTTCCGTCCTTGTTTTTCCGGAGTGCTCTCTCGAAGAAAGTAATCAATAATCTCTTGTTGGTGGTCTGTCTATTCTAGATGGAGCAAAATCATCAATTATCTGGTGGAAACAAACGCAAACTCTTTTCTGTCCTCGTCATTCTACCGATGCTCGACATCCCCAAACAAGATGAAAGGAAACTATATCTCTCTTTGTTTCATCAATTTTTTTCTGTGGTAAAGCCAATTATGGTTGAGGCCATCAGCCGCAAATCTATTGCGTTAGCCTCAAGGCTAAAGAAAGCAATAAGTATCTCTACAATCAACTCCAGATCCTCTATATTCTTTTTCCTCTCGGGATTCCACCATGATCTGGCTTCATATCCATCTCTGGAAGTTATATCCGCGCACCTCAATTGCGTGATCCTTGGTTCTTACCGTTGCAACAAGAATCTAGTCCGACGATGTCTAACTAAATCTTTCTGTTCATATCAAGGGACTCTATTGTTTGAAGGCAATATTGTTTCCGTACTTCATTTCTCAAATCCGAGAGAAGATACGATGCTATTGTCATAGTGGTTCAAACCTCTCCAACCTAGCTCTTTTCTTCCGGCGAGATAAAGATTCATCCTCTCTCGTATCAGTAAATCTTTAATCTTAATGGTGTGTTTTTGTTTATTCATGATACATCATCTTGTCCTTTCTTTCATAAGTGGTTCTATTCTTTTATCATGTTTCTCGAGAAAATCAGAGCTATGTCCATCCTATCCTTCTTGTCTCACGATAATCCTTCAATTCTTCTAACCCTTTGTGTCTCAAGCAAAACGCAAGACTCGCAACAAGTCTAGCAAGTTTTGCAAGGTGTAGTGGTCGCACCATTCCGTTGTTCATCAACTTGGGAACGTGAGGGTCACCTTCGTTCGAACACCCGCCTCTCCTTGTGTTGTTTTCTTTTTCCTAGGAATCTCGGGGCGAGATTCTTGTTTAGTGGGGGAGAGTTGTAGCATCCCAATTGTCTAACAATTGTAATGCTACTTGGTCTAGTAATATAATGGCTACTTCAAATATATAATTGTTGCATCATCATTATATCATGCTCATGTCATCATGCCTCCTTGCATTTGAGCATCATATAAAACCCTTTTTGTTTTGGTTCTTCTCTCATATGCATTGTAAATTGTTTTTGCCTCTTGATATTGTATTTGGGTCTTGATATATTGTTTAAATGCCCAAGTTGAGTTGGGGGCATATCTTTTATTAACTCCACCACCTTTCTTTGTCACCACCCCATATATTCCAGCATCCAACTAAATATGAGCTTTGCACTTTATTGGGTTTACCTCTAGCTCATGTGGGTTGGGATGGATCCAATTCTATCTCCACATGCTCTCATATTTGCACCATATTGTTTCCACATTATTGGTTTATGAGAGCCACATGGCCACCTTTGCATGCCTTGTGAGTGGAACCTTTTCCTAGCTTCCATATGGGTTGTTTTGGGGTTATTGTCATGTTGGAATATTCTTGGGCTTATTAAATACCTAGTGGCACATACACACTAGCAAGTCCCATTTCTATTCAAATGTGGTCATCTCCAACTACTCCACATGGGGCATCCTTCCACTTCTTCTAGTTTGGCTTATTCCATATTTTTGGAATGCATAGGTATAAATGCCATGGATATTTATGTTGTTTTCACAAGATGAAACCTAGCATTAATATTATGCATGGGCCATGCAACCCTCTCCATAATTTTGCCCTCCTTGGTTTTTATTTGGTCTTTTGAATGGATCATCTTCCACCCTACCTCATCTTCATCTCCCTCTCTCTAATCCTCATCTTCCCCTCCCTTTTCACTTCCATTTAAGCATGGTCAAGTGGATCTTTTCTAAAACCCAAACCCTACACTTTTCCCACCTATTCTTGCTTGATCTAGTTTGGAGCATGCAATCATCTAAAAACCTAAGCCCTCTACTCCCTATACCTCTCCCCCTAATCCTCTATCTAAGATCCTACCCTAACCACCTACATCTCTACCACCATCTTACACCTAAGCTAAACCCAAAACCTACCTCACCCTCTCCTCTTCATCTATGCCGAGTCTCACCCTGCAGGACCCACCTGGCCATCCTCTCTCCCTGGCCACACCCCAGCTACCTACCCCTCCCCAACCCTAGTACCAAACCCTAACCGAGGCTCCCCAACCTAGCCGAGCCTCCCCTCTCTCTCTCTCTAGATCTCTCTCTCTGCCGAGCCTGCCTTACCAGCCCGAGCCTCCCCCTACCTGCAGTGGCTGACCCCACCTGCACTGCCCATGCCACTCCTGCCGACCTGAGCACGTGAAGGAGGAGGAGGAAAAGTGGCCAAAGCCACCTTTCTCTGCCCCACTCCCCCACGGCACCCCCTCTCCTCTCCCGTCCCTTTCTACCCCCTCTCTCGCCTGCTGCCTCCCCCAGATCCACCCCAGGTCCCTGCCTCTCCCCCTCCTTTCCTCCACCGCCACCGTCTACACCATCGCCGCCCACCGTCGGCCTCCACCTTCCCTCCTCTTACCAGCCGGTGGCGTGGCGCTCTGGGTGCCGCGGAAGACCAAGGGCCCTCCACACGCCGTCACTGTCGTGCAGGAGGAGGAGGACCAGAGCCACCAGGCCGACGCCGCTCCGACGCAAAACCCTAGCTTCGTCGGTCTCTGCCTCGTCGTCGATCTGTTACCCCTCCGGCCGAACCACCACCTCCAACAACCTCCCGGTGAGCGCCTCGACCTCTCTGACATGCTCCGCCTCGCCATCATCGACTAGATCCGCCGGCCCTTCCATCGAGCGCCCTCGGTGCACCGCCGCTCGCTGCTGGCTGCTCGCTCCCGCACCGCATAACCCCATATCTAGCCGCGGTTCCCCCACCTGACACCGACCTCTCCCTAGCCCAACGGTAGCCGCTCAGCCCCCTGTGTCCAGGATCGATCCCAGCCACAGACCGATCTGTCGCTCGATGCAGAGAAAGAAGAGGAACAGTACGGCCATGGTAGTTTTACAGATCGCCCCCCCTTTTTGTTTTCTGCTCCACCCGCGGTACCTCGTGGCCCACTAGTCAGCCGCCGTGACCTTCTCCCATAAAACCCCCTGACTTTTGTAAACCTTAACCCGCGCTCCAGCCCAGCCCCACCTGTCAGTTCCTGCCCCTCTCGCCGCTGTCACGTGGACCCCGTGGCCGCTGGTCCCACCTGTCATTGTCTTTGGCTAACTAAACCTGAGTAGAAAAAGTATTTCTGTCTGTCTGTTTGAATTTAAACCTTTTCAAATTAATTTAAATTCAAATTTCAAATCTGTTTTCAAATAACTTTTAAAATATAAATCCAAATAATACAAATAATATATGTTTTCAAATAAGAAAAATATGAGGAATTCAAATATGCCCTCCAAAATATATTTTGGACACCTTAAATTTCAAGTTGACTAAAATTACAATAAAATGCCCTTTTCTTTTAATTAATTAATAACTTTTGTTTTATAACTCCAAATTTAACAAATGATATGTCTAAAATGATTAGCTCAATGAGACCTTTCTGTTTATGCATTCCCTTATCTGTTTTGCAGCATGCATCATATAAATATAAAGTATACAGCAACTTATATGAGGTTAAAACCTGATTAAAACTCCACAAAATGATTTATATTTGTATTCCACACCTCACCCATGCCATGCTACATTATTGCCATGCAAATTGTGCATCATTCATCATGGCATGATTGTTTGCTTGATGCATTTTTATTCATATGCTTGTGCACTTTATTTATGTTGGCCCTTGTTTGTTTGGTTCTTCTTCGAATAGACGCTGAGCAGGGGATATATCAAGAAACCCTGGAGCACTACCCAGATCCTTCTCTCGCTTCCACTGAGCTGCCAGGCAAGCACTACCACATGCTTGCATACATATAGTACCTATTGCCTCTATCTTATTCTTGCATCATTGAGTCGCGATTGCATTAAACTGAATCCCAAGTATTGCATAGCCTTTATTTTTAAACCCCACCGAAGCTTGTTCCTCCATCCCATGAGCCATTACTACAGGAGTTGTTTGAGCCATGCAGTCGAGAACGACATGTGTAGGGTATGTGAGTGTCGATGGATAACGAGGTACCTAAACAACTTAACCGAGTAGTAATGGGATAACTAATGAAAGTGGCATCGGTGAGCAATATCTGCTATTTGGTTTTTCATGCTCACTTGTGTCCCGTGGGACCCGAGTACTTGATTCTGTTCCTTGAATATTACGCTTATCCACATCCGGGAGGCCTTATGGACCCCCCCTGAGCCAGAGCTTGATTCATTCTTATTTCTTGGGGCCACAAAGTAGTTTGGAGCTTTATTACTATCCTGTACTTATGCCATGCTTTACTGCTTAATTTAAGATTGTGCGAGGAATGCACCTGTACTGTTTAGGTAAGAGGAGTGTTTTCGCGGTATCGACAAGCCCAGTCACACTTTTGGGTTCCCAGTCGTTTACAGCCATTGACGCAAACCTTGAGTCCGTCTCGGAGCCGGCCAACTTCGTCGCGGGTAGCTTAATGGGGTGGCCCCCTGAAATATTTCTGAATCCTGTGATCGCTTTGTCATGACTGCCTCGTTGGGTTTTGATTTGGTTTTTCCGAGGTTGATCGAGTGCGTTGCTATTTGTGCACCCTCAGGTAAAACTTTCTGAAAGCCGTGTCCACGGTTATGGACGACTTGGAGCACAGTTTCTCGATCATAGACAAGTATAACTAAAGTACCGCTTTTAATTTGACTAAGTACCTGACTAGTAAATAGTGCAACACTCCTGGAATGGATAATAAAACTGCCAACGGATGGGGGGGATGTTCGTCCGCTTCCTCGTCGGTAAGCGAGGAGGAGGATGGATCTGTTGATATTACTGTTATAACTGTTGTTATTAATTCACGGACATCCGTCTATCTCTGGTTAGGCGGATGGTTAGCGAGTATCTGTAGAACTGTTAGGGTTTATCTTTTGCTGCAATTGCGTCACCCCAGGTTGTGTCCCCTTTAGAGGCATAAAGACTTGCTGAGTACCCCTAGGGTCTCACACGATAAATTGTTTGATTCAGATGAACAGGTAAGCTCGCAAGATGGATCTTTGGGTGGAGGAGACTGACGATGTGGGCAACGATCATTCGGTGTAGAGATTCCGGGAACGGGGATCCGTGAGATCTGTGGGCGGGATGTGTTTATTTATGGGGCATCTTATGCCGATTTGCTTCTTATCCGTACTCGGATCTTGTTTTCCGCTTCCGCTTGATACTCTCATGTTTGATGTATGAGGAGATATCCTAAACTATTATATCTATCTAGGATATTTGGATCTTGCCGTATGGCGTTGCAATATTTCCTTTCTTTTTAGATGGAATGACTCTGAGAACCATTGTATGGTGGCTTGCATACATACTCATTTGTGTATGTAGTTGATCCCTTCGCCTGCCGATTACGCCGCCCGTTCTTGTCCTGATGTTTGGAAATGGTTAGGACGGCCGAAAGGTCTACCTGTGAGTGGCATTTGGGCCCCACCGTACTATTTTAACCATTTCCGCTCATCCAGGCTTGTAACTAGGAGCATAATTCACCGAGGTAGTTACACCCACCCTCAAAACAAACTGGGTCCGTGATGTCAGCCTCTTTGTAATGTGATATTGCTAGAATAAAAAAAGTAGACCCAAGATACGATTTGAACAAAAGACCTTCATATCAAATTGACGTAAACTGAGTGTGTTTCCACTACAACAAATATATTTATAGAATAAATATCATTAAACTTTTATTAGTACTACAATTTATGTATTAGTCTTCTTAAAAATATTTTGTGTGTCTATGTTTATCTCTTTTAAAATATAAAATGGCAGCGCTCCTGGCATCTCAATTTATAAAATGCCACATAATGGTGTCTTTTCATAAAAACATGGGTAGGCAGAGTTTTTTTATTTTGAGAGGTGGGGGCAATGCCCGAAAGGCCGAATTAAAAAGAGTTTGGCTATTCTCCATAGGCTGCTCTACGTGGGTTATACTCCGTAGGCTATGCTCCATGGGCTTCATTCTCAAATTTTAGTGGGATGTGCTCAGCAGTCCCCTGACCCCTAAAAGGCTGAATTAATATGTTCTCGGCTATGCTCCATGGGCTTCTTTCTTAAATTTCATAGGCTATGGTCAGCAGTCCCCTGACCCTAAAAAGACCGAATAAAAATGTTCTGGGCTAAAGAGGGGCCGAATGAGCTACTAGATTTCTTCTACTGGTTAATAAAAATGTCATTGTGATCTTCTCGGCTGGATTCGAAACAAAGACCTCAGAGAGGGAGGGGAAAAGAGAAAATTCTTTTTGGCAGCTATTCATGTCAAAATTCAGCAATACAGAATAAGGTAGAACAATTATCAAAAAATTCGAAGTTCATATTCAGGAGCACTTGACCAATTCAGCAGCATTTCAAAAGTGAACAATTCAGCCATACAGACAATGAAATACAATAGCAGTAGAAAGAGAACCAGTTTTTGTTTTCAGCTCTAAAAACCTTGTCGTGCGATCAGTTTGTCCTTTTCACTAATAACACTCTACCATTGGAGCAAGAAAAAATGATGATCAAGTCTGCTCTGAGTACCTTCTTCTCACATCAATGCTTGTGTGACCCCCATATGTAACCCAAAATGCCCAAGTCTCATCTAGATTGTGACACTGCCATGTACAAGGGCGACGAGCACACGTCCGGTTCACATTCAGCAGCACATGAAAGATTCAGCAGCAATTTAATGTGACCGATTCAACGGTGGCAGAAAATGACCAAAAGAATTGATAGATTCAGCAATGCCGACATTGAAATTCAATGGATGTACAACAATTTGGCAAAGCCAATTTTCAAAAAGAAAGCGTGACCATGCATTTTATCTACCCGTTCTCAATAAGTCCAAGTACATAGGTATTACTACAAAATAAATTAGCAGTAGCTGAACTCCATACAAAATACTTAGTAGAAGTGTAGAACTACAAGCTTACACTGAGCTAGGAACCCCTACATGTCCCATCATACATACTAGAAAAAACGTGAATGCTTCAGCGTGTCAAAGTGTTGGCTGGGGTGCGCCCTTGATTTCCTGCCTGGGACGCATCTCTCGTTTCATTGTCACCTATCGGCCTCTAGGTCAATAACATACATGTAAAATTCATACGACAAACCAGGAAATTCAGGATCCTTAATTTCGGCAATTCCAATTATGAAGGATTAGTAGGATCATCACAAGAGGATTAAGATGTGATATCTCACCTGTGAATCTTGTCTGACGACAGGTTCAGCAGTATGCTAGTAAAGCCCCGGCTTGGACAAAAAAGACGTGAGCACTTCATACGCGGGGTTGGTCGGCGACGACCTAATCATTGTCTCGGGTGACCTCTTTACTATAACCTGATTAAAATTAGCGAACAAGACCAACAACCAAAACCTCACCTCGTACCGTGGCGATTCACAGGCCACCGACCAGACCGGCCTGACGGACAGGAGCAAGTCCGTGCTATGCCCGTCAATTTGGGTGACGAACAACTTGCCCTCCTTCCCGATGTTGATGACCTCAGCTTTGAGCGAGCCCGGTGCACGAACTGGCACAGACGGGTCCCATTTTTTGGGTCTATATATGGGCACTGTCATCGAGTGGGCAGATATGAGGTGCTCGACGAACACTTTCTTGACGCTGGTGAACTCACAGCCTGGCTCTGTGCAGACACACTGGCGGTAGTTGCACGCGGTCTTGTGGTCGTAGACGTCCTTGTAGGAGACCAAAGTCCAGTAGATGTTGTTGGGGCATCTACAACCTTTTCCGCCAGTGACTTGGTGGTACAGCTCCTTGGAGCATGCGGCCAGGCGGACGACGCTGGTAGTGTCCAAACACTCAGCTATTTCATTGAAGACGTTGTCCCCGACCTTCGTCCAGATGTTGTTCAGCCGGTTGTTCCTAGAATCCATAGCCATCACGTCCGACTGATTGAGGGCAAGGGTGGATATGTGTATGACTGTTGGACTTATTTGGAGGAGAGCGGTGGCGGCCTAGAAGGATCGATGCTGCAGGTGAGATGGCGAGAAAAATGTGTGAAGTGCGTGCTAGAGAAGATCCAAATGCGGCTTCTCGGAGTTGGGAATGGCTCCTTGAAGGAGGGGGTTTTGCCATGCTCCTTCGACTGTCTTCTGTTGGGCATACTGCATCAAGCACGCGGACTAGAGTTATGGAGTAGGGAGTATTATAGGTACTCTAGACTGGCACGCTGCCATGGTGTGTTCTCTCATCACATCTCAGTTATTAGAACCGAGAGATGATTTATTTACTGCTTCCATTTTTATACTACTCCCTCCAGTTCGTATTGTTGGGGTTCGCAGCATAGAAAACAAAAAAATTCCAACGATGGGAACTATACGCCAAGATCTATCTACTAGATACAAGTAACGGGTGGATATACATCCATGGAAAACTTACCCTCGAAGACAACAAAACTTTTTTAACGTGATGGATCTCGTGGACGATGTAGTCGTACACTTGCCGATCTCAAGATCGTGATGAAGTCCAGCAGGTCCGGCTCCAGCACGTCCTTCAGATACAGCTCCAGCATGTCCAGCACCACCAAGTCCAGTACCACAAAGCAGTGGTGCATCCGTGATCGCACACACGTCCGGTACCCCGACAACCTCCATCCCTCGCTCTAGCAAAGCAGCGGAAGCATCAACTCCTTTCCAGATAAAGCCACCGGGAACATGTATCTCGCTAATCCGAGACCATGGGGAATAACTAGAGGGTGAGAGAGATCCTTCACGAGGAGGTGTGAGGAAGAAGGAGTGAGAGGGGGGCCTTTTATAGGAGGAGGGGAGGGTGTCCCTTCACCTCCCCCATTCATGTGGTGGTAACCCCATGAATATTCCGGTTTTGCCCAAGTCTTTCATCGAAATCTTATTTTAATGAAATTCTTAACTTGTGTCAATACAAGATACATCATTTCCAATCAACAATATGTCCTCTACATAATGTATTAGAAATAAGTCTCAACGCTCCCATTTAATTTCTTGCAAATGCAAGCATCTTCATCATCTCCGATGAATTAAAACTCTTTAAACAGTTTCATCATGGTGAAGATTCCAACTCCGCTATGCTTACTTCAACTATTGAAGTTTGCATGCCCTTTTAGCACCCTTTGAATTAACAAAACCCTTCGGACCGTATCTTGTACACGTCCTAGGTAACCATTCTATTAGAAGAACATTGTTTTGTTTGTTCAACTACCATACATCAAATTATATGTAGTGGTTGCTACATTAATCCGTCAAGACTAAATATCGCTATGAAAGATCAAATCTTGTCATAGTCAACTCCTTGAACATTGTCGTAAACTTCTTTCCGACATGTTGACTATTTCATAGATGTTAAACATCCATGTCTATTTCTTTATAGATCCAAACACGACCGATAGGCTTCACGCCTTTCCGGAGGGTCTTCCAAGTTCAGAAACTTGATTTCTCGTGTATGGTTACTATCACGGATTCTATGACTTCTAGTCATTTTATGGAGTCAGGGCCCATCATCGCTTCTTTGCATGCAGTCGGTTCATCATTGTCAAAACAATAACGACTTGTTTATCAAATATCACTATTTGATTCTTACCGACCAACACGGTTCAATATGAACTCTAATCTCCGAGATTACAACCTTTGTAATCACGGGAGCCATGAGCATTGTGGCCGCCACCAGGAAACTTTCCGGCGCTGCGCTACTTAGCCATATAGCTAAGGTTCAACAGCCTTATCAAAGTTCTATTGTCCTCCCACTTAACTTTTCACGAAAAATTCCTTCTCAAGAAACTTGACGTTCCAAGTAACAAACTCTTTTGTCTTCGGTGTTATGGAGAAATTGCCAACAAATTATTTGGGATAACCTACAAAGACGTGCTTATCCGACTTTGGTTGTAAAAATTTTACTTATGCATAGAATGCCAAAATTTAAGAAAAGACAATTCGGGTTTTATCCCAAACCATAACTTATATGGTGTCATTTCAACAGATCACGATGGTGCTCTTTTCAGTGTAAAAGCGGTAGTCTCTAAAGCTTCAATCCTTAAAACATAATGGCAGTTTTATAAATGACACCTTTGATCTTACCATGTCAAACATGGTTTGGTTTCATATCTCGAATATGTCATACTCCTATGGTTTATCGGGAAACACAAATCATGGAACAATTCCTCAAATCTTAGATGTTTTTGCTAAACGTGTAACTCAAATATCTTCCTTTATGATCGAATCATAAACTCTTTATTTTCTTGTTACAATGATTTTCCACTTCATCTTGAAAGTCTTTGAACAATTTTCAAATGTTTCATACTTCTTCCTTATTAAGTAAATATATAGATATATTCACTTAAATTTCTGGAGAAAGCATATGAAGCAAAAAAAAGATCCATCGCATATGGCTACACATAATGGACTATATACATCAACATGCATAATATCCAATAAGTTAGTCATCCGTTCTTCTTTGGCCTATGGACGGAGTTTCAGTTATCTCGAGGAAAGTTTCACAAGCGTCAATTGATCAAAATCAAAGACTCCAAAAATCCATCAACTTGGAGTTTCTTCATGTTTTCTTTCAATTATAATTTAAAACAGCGATGTCACTTCATAAGTGATCTTTTAATCATTTGCCTTGCGACATTTTAGCAATAGTGTTTATGGATGTGATTTCTCCCTCTAGACTTGTAAACGTTCATCCATCCTTTATGGAATACGGTAATTATTTGAACGACCATTGTTCTCGTAATACCAGAACAAAATAACAATTATTAAAACAAATATTGAAGGCTAGGTTTGATGACAATGAAAAACACAATAACACTTTATTTGTTTTTGATGAACATCATCACTTATTCTCATGCCAGTTACTTAGGCCATTGCAGTTCATGAATTGTGTTGTTCTGTATGATACTTCACACCAACCAATTCGATATCCAATACCGGTATCCAATACCTAGGAACCACATTGTTTAACAAGCAAGGAATACAACCATAACATGTATATCTTCTATATACCTAAGTTGGACATCTCCAGCCTTTTATTTTCTGCCAAATATTTTATAGATTCTCTTTCAACAATTCCTTTTCTTTTGAAAGAATCTATCAACATCAATAGTGGTGTCATTCACATGACACATAGTACAAAGCTTGTATATAGTCAAATACTAATATCTTTGGACTTGCACTTTGAAGTGGATCACCATCATCAAATGTTTGGCATTCTTTCAAAAAATCCATTCTTTAGTAATCTTTTAGTGTAGTAAACATTTTACTTACATCTTCTATTCATCCTTATCATGACAACTTTCATGATCAAGATACTATAGCCTATAAGGAAGAATGACGAGTATAATGTTAGTTACCAAAACCTTTTTGGGAGATCCGGATGCTTAGCATCTCCATCCTTCACAAATTCTCATACAATATGAGAACATGTATTTTGCTAAATTATACTCTATCATAATGCAACCAAAAACATTGTTTCAGATATCACAATATATTTCACACATGATGGTTTCTGAAACAATTTTCAGCTCCTATATAATCTTGATATTAAAACAACTTTTGAATATCAATAATCATGGAGGCAAACATGATACTTTAGATACTAACATTGGAATTCTTACTCTTGATTTAATACTACTTATTAAACTTCATGGAGTAAATAGAGTTTGCTGAAAGTTTCCAATAGGACTTATAAACTTTAAATTGATATTCAAAACAATAAGATACCAGTTCGTAAAGTAAATATCCAGAATTGTATAGTTCTATTATCTCAATTAAAACTAAGCATAAGGTAGTGAACAGATGCCAATGACTACAACAAATTATGCAAATTCACTTCGATTTAGTTGATGACAAATTGAGTTCGACTAATTCAAATTAGAAATGAACTCCCACTCAAAAACGATATCCCTCGTGCCTTTTTGGTGATTACATGAACCAAATCCACTACACCAAGTCCAATCATCACGTGAGTCGGTGTAGCTTCAAAGGCGAGCATCTATATGGGCATCATATCAACTATATGACTCATGCTTAACCTTTCGGTCCGTGTTCCGAGGCCATGTCTGTACATGCTAGGCTCGCCAAGTAAGAACCTTAGTACTCGCATGTGTAGAACTGTCTTACACCCGTTTGTATGAAAGCGCAGAGTCGAGTACACCCGATCATCACGTGATGTCTCGAAACACGATCCATAGAACGGTGCATACTTAAGGAAGAACACATTGTATCTTGATATTTAAATGAGGGATCATCTTATAATGCTACTAAAACGCCAAACTAACAATATAAGATGCAAACATCTAATGTGTAAAGTGAGATGATATGGTCCATGCATTTGATCTCTGTTATTTGCATCGTGGTATGCTCTCTATCATTCCTTTGTGTGTAAGGCCAAGGTCTATGGAACTTACACGTTAAGTGTGTTGTAAGAGTATCTATCATACATCTAGTTACAATATTACCATATCATGACACTAGCCCAACAACGACCTAAACTAGACGCCTCTAATTTATCAATTGCAAGTTTTACGTGGCTTAGGGCTTTCGAGGATAACCAAGTTATTAGCAACTCGTTGTAAATCAGATATTGACTATAGTAGGAGAGACAGACACCCGCCAGCCACTTATGCAAAACTAGTTGCATGTCAGTCGTGGAACCGGTCTCATGTACGATGACATGTAAGGTTGGTCCGGGCCGCTTCATCCCACTATGCCACCAATATCCAAAATACATGAAAGAAGCAATAACATGATCATCATCGCCCACATATAAACATATGTGTACTACCCGTGCAAAGCACCTACGCATAGATCAGGCTCTGATACCACTATTGGGGTTCGCAACATAGAAAACAAAAAAATTTCCTACGATGGGAACTATACGCCAAGATCTATCTACTAGATACAAGCAACGGGTGGATATACATCCATGGAAAACTTACCCTCAAAGAAAACAAAGCTTTGTTAACGATATAGATCTCGTGGATGATGTAGTCGTACACTTGCCGATCTCAAGATCGTGATGAAGTCCAGCAGGTCCGGCTCCAGCACGTCCTTCAGATCCAGCTCCAGCAAGTCCAGCACCACCAAGTCCAGCACCGCAAAGCAGCGGTGCATCCGTGATTGCACACACGTCCGGTACCCCGACAACCTCCATCCCTCGCTCCAGCAAAGTAGCGGAAGCAGCAACTCCTTTCCAGATAAAGCCACCAGGAACATGTATCTCGCTAATCCGAGACCATGGGGAATAACTAGAGGGGGAGAGAGATCCTTCACGAGGAGGTGTGAGGAAGAAGGAGTGAGAGGGGGGCCTTTTATAGGAGGAGGGGAGGGTGTCCCTTCACCTCCCCCATTCATGTGGTGGTAACCCCCTCCACTTTAAAATGCCCCTTCACATTCTCTTTTAAAGTCTCCACTTTAAATGCATTAAATTTCTCCAAATTTAATGCTCTCTCATTTAATAAAACTCTTTTATTTATTTTATTCAGAATTTTGTTAATTACTTTAATTAACAAACATTCACATAAAATCCCCTGCGACATTTCAATATTACATGCATAACCAATTTCAGCAATTTCACCCGAAACAGTTTTGGTGTCTATTGAAATAATTCCAGCCCTTTCTTAATCTTTATCTGAAACATATTTGCTCCTAAATGGTGTCGGTATCCCTTAAGTGTGTCACCCTATGGTTCGCGAATAATGCAGACATGATCGAGACCCCTCTCCGATCAATAATCAGCAGCGGGACCTGGAGATCTGTACTGACTCCCACATATTCAACGATGACCATTGTGATCGTGTGAACCTTTAACGTCGTAACTAAATCCCTTTGTCTCGTGATATATTATATATCCGAGATTCGATCATTGGCATCCAAATACCTAGTTTGATCTTGTTACCGACATGCACTCTTTTCTCGTTCCCGTGATATAATATTCTAGTGATCACATCACTTGCTTGCAAGCTATCTTAATGTGATATCATCGAGAGGGCCTAGAGTATATCTATCCATCATCGGGATGGAAAAATCCCACTCTTGATCCATGAGCCTCAACATAACACCTTCGTAGCACTGAACCCACCTTTATAGTCACCCTGTTATGGTGTGACGTTTGATGTTATCAAGATACTCTTCCGGTGTTAGCAATTAACATAATCTCATGGTCTAAGGACTAAGATTACTTCGTATGATGTTATAGCAATATAAACATAATGACTCTGATCGTAATACTATACTTCGGATGAATGTTCATCACATCATTCCACCAATATTGTGACCTCATTATTAACAACATCCAATGTCCATGATCAGAAAATCTTGATCATCTTGTTAATCAACAAGCTAGTTTATATGAGAGGCAGTACTAGGAACTTTGTATTTGGTTTATTAAACACACATGTATTAATGTTTCCAATTAATACAATTATAGCATGCAAAATAAACATTTATCATAAACATGGAATAAGATAATAACCAATTTATTATTACCTCTCGGGCATATTCCCTTTACGTATTCTAATGGCCTCATCTTTGTCTAGATTCGCATGAGTTAGATAGAGTAGTTGTAAGTTGAGTCACTTACTTTTTTGCTACTTCATAGAACGTACCAAAATACCAAGATGCCGAACCTCATATGAACTTTCTAGAAAGGTACCCCTTTGCAAAGATTGGCAAGCCTGCTAAAATTGCTGAAACTTCTAGAAAGGCAAGAACCCACGACCTAAATTGCATCATGCTTGGTGAAATAACGATAGGTTCCCAGTTCATATTCAGCAGCATTTCAAAGTCACTGATTCAGCAATACAGACTCTGAAATTCAATAGCAGGACGGAGATAATCAATTTTTGTTTCAGCACTAAAAACCTTTGTGCAGGATCATTCGCTTTTCTCCGAACACACTCGATCAACGGAGCAAGCAAAACTGACCATCAAGCCTGCTTTTCTGTGCATACCTTCTACTCACATCAATGACTGTGTGACCCACATATGCAAACCAAAATGCCCCAAGCCTCATCTAGATTGTGACAAGGACATGTTTCAAAAGAACAGTAAGACCATCTACTGCCCTTGATCTAAAAAAGTATCAGTACATCAGTATTAGTTCTACAAAATACTTTAGTACTGTAATAAAAACGACAGAATATTTGACAGATTCACTACCATTTCAAAGATTCAGCAGCATTGAATAAAACAAAAAAATATCAATAGATTCCAAATACATAATCAGTGGCACTTGCCAGATTCAACATCATTTCAAAGTGACTGATTTAGCAGTACAGATAATGACCAAAAGAATTAACAGATTTAACAATGCAGACACTGAAATTCAATAGATGTAGCAAGACCATAATTCAAAAGGATAGAGAGAACATATTCTGGCCATGTTCCAAAACATGACCAAGACCATCTACTGGTCTTCATCTAAACAAGTACCAATATATTACTATTAGTTCTAAAAAATACTTTCGTAATAGCTACAACAGAACATTCGACATATTCACTACCATTTGAAAGATTCAACTGCAATGAATGAAACAGAAAAATATCAATAGATTCCAAATACATAATCAGCAGCACTTGACATATTCAAAAGCATTTGAAAGTGACCGATTTAGCAGTACAGATAATGACCAAAAGTATTTTATAGATTTAACGATGCAGACACTAAAATTCAATAGATGTAGCAAGGCCATAATTCAAAAGGACATAGAGAACATTTTCTGGCCATGTTCCAAAGGAAGAGCAAGACCATCTACTGGTCTTGATCTAAAAAGTACCAGTACATCACTATTAGTTGTAAAAAATACTTTAGTAATAGCAACAAGAGAACGTTCGACATATTCAATGGCATTTGAAAGATTCAGCGGTACTGAATAAGACAGAAAAATATCATCAGATTCCTAGTTCATAATAAGTGGCAGTTGACAGATTTAGCACCATTTCAAAGTGACCAATTTAGCAATACATTTAATGACCAAAGGAGTTGATAGATTCAGCAATGCAGACATTGAAATTCGGTAGATGTAGCAAGGCCATGATTCAAAAGGAAAGAGAGACCATATTCTGCACTAGATCCGTCGGTCTGAACAAGTACTAGTACATAGGTATTACTCCTACTACAAAATAGATTAGCTATAGCAAAACTCCATACAAAATACTCAGAACTACTTGGGCTAGGAACCACATGTCCCAAAATGATAAGAAAATCCTGTCGAGGAGTACATGTGTTCAAGTCAGGATAATCACAAGAAGATAAAGATGTGTTAATCGCTAAGAAACAAGATGCAGAAGTGGGACAAATGGGACAGGTGGGATCATAATTTTAGACCCCTAGACTAACTCTAAACTAAGTGGGGGAAGTGGGACAAGTAGGATTTAACAAATCTCACTTATCCTGCTTATCCCACTTAGTTTAGATATCTCCCACCTGTCCAACTTGTCCCACCTCTGCATCTATGGCAAGAATCTTGTCGATACGAAGCTTGTATTCCACGGTGAACTCCGATGGTCGATTCCAACGATGAGCGACCAGATTAGACCGACAAACCGACAAAGAGCAAGTGGCTTTAGAATTCGCATAGAATACCTTCTCACACAAGACATTTGGATGTGCAGAGCTCAACTTCACCATGAACTGTGGCAACACGAACGCTGCCGGCCTAACGCACACGACGAATATCAAGATGACATCATCGCGCCCGTCGAATAGCATGCAGAACACCGTGTCATTGAACCCTATTAGCCCGATATCTACATTTTGCGAGCCCGGTGCCGGCACCGGCTTAGAGATCTACTTACCTTTCCTGCCGACACGAACTCGCAGCCAGGCACCACACAGTTCCATTGGACTGCATCAATGAGCATTAAACATGAAGAAATATTTGGCTGGATAGCCCATACCAATTGGGTCAGTCACCATCATAAAGTAATTAATTAGGACGGCATTATATATATTCATATTAGGATCATCACAAGAAGATTTATATGTGTTAACTCACTCTTGGTTGATATTCTTGTAATCCACGGGGGAATTCCGACAACATCTTGAGAAGCTCGCAGGTAACGTCGCGCTTTCGACAGGTACGCCATGAGCCCTTTCAGCGCGACTTCAGCCAACGAAGACCTGCTCGTCTGCTCAGATGGCGCTACCATTTCGACCGAATGGATCTTATTCCATGATGGCAGCGACCATAACATCATCTTGTACCGTGACGATTCGCACGTCGCCGACCTGATGTACCTGGCGGATAGGAAGATGTCCGTGGTGTACCCTCCAATTAGGGCGCAAACTCAGTGCCCTCTTTCCCGATGTCGATGATCTCTGGTGCGTGCACCCGGTTAGTCGGGTGCCAGTACTTGTTGTAGTAGGTCACTTGGTGAAAATAGTACATCTGGTGGGCAAGTTTCAAGTGGTCAAAGAGCTCGTGCACCGTCAATGGTCAGGTGACGAACCCGCATCCTCTCTCCATGCAGGCTGCGTATGGGGCGTAGCAGCACTAGATCTTGTGCTCGTAGACATCATTGTAGGAGACCAATGAACAACAATGGTCGTTAGGGCACCTGCTACCTTTTTCGCCGGTGACCTGGTGGTACAGCTCCTTGGAGCATGCATCCAACCTAACGGTGTTGATACTGTCCGGACGCATAGTGATTTCGTTGAAGATGTTGTCGCTCACCTTGCTCCAGCTGCAGTGCCGCGGGTTGCACCTCGAATCCGCCATCCCATCTAGACGGATTGGGGGCAAGGCTAGATCTATGTAGAGTTTTTGGTGGTTTTTGGAGGAGAGGGTTGGTGTCCTGGAGGGAGTGATGTAGCATGCAATATGGGGTGGAAAATGTGTGAAGCGCGTGCCAGAGATGCGGCTAGGTGGCGTTGGCAAGTGGGGATAAACTAAACGAAGATGGGGAAGATATGATGACTCTTTGAAAGAGGTTTTTTCTTTTCTTCTGCTATAAGAAGCGGCTACATCGAGGACGCTGGCTAGCATGAATGCGTGTAAACCATGCCCCTGTGCAATAAATTAAACATGTCACTTCCTAGTGCAGTACTGTATCGTAACATCAGCGGAGTACTATTTACAGCTTCTATTTTCATACTAGTATTAGGGCATCACCTATGGTGGCAGAATTTGTCTATAAGCTGGGAGGTTTTAAGAAAAAACTTTCGATGTACTGAATTCCTGGTTAGCTTAAAACGTATTTGGAAAATTTTAAGAGCAATCTATCTATCGTGCTTACTTGTAGTTTAAATTTGACACGGTCGGTGGGAGTATGGTTTTTGATATAATACCTCAAAAAAGAGAAAATTACATAGAGGTCCATAAACTTAGCACAATGGGCCCTAAAATTAAGCAAGGAAAAGCACTCAGGTCCTTCTTGAGCGAAAAACTGAGCCATACCCTTCGTACTACTATACTTGCTTCACACAAACACAAAAAAAATTCCTCACACTTTCAAACCAGCGTGCTGGGGTGTGCTTGGTGCTTCCTCTTCCCAGGGTGTGAAATGGAACAACAATGCAGGTCGACGCACGTGGGCAGTGCCATGTTGTAGACGAAGGAGAGATCAGCGGGCCAGGGTGTATGTGGATGGTGATGAGGCAGGAAAGGAGAGAGAAAACAAAATTTATTTTGCGTGCATATATATAGTAGAGGTCTGCGAAATTTTGACAAGAGGTTTAACTTCTTGCTAAGATTCTACATCTTGACAAGTTAACAAAATTATATTAGGTCAAACTTGAGATAGAAGTAAGCGTGATAGATAACTCTTGGATTAGTTGTCATTTCGAAGGTAGATGGGTGCATCTTCTTTTAGTAAACGATGTTCTCGATCTGAGTTTCCAACTATCAGGAAAGAACATTCTCAAATTTCCCATGTTTTGCGAATTTTAAAACATCCTAGCTAACTCTGCCGACTTGAATGAGACTCTATGCCAATTTATCAAAATTAGGTCAAATTTGAACTACATGTAAATTATACATTGCTTTGGAAGTTTTATGAAAAAGCTTTTGGTGGCTTTCGATGTACTAAATTCCTCGTTAGAGCTTCAAAAGTTTGTTGGGACATTTTAAGAGGAATATATCTATCGCGCTTACTAGTAGTTAAAATTTGATATGGACGATGGGAGAAAGTACGATTTGCATTCAAGACCTAAAAAAATTACATAGAGGTTCATAAATTTAGTATAAAGGGCCCTAAAGTTAAGCAAGGAAAAGCACTCTGGTCCTTCTCGGGAGAGCAACTTAGACATATACCCTTCGTACTAGTGTACTTGCTTCACACACACAAAAAAACATTCCTCACACTTTCGAACAAGCGTGCTAGGGTGTGCTTTGTGCTTCGTCTTCGCGGGGTGTGAAATGGAACGACAAGGCAGGTCGACGAACGTGTGCAACACCACATTGTCAACGATGGAGAGGTTAGCTGGTCGGTGTGTGTGGATGGTGATGAGACAGTGTAAAGGAGAGAGAAAACACAACTTATTTTACGTGCATATCTTTACTATTTACTATTAAAGGATCGTTGGTACGTCCTCTTCCAGATCGCCCCGCGCAGAACCAGCTCAAGCTAAAAAAACGGAGTCAGATCACGCTGAAAAAACCCGGAAAATTACCGTCCCACATCATGCTGGTGAATCCGGTCATCACGTCGTATCTGCCATCCTGCGCGAGAAAAAAAATCGGCGTGGCGCTTGGAGCGAACCCACAAAAGGAAAACCATCTCACATATCCAATCTCAGCCGAGGAAAACCGACCACCTCCCACGAACGTGCCACGATCCCGTCGTCAGTTCTATCCATCGCCACGCCGCATAGAGATCTTTGCCGACACCCTCCCCTCCGGACCCTGCCAATGGAAGTTGTCCTTGACCTCTCGGCGAGCATATCCGCCCGCCTCTACCTCCCCTCCCCCCACCGTGGAGCCTGGTAGGATGTTCTTTGTTGTCGTCTTCTTCCACGACGGTGATTTATTTTCCATACCACCGCCATACTACTCTTCACAGCCTCCCTCGCCGCTGCGCCCCCTGCCGTTGTTGTCCCGATCGACTACAGCCTCGCCCTGGAGCACCACGGCGATGCCATCTAAGGAGGTCCTCTCTGAGGAGCTCGTCGCCTGCAGATGGGGAAGCAGAATAGGGATGGGCATGGTGACACGGCCGTTGACCAATGTCCTGCGCGCCTCCGTCATTGGCGAGGAAGATGGGCGCAGCGCCTCCCCTGGCCTTTGCGCGTGCCGCGCTGTCCTCCTAACTCCGGACTGCGCCAGTCACCTCACCGGCTCACCGTTCAAGTTCCAGTGGACGTCGCTCTTTCTGCTGCTCCATCCTAGCCGTCGCCGTCATCCACAAGAAAACCCTCGGCCTCAACGATGTCCAGGGTCATGTCCCGTGTGCCGAACCCTGGAGAGAAAGCGAGCTTCAGGACACTTGCATTGGTTTTCTGATCTGGTATTTTTGCATCTCCACGATATCTCATCGGCTTCTTTGTTTGTGGATATAGCACATGCCTCCAGAATATCTCATCGGCTTCTTTGTTTGTGGATATAACACATGTCAGGTTAGTATGACTTTTTTAGTTCGAGTTTCTTCTGACTTCTAATAGACTTGCAATGTTATGAAATCAAAATCTTGATGAACTTAAGTTGTTGTAGTGGTAGTTTAGATGTATCTCCATGATGCCTGATCAGCTTATTTATGTGTAGCTATAAATGCTCGGTGATATTTTTTTTTTACTTGGAGAGTCCTGTTAGATACTTCCAGTGGTATGAAATCAAAATGTAGATGAACTTAAGTTGCTCTAATGGTAATTTTAGATACAAGTGAGAACTGACGGAATTTTTGGATCGGAAAATAGTGTTTTCATTTTATTATGGGATTACAACGCTTTCATGTTTTGTGTCTGAGCATATATTCCTCTAATGCCGATATTTAGCTTTGCAATCATTTCCCTTTCTTGATAAAATTTTGGATTCTATTTTTTTTATTGTAACAGAGGTAGGAGGAATACGCGAATGGTAGGCACAAGGGGCAGCACAAGATCTGGAGGAATTCAAGCGAGCAACAAAGTAAGGAGAATGACTATGTACATAGCTGGATCATTTTCCTTCTTCTTGTCATGGCTATAATATCCATATCTTAATTGTTCTTCTCTATTAGAGGTTCGCAAATTGGGTTTTTTGGTACAACATTGAGAAGAGAAAAAGCCTACGGACCAGAGTTTACAGAAACATTCGACCCAACACTGTTTTAACATGACTTCTACTTGTTCGAGTATTTTTCTAATCCTGTCTTCAAAACTAAGAGTCAGGAAGAAAAAAACATGCCATCTACCAACTTAAATGGGAGGCTTTTCTATCTTGTGTGGATTGATCAGCTACTGATATAATATCATCGAAGAAAGTCTGTCAAGTTTCATTTGCATCCGTGTACGAAAACTTTTGGCCAAATTATATTTTTTCAAGCAGTACCATCTATTGAATGCTTAGCGCCAAGATAAAATCTGTAGTGCAAGCGTAGACAGTCTTGCACTTAATCAGAAAAGTTACAATTGGGGATTGTTAATCACGTGTACAAACTTCTTGCCACAGTACAAAACGACCTAGCTAATGATAAGTGTTGCCTAGGTTACCTCCTTGCTTGAAGATATTTTGCTTACCCCTCAGCTCCATTTCCTAAATTGCAGATGTGTTGATCTCTTCTATTTTTATATTGTCCAGAAACTATCAGGAAGGTCCTGCAGGAAAATCTAATTAATCAAGTTCAGGGGTGTGCCGCCTCAAGATTCAGAAATTTCTTCAAGCCAGGTTGGTTTATTGCATCCCTAATAACCTCACTGATGTGCCACTGTTTGGTAAAAGTTACTGTTAGCTTCCAATCCACATGTTTTGCTGATTAGTCAAAAGGGGGGATTTGTTTAGATTTTTTATGTTTTTATATTTCTCTATCATTGTGTTTTTTTCAGTTCTGTTTAAACTTTCCTATGGGCAATCCACATGTGATGAAAATGCCTTAATCATGTGTGTCTATGTGAATGCGGCGCCACCAGGATACTTTCGCAGCTGCACCAGACAATTTTTCTTTGGAAGTTTGCTGATTTCAAATAGAGTAGAAATATAATGTTTTGTGTACTACTCCCTCCGATCTATAATAAGTGTCGAGGCTTTAGTTCAAATTTCCAAATTTCCAAATTTGAACTAAAGCCCCGACACTTATTATGGATCGGAGGGAGTACTTAATTTCCTAACCTATGGGAACACTTCAGTTGCTTTTTCCAACATGCAATAATTGTGGACAATTCGATCACTGAGATAGCATGGTGATGTCATTTTTTTATTTAGTTGTGTATGCTTCCTCAGTTTTTTATTGTTGGAAGTGAAGTGGGTAACTCAAAGTTTTCTATCAGCAGGCGCATCCCTATAAAATTAAGTTTCGGTGCCATAAAACATGTGTTCTCTGATATACCTGAAGTTTGACCAAGTTGTTGTGTTGTGTAAATAGTTTTATACCCTTGAAAGCTTGCAAACTGTACACAAGAAGATCAAGCGGTGCCAAGTTTCATATGGCTTGTCATTTCTGTCTAAGAATGATTGAACGATGGAAGGGGCGATTGATAAATCAATGATTGTTCACATTTCCGATGAAGTCATATTGGTGAAATACTTATGGAAATGGCTTTGTTGTGGCTTTATATTTTGACGAGAAACCTTTTTTATTCATTACTCGGTATGTATGATTCGACTAATTGATTATTTTTAATTCTCTGGAGAGAGCCTTGTACTTTTAGTACACAATGGCACCTGTGAGATTCTTCCCTGCAACATAGTAATAGATACCCACTCTTGCCATTTGTCAACTTATTAGGGAAATATATTAACATGCTTCAATGGTGTCCCGATCTTATCGCTCACTAGATGTAGGTGCAGATTCATGAAATGAGAGCTAATTTTGCTCTTCTTTGGGTGAATATATTTGTTGTCTGGTGACGACCGGATTAGCCATCGCCCGCCACATTCAATCCAGTCGACATAACAGAATTAGATGCCTAAATTTGTGGATCCGAGTTTCTAATTTCCCTTTATTTTTACATACAAGCTTCTTTCTGATTCCAGGTACGTGAACAGGTAGCGCCACCACAAAATCCAACTGATATTAATTGGGAAGAGGATATTACATATTATCCAGAAAAAAATTCTGCAGTAAAACCCTGACCTGCCCTGCCTCTCTGCGACAGCCTAGATGACGTATATATTTGGTTGGTTGCATGTGGTCACCAGGTATATGTTTTTTCAAACAGATACTCGAGAATCTAAACTTGCATTATTTTACTTGTTTAACCCGTCAATCCTATATAAATGCAACTATTTGTTTTTGGTTTTCACAATTAGTGTCGGTGGCAGTTGGTTATGTTAGTGGCATCAGCAGTCACCTTGGAATATGTAATATGTATAAGCCATCTAGGATAACGTTTTGTTTGCTAATGTGTTGCATGAGTCAGCACTCTTTTTAACTGTGTTTCTCATCACTTGATCTATCCTTTTTCTAACACTAACGCCAAGCTGATCATGGATATTTTACACGAAAACACTCCAAATCAGACGGAGGCTCGCGTCCTCCGTATACGCCACGCGACGCTTGTCCCCGGATTTCGTTTCTTCTTCACCACACGCGAGAGAAAATGTCCCTGTCCCCCGATTTATTTTGTTACCGCCCCAGTTCTTCCCTGGTAAGTTGGCCCTGTTTTCCATAACAAATGCAAAATTTCCCACTTACTATTCTTACCTACCAATATTCTTTTCTCCAAACTTACTGCGAGACATGGGCTGGTATTTTGAGTGCTGATCAGTATTACGCGTCCTAGCTTCTGGTACATAATCCCTCCGTTCCAAAATAAACATGCATGCGCAAAATAAACATGCATACATTATTCTGATAGTTTCTAAGATTACCATACAGTTTGCACTTTGTTTGATTCACTTAGAATAACTATTGATTCACTTAGCATTCCTTTGTTGTCACAATAACTATTTGGATTATCTATTCTCCTTCAACTTATTGATTGTTGCAGATGGAAGTAGCGTGTTAATATACTCTTTTTTAATTGCGTGTTAATATACTCATGTACACTATTTTGGCTATGTGAAATATAGCAATGACATGTAGCTTTTCTACCATGACAAGGAGGCTTAACTATTTTAGTAAATCATCCTTCTGGGTGAATCATGTTCATCCAAGGCCTGCAGGCTCCGTCAATCAGTGGTTCATGTTAGAATTACTTAAACTATCCAGTTTTGATGTCACTTTTGGTGATACAATTTCTCAACTTGCTAACATATGTAAATTATATGCAAGGTTCTTGTGATGTGCATACTCTGTCAATTTCACAACTTGCCTGGCATGTAAATTCTATGAAATGTTCTTGTGATGTGCATACTCTCTGTGCCCAGAGAGGAGTGAGACGGAAACTGTTATTTCTGACATGGTAATCCTTCTTACGCATGAGAGTACGTTTGAGTCCTCTAAAGTCTGAATACCGATATCAGTTGTCTGTAGCTGGACCTCTCTCCTGAATGTATTTAATCCATTTTCATACCATGTGGAATCCAGTCGGAGATTCTCTTATGGGAATGGTGTAGCATTGGTGAAGCTGCTTGCGTACCGGTGGGAGGAGCTATCGATTGCACAAGTTCATGGGCAATAAAATTAAACCATATATGTTCATAAGTAGACAAAGTGTAATGCCAGAATACCACGTTTCTTTCAGAGATGTATTGGATTTCGAGAAGACCGTGACCTGACGTAGGGTGACTAGAGGATGGGCGAGGCGAGATGATGGGAAGATGCACCTAGGAAAGGGTATGGTCATCGAAGAGGAACAAAAGATAGTAAGCAGCACTTGATCATTCAGTTGAGTAGCCACCGAATTGTAATCATTTTTTTCTCAACTCTCCAGTGTTATGTATTTTCGTGGCAACGCACGGGTATTCAGCTAGTATATAGTAAAGGTCGGTTCAACTTCTTGCTAAGACTACATATTGATAACTTAATGAAATTAGGTCAAATTTTAGCTACAAGTAGGAGTGATAGATAGCTCTTGGAATAATTGTATTTTCAAAGGTAGATAGGTGCATCTTATTTTAGTAAATGATGTCGTCGGTGTGAGTTTCCAACTATCAGGAAAGAACATTATTGAATTTCCCATGTTTTGTGAATTTTAAAACTTCCTAGCTAACTCTGCCGACTTGAATGAGACTATATGTCAATTTATCGAAATTAAGTCAAATTTAAACTATAAGTAAATTGAGGTTGCTTTGGATGTTTTTCGAAAAAACTATTTGGTACTAAATTCCTGGTTAGCTTTAAAAGTTTTTTGAAATTTTTTAAGAGGAAACTATCTATCGCGCTTACTTATAGTGAAAATTTGACACGATCGGTGGGAGCGAGTATGGTTTACATCGAAGAACTCAAAAAGTACAAAGGGCCGAGGTGTGCTTGGTTCTTCCTATTCACAGGTTGTGAAATGGAACGACAAGGTAGGTCGACCCACGCGCCATGTTGTGGACGAGGGAGAGACATAAGCCGGCCGGGGTGTGCATGGATAGTGATGAGGCAGTGAAGGAGAGAGAAAACATAATTTTTTTTTGCGTGCATGTATATAGTAAGGTCCTGAAATTTGGATAAGACGTTCAACCTCTTGCTAAGAATCTGCATCTTGACAACTTAAGGAAATGGGGTCAAACTTGAGCTACAAGTTAGCATGATAGATTGCTCTTGGATTAATTGTCTTTTTGAAGATAGATGGGTGCATCTTTTCGAAGGTGATAGCGATGGTGACGGCGGCGGTGGTGTAGAGCGGTGGCCGAGCGCCGCGATGGCGGTCAGCGACGAAGAGGAGTACGGCGACAGGTAAATCATAGGTTTCTATGAAAGTTCTATGGAAAAGCTTTTGGTGGTAGCCATTAGGGGTCAATTAGGAGTATATCGGAAACAACCGAGAGTTTGGACAACAGGTTTAATTTCTTGATAAGATTTTGCATCTAGACAATTTAACAAAATTTGGTCAAACCTGAGCTACACAAGTAAGACAACAAGAGGGAGGCAGCACGCGACTTTCAAAAAAAAGAGGCAGCGCAAGATCAGCGCAAAAGAGGACTTGAAGGCGGTGCGATGTCAAAGCAAAGCTAAGATGGGCTGCTGACATGAGGTACATGGTACGCTCCACTAGTAGTAAATGTATGGACCTACTACTAGTATATGCACGCAAAACATGTTGCGTTTTCTCTCTCCTTTGCTGGCTATCACCATCCATCCTCCATATATTACTTCTCTTCAGCCGCAGGTGCACAGTCAGGCTTGTCTCTTCCTCGTCCACAACAGGTTCAACTTCTTGCTAAGATTTTGCATATTGACAGTTTAACAAAATTAGGTCAAACTTGAGCTACAAGTAAGCGTGATAGATTGCTCTTAAATTAATTGTCTTTTCGAAGGTGGATGTGTGCATCTCTTCTTGTAAAAGCAGTGTCGTCGGTGTGAGTGTCTAACTACTAGGAAAGAACATTCTCGATTGATGACGACAAGTTCGACCTCTAACTAAGATTTTGCATCTTCCTAAAAAAAATTATATCTTGAAAATTTTGAACCCCTTTTGAAAACGATCACATGAAATAGGGAGAGAGAGGAAATGATATTTATATTCTCTATGGACAACCCACAAGCTTGAGGTGCACCTTAGGCTTAAAGATAACTTTATTTTTTCCACTATGTATAAGGTGAACCTTAGCGGATGCAACATAGTAGGCATTATTAAGGTGTGCTTTTTTACACAATGCGAGAGTAGTATATTTCTTTGCTTAGACATATGGTCATCTCTGTCCATGCAATGTACATGTTGAGAGCATAAAACGTTGGCAGGGAAAGAGGGCAGCAACAAAGAGAAGTTGAAGGCAGTTCCATGTCAGAGCAAAATTGTGATGGGTTTTGACACGAGGTACTCCTGCGGCCTTACAGTGTACTACACTATACTAGTAGTAAATTTCAGGACCTATGCATGGAAAACAAATCGTGTGTTTTCTCACTCCTTCCCTATGCTCCATCTCTCATCCCCTTTTCCCTTGCGCACCGATCCGGCTGAGCTCTCTCCCCTCGTCCATAGCTTGGCGCTGTGCACGTGTGCCTTGGTACGGCGACTCTATGTCTCTGGCGTATTCGGCAGCCGCACGTTGGTGTGGAGTAGGGACGAGGAGTACATAGGAAGGAAATCACTTTGGTCCTTGGTGGCACAAAAAATCAAACTTTTCCGGTTTTCGAATTTTTCACTTGCTTCCCAAACATCAGGAGGGAAGGTTATTCAAAAGATTGGCCATTCGCAGTAATGTACTTATTATCTTCTCCTTATCATGTATTATGTCTTGCAATACAATACAATACAATAAACCACTACATAGTGTAAGAATTAACTTTGAACATTGACCGTTGGATCAAGACTAGCAAATCCAAACATTGCCAACCGCTGGATCTTCTTTTCTATTCTTAGCATCTAGAAAGATTCTACTTTAGCACGATGAACGCTAGTATACGCGAACCTCAAAACACAAACTCCATTGCTGATTTTTCAGGGTCCTTGTGCTAATAAATCCATGGACTTGGATGCAATTTTCATTTTTATGAGGTCCATGATGTAACTTGTACTTCCACCGACCGTGTTAACTCTCAAGCACCTCTCTCCTACAAGACCTACCATTTGATAGGCCATTCGCATTACTTCTTATCTTCTCTTTACCATGTCTTATCTCTTACAATATAATAAACCACTTCATAGTGTACGAATTAACTTTGAACATTGACCGTTGGATCAAGACTAGCAGATCCAAACATTGCCAACCATTGAATCTTCTTTTCCATTCTTAGCATCTAGAAACACTCTTCTTGAGAACGATTAACGCAAGTATGCGCAAAACTCAAAACACAAACTCCATTTCTCAGTTTTCAAGGACCTTGTGCTAATAAATGCAAGGATTTGGATGCAATTTTCATTTTTATGAGGTCCTTCATGTAACTTGTACTTCCACCGACCGTGTTAAATCTCAAGCACCTCTCTCCTACGAGATCTACCAGTTGGTAGGCCATTCGTAGTACTTCTTATCTTATCTTTATCATGTCTTATCTCTTACAATACAATAAATCACTTCATAGTGTACGGATTAACTTTGAACATTGACCGTTCGATCAAGACTAGCAAATCCAAATATTGCCAACCGCTGGATCTTCTTTTCCATTCTTAGCATCTAGAAAGATTCTACTTTAGCATGATTAATGCTAGTATGCGGAAACCTCAAAACACAAACTCCATTGCTCAGTTTTCAGGGTCATTGTGCTAATAAATGCATGGAATTGGATGCAATTTTCATTTTAATGAGGTCCTTGATGTAACTTGTACTTCCACCAACCATGTTAACTCTCAAGTACCTCTCTCCTACGAGACCTGCCATTTGATAGGACATCCATAGTACTTCTTATCTTCTCTTTATCGTGCCTTATCTCTTACAATACAATAAACCACTGCATAGTATATGGATTAACTTTGAACATTGTCCGTTGGATCAAGACTAGCAAATCCAAACATTGCCAATCGCAGGATCTTCTTTTCCATTCTTAGCATCTAGAAAGATTCTACTTTAGCACGATGAACGCTAGTATGCGCAAACCTAAAAACACAAACTCCATTGCTCAGTTTTCAGGGTCCTTGTGTTAATAAATCCATGGACTTGGATGCAATTTTTATTTTTATAATGTCCATGATGTAATTTGTACTTCCACCGACCATGTTAACTCTCAAGCACCTCTCTCCTACGAGATCTACCAGTTGGTAGGCCATTCGTAGTATTTCTTATCTTCTCTTTATCGTGTCTCATCTCTTACAATACAATAAACCACTTCATAGTGTACAAATTAACTTTGAACATTGACCGTTGAATCAAAACTAGCAGATCCAAACATTCTTCTTGAGCACGATTAACGCTAGTATGCGCAAAACTCAAAACACAAACTCCATTGCTCAGTTTTCAGGGACCTTGGCTAATAAATGCATGGATTTGGATGCAAGTTTCATTTTTATGAGGTCCTTGATGTAACTTGTGCTTCCACCGACTGTGTTAAGTCTGAAGCACCTCTCTCCTACGAGATCTACCAGTTGGTAGGCCATTCGTAGTACTTCTTATCTTCTCTTTATTGTGTCTTATCTCTTACAATACAATAAGTCACTTCATAGTGTACGGATTAACTTTGAACATTGACCGTTGGATCAAGACTAGCAAATCCAAATATTGCCAACCGCTGGATCTTCTTTTCCATTCTTAGCATCTAGAAGGATTCTACTTTATCACGATGAATGCTAGTATGCGCAAACCTCAAAACACAAACTCCATTGCTCAGTTTTCAGGGTCCTTGTGCTAATAAATGCATGGACTTGGATGTAATTTTCATTTTTATGAGGTCCTTAATGTAACATGTACTTCCACCGACCGTGTTAACTCTCAGGCACCCCTCTCCTACGAGACCTACCATTTGGTAGGCCATTCGTAGTACTTCTTATCTTCTCTTTATCGTGTCTTATCTCTTACAATACAATAAACCACTTCATAGTGTACGAATTAACTTTGAACATTGACCGTTGGATCAAGACTAGCAGATCCAAACATTGCAAACCATTGGATCTTCTTTTCCATTCTTAGCATCTAGAAACATTCTTCTTGAGCACGATTAACGCTAGTATGTGCAAAACTCAAAACACAAACTCCATTGCTCAGTTTTTAGGGACCTTGTGCTAATAAATGCATGGACTTGGATGCAATTTTCATTTTTATGAGGTCCTTGATGTAACTTGTACTTCCACCAACTATGTTTACTCTCAAGGACCTCTCTCCTACACTATAGTAGTTGTAAATTTCAGGACCTATGCATGCAAAACAAATCGTGTGTTTTCTCTCTCCTTCCCTATGCTCCATTTATCCTCCCCTTTCCCCTCGCGCACCGGTCCGGCTAATCTCTCTCCCCTCTTCCACAGTGTGGCGTTGCGCACGTGTGCCTTGGTACTACGACTCTATGTCTCTAGCGTGTTCGGCAGCCGCGCGTTGGTGTGGAGTAGGGACGAGGAGTACATAGGAAGGAAACCAGTTTAGTCCTTGGCGGCAAAAAAATTCAAACTTTTCCGGTTTTCGAAATTTTCACTTGCTTCCCAAACATCAGGAGGGATGGTTATTCAAAAATCGGCCATTCGCAGTACTGTACTTCTTATCTTCTGTTTATCATGTCTTATCTCTTGCAATACAATATAATACAATAAACAAATTCATAGTGTACGGATTAACTTTGAACATTGACAGTTGGATCAAGACTAGCAAATCCAAACATTGCCAATTGATGGATCTTCTTTTCCATCCTTAGCATCTAGAAAGATTCTACTTTAGCACGATCAACGCTAGTATGCGCAAAACTCAAAACACAAACTCCATTGCTCTGTTTTCAGGGTCCTTCTTCTAATAAATGCGTGGACATGGACGCAGTTTTCATTTTTATGAGGTCCTTGATGTAACGTGTACTTCCACTGACCGTGTTAACTCTCAAGCACCTCTCTCCTACGAGACCTGGCATTTTTTAGGATATTGGCAGTACTTCTTATCTTCTCTTTATCATATCTTATCTCTTACAATACAATAAACCACTGAATACTGTATGAATTAACTTTGAACAATGACCGTTGGATCAAGACTAGCAAATCCAAACATTGCCAACCACGGGATCTTATTTTCAATTCTTAGCATCTAGAAAGATTCTACTTTAGCATGATGAATGCTAGTATGCGCAAACCTATAAACACACTCCATTGGACTTGGATGCAATTTTCATTTTTATGAGGTCCTTGATGTAACTTGTACTTCCACCGATCGTGTTAACTCTCAAGCACCTCTCTCCTACGAGACCTTCCATTTGATAGGCCATTCGTAGTACTTCTTATCTTCTCTTTACTGTGTCTTATCTCTTACAATACAATGAACCACTACATAGTGTATGGATTAACTTTGAACATTGACCGTTGGATCAAGACTAGCAAATCCAAACATTGCCAACCGCGGGATCTTCTTTTCCATTATTAGCATCTAGAAAGATTCTACTTTAGCACGATGAACGCTACTATGCGCAAACCAAAAAACACAAACTCCATTACTCAGATTTCAGGGTCCTTGTGCTAATAAATGCATGGACTTGGATGCAATTTTCATGTTTATGAGGTACTTGATGTAACTTGTACTTCCACCGACCGTGTTAACTCTAAAGAACCTCTCTCCTATGAGAACTACCATTTGATAGGCAATTCGCAGTACTTCTTATCTTCTCTTTATCGTGTCTTATCTCTTACAATACAATAAACCTCTCCATATTGTATGGATTACCTTTGAACATTGACCATTGGATCAAGACTAGCAATCCAAGCATTGCCAACCGCTGGATCTTCTTTTCCATTCTTAGCATCTAGAAAGATTCTACTTTAGCATGATGAATGCTAGTATGTGCAAACCTAAAAACACAAACTGGATTGCTCAATTTGTAGGGTCCCTATGCTAATAAATGTAGCGACTTGGATGCAATTTTCATTTTTATGAGGTCCTTGATGTAACTTGTACTTCCACCGACCGTGTTAATTCTCAAGAACCTCTCTCCTACACTATACTAGTAGTAAATTTCAGGACCTATGCATGCAAAACAAATCGTGTGTTTTCTCTCTCCTTCCCTATGCTCCATCTCTCCTCCCCTTTCCCCTCGCACACCTGTCCGGCTGAACTCTCTCCCCTCATTCACAGCCTGGCGTTGTGCATGTGTGTCATGGTACTACGGCTCTGTGTCTCCGGAGTGTTCGGTAGCCACGCATTAGTGTGGAGTACGAATGAGGAGTACATAGGAAGGAAACCACTTTGGTCCTTGGCGACATAAACTTCAAACTTTTCTGGTTTTCGAAATTTTCACTTGCTTCCCAAATATCAGGAGGGAAGGTTCTTCAAAAGACTGGCCATTCGAGTACTGTACTTCTTATCTTCTCTTTATCATATCTTCTCTCTTGCAATACAATACAATACAATACAATAAACCACATCATAGTGTACGGATTAACTTGGAACATTGACCATTGGATCAAGACTAGCAAATCCAAACATTGCCAACCGTTGGATCTTCTTTTCCATTCTTTGCATCTAGAAAGATTCTACTTTAGCACGATGAACGCTAGTATGTGCAAACCGTAAAACACAAACCTCATTGCTCAGTTTTCAGGGTCCTTGTGCTAATAAATGCATGGACTTGGATGCAATTTTCATTTTTATGAGGTCCTTGATGTAACTTGTACTTCCACCTACCGTGTTAACTCTCAAGCACCTCTCTCCTATGAGACCTACCATTTGATAGGCCATTCGCAGTACTTCTTATCTTCTCTTTATCGTGGCTTATCTCTTACAATACAATAAACCACTTCATATTGTATGGATTAACTTTGAACATTGACCGTTGGATCAAGACTAGCAAATCCAAACATTGCCAACCGCGGGATCTTCTTTTCCATTATTAGCATCTAGAAAGATTCTACTTTAGCACGATGAACGCTACTATGCGCAAACCAAAAAACACAAACTCCATTACTCAGATTTCAGGGTCCTTGTGCTAATAAATGCATGGACTTGGATGCAATTTTCATGTTTATGAGGTACTTGATATAACTTGTACTTCCACCGACCGTGTTAACTCTAAAGAACCTCTCTCCTATGCGAACTACCATTTGATAGGCAATTCGCAGTACTTCTTATCTTCTCTTTATCGTGTCTTATCTCTTACAATACGATAAACCTCTCCATATTGTACGGATTAACTTTGAACATTGACCATTGGATCAAGACTACCAATCCAAACATTGCCAACCGCTGGATCTTCTTTTCCATTCTTAGCATCTAGAAAGATTCTACTTTAGCATGATGAATGCTAGTATGTGCAAACCTAAAAACACAAACTCGATTGCTCAATTTGTAGGGTCCTTGTGCTAATAAATGCAGGGACTTGGATGCAATTTTCATTTTTATGAGGTCATTGATGTAACTTGTACTTCCACCGACCGTGTTAATTCTCAAGCACCTCTCTCCTACACTATACTAGTAGTAAATTTCAGGACCTATGCATGCAAAACAAATCGTTTGTTTTCTCTCTCCTTCCCTATGCTCCGTCTCTCCTCCCTCTTTTTTGTCACTTTACACTCTCCATTGAATCCTCTCATGTCAGCCCGCTAATTTTGTCGTTTCCAGTGTTGAGAGTGTTCGCCACGCATTAGTGTGGAGTACAAATGAGGAGTACATAGGAAGGAAACCACTTTGGTCCTTGGCGACATAAAAATTCAAACTTTTCCGGTTTTTGAAATTTTCACTTGCTTCCCAAATATCAGGAGGGAAGGTTATTCAAAAGACTGGCCATTCGAGTACTGGCCATTCGAGTAACTTGTACTTCCACCTACCGTGTTAACTCTCAAGCACCTCTCTCCTATGAGACCTACCATTTGATAGGCCATTCGCAGTACTTCTTATCTTCTCTTTATCATGGCTTATCTCTTACAATACAATAAACCACTTCATAGTGTATGGATTAACTTTGAACATTGACCGTTGGATCAAGACTAGCAAATCCAAACATTGCCAACCGCGGGATCTTCTTTTCCATTATTAGCATCTAGAAAGATTCTACTTTAGCACGATGAACGCTACTATGCGCAAACCAAAAAACACAAAATCCATTACTCAGATTTCAGGGTCCTTGTGCTAATAAATGCATGGACTTGGATGCAATTTTCATGTTTATGAGGTACTTGATGTAACTTGTACTTCCACCGACCGTGTTAACTCTAAAGAACCTCTCTCCTATGAGAACTACCATTTGATAGGCAATTCGCAGTACTTCTTATCTTCTCTTTATCGTGTCTTATCTCTTACAATACGATAAACCTCTCCATATTGTACGGATTAACTTTGAACATTGACCATTGGATCAAGACTACCAATCCAAACATTGCCAACCGCTGGATCTTCTTTTCCATTCTTAGCATCTAGAAAGATTCTACTTTAGCATGATGAATGCTAGTATGTGCAAACCTAAAAACACAAACTCGATTGCTCAATTTGTAGGGTCCCTATGCTAATAAATGGAGCGACTTCGATGCAATTTTCATTTTTATGAGGTCCTTGATGTAACTTGTACTTCCACCGACCGTGTTAATTCTCAAGCACCTCTCTCCTACACTATACTAGTAGTAAATTTCAGGACCTATGCATGCAAAACAAATCGTGTGTTTTCTCTCTCCTTCCCTATGCTCCGTCTCTCCTCCCCTTTCCCCTCGCACACCTGTCCGGCTGAACTCTCTCCCCTCGTCCACAGCCTGGCGTTGCGCATGTGTGTCATGGTACTACGGCTCTGTGTCTCCAGAGTGTTCGGTAGCCACGCATTAGTGTGGAGTACAAATGAGGAGTACATAGGAAGGAAACCACTTTGGTCCTTGGCGACATAAAATTCAAACTTTTCCGGTTTTCGAAATTTTCACTTGCTTCCCAAATATCAGGAGGGAAGGTTATTCAAAAGACTAGCCATTCGAGTACTGTACTTCTTATCTTCTCTTTATCATGTCTTCTCTCTTGCAATACAATACAATACAATAAACCACATCATAGTGTACGGATTAACTTTGAACAATGACCACAAGACTAGCAAATCCAAACATTGCCAACCGCTGGATCTTCTTTTCCATTCTTAGCATCTAGAAAGATTCTAATTTAGCATGATGAACGCTAGTATGCGCAAACCTCAAAACACAAACTCCACTGCTCAGTTTTCAGGGTCCTTGTGCTAATAAATTCATGGACTTGGATGCAATTTTAATTTTTATGAGGTCCATGATGTAACTTGTACTTCCACCGACCGTGTTAACTCTCAAGCACCTCTCTCCTACGAGACGTACCATTTAGTAGGCCATTCGCAGTACTTCTTATCTTCTCTGTATCGTGTCTTATCTCTTACAATACAATAAACCACTTCATAGTGTACGTATTAACTTTGAATATTGACCATTGGATCAAGACTAGCAAATCCAAACATTGCCAACCGCTGGATCTTCTTTTCCATTCTTAGCATCTAGAAAGATTCTACTTTAGCATGATGAACGCTAGTATGCGCAAACCGTAAAACACAAACTCTATTGCTCAATTTTCAGGGTCCTTGTGCTAATAAATGCATGGACTTGGATGCAATTTTCATTTTTATGAGGTCCTTGATGTAACTTGTACTTCCACCTACCGTGTTAACTCTCAAGCACCTCTCTCCTACGAGACCTACCATTTGATAGGCCATTCGCAATACTTCTTATCTTCTCTTTATCGTGTCTTATCTCTTGCAATACAATAAATCAATGCATAGTGTACGGATTAACTTTGAACATTGACCGTTGGATCAAGACTAGCAAATCCAAATATTGCTAACCGCTGGATCTTATTTTCCATTCTTAGCATCTAGAAAGATTATACTTTAGCACGATGAATGCTAGTATGTGCAAACCTCGAAACACAAACTCCATTGCTCAGTTTTCAAGGTCCTTGTTCTAATAAATGCATGGACTTGGATGCAATTTTCATTTTTATGATGTCCTTGATGTAACTTGTACTTCCATTGACCGTGTTAACTCTCAAGCACCTCTCTCTTACGATACCTACCATTTGATAGGCCATTCGCAATACTTCTCTTCTCTTTATCGTGTCTTATCTCTTACAATACAATAAACCACTGCATAGTGTACGGATTAACTTTGAACATTGACGTTTGGATCAAGACTAGCAATCCAAACATTGCCAACTGCTGGATCTTCTTTTCCATTCCTAGCATCTAGAAAAATTCTACTTTAGCACGATGAATGCTAGTATGCGCAAACCTCAAAACACAAACTCCATTGCTCAGTTTTCAGGGTCTTGTCATAATAATTGCATGGACTTGGATGCAATTTTCATTTTTATGAGGTCCATGATGTAACTTATACTTCCACCGACCGTATTAACTCTCAAGCCCCTCTCTACTATGAGACCTACCATTTGGTAGGCCATTCGTAGTACTTCTAATCTTCTCTTTATCGTGTCTTATCTCTTACAATACAATAAACCACAACATAGTGTATGGATTAACTTTTAACATTGACCGTTGGATAAAGACTAGCAAATCCAAACATTGCGTATCGCAGGATCTTCTTTTCCATTCTTAGCATCTAGAAAGATTCTACTTTAGCACGATGAATGCTAGTATGTGCAAACCTCAAAACACAAACTCCATTGCTCAGTTTTCAGGGTCATTGTGCTAATAAATGCATGGAGTTGGATGCAATTTTCATTTTTATGAGGTCCTTGATGTAATTTGTACATCCACTGACCGTGTTAACTCTCAAGCACCTCTCTCCTAGGAGACCTACCATTTGGTAGGCCATCTGCAGTACTTCTTATCTTCTCTTTATCGTGTCTTATCTCTTACAATAAAATAAATCACTTCATAGTGTACGGATTAACTTTGAACATTGACCGTTGGATGAAGACTAGCAAATCCAAATATGGCCAACCGCTAGATCTTATTTTCCATTCTTAGCATCTAGAAAGATTCTACTTTAGCACGATGAATGCTAGTATGTGCAAACCTCAAAACACAAACTCCATTGCTCAGTTTTCAGGGTCCTTGTTCTAATAAATGCATGGACTTGGATGCAATTTTCATTTTTATGAGGTCCTTGATGTAACTTGTACTACCACCGACCGTGTTAACTCTCAAGCACCTCTCTCCTACGAGACCTACCATTTGATAGGCCATTCGCAGTACTTCTTCTCTTCTCTTTATCGTGTCTTATATCTTACAATACAATAAACCACTTCATAGTGTACGGACTAACTTTGAACATTAACCGTTGGATCAAGACTAGCAATCCAAACATTGCCAACCGCTGGATGTTCTTTTCCATTCTTAGCATCTAGAAAGATTCTACTTTACCACGATGGATGCTAGTATGCACAAACCTCAAAAAACAAACTCCATTGCTCAGTTCTTAGGGTCCTTGTTCTAATAAATGCATGGACTTGGATGCAATTTTTATTTTTATGAGGTCCTTGATGTAACTTGTACTACCACCGACCGTGTTAACTCTCAAGCACCTCTCTACTACGAGACCTACCATTTTGTAGGCCATTCGCAGTACTTCTTATCTTCTCTTTATCGTGTCTTATCTCTTACAATACAATAAACCACTACATATTGTACGGATTAACTTTGAACATTGGCCGTTGGATCAAGACTAGCAAATCCAATCATTGCCTACCACAGGATCTTCTTTTCCATTCTTAGCATCTAGAAAGATTCTACTTTAGCACGATGAATGCTAGTATGCGCAAACCTCAAAACACAAACTCCATTGCTCAGTTTTCAGGGTCCTTGTCATAATAAATTCATGGACTTGGCTGGAATTTTCATTTTTATGAGGTCCTAGATGTAACTTGTACTTCCACTGACCGTGTTAACTCTGAAGCACCTCTCGACTACGTGACCTACCATTTGGTCGAACATTCAGTACTTCTTATCTTCTCTTTAAAATCTCTTATCTCTTACAATAAAATAAATCATTTCATAGTGTACGAATTAACTTTGAACATTGACAGTTGGATCAAGACTAGCAAATCCATACATTGCCAATCGCTAGATCTTATCTTCCATTCTTAGCATCTAGAAAGATTCTACTTTAGCACGATTAATGCTAGTATGTGCAAACCTCAAAACACAAACTCCATTGCTTAGTTTTCAGGGTCCTTGTTCTAATAAATGCATGGACTTGGATGCATTTTTCATTTTTATGACTTCCTTGATGTAACTTGTACTTCCATCGACCGTGTTAACTCTCAAGCACCTCTCTCCTACGAGACCTACCATTTGGTAGGCCATTGGCAGCACCTATTATCTTCTCTTTGTCGTGTATTATCTCTTACAATAAAATAAATCACTACATAGTGTACGGATTAACTTTGAACATTGACCATTGGATCAAGACTAGCAAATCCAAACATTGCCAGCCGCTGGATCTTATTTTCCATTCTTAGCATCTTGAAAGATTCTACTTTAGCACGATGAATGCTAGTATGCGCAAACCTCAAAACACAAACTCCATTGCTTAGTTTTCAGGGTCCTTGTTCTAATAAATGCATGTACTTGGATGTAATTTTCATTTTTATGAGGTCCTTGATGTAACTTGTACTTTCACCAACTGTGTTAATTCTCAAGCACATCTCTCCTATGAGACCTACAACTTGATAGGCCATTCACAATACTTCTTATCTTCTCTTTATCGTGTCTTATCTCTTACAATACAATAAACCACTGCATAGTGTACGGATTAACTTTGAACATTGACCATTGGATCAAGACTAGCAATCCAAACATTGCCAACCGCTGGATCTTCTTTACCATTCTTAGCATCTAGAAAGGTTCTACTTTTGCACGATGAACACTAGTATGCGCAAACCTAAAAACACAAACTCCATTGCTCAATTTTTAGGGTCCTTGTGCTAATAAATGCATGGACTTGAATGCAATTTTCATTTTTATGAGATCCTTAATGTAACTTGTACTACCACCGACCGTGTTAACTCTCAACCACCTCTCTCCTACATTATACTAGTAGTAAGTTTCAGGACCTATGCACGCAAAACAAATCGTGTGTTTTCTCTCTCCTTCCCTATGCTCCATCTCTCCTCCCCTTTCCCCTCGTGGACCGGTCCGACTGATCTCTCTCCCCTCATCCATAGCGTGGCGCTGCGCACATGTGCCTTGGTACGACGGCTCTGTGTCTCTAGTGTGTTCGTCTGCCGCACGTTGGTGTGAAGTAGCGACGAGCAGTACGTAGGAAGGAAACCACTTTGGTCCATGGCGGCACAAAACTTCAAACTTTTCCAGTATTCAAAATTTTCACTTGCTTCCCAAACATCAGGAGATAAGGTTATTCAAAAGATCGTCCATTCACAGTACTATACTTCTTATCTTCTATTTATCATGTCTTATCTCTTTCAATGCAATACAATACAATAAACCACTTCATAGTGTACGGATTAACTTTGAACATTGGCCGTTGGATCAAGACTAGCAAATCCAAAAATTGCCAACCGCTGGATCTTCTTTTCCATTCTTAGCGTCTAGAAAGATTATACTTTAGCACGATGAACGCTAGTATGCGCAAACCTGAAAACACAAACTCCATTTCTAAGTTTCAGGGTCCTTGTGCTAATAAATGCATGGACTTGGATGCATTTTTCATTTTTTATGAGGTCCTTGGTGTAACTTGTACTTCCACCGACCATGTTAACTCTCAAGAACCTCTCTCCTACTAGACCTACAATTTGATCGGCCATTCGTAGAACTTCTTATATTCTATTTATCGTGTCTTATCTCTTACAATACAATAAACCACTACATAGTGTAAGGATTAGCTTTCAACATTGACCGTTGGATCAAGACTAGCAAATCCAAACATTGCCAACCGCTGGATCTTCTTATCTATTCTTAGCATCTAGAAAGATTCTACTTTAGCACGATGAACACTAGTATGCGCAATCCTAGAAACAAAAACTCCATTGCTCAGTTTTAGGATCCTTGTGCTAATAAATGCATGGACTTGGATGCAATTTTTTTATGAGGTCCTTGATGTAACTTGTACTTCCACCGACCGTGTTAACTCGCCAGCACCTCTCTCCTAGGAGACATATCATTTGGTAGGCCATTCACAGTACTTCTTATGTTCTCTTTATTGTGTCTTATCTCTTACAATACAATAAACCACTGCATAATGTACGAATTAACTTTGAACATTGACTGTTGGATCAAGACTAGCAAATCCAAACATTGCCAATCAACGATCTTCTTTTCCATTCATAGCATATAGAAAGATTCTACTTTAGCATGATGAATGCTAGTATGCGCAAACCTGAAAACACAAACTCCATTGCTCAGTTTTTAGGGTCCTTGTGCTAATAAATGCATGGACTTGGATGCAATTTTCATTTTTATGAGGTCCATGATGTAACTTGCACTTCCACCAACCGTGTTAACTCTCAAGCACCTCTCTCCTATGAGACCTACCAGTTGATAGGTCATTCGCAGTACTTATTATCTTCTCTTTATCGTGTCTTATCTCTTACAATACAATAAACCACTTCATATTGTACGGATTAACTTTGAACATTGACTGTTGGATCAAGACTAGCAATCCAAATATTGCCAACCGCTGGATCTTCTTTTCCATTCTTAGCATCAAGGAAGATTCTACTTTAGCATGATGAACGCTAGTATGCACAAACCTAAAAACACAAACTCCATTGCTCAATTTTCAGGGTCCTTGTGCTAATAAAATCATGGACTTGGATGGAGTTTTCATTTTTATGAGGTCCTTGATGTAACTTGTACTTCCACCGGCCTTGTTAACTCTCAAGCACCTCTCTCCTACGAGACCTACCATTTGGTATGCCATTCGAGTACTTCTTATCTTCTATTTATCGCGTCTTGTCTCTTACAATACAATAAATCACTGCATAGTGTATGGATTAACTTTCAACATTGACCGTTGGATCAAGACTAGCAACTCCAAACATTGCCAACCGCGGGATCTTCTTTTCCATTCTTAGCATCTAGAAAGATTCTACTTTAGCACAATGAATGCTAGTATGTGCAAACCTCAAAACAAAAACTCCATTGCTCAGTTTTCAGGGTCCTTGTGCTAATAAATGCATGGACTTGGATGCAATTTTCATTTTTATCAGGTCCTTGATGTAACTTGTACTTCCACCGACCGTGTTAACTCTCAAGCACCTCTCTCCTACGAGACCTACCATTTGATAGGCCATTCGCAATACTTCTTATCTTCTCTTTATCCTGTCTTATCTCTTACAATACAATAAACCACTACATAGTGTACGGATTAAGTTTGAACATTGACCGTTCGATCAAGACTAGCAAATCCAAACATTGACAACCGATGGATCTTCTTTACCATTCTCAGCATCTAGAAAGATTCTACTTTAGCATGATGAACGCTGTTATGCGTAAACCTAAAACACAAACTCCATTGCTCAATTTTCAGGGTCCTTGTGTGTAACGCCCTAGTTTTAGTTAATCTTATATTCAGGGTTGTTTGTGCATTCATGAGCATCATCTTTTTAAAGTGCATAAAAACAACAAAACAAACCCTAAAACCCTAGTTTTCCCCCTCTATAAAAATGAAATCAAAACGGTTTTGTATTTTGAAAACTCAAAAATTTATGGAGCCCAGATTTATTAAAGGGCCCTACAGTATTTGCATATTTTACAAATCTTCTAGTACTTTTGAAATACCTAAAACAGATATGGAAATGAAATACAAAAGAGAAAACAAAACAGGAATAGTAAAAAAAGGTTTTGCTTAAAAAAATGGAGCCAGCAGCCAAACAGGCTGGCCCAAATAGTCCTCTCCTACCTTTCTTCCTGCGCAGTGCAACATGCAACGGCCCATCCTCGACCCAGCCAGCCTGCCAACAGCCTGGTACCCCTTCAGCCCTCTTTCTTGCCGCCTCAAAGTCTTTGTCGATGATAGCAACTAGCTTGCTGTCGCCGCCGTCGCCAGCCGTCCGTGCCGCGATGCCCGCCTGTGCCAGGATGCACGCTACCGTCGTCCGCCATGTCTACAAGTACCCCTACCGCGGAGGCGAACCCTAGCTTCCTCTCTTCTCCAAATTCCACTCAGGACAAACCCTATCTCTGGCTAGAGCTTTCCATCGCCGTGGACTCCAGCCTCCCCTCGTCCATCTGAGACCGCCACGTGCTCCACCTGATCACCCTGACCATCCTCACCGAAGGAATCGACGCGGGGTTCCTCGAATCGCTGCCGCCAACCTCGTCTTCCTTGGCACCGACAAGCTCTGCCACCACCATTGTCGTCTTCCCCGACCTCGCCTCGCCTCGCTGACCTGTCCGTCATGATCAGGGTGAGCCGCTAGCCCATATGGGACCTTCCCTTCCTCTCCTCCCCCTCTGGTGTGTCCTTGCCCTGAGGGCCATCGTGCGCCACGCAGATAGGCGTCGCCAGCCCAGCTCCGGTGGCTATTCCTCAGCAGTGCTACCCCTTTTATGTCCGCCATGTCATGCTGGTTCGAGCGGGCCAAGTCACGCAGCCCCACTTGACCTCCCCCGCCGTCCCAGGCCATCGTCTGACGTGCCCTCAGGTGAGCTCATGTGGCGCTGAGGTGGCGCCCGTGTGTGCTGGCGTGCCGACCAAGCCACTGCCAAAGGTGGCGTGATCGACCCAGCCCCATTGAGGAATAACCTCCACCCCGTGGTGACATCATCATGCTGCATTAAACATATTTATTTCAGTTTAATATTTTCAGAAATGGTTTAAATCTTATAAATTCAATAAGTAATTATTTGTAAGTCATAAAAATGTGTATAATACATCAAAATGTTTAGAAAAATGAAATCTTTACAGTAGACTCATAATCATGCATTGTTCAACAATTTTAATTGCAAGTTTAATTAGAGAACTAAATGAACCCCGTAGGTGATTCCGGGGTCTCTCATGTTTTAGGGTTTGGACCCTTCGGATCCCGCTTAAATTGCCAAGCATGCTTTAGGGTCTCATTTCGATGCTATTAAAACTTTTCATATCATCATCCTTGCTTGAGCATTGCATCGCTGCCATGTGTTGATTGTTTCCCTTTATTTTTGGTGTTTGCTTCTTCCTGGTAGAATACGATATCGAGATCGAGATCGAAGACCGACATCAACACCATCAAAGAACGACGAACAATACTTGACCAACTATAACGAAGTCTAGTACTAGGATCCCGAAGATCTATATCTGGGTATCAACAAACAAGGCAAGCATAGCCCCACCATTATACAATCCTATGATATCGAAAGTATTTCATCTCTTGCCATGATGCATACGATTCTACTATGGTCTTTTATCGATAGATAGAGTATCCTATCTGTGGCATTACTCCCTTTGAGCTTATATTACCTGATCCACTTCTCCTAGCATAACTAGATTTGGCTTGTGTGCACTGCTAGAGCTGTTATCTGTGTCTTGCTTAGCCATGCATAGCTGTCAGGGCTGGTTCATATAGATGATGTATCAGATGCAAAGAATCTAGTATGACAGGAGAACGAGGTGTACTGATGAGGTAAGATCAGTGGTAAAGGTTAAACATGCTAAGGCTTGTATGGGAGGCCACATTGGGATGTGGTTTTTGTAGTCCCATGCTCGCCACTACTAGGACCCGAGTTCTATCCTCTTGAACCAAGACGAGTGTACAGCCACATGGGGTTTGGAAAACCTCACGTGTAACTAACTTGCCAAGTAGATTCCATGAGTCACATAGTTCGGGCGTTCCATTCGACCTATGCATATTTGGTTGTTCTCGAAGGCGGTGAAGGAGGTGCATTCATACAGGTAGGTAAGCATGGTCAGGGTTGGGGAGGCGGTTCCTCTAGCTAAACCAACCTCGCCTCACATCTCTAGGGACCGGCTTCGGGATTTGACCCATTACGGCAGAACCATCCTTAGGGCGTGACTCATGGTCTAGGTGAAAGCAAGGTAAAGGTCGTGTCCAACCACCCTCTGCTGGCCTTCCAAGGAATAGGGATAATCATTGTGGCATTAAGAGTTGGTTAGTACGTGTGGGTAAAGCTGTACACCCCTACAGGGTTAAATCTTTTCGAAAAGCCGTGTCCACGGTTATGGACAACTTGGGAACGGACGTGAAGATCATAGAGAACTTTAACCTAATCGTAAAACTTGGCAAATCAACGTGTGCTTAAGGATGCTTCCTCATGGGTACGAGGGGTGATCCTAGTTGTGAGATGAGGATTACTTTGGTGGATATCAAGACGATGATCAATTCTTCGAAGATGTCGCTCTCTTATCCCCTTTTAAAATATTCTAAGTAGACGAGCTTCTTCCCCCTCTTGTTTTATAAACAAAGATGGCTTTATGCAAAGTAACCCCACCAGCCATAAGCCTTGCGGAGTACACCCTGTACTCACCCTTGCTTTGTTGATACTTTTGTAGTAGAGTAAGTGTTCCCTAAAGACAAGTTTGGTACTACATCGAGACCGACGAGTAGCTTGGGGTTCCCGGCCGGCATCCTGGAATCTATTGGCTGGGACATCATCGTTATGCTTCAGGCCTCTTAGGCCATTTGTTATGTTTGCTATACTTAATAGCATAATTTGCCTTCCGTTGTTTGATGTTTGTGGTCAGTGACCTCTGCTTGTAATATTTTGGTTCTTCGCTCAGTTATGACCTTGCTGTAATAATTTTTGTGTTGCAGGGTTACTGTTGTGTTAACAATTTCTCACTGGATATCCTTGAGGTCTAGGTTAAGCTTATGTCAGGCTAAGGGCTGGATTTGTTTAACCCTGATCCCAGGGGTGCTATAGTTTTTGGTATCAGAGCAGTACCGACTGTAGGAAAACCTTGCTATTGTTCGATGTTGATTCTAGTGCTTGAGAAAACTATTTCAAAGATGAAAAGTATATGTGAAAACTCTAGTATGCTTCTTTTTATCCTTATCTGGTATCGCTCTAACTCTGGGTCATCTTACCTTGTGTTGATTTGGAAAAAGTTTTGATATCTCTTCTAGTATTCCAAAGCTTAGGTGCCTTCTTGGCATGTCGTTTCTCAGCCAGTTGACCTAGTGTAGAGTTATCTAGAGTCAGTGTGTGTGTGTTCCTTGTTCCCTTTGCTCTGCTTCAGCTGAGAGATTCCTTCCATCATGATCTCTCTACCTTATGGACCCACAATATTATATTGTAGGATCCATAGTGTTCTATTCTAGGCTTCGAGGTTTCCTTTCACCTCGTGTGCCTCCTTTTCATTTGTTGGGTACTTCAGAAGGTGTTCCTTCTCTTGGAAGCTACCTCGTGATTACTATCTTGCAGTGTAAGTTGTGTCACTCAAGTAGTAGTTACTTCTTTCTCCGGTTTTAACCCTTGGACTTGAACCGAAGGTCCCGATGTACGAGATTCTAGTGTTGTGAATCTTGTACATGAAGCTGATCTTTAACCCAATATCCATTCCACTATCCCTTGTCATTAATGTTCACATATTACCTCAGGATGGCTGGTACTATAATCCTAGCCTTCAAGCTTGTGGTCTTTGTCGAGATTAAATCTTGCCAATTAAGGAATTTCCTACCACTAGCCATGGCAGATGTTCTTCAGTGGAACCAAATAGATCACGACAAGACTACTCCTCGTGAGTCTCGTATCTATACCGCTTCTATGCATTGGTTCTCGGAAGATTGATAATCTATGCATCCACATCTCGGGATTTTATCCTGAGCATGTTCCTTTTCCCCTTGTTGTTTCTGACCTTTGTTTACCAATTGGTACCAAGTAGTAAAGTGCATTGGTGTATTCTGATGTAAGATACTCTTGTGGTCCGTCAAGAGAAACCATTTCAGGTTGTCAGGAGAAACAAACCCGAGTACCTTGTCATATCTAGGACCAGGTCAAAGTGTTGTACTCCGCAGATTAAGAGGCAGTGATTAGCTTCTATTTCTTCTACCTTAGTGTCACACTCTTATATACCAAGAGGTCATGCTGAGTTTCATGACCCCTTAATGAAATGATGTTCTTACACATATTTACCCACCCTTCCTCCGAGCGCTCATGCTCGAGAATGATGTGTGTGCGTAATAATGTGGTCATCTGAGATTCTTAGTAATTAATGTTGCTTTGAACTCCAAGGACGTTTATGTCATTCTTTAGTGTGATTGGTTAAACCTATCACTAAGCGAAGGATGATTATGTTACCATGTTTATTATTCTGGTACACTCTCTTCGGTCAAAGAGTTACGCTCGTGCGAAATCTCTAAGACTAAGTCTTCTTGCCTTACCAAGCAAGTTTCCTCTCGAACTAAGTGACATATCGGTGGTTCATAATATTCTAGATGTCTACTAGAAGTATTGCCATGTTACCACCTGACCGTGCTATCAAGTTCTTGAGCAAGCTAGTTCTCTGAACTTCTCCTTTCTCCAAGGATCCATGCTAGATACCCCTGAACTAGTTGGTTGAGCTTAAACAATAACTTGGAGAGTTGTAAGACAAAAGTTCTATCTAACTTAGTTCACCTTAAAGGGATGTCTAGTTCTGTTCGTGCTGAAAAAAGATAGTGTTTCCTTCATGGAAATATTATCTTCCACCATCTTTGATTTGATTTGGGTTATCATCAAATCAAACTCAGTTCCAAGGACTATCTTGATGATGTTGCTACTCGTGATGTTCCACTTGAGTACATCTTCATGTCACTTGGTCTGACCAATACATTTGCCTCGTTCATACTACATATGACTCCATCTTCCTGGAGTATCTCGATAAGTTTGTTATTTAGCCCATCAATGACATCCTTATCTTCTCCAAGCTAGACTAGACTCATATTAAACATTTGGCAATAATGTTGGAAAATTTTCGAGAACCTTCTTCGTGTTATCTCGAAGTATGTGTTCTGGATGTTAGAAGTAACCTTCTCTGATTCACGTGCAAATGAAGAAAGATGTCGCCGTGGATTCGAGTAGAGTTAACTCAGTATCTCAAGGACATAATTGTATTTTGTTGCAAGTACTCGATGTATGAGCAGTTATCCTTTGACAAGTTGTTAATACATGAGTATAGCAATCTAGCTCAGTCTATTGGAGCTTAACACTAAAGTCCATGTCTTGAGAATCCATTAACTTTACCTTCGTGGTAAATGTTGCAGGCTTTCTATTCGGACATGCTGAGTCTAAAGTATCATCTCACCTAACCAAATCTGAATCTCAAGCAGATATAATGGTTTGTGTTCTTCAAAGAATTGACATGGGTGTCTCTGAAAATCCGGCAAGATTGATGTAATGGTTGGCACAATTATTCGGAAGGCCTATTCTCATTTTCCCTTGAATCAACAATAACAACCACTCTTCATGATGCTTCTTCTATGATTCATTATAGGAGTTGCACTTATTGTTTCCTTTGTATCCGAAGTCCGACCTTTACTTGATGTCTTGTGTTTCGAACATCAAGGAGAAAATTTAAAGTAGTGTTGCTAAATTGTCTCTCGGTCGATCCTCCAGACCATTTATGTTGGCAAACATTCTGTTATGCCAAGTAATTGAAGTCTGATACTGAAGTTTCTTTTTCCTTGTGTCATCAGGAATCTTCTTACTTAATCATCTTGGTGGTGTAAAGTGATATCACGATCTTTCGCAAAGATGCTAATAATCCTGGGTGAATAAAGAATTTCCTTTGTTTTCTCGATTATGTTCAAGAGTGACGATGATTTTGATAATTAGAAACCCCTCTTGTTACATGTTCCTTGTGACTCTTATGAGTCCTCTCCACAAAACACCTTTCTATCTTAACCTTCTGTTGAACGAAGAGTGATCTTTATGTATCAAAAGTAGTTCAACAAATTGGTTATCCACATATCTGTATCCCTGAAGGCTCTACTTAAGCCATCTAGTAGAGTTACGTATCTCGAAGTATGTGGTCATGTTCTTTGTATTGTAAGCTTTCATGTTCAGAAGCATAAACTCTTCTAAAGCTCCATGGTCTCAATCCTTATGAAGACCAGTTATCTAACAACATAAAAACTTCTCCTCTTGTTTCCCCCGTTACCTTGATGTGTTTCATGACGTCATCTCAGAGTCGTTTACGAACACTCCTTTGATGAGCTTACCATGAGATACTCCGTGTGTTGTTAGTGTGTTTCCCTCTTATCCTTAGAAGTGACCCTGTTTGTCTTTCTTCTTCCTACCTTTGGAATCTCGGGTCGAGATTCTCGTAAGGGGGATAGAGCTATAATGCCCCAGTTTTAGTTAATCTTGTATTCAGGGTTGTTTGTGCATTCATGAGCATCATATTTTAAAAGTGCTTGAAAAAGAACAAAACAAACCCTAAAACCCTAGTTTTCCCCCTCTCTAAAAAAGAAATAAAAATGGTTTTGTATTTTGAAAACTCAAAAACTTATGGAGCCCAAATTGATTAAAGGGCCCCTACAGTATTTCCATATTTTACAAATCTTCTAGTACTTTTGAAATACCTAAAACAGATATGGAAATGAAATACAAAAGAGAAAACAAACCAGGAAAAGTAAAAAATGGGTTTGCTTAAAAAAATGGAGCCAGCAGCCAAACAGGCCGTCCCAAACCTTCCTCTCCTTCCTTTCTTCCCGCGCAATGCAGCACGCAATGACCCATCCTTGGCCCAGCCAGCCTGCCAACATCCCGGTACCCCTTCATCCCTCTTTCTTGCCTCATTGTCTTCGTCGACGACATCAACCAGCTCGCTGTCGCCGCCATCACCGTGCGTCCGCGCCGTGATGCCCGCCTGCGCTAGGATGCAAGCTACCTTTATCCACCGCGTCTACAAGTACCCCTACCGCGGAGGCGAACCCTAGCTTCCTCTCTTCTCCAAATTCCCTTCAGGCCAAACCCTAGCTCTGGCCAGAGCTTTCCATCACCATGGACTCTAGCCTCCCCTCGTCCATTTGAGACCGCCATGTGCTCCGCCTCATCACCCTGACCATCCTCGCCGAAGGAATCGATGCGGTTTGCCTTGAATCGCCGCTGCCAACCTCGTCTTTCTCGACACCGACAAGCACCGCTGCCGCCATTGCCGTCTTCCCCGACCTCGCCTCGCCTCGCTGACCTGTCCCTCATGATCAAGGTGAGCTGCTGGCCCATCTAGGCCCTTTCCTTCCTCTCCTCCCTCTCTGGTGTGTCCTCGCCCCGAGCACCGTCGTGCGCCGCCGCAAATAGGCGTCGCTGGCCCAGCTCTGGTGGCTATTCCTCAGCAGCGCCGCCCCTTTTAGGCCCGCCATGTCGCGTCGGTTCGAGCGGGCCAAGTCACACAGTCTCGCTTGACCTCTTGCGCCGTCCCAGGCCGCCGTGTCTGACGTGCCCTCCGACGAGCCCATGTGGCGCTGAGGTGGCATCCGCGTGTGCCTGACGTGGGCGCTGACCAAGCCCCGACAGCGTGGCGTACTGACCTGGCCATAGGGCCCAACCATCAGTGACTGGGGCTAGACCCAGCCCTAGTGAGGAATAACCTCTACCCCGTGGTGACATCATCATGACGCAGTAAACATATTTATTTTGGTTTAATATTTTCAGAAATGGTTTAAATCTTATAAATTCAATAAGTAATTATTTATAAGTTAGAAAAATGTGTATAATATATCAAAATGTTCAAAAAATGAGATCTTTACAATAGACTCATAATCATGCATTGTTCAACAAATTTAATTGCAAGTTTAATTAGAGAACTAAATGAACCCTGTAGGTGATTCCGGGGTCTCTCCTGTTTTAGGGTTTGGACCCTTCGGATCCCGCTTAAATTGCTAAGCATGCTTTAGGGTCTCATTTAAATGTTATTAAAACTTGTCATATCATCATCCTTGATTGAGCATTGCATCGATGCCATGTGTTGATTGTTTCACTTTCTTTTCGGTGTTTGCTTCTTCCCAGTAATACGATATCGAGATCAAGATCGAAGACCGAGATCAACACCATCGAAAACCAACGAACAATAGTTGACCAACTGTAATGAAGTCAAGTACAAGGCTCCCGAAGATCTATATCTGGGTATCAACAAACAAGGCAAGCATAGCCCCAGCATTATACAATCCTATGATTTTGAAAGTATTTCATCTCTTGCCATGATGCATATGATTCTATTGTGGTCTTTTATCGATAGATAGAGTATCCTATATGTTGCATTACTCCCTTTGAGCTGTTATCTGTGTCTTGCTTAGCCATGCATAGCTGTCAAGGCTGGTTCAACTAGATGATGTATCAGATGCAAAGAATCTAGTATGACAAGAGAACGAGGTATACTGATGAGGTAAGATCAGTGGTAAAGGTTAAACATGCTAAGGCTTGTATGGGAGGCCAAAGTGGGATGTGGTTTTTGTAGTCCCATGCTCGCCACTACTAGGACCCGAGTTCTAGCCTCTTGAACCAAGACGAGCGTACATCCACACAGGGCCTAGAAAACCTCACGAGTAACTAACTTGCATAGTAGATTCCATGATCCACATAGTTCGGGCGTTCCATTCGACATATGCATATTCGGTTGTTCTCGAAGGTGGTGAAGGAGGTGCATTCATATAGGTAGGTAAGCATGGCCGGGGTTGGGGAGGCGGTTCCTCTGGGTAAACCAACCTCGCCTCACATCTCTAGGGACCGGCTTCGAGATTTGACCCGTTACGGCGGAACCATCCTTAGGGTGTGACTCATGGTCTCAGCGAAAGCAAGGTAAAGGTCGTGTCCAACCATCCTCTGCGGGCCTTCCAAGGAAGAGGGCTAATCATTGTGGCATTAAGAGTCAGTTGGCACATGTGGGTAAAGTTGTACACCCATGCAGGGTTAAATCTTTTCGAAAATCCGTGTCCACGGTTATGGATGACTTGGGAGCGGACGTGAAGATCATAGAGAACTTTAACCTAATCATAAAACTTGGCAAATCAACGTGTGCTTAAGGATGCTTTCTCATGGGTACGAGGGGGTGATCCTAGTTGTGAGATGAGGATTATTTTGGTGGATATCAAGATGATGATCAATTCTTCGAAGATGTCGCTCTCTTATCCCCTTTTAAAATATTCTAAGTAGACGAGATTCTTCTCCCTCTTGTTTTATAAAAAAAGATGGCTTTATGCAAAGTACCCCTACCAGCCATAAGTCTTGCGGAGTACACCCTTAATCACCCTTCCTTTGTTGATAATTTTGTAGCAGAGTAAGTGTTCCCTAAAGACAAGTTTGGTACTACATCGACACCGACGAGTAGCTTGGGGTTCCCGGCCGATAGCCTGGAATCTATGAGCTGGGACGTCATTGTTATGCTTCAGCCCTCTTAGGGCATTTGTTAAGTTTGATATACTTAATAGCATAATTTGCCTTCCGTTGTTTGATGTTTGTGGTCAGTGACCCCTGCTTGTAATATTTTGGTTCTTCGCTCAGTTATGAGCTTGCTATAATATTTTTTTTGTCATGGGGTTACTGTTGTGTTACCAATTTCTCACTGGATATCCTCGAGCTCTAGGTTACGCTTATGTCAGGCTAAGGTCCAGATTTGTTTAACCCTGATCCCGGGGGTATTACATTGTGCTAATAAATGCATGGACTGGGATTCAATTTTCATTTTCATGAGGTCCTCGATGTAACTTGTACTTCCACGAACGTGTTAACTCTCAAGCACCTCTCTCCTACGAGACCTACCATTTGATAGGCCATTCGTAGTACTTCTTATCTTCTCTTTATCATGTCTTATCTCTTACAATACAATAAACCACTGCATAGTGTATGGATTAACTTTGAACATTGTCTATTGGATCAACACTAGCAAATCCAAACATTGCCAACCGCTGGATATTCTTTTCCATTCTTAGAATCTAGAAATATTCGACTTTAGAACGATGATTGCTAGTATGCGCAAACCTAAAAACACAAACTCTATTGTTTAGTTTTCAGGATCCTTGTGCTAATAAATGCATGGACTTGGATGCAATTTTCATTTTTATGAGGTCCTTCATGTAACTTGTACTTCCACCGAACATGTTAACCCTCAAGCACCTCTCTCCTACGACACCTACCATTTGGTAGGCCATTCGTAGTACTAATTATCTTCTCTTTATCATGTCTTATCTCTTACAATACAATAAACCACTGCATATTGTACGGATTAATGTGGGCTCCCCGGATTAACCATCCGAGAAATCCCTGTTATGTATATATCCACGTTCCCATGATCAGTGACCCGTGGAACATAACCAACAAGTATCATTACATCATCCGGAATATAACGAATTTACAAGACTTACATAAATGCCATTATGGCTATACCATCTTTAGCAGCGGAACATCATCACGCATAGAGCCCAATCATGCCTCAACTTACAGATGACTGACTGGGAAGACGGCCTAGCTTGCTGGACGTCACCTAATCTTCCGATGTCGAACCTCTGAAAGTCTGGCCAAGTAAATAGCCAGGGACAAAGCCGTGAGTACTTTGAATGTACTCGCAAACCACCAAGATAAGAGAAATAACAAAATGCAATTCTGGCTGTAGCGAGATAGCTCTATCTAGGGTTTCTTTCGAAAAGCCTAGACTATCTTTTGTAGATATGGCATCTCCATATCTTTGTTGAAAAAGAGTTTTGAAACATGCCTCTGTTTTCTAAATCAAGATATCTCATGTCCTTGTTGAAAACCTTTTCGAAAACAGTTTTGGAGTAAAAACCCTTTTGTAAACCTCTTTGACCTCCTCTGGTCAAAACAACACTTTAAACTCAGGTTCCCCCGGAACCTCTATACTTTTCATCCATTTTCCAAAAAAACACCATTTGGGTACTCCTAGCCAACACCTTTCCAACCGTCCTTGATAGTGGACACGGCTATTCGAATAGATTATACTCTGCAGAGTTTGCGCACTTTCCCCACAAGAATCAATACATCCGCCGGGATAAAACCACAGCCCACTACCATGGTAGATGGGGGTCCGGATAATCAAACCTAACCTTTCGCTTGTCGACCCTAGCAAAGGCTGCTTTTCCTTTTGGGTTTGTTCTCCCCGACAATGAGTATGTGGCTCCCAGCCATAGTCCTGCCTTTCGTACACACGTATACCCAACCGAAGCTTGGCGTATACCTTAACTTGGTGACTCCACTTCCTTCCGTACCACCTAAGTCATACCGTCCGCGGTAGACCCAATTGTTGCACCGGCACTCCTGCCAAGACAGGCTCACTCTTCCCGAAGCAAGCTACAGGCTCTAGATCCGTAGATCTGTTAGCGCCTGCCCGGAATTCAAGGGTTCTCTCCCTGTAAGCATTGTACAAGCTGCCTCGGCTAATGCAAACAAACTACGAGCTAAGCCCCAACACTTGGGATAATTTGGTTGCACGGATAAAAATTATTCCGGGAAAGGCGTAGAACATCCCTTCACTTTCTCATTTCTCATCAACACCACTTTTGTAGTTAAAACATCCGCTTGAAATGATGGCTCTTCCCAAGGGTTTTACAAAACAGTCTTGAAACATTTGTAGTAGGGTAAATCCCAAAACAGTTCATTTTCTCAAAGCCGGAGTTTTCAACGAAGTAAGATGTTGGCCATCGTACTCTCGGTCTAAAGGGATAAAATGGTAGGTAATCAGGGTGGTGCCACGAGGGACACAAATTCATAACTTGGAGGAGCCAAGTTATTAGCGCAGTATTTATAAAACAAGTCATGCAGATAAATAATGCAATTTATAAAGAGGTTAGAAAACAGGTAAAAGAGAGTAGGAAAAGTATCAGAATTCGGGAATGGTGGCTTGCCTGAGATTAGCAATAAGTCCATGGACTTCCTTAGATAACCAAGAATACCGAATAAATAATAACAGGGAGTCCCTTTCTTCCCGTCATCAACAGTCACACTATCGCTGTCATCGAGTATACATGCAAGCAGACAATACCACAATCAATACAAGGCATACATGCATCAAGCCATACAGCAAACAAACATAAGGAATACTACTTAACTTAGTAGGTTGTGGAGAAGTTGGGTTCTAGTAGTGAAATTACTAGATTCCCATTGAGGTGTTTTTCCCTTGGAAGATAGTTATCTAGGTTATAAACCAAGGTCTTGTGGTGGAAACTTGAGGTCTATAGGATATCAATGTGCATCAATGATATCCTTTGATAGGCCTTGACAAAAGAAGACCAACACAAGTGGTTTCATTAGATTATCAAATACCTAGATTTAGTTATGCTTTTTATAGTGGTATAAACTCTAGTTTCAGGAAATAATTCACCAAAATTTATCTGGAGGCCCAAAAATTATTTCCTTGGGTGGTTAGGTAGTGTTTGATGTACTTGTTCACTAAGAGTTAGAATCAAGTCAAAATAATTACCAGAATGACCTCAGGAAAATCCCAAAGACAGTTCTAGAACAGTTTTGTCTTTTTCACCAAATTAATTCTACAGAATCTCTTGAGTTGATTCCAAGGGAATGTGGTAGGCATTTAGAATACCTTTCTGTAGGAATTGGATTCACTCTTTGTGGAGTATTCAAACTCCTGGAGTGATTTATCTAGTGAAAAAGGGGTACACAGACAAGTTTAATTCACTAAAATTGAACCAAAGCTCACTAAAATTTGAGTTGACTAGACACATCCATGGGAGTTGGAATTAGATCAATACCCCATTTGGTTTGACCTAGAGGAATTTCTTAAGGAAGATAGTGTCTGTTTTTGTTATTTTTGCTGAGGGCACACTACTGTTCACCTTGGCATGTGACCTAGGCTAGATGACAGGTATATCAAATACCTTCCAGTAGAGCTTTGATTCTTCCCAAAAAGGGTATGTAAAACTCTCTGAGGAAATTATTTGGTGTAAAGTACACCTAGCTGTAGATTAATTTCCAACAAATAATAAAAATTACTTTTGGCAAGGCGTTACCTCTGCATGATTAAGAAAACATCCGAGGACTCTCAGAAATTTAGTTATTGGCATATGGATTTTATTTATATTTTCAAAAGTATTTAATCCTACTGGTATTTTTCTGGATCTGGAATTAAAAGAAAAGGCAACAGTGGCAGTGGTGGATCTCAGGTCTTTGGGCTCTTGTGAGGCAGGCCGGAGGGGCTGGGCCGACCCATCCAGAGGGGCGACACGCGGGAGGCCGTGCTTGGACCTGGCAAGCGGGCCTCGACGATCAGTGAGAGCGGCGACGCAAAGGGGTAAGGAGGCCTGGTGGCCGTCCGATTAAGTGGAGGTGGACGACTCTCCGTCGTCATCCTCAGACAAAAGGGCGCCATCATGCGGAAATCCTAGGGCCGATGGGGCTCGCCAGGAAAGCTTACCAGGGGCTCGGGAGGCGACGAGGAGCAGCGGAGATGAAGCGGTGCTTGACGGCAAGCAGATTGAGGGGCGGCACGATCGGGTCCATGCCTGGGAGGGTGCTCGCGTGATGATGCCCGAGCGATACCTCATCGGAGCTCAACACCAACGATGGAGGGGACGGTCCTGGGTAAGAATAAGACCATGGTTAGATAGAGGAGAAGGTGAGGGTCACAGCAAGGTGACATGCAGGAGAAGGGGATCTGAGGAGGGGGAGCCTTGCTCGAATCTCTGAGAGAGGCTGAGAGCTCTCTCTCTCTTCTTCTCGGGCAGGACAGGAGAGAGGGAGTGGAGCTTGGGGGAAGTGAGTGGAGGGGAGATGGAGCAAATGAGGCAGGGAGGGGTGCTGGGGGTGGCCTCCGGCCTTTATACCGAGGGGGAGGGATCTAGGGTGAGAATGCCCACTTTGGACATGGGGAGGGATAGAGCTGGCCAGGGATTAGCCTAGAGGACGGTGGGAAGGGGTAAGAGGGAGATTTGGTCGGGCAGAGAGGGGTAGGGCAGCCATGGTAATTAAATGGGCAAATCTTGTAAGATTTGGTTGTCTATCTCTCTCTCCACTAATCCAAGGGTAAAAGGGGCAAGTGCTAGGGTGGATCTACAGTGCTCACGACCAGGGGAGTAGTGGTTACTGGAGAGGAGTGCTTGACAAGCTTTGGGGATGCTATGATGTTTGCTTCGGGTCCACGCCTGAGATCAGCCACAAGCTCTCCATAGTTTTTTCCATGGAAGCTACTAAACTAGTTTTGGTTACACAAGCATCTTGGCTTAGGTTTTGAATGTCAGAACATTTGAGAATATGTAAAATGAGCCAGGATAGTTTTGTTAAATAGCTTTTGTCAACTGAGGGTGAGGTAAGGAGTATCATATGGTATACACTCATATACACAGGTATAAACAAACAACAAGCAAGCACTGCACCCATGAACAAGAAAAAGTTTTTGTTCAGCCTGATTTTTGCATTCTGGACAACGAATCAGGGTTGCAGAAATTGGGATGTTACAGACCTTTCCCCCTTAAAAGAATCTCGTCCCGAGATTCAGGAGAGTAAGATTAGGGGAATTTTTTTGGAGTTAGTGCTATGTATTTCTCGCGTACTAACTTGTCGGCTTTGCCTTTGAACAGGGTCACTTCGACAGTGAGGTTGAACATCAAGCGTCTGGAAAGCACGAGTGTCGAGCAGGGTTCAACCAGGATTGCGAGGATTGATCTTCCTGCTATAAGGATTCACGGCGTCTATCCTAAGGGATTATTGTATTCTAGTATACGTCTTTGGGTCCAACTATTGGATTGCTTCTGGCAGAGGGTTATTCCATTTTGCGGGAAAGACGGGGGGTAGATCAGAGAGTTACAAGCCGGGGGCATCCTTATGAGGGCGGCAAAAGATAGTTCTTAAGGTAGCGTACACCAACATAAGGGAGGGTAGCATCATAGGTGTCGTTCCAAGGGGGGGGGGTAAAACATGGACGAGTTTATTACAAGTTGCACTTGCCGACATTCAGGGAGTTCTAGGGTAAGTTAAGGAGCTTCTCTCTCAATTGTACTTCAACGAGATGTAGTAGTTTGGAGATGCGAGTTGATTCCTCAATCTTGAGGTGCAGGGTTGCGAGAGGTCGGATGGTCGTCCTTTCTTGGGGTAAGGACCTTGGTGCCTTTGGGCTTCACCATTTCAGAGTCCTTGACGGGTGAATGCTGGGGGCATTCTCGACTGAAGTGACACGTTGATCACACGAGAAATAGGTACCTTTCTTTCGGCATAACTGAATTGACGACTTTCCTATGCAGACACCGGGAAGCTGATAGGCCTTGCCAATGAGGAGATATACTGGGCAGTCGAGAGGGACATGGTCTTGGCCTTCGTAGAGGAAACAAGTGACAAACTGAGTTGGACAAACCTTGGGCGAGTGAGGTTTTCCACAGTTTGGGTAGTGGCTGGAATACTTGCTGGCTTGGTGTCCTTCTTCTCCGCAACGGCTACATGCTTTCTTCGAGCTTCTGGTCTTCATGGCCATCTGGAGGGAGTTCCTATTGGGGGTAGGCGTTCTGGTTATGGGAGTAAGCTGTGTTAAACGGTTAGGTTTTGGAGTTCAACTCGGAGGGATTATTGGGGTATAGATCTATAGGATAACGACTTAGGTCAAATCAAGTAGATCTATCCGAGGTTCTAGATCTCACGAGGTGTATTTAACGGGGTACCTGCAATCATCTAGCTTTCGGGAGGAATACTAGACAACTAAGAGAAGTGTTCATTTGGGGCGTTTTCGTTCCGGGTTGGGTCTGATGCAACTTCTTGGGTAAAACACGCTGATACGTCCATTTTGCATCACTATTCTATGTCTTAATTCACTATTATTCATTGATATATTTCATATTGAGTGGTGATACTTATGTTATTTCATCTATTTTTGCATGGTTGATGACTTTTGGAGCATGGACCGCAGCGATTGATTCTAATGGAAAAGGTGCTGTTTGGAGGCAAAATTCGCGAAGATCAGAAAATACGGGAAAATATACGGAAAATCCTATTTTTCTAGAAGACTAAGGATGCCAGAAGATGGAGTGGAGGTGGGCCACAGGGGGCCCACACCATCCCATGGCGTGTGCAGGCCTAGGCCGCGCCTGGAGGTGGTGTGGCCACCCTGGCCCACTCCAGTCTCTACCCTCTAGCGTATATCATCCTCCCGAAATCCTAAGACTCGGGAAGCGACCACAGAAAGATTCCACCGCCTCTGCGAGGCGGAAAACACCGAGAGAGAAAGATCTCTCCGGCAGATAGATTTCTACCGGGGGAATTCCTTCCCGGAGAGGGGAGATCATCGCCATCAACACCACCATCAAGCTGGACTTCATCGGGATCATCATCATCATCATCACCACCATCATCACCATCAGCACCCTCATCACCATCTCCATATTGCTGTAACAATTGAGTTGAATCTTGCATAGTTCATAGGGGAAACTTTTTCGGTGTTGATTACTCTTTGTAGTTGATGCTATTGAGTGAACCATTGAATTATTGTTTATGTTCAGATTGTTATACGTCATTATTCCATCTCTGATCATGATGCATATGATGTCTTGTGAGTAGTTCATTTTGTTCTTGAGGACATGGGAGAAGTCTTGTTGTTAGTAGTGGAGTTATGTTGAGAAATATTCAATAGATTGCTATTTAAGTTGTGGTGTACTTCTTCTAGTGGTGTCATGTGAACGTCGACTACATGACACTTCACCTATATGGGCCTAGGGGAATGCATTGTGTATTTGGCTACTAATCGTAGGGGTTGCCGGAGTGACAGAAACCTGAACCCCTGTTAGGAAACCATTGCACAAGGGACGTAAGGGTCTTAGAGTTTAAAGCTGTGGTTAGGTTTCTACCTTAATTACTTTCTTGTACTTACGGATGTTTGCCAGGGGTATAATCACAAGTATGTATTAGTCTTGGATGGGGCGCTACATTAGCATATGTTCACCCACACAACACTTAGCAAGCTAAAGAAGATTAATCAACTATATGAAGCGAAAGCACTTGACAGTCTTCCCATGTGTCCTCGAGAACGTTTGGTCATCTTAAGAAATACAACCGGCTTGCCCTTTGTTGCATAAAGGATTGGGCCACTTGCTGCATTTATTCCTACTGTCTTTTATTTACTCGTACTTTGTTTACTTGCTTTATCGAAAACCCCTAAAAATCTGTTTGCTAAGTATTTGCAGAGAATTCCTGATCCATACCACTAGCCAACACCTTCTGCCCCTCGTTGGGTTCGACACTCTTACTTATCGAAAATACTGTGATACACCCCCTATACTTGTGGGTCATCAAGACTATTTTCTAGCGCTGTTGCCGAGGAGTGAAGCGCTATTGGAGAGTGGAACTGGTAAAGGAAACTTCTACTATGAGTATTGTTTACTTCTGTTAGTTGCTTTATTTTTGTTATGGATAATTCGCTGAGTTTCTTATTTGGTAATGCTACTACCACTGTTAAGGTAGTAGATAAACCACCACCTGCTGAGAATGATGTTTTCAAAATACCTACAAGAATTATTGATCGTGTTATGGATAACTACTATCTTGGGGATAGAACTGTCCATCCCGGTGATCATTTACTCTTTATAAACGAATTATGCAGGTTGTTCAAGTGTGCAGGTATTACTATAGATCAAGTTAAGAAGAAGTTATTCTCATTATCACTGAAAGGAAGAGCTGAGGAATGGTATAAGCTGCTAAAGAATGGTCAAGCTCTGGAATGGGAGGAAATAGTGCCTCTCTTTTATTCAAAATTTTATCCTCCTAGTGAGATTCATAAAGATAGGAATCAAATATACAACTTTTGGCCTCTTGATGGAGAGAGTACAGCTCAAGCTTGGGGGAGATTGAAGTTACTAATGCTCAAATGTCCCATTCATGAGCTCCCCAACAATATTATTATCAATAACTTTTATGCAAGGCCCCCTCTACATGATAAAGATTTATTGAATGCTTCTTGTGCTAGATCATTCACTCGCATGGAAGAAGAAGCTAAATGGGATCGTCTAGACCGTATTCAAGACAATGCTGAAGCTTGGGAGAATGACAAAGGTAGAAAGTCAGGTATAAATTATGATTATGAATGCATTGAATCTTTTATGGGAACTGATGACTTTCAAAATATTAAAAATGCTTATGGTCTAGACTCTCAAGCTATTGCTTCTTATTTTAAGGCTTTTGCTTCATATATTGAAGTGCCTAAAAAGAAGTGGAATAAGTATCATGAACCTTATAAAGATGTTTCTATGAGTGTTCCTGCAAGAAATACTGAAGTTTATACTGCTAATCATGTTTTACCTGAACCTTATATTGAGAAAATGCCTTTTCCAGTTAAGGTAAAGGAACATTCTATGATACCTAGTATGGTTAATGAAAGTATGAGTAAAGCTATTGAACCTGATAAACAAATGATTTATGAACCTATAATAGCAAGTGTGAAAGACTTTGTCACTAAATATGAAAAAGAGGGACACCCTATCCTTTGTAAGGATACCTCTAATATTGTTTCACATAGTAGTGTTATGAGAGCTAGTATTCCCGTGTTTTCCGTTAGAATAAGTAATCATTTCTATGATGGTCCTTGTGATAGCTATATTGTTAATTTTATGCATGATACTGAAAGCTACTATGAGAGAGGGAAAAGTGTTCTTATGTATCTCAATAATATCAAGTTTCCTCGCTTTATGCTGAAAGTTTTTATGTTGCACTTCTTTTGCCTTCTTATGCAAGTTGCCTCTGGTTTCAACAACTTGTTTGTTTACAAAATTCCCTTGCATAGGAAGTGGGTTAGACTTAAAATGTGTGTGTGTTTTTGCTTTTTAATTCTCTCTTTCACTTCAATTCATATCCCTATGAGAGCTTCTTCAAAATTATCATGCCCATCTTAATGGCTATAAAGAAAGAGCTTTATGGGAGACAACCAATTTGTTTTTGCTTTCAGTTTGTTTTTGTTTCTTTGAGTCTTGGAAGTTATTACTTCGGTAATAACCGCTCCTTATCTGTTTTGTTTGGTTTTTGTGTCAAGATCAACCTCTAATGAGACAGAAGTAATATTTGGGGAAGTTGCTGTCCCGACACAGATTTTTTGTGCTTCACCGTAAAAATTCGTGAGATATCTCTGTATGTTGGATTGAGCTATAATTTTTGTGCTTCTGCCCCAGGTTGTTATTTAACTTTCGTTAGTTTTGCACTTTTTGATTTGAGCAACAGAAGATTTTCGAAAAAATTGATCTTTACCTGCTAGTCTGTTTTGACAGATTTTGCCACTCTTGCATTTGCTTCTTTATTCGATTTCCTTTTTGAATTCTTTTTGGGTTTTCGGAAGGAGTTGCTTAAGTGATTTATGTTTTGATTGGTTTCAGTTGAAGTTGGACTCAAAAGGTTTTATCACTTCTCTTATACTAATGTTGCTAATGAGAACTGTGTGAAGTTTTGTGTGGGACCCCCCGGATTATTCATCCGAGAAATCCCTGTTATGCATACATCCATGTTCCCATGATCAGTGAGCCGTGGAACATAACCGACAGGTACCATTAAAAAATCCAAAACATAACGAATTACAAGACTTACATAATTGCCATAATGGCTACATCATCATTAGCAGCGGAACATCGCCAAGCGCAGAGCCCAATCATGCCTCAACCTACAGGCAGCTGACTAGGAAGACGGCCTAGCTCGATGGACGTCACCTTAAACTCCTGAAAGTATGGCCAAGTAAATAGCCAGGGACATAGCCATGAGTACTTTGAATGTACTCGCAAACCACCAGGATAAGTAAACAAAGGAAATGCAGTTTTGGCTGTGGCGAGATAGCTCTATCTGTGGTGGTTTTTGAAAAGCCTAAACTAACATTGAAGTTATGGCATCTCCATATCTTTGTTGAAAAGGAGTTTTGAAAACTATGCTTCTGTTTTATAAATCCAGACATCTCCATGTCTTTGTTGAAAAAGAGTTTTGCAAACAGTTTTTGTAGTAAAACCCCTTTTTAAAACACCTTAGACCCCTCGGGTCAAAACAAAGCTTTTGAACTCAGGTTCCCCCGGAACCTTCGTCCTCATCATACTTGTTTCCCAAACAAGCACAGTTGGGTACTGCTAGCCAACACCTTTACAACCGTCCTTGACTGTGGACACGGCTATTCGAATAGGTTATACTCTGTAGAGTTTGCACACTTTACCCACAAGAATCAATACATTCGCCGGGATTCAACCACGGCCCACTACCATTGTAGATGGGGGTCCGGATAATTAAACCTAACTTTTCACTTGTCTACACTAGCAAAGGCATGCTTTTCCTCTTGGGTTTGTTCTCCCCGGCAACGAGTATGTGGCTCCCAGCCATAGTCCTTCCTTTCGTACACGCACATACCCAAGCCGCAACTTGGCGTATACCTTAAATCTAGAGACTCCACTTTCTTCCGTACTACCTAAGTCATACCGTCCGCGGGAGACCCAATTGTTGCACCGGCCTCCTGCCAGGTCAGGCTCACTCTTGCCGAAGCAAGCGACAGGTTTCAGATCCGTGATCTGGGACGCCTGCCCGGTCTTCCAGGTATTTCTCCCTATAAGCATGGTAGAAGTGCCTCGGCTAATGCGGACAAACTACGGGTTAAGCCCCAGCAACCTGGGGTAATGTGGTTGCGCGGTAAAAATTGATCTAGTAAAGGCGTAGAACATCCCATCACATTTCCGTTTCGTCTCATCACCATTTCTTTTGTTAAAACTTCCACTGGGAATGATGCCTTCTTCCCAGGGTTTTATAAAGCCGTTTTGAAATATTTGTAGTGGGGAAAATCCCAAAACAGTTTATTTTCTCAAAACCAGGGTTTCCAAGGAGGTAGGATGCTAAACATCATACTCTCGGTCTAAAGGGGGATAAAATGGTAGGTTTATGGGGGTGGTGCCTCGAAGGACACGAAATCATAACTTGGAGGAGCCAAGTTACTACCGTAGTATTTGTAAAATAAAACATGCTCTCATGCAATTTATAAAGAAGATATATAAACAGGTAGAACAGAGTAGGACATATATCAGAGTTCGGGAAATGGTGGCTTGCCTGCGATCAGTAATAGTCCCTAGACTTCTTCAGATGACCAAGAATACCCAAAAACAACAATAATAAAAGAAGTCCCTTCCTTCTTGTCGTCAGACACTCACACTATCGTCGTCATCGGATACACATGCAAGCAGACAATATCACAATAAATACAAGGCATACAAGCATCAGATCGTACAACAAACAAACATGAGAAAACTACTAGACTTTGGAGAGCTTTGGAGGAGTGGGATTCAAAGGGTGGGATTTACAAGATTGCCACTTGGTGGTTTTCTCCTAGAAGACAGTTGTCAAGGCTAGATACAGAGAGCTTGGATTAGGGATTTGTGGTCAGTAGGTTATCAATGGATATCCATGATATCCTCATATAGGTTTTGATAAGACAAAACCATCACAAGTGGTTTCACTTGATTATCAATTTTCTAGAATTAGTTATGATTTTTATAGTGGAAATAACTCTAGTTTAGGGAAATAATTCACCAGAAAATTTATGGAGTTCCAAAAATTATTTCCTTGGTTGGTTAGGTAGTACTTAATGTACTGAACCACCTAGAGTTGGAATTAAGTCGAAAGAATTACCAGAATGCCCTCAGGAAATTCCCAAAAGCAGTTCTATATGATTCTTCTCCTTTTTACCAGATTAAAAATACAGGAGCTATTGAGTTGGTTCCAAGGGCAGGTGATAGGCATGTCTAATACCTTTCTGTAGGAATTGGATTCACTCAATTTGGAGCTGCCAAACTCTTGTAGTGATTTAATTATTGAAAATACCCCTTACAGAAGTATTTAAATCACTAAAATTCAACCAGAGCTCAGTAAATTCTGAGCTGCTGGGGTTTGGTAGATGTTGGTGCTGGGGTGTACTGGGAGTTAGAATAAGGTCAGTACCACATTTGGTTAGACCTGGGGAATTTATCTAAGGCAGAAACTTGCTAGTTTTGTTATTTTTGCTAAAGGCAGAATACAGTTCACCTTTGGATGAGACCTGTGCTGGAAAATGGGGTATTTCAAATACCTTCCAGTAGGTCTTTGGTTCATCTCAAATGGAGATGTAGAACTCTCTGTGGATTTTAATTAGTGTTCTAGACACATTTTAGCAGAATAATTACTAGCCAAAATGGGAATTTAATTTGGACATGGGGTTGCCTCTGCATGTGAGAAAACATCAGGGAACCACCAGAAATTTGATTCTTGACATTTAGACTTCATTTACATTTTTATTTGGATTTAAACTAACAGGTGTATTTCAGATCTATAATTCCGCGAGAAAAAGAAAAGGGAAAAACTAATGCCGGGCCGGATCTAGAGAGGAACTAGGCCGTCCAGGGGAGACGCGGCCCACCCGGGCGGGGCACTGCGCAGGAGAAGGCGGGTTCGAGCTGACGGGCGGTGCCTATTTGCCATAGAGGGCGGAGGGACGAAGAGGTATCGGCTAGCAGGGGTCGTCCGATCTAGTCGAGATCGACGGTTCCTGCGGCTTCTTCTACCTCGCACCAGCGGCAGAGAGAGGAAACCCTAGGGAGGCTCAGGCAACGGCGGGAAGCTCACCTGGGGCACGGAGGGACGCCGAGGAGGTGCCGAGGCGACGCGGTACTCGGAGCCGAGCATAGAGAGGGGCGGCAAGCGGGGTATCCAGGACGGGAAGCAGCTCGCATGATAGCATCCGAGAGGGAGCTCGCCGGAGCTCGATGGTGCCACCGCTGGGGTACCTGCATGTCAAAGAGGAGGACTGGGGGCGGGGGGTAGGGTTGGCTCAAAGGAGGCTAAGAACGCCATTGCAAGGAGGAAAGGAGCAGGAGGGAGACCACCAGGTCGGATCCTAGGAGTAGACCGAGAGGGGGCTCTCTCCTTCTCTAGGCCGAGAGAGATGCTGGGAGGAGCTATGTAGCTTGGGGGAGGTGGATCTGGGGTAGAGGGGTGCAGTGATGCCACATGCAAGTGGAGGGGAGCAGGGGAGAGGGTCCTGCAAGCTTGAGCTCGAAAATGGCCGAGAGGGATTTCTTCTCCTCATCTTAGCTGTGGCAGGACAGGGAGAGGAAGTGGGACGCATGGGAGGTGAGTGGGAGGGATTGGGGGTAAATGAGCCAGTGTGGGGGTGCTGGGGTGGCCTGCTGGCTTATAAACCAGGGAGGAGGGATGGAGGTAGTAAATTACCCATTTGGGCATGGTGGGGAGGGAGGGCTGGCCAAGGATTGGTCCAGAGGGAGGTGGAGAGGGGTAAGGTGGGCATTTGGGTCGTGCAGGGGCAGAGTGGGGAGCTGTGGTGTTTAATGGACAAGATCTTTGCAAGATTTGTGTTTATCTCTCTCTCTTACTACTAGTACAAGGGCACAATGGGGATTTGTTGGGGTGGAGCTATAGTACTAGTCGACCAGTGTGGTGTCCTGGTGCTGAGGATAAGCATTGATCAAGAATTGATGGAAAATGGAAGTGCTTAGAGTGGTGATTTGCTTATTTGACAATTATTGATCTAGTAGATGGTTGTGAAGGAAGTCCACAAACTTGTATTGGACCAGAAGAGAAAATGGTACTGGTAGATAGGTGAGGTTAACGTGGACTTCTAGGATTTAACTGGGATTTTTTAGAGGAGTTTTAGTCCTCCTAAATCTAATTACACAAAAAGGACAGAAGTGATTTCTTGGGGATCATTTGATAAATTTGCATTGGACAAGGTTGGGTTTTGACGTGGAAGGGTCCCAATTGTGAAAACACACTTAGGGGAATTTTCCCAAGATTTATTAGGGATTAAAAGTATTTAAAAAAATATTTATTCCAATTTAGCCATTTAAGAAAATGGACAAAAAGAAATAATAAAGCTTCTCAAAAATATTTATTTTTGAGAGGGAAAGATAGGATATGATTTGTGGGACTCACATGAGCCAAAATTTGGGGAAGTGGTTTGGTAGAAACCAAACTTTCCCTTATGGAGGGAGTTTTGTAGAGTTTGACTATTTAGGGAATTAAATAGTTTTGGGGCCATAATAATTATGGATAATTATTGATAAATCTTTATGACCAATATAGATGAGATAGACAAGGAATAGCAAGCAGTTGCAACCTTGGGGAATGAAATTCCAACTAGAAAAGGGTGGAAAGCAAGGAGTTGATGATCTTGGGTGGTGTTATTTTTATACCACCAAAACATGCTTGCATCTTGGAGCTCAGAGCTTACCTTGGTGCAAGGGGTAGATGTATAGGTAGACCAAGTCATATAGATGGATATGGCAGGAGGAGTTTGAATTAAAAGCATTTGGGATGATCTAGAAGTGATGGCAAACTTTGTTGAAATTAAGGCTGCCATGAAATATGGGTCATGATGTCTAATAAACCATGTGGGTTTAATCAGCACAGAGATCCACTTGGGACAAGTGAAGTAGGTTCTGATAGACATTAATTGTTAGAACACCACCATGTAGAGAGTTGGTCCATAGGGGTTTGGATGGTGGTGTGAGCTTCTCCCAAAGTGGGCATGATGAATAGTTTTGCAGGAAATGTTATTTTCTTGTCTGCAAAACCATCATGGATGAGTGGGTTGGAAGAGGATCTAACCAGGGGAAAATGTGGGCCTTGGTAGTACATAGGATGGTTAACAATATGGGTTAAGTGCATTTCCAAAAATGCACAAGGTTTGTGAAAAGGAGACATTCAAAAAGGTGATGCTAGAACTGTCTATAGACTTAGCCAAATTTGGCAGTTTTAAGGAATTTGACTAGAGTATGAAAGGGAATGTTCTTGGAGGAGTTGCAAGGTATCAGAGCTTTACTAAAGGGGTAATATGGAATTGTTGGGTGAGTAGAAGAGATCCATTCTTGATATTGGTCTTCAAGGAGTCGAGAACATCTAGAATAGAGATCCTCAGATTGGATCTGATTGAGGTTTTTAGATGATGACCTAGTGGCTAGGGTTCATATCTAGACTTGTATTATTGCTTAGGGATTGAGGAGTTGGAAACATCTTGATCCTAGTGATGAGCTCCTAGGGTGGATCATACTACCTCCTAAGCAAACACATCAATCAGCAGATCAAGGCAACTCATCTTATTCTAAACATAACCACTAATGAGGTTACCATCAAGCCTAGCTTGGGGTAAGGTTGGGAGCATTTTGAAGAGGTTGAATTTTGAATAATATGAGGGTTCTTGGTATATCTACCAAGAGTAGAATTCAAAAGCTTTGAACAAGAGTTTTGGGAAAACTAGAGGTAAGATTAGTTGAGTGTTTTGTCTTGAAAACATAAGGAGATTGTATTATATATCTCTCCATAGTTTTATTAATAGAAGCTACCAAAATAGTTTTAGGTTACATAGGCATCTTGGCTCCTATTTTGAAATGCCAGAACGTTTGAGAATATGTAAAGTAAGCCAAGATAGGTTTGGTAAATAGCTTTTGCCAACTGAGGTGGAGGTAAGGAGTATCCTAAGATATACTTCATAAGCACCAGTGCAAACAAACAACAAGCAAGCAGTGCACTAAAGCACAAGAATTTTTTTTTGTTCCCCCTGATTTGTGCATTCTGGACAACTAATCAGGGTTGCTAAAATTGGGATGTTACATTTTGTGTGAAAGAAATTTCCAGGAAGTGGAGACAATGGTGTAATAAGGAAGAGAAGGGTTTTATGATTCAAGTAATAAGTATATGATATTGATGCTACTCAAGTAATGAATCCGGAAGAATCTACTAGATACCAAATTCAGAGACCTGCAGAGTCTGCATTCAAATAGGTAACAGTTCTGGTAAGAAAAGTTCTGCGAAAATACAATCCAACTATATTTTTGCAGTTTTCAGTCAATAAGGAAAGCTACGAAGCGAAAAAGGGACGGAAATGGAGACAGGGTGGCCCACACCACCCTGTGGCGCGGGCCCACCCCTGGCCGCGCCACCAGGTGGTGAGTCCACCCATGACTCCGCCTCCGACTCGTTTTCTCCCAGTACCTTCCTTTAGATATGAAACTTCGTAATATATATAACCCCCGGATCCCTCGGGGTTCGTATATCGTGTTTTCGTTGTGTTTTTGTTTTGATCTGTTTTTTCCAGGTAGAATCCCAAATTTGGAGCCACAATGTCTTCCTCTGGATCATCCAAGGGAGATTCCTTAGAAGATATCATCAACCCATACATGAGAGAATTGAAGATTCATCCCAAGGAGTTGTTGCTCGAAGGTGGGGAGGTCCGGATTAAAGAGGTTAAAGGCCCTAAAGGTGAAGGAAGTCTGGAGGACAGGATGGAAGCACTGGAGCAAGAAGTCTTTAGGTACAGGAAGATGGCGGAGCGCGAAGTGGATATCATCCATAAGATTTGTTCCGAACTCATCACCGATCACCAAAAGGAGACTGTTGAACTCAAAGACGAAGTATTCTCACTCCGCCAAACAACCAACGAACTGCAAGCACAGTTCTATGACGTTCAAAATCAAAACTGTGAGTATGAGGCTAGATTTAAACGCATAAGTGCTGCTGCAAGTTTCGGGATGTTGGAAACCACGATGTCCTTTGTTGATGTGAAGCCTTTACCCTGCAAGACGAATGAAGATGAGAAGACACCACCACCACCTAAGGAGTAATTCGTCATCAGGTTTGGCATCCCCTTGGTTTGTTCCAAGCTTGGGGGAGTGCCGCGGTATCGCATCACTATTTTCTATCTTTTTACCTTATTAGTAGAGTCATATCATGAATAGAGGAGTTATTATGTAGTATGGTTTGCATTATGGAAGTGTCCCCTCTCTCATTAGATATGTATCCCTTGGTGTGAGTTGCCGTTATGGAATATTAATGAGAAGTTCTATCATTCACTCTTTTTCATAGCTTATATTAGTTTTCAATTTGTGGTTATATGATTCATCTTGTTGTTAGTATTGGTAGCACTCTAGGATCATTGAGTTAGTTTAGTTGGTTTTGGCAAACCTGGCTCGGTCAGTAGCAACACTATTTTTGAGAGTTGAATGAAAAAAATAGAAGTACTCTAGAGTAAAATTATTTCATCATCTTTCTTTCTTGATTTTCTCATAAGTCTAGTATTCTATAGTTAATATCTTTTGTGCTTCCAAGGAAGATTGCATGTTTGTCTTTATCACTTGTATGTTTGTTTGTTTCCTTCAACTCTTATACTTGCTACCCAGCCTTGCTAGCCAAAAACCTGTACTGAGAGGGAATTCTTCTCGTGCATCCACTCCTTTAAATCAAAACCTTTGCCATTTGTGTCCACCATACCTACCTATTAGCATTATTGCTATTCCAAGTAAATTCTTGTTTTATCTACCCCCCAAATTAAACTTGTTATGTGAAAATTAGTGACTAAAGCTCTCACGAACTTGATGGCACACTTTACTTTCTTGCATTTAATAAACTTCAACCATTGGGTCCTTCTTTGTTGCGTATATGCTTATGCTTTATGAGTTGAAGTTAGCCGAACCATGTATCGTGGGGACCGCTTTCAACACTTCATTTGGTGCTTTGTACCTAGTTGATATCATGTTCTTTTGCTTATCGATCCCGGCGGTGTGAATAAAAGTGGAACTTGTAAGATCATGGAGTTTATATGTGTGTTAGAGAAACGCCTGGGCCGCTAGCCTAAGCCATGTATAATCATGGTGGAAACTTGCAGCATAACTATAGTGAGAATTCTGTGAAGCATCCTCAATAAAAACCTATGCAAATAGCAAATAAAAAGATCGCTGAGATGCTCACTGTCTGCTTCCCTTGTCATTTTGATTATGGGATAGCTCCTGTGTCATGTGCAAGGGGTACCCCGTTGGTGGTTCTCAATGATACGCATGTATTTACAATGACAAGAGCTTGCTCATGACTGAAGTTGAGTAGCATGAGGATTGGTACTCATAAGTAAGCGGCATGAGATTTCAACTTATAACTTGTCAAGCATATCCTCTTAGTTGTGTCACTTTAACCTTAATCACCTAAAGCTGCCTATGATAGGGCCAATGAGAGCTGAAAGCTAGTAAGTATCATAATTTTTGGGAGCTCTTTATGAGACTTGCAATCCCTGCTTCCCTCTTTGAAGGGCCTTTCTTTTACTTTGTAGTTGAGTCAGTAAACCTACTCCCTTCTATCTCAGCAAGTATTTTGAGTTGTTGTGTTTCATTCATTCATATGTTGATTTATTCACTCATGTTTCTTATGTTCCTTGCTTTGCACATTGCTCTTATCCTGATGTTTACTACTTTGAAAGCTATCATTGAAAAACCAGTTATTTGTGAACTCCAGCAAATTATCAACTATTCTTCGACCAAGAGCTAAGTTTGCCATTACCAATTATGATTCACTTTATGTATCTTTATCGTGTTTCCTTTACTTATTACAAGTTGAGTTATATAATAGTGAGTTGTGTTCTATTATGATCTATGTATTTGATGAATGTGACGCTTCTTGTCTGTATTCTTTTATCGACTCTTCACTCCATAAACCCGAGGTCATGTTTATTGAGCTCAGTTTCACTTGGGGAAAAGCGAAGTCTAAGCTTGGGGTGAGTTTCTACGTCCATTTTGCATCACTATTCTATGTTTTAATTCACTATTATTCATTGATATATTTCGTATTGAGAGGTGATACTTATGTTATTTCATCTATTTTTGCATGGTTGATGACTTTTGGAGCATGGACAGCTGCAGTCAGGATTCTGATGGAAAATGTGCTGTTTGGAGGCAAAATTTACGAAGATCAGAAAATCCGGGAAAATATATGGAAAATCCTATTTTTCCAGAAGACTAAGAATGCCAGAAGATGGAGTGGAGGTGGGCCACAGGGGGCACACACCACCCCATGGCGTGGGCAGGCCTAGGCCACGCCTGGAGGTGGTATGGCCACCCTGGCCCACTCCAGCCTCTCCCCTCTGGTGTATATCATCCTCCCAAAACCCTAAGACTCGGGGAGCGACCACAGAAAGATTCTGCCGCCTCTGCGGGGAGGAAAACACCGAGAGAGAAAGATCTCTCCGGCAGACAGATTTCTGCCGGGGGAATTCCTTCCTGGAGAGGGGAGATCGTCGCCATCAACACCACCATCAAGCTGGAATTCATCGGGATCATCATCATCATCATCACCACCATCATCACCATAAGCACCCTCATCACCATCTCCATATTGCTATAACAATTGAGTTGAATCTTGCATAGTTCATAGGGGAAACTTTCCCGGTGTTGATTACTCTTTGTAATTGATGCTATTGAGTGAACCATTGAATTATTGTTTATGTTCAGATTGTTATACATCATTATTACATCTCTGATCATGATCCATATGATGTCTTGTGAGTAGTTCGTTTTGTTCTTGAGGACATGGGAGAAGTCTTGTTATTAGTAGTGGAGTTGTGTTGAGAAAGATTCAATAGATTGTTATTTAAGTTGTGATGTACTTCTTCTAGTGGTGTCATGTGAATGTAGACTACATGAAACTTCACCTATATGGGCCTAGGGGAATGCATTGTGTATTTGGCTACTAATCGTAGGGGTTGCGGAGTGTGAAAACAACCCCGTTAGGAAACCATTGCACAAGGGACGTAAGGGTCTTAGAGTTTAAAGCTGTGGTTAGGTTTCTACATTAATTACTTTCTTGTACTTACGGATGTTTGCAATGGGTATAATCACAAGTATGTATTAGTCTTGGATGGGGCGGTACATTAGCACAGGTTCACCCACACAACACTTAGCAAGCTAAAGAAGATTAATCAACTATATGAAGCGAAAGCACTTGGATCTTCCATGTGTCCTCGAGAACGTTTGGTCATCTTAAGAAATACAACCGGCTTGCCCTTTGCTGCATAAAGGATTGGGCCACTTGCTACATTTATTCCTACTGTCTTTTATTTACTCGTACTTTGTTTACTTGCTTTATCGAAAACCCCTAAAAATCGGTTTGCTAAGTATTTGTAGAGAATTCCTGATCCATACCACTAGCTAGCACCTTCTGCTCCTCGTTGGGTTTGACACTCTTACTTATCAAAAATACTGCGATACACCCCCTATACTTGTGGGTAATCACACGCAAGAGGGAAAACATCAAAGCAAGCATAGATCCGAGGAAATTGTTACATAACAAGCCAGTCTACACCCGAAGGTGCTAATAGTACTTAAGCATTACAAAACGCGTTCAGGGACGATACATGACTCTACCCTATTGCTAGATGGGCGAGTACTGTAACGCGGGTGATTACTCGGAGGGTGCATCTGTGGAGTCATGGCTGGCTTCTGGCGGAGCAGTGGAGGTTTCCTGCACCTCCTGGATGGGCTTGAACCTACGGAGATACTGACTAGCGGTGATGCACTTCCTGCTTCTCTTGGGGGCGGCTTCCCTCGATGTTCCTTCAGTGGCGGTGGTTCGGGCTTGATTCCTTTGCAGGGTTTCCAGAGCTTCCTTACGGGTGAGAATGGCTTGTAGGCGACGAAGCACCATCTAGGAGTGGCGGTATTCGTCAACGATTGCTGTTAACACCTCATTGCTAGAATAGCTGAAGCGGGTCTGAAAGGAGAGAGCAGGGTATGCCAGGCTGGGGTCTTGAGATCCTCCGGTGCAGTCGACATTTCCCTTCATGGGGAGCTAGACGGTTGTGGGCTATCTCATCTCTGGGAAGGAGCTACGGATGCGCATCAAAGATTCTCTGGCTACCAAATCAACAGCAACTACGGGACTGGGCATCTGAGATTCCGTGGAATAGATAGGGCTTCCATCGGTTCCCGTCTTGGCTAGTATGACAATCTATCCTACATAATCTCCTGATTCCAGTCCCTTGTGGAGGGTGTAGATAGGTTTCTGCTGGTAACCGCAAAGTTGCAGGGAGTCCCAGAGGAGTCGGGGAAATCCAACCTTCAGCCACTCTTCATCAATAGGTTCCATCTACAAAAGTGTTTAGGGCCATGTTGGGTTAGTGGAAAGTGTGCAGGATTTTAAGATTAGAAAATCATATTAATGCAGGTATTTTTCAAAACAGAGGGGGAAAAGGCATAAGCACTTTTGCAAATAGTCAACTCTTCTCCCTTGTATTTTAGAAAATAGGTTTGTCGTTTCCTGTCTATGGGCTCTAATACCAAGTCTATGGGCTCCCCGGATTAACCATCCGAGAAATCCCTGTTATGTATATATCCATGTTCCCATGATCAGTGAGCCGTGGAACATAACCGTCGAGTATCATTACATCATCCGGAACATAACGAATTTACAAGACTTACATAAATTCCATTATGTCTATACCATCTTTAGCAGCGGAACATCATCACGCGCAGAGCCCAATCGTGCCTCAACCTATAGGCGACTGACTAGGAAGACGGCCTAGCTTGCTAGATATCACCTTAATCTTCCGATGTCGAACCTCTGAAAGTCTGGCCAAGTAAATAGCCAGGGACAATGCCGTGAGTACTTTGAATGTACTTGCAAACCACCAAGATAAGAGAAATAAGGAAATGCAATTCTGGCTGTAGCGAGATAGATCTATCTAGGGTTACTTTCGAAAAGCCTAGACTATCTTTTGTAGATATGGCATCTCCATATATTTGTTCAAAAAGAGTTTTGAAACATGCCTCTGTTTTCTAAATCAAGATATCTCATGTCCTTGTTGAAACCTTTTCGAAAAGAGTTTTGGAGTAAAAACCCTTTTGTAAACCTCTTTGACCTCCTCTGGTCAAAACAACACTATAAACTCAGGTTCCCCCAGAACCTCCATACTTTTCATCCATTTTCAAAACAAACACCATTTGGGTACTCCTAGCCAACACCTTTCCAACCGTCCTTGACCGTGGACACGGCTATTCAAATAGATTATACTCTGCAGAGTTTGTGCACTTTACCCACAAGAATCAATACATCCACCGGGATAAAACCACGGCCGATTACCATGGTAGATGGGGGTCCGGATAATCAAACCTAACCTTTCTCTTGTCGACCCTAGGACAGGTTGCTTTTACTTTTGGGTTTGTTCTCCCCGACAACGAGTATGTGGCTCCCAGCCATAGTCCTGCCTTCAGTACACGCGTATACTCAGCCGAAGCTTGGCGTATACCTGAACTTGGTGACTCCACTTCTTTCCGTACCACCTAAGTCATACCATCCGCGGGAGACCCAATTGTTGCACCGGCACTCCTGCCCAGATAGGCTCACTCTTGCCGAAGCAAGCTACATGCTCCAGATCCATAGATCTATTAGCGCCTGCCCAGAATTCAAGGGATCTCTCCCTGTAAGCATCGTACAAGCTGCCTCAGCTAATGCAAACAAACTATGAGCTAAGCCCCAACACCTGGGGTAATGTGGTTGCATGGATAAAAATTGTTCCGGGAAAGGTGTAGAACATCCCTTCACTTTCTCATTTCTCATCAACACCACTTTTGTAGTTAAAACATCCTCTTGAAATGATGGCTCTTCCAAAGGGTTTTACAAAATAGTTTTGAAACATTTGTAGTAGGGTAAATCCCAAAACAGTTCATTTTCTCAAAGACAGAGTTTTCAACGAAGTAAGATGCTGGCCATCACACTCTCGGTCTAAAGGGATAAAATGGTAGGTAAATCAGGGTGGTGCCATGAGGGACACAAAGTCAAAACTTGGAGGAGCCAAGTTATTAGCGCAGTATTTATAAAACAAGACATGCAGATAAATAATGCAATTTATAAAGAGGATACAAAACAGGTAAAAGAGAGTAGGACAAGTATCAGAATTCCGGAATGGTGGCTAGCCTGAGATCAGCAATAAGTCCCTAGACTTCCTTAGATAACCAAGAATACCCAATAAATAATAACAGGGAGTCCCTTTCTTCCTATCGTCAACAGTCACACTATCGCCGTCATCGAGTATACATGCAAGCAAACAATGCCACAATCAATACAAGGCATACATGCATCAAACCATACAGCAAACAAACATAAGGAATACTACTTAACTTAGTAGGTTGTGGAGAAGTTGGGTTCTAGTAGTGAAATTACTAGATTCCCATTGAGGTGTTTTTCCCTTGGAAGATAGTTGTCTAGGGTATAAACCAAGGTCTTGTGGTGGAGACTTGAGGTATGTAGGATATCAATGTGCATCAATGATATCCTCAGATAGGTCTTGACAAAACAAGACCAACACAAGTGGTTTCATTAGATTATCAAATACCTAGATTTAGTTATGCTTTTTATAGTGGTAAAAACTCTAGTTTGAGGAAATAATTCACCAGAATTTATCTGGAGGCCCAAAAATTATTTCCTTGTGTGGTTAGGTAGTTTTTGATGTACTTGTTCATTGAGATTTAGAATTAAGTCAAAATAATTATCAGAATGACCTCAGGAAAATCCCAAAGACAGTTCTGGAACTGGTTTGTCTTTTTCACCAAATTAATTCTACAGAAGCTCTTGAGTTGATTCCAAGGGCATGTGGTAGGCATTTAGAATACCATTCTGTAGGAATTGGATTCACTCTCTTTGGAGTTTTCAAACTCCTAGAGTGTTTTATCTAGTGAAAAAGGGGTACACAGACAAGTTTAATTCACTAAAATTCAACCAGACCTCACTAAAATCTGAGCTGCTGGGGTTTGGTATGTTTTGACTAGACACATCCATGGGAGTTGGAATTAGATCAATACCTCATTTGGTTTGACCTAGAGGAATTTCTTCAGGCAGATAGTGGCTGTTTTTGTTATTTTTGCTGAGGGCACACTACTGTTCACCTTGGCATGTGACCTAGGCTAGATGAAAGGTATATCAAATACCTTCCAGTAGATCTTTGATTCTTCCCAAAAAGGGTATGTAAAACTCTCTGAGGAAATTATTTGGTGTAAAGTACAGCTTGCTGCAGATTAATTTCCAACAAATAATAAAAATTACTTTTGGCCAGGGGTTACCTCTACATGATTAAGAAAACATCTGAGGACTCTCAGAAATTTAGATCATGGCATAAGGATTTTATTTATATTTTCAAAAGGATTTAATCCTATTGGTATTTTTCTGGATCTGGAATTAAAAGAAAAGGCAACAGGGCAGCTAGGCTGGATCTGTGGTTGCTGGGCCGTGCAGAGGAAGGCCGGAGGGGCTGGGCCGGCCCATCCAGAGGGGCGACGCGTGGGAGGCCGCGCTTGAAACTGGTAAGCGGGGCCCGGGGGTCAGTTAGAGTGGCAGCACGAAGGGGTAAGGATGCCTGGTGGCTGTCCGATTAAGTGGAGGCGGACGGCTCTCTGCGGTCATCCTCAGACGAATGGGCGCCACTGTGCAGAAACCCTAGGGACGGCAGGGCTCGCCGGGGAAGCTTACCAGGGGTTCGGGAGGCGACGAGGAGCAGCGGAGATGAAGCGGTGCTTGACGGCGAGCAGATCGAGGGGTGGCATGGTCGGGTCCATGCCTGGGAGGGTGCTCGTGCGACGGTGCCCGAGCGATACCTCGTCGGAGCTCAACACTGACGACGGAGGGGACGGTCCTAGGAAAAAAGACCATGGTTAGATAGAGGAGGAGGAGAGGGTACAACAGGGTGCCATGCAGGAGAAAGGGAGCTGTGGAGGGGGAGCCTTGCTCGAATCTCTGAGAGAGGCCGAGCGCTCTCTCTCTTCTTCTCGGGCAGGACAGGACAGGGGAGAGGGACTGGAGCTTGGGGGAAGTGAGTGGAGGGGAGAGGGAGCAAATGAGGCAGGGAGGGGTGCTGGGGGTGGCCTCTGGCCTTTATACCAAGGGGAGGGATCTAGGGTGAGAATGCGCACTTTGGACATGGGGGAGGGATAGAGCTAGCCAGGGATTGGCCTAGAGGATGGTGGGAAGGGGTAAGAGGGAGATTTGGTCAGGCAGAGAGGGTTAGGGAAGCTGTATAATTAAATGGTCAAATCTTGTAAGATTTGGTTGTCTCTCTCTCTCTCCACTAATCCAAGGGTAAAAGGGGCAAGTGCCGGGGTGGACCTATAGTGCTCACGATCAGGGGAGTAGTGGTTACTAGATAGGAGTGCTTGACAAGCTTTGGGGATGCTATGATGTTTGCTTAGTTCAAGTTTTGGTGGTTTTCCTTGATTTGATCCCAAGAGGGCATGTGAAGGAGTTCCCTTATTTATTCTGGAAAGAGTGGGGGAGATGGTACTGGTAGATATATGAGGTTAAATGACCTCTCTAGGAATTATATGAGATTTTTCAAACGAGTTTTAGTCCACTTAACACTATTTATTCAAAAAGGGCAGAAGTAGTTTCTAGAAGATCATTTGATATATTTACATTGGACAAGGTTGGTTTTTGGTGTGAGAGGGTCCCAAATGTGAATACACACTTAGGGGAATTTTCCCAAGATTTATTGGGGATTAAAAGTATTTAAAACAATTATTTTTTTGATTCCGCCATTTAGGAAAAAGGGCAAGGAAAATGTAACATCTCAATTTTAGAAACACTGATTAGTTGTCCAGAATGCAAAAATCAGGGGGAACAAAAACTTTTTATTGTTTAATGCTGAAGTGTTTTCTTGTTGATTGAATATGCTTATGCATATGAATGAGAATTAGATGATACACTCCTTACCTTAACACCAGTTGACAAAAGCTACTTCCCAAAATAGTCTTGGCTTAATTTCCATATTCTGAAATGTTCTGGCATTCCAAAACCTGAGCCAAGAAGCCTTTGCAAACCAACTATTTTAGTAGCTTCTATTGATCAAACTATGGAGAGCTATATAACATAATCTCCTTATGATTTCAAGACAGAACCTTCTACTATTCTTATCTCTAGATTTAACAAAACCTTTTTATGAAGCAACTCAATTCTACTCTTGGTAGAGATACCAAGAACCTTACCTTGTTCAAACTCCAACCTATTTCAAAATACCCATCCTTACCTCAAGCTAAGCTTGGTGGTAACCCTAGTAGTAGTTGATTTTTTTGTAAGATGAGTTGCCTTGATCTGCTGATTGAATTGTCTGCTTAGGAGATAGTATGAGCTACTCTAGGAGCTCATCACTAGGATCAAGATGTTTCCAAATCATCAACCCCTAAGCAAGAATACAAATCTGGATATGATCCCTAGCTACTAGGTGATCATCTAAAACCCTTAACCAGATCAATTCTGAAGATTCCTATTCTAGAAGCTTCCAAGTCCATGAAGACCAATATCAAGCAAGGATACTTTATACTCAATCTACACTTCAACATCAACCACTTAATGATGCTTTGGTACCTTGCAACCCATCAAAATCATCACCACCCACATTCTAGTCAAAAACCCTAATTTTGCCAAATTTGGCTAAGTCTGGAAATATGTTTCCAACATCACCTTTTTGGATGCCTCCCTTTCTCAACCCTTGTGAATTTTTGAAAATGCATATGAACCATATTGTTAACCATCCTAAGGACTACCAAGGAACACTCTTTCCCTTGGTTAGATAATCCTCCAACCCACTTGTCCTTGGTGGTTTTTCAGACAAGAAAATAACTTATCCTGCAAATCTAGTCATCATGCCTACTTTGTTAGAAGCTCACACCACCATCCAACCTTCTATGGACCAACTCTTTGCGTGGTTGTGTTCTATTAATATAGGTCTATCAATATCTACTTCACTTGTTCCAAGTGGATCCTTGTGCTTCTTAAACCCACAAGGTTTTGAAGGCTAGTTGATAATCTGCTTTGGTAGGCTTATTTTATTCTAGGTTTGAAAGCCTGTCTTGGTGAGCTCAAGCAGGATCAAGCTCAAACCTCTACCCCATTGAAATCTAAATCACTTGGTATCTCTATCCCTATATCCCATGCCCCAAGGGGAGCTCTAAGCTCCAAGACCTAACATGGTTTTGATGGTATGAAATTAACATCACCCTAGATCCTTAATCTAGTGTATTCAACCAAAATCAACTTGGATTCTCCAATACCAAGGTTGCAAATGCTTGATACACCTTGTCTACATCATCTACCTTGATCATCAAGATTTATCAAATATTACCCATAATTAATTTGTCTCCAAATCTATTTAATCTCTTTAATAGTCAAAATCTCCAAAACTCCTCTCATAAAGGAAAGTTTGGTTTTTGCAAAAACACTTCCTCAACCTTTGCCTCAATTGAAACCCATATATCATATCCTAAATTCCAACTTCAAAAATAAATATTTTTGAAGGGTTTTATTATATCTTTTTCCTATTTTCTTAAATGGCAGAAATGGAATAATAAATGATTTAAATACTTTTAAGCCCCAATAAATCTTGGGAAAATTCCCCTAAGTGTGTATTCACATTTGGGACCATCTCAAACTAAAAACCAAACTTGTACAATGTAAATTTATCAAATGGTCTTCTATAAACTACTTCTGCAGTTTTCAAATAAATGGATTTAAGTGGACTTTAAATCTTTAGTAAAATCTCAAATAAATCCTAGAAGTGTATCTTGACCCCATCTACCCACCAGTACCATCTCCCCACCTTGCACAGTGCAAAATATTAAACTTCCTTCACAAGCCTCATTTTGATCAAATGTGGCAAACTAAGGAATTAGTGGCCTATACCAAGTTCAAATCACCACCAAGGCTCACCACCACTCACCACAGCAAACACCATCTCCTTTGGTTGTGATTACTGTAGCTAATCACTGTAGCATCTCGTCCTTTAGTGCTTGGACACTAGCACGTAACCCCATGTGGGTGTTTTGGCATGCAAAAACCTCTTTACTCCTCTTGCAGCAGCTACCCTCCCCCTCTGCTCTGCAGATCGACCAGAATACCACCCACCACGCCCACAGCAACACCAGCCATGGTTTCCCTCCTCCCTCCCATGCCCAATGGGACAAGTCCACCGTGAGCCCCTCCTTCGGTTTATAAGTGTCAGAGTCCACCCACTTTCCCCCCTTGGCCTCATTTGCGTTCCTCTCCTTCCCCTTACCACCCCAGCCACCCCTTTCCCTCTCCACTACTCTGCCCTGCTGGAGAGAGAGCAAGGGAGAAGCCTCGGCCTCCTCCCCAAAATGATCTAAGCCTACTCTCCTCTGCCCCTCCCTCTCTGCATGACCCTCTCTGGTGATCCCCTACTCCTCCTCGTTCTGACCGTGCCTCCCTTTCTCCTCAGGAACAGCCGGAACCACCTCGCCGGCGAGCTCCCGAACGACCTCCTCTCGGCCACCACTGTGCGAGCAAGAGCCAGTCGAGGATCTGGTCCTTGCCGCCCCTCCCGGAGTCGCCGCCGCATGCCATGACGCCCCAGCCTCTCCCCGGCACGCCTCGAGCCCCCGCTGAGCAACCACGTGCCCTTTTAGCCCTCCCCTAGAGTTTTGTCCCGTCGCCGCCGTCGGGAGAAGGACGACGGTCATCGACCGTCGATCCCTCGTCTAATCCTATGGCCAAGGGGAGCCGATACCCCTTCGCTGCCCCGGGTGGCTGACCAGTGGGCCCTACATGGCCGTTTTCAAGTGACCCCACGCGCCTCGCCTCCAGGCGCCTCCTGGGCAGCCAGCCTGCAACTCCCTATTGGCTGGCCCCTTTCTTCCTTTAATATTTTGTTACTAGGGAATATTTGAATAGCAGTTAATTTAAATACAAATGAAAATGGTAATTACCTCCATATGACCCGACACAAATTTTCTAGGATACCTTAGGGTTTTGTCTATCATGATGTACCAAAATCTTGGCTAAATACCACTAATACCTCCTCTGTAGATTTATTTACCAAGAGGTATCCTTTCCAGTAATTAAATCCCTCAGGGACCTACACATCTCCAAAATATATGAAACAAAGTGTCTTTGAAAGTATACACATAGGCCTACCCTATAGCATTTATCTCAAGCCAAGGTGAACTCTAGTTTGCCTGTAGCAAAAATAACAAAATCCATGAAGTTAGGCCTTTAGAAAAATTCCCTAGGAAAATCTGCAACATATTTTGGGTAGTTTCCAAATCCCAGTGATATGGTTCATCAGTACCTATCCAAATCCAGGAGCTCCTGATTTATGGAGCCCTGGATGTTATTCTGTGAATTAAACTATTCTATGCATGGTTCATTCACCTCTAAATTAACTACAGTAGTTATAAAGCTCCAAAAAGGTTTATTGCAATTTCTACAGAGAGGTGTTCCAAATACCTACGCTGTGCCCTTGGAATCAAATCAAAATCTTCTGTAGATTTAATTTGGTGAAAAAGACAAAATGTCTATAGAACTGCATTTGGGAATTTCCTGAGGGCATTCTGGTAATTATTTTGGAGTGATTCCAACTCTCAGTAAACAAGTACATAAATACCTACCTAACCACCCAAGGAAATAATTTTTGGAGCTACAGAACTTTTCTAGTGATTTATTCCCTAAAACTAGAAGTTATTTCACTAAGAAAATCATGACTATTTAAAGAAAAGAGATAATTCAGTGAAACCACTTTTTTTGGTTTTATTTTATCAACCTATACCTGTAGGTCTCATTTGTATCCAAAGGTATCATATATAATATGGTCTTGCTCCAAAATCCATCTCTTAGGTAGTTTCTAGACTATAAATCCTAAGGAATGTTCATCCCCTTCTCCATGGCCATCTCAATCTCCTAAATCCAATCCTCTCAAAACCATCTGAATCTTAATTAGGTATTGTTACATGTGTATTGTTTCTTGTATGCCTTGTGTTGATTGTGGCTTGGTTTGCTTGCATGTGCTGTCGGGACGACGATAGTTGCGATGAAATCGAAAAGCAGAAGAAGTGGTATTTATATTGGAATTGGCATTCTAGGTTATCTAGAAGAAGTCTAGGGACAATTATGCCATATTGCTGATCTCAGGCAAGCCACCTTCTTTCTCATAATCCTTGTCCTACTATTTTACTTATGCATGTCTTTGACTACTATTTGTGAAATTGCATTGTTTTACTATATTTTGATGTATATATACGGTAGTGGTTTGGCTCCTCCGAACTATTACTCTTTGGTACTACTAAGTACAACCCCCTTGGTGACTCCTACTTGTCCCTAGTAGAAAAGATGGTGTATATCACCATAACCCTTTGGAGACCCCTGGTTTAGACGAAGCAAAGCTAGAGGATGGGAAGACCCCGGAAAAAGTTTTACCAAATGTTTTATGATAAAACCTTGGTGAGGTGGGACCTCCCAAGAGATGTCGAAAAAGAAGAAGGTTTCGTTTTACAAAATGCTGAAGGAAAGATGGAGCAAAAAGGTTTACAAAAACGCACCCGATTCTTTGCAGTTTTGCTAGAACAATTAACCCGTGCAACCACATTACTTTGCTATGGGACAGGGCTGGATTTGAAGTTTGTCTATTCTGGTATAAGCTGCCTTGCAACAACTACAGGGGATCGGGGATCCCTGGAGGGTGGGACTTCTCCAATAAAGGTCCATGTGGGATATCGACCTGGAGAAGGAATGAAGGGTCGGCAGGCCTCCACGCGTTACTGTGAGCCCCTCATTGAAAGCGCACACTTGAGAAATGGAAAAAGCGCTCCGGTTGGTCCTCGCCCGATGTCCCGGTTTTGAGGGGATTAACACTCATAGGGTAGGCACTTATACTAGAGTGGGCATCTGGAGAGTCTTGATCGGTTACTCGACCCACGATCGGTGAAGATCAGGGTAGTCTACCCGGATGGTGTGGGTAAAGTGTACAACCTCTGCAGAGTGTAAATCTATTCGAATAGCCGCGTTCGCGGTCATGGACGGTTGGGAAGGTTGCTATAGAGCGGTGCTGGTTTTGTTTTCAAAATGGATTTCGGAAATGACTTTGAAATGTTTTGACCATGGAATGGTCGGAAAGGATACCTGCATTGACCATGGGATGGTCAGAGAGGTATGTAAGGAGTTTGGTCGTGGGACGACCTGAAAACGGGAACAAATGGGTGACCCAGTCCTAATGTTTTCCAAAACTTTTCAAAACAGTTTCCAAAATGTTTTACAAAAGTTTTCAACAAAGATATGTAGATGCTATATCTACAAGAGAAACTATTTGAGAAAAGAACCTCTCTTGAAGCCCTCCTACTACCACAACCTTAATGCATATCTCTTGTTATTATTATTATCTTAAGGTGGTTTGTGAGTACATTCAAAGTACTCACTGGCATTGTTCCTCGCTATTAACATGGTCAGGTATCAAGACGAAGGAGAAGTGGACGACTATGCGAGCTAGGACGTTCTCCCAGTTAGTTGCTTGTAGGTTAAGGCATGGCTCGGGCTCTGCACTTGATGAAGTTCCGCTGATGATTATTGATGTAGCCATAACGGAATTTATGTAAGTCTTGTAATTTGGTATATTCTTGGATGTTGTAATGATACTTGTCAGTTATGTGCCATGGATACTTGTCAGTTATGTGATGATCATGGGATCATGGTTGTATGCATAACAGGGATTCTCGAAGGATTAATCCGGGGGCCCCACAAAGAATTATTAGAGCCCTTCAAAAATATTTATTTTTGAAGTTGGAAGGTAGGGTATGATAAATGGAACTAACATGAGTCAAAAGTTGGGGAAGTGTTTTGACAAAAACCAAACCTTCCATTGGGAAAGGGTTTTTGAGATTTTGTCTATTAAAGGAATTAAATAGATTTGGAGCCATAATAATTATGGATAATATTTGATAAATCTTGATGATCAAGGTAGATGATGTAGACAAGGTGTAGCAAGCATTTACAACCTTGGGAAATGGAAATCCACTTGAATTGGATGAAAAACAAGGGATGGAGGATCTAGGTTGAGGTTATTTTTATACCACCAAAAGCTTGTTGGATCTTGGAGCTTAGAGCTCACCTTGATGCAAGGGATAGATGATTAGTTAGACCAAGTCATATAGAAGACCATGGTAAGAGGTAGTTTGGATTGGTCACATTTGAGGTGGTCTGGAAATGATGGCAAAATTTGTTGAAAATAAGGCTGCCATACCAGAAGAGTCATGATGCCTTATAAACCATGTGGGTTTAGGTAGCACAAGGATCCACTTGGAACAATTGAAGTAGGTTTTGATAGACCTAAATGAGTAGATCACAACCATGAAAAGAGTTAGATCATAGAAGGTTGGATGATGGTGTGTGCTTCTGTTAAAGTAGGCATGATGACTAGATTTGCAGGAAAAGATATTTTCTTGCCTGTAAAACCATCAAGAACAAGTAGGTTGGAGGATGATCTAACCAATGGAAAGAGTGGGCCTTGGTAGTCTTTAGGATGGTTAACAAGATGGTTCAGATGCATTTCCAAAAATGCACAAGGATTGAGAAAAGGAGGAATTCAAAAAGGTGATGTTGGAAATAGTTTTCCAGACTTCGCCAAATTTTGGCAGATTTATGGTTTTTGACTAGAATGTGGGTGGTGATGATTTTGATGGGTTGCAAGGTACCAAATCATCATCAAGTGGATGATGTTGAAGAGTATATTGAGCAGAAGGGTGTGTTCATTGACTTGGAAGCTTCTAGAAGGGATCACTTCAGAATTGATCTGGTTAAGGGTTTTAGATGATCACCTATTATCTAGTGATTTGATCTTGCTTTGTATACTTGCTTAGGGTGTGGTTATTTGGAAACCTCTTGATCCTAGTGATGAGCTCCTAGGGTGGCTCATACTACTTCCTAAGCAAACAGGTAAAACAGCAGATCAAGGCAACTCATCAGATAACAGATCAAGGCAACTCATCTTATAACTAAGCTAAACCACTACTGGGGTTACCATCAAGCCTAGCTTGAGGTACGGTTGGGGCATTATGAAGAGTTTGGGGATTGAATAAGATGAGAGTCCTTGGTATCTCTACCAAGAGTAGAATTCAAATGCTTTGAAAAGAGGTTTTGGGAAAACTAGAGATAAGATTAGCTGAGGGTCCTGTCTTGAAAACATAAGGAGGTTATAGCTCTCCATAGTTTTGTCAATGGAAGCTACTAAACTAGTTTTGGTTACACAAGCATCTTGGCTCAGGTTTTGAATGTCAGAACATTTGAGAATATGTAAAATGAGCCAGGATAGTTTTGTTAAATAGCTTTTGTCAACCGAGGGTGAGGTAAGGAGTATCATATGGTATACACTCATATACACAGGTACAAAAAAACAGCAAGCAATCACTGTACCCATGAACAAGAAAAAGTTTTTGTTCCCCCTAATTTTTGCATTCTGGATAACTAATCAGGGTTGTAGAAATTGGGATGTTACAAATAACTTTGAACATTGACCGTTGGATCAAGACTAGCAAATCCAAACATTGCCAACCACAGTATCTTCTTTTCCATTCATAGCATCTAGAAAGATTCTAGTTTAGCACGATGAACGCTAGTATGCGCAAACCTCAAAACACAAACTCCATTGCTCAGTTTTCATGGTCCTTGTGCTAATAAATTCATGGACTTGGATGCAATTTTCATTTTTATGAGGTCCATGATGTAACTTGTACTTCCACCGTCCGTGTTAACTCCCAAGCACCTCTCTCCTATGAGACCTACCATTTGGTAGGCCATTCGCAGTACTTCTTATCTTATCTTTATCGTGTCTTATCGCTTACAATACAATAAATCACTGCATAGTGTATGGATTAACTTTGAACATTAACGATTGGATCAAGACTAGCAAATCCAAACATTCCCAACCACTGGATCTTCTTTTCCATTCTTAGAATCTAGAAAGATTCTACTATAGCACGATGAACGCTAGTATGCAAAAAACCTCAAAACACAAACTCCATTGCTCAGTTTTGAGGGTCCTTGTTCTAATAAATGCGTGGACTTGGACGCAATTTTCATTTTTATGAGGTCCTTGATGTACCTCGTACTTCCACCGACCGTCGTAACTCTCAAGCACTTTTGTCCTACGAGACTGACCATTTGATAGGCCATTCGTAGTACTTCTTATCTTCTCTTTATCGTGTCTTATCTCTTACAATACAATAATCCACTGCATAGTGTACAGATTAACTTTGAACATTGTCCGTTGGATCAACACTAGCAAATCCAAACATTGCCAACCGCTGGGTCTTCTTTTACATTCTTAGAATCTAGAAAGATTCGACTTTAGCATGATGAATGCTAGTATGCGCAAACCTAAAAACACAAACTCTATTGTTTAGTTTTCAGGGTCCTTGTACTAATAAATGCATGGACTTGGATGCAATTTTCATTTTTATGAGGTCCTTGAGGTAACTTGTACTTCCACCGAACATGTTAACTCTCAAGCACCTCTCTCCTACGAGACCTACCATATGGTAGGCCATTCGTAGTACTTGTTATCTTCTCTTTATCGTGTATTATCTCTTACAATATAATAAACCACTACATAGTGTACGGATTAACTTTGAACATTGACCATTGGATCAAGACTAGCAAATCCAAAAATTGCCAACCATAGTATCTTATTTTCCATTAATACCATCTAGAAAGAATCTACTTTAGCACGATGAACACTAGTATGCGCAAACCTCAAAACACAAACTCCATTGCTCTGTTTTCATGGTCCTTGTGCTAATAAATGCATGGACATGGATGCAATTTTCATTTTTATGAGGTCCATGATGTAACTTGTACTGCCACCGACCGTGTTAACTCTCAAGCAACTCTCTCCTATGAGACCTACCATTTGATAGGCCATTCGCAATACTTCTTATCTTCTCTTTATCGTGTCTTGTCTCTTATAATACAATAAACCACCGCATAGTGTACAGATTAACTATGAACATTGACCGTTGGATTAAGACTAGCAATCCAAACATTACCAACCGCTGGATCTTCTTTTCCATTCTTACCATCTAGAAAGATTCTACTTTAGCACGATGAACGCTAGTATGTGCAAACATAAAAACACAAACTCCATTGCTCAATTTTTAGGGTCCTTGTGCTAATAAACGCATGGACTTGGATGCAATTTTCATTTTTATGAGGTCCTTGATGTAACTTGTACTTCCACCGATCGTGTTAACTCTAAACACCTCTCTCCTTCGTGACCTACCATTTTGTAGGCCATTCGCAGTACTTCTTATCTTCTCTTTATCGTGTCTTGTCTCTTACAATACAAAAAATCACTTCATAGTGTACTGATTAGCTTTGAACACTGACCGTTGGAGTAAGACTAGCAAATCCAAACATTGCCAACCACCGGATCTTCTTTTCCATTCTTAGCATCTAGAAAGATTCTACTTTAGCACGATGAATACTAGTATGCACAAACCTCAATACACAAACTCCATTGCTTAGTTTTCAGGGTCCTTGTGCTAATAAATGCATGGACTTGGATGCAATTTTCAATTTTATGAGGTCCTTGATGTAACTTGTACTTCCACCGACCATGTTAATTCTCAAGCAGCTCACTCCTATGAGACCTACCATTTTATAGGCCATTCACAATACTTCTTATCTTCTCTTTATCGTGTCTTATCTCTTACAATACAATAAATCAATATATAGTGTATGGATTAACTTTGAACATTGACCATTGGATCAAGACTAGCAAATCCAAACATTGCCAACTAATGGATCTTCTTTTCCATTCTTGGCATCTAGAAAGACTACTTTAGCATGATGAACGCTAGCATGCGCAAACCTAAAAACACAAACTCCATTGCTTAGTTTTCAAGGTCCTTGTGCTAATAAATGCATGGACTTGGATGCAATTTTCATTTTTTGATGTCCTTGATGTAACTTGTACTTCCACCGACCGTGTTAACTCTCAAGCACCTCTCTCATACGAGACCGACCATTTGGTAGGCCATTCGCAAGACTTCTTCTCTTCTCTTTATCATGTCTTATCTCTTACAATACAATAAATCACTGCATAGTGTATGGATTAACTAGGAACATTGACCGTTGGATCAAGACTAGCAAATCCCAACATTGCCAACCGCTGGATCTTCTTTTCCATTCTTAGAATATTATAAAAGATTCCACTTTAGCACGATGAACGCTAGTATGCGCAAACCTCAAAACACAAACTCCATTGCTCGGTTTTCAGGGTCCTTGTTCTAATAAATGCATGGACTTGGACGCAAATTTCATTTTTATGAGGTTCTTGATGTAACTTGTACTTCCACCGACCGTGTTAACTCACAAGAACCTCTATCCTACAAGACCTACCATTTGATAGGCCATTCGCAGTACTTATTATCTTCTATTTATCGTGTCTTATCTCTTACAATACAATAAACCACTTCATAGTGTATGGATTAACTTTGAACATTGACCGTTGTATAGAGACTAGCAAATCCAAACATTGCCAACCGATAGATCTTCTTTTCCATTATTAGCATATAGACAGATTCTACTTTAGCACAATGAACGCTAGTATGCGCAAACCTAAAAACATAAACTGTATTTCTCAGTTTTCAGGGTCCTTGTGCTAATAAATGCATGGACGTGGATGCAATTTTCATTTTTTTGAGGTCCTTGATGTAACTTGTACTTTCACTGACCGTGTTAACTCTCAAGCACCTCTCTCCTACGAGACCTACCATTTGGTAGGACATTCGCAGTACTTCTTATCTTCTCTGTATCCTATCTTATCTCTTATAATACAATTAATCACTTCATAGTGTATGGATTAACTTTGAACATTAACCGTTGGATCAAGACTAGCAAATCCAAACATTGCCAACCGCTGGATCTTCTTTTCCATTCTTAGCATCTAGAAAAATTCAACTTTAGCGCGATGAATGCTAGTATGTGCAAGCCTCAAAACACAAACTCCATTGCTCAGTTTTCAAGGTCCTTGTCATAATAAATGCGTGGACTTGGACGCAATTTTCATTTTTATTAGGTCCTTGATGTAACTTGTTCTTCCACCGACCCTGTTAACTCTCAAGCACCTCTCTCCTACGATACCTACCATTTGATAAGCAATTCGAAGTGCTTCTTATCTTCTCTTTATCGTGTCTTATCTCTTACAACACAATAAACCACTGTATAGTGTACGAATTAACTTTGAACATTGACCGTTGGATCAAGACTAGCAAATCCAAACATTGCCAACCACTGGATAGTCTTTTCCATTCTTAGCATCTAGAAATATTCTACTTTAGCACGATGAATGCTAGTATGCTCAAACCTCAAACCATCGAGAGTTTGAACAACAGGTTTAACTTCTTGATTAGATTTTGGATCTTCACAATTGAACGAAATTTGGTCAAACCTGAGCTACACAAGTAAGGGAACAAGAGGGAGGCAGCGCGAGACTTTCAAAAAACAAAAGTGGTAGTGCAAGATCATCATAGAAGAGGACTTGAAGGCGGTGCGATATCAGAGCAAAGCTATGATGGGTTGTTGACACGTGGGACAGGGTACACTCCACTAGTAGTAAATATATGGACCTACTACTAGTATATGCACGAAAAACAAGTTGCGTTTTCTCTCTCTTTCGCTGGCTCTCATCATCCATCCTCCATCGATTTCTTCTCTGCAGCCTCGGGTGCACAGTATGGCTTGTCTCTTCCTTGTCCACAACAGGTTCAACTTCTTACTAAGATTTTGCATCTTGACAGTTTAACAAAATTAGGTCACACTTGGTCTACAAGTAAGCGTGATAGATTGATCTTAAATTACTTTTCTTTTCGAAGGTAGATGGGTGCATCTCTTCTTGTAAAATCATTGTCCTTGGTGTGAGTGTCCAACTACCAGGAAAGAACATTCTCAATTGATGGTGACTGGTTCGACCTCTAGCTAAGATTTTGCATCTTCCTCAAGAAAAAAAGATTTTGCATCTTGAAAATTTTGAACCCCTTTTGAAAACGATCACATGAAATAGGGAGAGAGGGGAAATGATATTTCTATTCTCTATGGGTAACCCACAAACTTGAGGTGCACCTTAGGCTTAAAGATAACTTTATGTTTTCCACTATGTATAAGGTCAACCTTAGTGGATGCCACATAGTAGGCCTTATTAAGGTGTTCTTTTTTACACAATGCGGGAGTAGTATATTTCTTTGCTTAGACATATGGTCAGCTCTGTCCATGTGTTGTACATGTTGAGAGAATAAAACATTGGCAGGGGAAGACGGAAGCAGCGAAGAGAAGTTGAAGGCGGTTCCATGTTAGAGCAAAGTTATGATGGGTTTCTGACACGAGGTACTCCTGCGGCCTTATAGTATACTACACTATACTAGTAGTAAATTTCAGGACCTATGCATGCAAAACAAGTCATGTGTTTTCTCTCTCCCTCCCTATGCTCCATCCCTCCTCCCCTTTCACCTCGCGCACCGGTCTGGCTGATCTCTCTCCCCTCATCCACAGTGTGGCATTGCGCACGTGTGCCTTGGTACGACTGCTCTGTGTCTCTAGCGTGTTCTCAGCCGCACGTTAGTGTGGAGTAGGGACGAGGGGTACATAGGAAGGAAACCACTTTGGTCCTTGGCGGCACACAAATTTAAACTTTTCCGGTTTTCAAAATTTTCACTTGCTTCCCAAACATCAGGAGGGAAGGTTATTCAAAAGATTGGCCATTCACAGTACTGTACTTCTTATCTTCTCTTTATCATGTCTTATCTCTTGCAATACAATACAATACAATAAACCATTGCATAGTGTACAGATTAACTTTGAACATTAACCGTTGGATCAAGACTAGCAAATCCAAACATTGCCAACCGCTAGATCTTCTTTTCCATTCTTAGCATCTAGAAAGATTCTACTTACCGCGGTGAATGCTAGTATGCGCAAACCTCAAAACACAAACTCCATTGCTAAGTTTTTAGGGTCCTTGTGCTAATAAATGCATAGACTTGGATGCAATTTTCATTTTTATGAGGTCCATGATGTAAGTTGTACTTCCACCGACCGTGTTAACTCTCAAGGACCTCTCTCCTACGAGACCTACCATTTGATAGGCCATTCGCAGTACTTCTTATTTTCTCTTTATCGTGTCTTACCTCTTACAATACAATAAACCACTTCATTGTGTACGGATTAACTTTGAACATTGACCATTGTATCAAGACTAGAAAATCCAAACATTACCAACCCCTGGATCTTCTTTTCCATTCTTAGCATCTAGAAAGATTCAACTTTAGCACGATTTGCTCAGTTTTTAGGGTCCTTGTTCCAATAAATGCATGGACTTGATGCAATTTTCATTTTTATGAGGTCCTTGATGTAACTTGTACTTCCTTCGACCGTGTTAACTTTCAAGCACCTCTGTCCTAGAAGGCCTACCATTTGATAGGCCATTCGCAGTACTTGCTATCTTCTCTTCGTCGTGTCTTATCTCTTACAATACAATATACCACTTCATAGTGTATGGATTAACTTTGAACATTGACCGTTGGATCAATACTAGCAAATCCAAACATTACAAGCCGATGGATCTTCTTTTCCATTCTTAGCATCTAGAGAGATTCTACTTTAGCATGATGAACGCTAGTATGTGCAAACCTAAAAACACAAACTCTATTGCTCAGTTTTAAGAGTCCTTGTGCTAATAAATGTGTGGACTTAGATGCAATTTTCATTTTTATGAGGTCCTTGATGTAACTTGTACTTCCACCGACCGTCTTAACTCTCAAGCATCTCTCTCCTATGAGACCTACCATTTGGTAGGCCATTCACAATACTTCTTATCTTCTCTTTATCGTGTCTTATCGCTTACAATACAATAAATCGCTGCATAGTGTATTGATTAGCTTTGAACATTGACCATTGGATCAAGACTAGCAAATCCAAACATTGCCAACCGCTGGATCTTCTTTTCCATTCTTAGCATCTAGAAAAATTCTACTTTAGCACGATGAACGCTAGTATGTGCAAACCTCAAAAGAAAAACTCCATTGCTCAGTTTTTAGGGTCCTTGTTATAATAAATGCATGGACTTGGACGCAATTTTCATTTTTATGAGGTTCTTGATGTAACTTGTTCTTCCACCGACCGTGTTAACTCTCAAGCACCTCTCTCCTACGAGACCTACCATTTCATAGGCTATTAACAATACTTCTTATCTTCTCTTTATCGTGTCTTATCTCTTACAATACAATAAACCACTTTATAGTGTTCAGATTAACTTTGAACATTGACCGTTGGATCAAGACTAGCAAATCCAAACATTGCCAACCGCTAGATCTTCTTTTCCATTCTTAGCATCTAGAAAGATTCTACTTTAGCACGATGAACGCTAGTATGCACAAACCTCAAACCACCGAGTGTTTGGACAACATGTTTAACTTCTTTATAAGATTTTGCATCTTTACAATTTAATGAAATTTGGTCAAACCTGAGCTACACAAGTAAGAGAAAAAAAGGGAGGTAGCGTGAGACTTTCAAAAAAGAAAAGTGGCAGCTCAAGATCAGCGTAGAAGAGGACTTGAAGGCGGTGTGATGTCAGAGCAAAGATATGATGGGCTGTTGAAACGAGGTACAGAGTACACTCCACTAGTAGTAAATGTATGGACCTAGTACTAGTATATGCACGAAAAATAGGTTGCGTTTTCTCTATGCTTTGCTGGCTCGCACCATCCATCCTCCATCAATTTCTTCTCTGCAGCCGCGGGTGCACAGTCTGGCTTGTCTCTTCCTTGTCCACAACAGGTTCAACTTCTTGCTAAGATTTTGCATCTTGATAGTTTAACGAAATTAGGTCAAACTTGAGCTACAAGTAAGCGTGATAGATTGATCTTAAATTAATTGTCTTTTCGAAGGTAGATGGGTGCATCCTTCTTGTAAAATCAGTGTCGTTGGTGTGAGTGTCCAACTACAGGAAATAACATTCTCAATTGATGATGTCTGGTTCAACCTCTAGCTAAGATTTTGCATCTTCCTCAAAAAAAAGATTTTGCATCTTGAAAATTTTGAACCCCTTTTGAAAACGATCACATGAAATAGGGAGAGAGGGTAAATGATATTTCTATTCTCTATGGGCAACCTACAAGCTCGAGGTGCACCATAGGATTAAAGATAACTTTATTTTTTCCACTATGTATAAGGTTAACCTTAGTGGATGCCACATAGTAGGCCTTATTAAGGTGTGATTTTTTACACAATGCGGGAGTAGTATATTTCTTTGCTTAGACATATGGTCACCTCTGTACATGCGCTGTACATGCCAAGAGAATAAAACATTGACAGGGGAAGAGGGCAACAACAAAGAGAAGTTAAAGGCGCTTCCATGTCAGAGAAAAGTTATGACGGGTTTCTAACACGAGGTACTCCTGCGGCCTTACAGTGTACTACACTATACTAGTAGTAAATTTCCGGACCTATGCATGCAAAACAAATTGTGTGTTTTCTCTCTCCTTCCCTATGCTCCATCTATCCTCCCCTTTCCCCTTGCGCACCGGTCTGGCTGATCTCTCTCCCCTCGTCCACAACATGGCGCTGCGCACGTGTGCCTTGGTACGTCGGCTCTGTTTCTCTGCCATGTTCGGCAGCCGTGCGTTGGTGTGGAGTAGGGACGAGGAGTACATAGGAAAGAAACCACTTTGGTCCTTGGCTGCACAAAAATTCAAACTTTTCCGGCTTTCAAAATTTTCACTTGCTTCCCAGACATCAGGAGGGAAGGATTTTCAAAAGATTGGCAATTCGCAGTACTGTACTTCTTATCTTCTCTTTATCATGTCTTATATCTTGCAATACAATACAATACAATACAATAAACCACTGTATAGTGTACGGATTAACTTTGAACATTGACCATTGGATCAAGACTAGCAAATCCAAACATTGCCAACCACTGGATCTTCTATTCCGTTCTTAGCATCTAGAAAGATTCTACTTTAGCACGATGAATGCTAGTATGCACAAACCTCAAAACACAAACTCCATTGCTCAATTTTCAGGGTCCTTGTGCTAATAAATGCATAGACATGGATGCAGTTTTCATTTTTATGAGGTCCTTGATGTAACTTGTACTCCCACTGACTGTGTTAACTCTCAAGCACCTCTCTCCTACGAGATCTACCATTTGATTGGCCATTGAAAGTACTTCTTATCTTCTCTTTATCGTGTCTTATCTCTTACAATACAATAAACCACTACATAGTGTACAGATTAACTTTGAACATTGACTGTTGGATCAATACTACTAATCCAAACATTGCCAACCACTAGATCTTCTTTTCCATTCTTAGCATCTAGAAAGATTCTACTTTAGCACGATGAACGCTAGTATGTGCAAACCTAAAAATACAAACTCCATTGCTAAGTTTTCAGGGTCCTTGTGCTAATAAATGCATAGACTTGGATGCAATTTTCATTTTTATGAGGTCCTTGATGTAACTTGTACTCCCACCGACCGTGTTAACTCTCAAGCACCTCTCTCCTACGAGACCTACCATTAGGTAGGCCATTCGCGATACTTCTTATCTTCTCTTTATCGTGTCTTAACTCCTATAATACAATAAATCACTACATAGTTTACATATTAACTTTGAATATTGACCGTTGGATCAAGACTAGCAAATCCAAACGTTGCCAACCGCTGGATCTTCTTTTCCATACTTAGCATCTAGAAATATTCTACTTTAGCATGATGAACGCTAGTATGCGCAAACCTCAAAACAGAAAGTCCATTGCTCAGTTTGCAGGGTCCTTGTTCTAATAAATGCATGGACTGGGATGAAATTTTCATTTTTCTGAGGTCCTTGATGTAACTTGTACTTCCACCGACCGTGTTAACTCTCAAGGACCTCTCTCCTATGAGACCTACCATTAAATAGGCCATTTGTAGTACTTCTTATCGTGTCTTATCTCTTACAATACAATAAACCACTGCATAGTGTAAGGATTAACTTTGAACATTGACCGTTGGATGAAGACTAGCAAATCCAAACATTACCAACTGCTAGATCTTCTTTTCCATTCTTAGAATCTAGAAAAATTCTACTTTAGCACGATGAACGCTAGTATGTGCAAACCTCAACACACAAACTCCATTGTTCTATTTTCAGGGTCCTTGTGCTAATAAATGCATGGACTTGGATGCAATTTTCATTTTTATGAGGTCCATGATGTAACTTGTACTTCCATCGACCATGTTAACTCTCAAGCACCTCTCTCCTATGAGACCTACCATTTGATAGGTCATTCATAGTACTTCTTATCTTCTCTTTATGGTGTCTTATCTCTTACAATACAATAAACCACTACATAGTGTACGGATTAACTTTGAACATTAACCGTTGGATCAATACTAGCAAATCCAAACATTGCCAACCGCTAGTTCTTCTTTTCCATTCCTAGCATCTATAAAGATTCTACTCCCTCTGACCCAAATTAGTTGACTTAGATTTTTCTAGATTCGAATGTATCAAGACTTGTTTTAGGGTCCTTGTGCTAATAAATGCATGGACTTGGATGCAATTATCATTTTCATGAGGTCCTAGATGTACGTCGGCTCAGTTTTTCTGCCGTGTTCGGCAGTCGTGCGTTGGTGTGGAGTAGGGACGAGGAGTACATAGGAAGGAAACCACTTTGGTCCTTGGCTGCACAAAAATTCAAACTTTTCCGGTTTTCGAAATTTTCACTTGCTTCCCAAACATCAGGAGGGAAGGTTATTCAAAAGATTGGCCATTCGCAGTACTGTACTTCTTATCTTCTCTTTATCATGTCTTATATCTTGCAATACAATACAATACAATAAACCACTGTATAGTGTACGGATTAACTTTGAACATTGACCATTGGATCAAGACTAGCAAATCCAAACATTGCCAACCACTGGATCTTCTTTTCCGTTCTTAGCATCTAGAAAGATTCTACTTTAGCAGGATGAATGCTAGTATGCACAAACCTGAAAACACAAACTCCATTGCTCAATTTTCAGGGTCCTTGTGCTAATAAATGCATAGACTTGGATGCCGTTTTCATTTTTATGAGGTCCTTGATGTAACTTGCACTCCCACTGACCGTGTTAACTCTCAAGCACCTCTCTCCTACGAGATCTACCATTTGATTGGCCATTGAAAGTACTTCTTATCTTCTCTTTATCGTGTCTTATCTCTTACAATACAATAAACCACTACATAGTGTACGGATTAACTTTGAACATTGACTGTTGGATCAATACTACTAATCCAAACATTGCCAACCACTGGATCTTCTTTTCCATTCTTAACATCTAGAAAGATTCTACTTTAGCACGATGAACGCTAGTATGTGCAAACCTAAAAATACAAACTCCATTGCTAAGTTTTCAGGGTCCTTGTGCTAATTAAATGCATAGACTTGGATGCAATTTTCATTTTTATGAGGTCCTTGATGTAACTTGTACTCCCACCGACCGTGTTAACTCTCAAGCATCTCTCTCCTACGAGACCTACCATTAGGTAGGCCATTCGCAGTACTTCTTATCTTCTCTTTATCGTGTCTTAACTCCTATAATACAATAAATCACTACATAGTTTACATATTAACTTTGAACATTGACCGTTGGATCAAGACTAGCAAATCCAAACGTTGCCAACTGCTGGATCTTCCTTTCCATTCTTAGCATCTAGAAATATTCTACTTTAGCATGATGAACGCTAGTATGCGCAAACCTCAAAACAGAAAGTCCATTGCTCAGTTTGCAGGGTCCTTGTTCTAATAAATGCATGGACTTGGATGAAATTTTCATTTTTCTGAGGTCCTTGATGTAACTTGTACTTCCACCGACCATGTTAACTCTCAAGGACCTCTCTCCTACGAGACCTACCATTAAATAGGCCATTTGTAGTACTTCTTATCGTGTCTTATCTCTTACAATACAATAAACCACTGCATAGTGTAAGGATTAACTTTGAACATTGACCGTTGGATGAAGACTAGCAAATCCAAACATTACCAACTGCTAGATCTTATTTTCCATTCTTAGCATCTAGAAAAATTCTACTTTAGCACGATGAACGCTAGTATGTGCAAACCTCAAAACACAAACTCCATTGTTCTATTTTCAGGGTCCTTGTGCTAATAAATGCATGGACTTGGATGCAATTTTCATTTTTATGAGGTCCATGATGTAACTTGTACTTCCTTCGACCGTGTTCACTCTCAAGCACCTCTCTCCTACGAGACCTACCATTTGATAGGTCATTCATAGTACTTCTTATCTTCTCTTTATGGTGTCTTATCTCTTACAATACAATAAACCACTACATAGTGTACGGATTAACTTTGAACATTGACCGTTGGATCAATACTAGCAAATCCAAACATTGCCAACCGCTAGTTCTTCTTTTCCATTCCTAGCATCTATAAAGATTCTACTCCCTCCGACCCAAATTCGTTGACTTAGATTTTTCTAGATTCGAATGTATCAAGACTTGTTTTAGGGTCCTTGTGCTAATAAATGCATGGACTTGGATGCAGTTATCATTTTCATGAGGTCCTTGATGTAACTTATACTTCCACCGAACCGTGTTAACTCTCAATCACCTCTCTCCTACGAGACCTACCATTAGATCAGCCATTCGTAATACTTCTTATCTTATCTTCATCTTCTCTTTTCTCTTACAATACCATACCATCACTATAGAGTGTACGAACCATTGACCGTTTGATCAAGAGTGGCAAATCCAAATATTGCTAACAACCATTGGATCTTATTTTCCATTCTTAGCATCTAGAAAGATTCTACTGAAAGCCTTTAGCATGATGAACGCTTGTATGCGCAAACCTCAAAACACATACTTCATTGCACAGTTTCAGGGTCCTTGTGCTAAATGCATGGACTTGGATGTAATTTTGTTTATGAGGTCCTTGATGTAACCTGTACTTCCACCGACCGTGTTAACTCTCGAGCACCTCACTCCTACGAGACCTAAAGTTAGATCGACCATTCGCAGTACTTCTTATCTTATCTTTATCTTGTCTTATCTCTCAGAAGACCATATATACCACTTCATAATGTACGAACAACGAATGTTTGATCAAGGCAGGCAAATCCAAACATTGCTAACCATTGGATCTTCTTTTCCATTCTTAGCATCAAGAAAGATTCTACTTTAGCACGATGAATGCTAGTATGTGCAAACCTCAAAACACACACTTAATTACTAAGTTTCAGGGTCCTTGTGCTAAATGCATGGACTTGGATGAAATTTCCATTTTTTATGACGTCCACTTGTACTTGCTTAACAAAGAAAATCGGCGTGGTGCTCACTCCTGCAGCCTTACAGTGTGATACTCCTCTATGCAAGGAAAATAAATTGTATACTACTCTCTCATTTGCTGCATCACACCCATCCTCTAGCTAATATCTCCCTCGTCCATAGTGTGGTGCTATGCACGTGTGCCATGGTACTACGACGGCTCTGTTTCTATCTCTTTTTTTCATAACTTTGCTCTGACATCGAACCGCGTTCAACACCTCTTCGCTGTAGCCCTCTCGGGCTGCCTTCTCTAACCCATAATCTCTTCTACAGTAGCTCTTCGTTTCCCCCTCCATTTCAATCCTTATTTTTCCTAGTACTACTATTTGCTTTGCGGAAAACAACATTCTAGTTTTTGCAAAAAAATCCTGTCACATGGAAAATTGAGATCATCTCTTTTCATAATACTTCTTGGAAACTCCGCTTGGCAAAATATTGTTTACAATAATTCCAAGATGCACCAATCTACATAATATGGGGAAATTACCATAAACTATGATTTGGATCATAGGATATGGCATTGACCTTGGTCGTCCGACTCGAAACCTATTCATACGCATTGCAGGACAATTTTGTGAATCTGGTTTTGGAAAAGTTGTCAAAACACAAGTTTATCATTTTGCATGGCACGTGATACATGCAAAAGGACGCCATGCACATGTCTTCCGCAAAATTTTAAGAACAATCCACTTCAGCCTCATGTTACAATTCCTTTACTTTCCTGTGAATCTAACACTTCTTTAAGAAAAATTCCTGTAGGCTCCAAATCTTGTAGGATTCAACTGGACATGATATTCTAATAATACTATGTTTTCCCTATTTCTTTGTTTTTCCTATCCCGTTATTCAAACAGGCCCAATATTGAGACTTCCACGGGCAACATTTCCTACTATGCCAAGATGCACCCATATACCAATTTAATGTGGGAACAATTAATTAACTATGATGTCCATATGGCCATGACCTTTTTTGGTTGTCAGGGTTGAAACCTAATAATATTCATACATTATGGGAAAATATCGCGGGGCTGGTTTTCAGAAGTTGTGATATCCCATGGTTATCAGTTTCCTTGCAGGCTATACACGTGAGGTAATAGGATGCCATGCGTAAATATTTGTTTTTCTATTTTTCTTTATTACATGTGATTATTTCAAAACGGGTTCAAAATTGTAAAGATACAAATTCTTAGTAGGAAGTTGAATTTGTCAAAACTCTCGATTGTTTTCGATATATTAACTACCTAATGTGTACCACCAAAAGCTTTTTGTAGAAACTCGATAGAAATCTACCACTTTCTAGAGCTTCTAGTTCAAATATGACATGATTTTGTCAATAGAGACATAAAGTCATTTGAGTGGTTCGAGTTAGCTCGGAAGCTTTGAAGACTCATAAAACTTGGGAATCGTACATAAAAAATTGTCCATTATATCTGGAAACTTGGACTGAGGCATTCAAAACCATGTTCTCTGTACTTTTTCTGCACAGTATATTCATGGTGCTAGAGGCCAACAATAATGGGATCTTCTATATGCTAGACATGACATAATCAAATATACTGAAAGAGATCCAATGGTCAACAATCTCGTGTTTTGCCAATCTATATCCAGCTGCCGATGTTCGAAGTTATTTGTACACTATATAGTGGTATGGAAAATGTGAAGCAACATAGTCATTTTTTGTTTTGAAAAGAAGTGTCAAGCACAAATTTCTGATTTTTATGGCGAGCAATACGCATAGAGGACGCCACATGTCTTCAAAACATTATCAAATTTGTAGGCATGCATATTCTTAGCACGAAGTTAGTTGCATTTTTAAAATCTCGCGATGGTTCTTGATATATGGACGACATTGGTACCAACAAACGACATCTGGAAAATTCAAGAGCAACCTATCATGCATACTTGTACTCCCTCCGATTCATATTATTTGTTCCTAGATTGGATGTATCTACACTAAAACATGTCTAGATACATCCATTTCTGCGACAAGTAATATCGATCGGAGGGAGTAGTTCATATCTGACATAATTTTGTTAAATCGACATAAAGTCGTCTAAGTGGGGGAAGTTACCTATCTAGGAAGATTCAACAATTCTAAAACAAGGGAGTTATAAGACAGCATGGTCCACTTTGTCTAAAATGTGGTGCGGTGGCACCTTTTTCAACTAGGTTTGGCCTAGAAGGAGCGAGATGCTTCAGTTAGCAACTTAACATGGTTAGTGGAAGTGTACATGTTACATCAAGGACATCAAAAACGAGAAAATTACACCTAACCCATGTTTTAGTACAAAGGGGCCTGAAAATAAGCATGGAAAATCAGTCGGGACTGGCTCTCCTTCTCCACCCACTAGCTGAGCCATACCGTTTGTACTAGAACAACACAACTTGCTTCACAAAAAAGAAATCAGCGCGATGCTGACTTTTGCTAGATCTTGCTAATGAAGTTCGTAGAATGCGATGGGGCGTGTATATATTTATATATACATACCATGTACAATATCCCTTCTCTAGTGTTGTGAGTGTTGATCCCTGTAATAACCTTCCATGTGATGTTTGGGACAAAGCAAGTGAAAAAATTGAAACCTAAAAAGTTTGATCCGCAACTACTATTTTGCCACTGCCCAACCCAATGCCCAAAGTGGTTTCTTCCTATGCACACAACCACAACGTAGCTGACAAACGCATGATAGACAGACACGGAGCCGTTGTACCAATGTTATAGTTGAAAGCGGCATCCTGCAGAAGTTCCGCTTCTAGGTCATTTTGAAGTACTCCTGTAGAATCTTCAAAATGAACTAGAGGCGGGACTTTCGCGGGATCCCGCTCGCAACCCTAACCATGGCACATGTGCTGAGCGCCACACTCCGGACAAGGGACAGATCAACTAGAAGGTGTGCGTGCGGGTGCCAAGAAGATACATACTTGATTACATTGTGTAAAATTTAACCAAATAAATAGATTAAATAATACACTTGATTAATTTATGTAAAATTAGTACAGTTGGAGGTAGAGTTAAACTTTCCAATAATGCTAATTTTCTACCAACATTCTTTATACTATATATTTAGAGTAAATCTCAGTAAAAAAAACACGCAAAACAAGGATGCCTTATTCCTCGGGACGGAGGTAGAGTAATACTCATACCTACTACTCCTATTTATGCAAATAGTACTATAGTAGAACCTGTAAATAAATATTGTGTCTAGTCAAATCGACATGATGAGACTATATTGCGCCAGGAGGTCACATGGTTAATTTATTATAAGAAAAGAAAAAACCTCTTTAAAAGAGCCATCCCATCTTCCCCGTCTCTATTTAGTTTATCCACACTTATCGATGCCGCCTGGCCGCATTTGGGATTCTCTCCACCATGCGGATCACACATTTTCCTCGCCATCGTGCCTGGTGCATCTCTCCTTCTAGACCACCACCCCTCTCCTCCAAAAAAACAAAAAAAATCTATATAGATCCGCCCTTGCCCCCAATCCTCCTCGACGTGATGGCAGATCGTCTGTACAAAATTTGGAGAGGTTTGAGGGAGAGCCGGCGGTGCAGCGGCTTTAGCAAGGTCGGCGGCAGCATCATCAACCAAATCGCTGAGTGTCTGGACACTAAAAGCACCATCCAAGGAGCTACACCGCCAAGTTACCGGCGGAGAAGGTTACTACTACCCAAACCACAACTGCTTGAAAGTGCTCTCCTTCAATGAACTCTATGCCCACATCATCTCCTGCATCCGCAGCCCGTTTATCTACATGGATCCAGGATACAACTGGATCGGCAACAAATTAACATTGTATCTACACCTCAAATCCACCCATTATATCGAGGTGCCCATAGTCCTCTATATCATGAAACAATGGGACCCGTCTAAGCCGGTGCATGCAGGGTGCTCGCAGAGAACACATGTCATCGGCATCGGGAAGACGGTGTCAACACTTGGATTTTTAATCCCAGATGCCCGTTATGCCATACCTCGCAATCCTAGGATTACCATTTTTGCGAGACATAATGGATTGGATATCATAGTACATCATCCATTACAAACCATACATAAGGTCTTACACAAATAAGGATCTCATGATCCAGTCTTAATACAACAAGCAGCGGAAATAAAAGATAAGCGTAGCGGTGGGGTCCATCTTCGGGGGCACAGGCAATGCTGACGAAGGAAGATAGTCCTAGTTATCATAGCCGTCCTGCTGGCCATCATCTTGGTAGTCTCCTTCGTAGTCTGGCCATGAGAATAGCCAAGGACAAAAGCCATGAGTACTCATTAAGTACTCGCAAACTACCACTAACAAGTAGTATAATTCTAAGTTAAAGTGGTAAATCTAAGTTTAACTATAAAGTTAAGTTTGAAACCTAAGCTGAGTTCAGAAGCAAAGAAAGATAAAATAAATCTCTAGAATCACTTAAGTTGGGAAGCATCAAAACCCTGTTGTGTTCAAGTCAAGGTTCATCATACATTTCATAAGTTGTTTGGAAAACATCTGACAACGAAACAGTATGGCCATTCCAACTGTCCATAACCGCGGACGCGGCTATTCAAATAGTTTGACACTCTGTAGAGGTGGTACACTTTCACCACAAGGTTCGATACATCTGTCAGGGATAATCCTGAATCATCATACTTGGTATGCAGATAATCAAACATAACCTTCCCTTTACACATCCTAGTATAAGCACCTCTCCTATGAGCATGGCCTCCCAACCATGACCATCAGTCATCTTGGGCACTGCATAGGTGGACAACATTAAGAGGTAGCCTCAGCTCAAACCTCTCCCGTGAGGGAACTAATACTAATGCATATAAATTTCTAGCTAAGCCTTACCCAATTCAGGTAGTGTGGTTGTACGGTAAATTTGGAATGGTATCGCATACGAATCCAACCATCAGTTTTATAAACGGGTTAAGGCTCACGCCTCAACATTTTCATCATCATAAACCATTTGTGTTTCTCAACACATGTCAAAACATCTCAATAGAATGACTCATCATTCCAAGGTTTCATAATTCATTTTCACCAAGTGTTCCCATCTAAGTGACTCAAGTTTTTGATCTACTCTAAACTACTAAGTTAAGAGTGTTCACTAAGGTGGAAAATGGTGGGATCAAATCTCATGCCATAGAATGACATCTAAAGGGTTCTAAATAGATCAACTTTTATACTTTTTATGCTACCTTCAAAACAGGTAAGGGACTTTGTGTAAATTAAAGGAAGTAAAGCTTGTAAGGTAATACTTGGGGTAGTAATAGTCAAGGTGGTGTGACCAAAGCATGCCCAAGGCATCATTACTCATTCATCTAGCTTAATTCTAGCTTGCTAACAATAGCTTGCAAGTGCTAGCTTCCATTGTTAATGGTGGCTTGCCTTGGTTGGTGCAGTGGTTGAAGTTTTCTTCTTCTTCTTGGTAGCACTCCTCCTCCTCGTAATATTGGTCGGTACTATCTTCTATAAATACATACGGAGTACACAATTACCAAACAATACTTAACTAGTCTAATTAGTACTCTAAGGCACACAATTGATGATCTATTATCATCACAAGCATCACAAGTTTTATTCACTAGTTTCCTCCGTTTTATTTTAGAAAAGTAATTTCTACTCATTGGAAAAAATAACTAAGATTTAATATTCACCACTTAAAATATGGGATCATGTGGACACATGTCATCACCACATATTCTAACATGTGGGAATGGGATTTAAGTGTTGGATCATAATTACTTTGGTTTAGGTTTATTATTTAATGATTTAAAGTGACTAGAAATGCCTATATACCATTATTTTGGTACTAGTCCAAAGTCACTGCACGTAAACCTTAATATTATTACATATTTAGATAGATATGATGAAATGGAATTTTTGAGAGTTGGAATCAACTCAAAACCTATCTTAGTTGATTTTATAAAAATGTTGCAATATGCAAATGCTTCTGTTTTGTTATTTTCACTAGGAGAGATCTATAACTCTAATTGAATTAAATCCAACGGGCTTGGATATATCATTTCCATACCTTTCAGGAAAAATTGGTTTCATGCAATTTGGAGTTGTCAAACTCCTAGAATTGATTTTTAAACTAGTGGACAGAAACTAGATTAACTCTAAATAGAAAAAACTAAATTTGAATTTCTAACTCAACCGGGCTGTAACATCTCAAAGCAGTCATACGGGTCAGCCTGATATGCGGGCTCCACCAGTCAGCGGCACAAAATCACCGAACGGTATCTAGCATCCTGGGCCACACGATCTAAAGGGAATCTAACGGTGGAGAGTCATCGTCGACGACGGATTACTCCGGTGAGAACCTGACCTAGATGCGGCGGTGGGGGTCAATTGGGGGCATACCAGGGCTCCAGCAAGGTCGGTGAGGCAGGAAAACGGGCTGGTAGACGACAGCGAGGCGAGGAACGGTTGCGGCGGAGCTTGGGGTGCCCTAAATCGCAGACGCCCTTCTCCTCCTGCTGCGGCGGCTTCGGCTCCAATTCCGGCGAGGCAGAGCTCGAGCGGCATTGTCTAGAGGTGGGTGAGGTTCAGTGAGAGGTGGGGAGTGAGTGAGTGTGAAGAAATGAGGCTAGGGTGGTTGCTGTATATAGGGTCGATGAGAGGGCAGGGCGAGGGCCGGTGATGTCATCGGTGACGACGATGCAGGGCTCGCTCGGCATGCGCGAGGGCGGTGATGGATTCTCTGTCCCCCGGTGGTCCTCTGGGCTTAAAGGCGCGGCAAGACGAGGTCTCTACTGGTCGGGGGCGTGCGGTGAACTGAGCATGGGCGGAGGTGTTTGACACGGTTCCTCTAGGCTGATGGTCGCAAGGCGGGGAACGAGGATGTCTGGGCGGTTGCTGGGCCTGCTGCGGGTGCTGCCATGCAAGGCTAGGGCTAGGCGAGGTCGGTGTTGCTCTGGCGGGCGCGACGCTCCGGGGTGATCGACATGGCAGATAGCGGCATGGGCACGAGCAAATGAGGCTTGTCCTCCGCTCGATTTTGGTCGGGGGATGGTCGAGGCGGTGCGGTGTGATGGCGCCTATCTGCCAGCGAGCGAAGGAGAGTGCAGGACGGCTGGTGCGAGCTGTCCATGGTCGACCTGGCGCATGGCGTTGGGCGGCTTGGTACTGGAGCAGATAGGGGAGAGGGAGAGAGAGCTAGGGCCGGGGTTTTAGCTGGGGGGGACAAGGGGACCAGGTTAGGTCCAAATGGTGGCCAAGCTATTGCTCACTATAGTGTTTTAGGATTTTGTAAGATTTGTGTCTGCCACCTGTTTGATGAAATGGCCGCAAGAAGCAAAATTTTGAATTTTGGTTTCAAATTTTTTGAATGATCTACACTAGTGCTAGGTAGTCTCTGGTTGCAAGGGTTTTGAAAGTGGAGGTCAATTGGATGGTTTTTGAAATAGGGGTGATCTAGGCATATGCATTGAATTCAATTTTCACATGCCATGTAAAATAAGTATTTGAATGTTTTTAGCAGATCAAAAGGTGGGCCTTGGTACCTCATTATGTGTACTAGCAAGGGGTGTAAAGATCTAGAATTATTTCTGTTGAGAAATGAGTGCTAGGAAGACTCAAAGTAGTGTAGTGGATAAAAATGACCAAAATGACCATTCCTCCTTTTTAATTGTTTTTGATTTGATTTTCTTTGGGATTTGCTTGGGATTTACCATACAAACATTTTACAACCAAAGAATCATAGAACCATGGCAATTCAAATCAATTCCTAAATTAAATGCTCATACACATGAATGCTTTCATTTTTAATTTGGAAAAGTTTTTGTTAACCCTAATTTTGATGATTTGGATCTTGATAAGCTTGTATTAAAGTTTTGGGATGTTACAGACGGGCACGCTATTCATTGGCCAGATTGATGGGCACAACACGGAGACTGTCCTATGCGTCAGCCGCATAAGGTCGGCGGTTTGGGAGTTGGAGGAGTACAAGGTGAGGATGTCATCATTGGTCTCTTTTTGTTTGTACTATCCCCTCGAGTTTTGTTATTCTAAGCCAAAGATTGTGCAGCCACCGGCCCAAGCGGCGCTGGATGTGCTCAACCATTTCCTGTTGGTGCCGCGGACTTATTGTCAAGCTCCTCAATTGTTTATTGGAGTTCCTCATGGAGTTCCATTGTTGCATCGACGATGACATCAACCCATTGTGAGATATCACATCTTAATATTCTCCTGATGGTCCTAATATGATTGTACCATATAATTTTCTAGTTGCTCTGTTCTAGTATTAATTACTTTATTTATTTTAGTGCTAGATTCCCTTCGCAATTGGAGTGGTGGAAATGGCTGGAAAGATCCGTGAATTTTACATCTATCTTGCTAAGGGTGAATAGGCGAAAGCCTATTACGAGGATCCATAGAAGATGTAAAAAGAGAGAAGTGTGCTAGGCAGCAAAGCAAACGCTACCCGGCCACGACCTGGACACGCTGAATCATTGGCATACATATCTTGTGGTGATTCTGACCTCTCTATTTCTCTCGTGTTTGGAGTATATGATGGGACATGTAATAGTTCCTAGCTAGATTAAGGTACTACTACGAGTAGTTTTATACTTCTACCGAGTATTTTTTATGGAGTTCTGCAACTGCTAATATTTTTTTTAATAATTTCTATGTATTGGGAATTGTTCAGATCGAGTGTAGAATATGGCATGTACTGCTGAATCTTTCAAAAGCTACTGAATCTCTCAAATGTGCTAATGTTGCTGTAATTAAAGTATTTTGTAGAACTAGTACTCTTGTATTGGTACTTGTTTTGATCAATGGTAGTAGATTGTTTTTCTTTTCTTTTGAAACAAGGCCTTCTCAATCTAGATGAGGCCTGGGCTTCTTGGGTTGCATATATGTTGGTCGCACATGCATTGATGTAAGAAATAGGTATGCACACAAATGTAGACTTAATCGTCAATCTTTCTTGCTCCAATGATGGATTGTGTTTGGAGAAAAAGGGCAAACGCATCCCTTGCCCATTCAAAAACAAAAAAATAGGCCCAATGTTGAGACTCCCACGGGGAACATTTCCTACTACGCCAATATGCACCCATATACCAGCCTTTTTTGGTCATCTGGGTTGAAACCTAATAATATTCATACATGGTGGGAAAATATCACGGGGCTGGATTACGAAAGTTGTCAAATCCCGTGGTTATCAGTTTCCTGGTAGGCTGTACACGTGATGTGATAGGATGCCATGCGTAAATATTTGTTTTTCTGTTTTTCTTTATTACACTTGATTGTTTCAAAACAGGTTCAAAATTTTCAAGATACAAATTCTTAGCAGGAAGTTGAATTTGTGAAAACTCTCGATTGTTTTCGATATATTAACTACCTGATGTGAACCACCAAATTTTTTTTGTACAACTTCGATAGAAATCTACCACTTTCTAGAGCATTGTCAACACCCGGATTTTTAATCCCAGATGCCCGTTATGCCATACCTCGCAATCCCAGGATTACCATTTTTGCGGGACATAACTGATTGGATATCACAGTACATCATCCATTACAAACCATACATAAGGTTTTACACAAATAAGGACTCATGATCCAGTCTTTAATACAACAAGCAGCGGAAATAAACGATAGCGTAGCAGGGGGGGTCCATCTTCAGGGGCACAGGCAATGCTGATGAAGACAGATAGCCCTAGTTATCATAGCCGTCCTGCTGACCATCATCTTGATAATCTCCTTCATAGTCTGGCCATGATAATAGCCAGGGACAAAAGCCATGAGTACTCTTTAAGTACTCGCAAACTACTACTAACAAGGGGTATAATTCTAAGTTAAAGTACTGAATCTAAGTTAACTATCAAGTTAAGTTTGAAACCTAAGCTGAGTTCAGAAGCAAAGAAAGATAAAGTAAAGTTATAGAATCACTTAAGTTGGGAAGCTATTATCATCAACACAACCCTGTTATGGTCAAGTCAAAGTTCATCATTCATGTCAAGTTATTTAGAAAACATCTGACAACGAAACAGCATGGCCATTCCAACTGTCCATATCCGCGGACGCAGCTATTCGAACAGTTTGACACTCTGCAGAGGTGGTACACTTTCACCACAAGATTTGATACATCTGTCAGGGATAACCCTGAATCATCATACTTAGTATGCAGATAATCAAACATAACCTTCCCTTTACACACCCTAGTACAAGCACCTCTCCTATGAGCATGGCCTCCCAACCATGACCATCAGTCATCTTGGGCACTGCATAGGTGGACATCATTTAGAGGTAGCCTCAGCTCAAACCTCTCCCGTGAGGGAACTAATACTAATGCATATAAATTTCCAGCTACGCCTTACCCAATTCAGGTAATGTGGTTGTACGGTAAATTTGGAATGGTATCGCATGTGAATCCAACTATTAGTTTTATAAAAGGGTTAAGGCTCATGCCTCATCATTTTCATGATCTTTAACCAGTTGTGTTTCTCAAAACATGTCAAAACATCTCAATAGAATGATTCATCATTCCAAGGTTTTCACAATTCATTTTCACCACTTGTTCCCATCTAAAGTGACTCAAGTTTTTGATCTACTCTAAAATATTAAGTTAAGAGTGTTCACTAAAGGGGAAGGATGGGATCAATCTCATGCCATAGAATGACATCTAGAGGTTTCTAAGTAGGTCAAGTTTTATACTTTTTATGCTACATTCCAACAAGTAAAGAACTTTGTGTGAACTAAGGGAGGTAAAACTTGTCAATAAGACTTGGGGTACTAAAGGGGTGTGATCAAATCATGCTTAAGTCATCTCTGCTAAACCATCTAGTTTAATTCTAGCTTGCTAACAATAACTTGCCTTGGTTGGTGCAGTGGTTGAAGTTTTCTTCTTCTTCTTCTTGGTAGAACTCCTCCTCCTCGAAAGTTTGGTCGGTACTAGCGTCTATAAATACATAGGGAGTAGAGAATCACCAAAGAATACTTAACTAGGCTAAGTAGCATTCTAAAACACACAATGGATGATCTATTATATACACAAGCATCACAAGTTTAATTCAATAGTTTCAACCTTTTTATTTTAGAAAAGTAATTTCTACTCATTGAATTTTTAACTAAAATTTAATATTCACCACCAAAATATGGGATCATGTGGACACATGTCCTCACCACATATTGTAACATATGGGAATGAGATTTAAGGGTTGGATCAATATTACTTTAGTTTAAGTTCATTAATTAATGATTTAAAGTGACTAGAAATGCCTACATAGCATTATTTTGGTACTAGTCCAAAGTCACTGCATGTAAACCTTAATACTATTACATATTTGGATAGATATGATGAAATGTGATTTTTGAGAGTTGGAATCAACTCAAAAGCTAACTTGGTTGATTTTATAAAAATGTTGCAAGGTGCAAATGCTTCTGTTTTGTTATTCTAATTAGGAGATATCTATAACTCTAATTGAAATAAATCCAACGGGCTTGGATAGATTATTTCAATACCTTTCAGACAAAATTGGTTTCATGCAATTTGGATTTCTAAAACTCTCTGAATTGAATTTTGAAATAGGGGACAAAAGCTAGATTTAACTAAAAAGAAAAAAACCAGATTTGAATCTATGGGCTAGCGCAGGAAAAGAAATGGGCCGGCCCAGTGGCACTCCACGGCGCGGGGCTCAGCTAACAGGGGGGCCCCGCTTGTCAGCGACACTTAACACGCGAAACGGTACGCGCGCTGTGGGCCGTGCGATTAGAAGCGAGATCAACGGCTGAGGGTCGTCATCGACGACGAACAGGTCGCCGGCGAGCTCGAACCCTAGCGGCTCGGTGGGGGTCTACTGGGGGCGTACCAGGGCTCTAGCAGGGTCGGCGAGGCGGCCAAACAAAGTGGAAGACGACAGCGATGCGAGGCGCGGTTGCGGCGGAGCTTGGGGCGGTCGAAATCAACGACGGCCTTCTCCTCCAGAGGCGGCGGCTCCGGTTCCAATTCCAGCGAGCTGCTGCTCCACTTGCCGCTAGGGGTGGGTGAGGTTCAGAGAGGTGAGGGGAGTGGAATGGTATGGAGAAGAATGGCTGGGGAGGGCTCCTTTTATAGGCCTGACGGTGAGACCGAGCGGGATGGGCGGTCGACGGTGGCGACATGGCTACGACGAGCTAGAGGCATGGCTGGGGGTGGCGATTGATGGGCGGTTCCCTAGCGGTGCTCTAGGATTTAAATGCGGCCGTAGGGGCGGTGGTACGCGGTCTGGGCGAGGTGGCGCTCTGCGCGGCTGAAGCGGCGGTGTCCACGGCGAGCGGTGGCTGTGAGGCTTTGGGCGGTGAACGGGGATGTCTGGGGTGTTCTCCATGTCGAGGCGGAGCAGCGGGCGCGGGCTGCGGTCGAGCGGCGACTTGTGCACGCGGGGACAAGGCGCGCTCTGGAGGCGGCACTGGCATGGTGCGGTGGTACTGGGCGCGGGCTCTCCTCGGTGGTCCACGGCAGCGCTTGGCTCGGGCAAGGGACAGAGAGGGGCGGTGAGGTGTTGGCTACCTCCTAGACATGGAGAGGAAGGAGGAGGTGGTCTGCTGGGGTGAGGGAAAGTTTGGCCGGCGAGTTGGTGCTCGGCATGGTTTGGCCTGGCCACTAGGGTGTAGGGGTTGGGGTGGTAATGGCATGCTTTGATCAAGTGGAGATAGAGGGAGTGTTTTGTGGTCAAATGGGTGGCTAAATTCTGTAGAAACAGTGAGCTAGCTATTTGTGTTTGATTCTGCTGCCATGTGTTTGATGAAATGGCCGCAAGAGAAAAAGTTTTGAATTTTGAGTTCAAATTTTTTGAGTGATCTCCACTAGTGATAGGTAGTCTCTGGTTGCAAGGGTTTTGAAAGTGGAGCTCAAATAGATGGTTTTTGAAATAGGGGTGATCTATGCATATGCATTAGATTCAATTTTAAACTGACATTTAAAATAGTTAACAGAATGTTTTTAGCAGATCCAAAGGTGGGCCTTGGTACCTCATTATGTGTACTATCTAGGGGTGCAAAGATCAAGAATTGTTTCTGTTAAGAATTGAGTACTAGGAATAGCCAAAGTAGGCATGAGAGTTAAATTTTCCAAAATGACCATTCCTCCTTTTTAATTCTTTTTGAGTTGATTTTCTTTAGGAAATATTTGGGAATGATTTAGATGATGTTTAAATCACCTAAGAAACATTTTACAAGCATTGGATCAATCATTCATGGCAATTCAATCAACTCCTATTTTAAATGCATACACATATGAATGCTTTCATTTTAAATTTGGAAAAGTTTTTGTTAACCCTATTTTTGGATGATTTGATCTTGATAAGCTTGGATTAAAGTTTTGGGATGTTACAAACCTCCCCCCTTAAACAAAATCTCGTCCCGAGATTTACAACGAAAACTAGGAACTAAAGAGATCTGGGAACTCTGTCCTAATGTAATATTCGCGTTCCCATGTGGATTCCTCCTCGGTATGGTTGCTCCACTGAATCTTGAGAAACTTGATACTCCTAGTCCTGGTGGTTCTGTAGGCTTCTTCTAAGATACGGATGGGTACTTCCCGATAGGTCAGGTCATTGTTGATTTCCACAGCTCTGTGATCGATGTTTTTGAAAACTTCAGTCTACTCAGGCACTTACAAGCATTTGCGAAGTAACGAGATATGGAACACATTGTGGATGGCTGACATCTCTTCAGGCAGTTCCAGTTGATACGATACTTCTCCTCGGTGGTTCAGAATCTTGAAATGTCCGATATACCTGGGAGCTAACTTTCCCTTCAGACTAAAGCGTTGAGTTCCCTTCAATGGTGAAACCTTGATATATATGAAATCTTCGACATTGAAAGTCAGGTCTCTCCTTCTCTTGTCAGCATAGCTCTTCTGTCTGGATTGGGCGGTCTTGAGGTGCTCACGGACTTTGTGAACTTTCTTACGCTTCTGAGAATGTCGGGTCCAAAGATCTGACTCTCTCCTACTTGCGACCAATTCAAAGGGGTACGACACTTTCTTCCGTATAGGAATTCGAATGGTTCCATCTGCAAACTAGACTGATAACTGTTGTTATATGAGAATTCTGCGAAAGGCAGGCAGTCTTCCCATTTTGATCCATATTCCAACACACAATCTCTAAGCATATCCTCCAAGATCTGGTTGACTCTCTCAGTTTGTCCATTTGTTTGCGGGTGGTAAGCGGTACTAAAATTCAACTTGGTTCCTAGACCTTCCCGAACTTTCTGCCAAAATCTTGAAGTAAACTGGGTTCCTCGATCTGAGACGATGTCCTTGGGGGTTCCATGCAGACTAACAATCCTAGCAATATACAGCTCTGCTAGCTTTGCACTCTGGTAGGTTGTATTGACTGGTATGAAGTGGGCTACCTTGGACAGTCTATCAACTATGACCCAGATTGAGTCATTTCCCCTACTAGAAGTGGGTAAACCGGTGATAAAGTCCATTCCGACAGAATCCCATTTCCATTCCGGAATCTGCAATGGTTACAACAATCCTGCAGGTCTCTGATGCTCTGCTTTGACTCGTTGAAAGATGTCACATTTGGCGATGTAGCTTCCGATCTCTCTTTTCATCTTGTGGCACCAAAATTGCTCTTTCAAATCCCGATACATCTTTGTTCCTCCGGGGTGGATAGAATAAAGAGTATCATGAGCTTCCTTCATGATAACCTCCTTCAGCTCCGAATCTGCTGGCACACAGATACATCCTTTGTACCACATTACTCCTTCTTCGTCTTCGGTGAGTCCAGGTACCTTTCCTGCACCAATACGACGTTTGATTCCGTCGATACTCTCATTTCCCTTCTGGGCTTCCTTGATTTGGCTAATCAAAGTTGGTTGAAGTTCAATGTTAGCTAGGAATCCTTTGCTAACAAACTCAGTCCTGAACTGCTCCAACTCCTCGTACAAACTTGGTTGCATCTCTTTGATCATGGTGTTAAGCCTACATGGCAATCTGCTAACAGCATCCGCTACCACATTGGCTTTGCCGAGGTGATAGTGAATGTCAAGGTCATAATCCTTGATTAAATCTATCCATCTTCTTTGCCTCATATTCAGCTCCTTCTAGGTGAATATATACTTCAAGCTCTTATGATCTGAGTAAATCTCACAGCGATTACCCATCAAATAATGACGCCATGTCTTCAATGCTAGAACTACGGCTGCTAGCTCAAGGTCATGGGTCAGATAGTTCTGCTCATGTTGCTTCAATTGTCGAGACAGATATGCGATGACTTTGCCTTCTTGCATCAGTACACATCCTAGGCCAATCTTGGATGCATCACAATACACATCAAACGGCTTCTTGATGTCTGGCATGATCAAAATTGGGGTTAATATCAATCTCTTCTTCAGCTCCTGGAAACTAGCTTCACATTTGTCTGTCCATTCAAACTTCTTGTCCTTCTTCAACAATTGGGTCATTGGTCGGGCTATGCTCGAGAATCCTTCTACGAACTTGTGGTAATATCCTGCTAATCCGAGAAATGAACAAACTTGGTTTTGATTGGTTGGGGCTTCCCATTTTTCGACATCTTTGATCTTGGTGGGATCAACAGAGACTCCTCCGGCAGACACAATATGGCCTAGGAATGCTACTTCTTTCAGCCAAAACTCACACTTGCTGAACTTGGCATATAACTGATGCTCTCTCAGGGTTTCTAGGATGATTCTCAGATGTTGCTCATGCTCTTCTTCTGATTTGGAGTAGATAAGGATGTCGTTAATTAACACGACTACAAACTTATCGAGGAAATTCATAAAGATCTTATTGATGAGATTCATGAAATAAGCAGGGCCATTGGTTAATCCAAAAGACATAACTGTATACTCGTATAAACCATAGCGAGTAGTAAAGGCGGTCTTCGTAATATCCGTTGCATGAATCTTAAGTTGGTGATAACCAGTCCTAAGATCAATCTTTGAGAATACCTGAGCTCCGGTCAACTGATCAAATAGATCCTCTATCTTTGGCAAAGGGTACTTGTTCTTGGTGGTGACGTCATTCAATTTTCTGTAGTCCGTACACAGACGGTTTCCTCCATCTTTCTTGTCGACGAATAACACTGGTGATCTCCATGGCGATGCGCTTCGCTGAATCAAGCCTATTGCTAACATGGCATCCAACTGCTTCTTCAGTTCCACTAACTCTGAGGGGTTCATGGTATAGAGTCTTTGGGCTATAGGTCCGGTTCCGGGGATTAGCTTGATAATGAACTCAATATCCCTATCCGGGGGCATACCTGGCAATTCATCTGGGAATACGTCGGGGTATTCACAGACTAATGTGACTTGGTTAATGGTGGGCAGGGCTATACTCTTGTTGCACTTGAATTGACGGGGTAAGGTTTCAGAGATATGCTCTACTATTACTCCAGAAAACATACCCAGCACTACATATGGTGCTTCCTGGGCTTCTTCTGCGTCCATGTGGAAGAGACGACCGTTGCGGTTGTGCGGGTTCCCTGGAGCAAATCTCCTTCCTGGTTGAACACGACGCTACTGCTGAGCAGGGGCATTCACAGGGGCATTGGCGGCAGTCTTATTGGGACACTCATTGGAGTAGTGACCCTTCACTCCACACTCGAAACAAGTGATCTGGGACTTGTCCTTGACTACGACAGGTACAACATTGCTGCCAGTTCTGGGTGCAGTGTTGTTGTTGTTGCTCTTGGGAGGGGCACGGTTCAAATTGTTGGCATTGCCGGAGTTGTGATTGTTTCCTCTGGACTTCACATTTCCTCCGCTACGGTTGGGGTAGCTTGGGCGAGAATTTGGGGGTCGGTTGTTCCTTGGTGCATATCCTGGTGAAGGGTTGGGACGGTACTTCTGGTGACTACTGGATCCAGCATCTGCATCATCTGGCGCTTGCGGTTGTCGTTTACTGGTTAATCTTCCTTCCATCTGAATGGCGAGTCGACTAGCTCTTGAGATCATCAAACGGATGTTGACGAGGACAGTCTGCATCTCATCATGCAGTCCGTTTAAGAATCTCTCTTTCTTCTTGGCCTCCGTGTTGATCTCATCCGGTGCATATCTGGCAAGTGACAAGAATCTGTCATGGTACTCCACCAGAGTCATTCTTCCTTGCTTCAATTCGCGGAATTCATCTCTCATCCTATTGACAAGACCTTGCGACACGTGGGTGCGGCTGAACTTGACCTTGAATGCTTCCCAGGTCATCACGTGGCCATGGTTCATATTGCGGATGCTATTCCACCAAGCTCTTGCATCTCCCGCCAGATAGTGGGTGGCAAAGAGAACTTTCTCATTCTCATCAACTCTGGCAACCTCTAAGTTGTTTTCCATGTCGTAACCAGTCATGACATCTAATGGGTTTTCAGATTGGTTGAAGATTGGGGATTGGTGTTCTGAAAGTTTTTGAGTTTGGATCCTTGGTGATCCTGATTTCCATGTCCTTGGTTGTTGAGAGCCATTTGGGCGATCTGCTGCAATGTTGCTAAGTTGGCTTGACGCTCGGCCCTGCTTGCTTCACGGTCCGCGATAAGATTCTGCAATATCTGCAGCATTGGGTCCTGCGACGAGCTGCTCCCTCCTTGGTTTCCACGAGTCATCTGACGATTGAGATAGATATAGGGGTAAGAGGGAAATTCTAAGGTTCATGGTTTTGGGTTTTCAAAGCTAAAACTTTGAGCTAGACTCAGGTTTTTCAACTAACTTCATTTTCATTCATGCAAGAAAGCACCCGATACAACACACACCACAACAATCAAAGGGGAAAACAGATGGTTTGAAGAACCATTCTGCAAGCTACGACACAATGAGATGATACATATCATGCTACGACAGTGCTCTAGTGCATCTACTCATCGTCGATGAAGTCGGAGTCCTCATCGTCAGTGTAGAAGTCCATAGCATCTTCTTCCAGAAAATCGTCATCGTTGCTGAGGTAAGAATCCATGTCTCCCTAGATGTCTTCACCCTCATCTTCTTCTTCCTTGGCGGCAAGCTGAGCTTCCTGCTCCTTGACAGTCTTCTCGAGGTCGGCCACCTTCTTGCGAAGATGGGTGATGGTGTGATCCTTCTTTGCACGATGGCGGCGAAGAGACTAGTGATCTTGGATGAGCAGTGCGAAAGTCTGGGCCTTCTGGTTGGCAATGGCACGGTTCTGGTTGGCTAACTCTCTGGCATTGTCCAGTTCCTGCTGTCGGTCATGAAGCAAGAAGTCAAGGTTCTCCACTTGACGCCTCAACTCTGGGTGACTTGGCATTTCCATCGGCATTCCCATGAAGTCACGTCTTGCATAGTGGGAAAAACGGGTTCCTTGAATCTTATTGACGCTAAGGGCACATAGACGTGCCAGAGCTTCATGCATTGCCCTGGCTAATCCATCTAGCCAGTTGTTCTCTCTCACGGAGAACTGAATTCTCCTAGAAGTTGGTGCTTCGATGCTTCCTCTAAGATCAGCGGTGACTAGCCACTGTAGGTCTCCTCCTGGGGGTCCTGGAAGTTGAGCTCCAAGAAACACCGGATGTGGGCATCCCAATAACTCTGACAGTGAATCCAGATCCCTCTTGAAGATCAGCTGACCTCCGTTTCCCAACTGGTAAAACTTGCTGAACTGAGTCTCCATCTACAAGAATTAAGGATGAGGAAATTAGTGAAGTGATCAAGTGTGTCAAAATTTCAGTAATAATGTAAGAATTTGAGGAACATGAATTTTTGAGAAAGAATGAATTCCCAAGGATAGGAGAGGAGATAGTTTTTCGTAAATACTCACTTTGGTTTTGAAACTAAGTTTTTGTTCGGACGTCCATTCTAACTAGGGTCTCCTATGGTCAGGATGGGTCTGATACCAACTTGTCAACACCCAGACTTTTAATCCCAGATGCCCGTTATGCCATACCTCGCAATCCCAGGATTACCATTTTTGCGAGACATAACAGATTGGATATTATAGTACATCATCCATTATAAACCATACATAAGGTCTTACACAAATAAGGATCTCATGATCCAGTCTTAATACAACAAGAAGCGGAAATAAAAGATAAGCGTAGCGGTGGGGTCCATCTTCGAGGCACGAGCAATGTGACAAGGCGAGATAGTCCTAGTTATCATAGCCGTCCTGATGGCCATCATCTTGGTAATCTCCTTCATAGTCTGGCCATGATAATAGCCAGGGACAAAAGCCATGAGTACTCTTTAAGTACTCGCAAACTACTACTAACATGGGGTATAATTCTAAGTTAAAGTACTGAATCTAAGTTAACTATCAAGTTAAGTTTGAAACCTAAGCTGAGTTCAGAAGCAAAGAAAGATAAAGTAAAGTTCTAGAATCACTTAAGTTGGGAAGCTATTATCATCAACACAACCCTGTGGTCAAAGTTCATCATTCATGTCAAGTTATTTAGAAAACATCGACAACAAAACAGTATGACCATTCCAAGCTGTCCATAATCATGAACGCGGCTATTCGAATAGTTTGACACTCTGCAGAGGTGGTACACTTTCACCACAAGATTCGATACATCTGTTAGGGATAACCCTGAATCATCATACTTAGTATGCAGATAATCAAACATAACCTTCCCTTTGCACACCCGAGTACAAGCACCTCTCCTATGAGCATGGCCTCCCCACCATGACCATCAGTCATCTTGGGTACTGCATAGGTGGACATCATTGAGAGGTAGCCTCAGCTCAAACCTCTCCCGTGAGGGAACTAATACTAATGCATATAAATTTCTAGCTAAGCCTTACCCAATTCAGCTAATGTGGTTGTACGGTAAATTTGGAATGGTATCGCATCCGAATCCAACCATCAGTTTTATAAAAGGGTTAAGGCTCATGCCTCATCATTTTCATGATCATAAACCAATTGTGTTTCTCAACACATGTCAAAACATCTCAATAGAATGATTCATCATTCCAAGGTTTTCACAATTCATTTTCACCACTTGTTCCCATCTAAAGTGACTCAAGTTTTTGATCTACTCTAAAATATTAAGTTAAGAGTGTTCACTAAATGGGAAGGATGGGATCAATCTCATGCCATAGAATGACATCTAAAGGTTTCTAAGTAGGTCAAGTTTTATACTTTTTATGCTACCTTTAAACAAGTAAAGAACTTTGTGTGAACTAAGGGAGGTAAAACTTGTCAATAAGACTTGGGGTACTAATAGTTAAAGGTGTGTGATCAAAGCATGCTTATTGCATCTTTGCTAAACCATCTAGTTTAATTCTATCTTGCTAACAATAGCTTGCCTTGGTTGGTGAAGTGGTTGAAGTTTTCTTCTTCTTCTTCTTCTTCTTCTTCTTCTTGGTAGAACTCCTCCTCCTCGGAAGTTTGGTCGGTACTAGCGTCTATAAATACATAGGGAGTAGACAATCACCAAACAATACTTAACTAGGCTAAGTAGCATTCTAAAACACACAATGGATGATCTATTATCATCACAAGCATCACAAGTTCAATTCAATAGTTTCAACCTTTTTATTTTAGAAAAGAAATTTCTACTCATTGAAATTTTAACTAAAATTTAATATTCACCACCAAAATATGGGATCATGTGGACACATGTCCTCACCACATATTCTAACATGTAGGAATGAGATTTAAGGGTTGGATCAATATTACTTTAGTTTAAGTTCATTAATTAATGATTTAAAGTGACTAGAAATGCCTATATAGCATTATTTTGGTACTAGTCCAAAGTCACTGCATGTAAACCTTAATACTATTACGTATTTGGATAGATATGATGAAATGTGATTTTTGAGAGTAGGAATCAACTCAAAAGCTAACTTGGTTGATTTTATAAAAATGTTGCAAGGTGCAAATGCTTCTGTTTTGTTATTTTTATTAGGAGAGATCTATAACTCTAATTGAAATAAATCCAACGGGATTGGATAGATTATTTCAATACCTTTCATAAAAAATTGGTTTGGATTTCTAAAACTCTCTGAATTGAATTTTGAAATAGGGGACAGAAACTAGATTTAACTAAAAAGAAAAAAACCAGATTTGAATCTATGGGCTAGCACGGGAAAAGAAATGGGCCAGCCCAGTGGCGCTCATGATGGGGGTCTCTGAGGCGTGCAGGGCTCAGCGAGGTCGGCGAGGCGGGCAGCGAAGTGGAAGGCAGCCAGGCGAGGCGTGGTTGCGGCGGAGCTTGGGGCGGACGAAATCAACGGCGCCCTTCTCCTCCAGAGGCGGCGGCTCCGGTTCCAATTCCGGTGAGCTGCTGCTCCACTTGCTCCGACTAGATGTGGGTGAGGTTCAAAGAGGTGAAGGCAGTGGAATGGTGTGGAGAAGAATGGCTGGGGATGGCTCCTTTTATAGGCCCGACGGTGAGACCGAGCGGGATGGGCGGTCGACGGTGGCGACATGGCTACGGCGAGCTAGAGGCATGGCTGGGGGTGGCGATCGATGGGCGGTTCCCTGGCGGTGCTCTAGGACTTCAATGCGGCCATAGGGGCGATGGTACGCCGTCTGGGCGAGGTGGCGTTCTCCGCGGCCGAGGCGGCAGTGTCCACGACGAGCGGTGGCTGTGAGGATTTGGGCGGCGAACGGGGATGTCTGGGGTGTTCTCCAGGTCGAGGCGGAGCGACGGGCGCGGGCTGCGGTCGAGCGGTGGCTTGTGCACACGGGGACAAGGCGCGCTTTGGAGGCGGCACTGGCATGGTGCGGTGGCACTGGGCGCGGGCTCTCCTCGGTGGTCCACGACAGCACTTGGCTCGGCCAGGGGACAGAGAGGGGCGGTGAGGTGTTTGCTACCGCCTAGACATGGAGAGGAAGGAGGAGGTGGTCTGCTGGGGTGAGGGCAAGTTTGGCCGGTGAGTTGGTGCTCGACATGGTTTGGCCTGGCCACTAGGGTGTAGGGTTTGGGGTGGCAATGGCATGGTTTGATCAAGTGGAGACAAAGGGAGTGTTTATGGTCAAATGGGTGGCTAAACTCTGTAGAAACAGTGAGCTAGCTATTTGTGTTTGATTCTGCCTGCCATGTGTTCGATGAAATGGCCGCAAGAGAAAAAGTTTTGAATTTTGAGTTCAAATTTTTTGAGTGATCTCCACTAGTGATAGGTAGTCTCTGGTTGCAAGGGTTTTGAAAGTGGAGCTCAAATAGATGGTTTTTGAAATAGGGGTGATCTATGCATATGCATTAGATTCAATTTTAAACTTTCATTTAAAATAGTTAACAAAATGTTTTTAGCAGATCCAAAGGTGGGCCTTGGTACCTCATTATGTGTACTAGCCAGGGGTGCAAAGATCAAGAATTGTTTCTGTTAAGAATTGAGTACTAGGAATAGCCAAAGTAGGCATGAGAGTTAAATTTGCCAAAATGACCATTCCTCCTTTTTAATTCTTTTTGATTTGTTTTTCTTTAGGAAAAGTTTGGGAATGATGTTTAAATCACCTAAGAAACATTTTACAAGCATTGGATCAATCAATCATGGCAATTCAAACAACTCCTATTTTAAATGCATACACATATGAATGTTTTCATTTTAAATTTGGAAAAGTTTTTGTTAACCCTATTTTTGGATGATTTGATCTTGATAAGCTTGGATTAAAGTTTTGGGATGTTACAAGCATCTAGTTCAAATATGACATGATTTTGTTAATAGAGACATAAAGTCATTTGATTGGGCCGAGTTAGCTCAGAAGGTTTGAAAACTCATAAAATTTGGGAATCATACATAAAACATTGTCCACTATATCTGGAAACTTATCTTGTGGCATTCGAAACCATGTTCTCTGTACTTTACGTGCATAGTATATTCATGGTGCTAGAGGCAAACAATAATGGGATATTCTATATGCTAGACATGACATAATCAAATGTACTGAAAGAGATCCAATTGTCAACAATGTCGGGTTTTGCCAATCTATATCCAACAACTGATGTTCGAAGTTATTCGTACACTATATAGTGATATGGAAATTGTGAAGCAACATAGTCATTTTTTCTGTTGAAAAGAAGTGTCAAGCACTATATAGTAGTATAGAAATTGTGTCATGTGCCTTTTACTAGTATCGATATGGATGATCAGTTGATGTGACTCTCGGCCTTGAATTCCTGGATAGATAAGTTATGGTCTACTACCTTTTTCTATTACTAGATGGACACTAGCCAAATTCAAAATCTGAATCGAGCGACAAAATCACCCACCGACCTTGAAGCATTTCCCGCCCCAGCGATTCAAAACCATTGAGCCAAAATATAACACGTGGGCCAAATTCAAATCTCAATCAAGCGGCAATATCACACACCGACCTTGAAGCATTTTGCACCCCTCTGTTTCAAAAACTTTTGTCTTTAAATTTCTTGTTCTACCCAATGTTCAAACGATAGATGGGCATGCTAAAGTCAGTATCTTGGGGTCACAATCATAATTATATTGCTATTCACCTATACTATGGTCCCGATTCACGCTGTTTTTCCCGCTGGCCCTCCAAAAAATCCCAAGATCCTCTGTCGCCTCCACGGCCACCACACGCACCGGCTTGATCTCTGGTCCCGTGAGCCGCCACGGAGCTGCTTCACCGACAGTCACCCACCGAATCTAGTTCACCAGGTCTCTCTGCCACTGCAACGAAGTTGTGGTGTCATTTACCATGCCGATGGCATCATAGACCTCCCAAGATCTGCTTCCTCGTCGCCGAAAGCTACCCAACCGTACCGGACTCGCTTCACCGGTGTCCACAGTTCAAGGAGTTCCATGTCCACCACTCTAGACCAGCTGCACGGTCATCGTCGTTCACTGCACGAGATCTGCCTCAGCGATGCTCTCGCCCATCATGTTCAAGCCGGCATCGACCACCCAAGATATGCTTCCCGACGCCAATAGCCACCATAACCGCAACACCCTCGGTGACCTGGACGTCACTCGCATGGTATCGATGATGCTTAGACGCCTCTCCGACCAAGGTTAACCAAATCTCCAACCCGTTTTTGTTTTGTCAGCGGGTTCAAGCCTGTCACAGTGAACTACATTTTTGTAATCGTGCTAGTACATACAAGTCACTGGGCACGCCTGTTCTTTGTTCTAGTACATGCAAGGTCATTAGACATGTTGATTTGCATTCGCTGCTCTAAAAATTTCAAATCATGCACATGTCTATTATTTTGTCATGCACATGTTCTTAGCTACTCTATACAATAGTAATTGCCTGCTACCGTGTAATTCTTGCAAGGTAGTCAGTGGAACATATTAGTGTGGATTCCCTACTCTACAGTTGCTAAATCTATCTGTTTCGTCCTGATATCAGTTCCTACTATTATTTCCTCCTTGGAATCGTTCTGCTATCCTGTAGTAGCCGTTTAAACTCTTCGTTCTGCCATAATGCCATCTGGTTCTTCAAAAGCTGCATCACTAACTATTTCCTTTTTCTTGCATAGAGCTCAAAATGGAACAATGAACATGTTGGTTTGCATAGCCTATTCTAGAAGTTCACAAGGGATGTAATTACTTCCTTAACTGGTGCTAGTTCATCCTGAGCAATGGCATAACTGTCCTCAACTATGTAGTTCACTCGTGGCTTGCATTCCTGCTCTAGAATTTCTCTTATGATGCCATTATAATTCCTATCTGGTTGATTTTTAGCTTTGACAGTAACTACATGCCATTGTGTAGGTCACCACAAATTCTGAGTGACCCAATGACTCTATGCATTCTAGGAGATGCCACTACTTCCATATATATTTGCTGAAATTCTAAGAAACACTTTGTTTGATTGCTCATTTCATTCTAGGCACACTTGTCTAATGCTTGTTTGTCCGGTTCTACAGGTTCACGAGCGACGCCCTAAAGCTTGACATTATTGAAAATTCTCAAAACCCTAAACCCCTAAAACCCAAACTCTAAACCTCTAAACCCTTAAACCCGAACCTCTAAACCCTGTCCAAGCATGTAGCATGCACTTATCGATCAAAATCTAAGATACTTTCTTTAGATTGGGTAATGCCATTCTATTCGACGAATATAATCATCAAGCTTGAGCATTATCGATAATTCCATCAAGCCTAAACCCTAAATAAACCCTAAAACCTAAACCCTAAACCCTAAAACCCTAAACCCTCAACCCATAAACCCTAACCAGGCATGTATCATGCACTTATAGACCAAAATTTCAGATACTTTCATTAAATTAGGTAACATTATTTTATTCAACAAATATAAGTATAAAGCTTGAGAATTATTGAAAATTCCCTAAACCATAAACCCTAAACAACCCACAAAACTAGATCTATAAAACCCTAAAACCCTAAACCATCAACCCATAAACCCTAACCAAGAAGGTATTATGCACATATAGATAAGAATTTGAGATACTTTCATTAAATTGCAGTAACACCATTCTATTACACGAATATAAGCATAAAGCTTGAACAATATTGAAAAATCCCTAAACCCTAAACTCTAAAACCCTAAACCCTCAACCCCTAAACAACCCTGAAAAAGGAGGTATCATGCACTTGTAGATAAATTTTTGAAATATACTTCCATTAAATTGCGCTAACGCCATTCTATTCCAAGAATATAAGGATAAAGATTGAACATTATTGAAAATTCCCTAAAACCTTGTAACAACCCAGTTTTAACTAATCATGCATTAGGGTTGATTGTGCATTCAATAGAATCATTGTTTTGCTATGAAAGAAATAAAGTAAAACCCTAAACCCTAATTTCCTCTCTCTCTTTGAAATCTATTCGAAATAGTTTGAGTTTTGAAGACTACAAAATGTTGGAGGCCAAATGGTTAAAAGGGCCCCTGTTGTATTTTATATACTTGGAACCCTTCTGGTATTTTTGAAACAATCCAAATGAGGTTTGAAATTTAAATACAAACTCAATGGTGAAAACATAATTGGAAATGTTTTCTGGGAAAAAAATAGAGCCAGCAGAGTTAGCCCAGCAGGGCCATCTCCTATTTCTTGTTGCTGCCACCCACGCGCGCTCATAGCCGACCCAAGCTAGCCTACCCGTGGCCTAGTACCGGTTCGCCCCGTCTGTTCTTCGTCGTCTTCGTAGGCGACACGAAGCAGCACCATGTCGGCAGCGCCACCCAATCAGCGTTGTCCATCACGCCTTGGAGGATCTATGACCGCTGTGTCGTGCATGCCTCCCTTCCCCTAGTCTTATCTTTCCCCTCACGTACGTCTCTCTTCCCCTCCCAGAGGATCCCGTAATCCTAGACCCGCTAGATGTCGCCGGTGTCGTGTCGTTGCTATGATCCACTCGGCCATCTGAGACCGCCACAAGCTCCACCTAGCCTCCCTCGTCATTCCTCCTGATCCGTGCTTGCCGGAATGACTTCTGCTGCTAGAATCGTTGTTGTCATCCCTGACACCGACGTTGTTCGCCATCACCATTACCTTCGACCTCGTCTTCCTCTGGCCAAGCCGACCTCACCATCCTCCTCAAGGTGAGCCGCTGGTCCACCTAGACCCTTCCTCCCCTCCCCTCCCTCTTTGGTTTGCTATAGCCTCGAGCGCCGCCGTGCGACCTCTACTCTGGTCATCACCGGTGAGGTTCCTGGACACCTCAGGAGCTCGCGTCACCTAGTTAGGTTGCCCATGTCGAGGCGCTTTCGATCCTAGCAGGTGCACATCCGCGAGCGCCGTATCGCCGCTGCTGGGTGGTCGCCGGCATCAGCCACCGTCCACGACGCGGGTCAATGCGAGTCAGCCGTGGCGGGTCCTACCTCACCGAGGTGGCACGCTGATGTGTCCTAGGCCTACTAGTTAGCTAGTGGATCTAGCTAAGTCTTGGTGTAAAACAACCCCTCCCCTCGAGTGACGTAAGCCCCGTGTCACGCTGACGCAATAAACCTTTTAAATTGGTTAAATAATTTCATAAATTGAATCAATCTTGTAAAATCCATATATTTTATTCTGTAATTCATAGAAATACAAATAATATATCAAAATGTTCATAAAAAATGAGATCTATCTCATAGAATCAAAATCATGCATTGTTCAATAACATTCATTGCAAGTTTAATTAGAAGAACAAGTGAACCCTCGTAGGTGATTCCGAGGTTCCCCTTGAATTAGGGTTTGCACCCCTCGGACCCTGTTTAAAGTGATCACGCATGCTTTAGGGTTTCATTTTAACACAATTTAACTTACCATATAATCATCCTTGCTTGAGCATTCAATCGATGCCATGTGTTGATTGTTCTCTTTCTTTCCGGTGTTTGGTTCTTCCCGGTAGAATATGATATCGAGATCGAAGACCAAGATCAACACCATCGAAGATCAACGAACAATACTTAGCCAACTGTAATCAAGTCCAGTACAAGATATCTGAAGACCTGCTTATTGGTTATCAATAGGCAAAGGTAAGCATAACCCACCATTATACCATCCTATGGTCTCGAAAGCATTTCAATTCTTGCCATGCTGCATACGATTCTACTGTGGCCTTTATCGATAAATAGAGTATCCTATATGTTGTATTACTCTCTTTGAGCTTATATTACCTGATCCACTTCTCCTAGCATAACTAGGTCTGGCCTATGTGCACTGCTAGAGATATTATCTGTGTCTTGCTTAGTCATGCTTAGCTGCTAGTGCTGGTTCATCTAGATGATGTATCGAGTGCAGAGAATCTAGTATGACAGGAGGACGTGATAAGATGAGATCAGTGGTAAAGGTTAAAGATGTTAAGGCTTGTATGGGAGGCCATGGTGGGATGTGGTTTTTGTAGTCCCATGCTCGCCACCATTAGGACCCGAGTTCTTCCCTTGAAACAATACGAGCGTTCAGCCACACAGGGCTTGGGAACCCCTCCACGGATTAACTTGCCTAGTAGATTCCATGAGTCACATAGTTTGGGCGTTGCATTCGACATATGCATAGAAAATATTTTGAAAGATTTGGCAGGTGAAAGTGCATCATAACAGGTAGGTAAGCATGGTCGGGGGTTGCTTAGGGTTGATAGAGCCCCTGATAAACCAACATTGCCTACATCTCTAGGGACCGACTTCAGGATTTGACCCGTTACGGCAAAACCATCCTTAGGGCGTGACTCATGGTCTCGACAAAAGCAAGGTAAAGGTCGTGGCTAACCACCCTCAGTCGGCTTTCCAAGGAAGAGGGCTAATGTACTGGCATTAAGAGTTGGTTGGTACGTGTGGGTAAAGTTGTACACCCCTGCAGGATTAAATCTTTTTGAAAAGTTGTGTCCATGATTATGGACGACTTGGGAATGAACGTGAGATCATAAACAACATTAACCTAATTGTAAAACTTGGAAACTAAGGTTTGTTAAGGATGCTTCCTCATGGGTACGAGGGGGTGATCCTAATGTGACATGAGGATTACTTTGGTGGATATCAAAAGATGATGATCAATGCTTCGGAATGTTGTTCTCTTATCCCCTTTTAAAATATTCTGGTTAGACGAGCTTCTTCTCTCTCTTGTTTTATAAAGAAATATGGCTTGGGGTTCCCGGCCGGCAGCCTGGAATCTACGGGCTGGGACGTAATCTTTATTCTTCAGGCCTCTTAGGCCATTTGTTAAGTTTTCTATACTTAATAGCATAATTTTCCTTCTGTTGTTTGATGTTTGTGGTTAGTGACCTCTGCTTGTAATATTTTGGTTCTTTGCTCAGTTATGAGCTTGCTGTAATAATTTTTCTGTCGCAGGTTTACTGTTGTGTTAACAATTTCTCACTGGATATCCTCGAGATCTAGCTCAAGCTTATGTCAGGCTAAGGTCTGGATTTGTTTAACCCTAATCCTAGGGGTGTTAAAGTTTTTGGTATCAGAGCAGTACCGACCATAGAAAACCTTGCTATTGGTCGATGTTGAGTCTAGTGCTTGTAACAACTATTTTAAAGCTAAAAAGTATTTGCGAAAACTCTAGTATGCTTCTTTTTCTCCTTATACAGTTTCACTCCAACTCTGGGTCATCTTATCTTGTGTTGATTTTGAAAAGTTTTGATTTCTCTTCTAGTCTTTATAAATTTAGGTGCCTTATAGGCATGAAATTTTTCAACCAATTGACCTAGTGTCGAGTTCTCTAGAGTTGTGTGTGTGTTGTAAATTCCTTGTTCCCCTTGCTCTGTTTCAATCGAGAGATTTCTTCATATCATGATCTCTCTGTCCTATGGGACCACAATATTATATTGTAGGATCTATAGTGTTCTGTTCTAGGCCTTGAGGTTTCCTTTCACCGTGTGTGCTTCCTTTTTGTTTGTTGGGTACTTCAGAAGTCATTTCCTCTCTTGGAAGCTACCTCGTGTTTGCAACCTTGCAGTGTATGTTGTGTCACTCAAGTATTAGTTACTTCTTTCTCGGGTTTTAACCCTCAAACTTGAACTAAATGTCCTAGATTGTGCTGGATTCTATTGTTGTGAACCTTATACATGAAGCTGATATTTAACCCAAGATCCATTCCATTGACCCCTGTCAAACTTGTGGTCATTGTCATGATTGAATCGTGGCAATTAAGGACTTCCCCTACCACTAGCTACAGTAGATGTTCTTTAATGGAACCAAATAGATCTCGACAAGAGTACTCCTCATGAGGCTCGCCTATATATTCGTGACTCTGCCACACTTTTCCACTTCTATGCATTGGTTTTCGAAAGAATGTTAATCTATGCATCCACATCTCGGGATCCTATCTTGAGTATGTTATTTTTTCCTTGTTGTTTCTGACCTTTGTCTACCAGTTGGTTGCAAAGTAGTAAATGTGCATTGGTTTCTTCCGATGCTAGATACTCTTGTGGTCCATCATGACAAACAATTTCGGTATGTCAGGAGAAACAAACTCCTGTACTTCGTCATATCTAGAACCAGGTCAAAGTGTTGTAATCTGCATATCAAGAAGGATTGATTAGTTTCTGTCTGTTCCATCTTCGAGTATCACACACTTTCACACAAAGAGGTTGTGTTGAGTTTCATGACCCCTTAATGAAGTGATGCTCTTACATATTATTACCCACCCTTCCTCCGAGCTTTCGCGCTGATGAATGATGTGTGTGCGTAATAATGTGGCCATCTGAGATTTTTAGCAATTCCTATTGCTCTGAACTCCAAGGACATTTTTGTCATTCTTAGCGTGATTGGTTAATCCTTCACTTAGCAAAGAATGATTGTACTACCAAGTCCGTTATTCTGGTACACTCTCCTTGGTCAAAGAGTTAGGATTGAGCCGAAGCTCTTAGACTATGTCTCCTTGCCTTACCAAGCAAGTTTCCTCTCAAAGTGACATATCGGTGGTTCATGACATTCTAGATGTCTTGCTGGAAGTATCGCCATGTTGCCACATGACCGTGTTTATCAATTTCTTGAGAAAGTAAGTTCTCTAAACTGCTCCTTTCTCCATGGATTCGTACTGGATACCCTTGAATTAGTTGGTTGAGCTTAAACAACAACTTAGAGAATTGTATGACAAAAGTTCTATCCGACTTAGTTCCTCCTTAAAGGTGTGTCTAGTTTAGTTTGCGCTGAAGAAAGATAGTATCTCCTTTGTGGATATGTTATTTGATGCCTTCGATCCGGATTATGTATGTAGTATAGCTCATTTTACCTATTAGACCAAGGTTTATCGAATCCTCGAGAAGGAGAAGCGTAGTGAAGTCACTTTAACAGATCTTTAGGAGTTTTAGAATTCCTTTTGTGTTTTTATCGGACCAAGAGTTTGCATCTTTTTTTGTTGTCAATGATGGAGAGAGAGGGCCTAGGGCGTTGGGTTCACCAGTAGCTGCGCAAAACATCTGATGGGAATAAAAAATAAGAATAAAGTATGAATGTAATTGTTAGATCAAGATAAATTATATCTGGCAAGTGCATCCATAATTGCTATAGCCTCCGCAACTGCTCATAGCAATAACCTACAAGTCTCATCCATAGAAGAAAGAGAACTAATGATATGCATAGCGACATCACTATTAATCCCAAGTAAATCCCGCACATACAGCTGTACTACCCCTTCTGTCACTAGGGTTCCCAACCTCCAAATTAGTCATTACTCATACTCCCTATACCTAGATTAATCCTCGGGGTCTGGGGTACCTGACAAGTCCTTAGATTGAGGCAAGAGAGGATACAATAATCATCATGTCATACAAAATAATACATGATCCCATCTATGATAAATAACATGCACAAAATCTACATGGCTAGGCCGAAGCCCTTATCCCAAGGAGAATTACTCACACATAGAGATGAAATCAAAGATCATAAACATTGTAATGGTAATCATGAAATTGATAACAAATTTTCTTACAATGTCTCCAATAAAAGAAGAGATCTACTATTACAAGTGGTGGAATATGGCTATGCTGGTGGAGATGGGTTTGGAGATTAGATCTATGTCTATTCCTCCGGGGGCACTTCGGTGTTGTGGATGGAGATCAGGAGGCAGCTGATGGTATGGAAGCTCTCTCTTTTCTTGTCGCCTGGGGCCTCTTTATATAGGGGTCCCTCGATGTAAGTTGTTTTGTTTGACCTAGTGGTGTCGATGGCAACTATGCGACCGGAACTATACGGTCGGAAATTTATTCCCGCCGTATAGTTGGTCATTAAAGTGTCTGACTCCACTTCACGACTCCTGGTTTCTTTGGGTTGTTGGAAATCTCATATCTTTGACTTTAATGTAGTGATTCCCATTATCAAACGTCATTATCTGCGCAGGAAAAAATAGAAAGAAAGGATTGCATACCCCTTTGATCATTAGGCATTAATGGCGGGGTTTAGAGAGATATTTCATCCAAAATATGAATAATATCCAGTTTAAATGCTGATGTAGATGGCTATATTTCAGATCCATCAACCTCCCCAAGCTTAAACTTGATCGTCCTCGAGCAAGAAAACCAAAACCAAAAAGGAACTCAGCATTTAAACTGAAATAACGAGATGATGATATTACTCATGATTGGTAGTCTCATGTTTCCTCCACTTTATAAATCTGAAAAATTTCAGCATAGATAGAGTAATGGCAAGCATATCATACGGGTTTTTATGCATCCTCATAGTGCAGAAAAATTATTGTTAACATGGATGATTCAAATGAGTAAACTTTATTCCATGTCATGTAATCAACTCATAGGCTTGCCTTTGAACTATAAAGTATAATCATGTAAAATTGAGAGTTGTCATTAAAAGCATATACACTAGAGTATCTCAATTCTCCTAGATCAATAAATCAGGACTCTTCAAGCACTACTTTTCTATTCATTGTCCTTCAAGAATTTCAGTTCTTAATTAATTGAGAGCATGCCAAAGATTTTAATTATTTTATCAAGCTGTGATGGACACTCGTGGCTTCACCAAGGTTTTGTTCCTTTTGTACAATTATTTCTCATAACAGCCAGAGGAGTGGTTCCATCATGAATACAGCTACCCGGGAGTGCCAAGAATCTTACCCATTATAGCATTGCTGCTACATATGTTTAATCAACTCATAGCCAAAATCTAGGGGTTTCCTCCATGAAGATCGTTCATAGGATAGCGGAGTTGTTGGCATCCCATGAAGTTTGACACGCATAAAGCTATATCATTCTTATGCTTCACAAGTCAAACTTTGGCATGCTCACAAAACCGATAAACATTAATTAAATCGAACAAATCCTTTTACAGAGAGCTATCAAGTCAATCATTATATTCCATGGTGTTGAGTGTCTCTAGAAATAAGCCTTCAAGACTAAACACTACAACACTCAAGTCTTCAATGTGAGACTTTTTGTTATTACAGTTGTTCAGCAAAATTTTTAGGCAAGACTTGGTTAACTACAAGAGCTGGAACAAAACGTACCCAACTAAATACCCATGCAAACAAAATTTACTACAATAAAAAGACTCACTCCACCAATATAATATCTCAACATTTACTACTAACTAGCATGGGTTTCTCAAACTTCAAAAGTAGGGAGTCATAAGGCATACCTCTCATGTTTGGTTCCACTTCTCACTTCCTTTTTGATTCGTTTCTTGGAAAATTGGAGTCAATCACTCTTCCTGCAAATACATGATAACCTCGAGGTGAAAAGAAAAGAAAGAAGAGGGAAAATAAAGATAAATGGAGAAATCTTTTTGTTGTTTTTAAGAGAGGGAATTCAAGAATAGAAAATTGGTGGCAAAGCTCGGCTAGAAAATCAGCATATAGAAATAACAAAAGATAAAGTGTTGGGGAAACCAACACAAGTGCTTATAAACTCGAACTAAAAACATAAACTCGAAAGTAAATAAAAGCGAATGAACGCCAAATAAAGATAAATGAGGAAACTTCCCCAAGCTTAGGCTTTTGCAAGCCCTTCAAATCATTGTGGTGGTGGGAAATAGTCGGAACTCTAGTTCGAAAATTGAGTTGATAAATTACTAGTTAATTCTTGGAGGTTTAGAGAGAGGCTATGCATCCTCTCCATAGTCCCTCAAAGTTCTTGGAAGTCTTGGTATGTAGAGAGTCGGGTTGATGGCTGCTCCTCTTGATAAGGAACTTCTTCCTCCTCTTCTTGGTCCTCACCCTCGTCCGGAATCTCCTCCTCGGGTTGGTGTTGCTCAACCTGCAAGTCATATAGAAAATTTCCTTCCTCGATAGAGAAAATACCATTAGGCAAAGGATCAGGGTAGATACGCCTAGCTCCAGCAATATGCAGGTAATAAACACCACCTCTCCTAGTGAGCATTCCACAAGCTTTTAAAGTAGAGAAACCAACATTTCTCTCACCTAGCACGGGTTGGAACTCACCTAGGTTGATGCCTAGGGCAGTGGCAAGCACGGTGATGACGCCTCCACCTGTAATTGGTCCTTGGCTTTGGGAGGATTGGTACTCCAGGTAGCGCACAAGGATTGCACCCAAGTTGAGTGACAAGTTGCTGTCGTCGGATTGATGACAAGTACGCCATGAGGGGGTCCTCAAGGCGTGCGGAAGAGAGGGGTGTGAGACGTATGGTGTTCCGGGACGTTGAGCACACAACTTTACCCAGGTTTGAATCCGCCGGCTTTGGACGTATCCTACTCCTGCTAGCAATCCAGTAATACGGCAGAGCCAGAATATGGGTTACGAGGGTTCGCCTGTGCAAGTTGAGATTGTAGACTATTGAGGGTGCCCTAAAGGCTCTCCCTAGGACGGCTTATATAGATATCCGGCATAGGGTTTATAGGAGAGATCTATCCGACTACGACTAAGAGTCGGTTACAGAGTACATATTGAACTACAAGTAACACTATGGGCCTAAGTCGGTAAGTCTTTTGGGCCTTCCCGTAGCCAGATTGGATTCCGCCTCTTCTCCCTGACTGGGCCGCCCGTGAAGCAAAGCACTAACCCGAAGTGCGCCACCCTGGTCAGTGAGGACTGTGAGGATACCCGGAAAGTATATCCCCAACAGCATCCCTCGGAAGTCTCCAAGATCCAAAGTTGGATTCTTCATCATCTAGCTTGATCTTTGTCTTGTAGAATCTTGAAGAGTTCCTGAAATTTCAAAACAAAAGATATGATCTGGGTCTCGAAAACAAGTCGGACATATCAGTACATTATTTGGGTTTTCCAACTTGATATTCAAACTAAGCTGGACCATCTGACACTGGCCATGGTCAAGTCACGTCATCTGACAAACATCCTGTCAGCACGACCATTGGTGGGTCCGCCGTTCACGGAACCGAGGCGTCGTTTTAATATGTACACGGAGATCAAGGCGACGTAATCATCGCGTGGGTTGTTCCTAGTTCCTTCCACGATGCGTGGCATTTAGGCAGTGCCATTTGCATGAATGTTGGCGTAGTTAGGTGGTTATAAGGGGCGAGGATTCTCTTTCTCCCATCGTCACATGTTCCCTTGCCGTTCCTTCTCCTCCACTTCTCCCTCGCGCATAGAGCTCTACTCCCTCCCAGATTCCCAGCGGCGCCCATCCAAGGTCACCGGCGCACCGGAGAAATGGCTTATTCTTCATCTTCCGGCTTGGCTAGCTTCGCAGAAGTGGCAACAGTGGAGAAAGAGAGCAACCATGGGGTTTGGATCTCTTGTCTTCTCGACGACGAGAAGCTCCGCAGCATGAAGAATGAAGGGCTCCTCCTTGCCGGCGACTGGCGGAGCGGTTTCAGTGAAACCATCCCCCACCCGCAAGCCAGCGAGCGGGTACACTTCGGCACCCACCTTTACAGAGGTTTGTCTTTCCCTCCCTCGGATTTCTTTTCCGAGGTGATAGATCACTATGGCGTTCAGCTCCACCATCTTCCTCCCAACTCCATCTTAGAGATGAGCGCTTATGCGACTTTGTGTGAGGGATATATCGGCATTAGGCCGAGTATTACTTTATTTCATTACTACTTTCATGTCCGTAGAAACTCCATCACCGCCGGTAATCCTTATATTACCGGCACTATTAGCCTTTCTATTAGACGCGAGCGTAGTTATCCTCGCATTTCTGCCAGTGAGTCGGTCAAACAATGGTCGGCCACTTTCTTTTACCATAGGGATATTCCTACTTCCGGCAAAGCTACTGCCTTGCCAACTTTCATTGATGGAGCTGCCTCGACCCTTCCATCTTGGGACGAGGCTCCTCCGGCTCTGAGTGATGATCTGATCCTCGCTAAGAGGTGGATCGAATACCTGATAAAACACAAAGGTTTGAAAGGATTCGACTTAGTCCAGTCTTGGGTTGCACGTCGGATCCAGCCCCTCCAGCACCACGGCGACCGTCTGATGCACTCCATCACGGCGTCGAAGAATGATTCCCTCTGCATCAGTCCTTAGGCTTTAAAGCCACGGGATTACATAAGCAAGATCAAATGGCTGATCAAGGAGCGGATTGAAAGAAAGATTCCGGACTTGTCTCTAGACATGCATACAGCGGAAGACCCTGTAGTTCCGGTAAGATTCAATAATAAACCCTTTTATGTGTTTCACCTTTTAAGTTATTTTGCAATACTAAGATACTTTCTTCTTTTCAGCTTGCCGATCTTCCCGAGTCAGAGCTGGCTCCTGTCGAGGGATATCCTACGGAGTTTTCTCAGGAGGCGGAACTGGTCCCACTGCCAGACATTGTGCCCAGGAAGCGCAAAGCTCCGACAGTGGTTGTCGGCACAAAGGAGGTGCCAGTCGTGAAGAGGTAACTTTCAACACAACTTCTTCCTTTGTACCTTAATCGAATTTTCTTTCGATATGTAATGTTTTCCATTCTATTACACTCTCAGAGCTAAGCAGCAAATCAAGGGCAAGGGGAAGGGAACTTCTTCGAAGCCCTTGCGGCAGACGAAGCTGACTATGGCTTCTCCTGCTGTGGCTCCTCCGACTCCTGCTCCTCAACCTTCTACAATGCCGGTGATTACTCCATCACCACTTGTCGCAGAAGATCTGGCTCCTTCAATGGGGCCAGCGATCTTTGAATCGCAGACTGACGCCACCATGGGTGGCTCAGGTTTAGATAAGGGTGAACCCTCTTTAGGTAATGATCCCTCGGCAGAGACCTTTGCCGAAAACCTCCTGAACAATCTGGGACTTGCCAAATTTGGCTTGTCTCAGAAATCTGTAGAAGAAATCCAGCTTCTGGCCTGGCAATGCCTAGAGAGCCAAAATCTCTTTGCCGAAGAAGAAGCACAAGAAGCGGAGGACATCAAGTACTCCGACCTTCTTGAACAAGTCTGCCTTCGCGACGAGGGAGTTAGAGCTGGTGTGCTTCCACCACCTCCGGTTATTACACTCACCCTCGCCGAGAAGGTTACCACCGAGGTGAACATGTGCCTGAGCAAGCTCACACATGAACATCATGTAAGTCAGAATTCCAACTCACGATTTTCTTTATTGTACTTTATATCATATCCTCTAGCCCCCAAGCATAAAGTAGGATATACAATCCGGGTTTATGCTTCCTTAGGATGCCAAAGAATGAACTAGTGTAGCCCCCAAGGCTCGTGCTGATATTAGTAACAATATTAGCCCGAGTCTTCAGTAGACTTCTGACCCTAGGTATTCTGACTTACAGAAAGTTAATTCATATAACCAGGATTTGTTGAAGAATATCTGTAACAAGCGGAGAGAGATCAAAGCTCTCCGACTTGAAAATGCTGAGCTGAAGGTTTTCAAGGATGAGGCCGAAGGTAAACATTCCGAAACTCAAACCTTGTCTTGTGTTTTCATAGTCGAATATTTTTGCTGAACTGTTGTTCTTTTGTCTTACAACAGTGGTAAATCAGTCTTGTGCTATGATCGAAGAGGCCGAGAACCTCAAAACCCTGGTGGTGGAGAATAAAGAACTTCGCCAAGAGCTGGATAAGCTCAAGGCAGATCATGAGAAGAGCATCGCTCAAATTCTTGAATCCTCCTCCATGGCTACTGATGAATGTGATCGTAAGATTGCTGGTCAGGATCAGAGAATCTCAGATCTCAACGATGAACTTTGCAAAGAGAAGGATCTTTCCGAGGTGCTTCGGGCTGAACTCTGGAGTCTTCGAGAAGAGAAGACTAAAGTTGACGACGTCATCTTTGGTATGCTTCCATCTTTCTGACTTTTCTATATTCTTCGACTCTTTCGATGTCGGATTTTCTTAACCGTTTTGTGTTATGTGTATAGGTCCTTTGAACTGGACAGACTCCACCTCTGCCGAGCCTCGCACCCACCTGCTTACCCAACTGGGTGATCTGCTTCATGACTTCTGCCAATCCATTGAGGATATTGGCGAAGCTCTCAAGGTTCCGGACATGCATCACATGTCCGACTTTCAGGTGCGAGACCAGGCCAAAGAGATGCCGCAACTCGTCCGGGACTGGAACATGTCCTACGTGTGATCCGCGGCGCAGAATGCTCTAACCATGGTCATGAGCCGCCATGGAAACATGGAGATATGGCAAGTGACTAGAGGGTACTGCAAGGTGGATGAAGCTGGACATGAGCAAGATATCAAGGCCTTCATGGACTCCTGCGCCGGATATGGGTGTCACGTAGCTGACTTAACCAGCTATGACACTCCCTTCTTCACTCGCGTGGACACACCGCCTCCGCCTCTAGAAGAAGCAGCTGAAGTCTCCGACGATGAACAGACCGTATCGGATCTGAACATCTCGGAGCATTATCAAACTGAGGCCGATGCATCCAGCGAGCCGGCAGCTCCTACCTCCTCTCCTGCATCGTAAATTACCAGAAACAAATGTATTATTCCGAGAAACATTATGGGTCTATAAATATGCAGTACTATAATTTTTCTAGTGCTAAGCTTTTAATCTATTCAGCACTTTTGGCTTAAATCTTGTGTGCCTCAAATGTTTACATAAGCACTTATACTTTTTCGTCTATACTTATCATTTATCTGGCTTTCCGCCTCGTCCCTTTCGCGAGCCGGCTAAACCTTTTGCACAGAAACTTTGCCGAGCAATGGAGCTCAATTGCTAAACCAGTTTAAACTCGGAAACAAAGTCGGCTTCTAGTACCAACAGTTCACTACTCGGAAAATGCCCGCATCCAGCAATCAGACAAATAACCAAAGTATAGACTAGAAACTTTAGAGTTATACCCAAAGGTAGCATTTTTAGAATCAGAAATCTAAACCAGAGCAAACATGAGCATAAAGTAATTTCAAGTATTCTGGGATTTTCGACTATGACATGATCATTCGGAAATAAGATGGTAAAAACTTCTCAGAAAAAACTTGAGGCAACCAAGACTTTTATTTCTCACAGAACATGTACATATGTATGATTACAAAGAAGGATAAACTAAGAATAAAAGGGACGTAGCTGAGCAATATTCCATGGTCTGTCTAACTCATCTGGATTTGTACTGCCTCCAGCTCTCTTTCTCTTCTTAGTAGCTGGTCTTTCTTTGACTGGCCTCATGTCAGTTAAGTAGTACGAACCATTATGCAATACTCGACTAACTAAAAAGGGCCCTTCCCATACTGGGGAAAGTTTGTTCTTTCTTTGTTGCGCAAGCCGGAGAACCAAATCGCCTTTATTGAAAGATCTGTTTCGGACTCTCTGGCTATGATACTTGCGTAACTTCTGCTGATAGGTTGTTGATCTCATTTCAGAAACGACGCGAACTTCTTCGACTAAGTTGAGATCATTTTGTCGAGAAATCTCGGCATCTTCTTCGATATACGCGTCCACTCTAGGAGAAGTGTGAATCAAATCACTAGGAAGAACTGCTTCTGTGCCATAGACCAAGAAGAAAGGTGTGTATCCAGTTGACCTGTTCGGAGTTGTTCGTAAACTCCAAATTTTAGAGGGTAATTCCTCTGCCCAAGCCCCCGCAGCACGTCGTAGTGGTGCATCGAGTCTCGGTTTTAGGCCCTGTAGGACTAAACCATTTGCCCTTTCAACTTGTCTGTTAGCCTGTGGATGTGCGACTGACGCAATGTCAAGCCGGATATTTTGTTCATTGCAGAATTCGGCCAATGCTCCCATAGAGAAATTACTCCCGTTGTCCGTGATAATACTATGTGGATTACCATACCGGATTATAACATCCTCGACAAATCTTTTGGCTGTTTCTCCATCACAACTAGTGACGGGTTTAGCCTCAATCCATTTTGTGAATTTATCCACCATCACTAAGAGGTGAGTAAATCCACTTGGAGCCCGTTTAAACGGTCCTACCATATCAAGCCCCAGACCGCAAAAGGCCATGTTATATGTATTGTTCGCAACTGATCAGCTGGAATGTGAGCTTGTTTGGTGTACTTTTGGTAGCATTTGCACGTCTTGACTAGCCGTTCGGCCTCTGCCTGAGCTGTAAGCCAGAAAAAACCGTGTCTAAAAGCTTTTGCCACTAAAGATTTGGCTGCAGCGTGGTGACCACACTCGCCTTCGTGGATTTCTCTTAAGATTTCCACTCCTTTCGGAGATACGCAGCGCTGAAAGACCCCAGACACACTCCGCTTATAGAGCTCACCTTTAACCATAGTATAGGCTTTCGCTCGTCGGATAATCTGCCGGCTCAGAACCTCGTCTTCGGGTAATTTGCCATCTACCAGATAATCAAGGTAGGGTTGAGTCCAGCTGGGAATTACAGCCAGAACTCCTATTATAGGTGAGTCGGATTTGGTCGGATATTCCTCATCCACTCCCTTTACTGAGGGAACTTTGAGGTGCTCTAAAAAAGCGTCATCTAAGACCTCTTTCCGTGCAGAGCCTATCCGAGATAGTGCATCTGCTTCCTCAATTTCTGCTCGAGGGATGTGTTGAACCTCAAACCCTTCGAACGATTTAGATAAATCATCCAAGACAACCTTATATGTTGCCGTGTGTTTATTGGCATTACAAATATCCGACACTTGCTGAGCAACAAGATCTGAATCTCTATAACACATCAAACGTCGGATGATGATATCCTTAGCTATCCGGATTCCATGCAGCAGTGCTTCATACTCGGCAATATTATTTGTCGCTATGAAGTGGATCTGCAACACGTATAGAAGTTTATCTCCTTGGGGTGATTTGAGCACCACGCCAGCCCCCAAGCCCCCTCGAGCCTTAGACCCATCAAAGTATAGGGTCCAATATTCTGACTCAGGGAGGGTCATATTCTCCTTCATCTCTGTCCAATCAGCAACAAAGTCGGCAAGGATTTGGGATTTGATTGTTGTCCGGGGTTTATACCCAACATCGAAAGCTGAAAGCTCTATGCCCCATTTGGCGACGCGTCCTGTGGCGTCACTGTTGTTAATTATGTCTCTCATGGGAGCTGTGCTCACCACGGTAATTGGATGCTCCTGAAAATAGTGTCGTAGCTTACGAGATGCCAAGAAAACACCGTAAGCCAGCTTTTGATAGTGCGGGTACCGCTGTTTTGATTCCGTTAGGACCTCACTGACAAAATAAGTCGGACGCTGTATCAAGTGTTCCTGATTTTCCTCCGGTCTTTCCACTACCATGATGATACTAACGACTTTGTTTATCGCAGCAAGATAAAGCAACATCGGTTCCTGTGGTTCCGGTGCAGCAAGGATATGAGCAGATGAGAGTACTTTCTTCAGGTCTTGTCATGCAGCTTCAGCTTCGTCGGTCCACAAAAAATCCTTGGTCTTTTTCAGGAATTTGTATAATGGTGCGGCTCTTTCACCGAGACGGCTTACAAACCGACTGACTGCAGCGATGAAACCAGTTTGTGTTTGTACGTCCTTCAGGCGAGTTGGCCTGGAAATATTGAGTATAGCCTTGATTTTGTCTCGGTTCACCTCTATGCCTCTTTGAGACACGATGAAACCTAACAGTTTTCCGGCTAGAATTCCAAAGAAGCATTTCTTCGGATTAAGCATTATGTTGTATTTTCGTAGATTGGCAAACATTTCCTCCAAGTCGGAAATCAGTGTTTCCTTCTTTTTGGACATCACCGCAATATCATCCACATATGCATGTACATTGCGTCCGAGTTGGTCGTGGAGGAAACGCTGCATCGTGCGCTGGTACATAGCTCCTGTGTTCTTCAGCCCAAAGGGCATCATAACAAAACAGAAGGTTCTGAAGGGGGTTATGAATGAGGTTTTGACTTTGTCAGATTCCTTCATCCGGATTTGGTGATAACCAGAATATGCGTCGAGAAAACAGAGGAGTTCCGAGCCTGCCGTAGAATCGATAACTTGATCAATCCTAGGCAGAGCAAACGGATCTTTTGGACAAGCCTTGTTCAAGGCAGTATAATCAACACACATCCTTAAATCAGTGGTGTCCTTTTTAGGGACCATTACAGGATTGGCCGACCACTCAGTGCGGATGACCTCTTCTATGAATCCGGCTAACTCAAGCCATGCTAGTTCCTTAGCTATTGCCTTACGCTTTTCATCGCTGAAACGTCGTAAGGACTGTTTGACGGGTTTAGCGTTCGGGTTTACATTTAAAGAGTGCTCGGTAAGTTCCTCAGGGACTTCGGTCATGTCATATAGCTGCCATGCGAAGATATCTTGATTTGCTTTGAGGAACTTGACGAGCCAGCTTTCCTATGCGCTATCTAGGCCTACGCCTATCTGGGTCACCTTGGAGGGGTCATTATCCTTCAACAACGTCTTCTTCGTCTCTTTTGATTCCTTGAACTCCGGTTGGGCTTTGTCACCTCCTTCTTCGTTGCGGGCATCTCGGATGGATCCATGCTCTTCTTGATCTCCTGGTACTCCTGGGCGTGCAGCACGGCTTCAGCAAAGGAGGCATTTCCATCTTTGCACTCTCGCGCTTTCTTCGGGTCTCCTCTGATGGTGATCACGCCATTGGGACCTGGAATTTTCATCATATTGTAAATGTAACACGGACGAGCCATAAAAGCCTAGTAAGCCGGACGTCCGAATATAGCATGGTACGCGCTCTTGAACGGGACCACTTCGAAGGAAAGTTCCTCCGTCCGATAGTTCTTTGGATTTCCAAAGGTAACATCCAAAGTGATTTCTCCCAGGGAATTTGCTTGTCTTCCTGGGACAACCCCGTGAAAGATCACATAGTTGTGGTTCAGCTAGGTCTCCAAGATCTTTGATGACCCACAAGTATAGGTGGTGTATCGCAGTATTTTCGAGGGAAGTGAAACCCAATTTATTGATTCGACACAAGGGGAGCCAAAGAATATTTATAAGCCTTAACAACTGAGTTGTCAATTCAGATGCACCTGGAAACAATCTTGCTCACAGCAGTTTATCAGTAGCAACAGTTTTGTAGTAGGAATAGTAAAGTAGCAGCAGTAGTAAAGTAAAGACAGCAGTAACAATAACAGTAAATAGTGGGATTCGAGTGCGGTAGGCATAGGGATGGATGGACGGGCGTTGCATGGTCAAGAACATTCACATAGCAATCGGAACATAGGGCAATTGCAGATAAATAAGATAAAGCATCCAAGTACTAGATAATCCTAGGCATGTGTTCCATATATAGTCATACGTGTTCGCAATGAGAACTTGCACAACATCTTTTGTCCTGCCAACCCGTTTGTAGCAGGGCCTCAAGGGAACTACTGGCAATTAAGGTGCTCCTTTTAATAGAGCACCGGAGCAAAGCATTAACACTTCGTGAACACATGTGATCCTCACATCAAAGCCAGTCCCTCCGGTTATCCTGGTTTCTATCACTTCGGGGCCATTGGTTCCGGACAACAATGTGTGTATACAACTTGCAGATAAGACCATAAACAATACTATCATAATGAATCAATAACATGTTCAGATCTGAAATCATGGCACTCGGGCCCTAGTGACAAGCATTAAGCACAACAAGTCGCAACAAAGTCATAACGCACTAATAAAAGATACTAGGCACCATGCCCTAACAATCTGATGCCATTACATGAACGATCTCATCCAATCCCTACCATCCCCATAGCCTATAGCGGGGGAATACTCACTCATAGATGGGGGAAACATGGATGGTCAATGGAGAAGCGATGGTGATGATGATGGCGATGATCTCCTCCAATTCCCCGTCCCGGCAGGGTGCCAGAACGGAGTTTCTGGTGCTGTTTCGTGAAATCTGATGGTGGCGGTGGAGCGGAACTCCTTCTGAAAAAACGTCAAACCCCTCGGAGTTTTTAGGTCAGAAGGCTTCTTATAGGTGAAGATTGAGACCGAGGGGGTGCCTGGGGGCCCACACCATGCCCTGGCGCGGCCAGGCCCAGCCCGCGCCTAGGGGGGTGTGGCCAGCCCCTGGCCCTCCGTCTTGTATTCTGGCTTCGTGAGTCTTCCAAAAAATAGGCACTTTAGCTTTTGTCCCGTCCAATTCCGAGAATATTCATTTTCTGACTTTCCTGGAACCAAAAACAACAGATAACAGGCAGCTGGCACTGTGGCTTTTGTTAATAGGTTAGTCCAAGAAATCATATGAAAAGTACTCCAAAGTGTGGACAAAACACAAGAAAGTGGATAAAACCAAGCATGGAACATCGAAAATTATAGATACATTTGCAATGTATCAACATCCCCAAGCTTAGCTCCTGCTCGTCCTCGAGTAGGTTAGTGATAAAAAAGAAAGAATAATTTTTGAGGTGACATGCACCATCATAAACTTGATCAAAGTATTTGTAAAACATTCAAAGCTGGGATCATAGTACTTCAATCATAACATGAAAGACAAAGTTCTAGCAATAAGACAAAGAAACTATGATGCAACATGAAAAGACACAAACAAAAGATTCATGAATCACAATGCTTTGCAAGACGTTTGTTTGTTTCACATAAAGAAAACATAGCATAGTCGCATTCATCTTGTCCCTCATAGAGTAGCAAACATAAATGCATAGGACACCTTCAAAGTTTATAAGAGTGACTAGATATAAATAGTTTAAAACAAGCAATATCAAGGTATGCATCAATCAAATAGTCTTGGGACAATGCACATAGAACTAAGAATGGCCAATATGCTCTCAATGTAGGTGCATAAAGGTAGAAGGTGGAGACTTAATATAATGGTGGAAGAAAGGCCTTTTTATAAAAGGAAGTAGGGATTCAACTCTCATAAAGAGCTTCCAAAAATTATGGTACTTATAGCTTTTAGCTCTCGTTGCCCCTATCATAAGCATCTTGAAGTGATTAAGGTTAAAGTGAACAAACTATGGTGTACATGCTAGACGAAGTATCAGTTAGAAATCTCATGTCCCTTGTATACGAGGGCCGCTCCTCATGCTACTCAAGTTTAGTCACCAGTAAGTTCTTGTCATTGTAAGTACATGTGTATCATAGAGAACCGCCAACGGGGTACCCCTTGCCCGATGATACAGAAGAATCCCCATATCAAAATGACAAGGCAAGCAGACAATGAGCATCTCAGCAATCTTCTTAGTTACCATGGGAATATGGTGCTTTTTTCTCTCTTTCCTCTTTTCATAATCTCTTTTTTCTCTTTTCTCTTTTTTCTTAATACGACTCTTTTTTTATAAGAAGAATGCTTCATAGACACCTCATTATGGTTACGCTGTAGGTTTCCACCATGTCAGCATGGATTAGACCAGCGGCCCAGGCGTTTCTCTAACACATATACATAACTCCATGGACTTACAAGCTCCCCTTTCATTTCACACTGACGACATCCATATACAAAAGAGCATGATATCAACTAGGTACAAGTACCAAGTGCAATGTTGAAAGAGTTCCCCATGAAAGCATGGTTCTGCTAATTCCCAACAAATAAGTGCAAGCATATACAATATAGACGACACAATGGTTCAAGTTTATTAAGGGCAAGAAAATTAAAGTGTGCCATCAAGTTCATGAGAGCTTTAATCACTAGTTTTCTCATAATAAGTTTAATTTGGAAGTTAAACAAAAACATGAATATACTTGGAATAGCATATGCTAGTAGGTAGGTATGGTGGACTCTTTGGAATAACTTGGTTTAAGGAGTTGGATGCATGAGTGGAACTCATACTTGGTTGTGGAGGCTAGCAAAAGACTGAGAGCGACAAACTAAGAGAGCAATAATGGCCATAATGATGCAGAGCGACAAAATATCATTGATCAAAGCATCAAGTGATACTACAAGTTGAAAACTAAAGGATCATAAAGCCTTATGGTGACTTGAGATAGCCATAACATGGTGTGAGCATGCGCCAAGTCAACCCAAATAAAGTATCAAAGGAGAATACCACTATACTATGCTTTAATATGCTAAAACAACGCATGATTCGTCCAAGGCACATTAAGCAATCTCAATCGTTTATAACAAGTCATGCTACAGCAAAGAATACTAAGCATAAAGCCAAAACAATATCAAGCATGGCATGACAAAGCATAGGCCACAGTCAAAAACAAGCTCTCTTTACCACTTAAGCATGAACTTTCCTACTCTTTTCCAAGCCAAACAAAACTATTTGAAAACCAATGTATGAAAGGGGGGGCCCAACCAATTTATTCAGAAAACTAAGCAAACCAAGCAAACTAAAAAACAAAAACGAAAACGAAAAAGAAGACGCTCCAAGGACAACACAAATGTGCATGAAACAATAAAAATGAAGTGTTTGGAAGAAACCTGGGATTTTTATTGATGAAGGAGGGGATGCCTTGGGCATTCCCAAGCTTTGACGCTTGTACTTCTTGGATATTTCTTGGGGTGACACGCGTGGCATCCCCAAGCTTGAGCTTTAGTCCATCCTTCATCTCATTACTCATTCCTTCCATACACCTGAAATGTTTCCTTCATACAAAACTTCACACAATCTTTATTAGCAACATTAGTGCACTCAAGATAAATAAGTCTTAAGGTTCAGTTCTAACACCAATAAACTAACATTAAAACACAAGCTACTGTATCACTTCCCTCAAAAAGCTCAATTGCCCAAAAGAACTCAAAAAGGAACCAACAAGAAGCAAATGCAGAAAATGGCAGAAATCTGTCAAAACATACCAGCAGGTAAAGACGAATTTTTTCGAAGGCCTTCTGTTGCTCAAATCAAAAAGTTCTGAACTAACGAAAGTTAGATAACAACCTGGGGCAGAAGCAAAAAAATTCACGCCTCAAAAAGACATTCAGATATTCTACACGAATGTTTACAGTGAAGCACAGAAATCTGTTTCGGGACAGCAACTTTCCCAATCATTACTTCTCTATCATTAGAGGTTACTCTTGGAACAAAAAGCAAACAAAAAGGATAAGGAGAAGTTAGAAGTAAGCGGAGATAATCATGGTGAAAACATTGTTTTGTTCAATGAAATCCTTTTGTTAACAAGGTTGATCAGGTCTTGTTACCAAAACAATTTTATATGAAACAAAACTTTGTGTTCCACTAATGATTATGTTACCTCAACCTTGATAACAATGGTCTCAATCATAATAGTTTCAAATTTTTCTCTTGGTATGGGACAATATATCTCTCCAACTTGAATGCCCTCGACATGTTCAATTGAATTCAAACCATAAGTCCTTTCAATCTTCTTGGGGAAATAGACAGTATGTTCCTTGTCATTAACATTGAAAGTCATTTTCCTTGATTACAATTAATAACAGCTCCTGCAGTATTAAGAAAAGGTCTCCCAAGAATAATGCACATATTATCATCTTCAGGAATTTCAAGCACAACAAAATCAGTTAATATCAAGCAATTATGAGCCAACTGAACAGGTACATCCTCACATATACCCATAGGAATAATGGTAGATTTATCAGCCATTTGCAAAGATATATCAGTTGGTATTAATTTTTCAAGTTGAAGCCTCTTATAGAGAGAGAAAGGCATAACACTAACTCCAGCTCCCAAATCACACAAAGCAGTTCTAACATAATTGTTCTTAATAGAGCAAGGGATAGTTGGAATCCCTGGGTCTCCAAGTTTCTTAGAAACCTTACCATTGAAGGAATAATTAGCAAGCAAAGTAGAAATTTCTTCATTAGGGATCTTCCTTTTATTCGTGACAATATCCTTCATATACTTTGAGTAAGGAGGCAATTTAATAGCATCAGTCAAAGGAATTTGCAGGAATAAAGGTTTCATCCACTGACAAAACTTATTATAGTGTTCATCTTCCTTTGACTTGTGTTTCTTATCAGTGAAAGGCATAGGTTTTTTGACCCAAGGCTCTCTTTCACTACCATGTTTCTTAGCAATAAAATCTTCTTTGGTGTATTTAGTATTCTTAGTGTGGTTTTCAGGTTCTTCTTCAAATTTTTCTTCATTAGGAACTTCATTTTCTTCATTACCACTTTCAGTTTCAGCATCAGAGATAGATATACTATTAGGATCTATAGCATGTTCAGAGGGTTCTACAATAGTTTTATGCTTCTTTTTCCTTTTCTTACGAGTAGAACCACTATTTTCAGTTTGTTGAGAATCCTGCTCAATTCTTTTGGGATGCCCCTCAGGATATAGAGGATCCTGGGTAGCAGCTCCACTTCTAGTTCTAATTTCATAAGCATGTTTTTCTTTAGCAACATTATCTAGCAAGTCGTTTTGCACTTTAACAAGTTGATCTATTTGAGTTTGAACCATTTGAAAGTGTTTAACAATCATTTTAACATCATTAGAGGTTCTTTCAACAATATCCTTCAACTCAACAATAGCTCTAGTGTTTTCCATTAGATGATTTTGCACCCTTTTATTAAAATTATCTTGCTTAACAATAAAGATATCGAATTCTTCTAAGCATTGATCAGGAGGTTTAGAGTAAGGGATATCACCTTCATCAAAGTGTTGGAGAGAGTGTACCTCAATAGTGGGTGAGTAGGGAATATGCTTACATAATTCTTCTATAGGAGGTAAATTCTTGACATCTGCAGCTTTAATTCCCTTCTTCTTAAGACATTTCTTAGCTTCCTTCATCACTTCATCATTTAATTCAATAACTCCCCTCTTCTTTAATGTTGGAATAGGCACTGGTATAGTAGGTTCAGGTACAATTACTTCAGGTGTAGCTTGTTCAAGAGGATTCCAATCTTCATAGTTCTTGCTTATTTTAGCCATTAATTCCTCAGCTTCCTTAGGAGTCCTATTCCTGAAAACACAATCAGCACAACTATCTAGGTATGTCCTAGATTCCTCGGTTAGTCCATTATAAAATATATCAAGAAGCTCATTCTTAGGTAATGGACTTCCAGCCTGTGCATGAATCAAAGCACAAAACCTTGCCCAAGATTCAGGCAATACCTCTTTTTCTCCCTGTTTAAAATCAAAAAGTTCCTGCAAAATAGCATGTCTAACACTAGGAGGAAAATATTTCTGTAGGAAAATACTAATCAAGCAATCAGTGCTATCAATAGATCCAGGAGGTAAATTACTAAACCAAGTTTTAGCTTCTCCTTTCAGTGAAAAGGGGAAAATCTTAGCAACAAAGTAAGTATGCATCTTAATATCATCAGATAACAAGCCACTCATGGTAGAAAGTTCATTCATATGTGCTACCGCACTTTCATTCTTAGTCCCACAAAAAGGTTCTTTCTCAACAATAGCTATGTAAGATAGATCAAGAGAGAAATCATAATCTTTATCTTTAATGTTTATGGGAGAAGCAGCAAACTTAGCAATAGGAGAAAATTTGGGTCTAATAGTACGCCTCTCAAGGAGACTCTTAGCAGCGCTCCTGTCATGGGTGTTTTTACATTCTTTGATAAATCCGTCGGTCATCTCAACATAACCATCTTCGATATCATAACTCTCACTAGACTTAGGTGAACTAACAAGTGTGGTAGTGTCTTCATTAGGAGTTTCAATATTTCCATCTATAGTTCTAGCAATCGTAGCATCTAGGAAAGGACCTAATGAACCACTCTTATCAAGCATAGTAGAGGCAGCATCATAAGCATCAGATGTTTCAGATTCAGCAGTAGTAGTAGTGTGTGTAGCATGTGTATGTGGTGGTGTAACGAGCTTACTTATAACATATGGTGAATCAAGAGCAGCGGAGGTGTTCAGAACCGTACCTCTTCTTGTAGTGGATGGTAAAATAGGAACCTTGCCATCACGAGACTAATCATGATGGATGGATAGCAGCGAACAATAGAGAATCCAAGTGAACTTGACAAATAAGGCTATGCTCCCCGGCAACGTTGCCAGAAAATAGTCTTGATGACCCACAAGTATAGGGGGTGTATCGCAGTATTTTCGAGGGAAGTGAAACCCAATTTATTGATTCGACACAAGGGGAGCTAAACAATATTTATAAGCCTTAACAACTGAGTTTTCAATTCAGCTGCACCTGCAAACAATCTTGCTCACAGCAGTTTATCAGTAGCAACAGTTTGTAGTATGAATAGTAAAGTAGCAGCAGTAGTAAAGTAAAGACAGCAGTAATAATAGCAGTAAATAGTGGGAATCGAGTGCGGTAGGCATAGGGATGGATGGACGGGCGTTGCATGGACAAGACAATTCACATAGCAATCAGAACATAGGGAAATTGCAGATAAATAAGATAAAGCATCCAAGTACTAGATAATCCTAGGCATGTGTTCCATATATAGTCATACGTGCTCGCAATGAGAACTTGTACTACATCTTTTGTCCTGCCAGCCCGTTTGCAGCGGGGCCTCAAGGGAACTACTAGCAATTAAGGTGCTCCTTTTAATAGAGCACCGGAGCAAAGCATTAACACTCCATGAACACATGTGATCCTCACATCAAAGCCATTCCCTCCGGTTATCCCGATTTCTGTCACTTCGGGGCCATTGGTTCCGGACAACAATGTGTGTATACAACTTGCAAATAAGACCAAAAACAATACTATCATAATGAATCAATAACATGTTCAGATCTGAAATCATGGCACTCGGGCCCTGGTGACAAGCATTAAGCACAACAAGTCGCAACAAAGTCATAAAGCACTAATAAAAGATACTAGGCACCATGCCCTAACAATCTGATGCCATTACATGAACGATCTCATCCAATCCCTACCATCCCAATAGCCTACAGCGGGGGATTACTCACTCATAGATGGGGAAACATGGATGGTCAATGGAGAAGTGATGGTGATGATGATGGCGATGATCTCCTCAAATTCCCCGTCCCGACAGGGTGCCAGAACGGAGTTTCTGGTGCTGTTTCGTGAAATCTGATGGTGGCGGCAGAGCGGAATTCCTTCTAGAAAACATCGACCCCCCCGCAGTTTTTAGGTCAGAAGGCTTCTTATAGGCAAAGAGGGAGACCAAGGGGGTGCCTGGGGGGCCCACACTATGCCCTGGCGCGGCCAGGCCCGGCCCGTGCCTGGGGGGGTGTGGCCAGCCCCTGGCCCTCCTCCGTCTCGTATTCTGGCTCCGTGAGTCTTCCGGAAAAATAGGCACTTTGGCTTTTGTCCCGTCCAATGCCGAGAATATTCATTTTCTGACTTTCCTGGAACCAAAAGCAGCAGAAAACAGGCAGCTGGCACTGTGGCTCTTGTTAATAGGTTAGTCCAACAAATCATATGAAAAATAATCCAAAGTGTGGACAAAACACAAGAAAGTGGATAAAACCAAGCATGGAACATCAAAAATTATAGATACATTTGCAATGTATCAATCTTCATCCGGCGTAGCGTTTCAACATACAAAATATTAATACTGCTGCCACCGTCCATGTGAGTCTTGGAGAAACCATAACCGTCAATGTGTGGATTGATGATTAAGGCATATTTTCCTCGCCTGTGCAACTTAGGCGGATGATCAGCACGGTCAAATGTGATTGCCACTTCCGACCAGTCCAAGAATTGGGGGACAGCCAGAACTGTTGCATTGAGCTCATGTAGCACTGCCTTTTTGACCTTTGCTGGTTGAGATCCGAGGAAGGTGACACAAGTGTCTTTCTTGGTCGGAAATTTTTTCTTCCCTTCCGGCTTGGGATTTGAAGCATCAGCTTCCTCCATGTCAGAATCTTCCTTGGTCTCTTTATCTTTTTTGGGATTCTTCTTTCCCTTCTAACGCTTATCTTTGTAGCCAGCGGTATCATCTCTATTAATGTCGTCATTGAAACGACACTCGGCGTTGGTGTGGAACGAGCCCCCATTGGTGTCTAAGTGATGCACACATGGGTTATTGGCAATGTCGGCCCAAGAGTAGGTTTTGCCTGGTTGCAGGTCTCCTCTACCTTGAACTCTCGAAGTCCCATGGCCGCGCCCGCGGCCTCCGTCGTGTCCTCCTCGTCCTCCAGACCCGAAAGTAGCAGTGACCACTGTTGTTTCCGCGTTGGGTTTCTCTTTCAAGGTATTCTTGCGCTTCTGAGCTTGTTGCTTTGGTTGTTTTGCCAACTGTGGCACAGCTAGGGCGTTGAGTAATCCCTCTGCATCGTCGTCAGCATCTGCATACTTGCTCGCTGTTTCTATCATCTCTCCCAAGTTAGTGACTTTGTCACACTTCAAGCGAAGACATAGTAAACCAATTGGGAGACCTGCAATGAAAGCTTCAATCGCAGTTTGGTCATTTACTCCTTCACAAGAGTTCTTGGTGTCGATCCATCATCCAAGGTAATCCCAGCAAGTTTCTCCGGCTTTCTGGGTGCAACGCTATAGGTCTCCAACCGTACAGGGCCTCCGGTATGTGCCTTCGAAATTCCGAAAGAATGCACTTTGCATGTCATACCAGTTATGGATGGTGTTCTCCGGAAGTTCATTGGGCCATGATCTTGCCATATTCCGCAACATGATTGGGAGATATCGGGTTGTGACCAGGCTGTTTCCGCCTTTGGCAATGCAACAAGCTTGGAAGAAATCCTGTAGCCAGGTATCTGGCTGAGCAATGTCGTTGTAGGATTGGATAAGTCGTGAGATAGCAAATCCTTCCGGGAATCTTGTAGCTATTATGCATGGTCCAAAGCACTTTAGGCCCACGCATATATCATCATTTTCGTAGCGCCGCGCCTTTATATTGGAGTTGATCCTGTGCCTTGTGTTGTTCGGGGATAGAGATCATCCCGAGTGTCGGCTGTGGCTTCGGTGCCTTGGAGCCGTACTTCGGCTTCTGCCACCACCTCCTCCACCACGACGCCCTCCTTGGCCTCCTTGGGAGCCGTTGTAATGGCTACTTCACGGAGAGGGTGGAGTAGCTGGGTTATTTCTGGCTAATCGCCAGCCTCCGTCTGGAGCAGCATTATTCCGGTTCTAGGGAGGGTCTTCATTGTGACGAGCCCCCTGCCGGCTTGTCTCAGCATGGGGTCCGTCGTTCCTTCGCCCATCATCCGGACGTCTTGCATGTGTAGGAGGTGGCATTCTTTGTCGATCCTCCTCCTGACGTTTCTCTTTATCATCATCCCTGCGGTCTTTCGACTCTCGCCGAGGCGGATTCCTCGGATTCAGTGCAGCAATTGCCTCTTGCTTCGCAACAGGGTTAACGTTACACCAGTCACAGGCAGCTTTGTGGTGCTGTCCCGAAGATCCGGTTCTTGAGTAATTGTCCTCCCGGCGATCGGAATGGTGGTGCTGCTCCAGAACGCGCTGGGGTCTTACGTCAGCCCATGCCGGATCTATGCGACACTGGTAGGAATCAGAGACCAGCTTTTGACTTCCGTACATGGTGACCTTTTGCTGCTCCAGTCCCTTGTTGAGTAATTTGATGCCCAACCGGATCTGCTTCGGGCCTGGATTAGCCGATAGAATCTCTCGGGGGCCGCAACGGTGTTCTGTACTGGGGTTGGATACACCCAATCCCCTTTGCTATATTTCCGAGGCTTCCCCATTTCCTCTCCGGAAAGGACGGCATGAATCTGCAGGAATTGGTTGTCATTAGTATGACTCTTCCTGGTCTTCTGGTATTGCCTGGAGTTGTACTTCTCCGCAGATGCCATGCGTTTCTTTTCCTCCTCAATGTTTTTGGCTTCATCGAGGAGTACTTGACGACGCGCTTCTAGGGCATTTGCCCTCTTGTCCAGTTCTTCAGCAGAAAGTTTTGCAGATGTAGGAATATGTGTGGTTAATGCAACATCGATGAGTTTGCGCGCACCTTCAGTGATCACGTGCCCATCCACCGATTCTTCTTTTTTGGGCTCGTTTGGGATAAGCGCTCCATCCGAGTCTTCCTTGTATTCCTCGGCAATCACCTCCTCTGCCGGAGGGTCTTTTGCCAGGGTCTTGTTCTTCTTGTTCTTCTTCTTTGCCTTCTTGGTAGCGGCCGGTAGAAAAGACGGCTTTGGGTCCATTTCCCGGAGTCAAGCTCTGATCGGTACTTTCGGACATCTGGACCTCGGGATTATCTCCGACTTCCATGTCATCCTACGCTTTGGGAGAGTGTTCCCCAGATCCTTCATCCATGGATTCTCCTTCCTCTGCAGCTTTGGAGTTATACTCCTCTTCATATTCCGCGGAAAACTTTCGGAAATCTGCTGACATCATCGATTCATCCGAGGATGCGGGTACGTTGGCATTTGTTCCAATCACCTCTATCACAGAGTCGATGTTGTCTCCAGCATCGCCAGAGCCGGATCCGGATCCCACATATCCGATGAAGTGCGACGCGTGCTTCATGAGGTACATGCGGCTCTCGCGATCGGCCTCGTCGAAACGTTTGATGGTCTCGAGGATTTCATCTACGCCAGAGTTTTGCATCATCATGCGTCTTAGCGTGTATCTCAGGAAAGGCCTATTTTTTCCGGCGTCATCAGAGCCGGAATCAGTGCCGTTGCTATGCTCCTCCTGGATTTCGACTTCAGTGGGTGGGTCGATCTGGGATTTGGCTTCTCCGGGGAGATCCACTCCAGATTCAACTTGGACCGCCAGGTCTGCCTCAGGCTCGGATTTCTCCACTATCTCCACAACTGGTGCGGGCTGGGTGGGATTAGGGTTTCCTGAGGTCCGGAACTCTGCCGCCTCCGCGGACAAAGGGGACCTAGAAATTTCCTCTGCCTCTATCATCACCGCTGGGGTGGGTGGGATTGGTTCAGCAAAACCGATGTAAACACCGATCTCACCAAAAGACATGATGGTGTAGGCAGTCACAGCCTCCCTAGCCGAAATCCAGGTCTCGTCAAGAACGAAGAGAGGGACATCGCTGGTGTAGAGGATGCGACCGACGGTGATAGTCTCGCTGATTCCATTTCTTGCAGATTCCGCTTGGAACGCAGATCCGAAGCTCACTTGCCCCACGGTGGGCGCCAACTGTCGTCGGATTGATGACAAGTACACCATGAGGGGGTCCTCGGGGCGTGCAGAAGAGAGGGGTGTGAGACGTACGGTGTTTCGGGATGGTGAGCACACAAGTTTACCCAGGTTCGAATCCGCCGGCTTTGGACGGATCCTACTCCTCCTAGCAATCCAGTAATACTGTAGAGCTGGAATATGGGTTACAAGGGTTCGCCTGTGCGAGTTGAGATTGTAGACTATTGAGGGTGCCCTAAAGGCTCTCCCTAGGTCGGCTTATATAGATATCCGGCCTAGGGTTTACAGGAAAGATCTATCCGGCTACGACTGAGAGTCGGTTACAGAGTACATCTTGAACTACAAGTAACACTATGGGCCTAAGTCGGTAAGTCTTTTGGGCCTTCCCGTAGCCGGATTGGACTCCGCCTCTTCTCCCTGACTGTGAGGATACCCGGAATGTATATCCCCAACAGTTGCAGTTGTTGAAAGCAGCCTTTGCAAGGACTAAGATGTCCTCCTCATTGTGTCTCATGAACTCGTTACGTGCCTACAAGGTGTTAGAAATAACATAAAACAAATAGCGAATTGCAGGATATTGAATATTCTTCCCCTTTCTCACTCTAGAAGTGAAGCTCATTCTGTTGTAATATTGTTTAGAGGAAGGGTCTAAGCCAATACAGGATGCGCGCAAGTCATTATCATTATTGTTTGGAAAATTAAAGCATCCGCACCATTCATCTAGTGATAAAGTGTAAATTTTTCATAAGCCGGAAAGAAATTCGGTCCTCTCCATGCCATAGTTTAACGGTCTTTGCAAAGAAATTAAAAATTCAATGGTTAACCGGTGATAGGTAGGCACATCATTGAATACAAAGTTTTGCAGGCCAACCCTATTGCAAAGTAAATTTAAGTCATTGGAAATACCGAGTTGGTTCAATATAATGGGGGTAAGCCCACTTGGTTCCCTTCACTACTCGGTTCTTGATCCTGTCGAAGCAATCACGTTGGATCTCATTCCTGAACCGTATCCCCATGCGTTCTTGAGTGATAGCCCGAGAAGTGCTAGCGGCGGCACAAGCACGAGTTTGGCTCCTTGTGTTCATCATCTAAAAATAACAAGGAAAAATAAAACATTTTGATCCAAAAATAATATGCATAACATATTCCTCATTATAGCACACTAAAGAATCCCCTCAAAGTAATAATATAGGCAAGAGAATCATGGCAATTAATTCATAGTAGGTCTAAACCTAGATTGATAATGACGATAGATTGAAGATGAATTTGCAAAAAGTAATTGGAGGTTCCGAGGAGAAGCATATTGTAGATCACTTGTGTGCGTGGAAATCGAACGAAAATGAGTAGAGATGAAGATCTCTTGGGGTTTTGAGAGAGTTTGGAGGTAGAAAGAAAAAAAAGGATTGAAGTTTTCGGGTTGGAGGTACCTCCCATGGCGTTTTTGTGGTCGAACGCAAATATATGGGAAAGTATACGGCCGGAACAATGTGTTCCTGCCATATAGTTGGCCTGCTATCAAAATTTCAGGGTTTCCACCTGGCAGCGCGGCTATATGGCCAGAACTATACGGCCGGAACAATATGGTCCCACTGTATAGCTGGTCGTCAAACTATATGTACCTGGGAAAGAAATTGTATGAAAGCATCGATATCTATACGACCGAAGCTATACGGCCGGAATTTTTATTCCTGCTATATAGTTGGTCGTTAAACCATCAGTACTTTTGAAAGAAAAAATGTCAATGGCAAAAGTATCTATACGGCCGGAACTATACGGCCAGAATTTTATTCCCCCCGTATAGTTGGTCGTTAAACTCTCTATGGCCATGAATTTTTTTCATTTCTTCATGAATTACTTCTTATTCTGAAACTGAGCGAAATACCTTGTTTTTGATAGAAAGTTGATAGTAAAAATTGTCAACCAACAACAGCATGTATATAACAGGATTTTTAGTACTACCAAACTTCTTCTCCTCAATTGGAGTTTTCTAGCATTCTTTATTAAACATAAACTTAAACTAAAACTTAAAACTTAACTCAAACCTTTATTTCACATGGGTTGCCTCCCATGCAGCGCTCTTTTATGGTCAATAGCTTGACCCTGATGTTGCTCACTTAGGCCAGATGAGTGGAACATCCACTCCAAAATAGTTGGCCTTCAAAGTGATGGCCTCCTTTTCATCATAATTGGTTTTCTTCTTCCTGGGGAAATGAATAACAAAAGGATCCCGCGATTCTTCAGGTTCCCTTCGTGGATATTAATCAAAGCCTTAATATTTCTTAAGGAAGGACAGTCTAATATAATAGGAAGCATCTTCAGGCATGTAAATGATAACAAAATCAATAAGAGCAAGACAACCTTTAATGTATACTAAAGTATTCTCCTTAATTCCAACAGCTTGTTTGTAGGTAGAATCTGCAAGATGTAGTTTTAACTCAATGATTTAAAAAGAGCAAAGATTTAACTTATTAAAAATACTCTTTGGAATTGTTGAAACGCTTGCACCTACATCACAAAGTGCAGGTATCTCATTTTTCCCAATTTTAATCTTAATAGTAGGCTCAAATATATCATCAAGATTAACAGGTAATTTTTCAGCAATTTTCATATATTCTTCTTCAAGATCACGTACCTTTATTGCTACCTGATTAATGAAGTGTTGATACATGGCTTCATCATTTCCTTCACTTACCGGAATCTTGATGTTGATCATTTTTACAAGATCTTCAACGGTGTAACTTGGTGAGGGAGCATTACTATAATCAAGTTCTTCAGGCTCCTCCCTTTGGACTCCCATCATCTTGAGGACTTCAACATGATTGGGCTCAGCTTTACCTGCAAATTTAGCAAGAATGAGAGTTTGACTCTCGGTTATGGTACCTAGCTGTGCCTCAACAATCCTTGCTCTTTCTTGGAGGTCCTGCAAATCATCCCTCAAACTTACAGCTTGGTCAGATAATTTACCAATCATAGCATCATGGTTCTCCGTTATTTTAACAAAGATATTATTTTTCTCATTTTGTGAGTCTATGAAAGATTTAAGTGTTTCTTGGAGACTACCACTACTTGATCCTATATTATTATTAGAGTTACATGTGGTACTAGAATAGTGTTTTTGAAAATTAGGATTATAATTCTTTTTCCAAGAAGGGTTATAATCATTACGAGCTATGAAATATACTTCTTCAATATTAGTTTCCGTGATAGCTCTTACCTGGGTTTCCTGACCTTTTACGGCTAATATGAGCTCATCTATCTTAGCATTGAGTTCTTCATTTTCTTGTGGTGAGACGGAGTTGACCTTCTGTGTGTTTGATCTATCAGCTGCTTTGCTTCGGTAATATGTTTACCCATAAATGTTCCTTCAGCTGCAGTATCAAGCATAGACATAGATACAAGATTAAGAGCATTGTAAAATAAATTGAGGATTAACCAATCTTCCATCCCATGGCTGGGACAGTTTCTTAAGCATTCTTTCATCCTCTCCCATGCAAGTGCTAGTGGCTCACGCTCTTCTTGTCTAAAACCAGTAATATTAGATCTTAGTTGCATAGTCTTTGTAGGTGGCAAAAATTTAGTCATAAATAAAGAAGGACATCCGACCCATGATGTAATAATATTTCTAGGAAAAGCTAGCAACCATTCTTTTGCTCTTCCTCTAAGAGAGAAAGGAAATAAGCGCAATTTGACCGCATCGGGGTTAACATCTTTTATGCGCATCATATCACATATTTTAGTGAAAGTTTTCAAGTGTATACCTACGTCCTCAATAGCAGAGCCTCCAAATTGATTATGTTGAACCAAAATTAAATAATGGGGCTTAATTTTATAGTCATCAGCATCATTGCTGGCCGAGTAATAGGAGTACACAAATAATCATTATTGGGAGTTGCAAACTCCCCAAGCTTATTTTCAGCCATATTTCCTATGTTTTTGGGTTTTCTTAAACACAGACTTATGATAATAATAAATAAGAATTTAAAGACTAACTATTTTTTTGGTTTTTCAAATAAAGACTGAAAGAAAACTAACAAAATTAAAAACAAGAATTAAAACTAGCAAGGTTCCTACTAACCACACCAGGGTAGCTATTGCTTCCCTGGCGACGGTGCCAGAAAAAGGGTTGATAACTTCGATCCATATTACGGATGTAGTATAGCTCTTTTTCCCTAGTAGACTAAGGTTTATTAAATCCTCGGGAAGCAGAAGTGTAGTGAATTTACTTTAATGGACCTTCCGGGAGTTTTAGAATTCTTTTTGTGTTTTTACCAGACCAAGAGTTTGTGTCTCTTTGTTATTGTTGATGATGGAGAGAGAGCGCCTAGGGCGTTCGGTTTCACTAGTAGATGTGAAAAACATCTGACGGGAATAAAAGATAAAAATAAAGTATGCATGTAATTGTTAGAGCAAGATAAATTATATGTGGGAAATGCATCCATAATTGCTATTGCCTCCGCAACTGCTTATAGCAATATCCTAATAGTCTCATCCATATAAGAAAGTGAACTAATGATATGCATATTGACGTCACCGTTAATCCCAAGTAAATCTCGCACATACAGCCGTACTACCCCTTTCATCACTGGGGTTCCCAACCTGCAGATTAGTCATTACTCATAATCCCTATACCTGGCTCAATCCTCGGGGTCTTGGGTACCTGACAAGTCCTTAGATTGAGGCAAGAGAGGATACAATAATCATCATGTCATACAAACTAATACATGATTCCATCTATGATAATAACATGCATAGAAGCTACCTGGATAGGCCGCAACCCTTAGCCCAAGGAGAATTACTCACACATAAAGATGAGATCAAAGATCATAAACATTGTAATGGAAATCATGAGATTGATAATAAATAGTCTTACAAGGTCGCCAATCAAAAAAGAGATCTACTATTACAAGTGGTGGAATACGGCTATGGTGGTGGAGATGGGTTTGGAGATTAGATCTAAGTCTATTCCTCCGGCGGCTCTTCGGTGTTGTGGATGGAGATCTGGAGGCGGCTAATGGTATGGATGCTCTCTCTTTTCTTGTCGCCTGAGGCCTCTTTATATAGGGGTACCTTCATGAAATTGTTCTATTTGACCAAGCGGTGTTGATGGCAACTATACGACCAAAACTATACAGCGGGATTTTATTCCCACCGTATAGTTGGTCATTAAAGCATCTGGCTCCACTTCACGACTCCTAGTTTCTTCAGGTTGTTGTAAATCTTGTATCTTTGACTTTAATGTAGTGATTCCCATCATCAAACGTTATTATCTGTGCAGGGAAAAATAGAAAGAAAGGATTGCATACCCATTTGATCATTAGGCATTTGTGGCATGGTTTAGAGAGACATTTCATCAAAAATATGAATAATATCCAGTTTAAATGTTGATGTAGATGGCTATATTTCACAGCTATCATTATCTTCCCTGCTTTTGATTTGATTTGGGTTATCATCAAACCAAACTCAGTTCCAAGGACTATCTTGTTAATGTTGTTACTTGTGATGTTTCACTTGAGAACATCTTCATGTCCGTTGGTGTGACCAATACTCTGCCTCGTTCATAGAACATATGAGTCCATCGCCCTAGAGTATCCTGATAAGTTTTTTGTTGAGCCCATCGACAATACCCATATATTCTCCAAGCTACACTAGATTTATATGGAACAATTGGCATTAATGTTCGAAATTCTTGAGAACCTTCCTCGGGTCATCTCGAAGAATGTGTTCTGGATGTTACAAGTAACCTTCTCCGATTCACATGCAATTTTTGAAAGATGTCGCCGTGGATTCGAGTAGAGCTAACTTCATATATTCATGGCCAAAGTTGTTTGTCATTGCTAGTACTCAATGTATGAGAAATTGTCCTTCGACAAGTTGTTAATATATGGGTATAGAAATATAGCTCAGTCTATTGGAGCTTAACGCTGAAGTCCATGTCTTGAGAATCTAGTACTTTATCCTTGTGGTAAATGTTGGAAAATTTCTATTAGGACATTCTGAGTCTAAAGTATCATTCCACTTAACCAAATCTGAACCTCAAGCAGATTGGATGGTTGGTGTTCTTGAAGGTTTTGACATAAGTCTTTTTGTATATCTAGCAAAATTGATGTAATGGTTGACACAAATAGTCGAAAGACCTTTTGTCACATTCTCTTGAATCAGCAATAACAACCACTCTTCATGAGGCTTCTTCTATGATTTATTATAGGAGTTGCGCTTGTGGTTTCCTTTGTCTCCGAAGGCTAACCTTTACTCGATGTCTAAATTATCGAACATCAAGGAGAACATTTGAAGTAGTGTTCCTAAATGTTTCTCGGTCAATCCTCCAGACCCTCTATGTTGGCAAGTGTCTCATTGTGCCAAGTAATTGAAGTTTGAGAATGAAGTTTCTTTTTCCTCGTGTCATCAGGAATCGTCTTACCTATTCATCTGGTGGTGTAAAGTGATAGCAGAATCTTTGGAAAACATTTTGATAGACCTGGATAAATACAGAGTTTCCTTCATTTCCAATCATGCTTGAAGAGCGACTGTGATTTTGGTAATCAATAGTTTCTCTTGTTAAATGTTCTTCGTGGCTCTCACGAATCTTGCCACAAACAACATTCTGTCTTGACTTTCTATTGAACAAAGAGTGACCCTTCTGTATCAAAAGTAGTTCAACAACTTGGTTATCCATCTCTCTGTATCCCTTGAAGCTCCACTTAAGTCATCTAGTAGAGTTTCATCTCTCGAAGTCTTTGGTTTTGTTCTCTCTATTGTGAGCTCTTACCTTTCAGAAGCTTAAACTCTTCTGAAGCTCCATGGTTTCAATCCTTATGAAGGCCAGCTATCTAACAACTTGGAAACATCACCTATTGTTTCCTCCGTTACCTTGATGTGTTTCATGTGGTCATATCAGAGTTTATTCTGAATACTCTTTCACGAGTTGACCATGAGATACTCCGTGTGTTGTTAGTGTGTTTCCCTCTTATCCTTAGAGTGACCTTGTTTCTCTTCTTTCTTCCTACCTGCAGAATCTCAGGTCGAGATTCTCGTAAGGGGGATAGATCTGAAACACCCCAGTTTTAACTAATCATGCATTAGGGTTGATTGTGCATTCATTAGCATCATTGTTTTGCTAAGAAAGAAATAAAGTAAAACCCTAAACCCTAATTTCCTCCCTCTCTTTGAAATCTATTCAAAATAGTTTGTGTTTCAAAAACTAAAAAATGTTGGAGCCCAAATGGTTAAAAGGGCCCCTGCTATATTTTATATACTTGTAAACCTTCTGGTATTTTTGAAACAATCCAAAACAGGTTTTAAATTTAAATACAAACTCAAAGGTGAAAACATAATTGGAAATGTTTTATGGAAAAATGTGGAGCCAGTAGAGTCAGCCCAGCTGGCCCATCTCCTCTTTCCTTTTCCTGCCGCCCACACGCACCCGAAGCCGGCCCAAGCTAGCCCACCCGTGGCCCAGTACCAGTTTGCCCCGTATGTTCTTCGTCATCTTCGCAGACGATGTGAAGTAGCACCATGTCGGCAGTGCCGCTGTCGATCCGCATTGCCCACTCCATGTCGTCCATCGTGCCCTGGAGGAGATAAGCCCGCCGTGTCGTGCACGTATCCCTTCCCCTAGTCTTATCTTTCCCCTTGCACACGTCTCTCTTCCTCTCCCAGAGGATATCGGAACCATAGCCCCGCCAGATGCCGCCGGCGTCGCACCATTGCCGTGATCCCCTCAGCCATCTGAAACCTCCACAAGCTCCACCTCGCCTCCCTCATCGTTCTTGCTGATCCATGCTTGCCGGGATAACTTCTGCTGCTAGAATTGCCACCGCTTCCCTGCCAACGATGTCGTTCGCCGTCGTTATTACCATCGACCTCATCTTCCTCTGGACAAGCCGACCTCACCATCATCCTCAGGGTGAGCCCTGGTCCACCTGGACTCTTCCCTTCCTCCCCTCCCTCTCTGGTTTGCTCTAGCCTTGAGTGCTGTTGTGCGACCTCCGCTCTGGTCATCATTGTCGAGGTTCCTGGCCACCTCAGGAACTCGCGCTTCACTACTTAGGTTGCCCGTGTCGAGGAGCTTCCGATCCACGCAGGTTAGCATCCGCGCACGCGCCGTAGTGCCGTCGCTGGGTGGTCGCCAACATTGGCCACCGTCCACCGCACGTGTCAACACGAGTCAGCCATGGTAGGCCCCACCTCGTCGAGGTGGCACGCTGACGTATCCTGAGACTGCTAGTCAGCTAGTGGGTCTAGCTAAGTCTTGGTGTAAAACAACCCCTCCCATCGGGTGATGTCAGCCCCGTGTCATGCTGACACAATAAACCTTTTAAATTGGTAAAGTAATTTCATAAATTGAATAAAATCATGTAAAATCGAAGTCATTTATTCTATAATTCAGTAAAATACAAATAATATATCAAAATGTTCAGAAAAATGAGATATATCTCATAGCACTGAATCATGTATTGTTCAACAAATTTCATTGCAAGTTTAATTAGAAGAAAAAATGAACACCCGCAGGTGATTCTGAGGTTCCCCTTGAATTAGGGTTTGCACCCCTCGGACCCTGTATAAAGTGATCACGCATGCTTTAGGGTTTCATTTTAACACAATTTAACTTGCCATATAATCATCCTTGCTTGAGCATTGAATCGATGCCATCTGTTGATTGTTTCTCTTTCTTTCCGGTGTTTGGTTCTTCCCGGTAGAATACGATATCAAGATTGAAGACCAAGATCAACACCATCGAAGATCGAAGACCAAGATCAACACCATCGAAGATCGAATCAAGTCCAGTACAATATATTTGAAGACTTGATTGTTGGTTATCAATAGGCAAAGGCAAGCATAACCCACCATTATGCAATTATATGGTTTCGAAAGTATTTCAATTCTTGCGATGTTGCATATGATTCTACTATGGTCTTTTATCGATAGAAAGAGTATCCTATCTGTTGCATTACTCCCTTTGAGCTTCTATTACCTGATCCACTGCTCCTAGCATATTTAGGTCTGGTTTGTGTGCACTGCTAGAGCTATTATGTATGTCTTTCTTAGACATGCTTATATGTCAGTGCTGGTTCATCCATATGATGTACCAAGTGCAGAGCATCTAGTATGACAGGAGGACATGATGAGATGAGATCCGTGGTAAAGGTTAAACATGCCAAAGCTTGTGTGGGAGGCCATGGTGGGATGCGGTTTTTGTAGTCCTATGCTTGCCACCATTGGGACCCGAGTTATTGCCCTTGGAGCCTAGACGAGCGTACATCTACATGGGGCTTGGGAACCCTCCGCTGATTCACTTGCCTAGTAGATTCCATGAGTCACATAATTCGGGCGTTCCATTCAACATATGCATAGAAAACATTTGGAAAGATTTGGCGGGTGAAGGTGCAACATAACAGGTAGGTAAGCATGGTCAGGGTTGCTTTGGGTCGACGGAGCCCCTAATAAACCAACCTCGCCCACATCTCTAGGGACTGACTTCAGGATTTGACCATTATGGCGGAACCATCCTTAGGGCGTGACTCATGGTCTCAACAAAATCAAGGTAAAGGTCGTGGCCAACCACCCTCCACCGGCCTTCCAAAGAAGAGGGCTAATGTACTAGCATTAAGATTCGGTTTGTATGTGTGGGTAAAGTTGTACACCCCTGCAGGGTTTATATTTTGAAAATCTGTGTCCACGGTTATGGATGACTTGGGAATGAATGTGAGATCATACAGAACATTAACCTAATTGTAAAACTTGGCAACTAAGGTTTGTTAAGGATGATTCCTCATGGGTAAGAGGAGTTAATCCTAGTGTGAGATGAGGATTACTTTTGTGGATATCAAAAGATGATGATCAATGCTACGGAATATCGCTCTCTTATCCCGTTTTAAAATATTCTTATTAAACAAGCTTCTTGTCTATCTTGTTTTATAAACAAAGATGGATTTATGCAAAACAACCCCACCAGCCATAAGTCTTGTGGAGTACACCCTATACTTACCCTTGATTTGTTCATACTTTTGTAGCAGAATAAGTGTTCCCTGAAGACGAGTTTTGTATGACATCGTTGGGGTTCCTGGCCGATAGCCTGGAATCTATGGGATGGGATGTCATCGTTATGCTTCATGCCTCTTAGGACGTTTGTTAAGTTTGCTATACTTAATAGCATAATTTTCCTTCCGTTGTTTGATTTTTTTGGTCAGTGACCTTTGCTTGTAATATTTTGGTTCTTTGCTTAGTTATGAGCTTGCTGTAATAATTCTTGTGTCACATGGTTACTGTGTGTTACCGATTTCTCACTGGATATCCTCGAGCTCTAGGTTAAGGTTATGTCAGGCTAAGGTCCAGATTTGTTTAACCCTGATCCTAGGGGTGTTACGGTCCTAAAGCCTAAATCCCTAAAACCTAAAACCTAAACCCCTAAACCATAAACCCAAGAACCCTAGACCCTCAAATGTGGACACTTCATCATAAACGATGTCCATGACCTTGGTCACCTTTTTTTGGGACGATGGTCATATTATTGAAAGCCTTGAATTGTTCGGAAATTTCAGCAAATGCCTAGAAACTCATTTAAATGCTGGAAGGCAACTCTTGTTGGCATGGGGGTCTAGACGGTTACAACACATCTGAGTGGCCCCACATTGGAGTGGCATATGATAGAAACTTCGACCTCAAAATTTTGGTACGACGCCCAAACATCGCACCCATCCATTCAAATATCATGCGCATCCATTCAAACATACTTCACCTTTTTTTAGAATGCAAAATTTCTCTTTTATCCCTGCTCTGGAAACAAGAACTCGAGGAGCACTGCAATAATAGAGGGGTATAGGTGGTAAATTTGTGTTCTCTCACGTGCATCACCCCATCGATGTTTAAAATGCCAATTTGCAGTTAGGCACTACCAAACATGGAAACGTTATCATAAACTATGGCAAACATATTTCCATGACCTTGGTCATCTCTTTTGAAAGCCATGAATGTTCATACAAGGTACACCATATTGTGAAACAAGTTTCTTTGAAAGTTGTCAAGTTTTAGTATATTTTTTCATGGAAACTAGGTAGTGCACATAACAATATACTCTGCGAAAGAAAGACATTACTTCAATTTATCTATTTTTTATTTGGATTTTTCTTTCAAAAGGACCAAATTTGGTAGCATTAGCATTCATATCAAGAAGTTGAGGGGTTGGTTGGTTAAGCTTATCTATCGCTTATAGCTTTATTTTATAAGCCACTTTTGATTTTGGCTTTTGTCTTAAACCATCATTCAACTATGTTAGGGTAAAAGATAAAAACCAAAGCCAAAAACAACTTTGTGGCTTATAAGCCAAAAATCAAAAGCCAGAATTAGATCCCAACCAAACAACACCTAAATCTTGCGGTACTCTTTGTATTTCTTCCTTGTTTTAGTACTTGGGTACCTTCAAATGAATTTACCAAAAAGTTGACCAAGCTTGTATCATGCACTTGTAGATCAAATTTTTAGATACTTTCATTAAATTGCAGTAATGCCATTCTATTCCACGAATATAACCATAAAGTTTGAACATTATTGAAAATCCCCAAAATCCTAAACCCTAAACCCTAAACCCTAAACCCTAAACCCTAAAACCTAAACCCTAAAACCCTAAGCCCCTAAAACCCGACTAAGAAGGTATCATGCACTTACATATCAAAATTTGAGATACTATCAGTAAATTGGGTAACGCCATTCTATTCAACGAATATAAGCATAAAGCTTGAACATTATTAAAAATTCCTGAAACCCTAAACCCCTAATCTTTAAACCCTAAACCCCTAAACCCAAAAACCTTCAACCCCTAAACAACCCTGACCAAGGAGGTATCATGCACTTGTAGATCAAAATTTTAGATATACTTTTATTAAATTGCGATTACGCCATTATATTCCACGAATATAAGCATAAAGCTTGAACATTATTGAAAATCCCCAAAACCGTAAACCCAAAAACCCTAAACCCCTAAACCCTAGAACCCTAAACCGTCAACCCCTTAACCCTTACCAAGCAGTTATCATGCATTTATAGATCAAAATTCAAGATACTTCCATTAAATTGCGATAACACCATTCTATTCCACCAATATAAGCATATATATAAAGCTTGAACATTATTATTCAAAATTCCCTAAACCCTAAAACCTATATAACCCTAAACCCTAAAACCCTAAAACCCTAAACAACCCTAAACCCTAAATCCTGAACCCTAAACCCTAAATCCTGAACCTTAAACCCCTAAACCCTAAAATACTAAACCATAAACCCTAAACCCTAAACCCTAAACCCGTAAACCCTCAACCCAAAAACCATGAACCTTAAACCCTAGGCTATATATACTTTGTGTCAAAACTGGGCAATGGGATTTTGAGCCATACTTATTTATAGTTGCTTCACGATAAAAGCCACTGTTGTTGCTTGGAAAATTGAAAATAACTTCAAATTTGAAAGCTTCCTTTGTAAACAATAAACCCTAAACCATAACCTCCTAACCCTAGAACGATAAACCCTAAACTCTCAACCCCTAAACTCTTACCAAGCTGGTATGATACACTTATAGATCAAAATTTGAGATACTTTCATTAAATTGCGATAATACCATTCTATGCCATGAATATAAGCATATATATATATAAAGCTTAAACATTATTTTTGAAAATTCTCTAAACCCTAAAACCTAAACAATCCTAAACACTAAAACCACGAACAACCCTAAACCCTATATCATGAACCCCAAACCCTAAATCATCAAACCTAAACCCCTAAACCATAAACACTAAACACCTTAACCCTGAAAGCTAAACCCTAAACGCTGAACCTCTAAACCCTCAACCCAAAATAAACCCAGAACCATAAACCATAGGTTATATATACTTTGTGTGAAAACTAGGGCAGTGGGATTTTGAGCCATATTTTTTAGTTACTTCATGACAAAAGCCATTATTGTCGCTTAGAAAATTGAAAATAAATCCGAAGTTGGAAGCTTCCTTCGTAAATAATATTTCAAATGCAAATACACACCAATCTACCAAATACGGACAGGTTAGTATAAAATATAGAAAATATATGGCAATGACCTTGGTCATCTGGTTAGAAAGCCATGCATATTCATACATTGTACTCCAAATATTGTGAAAAAAGATTTTCCAAATGTAATCAAATTTTAAGATTATATTTTCCATGGAAATTAGATAGTCACACAGTGAGACACCAAGAGAGAAAAGAATGCTTGTATTTCGATTTATATTTTGTTTCTTTGCATTTCTTTTAAATGGCCGAAATTTGGTGTCATTACCATTCATATCACAAAGTTAAATCTTGCAAAACTCTCGGTGGTTATCTAATATTTGACAACTTCAGTACCTTTGAATTATTTTAAAAAGTAAAGAGAAAGCTACATCACACACTTTGTAGTTTCAAATCAGACAACCTTACTTCAAATTGTCAAAAATTCATTTTATTGCATAGATTTATCTAGGACGCTTGGAAATTCATGAATGTAGGGCATTATCCATCAAATCTGGAATCTTCTTTTGAAATGCCAAGATGCACCGATCTACCAGATGTGGACACATTATCATAAACTACATCATAGATATGGTCGTGACCTTGGTCATCTTGTTTGGAAGCCTTCAAAATATAATGTTTATAAATTTTGGCAAGTGTGTGGAAACTCATTTAAATGTTGGTAAGGATATTGTCACTCACGTGTGGGTCTAGATGGGGCCAGAACATGAGAATTTTCTCAGAGTGCCTCAACATCCAGCGCACGTATTCCAATATCCCACGCATCTATTCAAATATCCCGCCCCGCTTTTTGCAAATGCAAAATTCCTCTTCTATCCATGGTCTAGAAGCAAGGACCAAACGAGTACTGCAATAATAGAGGGGTAGAGGTGGTAAATGTGCATCATCCCACCTATATCCCTCATCGCCTCTTCCCCACCCACCCCCTCCCACCTCGACCTTCCTCCAGCTGCTTCACCATCGGCCCTCTCTTCCACACTAGAGATCCTTCACTGCCAGCACTGTCTTCCACACGGGAGCTTCTTCACCACCCCACGCACTAGATCCACCTCTCTCCGCCCTCGTCCATCGACTCATGTGTCATGGACACCGGAACTATATCACTGACTCCCTCACCATACCGGATCTTCTTCACCAACATCATCGTCTACCGTACGGGGGGGGGGGGGGGGCTTCACCGAATCACTCCTTGCTGACCCCAAAATTCCTAGCCTACATGCTACATGCTATTGTGTTGATACTCGTAAGCTATGAAATCGTTAGAATGTTGCTCAATAACCTATATGCTATTGCCATTTCGTTTGCACCTACATCTAGTAGGTGCTATCCACATCATTATCTTCTCGATATTATTCCCTTTCTTACATTCTCATGCTATCAACTTAATCCTACAACACTAACTCATAGATGCTATTATTTCTGAGCGCTCACACGGGTCATGCAAATAGCTCATAGAGCATCCAACGCTGAAAATCTGACGACAAGGAAGGCTGAAGTGCGAGGTTTCCTTGTGTTACTTAGGCTAGTTTATTGTACCTAAAACGCTAAACATCCTACATAATAAGTTAATAAGTCATTCTACCTAAGCCATTTCCATGACATTTTCATTCATCTTTTGTTGTGTTCTTATCTGCGAACGCTTAATTCAGAAAATGTCCATCTAGTTGGAATCATACATATGGTCAATTTAATGCTATATTTTTGGTGTTTTCACCTTCTTTCATCCTTACAAATGTCTATTTTGAATCATACATCTAGTAATTTTTAATGCTATGTTATTGGTCATTTTCAAGAGCTTTCATCCTTCCAAACCATCTAACTGGGTTTTAATTGCCATGCCTTAATGTAGAGAAAGGACATTGGAGTACAAGGACTAGAGTTCCAGCTATTCGGCTCAGATTCATCTGGTAAAATGAGCAGGAGTCGCACCCGCTTGAGAAGGAGATACTGTCAGCCTGAATGTGCTACTGTATGTTCATACTACTTGCTTCCCTTGTTCTTTGTTTTAATATCTTTCATCATATTTCACTAGGCTACAGTTAAAACCAAGTAGGAGTTCTCGAAGGCAGGACTAAAAGTTGTGATCCCTCTTCCCATCCATCCTCCCATTGCATTTATAAATCAAACAACTTACTAAACAGTCCACCTAGAAAAACTCTTGCATGTGGTAAATATATAAAGGTTTTATTGCATGTAGAAAGAGAGGGTGAAGATTCTCTTAGATCTATAGATGAAATGTTGAAGAAGAGGATAGATGATACATTGAATCGAATCACCATGTACCGACCTCTTATTGATGATATCAACACTTTGTAATCTTTCTGAATGTCGATCTTGTTGTATAATCTATTGTAATAAACTTTTATTATTGTGTATGAATTACTTTATATTTGTGCGTGTTTATTAGTTGATGTGTTGACATTCATGTGTTGTTCTGCAAAAAAGTCAATACTACCTAAAAGGCCAAAACCATAATAGACCAGAGAAGTAACATGCCCAACATTGAAACAACATGAACATGGATAGTCCAAAACGAACATTAAAAGGGAAGAAGAATAGAAGACCAGAATAGTAGAAGGCCGGACCTCTAAAGGCCAGAACAATAGAAGGGTAGAACAATGAAAGTCCAGAATAGTAAAAGAACAAAAACAGTAAAAGGCATGAACAGTAGAAGGCTGGAACAATGAAAGGTCTGAACAGTAGAAGGCTGGAACAGTGAAAGGCCTAAATAGTAGAAGATCATAACTCCTAAGGGTAGAACAGTAGAAGACCAGAACTATGAAAGGCCAGAACAGTAAATGGCTATAACAATAAAAGGCTAGAACAGTAAAAGGCCAGAACAATGAAAGGCCAGAATAGTACCAGGCCAGAATATTGAAAGACCAATACAATAACAGGCCAGTACACTAACATACCAGAACAGTGACATGCAAGAACAATACAGGCCTGAAGATCCCCAAAACACTAAATGGCCTAAACTGTAATGGGGCCAAAATCATAAAAGGTTGGAACAGTAGCAAGCCTGAATAGTAATAGATCTGAATAGTAAAAGGCTAGATTGTCAGCAGGGTGGAACAAGGCCAGATTGACAGTATGCCTCAAGTGGCCACACTATGTTGGGCTAACGTGGGCCTCATGAGGGCTGAAATAGTACCGGGCCTGAAAGTTTACGGGCCATGGTAGGCTGCAGTACCGAGCCCATTTCAAACAGTGCAGGACGAAATAGTAACGGGTCATATTCTTATTGGGCTCTCCTCATGGGTCGGTCAACTTAATAATTAGCAGGCATTGGTTCGGGCTGGCTTCTACCACGGTTTCAAAGACCGTAAACGGCAGTAACTAGGCATTAACAGTGGTTGTCATGTGACGGTTTGCATGACGTCAGTAGTGGACACGGCTGGTAGACAGATCTACAATAGAAAAACTTTTCGTGGCTGAAGGATGCGATCCGCCATGGTCGAAAAAAAACCGTGGTAGAATCATTTGTGACGGGGCTTTTACCTATCATAGAAGCATTTTTAACCACGAAAAACGTTCATTCAACCATGAAAATCGTCCGTTGTAAAAGCCAATTTTTGTTGTAGTGAAGAGGGAGAACAAGCTCGTCTAATTAGAACATTTTAAAGGGGATAAGAGAGCGACATCTCCAAAGTTTTGATCATCATCTTTGATATCCACCAAAACATCATCATCACCTCTCAACAAGGATCACCCCTCGTACCCCTGAGGAAGCATCCTTAAGCACACATTGATCTACCACGTTTTACGATTAGGTTAAAGTTCTCACTAATCTTAGAACCTTGTCACCATGCGTTCATAACCGTGAACACAGCTATTCGAAAATATTTAACCCTACAGGGGTGTACAACTTTACTCACATGTACTAACCTTCTCCTAATGCCACTTAATATTAGCCCTCTTCCTTGGAAGGCTGGCAGAGGGTGGTTAGACATGACATTTACCTTGCTTTCGCCGAGACCATGATCATGCCATAAGGATGGTTTCACCATAACGGGTAAAATCCCGAAGCCGGTCCTTAGAGATATGAGGCGAGGATGGTTTATCAGGGGCTCTATCCACCCCAACCAACCCCGACCATGCTTACCTACCTGTTTTGATACACCTTCACTCTCCAAATCTTTCAAAACATTTTCTATGCATATGCCAGATGGAACGTCTGAACTATTTGACTCATGGAATCTACTAGCCAAGTTAGTTACTTTTGGATTTTCAGGCCCATGTGGTTGTACACTTGTCTTAGTTCCAAAGTCAAGAACTCGGTTCCTAGTGCTAGCGAGCAAGGCACTAAAAAACTGTTGGTCCACGCAGAGATAAACAAAACTTTTCCCCTACGCGGTGCTCCCATGATCTAGCCCAGTTGATAGGCCACGAGATTTACCACTAGACGTGTAGGTACGGATTATTGATGAAGCGTGTCATTTGATGCCATGCCGAACGATCCCACGTACAACACTTCTAGATCCCACGAACTCCTTTGTCCTCAGCACCGCACGTGCAACGCCTCTACATGTATGGACATGTATGGGGAGGAGATCTAGGCACATGACTGCTAGATCCTGTCTAGCACGAAATGGGAGTGGAGAACATGACAGCTAGGTCAGGCACTATCCGTTGTCACTCCACTTATATACACTCCTATCTAGGCTCAACGCTTGAGGCCCATTTAGGCCATGTCCCAATATCACATGGATCGAATCCACATGGGCTCCTTTCCCTTAAGTGTGTGACCCTGTAGGTTCCTGTACACTTGGACACGACATGAGTCACCACTCCGAGTCGATAGTTGGTAGCGTCCTCTAGCAAGACGTGCCAACTCCCAAGCGCCATAAAGTCAGAAGACAAATCTTTGTTAATGTGACTTCCGTCCAAGTTCCTTTGCCTCACGATATACCTTGTCAAGCTATAAGCGAGTAGTTGCCATCCCTTTAATAGCTCAAATCTCTCTTCTCGTTCCATGATACATGATTCACTGGATTAACACTTAGTCCGACTCCTTGGTTAACACTTAACGAAGTTGTGCAAGGCCATGCTTCCGAATCATATCACATGAGAGGGCCTAGAGAATATCTCTCCACTACAGAGGGGCAAATGCCATGTTGGTAATCCATGTCATGCAGCTTGCTTCACAACTAGCCCGAACTATACCTTTATAACTACCCATTTACGGAACAATGTTTGATCCAACCTAAGCTGGCGATCCACAACTCGGATCATGCAATCACCTCAGGTCAAAGGATTCCATTGCTTGAGACTGCAAATGACAACATGCTCATTGCATCTCAATTGTGGGTCAGACTGACTCGTTAAACTCTTTAGCTAAGTCCGTGTAAGTTCGAATGGCATCACGATGCCCATGACAAGTGGAATCGTGTCATCAGCCAACTTTCACATTGGTCTAAGTTATGTGTCTAGTACACCCTTAATGACCAATGACAATCTAGTATGAACAAACATGAATATATATCTGATGTCCATACAAGGACAACTTTATCACTTTATGAATACATTGGGAATTACATCATACATGATTGCCTCTAGGGCATATTCCCAATAGTCTCCCACTTGCACTTGAGTCAATCATCCTGACATCACATGTCTAGGCATCTAATGCCCATTGCTCTTACGTGCGCCTCTTGCTTAGGCTGTAGAAGTGGCTTTGTCAATGGATCCACAACATTTGCATCTATGTGTACCTTGCATAACTTGATATCACCTTGATCTATGAACTGGCGAATTAGGTGGTACTGCATGAGTATATGTTTGTTCTTCTGGTGTTGTCTAAGTTCCGTGGCTTGTGCAATAGCACCATTGTTGTCACAATACACGTCAAATGGATTGGACGGCCCTTGAACCACACCAATATCCATCAGGAAGTTCCTGATCCAAATTGCTTCCTTTGCCGCCTCCGAGACAGCAATATACTCAGCCTTTGTTGTAGATGCAGACACAGTCTCTTGCTTGGAACTCTTCCAGCTCATGGCCCCTCCATTCATTAAAAACATGTACCAAGATTTCGAACGAGAATCACCTTAGTGAGTAAGATAACTGGCATCCGTGTAACCCTTTACACTAAGTTTAACCTCACCTCCATAAACTAGGAACACATCCTTAGTCCTTCTAAAGTACATAAGGATGTTCTTAACCGATGCCTAGTGGATTTCTCCAGGGTCAGCCTAGTATATGCTCACAACACTTAGAGCATAGGAAACATCTAGCCTAGTACAAATCATGGCATACATGATGGATCCAACTGCTGAAGCATACGGAATCGCACTCATCCGACTTCACTCATCAGTTGTCGAAGGACACTAAGTATTGCTTAATTTTATACCATGGGACATCGGTAAGAACCCCTTCTTAGACAATTCCATGTTGAACTTCATGAACACTTTTTCCAAATATGTACTCTGACTCAATCCAATGAGCCGCCTAGATCTATCTCTATAGATCCTGATTCCTAGAATGTAAGTTGCCTCACCCAAGTCCTTCATTGAGAAACTCCTTTCCAGTGAATCCTTGGTTTCTTGCAACATCTAGACATCATTTCCAATCAGTAATATGTCATTCCCATATAAGATCAGAAAGTTTACTTTGCTCCCACTTAACTTCTTGTATGAACAGGAATCATGATCAATCTTGATGAAGCCAAACGATATGAATACATCATCAAAATGGAAGTTCCAACCCCGAGATGCTTACTTCAACCCATAAATGGATTTCTGAAGTTTGCATACCTTGTCAGCATTAGTCGGATCGACAAAATCCTCAGATTGTATCATGTACACGTCCTCGGTTAATTTTCCATTAAGGAAAGACGTCTTGACATCCCTCTACCATATTTCGTAGTTAAAATAGGCTGCTATAGCTAACACGATCTGAACTAACTTAAGTGTCACTACGGGTGAGAAGGTCTCATCATAGTCAACTCCTTGAACTTGTCATAACCCCTTCGCGACAAGCCGTGCTTTATAGACAGAAACATTTCGATCCATATCAGTTTTCTTCTTAATGACCCATTTGCAATTGATGGGTCTTGCACAATCTAGCAGATCAACCAAGTTCCAAACTTGATTTTCATCCATGGACTTTAACTCGGATCTCATGGCTCCAAGCCACGACCCAGAATCAGATCCCCCCATCGCTTCTAAATAAGTTGTCAGCTCATCACTGTCCAACAGTAACACATCACGAACACTTCACAATCTAGCCGATCTTCGCGGTGTAGGTGCAGTTGTCATCTCAGCTACCACGACCGGCTCAACCTCTAAGGCTTTTTCAGACTCGCTACTAGGCGGTACCACTCGAATTTCTTTGAGCTGCACCGTACTCCCACTAACTCACCGACTGAGAAACTCTTTCTCAAGGAAGACACCGTACCAAGCGACAAGAGCTTTGCCCTCTTCTCGGTTGTAGAAGTAGTAACCCAAGGTTTCCCTTGGATACCCCACAAAAATACACTTATCCGACTTGGTCGTAAGCTTGTCCAACTGAACTCGCTGGTCAAATGCTTCACAACCCCAAATCTTAAGAAAAGATAAACCTGGCTTCTTGCCAATCCACATCTCATGCGGTGTATTCTCTACCGATTTTGATGGTACTCTGTTTAGTGTGAACGCCGATGTTTCTAGACAATAACCCCAAAATGATAAAGGAACATATGTCTGACTCATCATTGTTCATACCATGTATAAGAACGTCTGTATCCTCCTTTCCGACACACCGTTCCTCTGTGGTGTTCCTAGCGAAGTGAGCTGAGGAACTATTCCACAACTCTTCAGATGGTCATCAAACTCGTGGCTCATGTACTCGCCTCCTCGATCTAACCAAACAAACTTTATTTTCTTGCTAAGTTGATTTTGTACCTCATTCTGGAATTCCTTGAACTTTTCAAAGGCTTTCGACTTATGTTTCATCAAGTAGATATAACCATATCTACTCAACTCATCAGTGAAGATAATGAAGTACTCATAACCACCTCTGGTTGTTGTGCTCATCGGGCCACCAACATCACTATATACTAGTCCCAATAAGTCGAACACCCTTTCACAACTCTTTGCAAAACGTGTCTTGGCCATCTTGCGGAGTAGGCAGAATTCACATGTCTCGAACAACTCCAAGTCGAACAAATATAGGAGTTCATCATCTTGGAGCTTCTTCATGCGTTTCCAACTTATATGACCAAGCCGACAGTGTCAAAGGTATGCCATGTTCAGATCATTTGGTTTAAACCTTTTCACATTTATGTTATAGACCGATTCAGCATCAATATTCAAAATAAATAACCCATCCTGGACGGTTGCGAAGCCGTGAAACATATCATTCCAATATAAAGAACAATGATTATTCTTAATATTCGACTGATAGACCTGTCTCATCAAACATGAGGAAGAAAGGATGTTTCAACTTGGAGTCTTGAAGGTAAATGAAGTATTTGGCTCCATATACAATCCTGAAGGTAAATGAAGTTGCATCGTGCCGACTTCCAATGCAGCGAATCTCTCTTTGTTGCCGACTTGAATGTCAACCTCGCCTCTTGCCACGCTCCTAGTTCTGACTAGTCCCTGCAATGAGTTTCATATGTGAATTACTGATCCGGTATCATATACCCAAGAACTATTTGGTGCATTGGCAAGATAAATGTCTATAACATTGCACACAAGCGTACCTCAGTTGGAAGTCACACCTCAACTCTTGACTTTGTCAGCCAAATACTTGCTGCAATTCCTCTTCCAGTGGCCATCCGCCTTGCAATAGAAGCAGATGGATCCTGCTGAAGGAGATGGCTTAGTCCACAAGGAAACATATGGGATCGAATCCTAAGCATTACCTCCTAACTTAGCCTTCTTCTTCTTAGTCCAAGAACTCTTCTTGAACTTAGCCTTATTTTGTACCATCAACACTTGACTGACACCCTTCTTGAGATTAGCCTCTACCTGCTTGAGCATCCCATGTAATTTAGTGAGCCTCTTATGCATACCATGCATGTGGTAGTTCGAGATGAACTAGCCATATGCACTTGGAAGAGAGTTAAGAATTATGTCCATAGTGAACTCTTCGCTAATGGGGTAGCCAAGCCTTTCCAGAGACTACACATAACCAACCTTCTTGATTACATGTGAACTTATTGGATCGCCATCCTTAAGCTTACAACTCAGGAAAGCTTGAGAGACTTGGTACCTCTCGGTCTTTGCCTGAGCCTGGATTATACTTTTGAGGCTTTTGATCATAACGCAGGCATCAACATTCTTGAACTTCTCATACAAGTCCGGTTCCATGTGAGGAAGCATAAGACAACTAATTTCCTTAGACTCATCACATGTCCTATGGTAGGCATTGGTTGCTGCGACACTCGCATTCTCATTCGGCTCATATGGAAGCCAGTTATCTAGAACATGGTTCCTCTTTTATTGCTTGAGGACAATTCTTAGATTACGGTACCCGTTGGTGAAATTAGTTCCATTAACCTTATCTTTCTCTAGGATGGTCCTCAATGCAAAACTGGATAACTAAGGGAGACTGCTACTAGGTGCCATTATCTACAACAGAAAATATGCAAAACACTTAAGACATGTATCCATAAAAGAGCAAGCATATTAAACATTTTAATACTTATCCTCCCACTAGAACCAACACCCCTACGATGGTTACTTACTGATTCAGGATCCTAAATAAGCAAGCCGACTAGTGAGCTTTAGCATCACCGCTAGCCGTCAAGTGATCTAGGTAAGCAACTCCTTGCCAATCGCGTCTCATGCGACTCCTATTGGTCAGGTGGCATCACATGCCCCGGCTCCCAACCGACCTCTCCCCGAGTCCCACAACCGTTGTGATAGACCCTTCTATCTTACCAAGTGCTTCCGTTGTAAGAGTCTGACTCGAACCCACCTAGTTGAAAATAATTGGTAGCACCTCAATTTTATGATCCCACTACCAAGAATGTACAACTTGTGATGGTGCAGCACTAGTGGGGAAACCAACTAGACCTTCTTTGAGGTATTACTTTCTACCAACTATCTAATAGAGGTAAAATAGAGACACAAACATAACACAAAATAAAGCAATTATAATGTGAAATGGTATGGATCTCATCATGGTGATCTCCATCTCCACGAAGCTTGTTAGTCGACTCGTACATCGACTTGCATGCCATCTGGATTCTCCAAAAAGCTACACTAGCTTAGTAAATAAAAATTACATAGAGAATCTGAAACACAGGTCGTATACAATAAAATAACAGCACCTAGGCTCCAGCCGGCTGACAATAACCATGATACGTGGATCACGTATGGATTAAACAAATCACATGCACATAAGCCATACCACTCACAACATCATCCATCAAAAAAAGTTATGCATAGATACGATATCTACCGGTGTTGGAAACTAGCAACAATAGCTAAGGCCCTACGATAGGGCGAAGCCGGCGGTCCCTATAGGCTCCTCGAGGACAATTTTTCTGAAAACACAGATCTCATCTGCATTCTGAACATGGATTTCTTCATCTGATAAATAAATTTTACCCAAATCTGATCCATCCTCTGATTCGATCAAACTCCTATGATCTTCCATCACCGCATCTTGATATACGTGTCACTGTCTACCCCGATGGCGGAAGCCGACAGGTAGGGGTATGTCGTTCCACGACCTTAGCAATCGGATCACGGAAACCAGATCATCCATCTCCCCGAGTACGATTGATCCAATCAACCTTGTACAAAACCGATCTATCTCATAGATTGACCACCAAAACAGCAAATAGATCCAATCTAATGCCAACCGCATATCACATATGCGAGATCCCGATCCTATAACCAGAAGCTAATGCTTTGATACCACTATTGGACCACGCAGATATACACAAAACTTTTCCCCTACGCGGTGCTCCCAATATCTAGCTCAGGTGATAGGCCACGAGATTTACCACTAGACGCACAAGTGTGGATTATTGATGAAGTGCACCAGTTGATTCCATGCCGAACGATCCCACGGAAAGCATGTCCAAATCCCATGAACTCCTTTATCCTTAGTGCCACATGTGCAACGCCTCTACCGGTATCCACACGTACATGGAGGAGCTCTAGGCAGACGACTGCTAGATCTTGTCTAGCCCAAAATGGGACTGGAGAAAGTGATGGCTAGGCCAGGGACTATCCCTTGTCACACCACTTATATACACTATTAGCTGGGCTCAATGCTTGAGGCCCATTTAGGCCATGTCCCAATCTCCACATGGGCTCCTTTCCCTTAAGTGTGTGACCCTGTAGGTTCATGTACACTTGGACACGACATGAGTCACCACTTCAAGTCGATAGTTGGTAGGAGCCTCTAGCAAGACGAAGCAACTCCCAAGCGCCATAAAGTCAGAAGACAAACCTTTGTCAATGCGACTTTCGTGCAAGTCCCTTTGCCTCACGATATACCTTGTCAAGCTATAGGCGAGTAGTTTCCATCACTTTAATAGCTCTACTCTCTCTTATTGTTCCATGATACCAGTACATAAGGCCCGAAGACGTGACCAAGTCGAGCGCCAACACCTGGGAGGAAGAAGATTATGTTGTAGCGTCAAAGAAGATCACCAACGCGGAGTACACTGGTTCAAAGGCCGGGTTAGCTCCATACATCGTCGGGAAACGGAAGGCACCTCCGATAAGTTTATTTGTTTCTTTTATTCGCAGTTTCACAGTCGCAGCATTGCGGTCATGGTTTCCAGTCGCTCATTTCTTTTGTCTTCATCTTTTCCAGGTACTTGAGAACTAGCTTCCTCCATTCAACGTGAAGGTTCCTGATGAGCACAAGGGGAAGGAAGAGAGCACCGACAACGAAGATAAGGTCGCGGAGGTGCGTTCATCCTTGTCCGTGGCCCGGAAGACCCACGGTCAGAGGAAGCGCGAGAACGAGGCGAGCCGCAGCCTCGAGGAGCGCGATAGTGACGTCGACCTCGCCGAAGAGCACAATTCTCGGAGGACGGCCATGTCGGCCAAGCCTGCACCAAAGAAGAAGTCACCAGCGACGCCGAAGACACTGGCAAAGCCAAATTCACCGACGAAGTTGTACTCGCCAGTAAGGACACCTGCCAAATCACCAGCAATGTTTGAGTCAGAAGATGAAACTAACGAGGAAGAGGCCGTGAAGGTAGCGAATCTTCTGGAGGATCCAAACCCGATGATGGAGCCCATGACCACGGATGAGGATCCAAATTCCGCTCACGATGATGTTGCCGGGAACTCCAAGGACACCGGAGCCAGAAGCCCAGGCGGCCACGGGGTCGGTGGTTCCACCGGCGCAAGATTCAAAGGAGGCGCAAGCGCAGAGGGAGCCAGAGGTTCCTGCGACGGTGGCGGTGGCGGAGGAGAAGCCTTCGGCGTCATGGCAGGGGGACACTCTTGAGGGAGGGTTGACTCACCCAATAGGCCCCGAGCTAGAGAAGCCCACACACATCATCACTGGCCTACGCTGCATCCCGGTCTCCAGTTGAGTTGCTTCTGGATTTTTCATTCATACTTTACATAATTTCTCGCTTCTAGAATTTCCAGTCGCTAATCGTAGAGAGCTCGTAGGGGCGGTCCCAAGAAGATCAACCTCCCTTCGGTGGCCAAGGTTCCACCAGCTGGCACCGAAGGTGGGGACCGTCAAGGCACCAAATGTAGGCACACAGAAGACGAATGGCGACATAGTCAACACAACGGTTGCGGAGGAGGGTGACTCCTCAATCCCCCCAAAAGAAGAGTCGACTGTTGGGGTGGAGCCAACCAAGGCAAGCCCACCGCTGGAGCATCCGCACCAGCGGTTCGCGTGCCATGGCTGACGGGCGCAACGTTCCCGCGATTTATGCCGAGAGCTTCTGTCACGGTGACTGGGACACAGTCACCCAAACTTCCGGAATTTATTAACAGCAACATTAGGTAGCGTCGTGGGTGCACAATGTTCGTGGTGCCTTCGATGAATGCCATTGAGCTCCACCGCATGTTGGGCGTCGCCAACCAGGTATGTCTAGTCCCCGAGGGTCTAATCACTGAATTTCAGCAGCTAGACACTCAAGGTTCGATTGTCCAGTCCCCGAGGATCTAGTCGCTGATTTTCATGCGCTAGACACTCAAACTTTGATTATCCAGTCCCCGAGAGTCTAGTCACTGAATTTCAGCGGCTAGACACTCGAGCTTCGATTGTATAGGCGATAAGGTCGTTTCTGATGTTTTTCGGTAGGGATTGCTGGTTGAATCAAATGAGCGTCATGCCACAATGGAGCGGATGGAGCGTGACCTGCGGGTGGCTCAAGAGGCGAATTGGCGACTCTGAGCAACCGCCGATCAGTTTCTATCTGGTGATTTTTGAAGATCTTGTGATTGTTCGAATGTTCATTTGGATTTCCTTGACCATAGACGATCACGTCGCCACACTCTATAAGGCTCGCGAGAGCTATATTCCTATCACTGATTTGGACGCTGCGAAGGCTTCAGCAACCGTATTGGAGGAGAGGGCTAGCTTGCTGGCAAAGGAGCTAGAAGAAGCAATGGTAGTGATGAAGTCTTTTGAAGAGAGTGCTAAGGCCGCAGTCGTGGCGGCGGAGGAGGAGCACAAGGCCTCCTACTCTGTTATCGTGGGTTTATAGGGGAAGTTCTCCATGCTGGAGAAGTTCATCACCAAGAACTGCCGCAAGCTCCTTGGTAAGGCTTGTTTCCCCCTTTGCTTGTTTGCGAATAGCGCATTTCCTAGTCACGGTCAGTCCCCGAGCGGGTAAGTCCACTAGGATTCCCTTCCGCTGGAGATTGATGTTCTGACATTGTGCAGCTATTATAGATCAAGGGGATTCGGTGGTGCAGACCTTCGATGCCGAGAAGTGCGTGACAACGGTGCTGAACAGGGACACCGCATCGGCAATGTGTGTCCAGGCTGTCCTCCAAGGTATTCCCCCATTGTAGTAATTCCTGAGGGATTGACCAAGGTGTGGAGGTACCTCGAAGAAGCGCCCATAGTCATCGAATGGATGGCGAGGTCTGTGTTCTGCTGCAGAGCTACAGCTGTGTTGAGCCTCGGGATCGCGCATTTCCTGGAAGACTACAACCTCGACGACGTCACCAGTGGGTATCCTTCAATGACTGGCTAGGTGGATATCACTGAAGTCCTCAGGCTGAATGCCAAGGCCGCTCCGTTTGTAGAGTGCATGTTGGTGATGGATGATCTGCAGCCTTATCAAGAGACGCGGGTGGCGCCGAACAAAGCCGAGCCGGTGCATCGCGACTTGAAGTCGGAGCATCCCTTAAGGTCGTCACTCGTAAAGCAGTTGACAAATTACCCAACAAACCCCTGGTAGCCTTTTGTCCGGGCGAAGGGTACTGATGGTGCCTCATTGTCGAAGCCTGCAGAATGAAGAATTGCATCGAAGCATAAGTTAGCATGGCAAGTGGCCTTTTGTAATTTACGTTGGCTATGAATAATATATTTTTTCACTTGATGGATATGTCAATCGACTCCTACGAGATTTCGTGAGTTTGTTAGTTTGGATTATCCAAGTCCCCGAGCGTGTCCTCCGTTTGGTATTGACTTCGCATATATGTTTATTGATATGTTTTTAGGCTGTTCAGTTAACATAGGTCGACTCGCTATGGCTCGTGAAGCCAATCACTTGTCGACCCAAAGGGGTAATCTAAACTTGGTTGTTTCCCTAGACGCGACGAGGTCATTTAGACGTGTCATGGTATTGCTAACGAGTACGCCATGTAGGGGTCCTCACAGAGCATGTTTAGTGAGTGGGGGAAGGCGGTGAGTTGGTGGTTACGAGGTAACACTGTTTACCCAAGTTCAAGTCCCACAATGGTGGTAGAACTCTACTCCTGCAATAAATCACTATAATGGCAATACGCCGAGTTACAGGGATTGGTTCATTGTGCAAGTGTGTTATCAATCGTTCCCTAAAGGCTCCCATAGGTCCTTCTTATAAAGGAACCAGAACCTAGGGTTATAGGGAGAGGACCTTGCCGGACAAGTTATAGATTCATACACTAATACTAACTAGTCTTCGTGTCTTGTACTCCAAGGCTCCGAGTATGTTGGTGACTCCCACGTAGCCTTCCTATATCCATCATGGGCCTCCCTTCTGGATCCGTCTAATTGGTCCGCCCAGCAGGCCATGGGCCATGCTACCAACTGTGGGCAACCCAGGTTAGCCGGAATAGAGACATGTAATGGTGATACCCATTTAGCATATTCCCAACAGTAGCCCATGGAGGACTCTGAGATCTTACACCGTCTTGCCTTTCACTCTTGAATGCTCCGTCTAGGTGATTCTGACAGTTTGTCAAGCAATATCTCGAAGGTCTCCCAAAGAACCCTGCAATATTCTCCATCTTCATAATGTAGTCAGAGATTCTTCAAATCCTGTCTTGCAGAGTGGGACAACTTCCACCTACCATGGAATCTTCAGATATGACTCTTCCACTACAACGGTCCGAAGGATGAAATAGGCTACAACCCATGCTACCTCGAAACTCAAATGTAGAAGTGAATTAATCATTAGCTATTTTCGCGCGCGCAAAATCCAAAATGTTAAGTGGTAGATCGGGGGACGTGGAAAAATTACCGTGCATGTTCATCTACACGTTGGTAACGCTGTGTTCGTTGGATATCTTTGCACAATTCTTGACGCTGGGGTCTAAAAATATTTACCATGGGTTATGCATTTTTATTTTACCCATCTTCTCCCCTGCATCTTCCTCTTCCTTCCACTGTGTGACCAATTGAGCTCCCTCAGTGGAAATTCTTAGCCAGATTATTTTCTCCCCCCAAACTCCATCCATCCACGCAATGGCCTCCAGTAGCAGCATACCTTCAATGGCGGCGGTCCCTGAGGTTACGGTCGAGTCTTCGTTGGGTGTTTCTGTCCAGCCGAAGGCAGTGGTGGTCCTGGTCTCATTTATCACATTCATGTTTGTACCAAAGATCAGAATATCATCCACGTACAAACATAATATAACACTATCGCCCCCACCATGGCGATATTACACACACCTATCATCCTCATTAATGACAGAGCCAACAGAAAGTAGAGTTCTATCAAACTTCTCATGCCATTTCTTAGGTGCTTGTTTCAGGCCATATAAAGATTTTAACAACTTGCACAACTTTGTCTCTTCACCTTTTACCCGAAAGCCATCAGGCTTATCCATATAGATCTCCTCTTCCAACTCTCCATTAAGGAAAGTTGTCTTCACATTCATTTGATGAACAAGAAGACCATACGAGGTAGCCAGGGACAGTAGTACTCGAATGGTGGTCAGTCTAGTGATAGGTGAATAGGTGTCAAAGTAATCTTCGCCTTATTTCTTTGTGTAGCCCTTTGCTACAAGCCGTGCCTTGTACTTCTCAATAGTACCACCAGGCCTTAGCTTCTTCTTGAACACCCACTTACAGCCCGCAGGTTCACAACCGTAGGGTCGTTCTGATAATTCCCAAGTTCCATTAGAAAGAATCGAGTCCATCTCATTTTGGTCAGCTTCTTTCCAATCATCTGCATCAGGAGATGCATATGCCTCAGTAATGGATCTAGGAGTATCGTCCACAAGGTACACGATGAAATAATTACCAAAGGATTTTGCAATCCTCTATCTCTTACTCCTTGTGGGAGGTTCATCGTCATCCTTCTCTAGGACTTCCTCATGTGGTTGTTCAAAATTCTCAATAGATGCACTAGATTCAGGAAGTATTCCAGAAGAAATTCTAGCAGTGCTATGCATATTTTTAATAGGAAACTCATTCTCAAAGAATGTTGCATCACGAGATTCCATTATAGTATCAACATGCATATTAGGAACCTCGGATTTAACCACTAAAAATCTATACCCTATACTCCGCAGAGCATATCCTAGAAAGATACAATCCACTGTCTTAGGTCCAAGTTTATGTTTCTTGGGAATCAGTATGTTGACCTTCGCCAAACACCATCAAGTGCACAAATACGAGAGTGATGGTTTTCTCCTAGACCACTCCTCATAAGGGGTCTTTTCTTTATTCTTGTTAGGAACTCTATTCTGGACATGACATGAAGTCAACAAAGCCTCCCCCACCTTGACTTTGATAAACCATCAGTGGCTAACATGGAATTCACCAAGTCAGACAGCGTGCGGTTTTTCGTCTCGACAACCCCGTTAGATTAGGGCGAGTAGGGAGGCATCCTCTCATGAATAATGCCATGTTCCTCGCAAAACTCGTCAAATATTTTGGGAAAATATTCACCACCACGATCCTACCTAAGACGTTTGATCTTTCTCTCTAGTTGATTTTCAACTTCGGCTTTAGAAACTTTAAAGTAGTCTAAAGCTTCATCTTTAGTGCGCAACAAATAAACATAGCAGTATGTAGTCGCATCATTAATCAACATCATGAAATATCTCTTTTCACCTTTTGTAAACACACCATTCATGTCCCATAGATCAGAATGTATGAGTTCTAGAGGTGCCAGTTTCACTCCTTAGCAGCCTTGTGAGGCTTTTTGAGGTTGCTTTGATTGCACATAAATATCACAATTAGAACCTTTAGCAATAGAGAAATTCGGAATTAAACTCATGATGGACATCCAAGACATCAACCCAAAATTAATGTGACATAAATGAGAATGCCAAACACTAGTATCATCATTAACATCACCACAAATATGATTCACAGATTTACTAGAAAACTCTGAAAGAGAGAAATGGAACAAGCCTCCAAACTCATAACCTTTACCAATAAATTATCCATGTTTCGAAACAACAACTTTATTAGACTCTAACACAACATTGAACCCATCTCTGCTTAGAAGGGAGCCACTAATGAGATTCTTGTTCATAGTAGGGACATGCTGCATGTTACTCAGCTGCACGATCTTTCCGGAAGTAAACTTCAGATCCACCGTGCCAACACCACGAACAGAAGCATGTGATCCATTCCCCATTAGGACGGAAGAATCCCGTGTGACCTGATAAGAAGTGAACATAGAGATGTAAGCACACACATGAACATTAGAACCCATATCAATCCACCAACATGGTGATTGAAATACTGAAGAATAGTAAATAAATTACCATACCCATCAATGTTGCTAGCGGTCATGACATTGACAATCTTTCCACTTTTCCCTCTGCGATCTGTATGTTCTTGGTAGTCCTTGGAAAAGTGTCTGAGCTCTCCATAGGTAAAGCAACCTAGCTCGGCCTTGTTTGACTTCTTCTTCTTGAAGGTTGTAGTATTTTAGGCTTGTTGAAAGAGGGCTTATAGTTCCCTTTGTTCTTGCCGAAGGTCCTGTTCTACACCATGTTAGTGCTAGACTGACCCTCTCCTCCTTTCTCAGAAGTGTCCTTAGCCCGAGCCTTCTCCTCAACATCAAGAGACGCTATTAGGTTTTCAACCGATATCTCTTGTCTCTTATGCTTGAGAGTTGTGGAGAAGTTCCTCCATGAAGAAGGAAACTTTGCAATGATGCACCCAGCCACAAACTTGTCAGGTAAGTTACACTAGAGGATTTCAAGCTCCTTGGCAAAGCACTGTATCTCATGAGCTTGTTGGACTACAGAACGGTTTTTAACCATCATGTAATCATGAAAGTTCTCTATGATGTACAGTTCACTGCCAACATCTGTTACACCGAACTTAGCGTTCAGTGCCTCCCATAGCTCTTTTCCATCTTTGATGTGCATGTACACATCAAACAGCTTGCTGTCAAGACCACTCAAAACGCATCCCACAAAGGCAAGATTGGTTTCCTTGAACTTGTTCTGATATAGTTCCTTCAGGTAAACCCTTACTAGCCTCGAACACTTTAAGATTTTGCAGCCACATAGTGGTCTTATACTGCCACCTCTTAAAATGAAGACCTGTTAACTTTTCTGGTTTCATCGCATCGGCCAAGTGTCCCATGTTTAACTCAGGAAAATGCCTATAATAAGGTTTTTGGATTGTTGGATAATTAGGCACAATTTCCATGATTAATTATAGAATATTAAACATGAGAAAACAAGCTACTAGCACATGTAACTCAAACATACTAGATGTACTAAAAAACAATATGAACAAAAACAAGCAGCAACTAAACATGTACTCACAGAACATGGTGAATAAACAGACAACAGCACATCGCACGTACCGTTCGCTTGTAGATGTAGTCGCAACAGTAACCTTGGGGAAGATTGGTCGAAGAAGACAGCAGCGAAGATGATGATACGCAGAACCACCCAACTTGGATGGAAGACGACCCGTGATAAAGAACTCGACCAGTCGCGCAGAGCACTTCCCAAAAACCTTATTCACCCTCTTCCGTATAGGATCACAAAGGCGAGTGGTTCCGGAGACGTGCTCTCCTGTCCGCCGGTGCACGCCGACAAGCGGGATGGAGTAGACTATGGTGGCGGCGCAAGCAGAGAGGTTGGAAAAACCCTAGATTGGACTCAGTGTGTATTATGGCATAGCCACGCACGCCTTTATATAGAGCGTCTCAGGAAACCCTAGTGGAGGCAAACATGGGCCGAGTCCATGTTGCCTATGTTTGGGTCGGTTATAGTAGCCCATGATCCGGGAGCAACCCGAATAGGGTGACTGTTGACACGACTATCAAAAGCTCACAAGAAAAAACAAAGCTCGGCTGAGCGAGATTCCCACAACCCGCGGCGTGCGCGTCGTGATGAGATGGGCGGGCGATGCGTGTGTGCGATTGGCAGCGTTGTTGGAGACGGGCGGGCGATGCGTGTAGCTCTCTTATTGTCACTCACTTATAAAGTGGTTCAACACTCCACCTTATAAGTTGGTGTAACTCTCTTCCAACTTCCCATGTGGGACTAAACTTTAGCTCCCACTCCACTCATATGTGAGTTGCCACCAAATTGGGCCAAATCACACATGGGCTTTGAGTTTGAGGAAAAATCTGAAATCACACGTGGGTCTAATGCCTTAGCCCATTATTTATAACACCTCTAGGTGTAGTATAAATAATATACTTAGAAACAGGGTTAAGAGCATTATAAAATAAATGGAGAATTAACCAATCTTCCATCCCATGACTGTGACAGTTTCTCATGCATTCTTTCATCCTCTCCAATGCAAGCGCTAGTGGCTCACGCTCTTTTTGTCTAAAACCAGTAATATTAGATCTTAGTTGCATAGTCTTTGCAGGTGGGAAAAATTTAGTCATAAATAAAGAAGTACACTCCACCATGATGCAATAGTATTTCTAGCCAAAGATAGCAACCATTCTTTTGCTCTTCCTCTAAGAGAGAAAGGAAATAAGCACAATTTTACCGCATCGGGGTCAACATATTTTACGCGCATCATATCACATATTTCAGTGAAAGTGTTCAAGTGCATACCTGCGTCCTCAACAACAGAGCCTCCAAATTGATTATGTTGATTCAAACTTAAATAATGGGGCTTAATTTCATAATCATCAGCAGTAATTGTTGGCTGAGTAATAGGAGTATGCAAATAATCATTGTTGGGAGTTGCAAACTCCCCAAGCTTCTTTTCAGCCATATTTCCTATGTTTTTGGGTTTTCTTAAACAAATACTTATGATAGAAAAAACAAGAATTTAAAGACTAACCATTTTTTTGGTTTTTCAAATAAAGATTGAAAGCAAACTAACACAATTAAAAACAAGAATTAAAACTAGAAAGGTTCCTACTAACCTCACCAGGGTAGCTATTGCTTCCCCGGAAATGGTGCTAGAAAAAGGATTGATACCTTCGATCCGGATTAAAGATGTAGTATAGCTCTTTTTCCCTAGTAGACCTAGGTTATCAAATACTCGGGAAGCAGAAAGCATAGTGAAGTTATTTTAACGGACCTTCGGGAGTTTTAGAATTCTTTTTGTGTTTTACTGGACCAAGAGTTTGCGGTCTTTTGTTGTTGTCGATGATGGAGAGAGAGGGCCTAGGGATTTCGGTTTCACCTGTAGCTGTGCAAAACATCTAATGGGAATAAAAGATAATAATAAAGTATGCATGTAATTGTTAGAGCAAGATAATTATATGCGGGCAGTGCATCGATAATTGATATTGCCTCCACAAACGCTTATACCAATAGCCTACTAGTCTCATCCATAGAAGAAAGAGAACTAATTATATGCATAGTGATGTCACCGAATCACAAGTAAATCCCACACATACAGCCATACTACCCCTTCTGTCACTGGGGTTCCCAACCTGCAGATTAGCCATTACTCATACTCCCTATAACTGGCTCAATCCTCGTGGTCTTGGGTACCTGACAAGTCCTTGTATTGAGGAAAGAGAGGATACAATATTCATCATGTCATACAAACTAATACATGATCCCATCTATGATAAATAACATGCACATAACCTACATGGCTAGGCTGAAGACCTTAGCCCTAAGAGAATTACTAACACAAAGAGATGAAATCAACAATCATAAACATTGCAATGGAAATCATGAGATTGATAGAAGATGGTCTTACAATGTCGCCAATCGAAGATGAGATCTACTATTACAAATGGTGGAATATGGCTATGGTGGTGGAGAAGGGTTTGCTGATTATATCTAAGTCTATTCCTCCGGTGGATCTTCGGTGTTGTGGATGCAGGTTTATGGGGTTCTGCGGTGGCTCTCCGTGGCTTGGTGTGGTTGTGTTTCCCGTCGCCCGAAGCCTCTTTATATAGGGGTCCCTTCACGAAAGTTGTTCTGTTTGTGTCAACACCCGGAATTTTAATCCTAGATGCCCGTTATGCCAAACCTCGCAATCCCATGATTACCATTTTTGCGAGACATAACAGATTGGACACAGTACATCATCCATTACAAACCATACATAAGGTCTTACACAAATAAGGATCTCATGATCCAGTCTTAATACAACAGGCAGTGGAATAAATATAAAGCGTAGCGGTGGGGTCCATCTTCAGGGGCACATGCAATGCCGATGAAGGCAGATAGTCCTAGTTATCATAGTCGTCCTACTGGCCACCATCTTGGTAGTCTCCTTCATAGTCTGGCCATGAGAATAGCCAGGGAAAAAGCCATGAGTACTCTTTAAGTACTCGCAAACTACCACTAACAAGTAGTATAGTTCTAAAGTAAAGTGCTAACTCTAAGTTTAACTATAAGGTTAAATTTGAAACCTAAGATGAGTTCTGAAACAAAGAAAGATAAAATGAAGTTCTAGAATCACTTAAGTTGGGAAGCTAGTGTCATAAACACAACCCTGGTGTGGTCAAGTCAAGATTCATCATTCCTTCCATAAGTTATTTTGAAAACATCTAACAACGAAACAGTATGGCCATTCCAACTGTCCATAACCGCGGACGCGGCTATTCGAATGGTTTGACACTCTGTAGAGGTGGTACACTTTCACCACAAGATTCGATACATCTGTCAGGGATAGCCCTGAATCATCATACTTAGTATGCAGATAATCAAACATAACCTTTCCTTTGCACACCCTAATATAAGCACCTCTCCTATGAGCATGGCCTCCCAACCATGACCATCAGTCATCTTGGGTGCTGCATAGGTGGACAACATTGAGAGTTAGCCTCAGCTCAAACCTCTCCCGCGAGGGAACTAATACTAATGCATATAAATTTCCAGCTAAGGCTTACCCAATTCAGGTAGTGTGGTTGTATGGTAACTTTGGAATGGTATCGCATCCGAATCCAACCATCAGTTTTATAAAAGGGCTAAGGCTTATGCCTCAACATTTTCATCATCATAAACCATTTGTGTTTCTCAACACATGTCAAAACATCTCAATAGAATGACTCATCATTGCAAGGTTTTCATAATTCATTTTCACCAAGTGTTCCCATCTAAAGTGACTCAAGTTTTTGATCTACTCTAAACTACTAAGTTAAGAGTGTTCACTAAGGTGGAAAATGGTGGGATCAATCTCATGCCATAGAATGACATCTAAAGGACTCTAAATAGGTCAAGTTTTATACTTTTTATTCTACCTTAAAAAAAAGTAAAGAACTTTGGGTAGAGTAAAGGAAGTAAAGCTTGAAACTAAGACTTGGATGAAATACTAGTTAAGGTGGTATAACTCAATCATGCCTAAAGCATCTTTGCTAAACCATCTAGTTCAATCCTAGCTTGCTAGGCATTATACTTGCAAGTGTTAGCTTGCATTGTTAATGCTGTCTTGCAAGTACAACTTGCAAGGGTTAACTTGGATAGTGCTAGCTTGCCTTGGTTGGTGCAATGGTTGAAGTTTTCTTCCTCTTCTTCTTGGTAGCACTCCTCCTCCTCGTAAGCTTGGTCGATACTATTTTCTATAAATACATACGGAGTACACAATCACCAAACCATACTTAACTAGTCTAATTAGTATTCTAAGGCAAACAATTGATGATCTATTATCATCACAAGCATCACAAGGGTAATTCATGATTTTCATCCTTTTTATTTTAGAAAAGTAATTTCTACTCATTGAGAAATTAACTAAGATTTAATATTCACCACTTAAAATATGGGATCATGTGGACACATGTCATCACCACATGTGGGAATGTGATTTAAGGGTTGTATCATAATTACTTTGGTTTAAGTTCATTATTTAATGATTTAAAGTGACTAGAAATGCCTATATAGCATTATTTTGGTACTAGTCCAAAGTCACTGCATGTAAACCTTGATATTATTACATATTCAGATAGGCATGATGAAATTTGATTTTTGAGAGTTGGAATCAACTCAAAAGCTAACTTGGTTGATTTTATAAAAATGTTGCAAGGTACAAATGCTTCTGTTTTATTATTTTTACTAGGAGAGATCTATAACTCTAATTGAATGAAATCCAACGGGCATGGATAGATCATTTCAATTCTTTTCAGACAAAATTGGTTTCATGCAATTTGGGGTTATCAAACTCCTAGAATTGATTTTTAAACTAGTGGACAGAAACTAGAGTAACTCTAAATAGAAAAAACTAAATTTGAAAATTTAACACGCGCGGGAACTAACTGGGCCGGCCCATCTACGCACAGTGCACACAGCGGGCTGCCTGACATGCGGGCTCCACAGGTCAGCGGCACAAAATGACCGAAACGGTATCTAGCATCCTGGGCCACACGATCTAAAGGGGATCCAACGGTGGGAGGTCATCGTCGACGACAGATTACTCCGGCGAGAAACTAACCTAGATGCAGCGGTGGGGGTCGATTGGGGGCATACCAGGGCTCAAACAAGGTCGGTGCGGTGGGCAAATGGGCTAGTAGACAAGGGCGAGGCGAGGCGCGGTTGCGGTGGAGCTTGGGGTGCCCTAAATCGCAGACACCCTTCTCCTCCCGATACGGCGGCTTCGGCTCCAATTCTAGCGAGACAGAGCTCGAGAGGCTTCGGCTAGAGGTGGGTAAGGTTCAGAGAGAGGTGGGGAGTGAGTGAGTGTGGAGAATTGAGGCTGGGGTGGCCGCTTTATATAGGGGCGACGAGGGGGCAGAGCGGGCGCCGGTGAGGTCATCGGTGACGATGATGCGGGGCTCGCTCAGCATGGGTGAGGGCAGCAATGGATACTCTGCTCCCCAGCGATGCTCCGGGGCTTAAAGGAGCGGCAAGGCAGAGTCTCTACTGGTCGGGAGCGTGCGGTGAACTGCGCGCAGACGGCGGTGTTCGATAGGGTTCCTCTGGGCTATTGGTCACTAGGCGGCGAACGACGATGTCTAGGCGATTGCTGGGCCTGCTGCGGGTGCTAACACACAAGGCTAGGGCTAGGCAAGGTCGGTGCTGCTCTGGCGGGCGCGGCGCTCCGGGGTGATCGGCATGGCAGACAACGGCATGGGCGTGAGCAAATGAGACTTGTCCTCCGCTCGATTTTGGTCGGGGGCTAGTCAGGGCGGAGCGGTGTGATGGCGCCTGTCTCCCAGCAAGCGAAGGAGAGCACGGGACGGGCTGAGCCGTGCTGTCCGTGGTCGACCTGGCGCATGGCATCGGGTGGCTTGCTACTGGAGCAGACAGGGGAGAGGTAGAGAGAGAGTTAGGGCTGGGGTTTTAGCTGGGGGAACATGGGGACCAAGTTAAGCCCAAATGGAGACCAAAGCTACTGCTCACTATACTGTTTTAGGTTTTGTGAGATTTGTGTCTGCCACCTGTTTGATGAAATTGCCGCAAGAAGCAAAATTTTTGAGTGATCTCCACTAGTACCAGGTAGCCTCTGGTTGCAAGGGTTTTGAAAATGGAGTTCAAATGGATGGTTTTTGAAATAGGGGTGATCTAGGCATATGCATTGAATTAAATTTTCACATGCCATTTAAAATAAGTATTTGAATGTTTTTAGCAGATCAAAAAGTGGGCCTTGGTACCTCATTATGTGTACTAGCAAAGGGTGTAAAGATCTCGAATTATTTCTATTGAGAACTGAGTGCTAGGAACACTCAAAGTTGTGTAGTTGATTAAAATGACCAAAATGACCAAAATTGTTTTTTATTTGATTTTCTTTGGGATTTGCATGGGAAAGATTTAGATGATGTTTAATTTACCATACAAACATTTTACAACCAAAGAATCACAGAACCATGGCAATTCAAATCAATTCCTAAATTACATGCACATACACAAGAATGCTTTCATTTTTAATGTGGAAAAGTTTTTGTTAACCCTAATTTTGATGATCTGGATCTTGATAAGCTTGGATTAAAGTTTTGGGATGTTCCAAACCTCCCCCCCTCAAACAAAATCTCGTCCCGAGATTTACAAGGAAAACTAGGAACTAAAGAGATCTGGAAACTCTGTCCTAATGTAATCCTCGCGCTCCGAAGTGGCTTCCTCCTCGGTATGGTTGCTCCACTGAATCTTGAGAAACTTGATGCTCCTGGTCCTGGTGGTTCTGTAGGCTTCTTCTAAGATACGGATGGGCACTTCCCGATAGGTCAGGTCATTGTTGATCTCTACAGCTCTATGAGTTATGTTCTTGAAAACTTCAGTCTTCTCGGGCACTTCCAAGGATTTGCGAAGTAACGAGATATGGAACACATTGAGGATGGCTGACATCTCTTCAGGCAGTTCTAGTTGATACGATACTTCTCCTCGACGGTTCAGAATCTTGAATGGCCCAATATATCTGGGGGCTAACTTTCCTTTCAGACTAAAGCGTTGAGTTCCCTTCAATGGTGAAACTTTGTGATATACAAAATCTCCGACGTTGAAAGTCAGGTCTCTCCTTCTCTTGTCGGCATAACTCTTCTGTCTGGATTAGGCGGTCTTGAGGTGCTCACGGACTTTGTGAACTTTCTCTTCGTCTTCTCGGAGGATGTCGGGTCCAAAGATCTGACTCTCTCCTACTTGCGACCAATTCAAAGGGGTACGACACTTTCTTCCGTATAGGAACTCAAATGGTGCCATTTGCAAACTAGCTTGATAACTGTTGTTATATGAGAATTCTGCGAAAGGCAGGCAGTCTTCCCATTTTGATCCGTATTCCAACACACAATATCTAAGCATATCCTCTAAGATCTAGTTGACTCTCTCAGTCTGTCCATCTGTTTGCAGGTGATACGCGGTGCTGAAGTTCAACTTGGCTCCCAATCCTTCCTGAACTTTCTGCCAAAATCTTGAGGTAAACTGGGTTCCTCGATCTGATACTATGGTCTTGGGGGTTCCATGCAGACTAACAATCCTAGCAATGTATAGTTCTGCTAGTTTCACACTCTGGTAGGTAGTCTTGACAGGTATGAAGTGGCTACCTTGGACAGTCTATCAACTATGACCCAGATTGAGTCATTTCCCCTACTAGAAGTAGGTAAACCGGTGATAAAGTCCATTCCGACGGAATCCCATTTCCATTCCGGAATCTGAAATGGTTGCAACAGTCCTGCAGGTCTCTGATGCTCTGCTTTGACTTTTTGATAGATATCACACTTGGCGATGTAGCTTCCGATTTCTCTCTTCATATTGTGCCACCAAAATTGCTCTTTCAAATCCTGATACATCTTCGTTCCTCCAGGGTGGATAGAATAAAGAGTATCATGAGCTTCCTTCAGGATAACTTGCTTCAATTCCGAATCTTCTGGCACACAGATACGTCCTTTGTACCACAGTACTCCTTCTTCGTCTTTGGTGAATCCAGGTACCTTCCTGTACCAATACGATGTTTGATTCTGTCGATACTTTCATTCCCCTTCTAGGCTTCCTTGATTTGGCTAATAAAAGTGGGTTGAAGTTCAATGCTAGCTAAGAATCCTTTGCTAACCAATTTAGTCCTGAACTGCTCCAACTCCTCATACAAACTTGGCTGCTTCTCCTTGATCATGGTGTTTAGCCTACACGGCAATCTGCTAAGAGCATCTGCTACCACATTGGCTTCACCGGGGTGATAGTGAATGTCAAGGTCATAATCCTTGATTAACTCTATCCATCTCCTTTGCCTCATATTCAGCTCCTTCTGAGTGAAGATATACTTTAAACTCTTGTGGTTTGAGTAAATCTCACAATGATTACCCATCAAATAATGACACCATGTCTTCAACGCTAGAACCACAGCTGCTAGCTCAAGATCATGGGTCGGATAGTTCTGCTCATGCTACTTCAGTTGTCGAGACAGATACGCGATGACTTTGCCTTCTTGCATCAATACACATCCGAGACCAATCTTGGATGCATCACAATACACATCAAACGGCTTCTTGATGTCTGGCATGATCAATATTGGGGCTGATATCAATCTCTTCTTCAGCTACTGAAAACTGGCTTCACATTTGTCTGTCCATTCAAACTTCTTGTCCTTCTTCAACAATTGGGTCATGGGTCTGGCGATGCTCGAGAATCCTTCGACGAAATTGTGGTAGTATCCCGCTAATCCGAGAAATGCACGGACTTGGGTTTGAGTGGTTGGGGCTTCCGATGCTTTGACATCTCTGATCTTGGCGGGATCAACAGAAACTCCTCCAATAGACACAATATGTCCTAGGAATCCTACTTCTTTCAGCCAAAACTCACACTTGCTGAACTTGGCATACAACCGATGCTCTCTCAGGGTTTCTAGGATGATTCTCAGATGTTGCTCATGCTCTTCTTCTTCTTCTGACTTGGAGTAGATAAGGATGTCGTCGATAAACACAACTACAAACTTATCTGGGAAATTCATAAAGATCTTATTCATGAGATTCATGAAATAAGCAGGGGCATTGGTTAATCCAAAAGACATAACCGTATAATCGTATAAACCATAGCGAGTAGTAAAGGCGGTCTTCAAAATATCCGTTGCACGAATCTTAAGTTGGTGATAACCAGTCCTAAGATCAATCTTTGAGAATGCCTGGGCTCCGGTCAGTTGATCAAATATATCCTCTATCTTTGGCAAGGGGTACTTGTTCTTGATGGTGACGTCATTCAACTTTCAGTAATCTGTACACAGACGATTGCCTCCATCTTTCTTGTTGACGAATAACACTAGTGATCTCCATGGTGATGCGCTTGGTTGAATCAAGCCTGTTGCTAACATGGCATCTAACTGCTTCTTCAACTCAACTAACTCTGAGGGGTTCATGCTATAGGGCCTCTGGGCTATGGGTCCGGTTCCCGGGATTAGTTCGATAATGAACTCAATATCCCTATCCGGGGGCATACCTGGCAATTCATCCGGGAATACGTCGGGGTATTCACAGACTAGTTTGACCTGGTCTATGGTGGGTAGGGCTAGACTCTTGTTGCACTTGAATTGACGGGGTAATGTTTCAGAGATATGCTCTATTGTTACTCCAGAACTACTGGTCATGGTGATGGCTTTCTTAGCACAGCCTATCAGTCCTTTATGCCTTGACATCCAGTCCATACCTAGTACTACTTCCAATCCTTTGGTTCCAAGTACTATTAGGTTGGCATCAAAATCTATCCCATGTATTGTGATAGGCACAACTTCGCAAATTTTTCTAGCTTTGTAGTTGAACCGGGGATTTGAACTATCATGACATGCTTCAAGTTGGTTGGGTGAATCTTACTAGTGCATGCAAATTCTTCGGTGACAAATGAATGCAATGCTCCCGAATCAAACAATACTCTTGCTAAAACTGAGTTGACAGAAAACATACCCAGCACTACATCTGGCGCTTCTTGGGCTTCTTCTGCGTTCATGTGGAAGAGACGACCGTTGCGGTTGTGAGGGTTCCCTGGGGCAAACCTTCTTCCTAGTTGAACACGACGCTGCTGTTGAGCTGGGGCATTCACAGTGGCATTGGGGGCAGTCTTCTTGGGACACTCATTGGAGTAGTGACCCTTCACTCCACACTTGAAACAAGTGATCTGGGACTTGTCCTTGACTACGACAAGTACAACATTGCTGCCAGTTCTGGGTGCAGTGTTGTTGTTGTTGTTGCTCTTGGGAGGTGCACGGTTGAAATTGTTGGCATTGCCGGAGTTGTGATGGTTTCCTCCGGACTTCACATTGCCTCCCAACGGGTAGCTTGGGCGAGACATTGGGGGTCGGTTGTTCCTTGGTGCATATCCTGGTGAGGGGATGGGACGGTACTTCTGGTGACTGCTGGATCCTGATTGCTGCATCATACGATGTTTGCGGTTATCGTTTGCCTGATTAATCTTCCCTTCCATCTGAATGGCAGAGTCGACTAGCTCTTCAAGATCCTGAAAACGGATGTTGACGAGGACAGTCTGCATCTCATCATGCAGTCCGTTCAAGAATCTCTCCTTCTTCTTGGCCTCCGTGTTGATTTCATCAGGTGCATATCTGTCAAGTGACAAGAATCTGTCACGGTATTCTACCACAGTCATTCTTCCTTGCTTCAATTCGCGGAATTCATCTCTCATCCTGTTGACTAGACCTTGCGACACGTGGGTGCAACTGAACTTGACTTTGAATGCTTCCCATGTCATAACCTGACCATGGTTCATATTGCGGATACTATTTGACCAAGCTCTCGCATCTCCCGCCAGATAGTGGGTGGCAAAGAGAACTTTCTTGTTTTCATCAACTCCTGCAACTTCGAGGTTGTTTTCCATCGTCTGCAACCAGTCATCCGCATCTAATGGGTTTTCAGATTGGTTGAAGATTGGGGGATTGGTATTCTGAAATTTTTGAGTTTGGATCCATGGTGATCATGATTTCCATGCCCTTGGTTGTTGAGAGCCATCTGGGCGATCTGCTGCAATGTTGCTAAGTTGGCTTGACATCCTGCCATGCTTGCTTCACGGTCCGCGATGAGATTCTGCAAGATCTGCAGCATTGGGTCATGCGATGAGCTACTCCCTCCTTGGTTTCCACGAGTCATCTAAAGATTGAGGTAGATAAAGGGGTAAGAGGGAAATTCTAAGGTTCATGGTTTTGGTTTCAAAGCTAAAACTTTGAGTTAGACTCAGGTTTTTCAACTAACTCCATTTCATTCATGCAAACAAACACACGATACAACACACACCACAACAAACAAAGGATAACAGATGGTTTGAAGGACCATTCTGCATGCTACGATAACGTGGGACCGATACATCTCATGCTACGACAGTGCTCTACTGCATCTACTCATTGTCGATGAAGTCGGAGTCCTCATCGCCAGTGTAGAAGTCCACATCATCCTCCTCCAGAAAGTCATCATCGTTGCTGAGGTAAGAATCCATGTCTCCCTGGATGTCTTCACCCCCATCTTCTTCTTCCTTGGCGGCAAGCTGAGCTTCCTGCTCCTTGACGGTCTTCTCGAGGTCGGCCACCTTCTTGCGAAGACAGGCGATGGTGCGATCCTTCTTTGCACGCTGGCGGCGAAGAGATTGGCGATCCTGGACGAGCAGTACGAAAGTCTGGGCCTTCTGGTCGGCAATGGCATGGTTCTGGTTGGCTAGGTCCCTGGCATTGTCCAGTTCCTGCTGTCTGTCATGCAGCAAGAAGTCAAGATTCTCCACTTGACGCCTCAACTCTGGGTGCCTTGGCATCTCCATCGGCATTCCCATGAAGTCACGTCTTGCATACTGAGCAAAACGGGTTTCTTGGATTTTGTTGATGCTGAGGGCACATAGACGTCCAAGAGCTTCATGCATTGCCCTGGCTAATCCATCTATCCAGTTGTTCTCTCTAACGGAGAACTGAATTCTCCCAGAAGTTGGTGATTCAATGCTTCCTCTAAGATCTGTGGTGACTAGCCACTTTAGGTCTCCTCCTAGGGGTCCTAGAAGTTGAGATCCAAGAAACTCTGGATGTGGGTGTCCCAGTAACACCGACAGTGAATCCAGATCCCTCTCGAAGATCAGCTGACCTCCATTTACCAACTAGTAAAACTTGCGGAACTGAGTCTCCATCTACAAGAATTAAGGAGGAGGAAATTAGTGAAGTGATCAAGTGTGTCAAATTTTAAGTAGTAATGTAAGAATTTTGAGGAACATGAATTTTTGAGAAAGAATGAATCCACAAGGATAAGAGAGGAGATAGTTTTTCGTAAATACTCACTTTGGTTTTCAAACTAAGTTTTTGTTTGGACGTCCATTCTAACTAGGGTCTCCTATGGTCAGGATGGCTCTTATACCAACTTGTCAACAACCGGATTTTAAATCCTAGATTCCCGTTATGCCATACCTCCCAATCCCAGGATTACCATTTTTGTGAGACATAACGGATTGGATATCATAGTACATCATCCATTACAAACCATACATAAGGTCTTACACAAATAAGGATCTCATGATCCAGTCTTAATACAAAAAGCAGTGGAATAAATATAAAGCGTAGCGGTGGGGTCCATCTTCAGGGGCACATGCAATGCTGACGAAGGCAGATAGTCCTAGTTATCATAGCCGTCCTACTGGCCACCATCTTGGTAGTCTCCTTCATAGTCTGGCCATGAGAATAGCCAGGGACAAAAGCCATGAGTACTCTTTAAGTACTCGCAAACTACCACTAACAAGTAGTATAGTTCTAAAGTAAAGTGCTAACTCTAAGTTTAACTATAAGGTTAAATTTGAAACCTAAGCTGGGTTATGAAACAAAGAAAGATAAAATAAAGTTCTAGAATCACTTAAGTTGGGAAGCTAGTGTCATAAACATAACCCTGTTGTCGTCAAGTCAAGATTCATCATTCCTTCCATAAGTTAAGAAAACATCTGACAACGAAACAGTATGGCCATTCCAACTGTCCATAACCACCGACGTGGCTATTCGAATAGTTTGACACTCTGCAGAGGTGGTACACTTTCACCACAAGATTCGATAGTTGAGTCAGGGATAGCCCTGAATCATCATACTTAGTATGCAGATAATCAAACATAACCTTTCCTTTACACACCCTAGTATAAGCACCTCTCCTATGAGCATGGCCTCCCAACCATGACCATCAGTCATCTTGGGCACTGCATAGGTGGACAACATTGAGAGGTAGCCTCATCTCAAACCTCTCCCGCGAGGGAACTAATACTAATGCATATAAATTTCCAGCTAAGCCTTACCCAATTCAGGTAGTGTGGTTGTACGGTAACTTTGGAATGGTATCGCATCCGAATCCAACCATCAGTTTTATAAAAGGGCTAAGGCTCATGTCTCAACATTTTCATCATCATAAACCATTTGTGTTTCTCAACACATGTCAAAACATCTCAATAGAATGACTCATCATTCCAAGGTTTTCATAATTCATTTTCACCAAGTGTTCCCATCTAAAGTGACTCAAGTTTTTGATCTACTCTAAACTACTAAGTTAAGAGTGTTCACTAAGGTGGAAAATGGTGGGATCAATCTCATGCCATAGAATGACACCTAAAGGGTTCTAAATAGGTCAAGTTTTATACTTTTTATGCTACCTTCAAAACAAGTAAAGAACTTTGGGTAGAGTAAAGGAAGTAAAGCTTGAAACTAAGACTTGGATGAAATACTAGTCAAGGTAGTATAACTCAATCATGCCTAAAGCATCTTTGCTAAACCATCTAGTTCAATCCTAGCTTGCTAAGCATTATACTTGCAAGTGTTAGCTTGCATTGTTAATGGTGGATTGGAAGTACAACTTGCAAGGGTTAACTTGGATAGGGCTAGCTTGCCTTGGTTGGTGCAATGGTGGAAGTTTTCTTCCTCTTCTTCTTGGTATCACTCCTCCTCCTCGTAAGCTTGGTCGGTACTATTTTCTATAAATACATACAAAGTACACAATCACCAAACCATATTTAACTAGTCTAATTAGTATTCTAAGGCACACAGTTGATGATCTATTATCATCACAAGCATCACAAGGGTAATTCACTAGTTTCATCCTTTTTATTTTAGAAAAGTAATTTCTACTCATTGAGAAATTAACTAAGATTTAATATTCACCACTTAAAATATGTGATCATGTGGACACATGATATCACCACATATTCTAACACGTGGGAATGTGATTTAAGGGTTGGATCATAATTACTTTGGTTTAAGTTCATTATTTAATGATTTAAAGTGACTAGAAATGCCTATATAGCATTATTTTTGTACTAGTCCAAAGTCACTTCATGTAAACCTTGATATTATTACATATTCAGATAGGCATGATGAAATGTGATTTTTGAGAGTTGGAATCAACTCAAAAGCTAACTTGGTTGATTTTATAAAAATGTTGCAAGGTACAAATGCTTATGTTTTATTATTTTTACTAGGAGAGATCTATAACTCTAATTGAATTAAATCCAACGGTCTTTGATAGATCATTTCAATACCTTTTAGAAAATATTGGTTTCATGCAATTTGGAGTTGTCAAACTCCCAGAATTGATTTTTAAATAAGTGGACAGAAACTAAGTAACTCTAAATAGAGAAAACTAAATTTGAAAATTTAACACGCGCGAGAACTAACTGGGCCAGCCCATCTACGCACAGTGCACGCAGTGGGCTGCCTGACATGCGGGCTCCACTGGTCAGCGGCACAAAATCACCGAAACAGTATCTAGCATCTTGGGCCACACGATCTAAAGGGGATCCAACGGTGGGAGGTCATCGTCAAGGACGGATTACTCCGGCGTGAACCTGACCTAGACGCGGCGGTGGGGGTCGATTGGGGGCATACTAGGGATCCAGCAAAGTCGGTGAGGCGGGCAAACGGGCTGGTAGACAACGGTGAGGCGAGGCGCGGTTGCGGCGGAGCTTGGGGTGCCCTAAATCGTAGACGCCCTTCTCCTCCTGGTGCGGCGGCTTCGGCTCCAATTCCGGCAAGACACAGCTCGAGTGGCGTCGGCTAGAGGTGGGTAAGGTTCAGAGAGAGGTGGGGAGTGAGTGAGTGTGGAGAATTGAGGCTGGGATGGCCGCTTTATATAGGGTCGACGAGGGGGCAGAGCGGGCGCCCATGAGGTCATCGGTGACAATGATGCGGGGCTCTCTCGGCATGGGCGAGGGCGGCGATGGATACTCTGCTCCCCGGTGATCCTCTGGGCTTAAAGGCGCGGCAAGGCGGAGTCTCTACTGGTCGGGAGCATGCGGTGAACTGCGCACGGACGGCGGTGTTCGATGCGGTTACTCCGGGCTGCTGGTCACAAGGCGACGAATGACGTTGTCTGGGCGGTTGCTGCGCCTGCTGTGGGTGCTGACACGCAAGGCTAGGGCTACACGAGGTCGGTGCTGCTCTGGTGGGCGCGGCGCTCCGGGGTGATCGGCATGGCAGACAGCGGCATGGGCGCGAGCAAATGAGGCTTGTCCTCCGCTCGATTTTGGTCGGGGGCTGGTCAGGGCGGAGCGGTGTGATGGCGCCTGTCTCCCAGGAAGCGAAGGAGAGCGCAGGACGGGCTGAGGCGAGCTGTCCGTGGTCGACCTGGCGCATGGCGTCGGGCAGCTTGCTACTGGAGAAGACAGGGGAAAGGGAGTGAGAGTTAGGGCCGGGGTTTTAGCTGGGGGGACAAGGGGACCATGTTAGGCCCAAATGGAGACCAAAGCTACTGCTCACTATAGTGTTTTAGGTTTTGTGAGATTTATGTCTGCCACCTGTTTGATGAAATGGCCGCAAGAAGCAAAAGTTTGAATTTTGGTTTGAATTTTTTTGAGTGATCTCCACTAGTACTAGGTAGCCTCTGGTGGCAAGGGTTTTGAAAATGGAGTCCAAATGGATGGTTTTTGAAATAGGGGTGATCTAGGCATATGCATTGAACTCAATTTTCACATGTCATTTAAAATAAGTATTTCAATGTTTTTTGCAGATCAAAACCTGGGCCTCGGTACCTCATTATGTGTACTAGCAAGGGTTGTAAAGATCTAGAATTATTTCTGTTGAGAAATGAGTGCTAGAAACACTCAAAGTAGTGTAGTGGATTAAAATGACCAAAATGACCATTCCTCATTTTTAATTGTTTTTTATTTGATTTTCTTTGGGATTTGCTTGGGAAAGATTTAGATGATGTTTAATTTACCATACAAACATTTTACAACCAAAGAATCACAGAACCATGGCAATTCAAATCAATTCCTAAATTACATGCACATACATATGAATGCTTTCATTTTTAATTTGGAAAAGTTTTTTAACCCTAATTTTGATGATCTGAATCTTGATAAGCTTGGATTAAAGTTTTGGGATGTTATAGTTTGACCTAGTAGTGTCGATGGCAACTATACGGCCAGAACTATATGACCGGAATTTTATACCCGTCATATAGTTGGTCGTTAAATATTTTGTCTCCACTTCTCGACCCCTGGTTTCTTCGGGTTGTTGGAAATCTCGTATCTTTGACTTTAATATTGTGATTCCCATCATCAAACATCATTATCTATGCAGGGAAAAATAGAAAGAAAGGATTGCATACCCCTTTGATCATTAGGCATTAGTGGCACGGTTTAGAGAGATATTTCATTAAAATAATGAATAATATCTAGTTTAAATGTGGATGTAGATGGCTATATTTCACAGCCATCACCACCCTATCTAACCCACCAAGCTAGCTAACCCTCCCTTCTTTCTTGCTGGTCAAGAAGATACCTCAGCCCCACCTCCAGCTAACCATGGTATCCCCCCTTGCTCACCTGACCGAGAGATAGAGGAGATGAGAGAGAGAAAAGCAACCTAGTTGCTTTTGCAACCTAACCTGAGTTCCCCACCCTCCTGTCCTTATCTACCAACCCCAGCGCCTCCCTGCTCGATTAGATCGCATCGAGGATGTTGCCCAGAGCCCTCTATCCCTTCCCCATCCTCTCTTCTACCCTACCTAGCCACACCATAGACGCACCTCTAGTGTGTGCTTGTTTTCGGCGAGGGGAGCAGGAGGAGAGGAACTAAGGGCGTCGAGCAATACTAGTACCACCCTCTGGACCAGCCAATACACGGACAAGCAGAGACGAACCGCCAGAATAGGTAGCACGCGTGATGTCACCGAAGCAAATCCTAGGTCCCGTTCGCTTGCGTCGTCCATGATCGTCGTCGTCCCTCGCCAGATCGACGCCACCAGCAAGCCCGCGGTGAGCAGCCTGATCTCCCAGACATGCCCTTTGTTGTATCGCTTCCTAGTTATGTCATTTGTTTTGTCGAACGCATACCGTGCGTCGCTAGTCGCCACCATCCCTGCAAGCGTTCCGCCTCTAGGGAGCGCCTCGCTTCCGCTACTGCATCCACGTCTCTATGTCGCACCACCCCAACCTACCTGTGACCTGGAACACCACCTGGCCACATCGCCACGAGACACCCGTGCCGATCACGTCACCGCCGCATATGTGGTCGATGTTGTTGAGCCTAAGTACCTTAACCCGTGTCGCCACCCTATCTATTATCAACCCGAACGCCACCGCAGTGGTTCCGCCCGTCCAAAACGAGCCCGAGGTCACCGGATCGAGCGCCCACACATTCTGAATCTTTTTGCTGTCGACCGTGTTACTTCAGTTAACAAGGAGAAGAACAACAATAGCAACAACAACACGCACGTCGTTTTTCCAAGCACCTCCTGCATCTTTTCAGCCTCAACCAGCAGCCCACCTTGCGACCCCACCTATCGGCCACACTAACCAACCCTAGCCGAATGTTTTACAAAAAGGCGCCCGACGTTTTTGCTAATCCCCAACCGTAGCCCTGACTCACCCACGTGTCGCCGCACCGCTGGGCCGCGCGTGCCGTGGCACCGCATCGCCCTAACCCCACTTGTCATTATGCGTGCCTAACCGAGAGTCGCGTGAGAAAAGGCCTAGCACACCACTATCACTAGCAAGCATTGAGTCAGCACCGGTCCAACTTGTCGGCGGCTGTGGCTAGCCAATCCTACGTGATAAAAATCCTAGCAAATTTCTAATATAAATAAAATTAAGAATAGTGAATATATCTGATTTAATTCATACGTTTTAAAATAATTCGAATTTGGAAAAACTTTTAAAATGAAATATGATTCTAATTCAAATATGAATTCATATATGTTTTCAAATTTGACCAGAGTCAACGCTAACTAGTCAAACATCTGAATTTTGACCCTATTTTCATTGTTTTGTATTTAATAATAAATTTATATTCATAAATTCAAATAATGCATATAATATATGTTTCTTGATGAGAAAAATGCCAGGAATTCAAATATGCTATCCAAAATAAGTTTTGAGCAACTTAAAATTACTTAATTGCTAATAAATGCCTTTTTATTAATTAATTCAAAACATTAATTCCGTAATTCCAAATTCAGTAAATAATATGTCTAAATCGATCATCGGGATGAGCCCATTCTATTTATGCATTCCATGATATGAATTGAAGCATGCATCATATAAATATTATAAAAACAACAAGGTTTATGCAACTAAAATGAGACTAAATAAATACTAAAAATGCTTATGTGATACCATGAAACTGTGAATCATTCCATCATAGCATACTTTGTTTGCTTGTTGCATATATTCATATGATTACGCACTTTATTTATTATGCCCCTTTGTGTGTTTGATTTTATCTGGACAGACACCGAGGAAGGGAACTATGAGGAGAACCTAGAGTACTACCGAGATCCCGGTTACCCTACCGCTGATCCGACATGAAAGAAATTCCCCATGCTTGCATTACATATAGAACCTATGCCTCTATCTTATTCTTGCATCATTGAGTCACCATTACATTAAATTGAATCCCAATATTTCATAGCCTTTACCTTTTTAAACCCCACTGAAGCTTGTACCCTCAATCCTATGAGCCATTACTACAGGAGTTGCTTGAGCCCCGCGAGTCATAGAATTGCATGTGTAGGGTTTGTGCGAGTCTTTGGATAATGAGGTAACTAAACAACTTCAACTAAGTAGTAATGGGATAACTAAAGAAAGAGGCACCAGTGGGCAATAGCTGTTATTTGGTTCTTCCATGCTCACTTGTATCTCGTAGGACCCGAGTATTTGATTCCTGTTCCTGACTATCGCACTATCTTCATGTGGGACCATGAATCCCCTTAGCCTGATCTTGATTCACATCTTATTTTTTGGGCCACAAAGTATTTTGGGGCTTTTTAACTATCGTGTACTTATGCCATTCTTTACTTCTTTATTTACTATTGCGCGGGGATCACCTATACTATTTTGGATCACGGCACGATTTCGTGATATCGACAAGGCCAGTCACACTTTTGGGTTCCCAGTCGTTTACAGCTGTTCTCTAAAACCATGGGTCCGTCTTAGAGCCGGCCAACTTCATTACGGGTAGCTTATTGGGGTGGCCCCTTGAAATCATTTATGAATTCTATGAATACTTTATCGTGAGGCCTCATTGCTTTTTATTCGTTTCTTCCCAAGGTTGACCGTGCATGTGTTGCTATTTGTGCACCCCTAGGGTAAATCTTTTTGAAAGCCGTGTCTGTGGTTATGGACGACTTGGGGCATAGTTTCTCGATCATAGACAACTATAATTAAAGTACCATGTTTAATCTAACTAAAACATTACTAGCAAATAGTGCAACACTCATGGAATGGTTAATAAAATAGCAAACAGATGGGATGTTCTTACGCCTTATTATTCGGTAAGCGAGAAGGAGGGAGAGCGATGTTTATTTAAGTTACTTATATAACTGTTGTTTCTAATTAATGAGCGGCCATCCATATCTGGTTGGGCGGATGTTGTAGCGTCTCTATAGAACTGTTAGTTTTTTACATTTCGCTGCAATTGTGTCACCCTAGGTTGTTCCCTTTACATGCATAAAGACTTTCTGAGTGTCCTAGGGTCTCACACCATAAATATTGATCAAATTCTAAGGTATACCCTCATGGTAGCTACTACGTCGACTAGGTCGATGAAGAAGGCAACAACCCTATTCTATAGAGGTTACGGGGAAGGAGATCTCTGGGATCTATGGGCGGGAAAGTGCTTATTTTTGTGGCATCTTATGTCGATTTACTTCTTACTCTGTACTCGGATCTTGTCTTCCGCTTCTGCTTGATACTATGATGATTGATGCATGAGGATGTATCGTAAACTACTATATCTATCTAGGATATTTGGATCTTGCCGTATGGCGTTGCAATATTTCCTTTCTTTGTAGATGGAATTGCTCTGATGTACTCTTGTATGTCGTTGACATACATACTCCTTTGTGTATGTTTTGTTCGCATACATGTTGACTACGCCACTCGCACTTGTTATGATGTTCTTGAAAGTGGGTAGGGTGGTTGGCCGGTACCATGCCCTACTCCGCTTCTACGGGCCTACATGTGGGTGGCCTTTGGGCCTCCGCGGTAGAACCCGTTATCCACTTTTGGCTCATCCTTTCTTATTGCTTAGAGAAGAGGGTATGAGGTATTACAAGGTGCATTCTCACTAATGCAATATCCTCATCCCCTTTCCTCCTTCCTCCCGCGTCCCAGAAACCCCAAAGCCCCCGACCCTATCCATGGAGCCCGAGCGACCCACTGTCATCGAGAAGAGAAAGCGGTGATGCAGGAGGTCGATGTAGCATGCCGCTTAAGCGCAAGAGTGGGCGTCTGCATGGAAGTGGTCACGCGAGGCACAGGGGTCATGGCTCCGGTCAACCTTCTTCTTCTTACTCTAGCTTCATCGAGGTAGTCGAGGGAGAGGCTTCGGTGGTGCGCGGGCAAGGTCGCCTCGTGGAAGTGGTCGGGTCATCATGGCGGACACGGTGGTGGACAAGGCGATGGTTAGGAGCTCGCAGCACTCCGCCTTCCTCCCCGTTCAGTGGTCATGATCAAGATCGAGAACAGTGGGGAGCCCAAACACATCATATATTTCATCCTCGTCCTCCGGGATGCAGGCTGGGCCACCAAGGTGAGGCTTCATGTGCGCTTCGCTCTTGGGCTCGCGGATCTCATGAAAATAAAAGTGCAGATGAAGCACTCTGGCGGTGGTTATTCCTGGAGCATGACCTTAGATTCCCCCACGCTTTGGAAGATTTTCTTCACCACTGACTAGGAGAGCTTTGTCACCGACCGCCGCATCACGCGCGGCTCTGTGTTGCGGTTCCACTACCTAGGCGAGGAGGGCTTCTAGTTGTCGTTGTTTGATCCGCTGTTGTGCCGCGTGGACTACCCCCACCACCTCTGGAGTGTGTAGGATGGCTTCTAGATGTGGTTAAGGATAGACCACTGGAGGTGTCATGCATGCTTCGTGAGGGTTGCCATGCAGTAGTGCTCTTAGTCCTTTGTCTTGGAAGTGTGACTATAATGAACATCTTTAAGATGGCTCTACTGCTAACTGTCTTTCCTTTCTATATGTTTTGTTGAGGTACCAGCCCCCTAGTGAGGCTGTACCCAGCATTAGGCGAGGCCACCGGTGAGGGCTGCTTGCCTGATTTACCTAGGGGATGCACCTCGCGGGGCCCAGCATGTTTTTGTCAGGCTATGTCTTTGGTAATTTCAGGGAAACAGTCTCCACTAGGGTGGGGAAGATGATGTCACATGCGGGGTAGCGTTGATGACCATGTACCCCGTTGCATGGAGATAGCGGTAATCGTGGGGTGCTTGTGCCACTTGAGGAGGTGGATTCACCTGCAGGCTATCTTGTTCCCTCCTATGAGCCTATTAAGGGGACGACCATAGGCCTTACGTGTCCCTCCTTTTAGACTCTTTCACGAAGAGGATCACAAGACCCATGCTCGTCCTGTTGGCTTCCTTAGTGGAAATACATGGGCACATCACGTGTTGGGTTCTCGGTTGTACGGTGGTCCTCCAGAGCTGCCCTTTGAGTCCCTCGTGGAGGCGACCGTGGGAGTCATGCGCCTTTCTCAGGCGACTCCCTAGTTTGAAGACGATTTCTGGTAATAGGCGGTGTCAGTTGCACATCGAGGTTGAGTGTGAATAACCCCTACAAGCGCTTTAGAAGGGACATGCCGCTAGCCCCCATTGCAAAAATGCCCGAGATGTTGGGCCACCCTGTTTCCTCTGGAGGCTGGAGGGGGATCTGCGCATGTGCTCAGGTCTTGGCCGTTGAGAGGCGCTACCGTCATGAGCCATTTTCCTGACAGCTCTTTCAGCGTGTGGAGCTATTGGCTCTGTGCAAATCCTTAGTCACTAACAGGAACTAATTCCGCAAGTCACCTTCCAAGGAGGGAAAGGTGGGTAGACGTTTGCGACGTAGGACCTGTAAGGAAGGGAAAGGACGCTAGTTAGATTGGGGTTGATGATGTTGGAGGGGGATTCCCTCATGAACCGCCCCGTAAGCCTCTTGAGGAGAAAGTCGTAGGGAAAATGCTTTTCCTCTTGGTTCCTCGAGGAGGAGACCACAAGTCTAGCAAGAAATTTATGCTGCTGGCAGGGAGTTACCTCCCGAGGCGCACCATAAGTCTATTAGGGAGATGACCGTTGGGCGAATATGCATTACTGGTATTCCATACGTGTTGTGCGAGGGTATCAAGAACAAGGAACTATGGGTGACGTGACTTATCACTGGAACTAGTCTGTAAGTTCATAGCTCGACACTTTAAGCCTTGGGGTTGATTAGAAGTTGCTACTGGAGGGGGGTACCCTCACAAACTGCCCCGTAAGCCTCTCAAAGAGAAGACCATAGGGAAAATTCTTATCCTATTGGCCCCTCAAGGAGGAAACTGTAGGTCTAGAATGAAATTTTGGCCGCTGGAGGGGGATACCCTCACAAGCCTCCCCGTAAGCCTCTCGAGGAGAAGGGAGAAGACCATAGGCCAAATTCTTATCATGTTCGTCCCTTGAGGAAGAGACCATAGGTCTAGCATGAAATTTTGGCTGCTAGAGAGCGATGCCCTCATGAGACGCCCCTTAAGCCTGTCGAGGAGGAGACCTTTGGGAAAATTCTTATCCTATTGGCCCTCAAGGAGGAGACCATAGGTCTACCATGAAATTTTGGCTGCTGGAGAGGGATACCCTCACGAGCCGGCCTATAAGCCTGTCGAGGAGAAGACTGTGGGGAAAATGTGTACTGCTAAGATTCCCTACATGTGTCATGCGACGGTATCAAGCACCATGAACCGTGGGTGAGGTGACTTATTGCCGGAGCTAGTCCGTAAGTTTAGAGCTCAAAACTTTAGGCCCAGGTGTTGAAGGGGAGTGGCCTAGCGATGGACACCGTTACTATCCCCCCACTCACGCGACATATGTAGGGGAACTTCGGCCATGCATAGCTTTTGCAAATGTTTTCCCCAAAGAGAAGCAAATGCCAAAACTTTCCTCTGGCGCAAAATCTAAAAAACCCGCCAAATAGGTCCATACTTGTTATAATGCCGTCATGATCTGCACGGGGTCTTACGAGAAATAAGGCTACATAGGATGAGAGTTTTGGTAGTCAACTTCAAAAAAGTCGGACAGTAGGGTGTGTTGTTTGGAGGGGCCTATCAGCCTTCCTAATGCCTGGCTCCATGCCCGATTACGTGGCATTCATGCGGCTTAGGGGACGCGGTTGATGTTGTATGCTTGCTTGGTGTAGTATGGAGGGAGGTCCGGAGCTCTGTGTCAGCATCCCCCTCACGAGGCTCTCCAATATTGGCGAGGGTGAGTTGGTGCTGCCCTGGTGACTTCTCATGGCCGTGGGTGTCGGCCATGACAAGGCCCTCGCGGGGAGGTATAAGACAGTGACCTCGCTCTTTTCCATGGTGCTCTCCTGGGCCATCATTTGCTTCTTCCTAGCGGTGCCCCCGATGTAGTTAAGGGTGTCCATGTCCTACAGGTAGGCGATGGCTGCAGTTTCTTAGGCATGCTCGAGGGAGCGCAGGGCTTTCCTTTCATTGCAATGGATGTTGATGACATCACCATTGCCTCCTGGCATATTGATGATGTTCTAGGCGTGGTGGGTAGCCGCCATGAACTTGGCTACAGCAGGGTAGCCCAGGATGACATTGTAGGAAGGCCAATGTGTGCCACGTCAAAGTCAATGATCTCGGTGCGGTAGTTGTTGCAGGACCCGAACGTAACAGAGAGGCGCACGTGCCAAATGAGTATGGTAGTGGCGTTGGTGACCCCGGAGTAAGGCATGGTCGCCATCAGCCAGTGATACGGCACCTATAGCTTGGCGAACGTCTCGGTGGAGATCATGTTCAGGCCAGCACCACCGTTGATGAGCGTCTTGGTGACTACCATGTTGTTGATGGTGGGGGTGCATATCATGGGTGGAGTTCCCACTGCCTTGGCGGAGATAGGATAGTCTTTGGCATAGAAAGTGATGGCATACTATGACCACTTGAGCCTTGGGGACAGGGCCTCGGGCCAAACAGTGGCGACCTCGCGGGTGATCTACTTGAAGTTCCTATTGGACGCTGGGGCTTGGGGGCCAAGGATGCAGGCTATGGCGCCCCTCGGCTCCTGGTAGCCCTGGATGTTATCCTCGACCTTCTCTAGAGCATGGGGAATCTACTGCATGGCATTGGCTTGATGACCTGTGTGGTGGGCGACTTGGACACTGTGGTTGTTGTTCCATCATCCCCCTCCTTTGTTGCCACCGTGGTCGTTTCCACGCTTGCCTCCTTGTCTCCCCTTCCTCTGACTGTTGCACTCCTCGTGAAGCTTCTTGAGCTTGTAACAGTCATCAATGGGATTCCCATGCTTCTTGTGGAAGACACAGTATGAGCGATCTTTGCGCACCCCTTCTCTGTTGCCCTCGCGAGGACTCTCTCATTCGGGTTCGGCGGCGAGGATGGCAGCGGTCTTTCGCTTGGGATGATTTCTCTTGCTCTTGGAGGCACTTGACGATTCGAGCACAGTCTCCTCCTTGGCAAGGAGGAACATCGAACCTCCTCAGCCTTGGTGCACTTCTCCTCCATTATGAAAAGATCAGCGGTCGTGATGAGGTTCTCGTCGCGGATGATGATTTTTTCCCTCACCCGGATGTCCTTGACTCCCTCGGAGAAGGAGGATGTTGAGTACGAGATCCTGGGAATCTTATTACAGACCTGGCTGAACCTTTAAAGCAACTTGAAGAGGGTCTCGCCGGGTTGCTGGTGTACCTGGTGAAGGTCATAGTTGGCAAGCAGGCACTCGTACGTCCCCTTGAAATTGGCGATAGAGAGTGATAAGAGGGCCGACCACGAGCCGATGGACTCCTCTAGGAGGTTCATCAACCAGGTTCATGTCACGTCCTTCAGACTCAGAGGGAATTAGTTCTCAATGATGTAGTCGTTGCCACCGACCGCGTCGATGCCCGTGGTGTAGAGATGCAGGAACTCGCACGGGTCGTGGCACGAAGGTATCTCCGAGTGGAACATGTGCGGCCACACCACGCGTCAAAGATCCCTGGTGAATGAAATACATCAATTGGCTTGCACCTCATTGCCGCTAGCAACGACTGCATGATTCTGCTTCCCTGCCGCTGTGATCTCCTCGATGATGTTGACCTCCCGCCCGCGTGGGGGCATGGTGACTACATAACTGTTCACAGGAGGCGTGATGATTTGGCAGCTGTTTCCTAGCCAGGGGCAGCGTCGCCATACTTGGGGTGCCGTCAGAGCCCGGGCTCTGATGTTGGCTAATGGAAACAAAGGCTGCCACTTTTCGTTGGGACTCCAAGTGTAGAGTGTTGCAGCAAGCATCTTTTTCCCACAAGGGTGACTCGAGGGTTTATATCAAACTCTCTGGGAATTGGCTATGAAGGATGTTTTCTTCTCCTCTTCAAGCAACCTGTAAAGTAAAATAAAATGTCTTTTGTCCCTAACTCCACCAAGTGTTTGTCAAGCATAAGTTTTCGTATTAGTAATATGAAATAAAATATTAAACAAACTAAAGTAAATATAGTAATGAAATACAAACTAGATGAGGAAGATGGTAGAGTTGTTTTTGGGTTTTTTGGTGTGATTGGAAATAGAGAAAGTATTTTTGTATTTTCGAAATAATTAATTGCTAAAAATAAAAAGGATAGTAGATGTAAGGGAATGGTGTTTCTTATGATAAAAACAGACCGGGATTGATGGGTTCACTTTTCTACTCCCTTTTTAAGTTGTAGTGATCACAAAACAATTCATCAATGATAAAGATCATGGAAACTCTATAATTTCTTGATAAAAGGAATTGATATTGGCATCACATTATAATATTGAGATGGAATACATCTCTATCTTATAGTCCTCAAGAAAGGAAAATCTCCATGCAATCTTGATTTACGAATAGATCAGAGTATATCTTTAAGCAATATTATATGATGTTTGAAATACAAAATAGCTCATCACACTGACACGTCATAACTATAGCACATGATTTCACTTTACCCCTAGTGAGGCAGCAAAAGAAAGGTAAAAACCAAAGTAGAACTTGAATATTATGTGTCACAATTCAATCTCCACCCCTATGCTACTCCATCTAACACACACTTCTCCCCATACAAGTTCTAGCATACAAGTTGTATCAAAACAAGCAATGAAGAACAGGGTGCATGATATGCATCTATTAAAACATCTTACACATAATTGATTTCAATCTCACATATCAAATCACAGAACAAAGATCCACCACATAGGAATTACAAATATGACCATAATCATGTTGGGCAACTCATATGGTACTAGATCTATGAAGAACAAGAGAGAGATAGATCAAGCTACTGCCTCAAAACCATAGCCCGGAGGTGGACTACTCCCTCCTCATAATAGTGATGAAGCCGGAGATGTTAGAGAGGGTGGAGATCTCCCTGGAGGTGGCTCCAATAGAGTTTCCTGCTCCAATCTTTGATGGATCTGACTCTGTTTGGTGGTGTTTTTGTAACATCCCATCTTTTTCACCCAAGCTTGTGTAGTTAGATGTCTAGAAAATTAGGGGGAATTAAAACTTTTAGGGTTTTTTTGCATATGTTGCTTGCTTAGTATGAATGCATGTTCATTTGTGTTATTCCATGTTTCCTTATGGTTTTAAATGCTAGTGATGTTACTTGCTTGATTTCATGTTTAGGAGTGCTAGATCAACATTTGGTATCATCTAAGCTCACCTCTTGTGTGTATTTTGGAAACTAGATCAAAACCCTAAAAGTTTAAAAGGTTCCATTTTTTGGAGCCATGGTGTGATCAAACCATAAAGTCTTTTAGCCATGCAATTACATGGAAATGTACCTTGCTATGAGCTCTACAAAAACCAACCCTATCTTTGATTAAACCAAAACTCTAAGACCCTTTGCATCCAATCTTTTCATCTCTAGTTGGTTACATGTTTTGGTCACCTTATTTTCTGCCATTTTTGGAAATCTTTTGCCAAGCCATGGGAATGATCCAGGAAACAACCTATACCTGCAGGTGCTCACCTGTCCACCCTCTACGAACCCCAACCTCTCCCCTTGCCAATGGTGGCTCGATCTCGAAGAGATCATCATGCAAAGGAACCCTCATGGCTCACATGCCCTAGATCACCTAAACCCTTTCTCTCCCTCTCCACACTAGTTGTGACCGAGTGCTTGAATATTATATGTCACAATTCAATCTCCACCCCTATGTTACTCCATCTATCACATAGTTCTCCCCATACAAGTTCTTGCATACAAGTTGGATCAAAACAAGCAATGAAGTACGGGGTGCATGATTTGCATCTATTAAAACATTTTACACAAAATAGATTACAATCTCAAATATCAAATCAAAGAACAAAGATCCACCACACAGGAATTACAAATATGACCATAATCGTGTTGGGCAGCTTATATCATACTAGATCTATGAAGAACAATAGAGAGATAGATCAAGCTACTACCACAAACCCATAGCCCAGACGTGGACTAATCCCTCCTCATCATGGTGATGAAACCGAAGATGTTGGAGAGGGTGGAGATCTCCCTGGAGCTGGCTATTGGAAATATGCCCTAGAGACAAATAGTAATAAGGATTATTGTCATATTTCATAAAGTTTATGATTAAGTTTTATATCATGAAATAACTATATTGAATGGAAATGTAAATAAACGTGTGATATATAAACAACCATGAGTTCTTGGTGAAACTCTAATCACTGGTTCATTGGTCAATAGATGATCAAGGTTTCCTAATCATGTGGCATTTATGCCAGTTGGTAATGAAGTCACCTCATTATGAGAATTAGATGATGAAGTATACCCAACATAAGCACCGTGACCTCATTATGTCACGAAGTTCAAGTTATGATGATTAGAATAGACCTAGTGTACTATATCTTAGACCGTGATGCCATATCAATCACTGTCACTCGAGGGTACATCGATAGCATCAAACGTCACTTGGTGAAATGGTGATCATAAAGGTGTGTTCAGGTATTCGGAGGGACACTTTAGGCAATATGCATCAAGAGCGGGATTTGTCCAACCACGTGATAGAATAGATACTCAAGGGCCCACTCGGATAAGTTATATCCAATAGTTGACAATGTGTGATTTGATCACGGGGATATCACTTGTCGGAACGAGTCTAGTAGACTTTGTAGCTAATGATATTGAACACGACATGGTGATGTCATTGATCAGATCTCGGACAATGCAAGTATTGAGAGGCAAAAGGAACAAGACATGGCATTCATGGTTCAAACGACAAAAGATTTTGTGGAATGCACAGGGGTCACATGGTCATCCAGGTCCCTCTATTGATCATTGGTGCGGGAGCCCAGACCATGTCTAGAATGTTCCCAAACCGTGGGGTATCACGCTTAAGGGCTTGATGATGCTCAGAGAATGTTTTAGTATCGGTAGAATCACGAACGAAAAGAGAAGAGAGAAAACCGAAAGGGTTTTGTTAAGTCTGGAATGAGAGGGAATGAGTTCCACATCAATGGGGTTTGAATAATATGTACGAGATTGTTAAATATTGATTTAATCATTCAATTATATTTATTCAATAAAAGAAAAAGAATTAAAAAGGGTCAAATACATAATTGGGCTAGGTCCAAAGGGAAAAGGGCACATGTGGGAAAAGACCAAAGGAAGGAGAGAGAGGGGTGGCCGACTGGCCCTTGGGCACCTCGCGAGGGGCCCACAAGGGCCTTGGTCGGCCGGCCAAGCTCCCCCTCCTTTGTTTAGGCCCTTGGGCACCTCTCCTTTGTTTAGGCCCACATGGCTAAGCAAGTTAGCTATGGGGGTTTTTTCCCCTATATAAAGAGAGGTATTTTGACAAATTAAATACACAATAATCAATAAAAGGTTTCCTCTATTTTGGGGAGACCTCTAGTTGATTCTCTCTCACCCATGACCATTGTCCCAAGACCGGATCGCATGAACGGGAGTCTTCTTCACCGCAGAGCGTCGTCGCGCTGCGAGATTCGGATCCAGGAGCTCTACTTCACAAGTATTGCTGGATCGAGGAAGTGGGAGTCATCGCCGTTCACCAGATGTGTGTAACTCCCTCTGAGGTGCAACACTTGGGGCACTAGGAGTCACTAGAGCTGCAGTAGCTGCCGGGAGTTCAATAGGACCTTGAGGTCGGCTTCGGTTCGTCTACATCAACCACGCTCTCTCGAGCGTTGACAACCATTTTTCGGTCTTCAAGGGTAAGCTCGGGAAAAGCCCCTCCCATTACTGCATTACTAATAGATAGGTCCTGGCAACTGGGGTTCTGGGCGTAGGAATTTTTTTTATTGTTTTCATGCGTGAACCGCTACAGTGGTATCAGAGCTAGATCTATGCGTAGTATTGATAGTACGGGTAGAACACACGACATGTAGCATGTGGGCGTTGATCTTTGAGTTGTTACCCTCCCACGTGTACCTGTGTATACTACAGTAATGCTTGATGAAGCGGCCCCAACTGACATTACGCGTTCATTCATGAGACGGGTCCACGCTTGACATACGGCTTGTACTGTATAAAGTGGCTTTGGGGGGTGTCTGTCTCTCCCATTAGTTGGTATGCCATTTGCAACGGAGGGCCCCGAAAGGGGCGTGTATAGACAACTACTTGATCAGTTTTATGGTGAAAGTTCGTAGGTAAGAACGGTTCTTGTGCGAAAGCCCTATCAGCCACATAAAACATGCAAAGATAAAGTAGATGCGTCTAACTTTTTTTTGCAGGGGGCGTTGTGTTGTGATATGGTTGTGGCAAAGGTAAAGTAGCTTACTTTATGTTGCTAAGTAGTAGTGGATGGTCACGAAGGTGATAGACTAACATGCCAGAAGGTACCGGTACCCTGGTGCCTACGGCGCCGGTACCGCGCCGGAATCCGGAGGCGCGAGATGGAGATCGCAGCGAGAAGGACCATATCCCATCACTCTTACATTCAATGTTTATTGTTTGTATATCTTATTGTGTGATAGTATTAGATACTCGATGGTAGCCTAATTAAATGATTGCTAATTAAAATACCAATATATGTGTTCGCCCTTAGTGTGCACCACCAAGAAAATTCTTTGCTATGAGTCAGGCCGTGACGATCGAGTGTCAGACATAACTACATTCGCATATAGTGGGTGTAAGCCATGTTTCACAGCGAATACACTAAGATTGAGTTGGCGAGCGTAGCATGTGTATACATGGCCTCAGAACACCGATGGTCGAAAGATCGAGCACGAGTGACATGGATGATGTGATCGGCGTTTAGGCATCTACCTTTGTAACTATGTCGCCGGCCGTGATGATCGGGGGCAGTGTAGTGAATAGGGATCATGTAATCAGTAGAACCCTTCCAGTGATAGGAGTTTTTAGTGGATTTATATCTTAACTCATATAATTATAAACTTTGTCTAAATTCCTTTTTGCAATTATAAATGTAGAGATGCCTCACCGTGAAGCTTACTTTGGTGTTGATGAGTGGGTAGTCCGTGAGAAACTTAGACTTGATGGATCGAACATTGCTGGTTGGCTTGTGCGCCTAAATGATCTTCTTGCTAGGAACAATGTGGTAGATTACATACGCCACACGATGGAATTGGCCAAGCCTGATGGCTATGAGACCCCAAGAGAGCAGGCAGAACGCTACTATCACCAAGAGATGTCAACTTTCATCCAGATAAAAATGTGTTACAGGATGGTGGATGAACTACATCCACTCATGGGTGATCATGATCCATATGCAATGGTAGATCAGCTGAGAGCAAAGTTCATAAGCCATGTGCGCATGATGAAGCATGAGCTGCTTGGAGATTTCCTTTCCATACTGATGGAGGAACACTCCTGTTTGAAGAGTCACTTGGAGAACATGCTTGATGCACACATGAGACTGGTTTACTTTGTGGACTACTGGATGACTGAGTCATTTGTGATAGGCGTGCTGCTTCGATCACTGCCTCCCAGCTACGAAGGACATGTCCGGAGTAGCATTATGAGTGTTGATACGGAAACACTGAATTTCCAAGAGTTCATATTACGTTTCAGAAACGTAAAGGTTGAACCAATCATCAAGAGGTCATTGATGACAAACGTATATATTTGATATATAGTTTTATAAATATTATAATCTTGCAAACACATATTGCAGTGTTAAAGTATTTAATACTTTTGCTGTTTTGGTGAAAACGGGTCCTTCTGCATGAGAATTGCTTCCTGGAGAGGAGGTGACATTGCATGTTGATGGCGAGCATCATGATGATGGCCAACGACACTCTCCCTCAAAATTTATCACTTATTTTATATTTTTTGGATGGTTATTGTAATCGATAGACTGTGAACTACTTTATTGTGTCTCACATTTCGTGAGACGGTTCTTCATGTGAGTTTGTAATAAATAGTTGTTCCACTTTTATGAATGATTTCTATCTGTGTTCATATCTTGTTAGATTATGTGTGAATTATCCTTGTTTTGAAACTAATTGATAATGCATGAATATTTGTAAAATATTGAAAATACCCAACTTAATGATATATTAATTATGAATGAATATTGTTTAAATTTAGAGTTATATAGATAATACGTGAAAGAAACTTGATTTTTTGTCACATATGAATCATGCCAAGTTTGTCAAGATAACTTAAACATCGTGTATTACATGAATCCAAAAGTGTTTGGTGAATTGTTGAAAGTGAATGTATATTTCAACAAAATGGTGATCATAATTATATCGTTGTTTGAAATTTGTAAAGAGGTTTACCAAAGGAAACAAGATCATGAAACCATTTGATATGATCAAAATATTTCATCATTTACGGGTATTAAAGATAAAAGAGAATCTAATTACTATGATTTGATCAATAGTAATGAAATTCAACATTATAAGATTGGCATAAAGAAACTATGAAATGCAATGCGTTTGAAACATCAAAATGCAAAGCATCACAATGTGATATTAATTATCAAGTGGGTGAATAGATGGCTCCGAATAAATCGTTGTAGTGTAAGTGTACAGACCAGTAGTTAGAAATAGTATACACTCAATTATAATATATAGTGAACCATTTGAATTCATGAGATCGGTGCCATATCTTGTATGGATCATCGTAGAAGTTTTGGAGTTATTCGATATAACCAAAACAATACCGAATAAGTCCTTGACTGAGAAGCTTATGGGAGATAGTAAAAACACGATGAGGATTCAAAACCCTGCATCAGAGTGTTGAGAAGGGGAAAGGAAAGCGTTCATGAACTATTCTCTTCATAAAGAAAAGAATCGATGATAATGATCATTGTGTTTTCTCCACTAGTGTTTTCACTACATGAAGTAGGATTCAAAATGTACTCCACATCTTGTATGGAGACATTTGTGAATAAATTTTCATATTCCCGGAATATGACATGCCTATGAACCACGAAAGAAAGTAATGGTAAACTAAAATTATGAGAAATCCTATATGCAAAAATTCACTTAAGATTAGAAAGAAAATATTTGCTGAATCTTAGGAAGTAATGGGTTACTTGAATTTTCCAAAATGACTGCAAAGTCATCAAGGAAAAGGTGAATGGCAAAGGCACGATTTGTCATGAATAATGTATTGGAAAAATTCAAAATAATTTGATTCAAAAGTGCTGAAAGTCTAGTAGATTCAATACTAGTAAGGTACTAACATCTCATAATAAAACTTTAGTTTGATTATTGATCAAAGGATTTTGAAGGTATTCAAAATAGTGAGTGGATATGCAATTTGCATGAAATTGAGTGGGAGATATGAAAGTCATCATAAAACAATATATGAATGACATATTTTTTGAGTGGGAGCAATATAAGTCTCGTACTCAAATATGTTGGGAACATATTTTGAGTGAGAGATTAAAGATTTATTCTTAAGTGTGTGTACAACATATTAAGAATAAAAGCGCAAGTACCGATGAATAATGATTTATAGAGATTAGAAGTTGATAATAAGTATATTACAATATTATGTAGTATTCCTAAAAGGGATTCTGAAAAGAGTTTTGGAATAAGAATTGAATAAGGACTGGTCCTTGGTTAAACATGGATGGTTGAAAGAAAGGAAAGGATGATCGTCATCCACTATTGAGACATAGGTTCTATCTTAAAAAATCGTGATGATAACTTAACATAATATATTATCCGAGAAGGAACGTTTGGAAAGTGATTAAGTAGGTATCACGGAACATTGAGCAAAGTTTGTTCATAGTGTCTAATTGAGAACTGTAGACATGAGTCCAAATCCATGAAGGATAACATATCTTAAAGCATAAAGGGTTATGTTATAAGGGAATGTGTTAATCTTAGAAGATTGCAAACTCCTATATTGATTATACCAACTAAAGTCAAGTAGGAAGAGAGGTGATAAAACATTGAAAGTTGCATAGGATGCACTAGTGTTTCGATGGTTACATTTATAATAATTGATAAGGGTACCATCTAAAGTGATGCATACTTTTATGGCGGCACAAGTTCGTCTTTATGCAGAAGGTGTGTCCTAGAGCACAGTGCCCATGAGAAATCTTGAAGTGGATGATCTAAAGTCACTGATGGCTCCTGGAAACCGACCTCATTCTGCTACCTTATTTATGATGCATACACAAAGATGTTATCATGAGATGATAAAGTATTAATGTAAATCAAGATGACATTAGTAAGTTGCAAAGGATTTGGGACTTTGAAGTACAGACCCAAGACTCAACCTCTTCCATGAGCAAGCATGTTCAAAGGTGCTGGGATATATGGTGCCAATGATCAAGAACAAATGCAGCTAGTATATTTGTACTCTAGTGCAAGTGGGAGACTGTTGGAAATATACCCTAGAGACAAATAGTAATAAGGATTATTATCATATTTCATAATGTTTATGATTAACTTTTATATCATCCCACAATTGTATTAAATGGAAATGTCAATATACGTGTGTATATAAACAACCAGGAGTTCCCGGAGAAACTCTAGTCACTTGTTCATTGGTCAACAGATGATGAAGGTTTCTTGATCATGTGGCATTTATGCCAGTTGGAAATGAAGTCACCTCATTATGAGAATGAGGTGATGAACTATACGCAACCTAAGCATCATGACCCTATCATGTCACGAAGTTCAAGTTATGATGATTATAATAGACCTAGTGTACTATTTCTTAGACCATGAGGCCATATCAATCACTATCACCCGAGGGTACTTTGATAGCATCAAACATCACTCGGTGAAACAGTGATCATAAAGGTGTGTTCAGGTATTCGGAGTAATAGTTGAGGCAATATGCATGTCGTGGTGGTGTCACGACAGATGCCATGGATAGGCTAAAGGTAGGGCCAATATGCACTAGGGGAATCCAGGGAGGGATAGTGTGGTGATTCCACGCGCGGAAGGTTTGTATTCACTAGGTTCACAAGGTTTACAAGTGCTCCTTGAGATGTATTGGGGAGAGGAGGAAGAAAGAACTCTCTTACTCCCACCACTACCTATCTCCAAGGAACCAACTACTCAAATGCCCACCCCTTCTACTAAGGCCCTGACCCTCCTTATAAAGGGGAAGATAGGTCTCCAATTAGGGCATACGTGGAGGCATATTCCTGGGAATATGCCTCTTCCCAAAATAGCAAACCGGCCGAGTCATTTTTCGCCATCGTAATCCATATAGAGGATACGTAAGCCTCTGCGACGCCAGCGTCATCCGATAGAGGGCGCATCACCCTTGTCGGCCATGCCTCGGTGGTCCTTCCCTATGTCCGCTTTGCTCATGCTCCAGCGTACAGTGACCACCTTTTGACCAGCGAGATACCTTCCTTCTCTTGCAAGCCTGATATAACCCGGATCGTACCTGGTTAATCCGGCCCCGTGGGTACCTGCATACAAGTATTAAAATACCTGCCGGCATACGACATACGTCGGCCGGGACTCAGTTAGGCGGAAATCCTCCAGTCTGGGTTACACCGTGATTCGGCCTGCCTTGAGTTGACTCGGCCAGCATTCGCTTTGACCTTGCCGTACCTCGGCTAACTCGGCCTCTATACCCCGGCGTGACCCTACCTGCGGGTATCCCCCCAACAATGCATCAAGAGCAGGATTTTTCCATCCGTGTGATGGAATAGATACTCGAGGGCCCTCTTGGAGAAGTTACATTCAATAGCCGCGCATCATGTGATTTGATCACGGGGATATCACTTGTCGGAATGAGTCAAGTAGTATTTGTCGGTAACTAGATTGAACACGACATGGTGATGTCATTGATCAGATCTCGAACAATTCAAGTATCTAGAGACAGAAGTAACAAGACACGACGTTCATGGTTCAAACGACGAAATATTTCGTGGAACGCACAGGGGCACATGAACATCCAGGTCCCTATGTTGATCATTGGTGCGGGAGGGTCTCGACCATGTATTGAGTGTTCCTGAACTGTGGGGTATCACGCTTAAGGGCTTGATGATGCTCACAGAGTGTCAGGATCAGCAGAATCACTGAAGAAAAGAGAAGAGACAAAACCGGAAGGGTTTCAGTAAGTCATGAGGATGTCCAGAATGAGAGGGAATGAGTTCCACATCAATGGGGATTGAATAATATGTAAGAGAATGATAAATATTCATTAAATCATTCAATTATATTTATTCAGTAAAAGAAAAAGAAGTAAAAAGGGTCAAATACCTAATTGGGCCAAATCCGAAGGGAAATGGGCCCATGAGGGAAAAGACCAAAGGGAGGAGAGAGAGGGGGTGGCTGGTTGGGGCTTGGGCACCCCGCGCGGGGCCCACAAGGGTTTTGGCCGTCCGGCCAAGCTCCCCCTCCCCTCTCTCCTTTGTTTGGTCCCACATGGCTAATCTAGTTAGCTATGGGGGTGGTTCCCCTATATAAAGAGAGGTATTTTGAAAAATTAAATACACAATAATCAATAAAAAGATTCCTCTATTTTGGGGAGACCTCTAGTTGATTCTCTCTCTCCCATGACCGTGGTCCCAGGTCCGGATCACGTGAACATTAGTCTTCTTCACCGTAGAGCACCGTCGTGCTGCGGGATTCAGATCTAGGAGCACTACTTCCACAACTGCTGCTGGATCAGTGAAGCGGGAGTCATCGCCAGGCACCGGATGTGTGTAACTCCCTGCGAGGTGCAACACTTGGTGCACTAGGAGTCGTTGGAGCCGCAGGAGCTACCAGGAGTTCAACATGACCTTGAGGTCAACTTCGGTTCGTCTACATAAACCATGCTCTCCCGAGCGTTGAAAACACCTTTTGGTCTTAAAGGTTAAGTTCATGAAAAGCCCCTCCTTTAATGCATCACTAATAGATAGGTCCTAGAAATTGGGGTTCTCGGAGTAGGGAAAAAATTATTGTTTTCATGCATGAACCCCTACTGTGGCTCCGTCAGAGTTTCCCCCTCTAATCTTTGATGGATCTGTCTCTGTTTTGGAGGTGTTTTTGTCTCTCGTGGCTCTCGTCTCGAGGACGCCTCGGGGGTCCTTATATAGGGGTTTTTAGGTCAAGAGAGTTTGTGGGTGAAAGAATCAAGGCCATCGAACGGCCGAGGAGGGAGATAGCACAAGTGGCACACCCACCAGGACTAGGCGTGCCACCCAGGCTATCTTGGGCCTCCTAGCCCTCCTGGTGGATTTCCAGCGGTCCAGATGCTTCCCGTGGATACATATTGGCATCGCCAAAAGTATATGTCCATTTAGGTCCTGAAACATCAAAAACATCAAAACATGTTTTTCTGCCCTGCAGGGTTATAACCAAAATAAAGGGGATCATTGGTAAATCCCCGAAAATCAATATAAAACAGTGATAAAACATTATATATGACGCAAATATGTGGGAAAAACATGTTAACAAACTACAAATTTCATGTATGCATCTTACATGCATCACTGGCCCGTAGCCCCCGTTGCCTTGTCCTCCACCTGAGTTCCCTGTCCCAGGGGTGAGGGTTGTGATGTTGAGGAGCTCCGTGAGGCGCTCGCACCACCTCTCCTGGCCGGGCACTGCCGGTGGGTGGTGAAGTAGCTCCTAAACCATCCACTTGGCGGCCTCTAGAGTGGGCTGGTCGGTATGGCCACGATAGCACGCGGTGACGGAGAGCGACGAGTTGCCGCGCAAGGACAGCTAGAGCTCTCGCGATGGGTGGAAGGAGGAGCTCTGCTCATTCTCCATCAAAGAAGTCCGCTCTATGGTGGTGTGTTGGGGTCGGGTTCCGTCTAAGCCTTTCTCGCCGCGCGGCGGAGGGCACGCTCTGCCTGTGTCTCGGTGCGAGCCGACATGCCCCAAGGTTGGTGAAGTTCTTGGAAACGCGCCTCAGCCTCCTACCTGGTGCGCCAAAGGAAAAAGGGGGCCAACCAATCGTGAGTTCACGAGGGAGCTAAACACACATTTGGAGCTTCCCAACGGCAATGATGATGGCGGAACTCGAGCATGACAGAGAGGGTGACACATGGTTTTTTACCTAGGTTTGGGACCCTCGTGAGGAGGTGAAGCCCCTACTCCTGCTTTGTTGTATTGTTCGTGGTTTCTCACGAGGGTACAATGGTGGATCTATATCTAGGGTTTGAGATCATCGGGATTGTCCCCCTCCAAGGTAGTAGAAGGCCTCCTTATATAGCGGCTCTAGGACTCTTCCCCTTGCTCATGGGTGGGAAGGGTCACCACAAAGCCTCCCTATAAAGCTTCGGTCTACAAGACTACTTTCCATGGACTCGGTCCTCCTTCCCGATAGCCCTCTTCCTTCTCCTAAAGCTGGTTCCTTTGCATTCACTTGTTGTCGCTTAGGTGCCTATATCATCCCTTGCACTGAAATGGCAAAAGGTGAAGCACTGCTACTACATAGGTCGCCTACCCTTCTTTGACACCAAAGGTCCCAGAACAAATCCACTTTACTGAGGTGGTCCAGGGGGTCCACAGTCCAGCTGGAGGTTGCCTGGTTGCACCGCCCTTGCAGCTTTTGTTGTGTGATTATAGTTGTACCCTTGAGGCATGTTCCAGAGCATCCGAGGCCCAAAGACGAGCTAAAGGGCCTCGTGAGGCCCCTTCATAGGATGGCCTCATGATGCGGGGTCACGCAGATCTAAGGATGGAGGCTCCGGTGAGATCATCCATGGACATTCCCTCCCGAGGCTTTACTCCTTAGGCATTGCCCCTAAAGAATTCCCCTACCCTGGCGGTGGGCCCACCCACCGTAGGATCGTGGTACCCCTAGTACCGGGACTCGGAGAAACACTTTATATGTAATGTGATGACCAACTAGCTACTCGATTAGCCTCAGGACCTCAACTTGTGCAACAATCCGTTCCTTACTCGATCCATCTTGGATTCTAATTAGTGTTATTAACTACTATTACTGTCATTGTGTGTACATATACCTATATAATACATGTACAAATACGAGGGCAGCATATATAAAAAACCAAAAACATATCAGTGGGGCACCAATGGTGCCATCAGTGGCACACCAACTCAGTGGTACATGGCTTAAACATGCGCCACAGATAAGGTAACTTTATCCCTGGGTGTTTTTTATCTGTGGCGAGTGGAGTAGCTGCGGCCCATATGAACATATGCCAGTAACAAAATATATCAGAGGTGTGGCGACTGTGGAGCATGGCCAGTGCGATATAGACCTCATATTTGGTGCGCAAGAGATAAGCTTTCCTATAGTAGTGAGGATCCGAAGACGACTGACGGGTCCAGTCAGGAGACCGGTGCCCCATCGGAAGCCATGGTGGCTCAAGAGGAAGCCGAACAAGGCACCAACGCCCCTCCAGAAGCCACGGCCTCTAGTTCTGGTGGTGGATATCCGGTTGAGAGGAAGTAGCTAGTCATCATGGATGAAGAGAACTCCGACGAGGATATGGCCGAGGAGTGGAGATTGGCGCAATGCGATGCTTCCACTTCCCTAGCTGGCGGGCCAGGTGCGTGGCCATCCTCCTCTCTGACTGTGCTCGAGGACCTAGAAACCAGCCTGTCGCTAGGCCAGGAGATGAAGGTGATTCAGGTCAGCCTGGCCAAGCCGGTTAAGGATATCGAGCGGCAGTTGGCGGTGCCAAATGGCACATCATAGATTAATTCTCAGAACCATCCTTAGTATTGTCCCTTTTCTTCTATTTACTCTTCCTGATTGATTTTTCACTTCTGACTGGTCCTATAGCCTTGATGGTCACCACCCAGCAGTGGATTTACCTGCGACAAAGACCAACAACCGACTCATCCAGTCGTACTCCACTCTCCGCCTCCAAAACAAGGATTTCCACTGAATTGTCATGGCGTTGGAGGCAGCGACAAAGGAGAACAAGAAGGTCCTCCCAGCTGAGCCAAGGCCTTATACCTCCTCGACAAGTAGTGCTAGGAGAAGAAGACGAAGATCAAACATGCAGTTTATGTTGAACAAGATCATGGAAGTCGGCAATACCACCAAAGGTTCCCTTTTAATTAATTTCATCCGTATTTTGCAACCGGATTTTGACTAACTTTTCTGATAGCATTTTATTCCATGGTAGATGCACTGGCATTCAAGCGGCTCCAGGAGGAATGTCCGAGTGAGAAACCTTTGGTTCAGGATCTTGTCGCCCTGCTGGGATCGGAGATTTGCAAGGCCACCACTTCGCTCTTCGACTTCCTCTAGCCGGATGACACCGCCCCGACTACTATGATTTTGTTGGCGAAGAATGTTGCGGAGGTGGCGTTAACCGTTGCGTGACTTGGCGGCTAGCATCTGATCCGAAATGGAGAAGCTTGTGGGTGGCTTCCGAGCAAGTGTCGAGCTTGCCAGCTTGCGCTAGTACCATCCGGGACTTCGTGCAGCCGCGATCAAGATCACCGACTACGCTCATTGACGAGTGAAAGGAATATGCCCGAGAGGCAATAATTAAGTGGTTATTATGATATTCCAGGTTTAGAACATATGTTTAATTTTCATTCTATAATTGTGCTAATAGGAAACATTAATACACATGTGATTTATAAATAGAAAAGGTTCCTAGTAAAGCCTCTCTTAATACTAGCTTGTTGATTAACTGATGATCACAGGTTTCATGATTATGAACATTAGATGTTGTTAATAACAAGGTCATATCATTGGAGAATGATATGATGAACAGTCACACGAAGTACATATAACAATAAGATCATGTCCTCAAGTTTATATTGTTATCATATTCATAGTAACTCAATGTCCTTAGACCATGAGATCGTGTTAATCACTTTCACCGGAAAGGTACTTTGATATCATCTGTTGGGGATATGCCAAATGGATATCACCATAGCATGTCTCTAATCCGGCTAACCCATAGTTGGTAGCAAGGCCCATGGCCTACTGGGCGGCCGAATTAGACGGATCTAGAAGGGAGGCCCATGTAGGTAAGAGGAAGGCTACGCAGGAGTCACCGACATACTCGGAGCCTTGGTGTGAAAGACACGACGACTAGTTGTGTTAGTGCAGGACTCTTTACCTTGTCCGACAAGGTCCTTTCCCTGTAACCCTAGGTTCTGGTGCCTTTATAAACCGGACCTATGGGAGCCTTCAGGGCAACACTCAATGTACAACGTACAACACCTCGCACAACGAACCGATCTCTGTAACTCAACGTATTACCATTATATTGATTTATAGCAGGAGTAGAGTTCCGCCACTGTTGTGGGACTTTAACCTGGATAAGCTATGTTACCTCGTACCCGCCAACTCTCCGCCTTACCCCCACGTCTCTAAACACGCACTGTGAGGACCCCTCCATGGCGTACTCGTAGGCAATACCACGATAGTTGGCACCGACCATGGGGTAAGAGGTGCTTCGAGCTCTACAACAGGCGAGGTCCAAGGTCTTCGCGGGAATCGGTGAAACTGTAGGCATCAGACGCGTTCTCTTCTCCAGCAACTTCCTAATCGTCTCCCCATTAATTCTGGGTGCCGGTGAAGACGAACCCTACCCGCTGCTCCATCATCCCCTTCGGAGACATCCACATCTTCATCGGCGAAACTGACTCGGGTCCTAGCTCCTAGGAAGTCAGAAACTCGTCAAGGCCCGCACAGACCACCTACGGGCAGGATACGTTTGAATCTGGGTCGTACCTCTCTCTGGAGTATGGAAGCTCAGATCAGGAAAATTCAAGGCCACCCAAACCGCCCTTGTGCAAGATATAATGGTGGAAGGACCCCGCAAATCCGCTTGGCTTCCCCGAGCGTTAGAGATGCGAAGGTCACACTTTGTCGGTGTAATCACCATCTTCGATCTGGCTAGATGCTTTCAGAGGGACGGAGAATCTCCTCGCGAATACCTTGCCAGATGGACGAGGGTAAGAGGAACCCTGGAGGGTGGCCGCGCTGACGAACTTGTCTACCAATTCATGGAAGGGTTCACGCCGGAATTCTCTTCTGGCATACCCTCCGAAGAAGGCAGGCCCTAGGCCCTCTCTCCCTTGGCCAGATGGTCGCAATTTACAACACCAAATCCATCTCCGACTCCGTCCTTGACGTGCTATACACCAGCATCAATATGGATGGCGGCAGCTCGGATGCTAACTTGGAGGAATACGATGTTGTTATGAGGGAGATCTAGCAGGAGATCGATAAGGAGGAGCGCACCTAGAAGACCAACACGTACCACCAGGTGCTAGTCGCCATCGGGAGAGTAATGGAAGAAGATGGACAGGAACCGGAATGTGAAAGAGCTGCACCCACACATATGGTTACCAGAGCGGCAGCGGCAAAGAAGGCCGCTGAGCCTCCGGCTCTGGCCAATACCATGCCCCCTCTGGCTATCCGACCACAGCAGGCACAGGAACTCACCATAAGCCCTAGTACTGCCAACCAAACAAATCCGCTGCCACCATCACCGTCAACTTCTGCAGCAGGCAACCCATTGGTTACTCCCGCCGATAAGGCAATATACGGTGCACTCCTCGTTGAGCCCATTACTGTCGCCCATATTCGGAGCATTACAGAGCTTGATGAGAAGCATGTAGAAATCGTAGCGGAGGCCAAGTGCATCACAGAACAAGGCGCTCAGCTGGACAAGGACATGGCTAAAGCGTAGCAATCTATCAAAGCGGCTAGAATTATGGAGGTTGAGTACAAGCAGTTGCTACCGAAGCACAAGGCAAATAAAGCACCAGATCACGTCATCGAAGACCCTGGTGTTCGATGCAGGTTGGGATATGACAGAACCAAACCGGCAAAACCCATCCATACATTGATTTAGAGGGGAGGTAAGTAATGCCAACTCCTGCCCTCAACATTGCCGTCGCAAAGACCCTCCTATAGCAGGACAGGTCGCCAGAAGCAGTTGCTCACGGATACGACCTCGTCACCAAGGCATGCAAGCAACAGGAAAAGACTACCTCGCAGAGGCTTGAGTCCATTCCGGAGCTTTGCTAGTCAACCCTGAACTGCCGCAGAAGACCAAGCTCTCCTCATTTCGAGGGATCCCACACGGGCTCCACGGAGCGAAGACGGAGGGATGCGCGCAACAGGGCTGATGCCATACCCATATCTTCCGATCAAGGAGAAAAGGCTCGCCCCCCGTTGATTGCTGCCACCCCACCATCCCGATGTCATGAGGAACCACAGCCGCACCACCTCCTAGGCGTCCCCAAGTCGGTATCGTTATACGCGACCAGGGAAAGCAATCCCGTCATGCCGGAGAGCGCAGTGACATTGAAGGACATAGGACCAGATCCTACAAGGAGGCACCATGTCCAACAAGCAATTGCGATAGGCATGAGGAGTCGCATAGAGGGACCAGCAAGAAGGCTAACCCACCGCCTCCAGCACCACCGTCGGCACCCAGCAGCCATCATGGCGGAGAAAATGGCGGGTCCAAAGGATCGCACCACAAATCTCCTCCCCGTGATGAAAAAGGGAAGGAACCAGAGCCATATGATGCACGTTCACGGCTGGACAAGATCCAAGAAGCACGGGATCTCCCATACCTTGGGCCACGTTGTTTTGGACCGGTAATACGGGTCACAACTTACTCCATGGGTCTCTGGATTGACAAGACAATTAAACCTTATGATGGCACTACAAGTACAGTTACATGGTTGCAGGACTACAGCGAAGCGATTCACATCACCGAGGGAAACCCTAATGTCGCTGTCAAGTACCTCCCACTTATGCTTACCGGCACTGCCCGACAATGGATTAACGACATGCTGGAGAAATCAATATGCAACTGGTTGGACATGCATGAAGCGTTCACCAAGAACTTCGAGGGTACGTACAAACGTCCTTGCACTATTGGAGATCTACAGTGGTGCGTACAAGGAAAGTATGAAACCTCTCGCTGGCTCGATATGAAAAATTCCTGCGTAGGGGTGCACGAACAAACCGCTATGGCCGCATTCATCGAAGGTTTGGAGAAGGGAACTTTGTTCCAGCATACATTGAACCGCAATCAAGACAACAATGAGCTCAACCTCAACGCAATGATCGCCATGGCTAGCGAGTTCGCCGCTGTTGATGAAGACGCGCATGGATCGTTGCCGGCAATAGCAATCCCTTCCCAGGCCAGAAAGAATAATAACAATAAGCGGAAGACTCCACCTGAAGAGAAGCAAACACCCGACATGGTCGCCACAACATTCACTAGAAGAGGCGGAGGCGGATAGCGTGGTCATGGCCGGGGGGCTAGCAATGGTCAGCAGAGGAATGATTCTACACCATAGTGCCCCACGTTCCCCAAATGTACGAAGAGTACCACAATATGCCGTGTTTCGTCCACCTCAACGCAAACAGCAAAGCCACCCACACCAACCTCCAATGCAAGTTTGTCAATGACCTCAAGGAAGACCCTGAGTCCAGCTACAAGCAAAGTTGGAAGAATAGACCCCATGGAAAGGGCAAAGGGAAGAAGGAGGAGGAGTCCAAGGATTCAAGTGATATGGATGAGGACGTGGAACCCAAGTGCGCCGACAAGGGCGATGGAAAAGGGAAGAACCCCTTCGAGAAGAAGGCCCCAGTCTACCACACTTTCCTTGGCACCCCCACAGTCCGGGCCCAGAAAACCTCCCTGAGGATACTGGTGGTCAGAGATTCTTCCAACTTCCTCCGGTTCCCTAGTACGTCAGGTGGTCATAGATTCCAATCACTTAGGATAGGAAGGATCATCAAGATCTTATCCCAATAGAGAACCAGTATGCCATGGTCATCACTCCCTTGATTGACGGCACGGAGTTCACCAAGTGCCTCGTGGACAGTGGAAGCAGCATCAACATCATGTACCTAGATACATTGCACAAGCTGAACTTGACGGATACCCACCTAAGGAAAAGCAACACCGTGTTCCATAGCGTTGTCCCTGACCGACAAGCAAATTCCCTTGGCCGCATCACCGTTTCGGTAACTTTTGGTGATGTAAACAATTACCGCCAAGAACGCATGACCTTTGAAGTGGTGCCCTTCAAGAACTTGTACCACGTCATCCTTGGACGCGACATATTCCACTCCTTCCTCAAAAGGCCATTCTTTGTCTACAACAAGATCAAGATACCCGGACCAAATGACATCATCACCGTTGACGGAAGCCTCACCAAGGCACGGGAGTGCGAGCTTAGCAAAGCTGCCTTCATCGAAGTGGTCCTCTATGTTGAGGCGTTCAAGGAGGTCCATAGTCAGGTCGATGCCTCAGAGATGTTGACTCCGAAGAAGCAAATCACCGCTCCTGAACTCGCATTCAAGGCCTCCATCAAGACCAAGCAGGTGGAGCTTGTTGAAGGAGATTCCTCAAACACTACTGCCATTGGCACGGACCTGGATCCCAAATAGGAAAGCGCGCTCATCGAGTTCCTCCGTGAGAATAAGTACATCTTTGCCTGGCAACCTACCTAGATGAAAGGTGTACCTAGGGAACTTGCCGAGCACAGCTTGAATATTGATCTTAATGCTAAATCTGTGAAACAACCTCTACGATGTTTTGGTGATGAAAGGCAAAGGGCTATAGGCAAAGCGATAGCTAGGTTACTTAAGGCTGGTTTTATCCGAGAAGTTATTCACACCTGATGGATGGCAAATCTTGTACTTGTCCCCAAAAAGGGAACCAATGATTTAAGAATGTGTGTTGATTACACTGGCTAGAAAAAGCATGTCTGTTGGATCCGTTTGCTTTGCTTCTGGCCAAGTCATTGACTCGACGGCTGGCTCGGAACTTCTGTGTTTGCTCGATGCCTACTCAGGTTACCACCAAATCCGGATGCAAAAGTCAGACCAACTGGCCACTTTGTTCACCACACCTTATGGCACATAATGCTATGTCATGATGCCCTTTGGGTTGAAAAACGCTGGTGCTACGTACCAGCAAACGATGTGGTGCTTCCTACATGACCAAATGGGTCGCAACATACATGCTTATGTGGATGACATTGTGGCAATGTCAAAGAAATCAAATGATAATGGCCGACTTGCAGGAAACCTTCGACAATCTTTGGAAGTACAACATGATGCTTAACCCCAAGAAGTGCATCTTCTGGGTGCCCTCCGGCAAATTGTTGGGCTTCATCGTTTCGCACCACGGAATCGTGGTTAACCCGGAAAAAATGAAGGCTCATAGGCTACGTAGCAGCAGTAAGATGGTTCATCAGCCGACTTGGAGAGAAGGCCATGCCGCTCTACAAGTTGCTCAAAAAGGCGAACAAATTCATATGGACAAGCGAGGCTAACGAAGCACTCCAAGAGTTGAAGAGAATACTCTCCTCCGCACCAATACTTCCAGCACCAGTATCAAGGGAGCCCATGTTACTTTACATGGAGGCAACCAACCGAGTAATCATCATCGTCATCGTCGTGGAGCGCAAGGAGCCAACACATGCATATGAAGTTTAGCGACCAGTTTACTATGTAAGCAAGGTCTTGACGAAATCCAGGTAGCATTACCTGCACTACCAAAAGATAGCTTATGGAGTTTTCCTTGCCTCATGAAATCTAAGGCATTACTTCTAGGAGCACCCAATCACAGTAGTAAGCAAAGCTCCACTATCCGACATCATCAACAACAGTGACACTACAGGAAGAGTGGCGAACTGGGGCATTGAGCTTGCCGCCTTTGAAATCACCTACAAGAGACACGACGCTATCAAATCGCAGGCATTGGTGGATTTTATTGCAGATTGGACAGAACTACCAGAAGACACTCATGTGCTAGAGCCAGAATATTGGGTCATGCACTTTGACGGATCAAAGCTACTCAACAGCTCGGGGCTGGTGTATTATTACAATCACCAACTGGAGAAAAGCTACAATACGTCCTACAGATCCACTTGAATGCTACGAACACCATGGCGGAATATGAGGCCCTCATTCATGGAGTTCATGTGGCCAAGGATATTGGCATCAAGCGCATAGTTTTTTGTGGAGATTCCGACTTGGTTGCCTAGCAGGTGGCTGGCACATGGAATGTGTGGAACCCTATGATGGTGGCATATTGAGACAAAGTGGACGTGGTACCCAAGGGCTTTGATGGCTACAAAATCAAGTACGTCAAAATGGAGGAAAATGAGGCGACAAATCTGCTGTCAAAGCTTGGATCAGCTCGTCGACTAATTCTGCCTTGCGTTTTTCTAGAGCATTTACGAACCCCATCCATGAAGGGAGCGGACCCCGACAACCCAGATAGAGTGGATTCATTTGTTAATGTAGTTACAGTGACCTCTCTAGCTTGGAGAAACCGTTCATGGACTATCTACAAGATAGAACTTTGCCCACCGATGAAGTCAAAAACAGACAAATAGTACGAAGAGCAAAAGTCTACGACATCATTGACAGCCAACTATACAAAAGAAGTACAATAGGAGTTTTCCTATGGTGCGCCTCCTAGTAGCAAGGTATTGACATCCTTAGATAAATACATCTCAGAGATTGCAGGCCTCACGCCGCTCCCTGATCATTGGTGGCCAAGGCCTTCCGACAAGGATTCGACTGGTTAACTGCCAAGGCGGACGCCGACAAGTTGGTACAAACATGTATTGGGTGTTATTTTTACGCAAGGAAACCAAATTTTCGAGCTGAAGAATTGCGAACCATACCAATAACTTGGCCATTTGCAGTCTGGGGGCTGGACATGGTGGGACCTTTGCAAATAACACCTTGTGGATTTACACACTTGCTAGTAGCAGTGGATAATTTCACAAAATGGATTTAAGCTAAACCCATTAGAAAGCTCGATGGGGCAACTACCCTAAAATTTGTCTAGGATCTAATGGTGAGATTTGGTCTCCCACACACCATCATCACCGACAACGGCAGAAACGTATATCTTGGAGAAGCTGAGGAGTACTGTCATGAAAAAGGCATCCGCCTTGAGCTACCATCTGTGGCACACCCACAATCAAATGGACAAGTTGAACTGGCCAATGTACTAATTCTGCACAGAATCAAGACACGCTTAGAGGCACTGCTACATAGAGCAGCTGGAGCCTGGGAGGAGGAATTACCATTTGTATTGTGGAGTTTAAGAACAACGCCCAACAGATCAACCGGCTTGACTCCTTTCTTCATGGTTTCTGGAGCAGAAGTTGTCCTACCATCCAGCATCCTCCATAATGCACGAAGAGTCGCCGCCTACAAGGAGGATGACACTGAAGATCCAGACGCGTATATGTGGACCTACTCGAGGAAGAGCACATGCTGGCATGCCAGAGATCCGCCATCTACCAGCAGAAGCTACATGGCAACCATAGTCGCCGCTTTAGGCATCACTCTTTAAAGAGGGAGATCTAGTGCTTAGACTCAAGTAGGAGAAATCACACAAACTATCCCTACCTTGGGAAGGACCATTCATCATAAGAAAAGCATTGCTCAATGGTTCGTATTACCTCGTCGATATTCACGAGTTGAAAGATATGCCAAAAATCACAAGCGCAAGAAACGTGACTCTGATGATGATTACCCGGAGATGGATCAGCCATGGAACATAGCACAACTACATCCCTTTTACACTTAGCATATTTTATATTATGTAATAAGTTTCTTATATGATCAATGAAATAAATCATTTGGTTCACTCATGATTTCTGAATCTTTTACCTCCTTTAGTTATTAATTTTTTGATCATATAAACCCTTTTTTGATCATATAAACTTGACATCACCTTGTTCCACGAACTGGTGAATAAGGTGGCACCGCATGAGTATATGTTTGTTCTTCTAGTGTTGTCTAGGTTCCTTGGCTTGTGCAATAGCACCATTGTTGTCACAATACACGTCTAATGGATTTGACGAGCCCTGAACCACACCAAGATCCATGAGGAAATTCCTCATCCAAACGGCTTCCTTTGCCGCCTCCGAGGCAGCAATATACTCAGCCTCTGTCGTAGACGCACACACCGTCTCTTTCTTGGAACTCTTCTAGCTCACAGCCCCTCCGTTTATCACAAACATATATCTGAATTGCGAACGAGAATCATCTGAGTCAGTGAGATAACTCGCATCCGTGTAACCCCTTACACTGAGTTCATCCTCACCTCCATAAACTAGGAACATATCCTTAGTCCTTCTCAAGTACTTGAGGATATTTTTAGCCGCTGCCTAGTGGATTTCTCCAGGGTCAGCTTGGTACCTACTCACAACCCTTAGAGCATAGGAAACATCCGGCCTAGTACAAATCATAGCGTACATGATGGATCCAACTACAGAAGCATACAGAATCGCACTCATCCGACTTCGCTCATCAGTTGTCAAAGGACACTGAGTCTTGCTATGTTTCATGCCACGGGACATCGGTAAGAACCCCTTCTTAGACGATTCCATATTGAACTTCTTCAATACTTTGTCCAAATATGTACTTTGACTCAATCCAATGAGCCGCCTTGATCTATCTCTATAGATCCAGATTCCTAGTATGTAAGTCGCCTCACCCAAGTCTTTCATCGAAAAACTCTTTTCCAATGATTCCTTGTTCTCTTGCAACATCTGGACATCATTTCCAGTCAGTAATATGTCATCCACATATAAGATCAGAAAGTTTACTTTGCTCCCACTAAACTTCTTGTATAAACAAGAATCATGATCACTCTTGATGAAGCCAAACGATTTGACTACCTCATCAAAGCAAATGTTCCAACTCCGAGATGCTTGCTTCAACCCATAAATGGATTTCTGAAGTTTGCATACCTTGTCAGCATTAGCTGGATCGACAAAACCCTCGGGATGTATCATATACATGTCCTTGGTTAAATTTCCATTAAGGAAAGCTGTCTTGACATCCATCTGCCATATCTCATAGTCGAAATAGGCTGTTATAGCTAACATGATCCGAACTGATTTAAGCATCGCCACGGGAGAGAAAGTCTCTTCGTAGTCAACTCCTTGAACTTGTCGGAACCCCTTCGCGACAAGCAGTGCCTTATAGATAGAAACACTTCCATCCATATCAGTTTTCATCTTAAAGACCCATTTGCTCTCGACGGGTCTTGCACCGTCTGGCAGATCAACCAAGATACAAACTTGATTTTCATCCATGGACATTAACTCGGATCTCATGGCTCCAAGACATGATTCAGAATCAGAACCCACCATCGTTTCCGAATAAGTTGCCGGCTCATCACTGTCTAACAGTTACACATCACGAACACTTCGCAATATGGCCGATCTTTGAAGTGTCGGTGCTGTTTCCGGCTCAGGTACCATGACCGGCTCAACCTCCAAGGCTTTTGCCGACTCGCTACTGGCCGGTACCTCTCGAATTTCTTCGAGATGCACCATGCTCCCACTGATTCCCCGACTGAGAAACTCTTTCTCAAGGAAGACACCGTTCTGAGCGACAAACACTTTGCCCTCTTCTCGGTTGTAGATGACCCAAGGTTTCCCTCTGATATCCTACGAAAATACACTCATCCAACTTAGCTATAAGCTTGTCCGACTGAAGTCGCTTGACAAAAGCTTCACAACCCCAAATCTTAAGAAAATACAAACTCAGCTTCTTGCCAGTCCACATCTCATGCAGCGTCTTCTCTACCGACTTTGATGGTACTCTGTTTAGTGTGAACGCTACAGTTTGTAGACAATAACCCTAAAATGATAAAGGCAGATCTTTCCGACTCATCATTGATCGTACCATGTCCAACAAGGTCCGATTCCTCATTTCCGATACACCGTTTCTCTGCGGCGTTCCTGGAGGAGTGAGCTGGGGAACTATTCCACAACTTTTTAGATGGTCATCAAACTCATGGCTCATGTACTCGCCTCCTCGGTCTGACCGAAGAAACTTTATTTTCTTGCCAAGTTGATTTTGTACCTCATCTTGAATTCCTTGAACTTTTCAAAGGCTTCCGACTTATGTTTCATCAAGTAGATATATCCATATCTACTCAAATCATCAGTGAAGGTAATGAAGTACTCATGACCACCTCTAGCTGTCGTGCTCATTCGGCCACATACATCGCTATGTACTAGTCCCAATAAGTCGGACGCCCTTTCACAACTCTTTGCAAAAGGTGTCTTGGTCATCTTGCCGAGAAGGCAGGATTCGCATGTCTCGAACAACTCTAAGTCGAACGAAGTTAGGAGTCCATCATCATGGAGCCTCTTCATGCGTTTCCAACTTATATGACCAAGCCGACAATGCCAAAAGTAAGTCATATTCAGATCATTTGGTTTTAACCTTTTCACATTTATGTTAAAGACAGATTCACCCTCAAGATTCAAAATAAATAACCTGTCCTAGGTGCAAAGCCGTGAAACATATCATTCAAATATAAAGAACAACAATTATCTTTAATATTCGACTCATAGCCTTGTCACATCAAACATGAGGCAGAAATAATGTTTCGACTAAGCAATGGAACATAATAACAATTATTCAGCTCCATTAAGAATCTAGAAGGTAAATGAAGTTGCATCGTGCCGACTTCCAATGCAGCGACTCTCGCTTTGTTGCCGACTCGAATGTCAACCTCGCCTCTCGCCATGCTCCTAGTTCTTACCAGTCCCTACAATGAGTTGTAGATGTGAATAACTGATCCGGTATCATATACCCAAGAACTACCAGGTGCATCAGCAAGATACATGTCTATAACATTGCAAACAAGTGTACCTGAGTCGGATGTCACACCTCCACTCTTGGCTTTGTCAGCCAGATACTTGCTGCAACTCCTCTTCTAGTGGCCATCTGACTTGCAGTAGAAGCAAGTGGATCTGGCTGCAGGAGATGGCTTAGGCCCTGAGGAACCGCTTTGGACCGGGTCCTCAGCCTTACCTCCCGACTTAGCCTTCTTCTTCTTAGTCCAAGAACTCTTCTTGAACTTAGCCTTATTCTATACCATCAACACTTGACTAGCATCCCATGTAATTCAGTGAGCATCTTATCCATACCATGCATCTGGTAGTTCGATATGAACAGACCATAGGCACTAGGAAGAGAGTTCAGAATTATGTCAGTAGCGAACTCTTCGCTAATGGGGTAGCCCAGCCTTTCCAGAGACTGCACGTAACCAACCATCTTGATCACATGCAGACTCAGTGGATCACCATCCTTAAGCTTGCAGCTCAAAAAAACCGGAGAGACTTGATACCTCTCAGTCTTTACCTGAGCCTGGAACATACTTTTGAGGCTTTCGATCATATCGTAGGCCTCAACATTCTCGAACTGCTGTTGCAAGTCCGGTTCCATGTGAGCAAGCATAAGACAACTAATCTCCGTGGATTCATCACATATCCAACGGTAGGCGTTGGTGGCTGCGGCAGTCGCATTCTCATTCGGCTCATCTGGAAGTGGGTTGTCTAGGACATGGTCCCTCTTTTCTTGCTTGAGAACAATTCTCAGATTACGATACCAGTTGGTGAAGTTAGTTCCATTTAGATTATCTTTCTCTAAGATGGTTCTCAAAGCAAAACTGGAAATCTGAGGAAGACTGCTAGGTGCCATTGATTTACAACAGAAAAAATGCAAAACACTTAAGACATGTATCCATAAAAGAGCAAGCATATTAAACACTTTAATATTTATGCTCCCACTAGAACCAACACCCCTCTGATGGTTACTTAGTGATTCAGGACCCTAAATAAGCAAGTCGACTAGTGAGCTTTAGCATCACCGCTAGTCGTCAAGTGATCTAGGTAGACAACTCCTTGTCAATCGTATCTCATACTACTCCTGTTGAATGGGTGGCATCACATGCCCCGGCTCCCATCCGACTTTTCCCCGAGTCCCACAACCGCTGTGATAGACCCGTCTAGATTACCAAGTGCTTCCGTTGTAAGAGTCCGACTCGAACCCACCTAGTCGGAAAGAATTGATAGCACCTCAATTTTATGAGCCCACTACCAAAAATGTCTGACTTGTGATGGTGCAGCACTGGCGGGGAAACCGACTAGACCTTCTTTGAGGGATTACTTTCTACCAACTATCTAATAGAGGTAAAACAGAGACATAACAATAACACAAAATAAAACAATTATAATGTGAAATGGTATGGCTCTCTTCATGGCGATCTCCATCTCCACAAAACCTGTAATCCGACTCATGTCAACTCTTGTCACGTGCCATCTTACTCCATGTAGCCGACTTGTACACCGACTTGCGTGCCATCCGGGTTCTCCAAACAACTACACTAGCTAGTAATGTAAATTACATAGAGAATCCAACACGCAGGTCGTTATACAATAAGATGACAGCACCTAGGCTCCAGTAGAGGACAAAAAACTGTGATCTGTGAGATCACGTATGGATTACACACATCACATGCACATAAGCCATACCATTCACAACATCATCCTGCAAAAACAAGTTATGCATAGATACGATATCTACCGGTGTTGTGAAACTCGCAACAACATCTAAGGCACTACAATAGGGCGAAGCTGCCAGTCCTGCATCAGATAAAACAATTTTACCGCAAAACGCAGATCTCATCTGCATTCCGAACATGGATTTCGTCATCAGATAAAACAATTATACCCAAATCCGATCCGGACTACGATTCGACCAAACTCTTTAATCTTCGATCATCGCATCCGGGCTTATGTGTCACAGTCTACCCCGATGCGGAAGCCGACTGGTAGGGGTATGTCGTTCCACGACCTTAGCAGTTAGATCACGGAAATCAGATCATCCATTCCTCGAGTACAGTTGATCCAATCAACTTTGTACAAAACCGATCTATCTCATAGATCGACCACCAAAACTGCAATTAGATCCAATCTAACCCCAACCGCATATCACATATGCACGATCTCGAGCCTAAAACCAGAAGCTAACGCTCTGATACCATTGTTGGGCCATCGAATAAAAAACAAAACTTTTTCCTACGCGGTGATCCCAAGATCTAGCTGAGGTAGTAGGCCACGAGAATTACCACTAGACGCGCGGTTGCGGAATCAATGAAGCACGTCGCTTGATCTAGTGCGGTCCTCACAATCCGTTCCGATCCATGATCATCGAAGTGCTAAACGTATAGCACCTCCGCTAGTATCCACATGTACGAGGAGGAGCGCCGGCGATGGACTGCTTGGTCCGGTATAGCGGCAACAGGACAGGACTGGAGCTAGGGTTTCCAACACATGGCTTGACCTAACCATGTGCTCTAAGCACTTTTTCCCCAGCTTATATAGGGAGTGAATGTGGGCTCCACTCACTTGTGGCCCATTCACTAAAAGGCCTATATTAGTCACTGCGAGTCCAACTCACTGACTCTGTCCGTTTCCTTTTTAGGTCCAACCCAAATATGCTCCTGCTCTTAAGTGTGTGACCCGACAGGCTCATGGTGACCCAGACACAATCCGAGTCTCACTCATGACCGATCAGTTGGTAGCGGCTCCTAGCAGACCGTGCCAACTCCCAAGTACCAAAGAGTCATGACGACATACCTTCCAATGCGACTTTCGTCTGAGTCCCTTTTGCCTCACGATATACCTTGTCGGACTATAGGCGAATGATCGTCATCCCTTAAATAGTCCGACTCTCTTTCTCGATCCGAGATAAGTGATTCATCCGACTAACTCTTAGTCGGTTGCCTCGGCCAGCACTTAACCGAGTCACGCATGGCCATGCTTTCCGAATCATATCTTCCGAGAGGGCCCAGAGAATATCTCTCTAGACAGAGGGGCAAAATCCCATCTCGGTTATTCACATCACGCAGCTTGATTCTCAGTCAACCCGAACTTCGCCTTTAAAACTGCCCAGTGACGGAACAACGTTTGACAGAACCTAAGTCGATGATTCTCAACTCGGATTGTGCAATAACCTCAGGTCTAAGGATTACATTGATTGAGACATGCAAATGACGACTTGTTCGTTGCATCTCAATATGGGTTAGTCCGACTCGCTAAACTCTTTAGCCGGATCCGTGTAAGTCAGAATAGCATCTCCATGCCCATGACAAGTGGAACCTAGTCATCTGCCGACTTTCACATTGGTCTAAGTTGTGTGTCCTGCACAACCTCAATGACCAAGGACAATTAGTATGAACAACATGAATATATAGTTCCACAATCAAATCACATATTCGATGATACATATCAGCAGTTCATACATGGACCTAAAGCTTATGAATACATTGGGAATAACATCATACATGATTGCCTCTAGGGCATATTCCCAACAGGATGCTAATCTCAATCTCATGCCATAGAATGACATCTAGTATAGGCCAAGTTTTATACTCTTTATGCTATCTATACTACTTTCTAAAATCTCACAAAGCATTACTAGGAGTAAAGAAACTTTGGTAAAGCAAAATTAAAACTTGTAAGTAAAACTTGGGATGGGTATAAATCAAAAGGTATAACCAAAGCATGCCTAATGCATCTTGCTTAGGTTAACTTGCATTTAGTGATGGCTTGCAAGTATTAGCTTGCCAATAATAGCTTGCCTTGATTGGTGCAGTGGTTGAAATTCTCCTTGTCTTCTTCAGGGTAGAACTCCTCCCCCTCGTAGATACGGGATACACAATCACCAAACAATACTTAACTAGTCTATTTAGCACACTAAGGCACACACTTGATGATCTAGTATCATCACAAGATTTAAAGAACTAGTTTCATTTATTTTATTTGAGAAAAGTAATTTCTACTCATTGAAAAGAATTAAGATTTAATGTTCTCCATTTAAAATATGGGATCATATGGACACATGTCATCACCACATATTCTAATGCATGGGAATGTGATTTAAATGTTTGATCATATTTCAATAAGTTTAAGTTTATCATTTAAATGATTAAGGTGACTAGAATTGCCTATATAGCATTATTTTGGTACTAGTCCAAAGTCACTGCATCCAAACCTAAATATTATTACATATTCAGATAGATATTATTAAATTTCATTTTTGAGAGTTGGAAACAACTCAAAAGCTATTCTGGTTGATTTTTGAAAAATGTTTGAAAGTAGAAAAGTCCTTGTATTGTTATTTTTTCTATATGTGATCTCTAACTCCAATTGATTTAAATCCAATGGTCCTGGATAGAGATTTTAATTATCTTTCTAGAAACATTTGAATCATGCATTTTGGTTACGTGGATCTCTCTGAACTGATTTTTAAACAAGAGGACAAAATCTAGTTTAAATCTATATGGAAAAACATCTATTTGAATTTGTGGGCTAGCGCGGGAACACTAACGGGCCGGACCAGTGGTGCTCCGCAGCGTAGGGGGCGACTGACAGGCTGGTCCTGCACGTCAGCGACACATCCAACGCGAAGCAGTACGGGGCACTCTTAGCGCTACGATTAAGAGACGGATCAATGGCTGAGGATCGTCGTCCCCGGCGAATAGGTCGCCGACGAGAGCTAACCCTAGAGGCACGGTGGGGGTACATGGGGGCTTACCAGGGCTCCAGCTAGGCATGGCGATGGGGGCGATCGAGCTGGTGGATGATGGTGGTTCTAGGCGTGGTCACGTCCGCTCCTTGGGCAGCCGCAATCAGTCGCACCTCTTCTCCTCTGCTGCGGCCAGCTCCGGCGGAATTCCGGCGACTGAGGGCTCGATTGGCTCCAAGGAGAAGTGTGGAAGGCTTAGTGGTGAGAGGGGAGTTGAGTGGTGTGAGAAATGAGGCTCGGGGTGGCCTCCTTTTATAGGGTCGACGAAGGGACATCGCGGCGTGGTCAAGCGACGGTGGAGACATGGCTATGGGCTGCTAGAGGCGTGGCTGCGAGCGACAGTCGATGCGCAGTCTCCTGGTGATCCTCTACAGTGTAAAGGCACGGCTAGGGGCGGTGGCATTTGGTCAGGGACAACTCGTGCTCTGCGTGGCAGAAGCGGCGTTCGACGCGGCTCATGGTGGTTGCGGGTCAAGCGGCGGCGAACGAGCGTGTCCGGGCGGCTACTGGGATCGTGGAGATGCGGCACACGTGGGCTGCGGTCGAGGCGTGGCGTGTGCACATCTGTCTAGCACGGCGGTCTAGCGCGTGCTCGGCATGTCGCAGACATAGTGGGCACAGTGTCGCTGGGGGTGGTCCACGTCCTGGCTGTCGTCGAGGGATGGACAGGGAGAGGCGGTAGGGTGCCATGATCGTCCTAGACATGGCGGGAGAGAGAGGGGGGCTCTGGGCTAGATGGTCCATGGTCGACCGACGGTGACCATTTTTGGGCGGCACTCTACTGGCGCAGCGGCGAAGGGGAAGTGGTGTCTAGGGCTAGGTTAGGATAAGAGGGGAGAGAGGAGAGATGAGGGGGTAAAATGGGGGACAAGGCTTTGATTAACAACAGTGTTAGTTAGGAAGTTTATTCTATGATCACCAAGTGTTCGACACAATGTCCGCAAGAAATGTAACTTTGAATTTTGGAAAGATTTTTGGTGGATGTGTTGGTCATAATCTTGATCATCTGTGGTTGCTTGGGTTTGTCAAGGGGAGTTCATTTGAGTGGTTTTTGAAAAAGTGGGATCTATGCATATGTAATGGATTCAATTTTCAAATGTCATTTATAAGTAGTGGCTAAATGTTTTTGTAAGATTTTAAAGTGGGCCTTGGTACTTCTTTACTTAGTCTAGAAAGGGGTGAAGAGAGTTGAGAATGTTTCTATTTGAAATTGACTTCTAGGAACACCTAAAGTGGCCTAGTGGTTTAAAATGGTCAAAATGACCATTTGGTCTTTTTATTCTTATTTGATTTCTTTTTCTTTAGATTTTGTTTCTAAATGGTCTAGATGATGTGTCATTCACCTTTAAACCATTCCATATCATTTAGAAAAATCAATCATGGCATTTACAGACAAATCTATACTAATGCAAACACACATGCATTCATAATTATTTTAATAATAAAAAGTTTTTATTAACCCTAAATTGGGTGATTTGGATCTTGATAACCTTGATTAAAGTTTTGGGATTTAAGAAAAACTAGGAACTAAAGAGATCGGGAAACTCAGTCCTAATGTAATCTTCTCGCTCCCAAGTAGCTTCTTCTTTGGTGTGGTTGCTCCATTGGATCTTGAGAAATTTGATACTCCGGGTCCTGGTGGTTCTGAAGGCTTCTTTCGAGATACGGTTGGGCACTTCACGATACGTCAGATCCTTGTTGATATCAATGGCTCGATGATCAGTGTTCTTAAAAACTTCGGTCTTCTCCGGCAATTCTAAGCACTTGCGAAGTAACAAGATATGGAACACATTATGGATGGCTGACATCTCTTCTGGCAGCTCTAGTTTATACAATACTTCTCCTCGATGATTCAAAATCTTGAAGGGTCCAATATATCTAGGGGCTAACTTTCCATTAGACTAAAACGTTGCATTCCCTTCAATGGTGAAACTTTGAGACACACAAAATCTCCGACGTTGAAAGTGAGGTCTCTACGTCTCTTGTCGGCATAACTCTTCTGTCTGGATTGGGTGGTCTTGAGCTGCCCACGGACTTTGTGAACCTTCTCTTTGGCTTTTTGTAGGATGTCAGGTCCGAAAATCTGACTCTCTCCTACTTGCGACCAATTTAAAGGGGTACGTCACTTTCTTCCATATAAGAACTCAAATGGGGCCATTTGCAAACTGGCTTGATAACTATTGTTGTATGAGAATTCTGCGAATGGCAGACAATCTTCCCATTTTGATCCATACTCTAACACATAAGCTCTCAATATATCTTCTAAGATTTGGTTGACTCTTTCAGTCTGTCCATCGGTCTGTAGGTGATAAGTTGTGCTAAAATTCAACTTGGTCCTAATACTTCATGGACTTTCTGCTAAAATATCGAGTTAAATTGGGTTCCTTGATCCGACACTATGGTCTTGGGGATTCCATGCAAACTAACAATTCTAGCAATGTACAGCTCTGCTAGCTTCGATCTCTAGTAGGTTATCTTGACAGGTAAAAAGTGGGATACCTTGGACAGTCTATCAACGATGACCCTGATTGAGTCATTTCCCCTACTAGAAGTAGGCAAACCGATGATAAAGTCCATTCAGACAGAATCTCATTTCCATTCTGGAATCTGCAATGGTTGCAACAGTCCTGCGGCTCTCTAATGTTCCGCTTTGACTCTTTGACAGATATCACACTTGGCTATGTAGCTTCCGATTTCCCGCTCCATCTTTGCACCAAAATTGCTCCTTCAAATCCTGATACATCTTGGTTCCTCCAGGGTGGATAGAATAAAGAGTATCATGAGCTTCTTGCATGATAACTTGCTTCAGCTCCAAATCTGCTGGCACACCGATACGTCCTTTGTACCACATAACTCCTTCTTCGTCTTCGGTGAATCCATGTACCTTTCTTGTACCAATACGACACTTGATTCAGTCGATACTTGCATTTCCCTTCTAGGCTTCCTTCATCTGACTGATCAAAGTGGGTTGAAGTTCAATGCTAGCTAAAAATCCTTTGCTAACTAGCTCAGTTCTAAACTACTCCAACTCCTCATGCAAACTTGGTTAGGCTTCTTTGATCATGGTGTCTAATCTACACGGCAATCTGCTAAGAGCATCCGCTACTACATTGGCTTTGCCAGGGTGATAGTGAATGTCAAGGTCATAATCCTTGATTAACTCTATCCATCTCCTTTGCCTCATATTCAGCTCCTTCTGAGTGAAAATATACTTCAAGGTCTTGTGATCTGAGTAAATCTCACAGCGATTACCCATAAGGTAATGACGCCATGTCTTTAAGGCTAAAACTACAGCTGCTAATTCAAGATCATCGGTAGGGTAGTTTTTCTCATGTTGATTCAGTTGTCTGGACATATATGCTATGACTTTGCCTTCTTGCATCAACACACATCCGAGACCAATCTTGGATGCATCACAATACACATCAAACGACTTCTTGATATCAGGCATAATCAATATTGGGGCTGAAATCAATCTCTTCTTGAGCTCTTGGAAGCTTGCTTCACATTTGTCGGTCCATTCAAACTTTTTGTCCTTCTTCAACAATTGGGTCATGGGTCTTGCGATGCTCGAAACTCCTCCTACGAACTTGCGGTAATATCCCGCTAATCCGAGAAATGCACATACTTGGGTTTGAGTGGTTGGGGCTTCCCATTCTTCAACATCTTTGAACTTGGCGGGATCAACAGCGACTCCTCCTGTCGACACAATATGTCCGACGAATCCTACTTCTTTCAGCCAGAACTCACATTTGCTAAACTTGGCATACAACTGATGTTCTCTAAGGGTCTCAAGGATGATTCTCAGACGTTACTCATGGTCTTCTTCTGACTTGGAGTAGATAAGAATATCGTCGATAAACACAACGATAAACTTATCCAAAAAGTTCATAAAGATCTTATTCATGGGATTCATGAAATAAGAGGGGTCATTGGTTAATCCAAAAGACATGACCGTATACTCATACAATCCATATCGGGTGGTAAAGGCGGTTTTGGAATATCTGTTGCACGAATCTGGAGTTGATGATAACCAGTTCTAAGATCAATCTAAGAGAACACTCTGGCACCAGTCAACTGATCAAACAGATCCTCTATCTTGGGTAGTGGGTACTTGTTCTTGATGGTGACATCATTCAGCTTCCGGTGATCTATGCACAAATGGTTACCTCCATCTTTCTTGTCGACAAACAATACGAGTGATCTCCATGGCGATGCGCTTGGTTGAATCAAACCTTTCTCCAGCATAGTATTAAGTTGCTTCTTCATCTCCACTAACTCTGATGGGTTGATGCTATAGGGTCTCTGAGATATGGGTCCAGTTCCAGGAATTAGTTCAATAATGAACTCGATATCCCGATCTGGGGGCATACCAGGCAATTCATCTGGGAATACGTCGGGGTATTCATAGACTACTCTGACTTGGTCTAGGGTTGGTTGGGATAGACTCTTGTTGCATTTGAATTGACGGGGCAAGGTTTCAGATATATGCTCTACTGACACTCTAGAGATACTGGTCATGGTGATGGCTTTCTTGGCACAGTCGATCAATCCTTTATGTTTCGACATCCAATTCATTCCTAGTACTACTTCCAAACCTTTGGTTCCAAGTACTATTAGATTGGCATAAAAATCTATCCCATGTATTCTGAAAGGCATAACTTTGCAAATTTTCCTAGCTTTGGTGGTTGAACCAGGTATTTGAACTATCATAACATGCTTCAAGTTGGTTGGGTGAATCTTACTAGTGCATGCAAATTCTTTGGTAACAAAATTGTGCGATGCTCCAAAATCAAACAACACACTTGCTAATACTGAGTTAACATAAAACATACCTAGCACGACATCTGGCGCTTCTTGGGCTTCTTCAGCGTTCATGTGGAATAGACGGCCGTTGCGATTGAGAGAATTCCCTGGGGCGAATCTTCTTCCGGGCTGAACAAGGTGTTGCTGTTGAGCTGGGGCATTCAAATTGGTAGTGGCCGCAATCTTCTTGGGACACTCGTTGGAATAGTGACCCTTCACTCCACACTCAAAACAAGTAATCTGAGACTTGTCTTTGGCTGCAACAAGCACGACATTGCTTCCAGTCCTTGGGACAGTATTGTTGTTGTTGTTGTTGGACTTGGGCGGTGCACGGTTGAAGTTGTTGGAGTTGTCGGGGTTGTTGTTGTTGTTTCCTCTGATATTCACATTTCCTCCGCTACGGTTGGGGTAGCTTGGACAAGACATTGGGGGTCTATTGTTCCTTGGGGCATACCCTGCAGACGGGTTGGGGCGATACTTCTGGGAATTGTGGGACCCATCTTGGTGCATCATCCGGCGTTTGCGGTTGTCATTCGCTTGGTTGATCTTCCCTTCCATCTGGATGGCAGAGTAGACTAGCTCTTCGAGATCATCAAAACGGATGTTGACTAACACCGTCTGTATCTCATCATGTAGTCCGTTCAGGAATCTCTCCTTCTTCTTGGCTTCAGTGTTGATCTCATCAGGTGCATACCTGGTGAGGGACAAAAATCTGTCACGGTACTCCACTACCGTCATTCTGCCTTGCTTTAGTTCTCTCTGAATTCATCTCTCATTCTGGTGACTAAACCTTGCGGCACATGGGTGCGACTGAACTTGACCTTGAATGCTTCCCACATCATCACTTGAGCGTGGTTCATTGTACGGGTGCTGTTCCACCAGGCTCTTGCATCTCCTTCCAGATAGTGGGTGGCAAACAGAACTTTCTTGTTATCGTCAACTCCTACGACTTCTATGTTATTCTCCATGGTCTACAACCAATGATAAGCATCCAATGGGTCTTTCGACTTGTTAAAGTTAGGGGGATTGGTATTCTAGAAGTTATTGAGTTTGGATCCATGATGATCCTGATTTCCATGTCCTTGATTATTATAGGCCATCTAAGCGATTTGTTGCAGGGTGGCTAGATTGGCTTGGCTCTATGCTCTACTAGCTTCACGGTCGGAAACTAGCATCTGCAGAATCTGCAGCATCGGGTCATGTGATGAGCTGCTCCCTCCTTGGTTTCCACGAGTGATCTGAAGATTGAGAGAGATAATGGGGTAAGAGGGAAAGTTCTAAGGTTCATGGTTTTGTTTTCAAAGCTAAAACTTTGAATTTGAACTCAGGTTTTGCAAACTAACTCCTTCTCATTCATTCATTCAATCAAGGCACATGATACAAACACACACACCACAACATGAAAGGAAAACATATGGTTTTAAGAACCATTCTGTGAGCTAAGATACAATGGGACTAATACTTCTCACTCCTACGATAGTGCTCAGGTGCATCTACTCGTCATCGATGAAGTCGGAGTCATCATCGCCGGTGTAGAAGTCCATGGCATCATCCTCAAGGTAGTCATTGTCATCACTAAGGTATGAGTGAATATCCCCCTAGATGTCTTCACCTTCTTCCTCTTCTTCTTCTTTTGCTACAAGTTGAGCTTCTTGCTCCTGGATGGTCTTATCGAGGTTGGCCACCTTCTTGTGAAGACGAGCGATGGTGCGATCCTTCTTCTCGCGTTGTCGGCGAAGTCATTAACGATCCTTGATGAGCAGGGCGAAATTCTGGGCCTTCTGGGCAGCAATGGCAAGGTTGTGGTGGGCGTAGGCTCGAGCATTGTCCAATTCCTTCTGTCTATCATACAGCAGGAAGTCAAGGTTCTCCACTTGGCGCTTCATCTCCGGGTGACTTGACATCTCCAGTGGCATTCCCATAGAATCACGCCTTGCATAATGAGCAAAGCGAGTTCCCTAGATCAAGTTGACATTATGTTCACAGAGACGGGCGAGAGCTTCATGCATAGCCCAGACTAATCCATCTAGCCAGCTGTTCTCTCACACGGTGAATTGAATCTTCTCGGAAAGGGGTGCTTCCATCTTGCCTCGAAGATCAGCAACTATCAGCCATTATAAATCTCCTCCGGGAAAATCATTGAGTTGGGCTCCGAAGAATTCCGGATGCGGGCGCTCAAGTTACTCAGATAGTGCATCAAGATCCCTCTCGAAGATTAGTTGGCCTCCTTTGCCCAACTGGTAGAACTTGCAATACTGAACTTCCATCTATAAGAATTTAGGATGAGTAAGTTGGTGAGGTGATCAAGTGTGTCAAATTTTATGTAGTAATGTAAGATTTTTTTTAGGAACATGATTTTTTTTGAAAGAATCTCAAGGATAAGAGTGGAAATAGGTTTTCATAAATACTCACTTCTTTGGTTTTGAAACTAAGTTTTTGTACGGACATCCATTCTAACTAGGGTCTCCTATGGTCAGGATGGCTCTGATACCAGCTTGTCAACACCCGGATTTTTAATCCTAGATGCTTGTTATGCCATACATTGCAATCCCAGGATTACCATTTTTGCGAGACATAACAGATTGGATATCATAGTACATCATCCATTACAAACCATAATAAGGTCTTACACAAATAAAGGATCTCATGATCCAGTCTTAGTACAAACAAGTAGTGGAATAATAAGCGTAGCGGTGGGCTCCATCTTCAGTGTCACAGGCAATGCTAACGATGGGAGATGATCCTAGTTGTCGTGAAGTCTCTTTGTCCTTCTTAGGAAAGTCCTCCTCATAGTCCTGCACGGAATAGCCAGGGACAAAGCCATGAGTACTCTTTAAGTACTCACAAACTATCACTAACAAGTAAGGTAGTTCTAGTAGGAATCCTAAGCTCTAAGTTTATTTGCAAAAAGCCAAATTTATCTAAACTGAGTTCAGAAGCAAAGAAAGTTAACTTAAATGTTCTAAATCACTTAAGTTGGGAACCTAGTTTTCATATTCACAATCCTGTTATGGTCAAGTCAAAATCTTAGTTCACTTCACAAGTCATTTTGAAAACATCTGACGACGGAACAGTATGGCCACTCCAACTGTCCATGACCGCGGACGCGGCTATTCGAATAGTTTGACACTCTACAGAGGTGGTACACTTTCACCACAAAATTTGATACATCCGTCAGGGATAACCCTGAATCATCATACTTAGTATGTGGATAATCAATCATAACCTTTACTTTACACACCCTAGTATAAGCACCTCTCCTATGAGCTTGGCCTCCCAGCCATGGCCATCTGCCATCCTGGGCACTACATAGGTGGACATCATCAAGAGGTAGCCTCAGCTCAAACCTCTTCCATGAGGGAACCCATGCTAATGCATATAAAATTCCGGCTAAGCCTTACCCAATTCAGGTATTATGGTTGTACGGTAAAATTGGAATGGTATCGCATCCGAACCCAACCATCAGTTTTTATAAAGGGCTAAGGCTCATGCCTCAACATTTTTATCATCATAAACCAGTTGTGTTTCTCAACACATGTAAAAACATCTCAATAGAATGACTCGTCATTCCAAGGTTTTCATAAGCATTTTCACCAAGTATTCACATCTAAAGTGATCAAGTTTTTGGTTTAGCACTAACCACTAAGTTAAGAGTGTTCACTAAGGTGGGATGCTAATCTCAATCTCATGCCATAGAATGACATCTAGTATAGGCCAAGTTTTATACTCTTTATGCTATCTATACTACTTTTTAAAATCTCACAAAGCATTACTAGAAGTAAAGAAACTTTGGTAAAGCAAAAGTAAAACTTGTAAGTAAAACTTGGGATGGGTATAAATCAAAAGGTATAACCAAAGCATGCCTAATGCATCTTGCTTAGGTTAACTTGCATTTAGTGATGGCTTGCAAGTATTAGCTTGCCAATAATAGCTTGCCTTGATTGGTGCAGTGGTTGAAATTCTCCTTGTTTTCTTCAGGGTAGAACTCCTCCTCCTCATAGACTTGGTCGGCACTATCGTCTATAAATACATACGAGATACACAATCACCAAACAATACTTCACTAGTCTATTTATCACACTAAGGTACACACTTGATGATCTATTATCATCACAATCATCACAAGATTTAAAGAACTAGTTTCATTTATTTTATTTGAGAAAAGTAATTTCTACTCATTGAAAAGAATTAAGATTTAATATTCTCCAACTAAAATATGGGATCATGTGGACACATGTCATCACCACATATTCTAATTCATGGGAATGTGATTTAAATGTTTGATCATATTTCAATAAGTTTAAGTTTATCATTTAACTGATTTAAAGTGACTAGAAATGCCTATATAGCATTATTTTGGTACTAGTCCAAAGTCACTGCATGTAAACCTAAATATTATTACTTATTCAGATAGATATTATTAAATGTGATTTTTGAGAGTTGTAAACAACTCAAAATCTATTTTGGTTGATTTTTGAAAAATGTTTGAATGTAGAAAAGTCACTGTCTTGTTATTTTTGCTATATGTGATCTCTAACTCCAATTGATTAAAAACCAACGGGCCTGGATAGAGATTTTAATTATCTTTCTAGCAAAAAATGAATCATGCATTTTGGTTAAGTGGATCTCTCTGAACTGATTTTTAAACAAGAGGACAGAATCTAGTTTAAATCTAAATAGAAAACATTTATTTGAATTTGTGGGCTAGCGCGGGAACACTAATGGCGCTCATGGCCTTGAGGCGGCCAGCGAGGCTGGTCCCGCGTCGGCTGACATCCAACATGAGCGGTAAGGGCACTCTCAGCGCTACGATTAAAAGACGGATCAACGGCTAAGGATCGTCATCCCCAGCGAATAGGTCGCCGGCGAGAGCTAAACTTAGCGGCACAGTGGGGGTATGTGGGGGCTTACCAGGGCTCCATCTAGGCATGGAGATGGCGGTTCTAGGTGTGGTCGTAGCGGCTTCTGGGGCAGTCGCAATCAGCGGCGCCTCTTCTCCTCTACTGCGGCTAGCTCCGGCGGAATTCCGGTGACTGAGACCTCGATTCGCTCCGGGGAGAAGTGGTGAAGGCTCAGTGGTGAGAGGGGAGTTCAGTGGTGTGAGAAATGAGGCTGGGGTGGCCTCCTTTTATTGGCTCGACGACGGGGCAGCATGGCATGGTCAGGCGACGGTGGCGACATGGCTACGGGCTGCTAGAGGTGTGGCTGCGAGTGGCGGTCGATGCACGGTCTCCTAGCGGTCCTGTAAGGCGTAAAGGCATGGCTAGGGGCGGTGGCATTTGGTCGGGCGTGGCTCGTGCTCTATGGTCGAGGCGATGCGGCGCACGCGGGCTACGGTCGAGGCGCGGCGTGTGCACGTCTATCGGGAGCGGCGCTCTAGCACGTGCTCGGCATGTCACAGACACAGTGGGCGTGGTGTCACTAGGGGTGGTCCACGGCCTGGCTGTCGTCGAGGGGTGGACAGGGAGAGGTGGTAGGGTGCAGCGATCGTCCTAGACATGGCGGGAGAGAGAGGGGGCTCCGGGCTGGACGGTCCATGGTCGACCGACGGTGACCATCTTTGGGCAGCGCTCTACTAGCGTAGCAGCGAAGGGGAGTGGTGTCTGGGGCTAGTTTAGGATAAGAGGGGGCAGAGGAGAGATGAGGGGGTCAAATGGGGGACAAGTCTTTGATTAACAATAGTATTAGTTAGGCAGTTTATTCTGTGATCACCAGGTGTTCGACACAATGGCCGCAAGAAATGTAACTTTGAATTTTGGAAAGATTTTTGTGGGTGTGTTGGTCATAATCTTGATCATCTGTGGTTGCGTAGGTTTGGCAAGGGGAGTTCGTTTGAGTGGTTTTTGAAAAAGTGGTATCTATGCATATGTAATGGATTCAATTTTCAAATTTCATTTAAAAGTAGTGGCTAAATGTTTTTGTAAGAGTTTAAAGTGGGCCTTGGTACTTCTTTACTTGGTCTAGCAAGGGGTGAAGAGAGTTGAGAATGTTTCTGTTTGAAATTGACTTCTAGGAACACCTAAAGTGGCCTAGTGGATTAAAATGGTCAAAATTACCATTTGGTCTTTTTATTCTTTTTTGATTTTTTTCTTTGGATTTTGTTTTTAAATGGTCTAGATGATGTGTCATTCACCTTTAAACCATTTCATATCATTTAGAACAATCAATCATGGCATTTACACACAAAACTATACTAATGCAAACACACATGCATTCATAATTATTTTAATAATAAAAAGATTTTGTTAACCCTAAATTGGGTGATTTGGAACTTGATAACCTTGATTAAAGTTTTGGGATGTTACATATGCTTAAGACTGCCGAGGTAGAAATCAAAAAGGAACATCAAGTGTTGATGGTCAATAAAACCGCCAGTTTTAAGAAAAAAGGCCGGAGGGGCAAGCCCAAGGGTAACTTCAAGAAGGACGAAAAGTCTGTTGCCGCTCCTGAGAAGAAAACCAAGGGAGGCCCTAGGCCTGATACTGAGTGCTTTTACTGCAAGGAGGCTGGTCACTAGAGGCGGAACTGTCCAAAGTACATGGTAGATAAGAAGGCCGGGAAAGTGAACAAAGGTATATGTGATATACATGTTATTGATATGTACCTAACTAGTAGTCGAAGTAGTACCTGGGTATTTTATACTGGTTTAGTTGCTAATATATGTAACTCAAAACAGGGACTAAGGAATAATCGACCACTAGCGAGGGATGAAGTGATGATGCACGTAGGCAATGGATCGAAGCTTTATGTGATCACCGTCGGGATGCTGCCACTTCATCTACCATCGGTATTGACAATAAACCTTAATTATTGTTGTTATGTGCCTGTATTGAGCATGAACATCATGTCTAGATCATGTTTAATGCAAGACGGTTATTCATTTGTATCGGAGAACAATGGTTGTTCCTTTTATATGAATAACATCTTTTATGGTCACACACCTTTGTTAAATGGTTTATTTTTCTTGAATCTTGATATTAGTAGTACACTTATTCATAATGTGAATGCCAAAAGAATTAATTTAAATTATGATATTGCTGCATATTTGTGGCATTGTCGTTTAGGTCATATTGGTGTAAAGCATATGAAGAAGCTCCATTCTGATGGACTGCTTGAATCACTTGATTATGAATCATTTGAAACACGTGAATCATGCATTATGGGCAAGATGGCTAAAACTCTATTCTCCGAAAAATGGAGCGTGCAACTAACTTGTTGGAAATAATACGCACCGATGTATGCGGTCCAATGAGTGTGTCGGCATGTGGCGGATATTGTTATTTTGTAACCTTCACTTATGATTTAAGTAGATATGGGTATATTTTCTTAATGAAACATAAGTATGAAACATTTGAAAAGTCCAAAGAATTTCAGAGTGAAGTAGAAAATCATCATAACCAAAAGATCAAGTTTCTATGATCCGATCGTGGAGGAGAATATCTTAGTTACGAGTTTGGCACACACATGAGACAATGTGGAGTTGTTTCACAACTCACTCCCGCCAGAACACCACAGCGTAATGGTGAATCTGAGCGTCGTAATCAAACCTTATTCGATATGGTATGATCTATGATGTCCCTTAAAGATTTTACATTGTCATTTTGGGGTCATGCATTAGAGACTATTGCATTCACTTTAAATAGGGCACCATAAAATCCGTTGAAACGACACTGTATGAATTAGGTTTTGCTAACAAACCTAAGCTTTCACTTATAAAAGTTTAGGGCTGCGATGCTTATGTGAAGAAACTTCAACCTGATAAGCTCGAACCCAAAGCGGAAAAATTCGTCTTCATAGGATACCCAAAATAAACAACTGGGGACACCTTCTATTACCGATCTGAAGGCAAAGTGTTTGTCGCGAAGAATGGATCGTTTCTAGAAAAGGAGTTCCTCTTGAAAGGTGTGGGTAGTAGGAAAGTAGAACTCGACGAGGTTATTAAACCTTCTCTTCCAGAAGTGGCATGTAGCGCAGCGCTAGAATCTGTTCCAGTGTTGATTCGTCCCATGGAAGAAGGAAATGATGATAAGGTACCCATCCCTCCTCATTACACTCCAAGAGAGAGTACTACTAAACCTCGCAGGTTAGGCAAGATACGTACAACTCCAAAACTGTACGGTGATGCAGTCCTCGATTTCATGATAGATGGAAGTGATGACCCTGCGACGTATAATGAAGCAATGATGAGCTTAGATTCCAACAAATGGCTAGAAGCCATGCAATCCGAGATGGAATCCATGTATGAAAACCAAGTTTGTACTTTGGTAGACTTACCTCACGACCACAAGGCCATTGAGAATAAATGGATTATCAAAACAAAGACGGACGCTGATGGAAATGTGACCGTCTATAAAGCACGACTTGTCATGAAGGGGTTCCGACAAATTCAAGGAGTTGACTACGATGAGACTTTATCATCGGTAGCGATGCTAAAGTCTGTTAAGAATATGTTAGAAATTTCTGCATTTTTCGATTATGAAATCTGGCAGATGGATATCAAGACAACATTACTTAATGGAAACATTGAGGAAGAGTTGTATATGATGCAACACAAAGGTTTTGTCGATCCTAAGGATGCTAACAAGGTATGCAAAATTCAGCGATCCATTAATGGACTGAAGTAAGCATCCCAAAGTTGGAATCTCTGATTTGAAGAAGTAATCAAAGGTTTTGGATTTGTCCAAACCATAGGAAAAGCTTGTATTTACAAGAAAGTGAGTGGGAGATCTATTGTATTTCTAATCTTATATGTGGATGAAATATTGTTGATTGGAAATAACATAGAACTTATGAAAAGCGTAAAGGATTACTTAAATAGTAAGTTTTCGATGAAAGGTCTTGGTGAAGCTGCATACATATTAGGCATCAAGATCTATATATGGATCAAGATGCTTGATAGGATTGTCACAAATTACATACCTTGACAAGATTTTGCAGTTCATAATGGACGAAAGTAAGAAAGGGTTCTTACCTATGTTGCAAGGCACTGTTTTGAGTAAGACACAAAGTCTGGCTATAGCAACGGAAAGAGAATTAATGGACTCTGTCCCCTATGCCTCAGCCATAGGTTCTCTTATGTATGCTATGCTATGTACAAGACCAGATGTGGCAAATGTTGTTAGTTTGAATAGAAGGTACCAATCTAATCCAGGTTTGGAACACTAGAAGGCAGTAAAGGATGTCTTTAAGTACTTAAGAAGAACTAAAGACATGTTTCTCATATATGGTGGTGAAGAAGAGTTCGTCGCAAGGTGTTACGTTGATGCTAGCTTCGACACCGATCTGAATGACTCGAAGTCACAATCCGGATATGTGGTTTTAATGAATGGTGCAGCGGTGAGTTGGAGGAGCTCCAAAAAAACAGTAATTGCGAGATCTATAATGGAGGCGGAATATATCTATGCTTTAGAAGCAGTGGCGGAAGCAGTTTGGACGAAGGAGTTCATTTCTGAACTAGGTGTGGTTCCAAGTGCTTTGGATCCAATAGTAATCTATTATGACAACAATGGTGCCATAACCAATGCTAAGGGATCAAGGTCTCACAAGAATTCAAAACATATAAAACGGTTATTTAACTCCATCCGGGAACATGTTCAAGAAGGTGATATAGAGATTTGCAAAGTAGACACGGATCTGAATGTGGCAAACCTGTTGACTAAAGCTCTCCCATGGGCAAAACATGATCATCACCAAAACTATATGGGTGTTAGATTCATGTCTATGTAAAATAAATTATTGACTCTATTGCATGTGGGAGTGACATGGGTATACCCTACAGGTACTCGAGTTTGGGATATACGGTCCAGATACGGCAGAAGCACACGGTGTTGCCAAGGCCCGATGAAGAATTCGAGTGTCCCATGGACTCTCCGATTGCTTGCGAGACAAGAAGAAGCTTAAGATAGAAAGTTCAAAGGGCGTACCCTAATCTATAACTGACTCGACCTGCTACTCGAGACCTATCCTATCTATATAAACGCTAGGAGGGGGCAGCGAGGAGGACGATCACAACCATAGTTTCCACAATCTCACAAGATTGCATCTGCGCACCCCTGTAATTTTTGATTCCTTCGATAATTCCAAGAGCAGACAAGCAGGAGTAGGGACCTCTACGAGGCCTGAACCTGGGTAAACCTTGCGTCCCTGTGTGCTTGTTTGCTAGCCGATTGATACCTCCAACACTCCCTCCTTCTCCAAAACCCAAGTCCATAACAATGGTCATTGACGAGTTGAACCCCCATCAATTGGCGTCGTCTGTGGGAATTGGGAGTGCTGATGTCGCGGCTTCTTCGGCCCCGTCAACCGTGATCTACAACTATGCAACAGCAGAGATTCGCCAGCTCTTCGGCGCTTTCAACTTCACCGTCCATACACCGGCCACTCGCCTAGCTTTCGAGTCCGTGGGCGATGGGATCAGCTGTGAGCAGAGCCTCGCTTCGTGTCGGTCAAGCGAGCACGCATGCGACCAGCTGACGGCACCCGCGATTGCTCCAGCATCGTGGATCCCGCCACCAATCGGCACCCTCATCAAGCTCAACACCTCAGCAACAGCTGGGAGCATGGACAGCAACAACAATGGCGGATCCGATCTGGGTGGCCTGGCCAAAGAAGATGGAGCCTACGGCTCCGGATCTGAAAGTTGTTGGGGCAACAGCTTCCCCAATCACTTCATGTGCACCGTCATCAACGCGGGCGATACTGGCATCAATCGCAAAAACGCCGGCACTGGATCTGGCACTGAACTGCCCAACGGCAGTATACCCAATGGAAGTACACCCAATAGTGGCCCCACCAATAACGGGACAGGAGGGGAGCCGCACCTCGTGGCGAATGAGAACACCGGTGAACGTATGCCGACCAAGCTCAATGACAACGAGTGGGCCCACTATCGAGAAGCTCTACGGGACAATCCTCTACCCCTCAACACACCGCAAGACATACTGATGGGCTATCGTTGGCTGCTGAAGGAGGAATTCAAGCGCCAGCATCAGGTGATCACACAACTCGAGGCACGCAGAAAGGCGGCGGACGAGTCAAGCGTTCGGCGAGCTGGGCTCTCCTCGCATGGAGTACCTGGCCAACAAAAGGGGATCTCGACTAGCCCACCTCACCAAACAAGAACGCTTAGAAGCCGTGACAGTCCTCGACTTCAGCTCCATGATAGTGGATACGTGGGGCAACGTGCTCCCGAAGACGCCGCAAGATGCGGTGACAGCGGACACCATGTACCTCCTCAGCAACCAGCCACCGGTTGGAGACCCGCAAGCTGCAATGCACCGATCTAGGATCGCGGGCCTAGGGTTAATCGAGGCCGCCCTCGACAAAGAACCAACACCAGAGCCGAAGAAAAGCAAGGCTCTAGACAAATGCTACTACTCGTACTCCTCCAGTCACAATAGACACGATATGTCACGGCAACATCGCTCACGGGGGCATGACCACGATTACGACGTACGTGATGACATCACGCAACGCAAGGTCGACAAGATGCGAGCAAGGAATGCTCGTTCAACTAACTCGGAAGAAGACGAGACTAAGCTCTGCGGTGCCAGATGCTTCATCAGGGCCATCAGGCAAAAGCGAATGCCTAAGGGGTTCAAACTCCCATCAGAGAATCCAAAATTTGATGACCTGTAGGACCCGAAAATCTGGTTGGAGGACCACATCTCCTCCGTCAGGCTGCACGGTAGGAGTCGAAGCACGGTCATGCAATGCCTGCAGCTACAGCTGCAGGGTGCCTCTCGCGCATGGCTCAACAACCTCCCGCATGGATCCATTCTTAGCTGGGAAGATCTAGTCTACAGTTTCGCGTGCAACTTCAAGGGCACTTACAAAAGTCCCGCATCAATCGAAGAACTGAGAAGCTACCAATAAAGGTCTGGTGAGTCACTGCGCTCGTACATCCAGAGGTGCTCCATCATCAAGAACTCTGCAGAAAACATCTCGGAGGACCATGCAATCGATGCGTTCAATGGTGGCGTTCGCCATATAGAGCTCAGGGAGGTGCTAGGCCACTCGAAGCCCAAAATGATCGACCACCTAATGGAAATCGCGAATCAGTGGGCTGACAGAGAAGATTCGGTGAAAACCCGCACCTACACCGACGATGACGACGACCTCGGGCGTAGACACGACCGCCGAGGCAAACGTCGAATGCGCGTCTATGAAGACCACAATGGAGTCAATATGGTCGCAGCCGGCTACACCGACAAACGCGAAGACAAGCACAACAGTGGATATCACAGCGGTGGATACTGTGACAGCGGGAAAACCACACAGGTGTGGTAGCGCTGCACTCACGAAGAGGCACCCACAACATCCATCTAGGACAAACTGTCCGGACCATGCAACGTGCACTTCTACATCGACATGCATGACGACAAGAAAAAATCCAGCCACCTTCTCAAGGATTTCCGCGAGTTCCTCAAACTCCACGAGGGCCTGGCCCAGATGAATCGCGACGCGATCAACAGAGGCTATGGAGCTGCCCAGGTGCTGTGGCACATGGAGCTCCGCCACCACCGCCTGCGGTTGTGCTAGTCCAGCATCATGGAGGAGAGCCGTACCCACGAGCTATGGGCAAGATGGGGATGATCCAAAAAGGGCGTCCCTCCAATCGAGTGCAGAAGGCAATCACTTGCCATGTCAATTTGGCGATAAACTCCCCACCTTCGACCAATGAGTACCTTAGTGGAAGCGACTCCTGCATCAACTTCGACAAGCGCTATCACCCGCGCCAAGTTCCCTGTCCAGGCCACTGTCCCCTCATACTCGAGGCGTAGATCGGGGGATTCGATATGAGCTGCGTCTTCATGGACGGTAGGAGCGGCATCAACCTCATGTTCACGAGTACCTTGCGTGCGATGAGGATCCCTCTGACTTGTCTTGAAGTTTCAGACATGACGTTCCACGACATCATCCCAGGGAAGATCATATATCCCCTGGGCAAAATCAACCTCGATGTCATCTTCGGCACGCCGCAAAACTTTCGGCGAGAGCGCATCGACTTTGAAATCGTCGACTGGACCTCACAATACCATTGCATCCTCGGACGTGTCGCGTTCGCAAGGTTCATGGCAGTGCCGCATTACGCCTACCTGCATATGAAAATGCTAGTTTCAAATGGCGTCATCACAATCAATGGATGCTTCGAGAGGTCCAACAGCTGCGACAGGGAATTCAACAGAATCTCCCTGTCCTTTGGTATGCAGGAGGAACTCGCAAGATTGAAGGAGTCGACAGACAATAGTCTGCCTCCCCTGAGCAGGCCAAGTTCACCCGACCTGTCCTTTGACTCGTCGGTGCACGTGAAGAAACTCCAGGTCCACCCAACGGACCCGACCAAGAAGGCCCTCATCGCTAAAACCTTGAGTCCCACATAGGAACTCGCGCTCGTCGAATTCATCCGTGAGCACTTGGAAATCTTTGCGTGGTGTCCAGCGGACATGCCAGGAGTTCCCAGGGAATTCGGTGACCACTCACTCAACGTGAATCCAGACGCAAGTCCAGTCAAGCAGACAATACAACGATTGTCTGAACCAAGAGCAAAAGCAGTCAGAATGGAGATCAATAAACCTCAAAGTTCGCTTTCCCCATCTAGATAACCCCGCACTCTCCGGTTGGACACTCTAATCCATGGTAGGGCTATAACAACACACCTCAAAGTTCGCTTTCCCCATCTAGATAACCCCACACTATCACCATGAGCTCTAGATGGTTCCAACAAACACCACAATTTCATAGAAACATCCAACTCGAAATATAACTCATAACAAGTAATTGTAATCTCTAGCCTAAGTGCCACCATGGTGTGCATGCTGTCACTTTCACACACATGGGGAGAGAAGAGATCTATTAAAGAACTTGAGTAGCAAGGTAGATCTACTTGATTACAAAGCTCATGATCACAATATGATCATGCATAGAGAGAGAGAGATGAACACATAGCTACCGGTAGAACCCTTAGCCTCGAGAGAGAACTACTCCCTCCTCATCATGGGAATCATCAACGGTGATGGAGATGGTTGTGGAGATCGATGGAGATGGCTCCGGGGGCACTTCCCCATCCCGGCAAGGTGCCGGAACAGAGACTTTCTGTCCCCTGAATCTCCCCTTTGGTGGCTAGAGGCTGGATTTCCTAGGGTTTCTGGATCACGAGGCTTCTTATAGGCGAAGAGGCGAGGTCGGTGGCCGGCCAGGGGGCCCACACCATGCCCTGGCGTGGCCTAGGGCTTCCCACGCCAAGGCGTGGTGTGGCCACCCTATGGCCCCCCTTCGTCTCTCCTTCGGATTCCATGTGTCTTCCGGTAAAATATCGACTTTGGCTTTTGTCCAGTCTAATTCCGAGAATAATCATTTTCTGGCTTTTCTGCAACCAAAAACAGAAGAAAACAAGCAACTGGCACTGTGGCATCATGTTAATAGGTTAGTTCTAGAAAATGTGTAAAAGTACTCCAATGTGCGGACAAAACATAAGAAAATAGATATAAAACAAGCATGGAACATCAAAAATTATAGATACATTTGCAATGTATCAACAACCCCAAGCTTAACTCATGCTCATCCTCGAGTAGCTAAGTGATAAAAAGAATAATTTTTTAGGTGACATGCACCATCACAATCAAGATCAAACCATTTGCATGCATTGAAAGCTGGGATCAAAGTACTCTAAACATGAGCATGAAACATGAAGTTCTAACAATAAGACATAGTAACTATGTTGCAACATGAAAAGGTACAAACAGAAGATTCATGAATAGCGATGCTTTGAAAGACGTTTGTTTGTTTCACATATAGTAAACATAGCATAATGGCATTCAGCTTGTCCCTCATGGAGTAGCAAAACATAAATGCATAGGACACCTTCAAAGTTCACAAGGGTGACTAGATACAAAATACTTCAAGAACAAGCAATATCAACATTATGAATCAATCAGTAAGTTTTGGGACAATGCACATTAAACTAAGAATGGCCACTATGCTCTCTTAATAGGTGCATAAAGATAGAATGTGGAGATTCAACATAAAAGTAAAAGAAAGGCCTTCATAGAAGGACGCAGGGATTCAAGTCTCATAAAGAGCTTCCAAAAATTATGGCACTTATTAGCTTTCAGCTCTCATTGCCCCTATCATAAGCATCTTGAAGTGATTAATGTTAAATGAACAAACTATGGAGTATATGCTTGGCAAAGTATAAGTTGGCAATCTCATGTCCCTTGAATACGAGGGTCGCTCCTCATGCTACTCAAGTTTAGTTACCGGTAAGTTCTTGTCATACTAAGTACATATGTATTATAGAGAACCGCCAACGGGGTACCCCTTGCCCGATGATACGGAAGAATCCCCATATAAAAATGACAAGGCAAGCAGACAATAAGCATCTTAGCAATCTTCTTATTTACCATGGGAAAATGGTGCTTTTTTCTCTCTTTCCTCTTTTCTCATCTTTTTTTTGTTTTTTCTCAATCTCTATCTCTTTTTTATAAGAAGAATGCTTCATAGATTGCTCATTATGGTTACGCTATAGGTTTCCACCATGATTAGGCATGGATTAGACCAGCCGCATAGGCATTTCTCTAACACACATACATAACTCCATGGACTTACAAGCTCCCCTTTCATTTCACACCGACAATATCCATAAACAAAAGAGCATGATATCAACTAGGTACAATGTACAAGTGCAATGTTGAAAGTGTTCCCCATGACAACATGGTTCTGCTAATCGCTAACATATAAGTGCAAGCATATACAACATAGATGACACAATGGTTCAAGTTTATTAGGGATTTAATTAGTAGTTTTCTCATAACAAGTTTAATTCGGAAGATAGATAAAAACATGAATATACTTGGAATAGCAAATGCTAATAGGTATGGATGGTGGACTCTTTTGAATAACTTGGTTTTATTTGGAGTTGGATGCATGAGTGGAACTCATACTTGGTTATGGAGGCTAGCGAAAGACTAGGAACGACCAACTAAGAGAGCAATAATGGCCATAGTCATGCAAAGCGACAAAACATCATTAAATTAAAGCATAAAGTGATATTACAAGTCGAAAACTAAAGGATCATAGAGGCCATGGTGACTTGGGATAGTCTTAACATGGTGTGAGCATGCGCCAAGTCAACCCAAATAAAGCATCAAAGGAGAACACCACAATACTATGCTTTAATATGCTAAAGCAATGCATGATTCTTTCAAGGCACATTAAGCAATCTCAATTGTTTATAACATGTCATGCTACAGCAAAAATCACTAAGCATAAAGCCAAAATAATATCAAGCATGACATGACAAAGCATAGGCCACAGTCAAAAACAAGCTCCTTTTACCACTAAAGCATGAAGCTTTCTACTCTCTTCTAACACTAATCGACTTATTTGAAATAACTCACAAAGATAATAATAAATAAAGATCAGTGAGCTTGTCTCACAAATCCACAAAGAAGAACTAAAAAGTTCTAAGCTGAAAGCACAAGAAAACTAAGGCTAAACAAAGTGCTAGCAAAAGAGAACACTCGCAAAACAATAAGAGTGAAAACTAGAGTGTTCTAGGCGATGAATAACGGGGTGTGTCTCTCTCCAAAAGAAGTTTGCTAGGATCCAACCAACTTATTGCAGCAAACAAAGCAAACAATAGTGCATGAAACAATAAAAACGAAGTGTCTAGAAACACCTGAGATTTTTATTGATGAAGAAGGGGATGCCTTGGGCATCCCCAAGCTTTGATGCTTGTACCTCTTGAATATTTCTTGGGGTGACACGGGGTGGCATCCCCAAGCTTGAGCTTTTGTCCATTCTTCATATCATTACATCATTCTTTCCCTACACCTAAAAATTTCCTTCATACAAAACTTCACACAATCTTCATTAGCAACATTAGTGCATTCAAAAGATAATAAACCTTTGGGTTTTAGTTTTAAAATGGAAAAACTATCATTAAAAACACAAGATACTGTAGAAATTCCCTCAAAAAGCTCAATTCACCAAAAAGAACCCAAAAACAAATCGATAAAGAGGCAAATGCAAATAATGGCAGAAATCTGTCAAAAGAGATCAGCAGGTGAAAACCGATTTTTTCAAAGACCTTATGTTGCTCAAGTCAAAAAGTTTTGAACTAACGAAAGTTATCTAACAACCTGGGGGATTTATTTAGAAAAATACATCTCAATACAACCTACAGAGATTTTTCAAGAATTTTTACAGTGAAGCATAAAAATCTGTTTTAGGATAGCACTTCCCCAAATCTTACTTCCCTCTGATTAGACGTTATTCTTGGCACAAAAATAAAATAAGAAAAAAATAAGGAGAGGTTATTACGGAAGTAATAACTTCCAAGACTCAAAAAAACTATTGGGTTATCTCCCAAGAAGTACATTTCTTTAACGCCTTTAAGTTAGGCATGATAGTTTGAGAAGATGCTCACATAAGAAATATGAATTGAAGTAAAAAAGAGCATCAAGAATAAAATTCAAAGCACCTTTAAGTCTAACCCACTTCCTATGCATAGGAATCTTGTAAATAAACAAGTCATCAAAGCACAAAGCAACAAGCATAGGAAAGCAAAACAAGTGCAACTTCAAGACTTTCAACATAAAGAGGGGAAACCTAATATTATTGAGATGCATAAAACCATGTTTCCCTCTCTCATAATAACTTTCAGTAGCATCATGAATAAAATTAACAATATAACAATCACATGAAACATTCTTATCATGAGCCACATGCATAAATGAATTAATATTCCCCACATAAACATAGTCATTTTTATTAATTGTAGTAGGAGTAAATTCAACAAAATAGCTATCATTATTATTCTCATTACCATAATCATCAAATATAGGAGGCATATTGTAATCATAATTATTTTTCTCCTCAATAGTAGCTGGACTGAAAATATCATATTCATTATTGTAATCATCATATATTGGAGGTGTAGTATCATCATAAGCAATAGAATAATTATCTTCCAAAGTGTGTTCATTTGTAAACATATCATCATTGGAAGTAACATGGATAGCACTAATAGTACAACAATTATTAATATCATCATTTTCAGAATTGGTACCGAAGAGATTTTCAATATCAAAAGAAGTGTGCTTTTCCCAATCATGATCACTACTATAGGTAACAGGCATAGGAACATCATCGAGTTCAGACTCATCAAAAACTATAATAGGAGCAACATGCTTAGGGGAAAATACCGTTTCCTCTCTCTTTTTACTCCTCATTTCTTATTTTTCTTCTTCTCTTTAGGAGGGAGAGGCTTGAAAGGAAGCTTCTCTATATACCCTGGTTTATTGTTAGAGACAATAGAAGAAACTTCATAGGATTCCTCCTTTTCATTAATAAGATCAAAACACATATTAGTCCTGTCATATTTTGGTAAAATCTCATCTTTTATAATATTTTGTAAGTAAGTATTTGCGTGACAATTATCAACACAATAAAGGTGACAACCATGCAGGACGCTATTCATATCAAAAGCACTCATATCTACCAAAGAAGATTTTCTTGATAATTCTTCACACCCCAAAAATAATGTAAGTTCATCATGCTGATTAGGAGTGATCATGTCATCACAATAAAAACTTGCAGTACTCATTGGATTAGAAGGGATATTATTATAGCCTGAGCATTGAAAATTGAAATGACCCACTTCAAAGCAAAGTTCACAAATAAAAGGATAGAGGGCACAAACTTTTTCAGCAAGATCATTTAGATCCCTATAGCACATTCTAGTTTTTTCATTCCTGTGGGTGATACAATATTCTTCTTCAATTTGATTCTTCTCACAAGGTCTAGGTATTCCACAAAAATTATCATGCTTATAAGAAATAGTACTTTTAGAGGTTTGAGCATGTTTATTGCTATCATTAATAACAATTTCATTTTCCATGCAAGTGTCTTTAAAAGGCTCATGATACATGTCCCATTTTTCTTTAGGAGCATTAATATGAGAAGCAAAGGCTCTAAAACAATCAATAAGAATTTGAGGATCAAGCCCATATTTAGCACTAAGCTCTTGAAAATTAGCAGTTTTAGCCAAAGGCTTAATGCAATCATACTCATAGTTTATACCTGGTTCTTTACCTTTGTCGTTGTCCCAATCTTCGGTATTGCTTTGAATTGTTTAAAGAAGATCCCACTTTGTTTTGACCTCCTTACTTGTGAAGGATCCCTCTAAACAAGTATCTAGATAGTCCTTGTAATGTCCTGAAAGCCTTGCATAGAAATTATTAATAATAATATTACTGGGGTGCTCATGAATGAGACATTTGAGCATTAGTGACTTCAATCTCCCCCATGCTTGGGAAATACTTTCTCCATCATGAGGATGAAAATTATAAATATAATTCCTATCTTTATGAACTTCATGAGGAGGATAAGATTTAGAGTAAAAGAGATATTCAAGTTCCTTCCACTCCGAATGAGATCATCTAGTAGCTCATACCACTCCCTTGCTTTGCCCTTAAGTGATAAAGAGAATAGCTTCCTCTTAACTTGATTCATTGAAATACCTGCACACTTGAACAACCCGCATAATTCATGTATAAAAGTGTAAATGATCACCAGGATGGACAATTCCATCTCCAAAATAATAGTTATTCATAACACGTTCAACAATTTCCATAGGTATTTTAAAAGGGATGCTTTCAGTATGTGGATTTAAATTCTCACAAGTATCATTAGAATTACCACATATGGGAGATAAAGTATCATCAGAGCAAATTTTCTTCTTTAAAGTTGGGGAACTAAAAAGTTCATTTTCAGAAAAACTAACTTCCCCAAGCTTAGACGTTTCCATAGCATTAGTAACAAAGGTGTTCAAAAAAATCATACTAATAACAATGCTATTAGCATGCAAAGAAAGTTCGATGGGTTTTTTAATTTTCTTTTCAGACCATTCATGTTCTACCTTAGGAAAAATACTAAAAAGCTCTCTAATTTTTTTGTTTTTTTCCATTAATCCTAACTAGTGAAAAAAACAAGAAACGAAAAGATATAATTGCAGAATATAAAGGAAATAACTTCGAGCACTCACACACCAGCAACAGTACTTGAAGATAGCTTTGTAGCCAGAGGATGTGAGTACCTTTTACCTTACCTCCCCGACAACGGTGCTAGAAAATAGCTTTGATGGCGCGTGGTTGACGTGGGAGCTTCTTCCTCTTCAATCCCCGGCAATGGCGCTAGAAAATAACTGGATGCCTACGCACTTCTATTCTTGTAGACAGTTGTTGGGCCTCCAAGTGTAGAGGTTTGTAGAACAGCAGGAATTTTTCCCTTAAGTGGATTACCCAAGGTTTATCGAACTTAGGGAGGAAGTGGTCAAAGGTATCCCTCTCAAGCAACCCTACAATCAAGATACAAGAAGTCTCTTGTGTCCCCAACACACCCAATACACTTGCCAGGTGTATAGGTGCACTAGTTTGGCGAAGAGATAGTGAAATACAAGTGGTATGCATAATTATAAGTGGTAACGGTGCCAGAAAAGAGCTTGACGGGTAAGAAGAGACTAAAGGAAATATCAAATAAAGATGGAAGAAAGCAAACATGTAATAGATCTAGTTTCAAACAGTGTTCAATGCTTAGAAACAAGGCCAAGGGATCATACTTTCACTAGTGAACACTCTCATATAAATATCATCTGTTTATGATACTACTTCGAACTACTCTCCGGTTGGACACTCTAATCCATGGTAGGGCTATAAGAGCACACCTCAAAGTTCGCTTTCCCCATCTAGATAACCCCACACTGTCACCTTGAGCTCTAGATGGTTCCAACAAACACCACAATTTCATAGAAACATCCAACTCCAAATATAACTCATAACAAGTAATTGTAATCTCTAGTCTATGTGCCACCATGGTGTGCATGCTATCACTTTCACACACATGGGGAGAGTAGAGATCTATTAAAGCACTTGAGTAGCAAGGTATATCTACTTGATTACAAAGCTCATGATCACAATATGATCATGCCTAGAGAGAGAGATGAACACATAGCTACCAGTAGAACCCTTAGCCTCAAGAGAGAACTACTCCCTCCTCATCATGGGAATCAGCAACAGTGATGGAGATGCAGTGGAGATCGATGGAGATGGCTCCGGGGGCACTTCCCCGTCCCGGCAGGGTGCCGGAATAGAGACTTCCTGTCCCCGAATCTCCCCTTCGGTGGCGGCGGTGTTGCGGAACTTTTCGTGGCTGGAGGATGGATTTCCTACGGTTTCTGGATCAGGAGGCTTCTTTTGGGCAAAGAGGCGAGGTCGGTGGCCGGCCAGGGGGCCCACACCATTCCTTGGCATGGCCTAGGGTTGTCCGCACCAAGGGGTGGTGTGGCCGCCCTGTGGCCCCCCTTCGTCTCTCCTTCGGACTCCATGTGTCTTTTGGTAAAATATCGACTTTGGCTTTTGTCCGGTCCAATTCCGAGAATATTCTTTTTCTGGCTTTTCTGGAACCAAAAACAGAAGAAAACAGGCAACTAGGACTGTGGCTTCTTGTTAATAGGTTAGTTCTAGAAAATGTGTAAAAGTACTCCAAAGTGTGGAAAAAAGATAAGAAAGTAGATATAAAACAAGCATGGAACATAAACAATTATAGATACGTTTGCAACGTATCACCTGACAATCCAGTATGTCCTATCTTTGGACAATGCACTTCGACGGGTCCAAGCGAAAGGATGGAGCTAGAGTAGGTGTCATACTGACATCGCCCCAAGGAGACAAGATGAAATATATTATGCGAATGCAGTTCACTGCCTCCAATAATGAAGCCGGGTACGAGGCCTTAATCCATGGGATGCGGATGGCGAAAGCCTGCGGCGCCAAGAGGCTCATCATCTACGGCGACTCCAAGCTGGTGGTAAACCAAACAATGAACGAGTGTGACGTATTGAGCAACAACATGATTGCCTATCGCGACCTCTACGACACACTCGAGGGAGACTTCGACGGCTACGAGCTGTGCCACTTGGGCTGTGAAAGCAACGAAGAGTCGGATACACTCGCCAACATTGGCTCCACCTGTGCCCCCATACCACCTGGGGTATTCCTCGAGCGCATCTGCAAGTGCTCCATCAAGCCCAAAGTTCTAGAGAAGAAAGCAGGCACGCCAACGGACTCGGGGGCTACGCCAGCCAACGACACTCGACAACATGGAGCTCGATACAGGACTCGAAGGACCAATGGGTGTCATGATGATCGAGCCATCTTGGACACAACCCTACATCACATATCTACTCAGCAAGAGGCTGCCAGATGACCCGACTGATGCGACACATCGCGGGACGATCCAAGGCATTCGCCCTCATCAGCGGCGAACTGTAAAAGCACATCATCACAAGAGTACTTCAACAGTGCGTCTTCAACGGGGACGAAAGGGTTGTCCTCTTTGACATACACGAAGGCACTTGCGGACACCATGCTGGCAGTTGCGCCCTCGTTGCCAAAGCTCTACGAGCTGGATTCTACTGGCCCACGGCCATGCACGACGCCAAGGACATCGTCCAGCGCTGCAACACTTGCCAGCGATTCACGGACAAACCACACGCACCTGGCGCAGAACTCAGGCCAATACCATTGGCTTGGCCCTAAGCGCAATGGGGACTCGACATGGTCGGCAAGCTCCCAAAATCCTCGCGAGGAGGTTACATCTACCTCTTAGTCGCGGTCGACAAATTCACCAAGTGGTTCGAGGCCATGCCGGTGACGAATCAATCAGGGGCCAGCGCTGGCAAGTTCTTCAATTCCATTGTCTACCCCTTTGGAGTGCCACATAGCATCATCACGGACAATGGTACAAACTTCACCTCTAAGGAGTTCTAGGAATTCTACGAAAACTTGGGAATCAACATAAGCTACGCCTCGGTGGCTCACCCGCAGACCAACGGTCAAGTCGAAAAGGCCAACGGCCTCGTCTGCAGTGGAATCAAGAAACGACTCCTCCGACCACTAGAACAAGTTGCTGGATGCTGGCCAGACGAGTTGCAATCCGTACTTTGGAGCCTACGTACAACTCCAAATAGCGCCACGGGATACACTATGTTCTTCATGGTGCACGATGCTGAAGCGGTGCTACCTGCAGTAGTATGCTACAAAGCCCCACTAGTAGTCTCATACAGCGGGAAAGAGTCAACTCTTGCACTCGAAGACTTCGTAGACCTCCTTGACGAGGCATGCGAGATAGCAGAGGAGAGATCAATGATCTACCAATAGAGCCTCCGCAATTACCACGGCAGAAGGCTACGCCCTAGATCCTTCGTCGAAGGAGACCTGGTCCTGCGACTGAAGCAACAAGGGCATCTCAAGCTCGAGGCCCCTTGGGAAGGACCTTACGTGATTACAGAAGTAATCCCAGGTGGCGCCTATCGCCTTAAAGATTTCGAGACCGGAGTCGCATACTCCATCCCCTGGAACGTTACGCAGCTGTGTCATTTCTACCCCTAGTAATTTTTACATTACAAATAAGGCTATTTAGCCAGGCTAGTTAGCCACACATTGTACCTCATACTATTCTGCGAATAAATAAAGCTAAGTGCCCCAATATTCTGTTTTTCCTTATTTTCTTGCAAATTCATCACTCGGGGGCTGCACCACCCTTTACACTTTCATTCTACGAACAAATCGCAGTATCTTGAGTAGCTGACACAACACCAATCGAACCCTTGATAAAGACCAACCCAGGCGCAACGCACCTGACAGGTTGGCAAGGTGCTGAGATAAACACAAGTCAGGCTAACGAAAAGGAACTGCAGAGTACAATACACTCGAAAAATATAGAAGCTAGCAAGATCTTCACATTTGAACGGGTATTAAATACACCCAACACAATAATACGAACTTTATAACACTCATACATCCTTGTGCAGGATACAAACTATGCTACTGTTGCAGAAGATGAACATTCATTTGCTCTTCAAAGAAGTCGATGATGTCTTCCGCCGGTCGATCAACCGCCTGATAGTTTGGCACCATGTTCCAAGTCATCCTTCCGGCAGCAGTGGTGGCCCAGCAGCAATGGCCTCTATGTCCACATCTGGCTGATGTAGTTGCACCAACGATAGGGCAGCCTTTGCACCTGCGACCAGTTGCTGACGCACGCATTCGCGTACCGCGCTTATATCTTGAAACTTCGCCAGAAGAGCCAACAAGATTGAAGGAACAACATCTAGATGAAACATCGTCTGATAAATGTGCCTAAGACATGACTGCACCTTCTTCAAGCATTGGAGCAATCAAGAAGAACGATCCTATAGGGTCGCCAGCGCGACTGCACGATCATAGTCCACCAGAAAATATCCACTCACCGGAAGCTGCTCCTGTGTCAGGTTGTTCATTCGAATGGCCACCCGGTCCTTCCATCCTACGGATGATGAGCGATAACAGCTACACCAAGCAAGCAGCAAAGTGTGAGGACAAGGCATCATCGTGACTGTCTAAAAGAAAGATGAGAAGGCAGAAAGCTAACATTTGAACTGCTCATTCAACTGCGCCACTTCCTCCAAGAGGTACTTCTTGCGGGCAGTGGCCTTCTCAGCCTTCGACTTCCACACATCCACGCTACCACAAATGATGGGAAACTCACGCTCCAACTTCTTAATGCGATCGCGTAGTTGCAAAAGCAATGACAATTCCTCCACCTTTGAACGCGCGTTGTGCCGTGGTTTCATCAGTGGGAGGAGAATCATGAGGACCACTCGAAGGACCCTAGGTACAATCAAGCAAGAGGCGAATGAGGCTCATCACACATCGATAAACAAAGGACTGCATTCAAATTTGATAAAATGTCAAGGGAACACCCCCGACAAAAAGCATAGTTCAGACAAAAGGCTATGCTAGAACTATTACACATGGCGACTAGGGAGCAGTCTGCTTCTTCGACTTCGGGGGCTTCATCGCATCCGTGGCAGTCTCCGACGCAATGGACTTGTCGGTGGTAGCCGCAGATGTTGTGGTCTTCGCCGCTGCACCTCAGAGTATTTGGCGACTATCTCGATAAGCTGAGGCCCGTATTTACCGCAGCTACTAGCAAAGGGAGCAAAAACTACCTTCTAGCCTCCAGCGTCAACAAACATCGCCTCGGAGATCGCGGTGGGATCTAGCTCCACGCCATGGGCTTGCACCATCGCGAGTGCCATGGTGCCGCCAACAGACCGCTAGGAGTTCCTGAATTAAATGGGAATACCTCTAGCGAAGGATTCCGCCAGGTCATCAAGATCTTCGATTATCCTAGCATTGGGAGTCAGCTCCTGATGGAGACGACCGAGCACACCTTTGGCCTTCCCCAATGTCTCCTGAAGGGAAACACTGCGTCCTCGACTACAGCAATGGCGCCTGCCAAAGCATCCGCGTGACGCAGAGACTGGGCGTGAAAGCTCAGGCCGACGGCATCTGCATACAGAGGGTGTTAGCATAGCAACGTGACGTCAAACAATGAGCAATGCAAATCAAACTAAAAATTACCTGAGAGAGCCTTGGTAGTCGAAAAAAGTTGTTCTTCGAACAACTTCTCTCTTTCGGTAGTGGAAGAGCGCAGCTTTTCCTCACGCTTCTGCGACTCTTCCATAGCCGCGACTGCCTCATCGCGCCTTTTCTCCGCTACGGAAAGCCCCTTCTTGAGGGACGTAATGCGACGAATAAGTTCATTGTGTTCACCTACATAAAACACAAGGCGTATCACCAATCGAGTTGAGAAATTTCACGAAGCAAAAGACAAAGCCAAAACTAACCTTCGACAACATGGTGGCGATTGTCCAGCAGAGCATGCTGTCGAACCATGACAAGGACTTGCTCCGCAAGGCGAGCAACTTCCTTCATAATAAGCTACATCAAGGGAAACAAAGATTCAGAGGCAACCCAAAGTACAAATTCGACTGCCAAACAGCAAAAGGGACACTCACATCTTCCTCAAGGGACTCTGAAGATGACTGTCGCGCAGTCGTCTGGGCAACCACCTGGTGCTCCCCAGCATGCGGGGAACTCGAAGAATTGGCGTCGGAGTGGGTCGCCACTAGAGGAGAAGGAGACCATTCGGCCACCTCCTTGGTCTAGGAGTCTACGAGTCCAGACTCTTTCATGAATTGGACATCGTCAGAAGACGACGATGCCGCTTGACTACAAAATGTGCCCAGCACCACTTCAGAAAAAGCAACATCAAAGAGAGCAAGACAAACTCGCGGACATTAAAAGCTTACCAATTGAATTTTTTGAGGTCAAAGGAGTCATCCGACGACTCCTTCGGCAGTCGCAGCTTCCTCCGAGCAGGATAAGCCATGGCACACACAGGTACGGCAGGGATTAGCTCCTCTGCAGTAGCAGAAGGACCTTTCGGCGTCGTCGGCAAAGAAGCGTCAGAACCCTCGATGCGGGAACGCTTGCGAGTGTCGTGGCCGCTGGACTCGGGGGCTCCCTCCTCTTCTTCAATTGGGACGGTCGACTCTGACTCATCCTCCTCCTCCGCTTTGTGAGGAATAGTCCCTTCGGGCTGAGGAGGCAAACTGGAAACCACGCTGCAGTCCTGCAATCAGAAGACACATCATTATATATCAAGTACTTGATGGCAATCGGCAAAGAAAACTACTTCATAGTACAGTTCTACTTAAGGAGGAGGGTTAGAGGAGTCGAAAGGAGGCATGACTGGCTCGCCTGGGAGATCCTCCTTGGCAGTATACTTGGTCACCAATCGCAACCTCCTATCTACCTCACCCGCAGAAATGCCTTCGGCAGATATGCGAGTGACATCGCTCGCACCAGCCGAATGGTACATCGGGTAGACTGTAGCCTGCAGAGGCTGAATGCGGTGGCAGAACCACGTGCGAATTAGAGAGGCACCACCCTATTCTTTGCCTATGCGGCCTTCGAGGTCGTAGACGCGCTGATATAGCACCTCGGTTTCCTTGGACTCGTCAGGCATCACGACGTTCTTCCAGGAACGCCTCCTCTTGCAAGCTGCCATGGAGTCGAAGGGCGTGAGTTCGTAGTGCTCTCCGTTGGCCTTCTCGTCGCTCACGTAGAACCACTTGTCTCTCCAACCTTGGACAGACGCGGTGAGTTTGATGTCAAAGTATTCGGCGGAGGAGTCAACGTGGATTCCGCAGCCTCCTACGTCATAGAATACCGAACCAGACGCCGATTAACGTTTGAGCTTAAAAGCCTCTAGAAGAGGCCAAAGTGCGGCTCGATTCCGAGCCAGCGCTCGCAAACTATGATGAAGCAAGAGATGTGCAGAATGGAATTTGGGGACAGCTATTGCAGCTGGAGCCCATAGAAACAAAGAAGATCCCTGACAAAGGGATGAAGGGGAAGAGAGAGACCTCGAATGATGAATGCAAGAAACATCACCCAGAAACCTGGAGGAGGACGATGGATTACCTCATCGCCAGGCACTCGCGAGTCATCTTCCAAGGACGGAAGAGCTCCATCTTGACGAACAAGGTGCAGCTCAGAGGACTTGATGATAGACACGCGCTAGGAGCCATTGGTGACGCGGGTGCCGTCCTTCTTCTTCCCAGCAGCGGCGGTGCTGGTGCCCACAGTAGTGGTGCCACCCTTCTTCTTGGCGGCGGCAATGGTCGCAGATCCAGCGGCAATTCCTCCCTTCTTCTTGCCCATCTTTCAATGGCGATGCGAACAGAGAAAGTAACTGGGGAAAATGCGGAGCTGGTCCAGTGACACGAAGAGGAAGCGTGCAAGGAAGCAGAGAGAATAGCAATGGCGAAGGAGGCACAAGCAAGAAGAGAGATGGGGAAAATTACTGTAGCTGCGCTGCTACTTAACCTCCTCGCAGGTGTCATCCAACGGCCAGCAAAAACCCTACTGAACGCGTGGCGCACATCGCCATCGACACGTGGCGAGGGTGAACCACGAACCGTCCCGTATTACTTCCATTACGCACGGAAATCAAGGAGATGCAGTTAAAATAGAAGATTACGCACGCCTAGTCAAATCGAAGTCAGAAAGTGGGACCCATCGCTCGTCACGTCCCGTCAAAGCCGCTCACGCGGGCAACTGAGGTCATCACATCATCATCACTGATTTCACCAATTCCAGCAGAAGAAGATTTTGACTACTTTAGTTCTCGCTTGAGTCTTCGACTCAACCAAGCACTCGGGGGCTACTCCTAACAGGAGCGCTGGCCGCGCACCCGAAAGAATTTTTTTATGCAGGTATATGAGCATTCAAGGCGAACCCATCACTCAAATCAATGATTCAATTGTGAACTATGGGTTACTCCCATAGGGAGTGCTGGAAGCACATTCGACTGAAACAAGCAACAAAAGACAACAACAGTCGCAAAATGTTTTTAGTCCCCACTCGAGTCTACGACTCGAATAGGCACTCGGGGGCTACTCCCATAGGGAGCGCTGGTCACGCACCCTATGATTATTTGTATGTCGTACTGTGTGTCGATAACATCCACACTCAAATGCTATGGCGACTATGACTCATATTTTCCCTACAAAGAGATTACGTCTCTTGGGCCACCCGAATCATCTCCGTGATGACAAAAATTCGGATGCCGCGCTTACAGCGTGAAGATAAAACCTGAATAAGGCCTGGCAACGCATCTGCTGCGCACTACCAGAAATATATCCGTACCTACAGGTACGATGAACATGCCTTGACGGATGCGTCGAGTGCTCACACTTATACACTGGAATTTGACTCCTGCAAGACCTCCGTGGCCTGAGTCGAATTACGCCAGCACTTTTCCGAATTCGTGTCCGGGGACTCGAGTTTGAGTAGATTGCGTTGTTTTTCCCTAATGCAGTTAACTGATACCGATACATCGGATAAATTAGGCACGTATATCAACAATCCCTATGACACAAACAGAACACTCGAAAAAATGTTTAGTCACGCACTCGAAAGAATTCATAAAGTCTCCAGTTGAATCTGCGATTCCACTGGACACTTGGGAGCTACTAACATGGGTATACCCGACATGTACTCGAATTTGGCATATACGGTCCAGATACGGCAGAAGCCCAAGGCGTTGCCAAGGCCCAATGAAGAATTCGAGTGGCCCACGGACTCTCCGATTTCTTGCGAGACAAGAAGAATCTTAAGATAGAATGTTCAAAGGGCGAACCCTTATCTGTAACCGACTCAACCTGCTATCTATATAAAGGCTAGGAGGGGGTAGCGAGGAGGACGATCATAGCCCTAGTTTCTGATGGGTTCGCAGCATGGAAAACAAAAAATTTCTACCGCAAGAACGAACAAAACCCAGATCTAATCTAGATAAAAGCCAAGATCTAATCTATTAGACATGAGGAACGAGATAGATCTTGTACTAACCCTCGTAGAACCGAAAGCGTTACGAGATTAGATCTCAGGGTTGATGTAGTCGATCACTTGCCGATCTCAAGATCGTGTGGACGATCCTTCCGGCTCCGCGTTCCGGCAGTGCTTCCACAGTCGGTCACACGTGCGAAGTCGAAGAAGACCTTCCTCTCCCCGTTCTAGCGAGCAGCGGAGGTAGTATATCTTCTCCACGGAATCCCAGCAGCACGACGGTGTGGTGGTGGAGGAGAGAATTCTGCAGGGCTTCGCCTAAGCCGGAGCAGAGCGAAGGTAGAGGAGAGAGGCAGCGGCTAGAGCTTGTTATGAGAGAGGGCTAGGAGGGGGCGCCCCCTCCCTTCTATTTAAAGGAGGGAGGCGCGCGTGGGGAGGGGGAGTCCTAGTAGGAGTCCCCTCCTCCTTGGGCCGGCGGGTTGGGAAGGGGGGAGGAGTCCTCCTCCCCCACGAATCTGTGTCTCGCCCCACAAGGTTTCCTTTGACCCTTTCTTGGTTTTCAAGCAAACACCAAGAACTCTTCTAGAACCTTCTAGAACATTCCGAAACCTTCTAGAATCTCCATACAAACACTCCGGAACATTTCCCAAACTTAGAAAATGATCCCCAATATATGAATCTTATTCTCCAGACCATTCCGGATCTCCTCGTGATGTCCCAGATCCAATCTGAGACTCCGAACAACATTCGGTCTCCAACGCATATTCCATATCTACTTAAAATAGCTTCGAACCTTAAGTGTGTCACCCTACGTTCGTGAATATGCAGACATGATAGAGACACACCTCCTATCAATAACCATCAGCGGGATCTGGAGATCCATAACGGCTCCCACATACTCAACGATGACTTCGTGATCGATAGAACCATTAATATACGAAACCAAATCCCTTTGTCACGCGATATTCTACTTATCCGAGATTTGATCATCGGTATCTCCATACCTAGTTCTACCTCGTTACTGATAAGTACTCTTTACTCGTTCCGTGTTATGTCATCCTTGTGACCTAGTCACATGCTTGCAAGCTAACTAGATGACATTCCACCGAGGCCTGAGCATATCTATCCGTCATATGGATGGACAAATCCCAATCTTGGTCCATGCGCTTCAACACATACTTTCAGAATACCCAATGACACCTTTATAACCACCCAGTTACGAAGCGGTGTTTGATGTCATCAAAGTACCCATCCGGTGATGGTGATTAACATAACCTCATGGTCAAAGGATTAGGTTACTATGCATTTGAAAGCTTACAGCAATACGAACTTAATGACTTGATCTTATGCTACGCTTACTATGGGTGTGTATCCATCACATCATTCTCCTAATGATATAACCTTGTTATTAATGACATCCAATGTCCATGATCAGGAAACCATGATCATCATTTAATCAACAAGCTAGTTTCACAAGAGGCTTAGTAGGGACTCTTTTATGTTTACAAAACACACATGTATTAGTGTTTCCTTATAATACAATTACATCATGGGATGTAAACATTCATCATAAAAACAAAGATATAATAATAACCACTTTTATTATTGCCTCTTGGGCACATCTCCAACAGTTTCCACAGCTCTCGCTAGATTGCATCTGCGCAACCCTGTAATCTTCGATTCCTTCGATAATTCCAAGAGCAGACAAGTAGGAGTAGGGACCTCTACGAGGCCTGAACCTAGGTAAACGTTGCGTCCCTGTGTGCTTGTTTGCTATCCGATTGATGCCTCCAGCACTCCCTCCTTCTCCAAAACCCAAGTCCATAACAATGGGCATTGACGAGTTGAACCCTCGTTAGGGAGACTAAAAGGAATATGCTCGAGAGGCAATAATAGAGTGGTTATTATGCTATTCCAGGTTTATAATAGATGTTTATTTTTCATGCTATAATTGAGTTAATAGGAAACATTAATACATGTGTGATTTATAAACAGAAAAGGTTCCTAGTAAAGCCCCTCTTAATACTAGCTTGTTGATTAACTGACGATCACAGGTTTACTTATCATGAACATTAGATGTTGTTAATAAAAATGATATGATGAATAGTAACCCGAGGTAGATATAAGAATACAATCATGTCCTCAAGTTTATATTGTTATCACATTCCTAGTAACTCAATGTCCTTAGACCATGAGATCATGTCAATAACTTTCACTAGAAAGGTACTTTGATTCCATCAAACATCACTTCGTAATTGGGTGATTATAAAGGTTTTGTCAGGTACTTGGAAAGTGTTAGTTTAGGATCATGGATAAAGATTGGGATTTGTGCATCCAGATGATAGATAGATATACTCAGGGTCCTCTCGGTGATATCACATTGACATAGCTTCCAAGCAAGTGATTTGATCACTAGAATGTTATATCACAGGAACAAGAAAAAGGTAATTGTTGGGAACGAGATTAAATAAGGTATAGATGATACCGAGTGATCGAATATCGGACAAGTAATATATCATGAGACAAAAGGAATTTGATTATAGCAAAAAAGGTTCAGACGGTCATTGGATTTTTGTGGAACTAGTGGGAGTCATTATGGATCCCAAGATCCCTCTAATGATTATTGATCGGAGAAAGTCTCGATCATTTCTACAGATGTCTAGAACCCATAGGGAGACATACTTAAGGTTAACTGATGCATTTGAGCAGATAGGGAACATAGGGGAAGTCAATGGACATCACAGAAAACAGTTCTGCCGAATTTTCCGAAATAGTTTTGGGGCATCGAAACAATGCAAGGGATCAAAATGTTAATGTGTTCATTAAATGAAGTGTTCATTAAATTGAGTTGCACTAAAACAAGGAAATTAAAGTGTTTTAATGGAAAGACGTTTTATAATTGAGCGGAGATTTAATGGGAGAATTTTGAGTGGAGATTTCTGTGAGTGGAAGGAGCACTCACATGAACGAGAGTAGGTGAGGGGGATCCCCATGGCCACGGCCAAGGAGGGGACGTTACCCCCTCCCACTATAAAAGGAGGTGGCCTCCTCCTCCTCTCCACACACTCTCACATACCCGCTCTCATATAAAATTTGGTTGGCATCTTCTCCCCCTTGCTTGCCTTGGTCATTGCCAAGAGAAAAGGTGCTCGACGAAGACCTTCTCTAAACATTCCTCTCCACCACCACTACCACGGCGTAGCACTATTGGAGTTCCCGGGGATCTGCTACTTCCGCTTCCCGGATAGATCAAGGGATCGGGAGTCATCGGCACACCGTACATGTGACCGATTTCAAAGGCCCTGCCTCTTGTGGTGTTGATCGTCTACACGTCCTTGAGGCCGGTCAAGTACATTCTACACCATCCACGTTTGTTTGCGGGAACGTTATCCCGCGTTATGGTCTTTGAGGGTGAGTCAATATGAAACCATTACATGTATCTCCTAGATATGATCTTGGTGGTTGCAACCGTAGGAAATTTTTTGTTTTGTATGCAATGAACCCCATCAATGAGGTCCAGACCGAATATGATCCAGATGCGGAGGAGGAGCCAGCCCCCTATGCCTCCTAGCAGCCGAGCACGGAAGCTGCCTGATCATTGAGAGCTCCAACCAGAGGGGCGGAGACTGCGTTGGCTGACGGAGGGTTGGAGAACCCAAGCCAGCATTACGGCAAAGGCCCAACTACCAACTAACCTGATCCCCGGGATGCCGAGTGTCTTTGTGTGAACCTATTTTTTGTTGTGTCCATCTGTGAACCTATGAACCTTGCGGGAGATTTGACTCCCTTTATGTTTATGTAATTTTCTACCTCCACCCGCTTGGTGTTACTTCCGTCTTGTGACGTCCAGTCATCTAGCTAGATACCTTCAGTCAGACAGGGATCTCTCTTCAAGTGGGGCACACGAGCGCACCCACTAGGTGTAGCCCTCCAGTTTCAGAGTAGTTGATGGAAACAACTCCTCAGAAACTTATCTATCCTTTATTCATTTTATATCTTTTTATCCGACTGAACTCCTCTAGACAAACGGGATTAACCTCCTGATCCATTCCTTTCCTTTATTTATCTCTTCAACACTTGCTATCCGGCTAAACCACTTCAACCAGATGGGATAACTTGATTCCCAACGCATCTCTCCTTTCTTTCATCTTATGATTTTTATCCGGCTGGACTCCTTTAGCTGGACGGGATCGATTTCTTCCACCGGGGGTGCGCGAGTCCTCCTAGTGGGTATAGGCCCCGAGTTTCGTAGTAGTTGTTAGAGATAACTACTTCAAAACATATCTTTATTTACTTTGAAAGTTTGGCTTCGAGATCCATTGACATGGATATGCCCTACGGGTACCCAGGATTAGACTATGTGGTCCGGCCCAAGAGAAGCCTATAGTGTAAACATATCCCATGAAGATTTGGGTGGCCCAAGGTCATGGAGGTGCGACTCCTTGGAGGACACGACAAAGGATAGATAGGAAATTTAAAGGGTAAAACCGTAATCTATAACCTACTCGGTTTGCTATCCTGAGACCTGGCCTCCCCATATAAAGGCCAAGAGGGAGCAGAGAGGAATGCATCACTAAATCCTAGTTCATACACCGCCAGGTTACCCCTGCGCAGCACCACACCCTGTAAACCTTTGGTACCTTCAATAATCAAGAGCAGACAAGCAAGAGTAGGGTTTCCCTCTGGGGGTCCTGAACCTAGGTAAACTTCGTGTCCCCAATTTGCTTTCCTATTAGCCAAACGAATTTTCCAGCACTCCACTCTTCCTCAAACCCAGTCCATCAACCATGGGCATTGACGTGTTAACCCCACGTCAATTGGCGTCATCTGTGGGAAATGGGAGCGCTGATGTTGCGGCTTTGACGGACCCATCACCTGCGATCTATAACTCCTTCATGGCGGAGAATCTCCTCCTCTTAGGCACCTTCGACTTCACCGTACACTCACCGGCAACTCGCCCGACATTAGAATCTGCAGGAGACAGAACCAGCATGACGATCGGGAGCCTATGATTCTAGGTCAGGAAAATCGGCATGCTTTGTAACCCTCCCAACAACGGTCCCGATCCTCCCAACCCTCCCAACCCCAATGACAACAGCAAGTCGGTCGGGTTGCCCATAGATCCACCTCTTAGAAGAAGTGTAGGAGCAAGTCAGGGAAGCCCTGCGGGGCAACCCCCTTCCAGAAGACGCATCCAACGACATGCTGATGGCCTACCAATGGCTCCTCATAAAGGAGTTTAACCGCCAAAAGGTGGTAAACGCTGAACTTGTGGGCGGGAAAGAAGGCAGCCGACGAGTCAAGCGCCCGACGGGCGGCACTCTCCTCCATCGGTGGATCTTCCTCAAAGGGAAATAGTTCCGGAGCTCCCAAGTGATGCTCTCGGCTCGACCACCTCGATGACCAAGCTCCACAAGGGGCCACCAACGCCCTCGACTTCTCGTTCATGTCGGTGGACTCTAGGGGTCACATGATCCTGAAACGCCACAAGCTGCGGTGATAGGAGCTACAACGTACTTGTTGACCAACCAGCCTCCGGCTAGAGATCCACGATTTCCTGTACATCGATCTTCCATTGCTGGGCTCAGGTTGGTAGAAGCTGCGTTGCCTAAAGAACCGAGGCTAGATCCAAAGAAATCAAAGGTGTCATTCACGAGGAATCACTCGCCATCATCCAGCGAGGAAGATCATGACTTGTCAAGGAGACACTGCAGCCCGTGGCGAAAAGGCCACAATTACAACGCCCATGACAAAATCACGCAGTGCAAGGTCGACAAGATGCGTGCCAAACATGTCTACTCAATCGAGTCAGAGGACGAATAACTAAAGCTGTATGGTGGTAGCTGCTTCAGTAAGGACATAGAACAAATTCGGATGCCAAAAGGCTTTAAGCTTCTTTTGGTTAATCTGAAGTTCGACAGCCTCCAGGGGCCGCAGATTTTGTTGGATGACCATGTTCAGTCAGTCATGTTACATGACGCATGCAAGAACATAGCCATGCAATTCCTAACAATCGAAGAGCCCGGCTCAATAACCTTCCCCGTGGTTCAATTCGTAGTTGGGAGGAGCTGATGTACAGCGTTGTCTGTAATTTCAAAGGCACCTCCAAGTAGCTGCATCAATCGAAGAGCTCCGTGCCTGCTGTCAAAAACCTAGTGAATCCCTCCGCTCCTACATCAAACGGTGGTCTATCATCAAGAACTCCATGGAGGACATCTCCGAGGAGCACGCAATCAACGCATTCAACAACAGCGTGCATCGTCAAGAGCTTAGGAAGGAGTTGAGCCGCTCAGATGATGATGATGACCACGGCCATAGATGTGACTACTGAGGGAAACGTCGGATGCGCGGTTACGAGGACCGCGATGAGGTCGACATGGTCGCGGCTGGCTATGTCGCGCGATGACAGAAACCGCAATAGCAGATACCACAGCAGAACCTACCGCGATAGCGGATGCCGTAGCAACTATCATGACAACGGCAAAACAACACAATTGTGGCAATGCCTCATCTGCGAAGACGCACCTAGTGCCATGGAGAGGTTGTCGGGACCTTGCAACGTCCACTTCTACATCGACAACAAGGACAGAAAGAAAAAATCTAGCCACCTCCTAAAGGACTTCCGCGAGTTACAGAAGCTCCAAGAAGCATACACCCAACTGCATCGTGATGCGACGAACCAGGGGTATGGAACCACACTAGGCCCCATAGCATACGCGGCCCCACCACCACCTAGAGGACCCCTGCAACCTGCAGCTGTGCCGGTGCTGAATAGCAAGGCAGAATAGTACCCACGCCCACTGGGTAACATGGGCATGATCCAGAAAGGGCGCCCCTCCAACAGGAGGAAGAAAACTATCACTCGCCACAACTTGGCAGTCACCGCTCCACCTGCGACCCCTGAGTACCTTAGTGGGACTAAGTCCTGCATCACCATCGACATAACTAATCACCCAGGTCAGGTCCCTCGCCAGGCCATTCTGCCCTACTGCTCGAGGCATAGGCTAGTGGCTTTGATATGAGAAAATTATTCATGGATGGTGGTAGAAGCATCAACCTGATGTTCACCAGCACCTTGCGCGCCATGCAAATCCCCACCTCTAGCCTGGAAGCATCCAAAACGACCTTCCATTTCATTGAACCGGGGTGAGGAATCTACCCATGGGCAAAATCTGGTTGGATGTCAGCTTCGGCACACCCAAAAAATTCCGATGTGGGCCCCTTGAGTTCGAGGTGGTCTGCTGGCCATCCCAGTACCACACTATCCTCGGGCGCATGTCCTTCACAAGGTTCCTGGCGGTGCCACACTACGCGTACCTCCTCATAAAGATGCCAAGACCAAACAACATCATCACCATCCAGGGGAGCTTCACCAGGTCCGAGAACTACGACAGGGAATTCAATAGAATCTCCTAGTCCTTAGGCATGAAAGAGGAGTTTGCAAGGCTCAAGGAGTTAACACTCACCAGCATCCCCTTGTGAGAAAGGAGAATGCACTAGAACAATCATTCGACTCCATGATCAACACCAAGGTGGTCCAGGTTCACCCGACGGACCCGGCCAAGATAGCCCTAATCGCCAACAACCTGAGTTCCGCATAGGAACTCACGCTGGTTGAATTCCTCCATGAGAGATTCTCCTGGTGTCCTGCGGATATGCCAGGAGTTCCCAGGGAATTTGCCGAGCAGTCAATGCATCGACTGTTAGAAGAGGGGGCAAAAGCGGTCGACATGGAAGTCAACAGACTCTTCGACACCGACTTCATACACGAGATAAAGGAAAGCACATGGGTAGCTAACCTTGAATTGGTTCCAAAGAAGGACACGGACATCCTACGGATGTTGTGTACTTCACCTGCCTCAAAAAACATTGCCCAAAGGACCACTTCCTGTTACCACATATAGATCAAATCATTAACTCCACTACGGGATTCAAGTGCTTGTCCTTCCTCGATACCTACTCAGGCTATCACCAGATCCAGATGAAAGTGGAAGACCAATAAAAAATGGCCTTCATCACACCGTTTGTAGTCTACTGCTACAACACGATGCCCTTCGGGCTGAAGAACGCAGGTGCCACCTACCAATGGTGCATGCAGGCCTTCCTGAAGAATCAGCTTGGCTGCAACATTTAGGTAAATGTCGATGACATAGTAATCCAGACAAAGGAGGAAGCTATGCTCATCGATGATCTCCGCGAGACCTTCGACAACCTTGAACTCTATAGGATCAAGCAGAATTTGGAGAAGTGCACCTTCGAAGTACCATCCGGGAAACTACTCGGGTACCTCATCTCCACAAGGGGAATCAAAGCAAACCCAAAAAATATAAAGGCTATACTGGCCATGGAGTAGTCAAAAAACATCAAGGACATCCAGCAGCTAGCTGGGTGAATCGTGGCGCTGAGCTGATTCATCTGGCGGATTGGTGAGAAGGCACTACCATTCTACCAACTCCTCCGAAAGACAAACCAGTTCGAGTGGATGAGCGAAGCAGAAGAAGCATTCAAAGATCTCAAGCGTCTGCTCTCAACCTCGCCCATCCTAGTGACCGCAAGAAAAAAGAGTCAATGCTGCTATACATAGCTGCCACTCACCAGGTGGTCAGTACCACCCTTGTGGTCGAGCGAGACAAAGAAAACAAGGTACATGGGGTGCAGCGTCCGGTGTACTACCTCAGCGAGGTGCTCACACCCAGCAAGCAGCAGTACCTGCATTACTAGAAGCTGGCCTTTGGTGTCTTCGTGACTACACGGTGACTACGCCACTACTATCAGAGCACCCGATAATCGTGGTGAACAAAGCCCTGTTAAACCACATCCTCAACAACCCCAATGCAACATGGTGGGTCACCCTCTATGGAATCGAACTATCTCCGTGAGACATCACCTACGAGCGGTGAACAGCGATCAAGTCGCAAGTTCTGCCAGACTTCCTAGTCCACTGGATGGAACTCCAGCTACCAGACACACCAGACATGTCAAGTCTATGTACTCTACATTTCGACGGGTCAAAACTCCAAGAGGTAGCCGGCGCTGGTGTCATCTTGACATATCCACAGGGCGACAAGTTGTAGTACATACTTCAGATGAAGTTTTGTGCATCTAACAATGAAGAGGAGTATGAAGCCCTAGTCCATGGGATGTGGATGGCCAAAGCTTGCAGTGCCACTCGACTCTTCATCTACGGCGACTCTAACATTGTGGTGCAGTAGACAATGAGTAAGTACGAAGCCATCTACGACGACATGATCACCTAACACGACCTCTACAACACACTCAATGGAGACTTTGACGGCTGCGAGCTGCGGCGCGTCGGCCACAAAAGCAATGGTAGGCCGACAAGCTCACAAATATCGGCTCCACATGCACCCCGATGCCACCAGGAGTATTCTTGGAGAAAATATGCAAACACTGCATCAAGCTCAAGCCACCCAAAGGTCCACCAGAAGCACCACGCACTCAGGGCTATGCCACCCGAAGAGGCTGAAGCATTTATCAAAGCAGAGCAAGAACCTTCACCCAAAGGCCCCATGGAGGTCATGCTCATCGAGCCATCCTGGACCCAGCCGTACATCACGTACCTGCTCACCTAGAAGCTGCCGGACGATCCGAATGACACACGCCACATCGCTCGGTGCTTCAAGACCTTCACCATCATCAACGGTGACCTATACAAGCAAATCATCACATGTGTCCTTCAACGGTGTGTCACCAACGGTTATGGCAGGAGCATCCTCCTCGATATCCATGAAGGCACCTACGGACATCACGCCGATAGTCGCGTCCTCGTGACCAAGGAGCTACGGGCTGGTTTCTACTGGCCAACCATGATGCTTGATGCCAAGAGCATCTTCGATAGGTGCAAAGCCTGCTAGAGATTCATGGATAATCCGCATGCACCAGGCGCAGGTCTCTGGCCAATACCCTTAGCCTGGCCCTTCATTCAATGGGGACTTGACATGGTCGGTAAGCTACAGAAGTCATCACCTGGAGGATACATCTTCCTCCTCATCATAGTCGACAAATTCACCAAGTGGATAGAGGCTACGCCCGTCAGCAACCAGACCGGCACCACTTCCGTCAAGTTCTTCGAGTCTACCATGTTCAGATTTAGGGTGCCACACAACATCATCACTGACATCAGGACATACTTCACTTCGAAAGAGTTCCATGACTTCTGCAACAATGTAGGCATCAACGTTAGCTGCGCTTCCATGGCACACCCCTAGACCAACGGTCAAGTCGAAAAGTCCAATGGCCTAGTCCACAACGACATCATGAAGCTTCTCCTTCAGAATCTTGAATGAGTGGCTGGAGCATGTGAAGACGAGCTACCCCCTGTGCTACGGAGCCTGCACACAACCCCAAACAACGCAACTGGATACACACCTTTTGTCATGGAAATGGCCACGACAGTCGCTGTAGTAGGCAGCGATTGATTGAATGGGGGGCGAGAGCTGGCGGCCATCTGCGGAGCGAGACGGGGGCGAATGCACATGGGTTTACCCAGGTTCGGCCCGCCGGAGGGTAAATACCTACTCCTGCTAGATTAGATTATTGGAGAGCGAGTTACAGGGGTGGCGAGCTCGGTGTCTAAGCAGCGAGTCGCTTGAAGGGGTGTATGATGGAACGTAAGTCCTCAAGATACCCTAGGGAGGTTTATATATGAGGCACCTCACTAGAGTTTACAAGTTACAACCGAACAAGATATGGATTCAGAGGCTTTGACCTAATCCGACTAGACTTCTGGTTTGCTTCTGGGCCTCTAGTCTCCAGTCGTCGGGCCTTCCCCTTAGTCGCATTCCAGTCGCCGTCCTCCAATCGGAACGTCTTGCTGGGCATACCCCATTCGGCATATCCCCATCAGTAGTCCCCGAGGTCATCGTTGAATCAGACGCAGGTGGTCATTTGGTGGTCGGAGTAGGCGAGTCCAATTTGGACGCCCAGTCGAATCGGTGATAGACTCCACTGAAACCAAGGAAATTTTCCCTAGGCTCCCAGTCGCTTCTCCAGCGAATGTCGTACGCCAAGTCCTTTGCCGGTGAGTGGGACAGGGCCGATTGCCGCCGAAAGTGGAACGGAGGATTGGACCATCAACTTGGTCAAACTATCCGTTGGATATTCCAACAGTAACTTCGGCGTAATTACCACAGGTACGGCTATCCCGAATCTGGCGGGTAGCCGCCCCTCCCTTATAAGGGGAGTGACAAACCAGCCCCGCAGATCCTTCCCTGCATTCTTCATTCTCGCGCTTTCATTTTTCCTGTCTTCTTTCGATTCGATCTTTTCACACCGAGCGACTCCACATCCTTCCCAATGGCACCTCCAAAAGGTTCATGGGGGAAATCCAAGTGCACCACGGCCCAGCTCAAATCCTTCGAGGATGCTGGAGTTCGCCGCAAGGGGAACTGGCGGGTTCCTGCTCCCTCCGAGACTGAGCCGAAGCCACGAGCCAGCGAGTTCATATGCTTCCCTAGCCACCTAGAGAGGGGTTTGGGGTTTCCGACCTCACTCTTCTTCCGGCGCTTCTGTGCGTATTACGCAATCAAGCCGTCGGATCTCGGTCCGCACAACATCGAGCAGCTAGCGATCTTCGTCGCCTTCTATGAATGCTACCTTGGCTGTAGGCTGTATTTCTCTCTGTGGCTAGAGCTCTTCCACGGCCGCATCGGGCGCGAGGCATCCGGCGGCTTGATGCTGGCGTCCGGTGGCGTCACGTTCCAACTGAAGCCGATGGCTAACTTTGTCAAGCTCCTACTGCCGAAGAAGGCCGCGAGCGAGTGGAAGAAGAGCTGGTTCTACATGAAGGAATCCACTCCCTCCGGCGAAGTGGCGCTTCCCGAGTTTGTCGCTGAAAGGAGTGAGCCTCGCCGGCTGGCACCAAAGAAACTCCCCGAAGACCAGAGGATGGCCGTGCGGAGATGATGGACCAGATCCAGAGGTTGAAGGACCAGGGGTTGTCTTCGATCAACCTCTACAACTGCTGGCTCGGGCGGCGTCTGGTTCCGCTAGCGACTCGGCCGCATTGGATATATGAGTATAGCGGGAAACATGATCCCTCCCGGACCAACAAAGAGTCGTGGGAGGCCGAAGATTACAAGGCCGCCCTAAAGAAGATCACCGATGCGGAATTCACAACCGTATCGGTCAGGCTCGCCTCGTATACTCCCGTGAAGAACGAAGCCCCCATAGTATGTTTTTCCTTCCAGTCACAATTTATGCAATGTAACTCGCAGTCGCGTCGTTCGATACTCATTGGTGGTTGTTCTCAGTTGTTCCAGGTGCTGGAGGGTTAGCTCCCTCCGCTTGACGAAGAGGTTCCCCGGGAGCTCGAAGAGGCCTCTGAGGGAGATTCCTCCGGAAGCGACGAGGAGGAGGTGGAGGTTCCTCCCCCAGTGCCTACGGCTTGCAAGACTCGCATGCAGAAGCGGCACGAGTTCGAGGCGAGTCGTAGCCTCGATGAACATGAAGGGGGAGACGAGATCGTGCAAGCGCACATGTCTCGGCGCATAGCCACGCCGGTGAAGCCCGCGCGCAAACCAAAGTCGCCAGCGAAGAAGCCAGCGTTGCCGCCCAGGTCGGCAGTGGTGTTTGAGTCTAATGATGACTCTGATGACAATGATGCCCTCGACTCTTTGCACAAGATCCTGGAGGATGTGATTGCAATGAAGGGATTGGGGAACAAGGACACCAAGGGGGCGGTAGAAGTTCCTCTAGCGGTGATCGCGCCAACGGCTTCGACGGTGCCAAACTAGGAGGCGGCTGAGGCCGCGTCATCGAAATCGCCGCAACCTTCAAGAGCGGCCGCGTCTTCAGAGCCGGACATTTCGGCGACCGCGGCTTCATCATCAAGGAAGCCCGCGGTGTCATGGGCTTCAGATGTCTTCGAGAGGGGTCTCATGCGCAAGCTAGGGTCGGAGTTAGACAAGCCCGCCCACATCAGCACCGGGCTGCGCGTTCTCCTAGTCGCCAAGTAAGTTTCGACTTTTCCATTCCAAGTTGTGTTTCATTTTTATGCTCTCTCTGTATTGACTTTGGAGGTTTGGCAGGTCTGGGGTCAAGAAGATTGGTCGCCCTTTAGTGGCGAAGATCCCGCCGGTCGCCACCACAGGAGAGGGCGACCTCCCTAAGAAGAGGAAACCTGCTGAAGACGTGGCGACCATGGAAGGCGCGAAGAGGCAGAAGGGCCGTGCCGACGATGTCTTGGCGATGGATAGCGCCAAGGAGTGCGATCTTGCTGTGGTCGTCGAAGAGGTGACGGCGGCGCGGTCGGAGCAAGTCATGGTCGCTCCTGCGAAAAAAGCGCTGGCTCCGGCGACCAGTGCCCCGGCTAGAACGTCAGCAACGTTCCCACGCTTCATGGTGAGGGGGTTTCCAGGCATGGCGGACAACCAGTCTCCACAGAGCCCGAAGATCGTTGATGAAGACGTCGGGTCTTGTCGTGGGCGCACCTCCTTCATGGTCCCGTCGACTGACGCTAGAGAGCTTCACAAGATGCTTGGCACCGCCATTCAGGTACGTCCATTCCCCGAGAGTCTAGCTGCTGAATTTCAGCGGCTAGGGACTGTGTTGTTTCTACTCTCCAGTCCCCGAGTCCCTAGTCGCTGAATTTCAACGGCTAGGGACTGAATTTCTTCTACTCTCCAGTCGCTGAATTTCAGCGGCTGGTAACTGATTATTGTTTTTTGTAAGTACTAAGTTTTGTTACTCTTGCAGGGTTTGCAGAGGGAGTCGACAGATCGACAGGCCGCGAAGGAGCGTCTGGAGCGGGATCCACGTGTGGCACAGGAAGCAAACCAGCGACTCCAGGAGACTGTTGATAAGTACTTGATTCGTTTTTCGACTGTGAACTTTTGGTGCACTGGCGTGTTGACTATTTGTCCCTTTTCTTTTTAGATGTCTTCCGGCTATGATTTCCAAGGCTCGTGAAGGATACGTCCCAGTCGCCGAGCTGGACGCGGCGAATGGGCGAATTGCCTCGCTAATCCAGGAGTTGGAGGAGGCGAAGGCGGCCTCAATTTCTTCTGAGCATCGAGCGAAGGTTGTAGTCGCTGCGGCTGAAGAGGAGTCCAAGGCCGCAGACTCGATCATCCTGGGACTGCAGAACGATCACGTCGCCCTAGAGAAGCACGTCACCGAGCACTGCCGCAAGCTTCTTGGTGAGTCTCTGTTCTTTGCTTAACATGTTTGGCGAGTCCCCGAGCGGGGAGGTCCGTAGTGTCACCGATGTCTGATGTTGCAGCTATTATAGGGCAAAGCGACCCGGTGGTTCAGACCTTCAACACCTCGCAGTGTGTGACTGCCGTGGTGAACGCAGCCACTGCCTCGACATTGTGCGTCCAAGCGGGCCTTCAAGGGATGTCCCCCACCGAGGTTATTCCTGGGGGACTTACAGAAGTGTGGCGCTATCTGGAGGATGTTCCTGGCATCATGGAGTGGATGGTGCGCTCGGCTTTCAGGCATGGAGCCACCACGGCATTAACCCTAGGTCCCTCCCACATCCCCGACGATTTCGACCTCGACGATGTCACCAGAGGCTATCCTACGGCGACTGGTACGGTGGAGATGTCAGAGGTGCTGAAGTTGACTGCCAAGGCCGCCCCTTTTGCTGATCGGGTGTTGGTGATAGGGGACCTTCTGCCATACCAAGAGACGGTATTGGCGCCTGGCGACCCCGAGCCGGAGCATTGCGACATGAAGTCGGAGCAACCCTTCAGATCGGCGTTGTCAAAGTCGCTGACGACCTACCTAACGAACCCATGGCAACCTTTCTTTCGTGTCAAGGGTGGTGAGGATGCTTCTTCGTCAGGGCCTACGAAATAGATAGTATCGTTGGGCGGTTTGTAACGTATGCCAAGTGGCGACTTTTGTAATATAAAAAATATTTTGAGTAAGAGGAGTCAATCCACTCGCAATGCGACCATGATTGTGTGGTGTGTTTATTTTTGTTTGAGCGAGTCCCCGAGCACGTCCGCCCTTTTAATGGGGTATAACTCGATTGTATACATATGTGTTTTCTTTTATGGTGCATTTTTTATCCCTTGCATCTCCTGAAGGGGCGAGTCCCCGAGCGCGAGTGGCTTTGTTTGTAGGCGAGTCAGCGAGCATAGTACTTAGCCATTTTGGGCGTGTGCCTGTTGCAAGTTGCTAGTGCGTTGTTTGTAACCCGTTTGTAACCCGTCTCCTCCCGTGGCTCGGAGAGCCAGTCGCTGGGCGAGTCCAAGGCAGCTCTCTTACTTGGTGTGTTCCCGAGCCGCGTGAGGATTCCATTTTTGCGGAGTCCCCGTGTGTGGTACTTAACCGTTCGAGTCGCTTTGCGCGAGGATGGGAAGGACAGGTCGCTGTGAGAAGCGTATACCGGTCGTCTTGGCCCGGTGGGCTAGTCGAGCTAGGGGACTCCGATGGTGGGTCTGGGTTGGCGTATTCGTGGACGTCCCAAGGCCCGAGTATTTTCGGTGCCTTTGGGGCGCACTACTTAGCCATGAAAGTCGCTCGACCAAAGGTTGACTTCCGTGGGTAGAGTATTGCTAATTGTATGAGTGCGAGTGGCACAAGGATATGTCGAGTAGACTCAATTTTTGTGAACCGAATGAATTTCATTATATATGTCAGCTGAGTATATGTTTCAGTTCTATGTATAGAACTTTTGGAGGAGGTTTACATTCCATGGCCTCCCAACCTCGAGCTGGTCGTCGCCCCGTATGTCGATGAGGTAGTAGGCATCATTGCAGAGGACTCGCCCTATGGCGAATGGCCCCTCCCATGGGAGGGAGAGCTTGTGCATGCCCTTCTTGTCTTGAGCCAGTCGTAGGACCATGTCGCCCTCCTGGAAGGTGCGAGTCCGGACTCGGCGGCCATGGTAGCGGCAGAGTCCCTGCTGGTAGATGGCTATGCTGGAGCGAGCCAGGTCGCGTGCCTCGTCTATTTGGTCGATGCTGTCTTGGAGGGCGGTCTCATTTGTCGCCTCGACGTAATTGGCGACTCGAGGTGAGTCGTGCTCCATGTCCGTTGGAATTATGGATTCGCTGCCGTACACCATGAAGAAGCGTGTGAACCCGGTGCAGCGATTGACGGACGTGCGGATCCCCCATATGACGGAAGGTAGCTCTTTGACCAAGCATCCTGGGGTGCGCTCAAGGGGCACCTGGAGCCGTGGCTTGAGCCCGTGGAGGACGCTCTAGTTGGCGCGTTTTGCTTGGCTGTTCGACTCCGGGTGGGCGACTGAGGCGAGGTCGAGTCGTATGCCGTGCTCTTCGCAGAATTCCACCATGGCCCCTTTGGCGAAGTTGGTGCCGTTGTCCGTTATGATGTTGTGCGGGTAGCCGTACCGGTAGATGATATTGCGTAAGAACTTGGTGGCCGTCTTGCCGTCGCACTTTTTGATCGGCTTGGCCTCGACCCATTTCGTGAACTTGTCGACCGCGACTAGGAGGTGGGTGAAGCCGGATTGGGCCTTCTTGAACGGGCCTACCATGTCCATGCCCCATACAGCGAATGACCATGTGATGGGGATGGTCTTGAGTGCCGAACCAGGGAGGTGCATCTGGTTGGCGTACTTCTGGCACCCGAGGCATCGTTGGACGATGTTGGTGGCGTCGGCATGCGCGGTGAGCCAGTAGAAGCTATGCCGCATGGCCTTGGCGACCAGTGACTTGGCGCCAGCATGATGGCCACAGTCGTCGACATGAATGTCCTGAAGGATCTTGCGGGCTTCTTCTGGATGTACGCAGCATTGGAACACGCTAATCACGCTGCGTTTGTGGAGCTCGTCGTTGATGATGACGAACGATTAGCAGCGGCGCACGATCATTCGCGCCTCCGTCTTGTTGCTTGGGAGGATCTTGTGCTCGAGGAAGGCGACCTATGGTGCCGTTCAGTCGCTGGGATCCATAACCATGGCGACTAGGGCTGGCTCTAGTTGAAGTGGTATCCCGACGTCGATCTCCTTCGGTGGGCAGACCGAAGGTTTTGTGGATGATGCCGAGGAAGACGCCTGCTGGTGGCGTTTGTCGAGCTGACCTGATGCGGGAAAGGGCGTCTGCCTCCTCATTCTTGCGTCTGTCGATCCACTCGACGAAATAGCCGTCGAAGTGTCCTCCCATCTGGTCTACCGCTTGGCGGTACGCGATCATTGTTGGAGAGACGACGTCGCATGTTCCGCCGACTAGGTCGGAGTTGTCGTAGCACCATAGGCGGTTGATGTTCATTTCCTTGGCGGCCCGCATGCCGTGGAGGAGGGCCTCGTATTTTGCCATGTTGTTGGTGCAGGGCTTGAAGTTAAGGTGGAGGATGTATCGGAGCTTGTCCCCTTTGGGGGAGGTCAGTATGACCCTGGCCCCTGCGCCGTCGGTGTTCTTCGAGCCGTCGAAGTGTAGTGACCAGTAGTGGAGATATGGTAGCTTCTCCGACTGTTGCGCTCCTTCCCAATCTGCGAGGAAATCAGCTAGGGCTTGTGACTTGATTGCTTTGCGGGGCTCATATTTGATGTTGTGGATGCCGATTTCGATGGCCCACTTGGCGACTCGCCTAGTCGCCTCACGATTGCGTATTATGTCCTGCAGCGGTGCGGATGAGACCACCATGATTGGGTGCTCTTGTAAATAATGGGGGAGTCGCCGCTGAGCTTGGAATACCACGTACACCAGTTTCTGGTACTGCGGGTAGCGCTGTCGTGAATCCATCAGGACTTCACTGATGTAGCATACGGGGTGCTGTATGGGGCGCTCCTTGCCCTCCTCTAGCCTTTCGACGACCATCATGGCGCTGACAACTCGATTGGAGGCTGCCACGTAGACGAGCATTGACTCTTTGTTGATTGGGGCGACAAGCAGTGGAGCCGCGAGTAGCACTTCTTTGAGTGCTATGAGTGCATTGTCCGCCTCCGCGTCCCATTGGAACGTGGGGTTCTTGCGCATCAGGCGATAGAGAGGCATGGCCTTTTTGCCTAGTCGGGGGATGAAGCGACTGAGAGCCGCGACTCGCCCGGCCAACTTCTCGACGTCGCGTAGGCACTCGGGTTTTCCGAGTCACGCGATGGTGTCGATTTTGGTGGGGTTGGCTTTGATGCCTCGCTTGGAGACTACGTATCCCGGTAGCTGTCCGGTGGGGACACCAAAGGTGCACTTTCCTGGGTTCAGCTTGATGTTGTACCTCTGCAGATTTGCGAAGGTTTCGGCCAGGTCAGTGAGCAGGTCATCTTGGCAGGTGGATTTTACCACCACGTCGTCGATGTAGACGTGAATGTTGCGGCCAATTTGGCTCGCGAGGCACTCCTGCATGCACCTTTGGTATGTGGCACCGGCGTTCTTGAGACCGAACGTCATGGCCGTGTAGCAAAAGGCGCCGAATGGCGTGATGAACGCCGTCTTATCCTCATCCTCGACCGCCATCTTGATCTGGTTGTAACCGGAGTAAGTGTCGAGGAAGCATAGTGACTCTGATCCCGCGGTCGAGTCGATGATCTGATCGATGCGCGGTAGGACAAACTCCTCCTTCGGGCAGGCGCTGTTGAGGTTGGTGTAGTCGATACACATTCTCCATGTGTTGTTCTTTTTCAGGACCAGGACTGGGTTCGCCAGCCAATTGGAGTGTTTTATTGGCCAAATGAAGCCTGTGGCCAACAAGGATTGCACTTCTTCGGTGATTGCTCGGCGGCACTCTTCATTGAAGGTTGTGCTTTACCGGTCGCACTTTAGGGTCGGCGTGTAGTTTGTGCTCAGCGAGTTCCCTCGAGACACCTGGCATGTCGAAAGGTTTCCATGCGAAGATGTCACTGTTCTCACGGAGGAACTTGATGAGCGTGCTTTCCTATGCAGGGCTCATATGCGCCCCAATGGTGACCGTCTGGCTGGACTCGCCCGGGACGAGCTCGACGGTGCGGGTATGCGTGGTTGCCTCGAACGTGGAGTTCGTGGCAGTTGGCTTCTTCAGTATGGTGGGGTCGTCCTTGTTGATGTTGCCCGCGTATTTCGGTGTGGTCAGTCTCCATGGCGATGACGGTGTCGGCGAGCTTAGCGCCTTTGTCCTTGCATTCCACGGCCATATCGGGGTCGCCGTGGACGGTGATGATGCCGCTCGGCCCTGGGAGCTTCATCGTGTTGTATGTGTAGTGGGGGGGGTCGCCATAAATTTGGCAAACGTTTGGCGTTCCAGGACGCAGTGGTAGGGGCTGTGGAAGTTCACCAGCTCAAACTCGATTCGCTCGGTGCGGTAGTTTGCTGGAGTGCCAAAGGTGACCGGTAATGTCACTTTTCCGATCGGGTATGCCTTCTGACCGGGGACGATGCCGTGGAAGGTTGTCAGGGTCGGATGGATTGCCGATTCCGGGAGCTAGAGCCTTTTGAACGTGTCAGATACATAATGTTGATGGAGCTCTCGCCGTCCATCTGTGTCTTGGGCAGCCAATAGTCAGCCACTTTGGGCCTGACTAACAGGGCGAATCGCCCTTGGTACTCGATCTTGGGAGCGTGGTCCTGGCGAATCCAGGTGATGCTCTGTTCGGACCAGTTGAGGAAGCATGGGATGTCGACCTATGTCACCGCATTGACGGCGACTGCATGGGCGAGCACCTTCCTCTCGCGTTTGGTGCCAAGCCCGGTGAAGGTGTGTAGTGAGCCGGCGGTGTTGCCGAAGCCACCGGCGTTTCCGTTGTCCCAAGGTGGGTTGTTGTTGGGGTCCTCCCTTGCTCGCCTTGCCTTTTCGATCTCTTCGAGAGAGTGGCAGTCCGCGGTGGTGTGGGTGGAAGGTTTCCCCTCCCTGCTGTGGTAGACGCAGGGCTGGTTGAGCCGGGCGGCGGGGTCGAATTTTGGCCTCGCCGCATTGTTGGCGTGGTAGTTTTCGCTATCGCGGTAATTTCCTCTGTCGCGGTGGTAGCTCTTGGGTTCGTGTTGGCTGTAGCCGGCATTGGCGACGAAATCGACTTGCCCGTCCGTGCGGCGCTTGCCGGTGATGCGGGTGATCGTGGCCGCTGGTGCGACGTCTTCCTCCCTGACTCGTCGTCGGAGTCTTGGTTGGGGTCCTCCTCCGCGTAGCGCTTGGAGATTTCGAGGAGGTCGGGGATGTTGTCGAGCGTCCGGTAGACCCGTTTGATCTTAGCGACCAGTGGTTTGTACCGGCACATGTTCTTGAAGCAATGTATCGCCGTGTCTGGGTGGATGCCAGAGGCGTTGATCCACAGTTCTTGCCACCTTTGAATCCAGTGGCAGGTCGACTCGCGTTGTCCCTAGATGCACCGCTCCAGGTCTTCAATCGTGGTGGCGCGGGTGTAGGAGCCCTTGAAGTGCCTGACGAAGGCATCCTGCATTTCCTCCCAGGAGTCGATGTTGTCAGCGGGGAGGGTGTTTATCCATTGCCGGGTCACGCCCTCCATCATCAGGGGGAGGTAGCGAGCGGCGAGCAGGTCAGTGTGGCCGGCGATTCCCATCGCCATGAGGTATGTGTCTAGCCACACTTCTGGGTCGTACGTTGGATCGTACTTTTCGATCTCTTTGGGCGCCTTGAAGTTGGCGGGGTACTTTTCCCCTCTGATCATAGGCCCAAAGCATTGGGGGCCAACTCGGCTGAGCGAGCCCCTAGGTTTGGGGTCGCTACAATTACTGAGGGTGTGCCTCATGTCGTTGGGCTGGCGCGCCCGCCAGGCCTGGTTGTTGACAATGTGCATGCCGGCGTCGATGGGCTGCCCGTTGGCGGTGTCGCGGTTGGTTGGTGGAGAGTGCGGGGTTGGCGGCCCACGGCTGGTTTGCCAGTGGCTGCAGTGGTGGGCAGGTCACGGTGTTGGCAATGGTGGGGTGGTCGCTTGAGGCCGCCCTGCTTGCTGAGGAGCGGGAATACATCCGACCCCGCGAGTCGACTCCCGCGGCTTGTTGCTTGACGGTCCTGGCGAGTAGGGCCTTGGCATACTGGATCTACAGCATGCCGTCTCCTTGGACGTCGAGGTTGGCAACCGCAGTGTCGGCCGCGACGACGTTGTCCATCGGGGTGGAGTAGAGTGGGATTCCGTTGGCGTCGCGGGCTTGTGGCGAGATGATGATCCGCGGCTGGTCCGGCGGGGGCGCATGGCCAATGGGTGGTGGAGGGGTTCCGATCGCTGGTGCACCGGGTGGTCGTCGGTTCCTTCCACCTGGTGGCACGTTCTCGCAGTACTCGCACTTGGCCGCGCGTGCGGAGTCGCTTTCATCGTTGAAGTTCAGGACGCGACCCTAGACGTTGGAGTTCAGGAGGGTCCTGATGCGGCGCTTGTGATAGAGCGATAGCTCCCGTGCCGTTTCCCGCTCGAGGCGATATTTCTCGCGCTCGGCTAGCTCATTGCGTTACGCCTCTGCGAGTCGCAGGCGAGCCTCCTCCACCTCTGTGGCCATGGAAGTCGGCAGGATCGGTGTGGAGAACGGATCTGCCGGGACGGCCGTGCTGCCCGCGATGTAGATCGCGTTAAAGTGATTGGATCTGGCACGGAAGTCTTCAGGTGACTCCGAGCTAGAATCGGATTCGAAGATCCCGAGGATGGACGAGTCCTCAAAATTCTCTAGGTTGGAGACTCGCGTGATGGAGTCCTCTCGTGATGCCGCGGTGATAGATCCCTCGACCGAGGCTGGGGTCGCGGAGTCGACGTCATCGTTTAGGGTCTCGTTATTCGTGTCGGCGTTGGTCTCGGACGCGTTGCTGGCGGACGAGTCGTACTCGGTGACGAGGCTCCTGATGGAGCGGACCTGCTCCTCCGAGAGCAGATCGCGGTGCAGCGGTGATCCGCCAATGATCACCATCACCGCTGGGTCGACCGCGCTGGTGAAGCGGACAAAGAGGTTGATGGAGCCGACCGGCATCACTGTGCCGTGGGTGACCTGGCGCGACGCCGGGATGTAGTTGCTGGGCCGGATCTGTAAGATCCCGCCAATGGCGATCATGCCGCCGGTGGCGAGCGGCCGATCGATCGGGGAATAGGGTCTCGCAGTAGAACTCAGGCCAGTCCTGCTATGCCCCACGGTGGGCGCCACTTTCATGGAAATGGCCACGGCAGTCGCTGCACTAGGCAGCGATTGATTGAATCGGGGGTGAGAGCTGGCGGCCATCTGCGGAGCGAGATGGGGGCGGATGCACATGGGTTTACCCAGGTTCGGCCCCCAGAGGGTAAAGGCCTACTCCTGCTAGATTAGATTATTGGATAGCGAGTTACAGGGGTGGCAAGCTTGGCGTCTAAGCAGCGAGTCACTTGAAGGGGTGTATGATGGAACGTAAGTCCTCAGGATACCCTAGGGAGGTTTATATATAAGGCACCTCGCTAGGGTTTACAAGTTACAACCGAACAAGATATGGATTCAGAGGCTTTGACCTAATCCGACTAGGATTCTGGTAAGCTTCTGGGCCTCCAGTCTCCAGTAGCCGAGCCTTCCCCTTCGTCACATTCCAGTCGCCGTCCTGCAGGCCCACTCGTGAGACCTTTTGGCCCAATCGGAACGTCCTGCTGGGCATACCCCATTCGACATATCCCCATCACCTTTCTTCATGGTGCACGCCGCTGAGGTGCTACTACCAGCTGAGGTATGCTACAAGGCCCCACGGGTCGTCACCTACAGTGAAGACGAATCTACGGTGGCACTCGAAGACTCCGTCGACCTCTTATACAAGGTGCGTGAAATCGCTACCACATGGTTAATGGTGTATCAGCAGAGCCTCCGCAACTACCACAGCTGACGGCTATGCCCAAGGTCCTTCCACGAAGGAGACCTCGTCCTGCGACTAAAGCAAAAGGGACACGTCCAGCTCGAATCTCCATGGGATGGACCCTACGTGGTCACATAGGTGATCCCAGGTGGCACTTATCACCTCAAGGACGTAGAGACTGGAGTCACATACTCCAACCCGTGGAACATCGTGCAGCTGCGATGCTTATACCCTTAGATGTTTTTTCCTTTCAATAAGGCTACTCAGCCAAACAATGTACCTCCTGCTATTCTTCAAATAAATAAAGTTAAGTTCCTCAACCATGAGGCTTGTTATGTTTTACTTTATACATACTACACTTGGGGGCTGCGTCTCCTGGACGACATCGTTGTCGGAGTTCTAGTACCTGGGTACCCCGATCCTATGGACGACAAGACCACCATCGGGCCCACGGTCTGTTCCTATGTCAGTGAGACGGGCGCCGAAGGTTGGCACCTCACGAAGGAAGCCCAAGGATGGCACTTCACGAGGAACACTCCCGGGCCCTATGTCCGCTCTGGCGGAAGCTCGACTCACCCGGATTCCTCGACGAACTCCGGGTGGGTCAAGGCGCAAAATATGGAAGAAGAGAAAGCCCTGCAAGTAACACCAGGCCCGGACGGGTCGCCTCGGTAAAGAAAGGACGGACTGTCCACCATCTAGTGTAAGGACGCTAAGGATGTCATCAGGGCCAAGGAAGTTGTCCCTTGACATTTTGGTGATAAGGGGATAGGGTGGTGTCAGATAGCAGATGACGATGCCAGAAGGACCAGCTTTGTAATGTTATAGGGGATGAAGAAGACAAGAAGACTGAATCCACCAAAAGTAGACTTGTAGACCGAGTCTTCGAGGGGCGATAGTGTGGATACCCTTCCCTCCCAACATTTGGGGGAAGAAGCCCAGCCACGCTATAAAAGGAAGCATTCTTCTACGTTGGAAGAGGTCAATTCCTACAATCTGTAACCCTAGACATTGGTTCTTCATTGTACCCTCGCGAAGCGCTACGAGAAATACAACCAAGCAGGAGTTGGGGCTTTACTTCCTCTCGAGGGTCCCGAACCTAGGTAAAAAAAGTGTCAACCTTTCTATCGTGTTCGTGTGTCACCGTCTTCGCTGTTGCCGAGAAGATCGGAACGCGTGATTCAGCCCCCTCTCGAGCGTAGGGCTTGTGGGACCCATGTTCATCTTCATGGGACACTTCTTTGACATTTGGCTCGCCAGGTAGTGGGTCAAGGCACGCTTCGATGACCTTCGCCTATGTCATAGGCATGACAATATGCACCAAGTCAAGACCAGGGCAGCAGCATGCCCGTTATGACACTACGGACCGAGAGCAGACGGACCCCATCCCGCAGCATCTCGCTACAGCGCTTACTGCATGGGCAAGTGGTGGACTAGGCTCCCTCTTTCCTCCGTCGTGGGGGCCCTGGTGGCCCCCTGTAGAGACGCGGCAACCTTTTGCTCTGTGTCCATGCATGGCCGGCCCAACTGGCTCGCACCAGACGGCCGAGTTTGTAGTGCAGGCACAACCACTCTGCCGATGATTGAACTATACCAGGAAAGGTGGACTGAGTACCTTGTCGGGCTCCTCAACATCGCTGCCCTCGCTTTCCCATGGCTGGGGGCTCGGTCCGAGGACTAGGCTTTGGGGGCCGAGGGTCACGGTGCAACCAAGTGCCTCAATGGCACCCAGAATTTGCGACATCGCTGCATGGCATGCGGCGACCTTCGAAACACCACACCACCTTGTATTTGAGCGGATGGAGGAGACATTTGCGCCAGGGCGAGCGACATCTATGCCAGTGCGCATGGGGTTCGATGGGTAAGCCCCCTGTAGAGGCCTACCGGTCTTTGGTCGGCGCCCCGTTTGTCGCTTGCCACCCCATTCAGGGATACTGGGGATTACGCCTCCGCTCATTACGAGTCCCCGTGGCGCCCTTGCCCATTCCCCTGGCTGCCGGACATCGGCTCGCCCGCGACGGGGGCAACGATGGGACCGGATCAGCGGCACCGAACGATGCCAGGGGAAGGGTTACAAGCGCTCGCCCGAAGGGAGTCGAGCAAAAGTGCCCCCGCTAGAAGGACTTGAAGGAGGAAGATGTGGAGTGGCCTTACTATGTCTTCCACCGCATCCGGGGGCATGACACTAGCAAGTGCTTTAAGATTAAGGCAATCCGAATGGAACACGAAGGCCCGGAGAAACGCAAGCATGGCAATGGGACTCAGATAGTATATCGTGAGGACATCTTGTGAAGGGGGCCCCACGAGGACCTTCAGCTCGTCTTTGGGCCTCAGATGCTCTTGTACATTAAATTGGTGATTCAATGTAGTTTTTACTCATTCCATGGAAGTTAGAAGTGGCCTTTATCTCTTGCTACTTTTACTTGCGTCCTTGTTTTTCCGGAGTGTTCTCTTAAAAAACGAAAGAAAAAACCTCTTGTTTGTGGTCTCGTCCATTTCAACGATCTGGTGGAAACAAATGCACTATCTTATCTGTCCACCTCATTCTACCGATGCTCGACATCGTCAAACAAGATGGATGGAAGATATCTGACTTCATTTTTCAAATCCTTTTCTCTTGGTAAATTCAATCATGGTCGATGCCATCAATTAGAAAATCTATCGCAATAACCTCATGGTTATGGGAAGTAATGAGAATCTCTACAATAAACTTCATTTATTCTACATTTAACTTCTTCTCAGGATTCTACCATAACCTGGTGCACCTCCTTCTCTTGAAAATATATCTGCGCACCTCAATTGCGTGATCCTTTTGTTCTTACTGGTGCAAGATGAATCAAATCTAAGAACTCCAAAACCCAGATCTTTTCCATTGATATCGAGGAACTATGTTGTTTGAAGGCAATATTATTTTTCCGAACTTCCTTTCCTAAATCCGAGGGAAGAGACAATACTAATTTCATAGTGGCTGATAATTTCGCCAAGACGTTCTTTTCTTCCAGTGAAAGAAGAAATCATCTTCACTTGCCACTTCCGATCGGTAATCCTAACGATGTGTCTTTCCTTTCTCTCTGTCGCCGTAATGAGATCAGGAGTCCCTCGCATTGCTCCGTAGCACATGGGCCAGGACCCACCGGTCAGCGACTCAGCGAATGCATGGCCTAGCCGGCAAGGGCGTCGCAACGATACGAGAACCGTGTGCTCCAAGAAGGTATGGTATTGGCATGATGAACCTATGGAGACAAAGTATCAGCTATGATGTAGGTTCCCATGAATGATATGAACGCTATGAGATGAGCCTCGATCCACCAGCCGGGCACAGACAAGGAGAAAAAGACAACAACGCACGCAAGACGGTCTGACCCCTCGTTCTAGGGGATGCCCCAGAAGGAGGGTGAAGGCACGTTTGGGGGCAGCGAGGCCAGGGAGCGGCCTCGACTGAGCCCCAGAAGGACCATGGGAACGCTTCTCCTAGGCTAGGCCCCGCCCGGGAACTGGAGGCAACCTAGCCTGACAAGGCGTGTTAGGCCTAGCCTTGGGAACTGGCGACGCCCTAGTGCTGCTGGACATCATCATGGAGCTGCACTCCGTTGCAGCGTGCCACCGACAGGAGTGACAACTCTAAGCCTGATCCCTAGGCCTTGTTTCTAAGCATTGAAACACCGTTTGCAACTAGATCTGTTACATGTTTGCTTGTTTCCATCTTTATTTCAGTTTACCTTTAGTCTCTTCCACGCCATCAAGCTATTTTCTGGCACCGTTACACTTATAATTATCCATACCACTTGTATTTTACTATCTCTTTGCCGAGCTAGTGCACCTATACACCTGACAAGTGTATTGGGTGTGTTGGGGAAACAAGAGACTTCTTGTATCTTGATTGCAGGTTTGCTTGAGAGGGGATACCTTTGACCACTTCCTCCCTGAGTTCGATGAACCTTGGGTGATCCACTTAAGGGAAAACTTGTTGTTGTTCTACAAACCTCTGCACTTGGAGTCCCAACAACTGTCTACAAGAATAGAAGTGCGTAGACATCAGCCATCCATTGGCCACAAGCACCGCCCGTCAACCTGAAGACCGCGTGGCACACCACGATTGAGACCTTGTAGTGACCCCTTGGTGTATAAAAGGACCACTTGGCCGAAGGAAAGGGGAGATGGATTTTGGAAAGAAGGATGAGGACGATGGATTTTGGAGGGAAAGCCAAGGGGATTTTTCGAGGGATAGAAGGATTTGAGAGTGGGAATAGTAGAGGAGAGCTAGCGTAGTGTAGATAGAGAGAGAGTTGATATCCTCCTCCATACCGGAGAGAAGGAAGAGAGGTAGAAAAGTGAGAGAAGAAAGAAAGAGGAAGAGCAGGAAGTGTATAAGCTAGAGAGAAAGCGGTCCCCGGCATCGGAGAGATCATCTTTTTGTACCTCGATACAGCCCAGATAATCACCAAAGCAGGACATAGGGTTCTTAGCCAAACGATGGTCCGAACCTAGGTAAAAAATAATTGTGTGTGCTCTGTCTATGATGTGTGCTCGAATTAGCAGGTTCCTTTGTCGACATTGAGGCCGAAATGCCTTCATGCCCACTACCGAACAAATAGGGGGTGTCCAACATCCCCGATGTCAGGTAGGTGAGACGCGAAATCTAGCGTGCTAGGTAGGGGGTGCTCGCGTTTTCGGCTTCGGCAATCAGCTTCATCATCAACAGCTTCGTGAGCTTCATCCTCAATAGCTTCGTGAGCTTCATCATCGTCATTTTCATTATCCCCGACGCCCGTTTCGTCTTTGTGTTCAACATAGACATGTTGGTGTTCCGCGTATGAAAACAATAAATTTTACTCTACGCCCCTGAACCCCTGAAGCTGCCACGACCTATATATTAGTAACACAGTAACGGGTGGGGCTTTTTGCGAACTTACCCTTGAAGACCGAAAAGCGTTGTCAACGCTCAGGAGAGCGTGGTTGATGTAGACGAGCCGAAGCCGACCTCAAGGTCATGATGAAGTCCATGCGCTCCTTGGCTCCAACGACTTGAGTGCCTCAAGTGCGACACCTCGCGGGGAGTTACACATGTTCGGTGCCTGACGATGACTCCCATTTCCCTGATCCAGCAGCAGTTGCGGAAGTAGAGCTCCCAGATCCGAATCCCGCAGCGTGACGGTGCTCCGCAATGAAGATGTCTCTCGTTCGCGCAGTCCAGACTTGGGACCACGGTCACGAGAGAGATAGGGGAGAGAGAAAATATGAACTGGAGGTCGTCCCAAAAGTGAGAAGACCTTTATTGATTATTGGTATATTAAAATTGGCCAAATACCCCCAATATATATAGGGGGAGGGGAGGTACTACGTCCCTCAAAGTCCCGGGGTGGGACTAAAGGAGAGGAGGGAGGGGTGGACGCCGGCCACCCTAGTGGGCCCCACGCGGGGGGCTAGGCCCAGCTGGCCTGCCCCTTGCCCCTTCTCCCTCTCTCCTTTCTCCTAATGGGCCTTCTCCCTCCGAAAATTGGCCCATTAAGCCTTTGACCATTAAAATTGATTTTCTCTTTATTAAATAATTATGAATAAATGATTAAATCAACATTTAACATTCATTCACATATTATTCAATCTCCGTGGCCATGGAACACCTTCCACCTCCACTCCGGACATCCTCCGGACTTACCGAAACCCTTCCGGTTTTCTCTATACTATTCTTCGGTGATTCCACCGATCCTATAAACACTCTCTAAGCATCATCAAGTCCTTAAGTGTGATACCCCACAGTTCGGGAACACTCTAGACATGGTCAAGACACTCCCGCACAAATGATCGATGGAGGGACCTAGATGGCCATGTGACCCCTGTGCGTTCCACGAAGATATTTCGTCGTTTGAACCGGGACAGTCGTGTCTTATTCCCTTTGTCAATCGATACTTGCATTGCCCGAGATCTGATCAATGACATCGTCATGTCATGTTCAATCTCGTTACCGAACAACGCTACTTGACTCGTTCTGACAAGTGATATCCCTATGATCAAATCACACGCTACGCAGCTATTGGATACAACTTCTCCGAGTGGGCCCTTGAGTATCTTCCCGTCACATGGACAGACAAATCCCGCTCTTGACATATATTGCCTCAATGGTTTCCTCTGAGTACCTGAACACACCTTTATAACCACTGTATTACCAAGTGGTACTTTATGCTATCAAAGCACTCTCGGGAGATAGTGATTGATATAGCCTCACGGTCTAAGGAATAGTCTACGAGGATCCATTTCTAATCATCGTAACTTGAACTTCGTGACATGATCGGGCCACGATGTTTAGGTTTGGTATTGGTTCATCATCTCATTCTCAGAATGAGATGACCTCATTTCCAACTGGCATAAATGCCACATGATCAGGAAACTTGATCAGCTGTTGACCAATGAACAAGTGACTAGAGTTTCACTGGGAACCCCTGGTTGTTTGTATATCACACATGTAGTGATGTTTCCACTCAACATAGTTATAACATGATATAAAACTTAATCATAAACTATATGAAATATGATAATAGTCCTTACTATTATTTGTCTCTAGGGCATATTTCCAACAGTCTCCCACTTGCACTAGAGTACAAATACACTAGCTGCATTTGTTCTCAATCATTGGCACAATATATCCAGTACCCTGAACATGCTTGCTCATGGAAGAGGTTGAGTCTTGGGTCTATACTTTACAGTCCCAAATCCTTTGCAACTTACTAATGTCACCTGGATTGACATTAATACTCTATCATCATATGATAGCATCTGTGTGTATGCATCATCTCTTCGGCAGCAGAACGAGGCCTGATTCCAGGAGCCTATAGTGACGTTAGATCAACCTCGAGGGCTTTCTCATGGGCACTATGCCCTGGGACAGATCATTCTAGTTAAAAGCAAACTAGCCCCGCCATAACATTATACAACACTTTAGATGGTACCCTTACCTACTATTATAAATGTATTCATCGAAACACGAGTGCACTATGTGAAACGTTCGATGTTTTGTTCACCTCGCTTCCTACTTGACTTCAATTGGTATTACAGGAGTTTCCAACATATTCCCTTATAACATAACCCTTTATTCTTTAAGATATGTCATTGTTATGGATTTGGAAAACATGTCTACAGTTATCTACTAGACACTACGGACAAACTCAGCTCAAATGTTCAAACTTAATCACTTTAAACGTTCCTTATCTGGATCACATATTATGCTAAGTTATCATCATGCTTTTCTAAGATAGAACATAGTGGATGACAATCATCCGTTTCTTTCTTTCAACCATTGATGTTAAAACTTAGTGTTATTCCTTATTTGAGTTATCAAGGACCAGTTCCTTAATTAACTTCTATTCTGAAAACCCCTTTCAGAATCCCCTAAGGAATGCTACATAATATCATAATACACCTATTATCAACTTCTACCTCTTATAAATCATTATTTATAAGTATTTGCGCTTTCATTCTTAACACACTTAAGAATTACCCCTATAAGCTCCCACTCAGAATATGTTCCTACATATTTGAATTTGAGACTTATATTGCTCCCACTTAAAAATATGTCAATCACATATTGTTTCATGGAAGACTTTCATAGCTCCCACTCAATTTCATGCAAATTCCATATCCACTCACTATTTTGAATAACTTCAAAATCCTTTGATATATCAAAGTGAGAGATTTACTATGAGACACTAGTACTTTTACTAGTCTTAAATCCACTAGACATTTAGCACACTTGAATCAAATTCATTTGAATGTCCAATACCTGACAAATCGTGCTTTTGTCATTCACCCCCTTTTCCACTATGGCTTTGCAGTCATTTGGGAAAATCCAAGTAACCCCTTTTACTTATGAGATTTAGCATTGAATTGCTTCCTAATCTCAAGTGAATTTATTTTGCTTCTAGGATTTCTCATAAATCTAGTTTACCATTATTTCCTTAGTAGTTCGTAGGTATGTCATATTCCAGTAATCATGACAAATGATTCTCAAATGTCTCCATACAAGATATGGATTACATTTTGAATCCTACTTCATTAAGTGAAAACACTAGTGGGGAAAACATAATGATCAATATGATTGATTCTTTCCTTCTGTGAAGAGAGTCGTTCAGGAACATTGCCCGTTGTGCTTCTCAACATTCTGATGGAGGGTTTTGAATCCTCATCTTGTTTTACACTATTTTCCATTTGCTTCATAATTGAGAAACATCACTAAAAGTGGGTTTCCTCAATAATGTACCAAAATCCAAGCAATACGAATCTTGCTTTCCTTTTTTTTTCAGCTATGGATTTTGTATTCAAAGTTTCCAACGAATACTCTCAAAGGACATATTCGCTATTGTTTTGGTTATATCGAATAACCCCAAAACTTTCACAAATTCAAATGGTTCACTACATTCTAATTGAGTGTTAACTATTTCTAAGCTAATGGTCTCTACATCTACACTACAACGATTTATTTGGTGCCTTCTATTCAACCCCTTTGATATCTAATATCACATTGTGATGCTTTGCATTTTGATGTTTCAAAACGCTTTGCATTCCACAATTTCTTTTATGCCATTCTTATAAATTTGAATTTCATTACTATTGATCAAATCATAGCAATTAGATTCTCTTCTATATTTATACCCTTTTATTGATGAAACACTTTGATCAAATCAAATAGTTTCATATTCATGTTTCCTTTGGTAAACTTCTTTACACATTTAAACAATCATATAATTACCATTTTCGTTAAACACAATACATCGAATATGTATTTACTTTTTAACAATTCATTAAACACTTTGTATTCAAGTAATACACGGTGTTCAAGTTAATTCGCCGAACTTAGGCATGATTTATATGTGAAAAGAAATCGAATGACTTTCACATATTATCACATAACTTTGAATTTAAATAATGGTTTTTCATTCATTAATGAACATATCATTAAGTTGGGTATTTTAAACAAGGCATTTTAATGTTTTATAAATGTTCATGCATTATCAATTAGTTTCAAACAACAAGGATAGTTCACACATGATCAAACAAGATATGAACATGAATAGAAATCATTCTTAAAAGCAGAACACATTTTTGTTACAAACTCATATGAATAACTGTCTCACAAAGTGTGAGACACACTAAAGAAGTTCACAATCTCTTGATTACAATAATTATCCTAAAACATAAACTAAATAATAACTGACGAGGGAGAGTGTCGTCGGCCATCATCATCATGCTCGCCATCAACACGCAACATCACCTCCTCTCCAGCAAGCACCTCTCATGCAGAAGGACCTGTTTTCAGCAAAACAGAACAAGTATTAGATATACTTAACACTACAAATGTGTTTGCAAGATTATAACATTTATAAAACTGTATATCAAATATATACCTTTGTCATTGATGACTTGGGCAACATCTGGTTCAACTAACACATTCCTAAGATGTGTCACAAACCGGTGGAACTCCATTGATTCCGCGTCGCCCCTCATTACGAAAGTCCTGACTTGTGTTTGGTATCTTGGTGGCAGCGACCGCAGCACAACACTATTTGCGAAAGATCCCGTCATCCAGCTATCCAGGAAGTATGCAGGCCTCATGTACACATCATGCATGCGCTCCAAGTGGTCGTCCAGTGATGAGTTCTCCTCCATCTTAATGAAAAGGAAGTCTCCCATCAGCTCATGCTCCCATATGCGTACTTGTTCCACGAAATGTGTCCTAAGCTGTAGCATCACCGAACGAGGGTCGACATCACCCACGAAAGGCCACAGCTCATCCACCATTCCAAAACGCATGGTAACTGAAATGAAGGTGGCCATCTCACGATGGAGATAGCCGTTCTTCCGCTCCTCTATGGTCTCTAGGTTAGTGGGATGATCCAAATCCATCCCATCGAGTATGTAGTCGAGCATGTCGTTCTCGCTAAGGAGAAAGTGGAGACGTGCAACCCATATTGAGAAGTTTGATCCATCTAATCTGAGATTCTCTCCTTCTAACCAATCAATCGTCAACACCAAAGGAGCCATCTACATTTATAATTGCAAAACGAATTTAGAGTAAGGTTTATAATTAAATGAGTTAAAAATAACTCCACTCAGAAACACCTATCCCCAAAAGGGTTCCTAGTGATAACACAACCCCTATCAGCCACATCTCCCCCGATTGAACACGGCCATCGATGTGGGTTCAAAGGTGGACGCTAAACGTCGGTCACATCATTCATGCGACTCGTACTCGATCTTTCGACCATCCGTGTTCTAAGGCCACGCTTCTGTGGCGTGCTAGGCTCGCCAACTCAACCTTAGTTTATTCGCTGTGCAACATGGCTTACACCCACTGTATGCGAACGTAGATATGTCTGACACCCAGGCCTGTAACCCTGGATCGCCTCATACCGAAGAACTTTCTTGGTGGTGCACACTAAGGGGGAACACAATCCTTGGTAATTTTAACAGGGATCATCTTATTAGGCTACCGTCGAGTATCTAATACTAGCACACAATAAGACATACAAACAATAAAATTGAATGTAAATGCTATTTGATATGGTCCTTCACGTCGTGATCTCCATCTGCCGTCAGCGGGTTCCGGTGCCAGGGTTCCGGCTCCGTAGACACCAGGGTACCGGTGTCATTCCAGCGTGGTAGTCCGTCACCTCCGTGACTATCTACTACTACATAACAAAAGGTAATCACTTTACCTTTGCCACAACCATATGACAAAGCAACGCCCACCTACAAAACAAAGTTAGACGCCTCTACTTTATCTTTGCATGTTTTACGTGGCTGAATGGGCTTTCGCACAAGAACCGTTCTTACCTACGAACTTTCAGCACAACGTTGATCAAGTAGTTGTCTCTACTACGCCCCTTTAGGGACCCTCAGTTGCAAATGGCATACCAACTAATGCGAGAGAGACAGACACCCCCCTAAGCCACTTTATACGGTACAAGCCGTATGTCAAGCGTGGACCAGTCTCGCGAATGAACGCGTAAAGTCAGTTGGGGGGCGCTTCATCAAGCATTACTGTGGTATACACAAGTACACATGGGAGGGTAACAACTAAAAGATGAACGCTCACACGCTACATCTCGTGTGTTCTACGTACTAATTACTACGCATAGATCTAGCTCTGATACCACTGTTGGGGTTCCGCGTATGAAAACAATAAATTTTACTCTATGCCCCTGAACCCCTGAAGCTGCCAGGACCTATCTATTAGTAATATAGTAATGGGAGGGGCTTTTCGTGAACTTACCATTGAAGACTGAAAAGCGTTGTCAACGCTCGGGAGAGCGTGGTTGATGTAGACGAGCCGAAGCCGACCTCAAGTCGTGATGAAGTCCTTGCGCTCCTTGGATCCAACGACTTGAGTGCCTCAAGTGCGACACCTCGTAGGGAGTTACACACATCCGGTGACTGACGATGACTCCCGCTTCCCTGATCTAGCAGTAGTTGCGGAAGTAGAGCTCCTGGATCTGAATCCCGCAGCGCGACGACGCTCCACGGTGAAGATGTCTCTCGTTCGTGCAGTCCAGACTTGGGACCACGGTCACGAGAGAGATAGGGGGAGAGAGAAAATATCAACTGGAGGTCCTCCCAAAAGTGAGAAGACCTTTATTGACTATTGGTGTATTTAAATTGGCCAAATACCCCCACTATATATAGGGGGAGGGGAGGTACTACCTCCCTCATAGTCCCGGGGTGGGACTAAAGGAGAGGAGGGGGGAGGGGTGGCCGGCGGCCACCCTACTGGTCCCCGCACGGGGGGCTAGGCCTAGCTGGCCTCCCCCTTGCCCCTTCTTGCTCTCTCCTTTCCCCTAATGGGCCTTCTCCCTCTGGAAATTGGCCCATTAAGCCTTTGACCATTAAAATTGATTTTCTCTCTATTAAATAATTATGAATAAATGATTAAATCAACATTTAACATTCATTCACATATTATTCAATCTCCGTGGCCATGGAACACCTTCCACTTCCACTCCGGACATCCTCCGGACTTACCGAAACCCGTCCGGTTTTCTCTCTACTATTCTTCGGCGATTCCACCGATCCTATAAACACTCTCTAAGCATCATCAAGCCCTTAAGCGTTATACCCCACGGTTCGGGAACACTCGAGACATGGTCGGGACACTCCCGCACCAATGATCGACAGAGGGACCTGGATGGCCATCTGACCCCTGTGCGTTCCACAAAGAACTTTCGTCGTTTGAACAGGGACAGTCATGTCTTATTCCCTTTGTCACTCGATATTTGCATTGCCCGAGATCTGATCAATGACATCGTCATGTCGTGTTCAATCTCGTTACCGAACAACTCTACTTGACTCGTTTCGACAAGTGATATCCCTATGATCAAATCACACGTTGCGCAACTATTGGATACAACTTCTCCGAGTGGGCCCTTGAGTATCTTCCCGTCACATGGATGGACAAATCCTGCTCTTGACCTATATTGCCTCAACGGTTTCCTCTAAGTACCTGAACACACCTTTATAACCACTGTATTACCAAGTGGCGCTTGATGCTATCAAAGCACTCTTGGGAGACAGTGATTGATATAGCCTCACGGTCTAAGGAATAGTCTACGAGGATCCATTTCCAATCATTGTAACTTGAACTTCGTGAGATGATCGGGTCACGATGTTTAGGTTGGGTATTGGCTCATCATCTCATTCTTAGAATGAGATGACCTCATTTCCAATTGGCATAAATGCCACGTGATCAGGAAACTTGATCATCCGTTGACCAATGAACCATTGACTAGAGTTTCACTGGGAACCCCTGGTTGTTTGTATATCACACGTGTATTGATGTTTCCACTCAACACAGTTATAGCATGATATAAAACTTAATCATAAACTATATGAAATATGATAATAGTCCTTACTACTATTTGTCTCTAGGGCATATTTCCAACAAGACATTGACAGTGCCATTGTCAGCCATGGCGCCAAAGAGAGGTGCTGGTGCCGGGACTGGCCCTCCCATGGTAGAGTCGCCCTCTAGATGGACTCTGTCCCACACCCTTCCCATGACTGGTGGCTTGGATGTCGAGCCTCATGCACGGCGCGTGACTACCATCGCAAGCGCCAACCCGCGTCCAGGGCCAAGCGCAACTGCACCACCGCCACCGCCATCGCAACCGCACCCCTCGGTTGAGGAGGGCGAGAATGCTGGCGGAGGCGCCGTTGCGCGAGAGGTACCACCACTTGGTGACGCAGGAGGCGTCGTGCTCGAAGACCCCTTCACTAGAGACGTAGGAGGCGCCACCATTGGAGTGCCCCTCCCCGGTGGCATAGGAGATGCCACCAAAGGTGTCTAGTTATCAGGAGGAATCGCACCGGTCGGGACCTGAGGAGCCGACCCCGAGCCAAAGCATCAAGCAGTGACCCTAGCTCGCACTGGGACTCGCCTCACGGCGCCAAGTACTAGCCGCCAACCCCAGTCCCACCTCATTGGGAACCGAATTTTGGGGGAAGCAGTCATTCCTGTCGTGACAAAGCTCGAGACCCACTGGCTCCTGGGACAGAGGAGTATGTGGCATGGAGGGACGACCAAGAAACGCTGCTAGAGTTCATCAGGCTGAATCAGGAGTCCGCCCGCGCTTGTTCCTAGTCCAACATGGGTCCGAGCCGTGGGGCGGAGCATGCTCCCACCACCACTGCAGGGCGCCTGCAAAAACCTACCCCGTGGTCGTGTTCTCGGAACGCTTCCCCTAGGTCTAGGGCTCCTGGACCCCGAGACGGTGCAAGGAGAACCGACAACCATGCCGCGGGTCACCTAGGGGCTGGAGCCCTGAGACCTGCGGAGCAAGCTCACATTTCTGCAGAATCACCCATTGACCGGCCATCCCCGGGAGCGGTGCTGGAACCCCGGAACGTTCGGGGAAGAGTAAGTGAAGAGGTTGATCGTATGGTAATCAATGTGCATTTTTCCTAATGCACCGATGGGCTTGGAGATCGCGTGGGAAGGGGCTGGGCGCCCTCTGTGTGGCAAGTATGGCAGCGTTTTCGGGCCAGCCCCGGAAGTAAACCGTTGGGCGAGATTGAAAGGGCTAACAAGCCCCACCTGGAGGATGAGACAATTATAGCTGACAGGTCCAGGAACCTACTGACCCGAAGCATAGCGAAGGTATGGATCCATCCATGATGTCCCTATGTGCGACATAGAGAACTTTCGGTTGAGTTATCGAAAGTGAGAAAGCCTAAGACCCGCTCTGGGCGAGTAAACGTGGTACGCTGGATTTTCTCCATGTAGGAGGGAACAAAAAGGAAATGAGTGCCCGCACACAGGGAGAAGGGATGCATCCATGCAGGGGAGGATAAGGGCTAGAAGGGTGACCTGACCTGGCTATGTTTTACCTGGCTATGTTTTAGTTACTTGTTTTTCCTCACAAAAGCTAACGAGTAACTAACATATGGTGGACAGAGCTGGAGCAATACAGATGGCGTCCCGGGAGCGCCTTGACGGTTCTAACGGGCGATGGGGAAAGATACCCTATGATAGCGGAAAAAGCTAAGTGGATTGCTTAAAACTCTTGCCTATCGTAAAGTATCTCGTGTAAAGTTAAAACTTGCTAGGGTTCGAAGGGATTACACGACAAAGTGTGACAGCTGGTGTGTCAGAAGGGCACCGACGGGCGGTGTGGTTCTCACGATTAGGCACTTGGGCCGGGACCAAGGCATCGTGCATGGAACCAACCTACCCTTAGGTGAAGTGGTGTTCGTGTGGCATGGTACCCCACGATAGGGCATGGATGGATCTGTACCAGCGCTGAGCAGACTGGTATGCATGTGCACAAAAGTCACACCCTAGAGACACAAGGCCACCATGTCACATAGAACCGAATGATTCCATTTAGCACCAAAAGTCAACTAGATATATATAAAGATTGCTAGACAACTTAAACTGATAAAATTCTCAGCTAGCATGCAGGCTTAATGTGCAGGAAAACTAGGCACAGAGAAAAGTGGAGGATGTATTGGCTTCAGTCGAGCCTGAGCCTATGGAGAAGATCCTCGACGAACAGAGCGGCGAAGGCCACGGTGGACGTAGGGTCATCGTAATCCTCATACTCGTCAAAGAGCTTGTCGAAGCAGAAGTTGGGCACCAGGTGTCGAACTCGCGAGAGAACCGTGCTTGCGGTTACGGCAACTGTGGCCCTCCCCGCGTTCCTCACTGTTTTGCTCAACCACCGGTTGGAGCTGTTCCAACTTCCCCAGATCAGCAAGAAGTGCATGAGGCGGGCGACGCTGGCACCATCAACGGGGGAAGCCTCCATGCCCAAGGAGGGCATGACCACCTCCACCTTGGATTCCACGTTGCAAAGACCGGAGATGTCGACGCGGCACTCCACGTCATGTTGTTGTGCGGTTGGTAGTGCAACAACACTGGCGTCGTAGAGCTCCTTTTCTAGATGACCAGTCCTCACCGCGCCCTCGAACGCGTGCAAGTCGGCATTGAAGTAGGTCTTCTTAGAATCGGCAAGCTCCATGCGAGAACCGTGGAGTTGCCATTGGAGCTCTTGCCCTCGCTGAGCGGGTTCTTAAAACATAGCCAAATGTAACATCCCGAATTTTTTTCCTAAATTTGGAATGATAAAAATAAAATTATTAAGTTGATTGGATTGCTTAATCTTGTTGAAATTTTGAATGAAAAGAAACTTTTGTTGATGATTGATATTTTTTTACTAAGCCACAGTAAAAGAAGAGGATTACTATGACTACCAAGGTTTGAACAAACCCAAGACAATTGTTTGATTTCTTAAGTTAAATCACCGTTTGCAAACCCTATTATGAAATTACCGAAAATACTCCTACAAGACTACAAACAAGGTATTATGAATCCATTTGTTTAAATATGAAAAATATTTCTATAAAGTGTCCTATGATGATCTACAGAATTTTAGAAAATTTTGGAGACAAGAATCAACTCATTTGGAGATCATATGAAAAAGATATAAAGTAAATAAGGAAATAGAAAAGGAGAAAAGAATAAACAAAAAAAACTAAACCTAACCAGCGGACCACCCTGGCCCAACCCACTCCCTCCTCTCCTCTATTTGCTGTCGCTCCCCAACACGCATCACAAGAATGGCGCCAATGGGCACCTAGAGCAGCCCAGCTGCCAGCCCGCTCGGCCTCCCTCCTCTCTGCCTCGCTGACGGGTGGACCCCGCCCTCATCCCCAACCTCCGGCGTGAGACCGGCAAGAACACGACCTGCTCCCGAACCAAATTCCGCGAGGAATCCGTCCGATTCACGCCCGATTTTGTTGCCCCCTTGTACAAGGCTGGACCCCCATATAATTCCCCTTCCTTGCAAGCTTTTTCCCCTTTCAAAAACCCTAGAAGCCCTAGCACCGAGCCGATTGGATCTTGAGCCGCCGTCGCCATTACAGGAGCTTCGGGAGGTCAAGTCTGCTGTTGATTTTGAGCACCCCGAGCCCTATTATTTATCCCATCGTCTTCCCCTTGTTTCGCCGCGTTTCCTCACCCTGTTTTCCCCCTCGCAGGCGCAGCACAGCGAGCACGCGAGCTCGCCGGAGCTCCCCCGACCCGCTTCCACTCCATCCGCACACCGTGGCTGTTCCCGGAAGCAAACAACGAAGATAAGCGTGCCATAGGGTTCGCCGAGACGATCCGCACCCCGTCTCCTACTCCGCCGTTGCCGAAGGCCACCAGAACCGCCTCCACCACTGACATCCGAGCGCCGCCGCCGCCGAAGCCACTATTCCCGTCGCCGTTGACCGCCACCTAAGCCCAGTTCACCAGCAGCCGTAGGATCAACATCAGACGATCCAGATTAAAACAAGGAGCGAAGGGGTACCGACCAACCTGGTTACGCCACGTGGCCATCCTCGTCACTCTGCCTCATCAGCGCGCTGCGTCATCGCTTCGTCATCTGCCAGGTCAGCAGGTCAGAGCCCAGTCAGCGCGAGTTATTTGATTTTAATATTTAAAATAGCCAGATTTATGTCCAATCTTGTAAAATTCATATAAAATTGAATACATGTCCAAAAATTATAAATAATATATGGTTGGATTCATAAAATTGTGTAGAACAATAATACAAGATTAGATATAACTTTTACAGTATATATTTACTGTAATAAATTAAATGGTTTAATGAGCTTTTAGACATAATAAATCATAGTAAATTATCTGTAGATCCTAAAAATACAAATAAAGTGTCTATGGATTCATAATTTCATATAAAACATTAATATGCTGTTAGATCCAAATTTTGAAGTGTAAAATTGCTGTAGTGATTTAAATAGTTTTAATGGACTTTTAGAGTATTAAATTCATGGTAAATAATTTATAACTCAGAAAAATATGAATAATATGTCTCTGGAATCACATTATCATGTAGATTACAGATCTGTATTTAGTTTGAATTTTAGACAACAGAAATTGTTTAAATGATTTAAACTCCATTAAACACTATTTAAATCATAAGAAAAGATTAATAACTCCGATTAAGTTGAATCCAATTGCTACTGGTTCATATTAATGCTCTCTATCCAGTACACTTTAGATACAAATTTAATACGGCAATTAGTACAGAAGTTCAACAGAACTATTAAAAACCCCAGATTGGCAATCAAGTATTAATAATAGATATCCTATTGCATTAAATGATCTCCTGCATGCATCATGTGTTGTAGTATTGTCCAGAGAACTAATTACAACCATTATGACTTATTAAACCATCATGCATGTTTTTGATCGTCCTTGTTGTGTTTTTGCTAAGTTTGCAATTGTTTTGATTGGGACTACCTTGTCCTCGTATTAGATTGTTCGGAGAGTGCGATTGCTGCGGAGAAATACAGTGTAACACCCATATTATCAACATAAGGCAAGTTACACCACTTGTTCATAACTTTTGTCCCAGTTTTGATTCTATGCATATGGTCTTCAAAATTCTGTAGTATGCATGTGTAGGATGATCTAGTAGAATTTTTCCTTAGTATTGTTTTGCAAGTGCGATGATTTTGTAGTATGCCAGGAGTAGCTCTATACTTAGGATTTCCCATCCCAATAGGTTACCCCTATTTTTGCTAAGTATTGCTTGCTATGCTATATACAAAGTACAATGCTAGTTGGGGGTTCGAAAGACAAAGAATTTTTCTAAGTATAAAGGCTCTCTAGAGCAAACTTTTCTTCTCAAATCCACTTCAAAATAAAACTAAGTTTTCTTCTGGGCGGAATGGTTGTCGGGTCAACGAGTGTGATTTTGGTGGAGGACGGCCGCCCAGGAATCAAAGAAGTCTGCCATGTTTCAGAATTCAGAAGCTTCCAGTGCAACCACAATACATTATGGGCTCTGTCTTGGCCTAGTACTTAGTGGAAAACCTCACCTGGGTACCAACATTTGGAGGATTCTTGGCACGGTTGGATCCGGAAGGTTGAGGGGCTACTAAGGGAAAGCCTCGCCATGGTCTTGTCTGTAAAAGGACTTGATCGTGGATTGTGGGTAAAGTGCACAAACTCTCGAGAGTATTGCAATCTGATCGATCAGCCGTGTTCACGATGTGTAACAACAATGAGCGTCTGAAGGATGGAGCCTCTGAAGGATCTTCCTCTCTCTTTTCTAAAAACAAAGTTTTGAAACCCCATGGCGTGCGTAATATCGCTAATGGGTGGGAATTTGGGGAACTTGGTGTGTAATATCCAAGTGTTTGGTTGTTTGGGCACTTGGTGCGTAATATCCTTGTGTGCCACTCGACCTTATTTTATCAAAGCAAATGTTTACAAAGTAGGACAATCTTCTATTCTTCTCTCTACTTAAGAAAACTAGCTTTATGCAAATGAACTCCAAAGCCTATAACCAACCTTGCATGTAGAGATAGTCTTTTCTTTCCTTGGTGTAATTTGCCAATACATTCAAAGTATTGACCCAACTTGTTGGCTGCACGTTTCATGTGCAGAATTTCAGAGATCGTTGAAAGGTGCGCTAGGATCGCGAGTCTTCACTGAACCTGCTTGTGGCATTGATGGGACTCCAAGTTGTATTTATATCGCTTCTGTTGTAATAATGTAAACTCTGGATTACTCGATTCATGTAATAAAGACTTGTGTTTTACATGATATTTCATCGACTGTGAGTGCTAGCTATTGATCCAGGGACTAGCATGTTATTCACAGGGACTTAGGATCTTACTTGATCCGAGGTCACTACACCAAACCTTTGCGGTGTAGCGACGGGCGCCCGCTCGAAGACCGTGAATGGTGGCCAGGTTCTCGTGGATCACGTCCCCGTGCTCGCGGACACGTTTCTTCAAGAGACCAAGCCGCTCGTTGAAGTCGTATTCACGGGCCGCACGCTCCACCTCCAGATGGGCCAGCTCCCACTGGTGGGAGGCGTGCTCCTTGTCAAGTTTACAATCCAGATGCTCCTTAACTGCCAGCACATCATCTACCCTGAAAGAGGCAATGCGCCCTTGACCGCGGGCCGAGGAGAGATCACAACGCTCCTCATCAAGCTCTCGCCTCTGTTGGGCAATGAATTCTTCCTGGCGCTGAAGGCGTTCCACGGTCCGGCAGGACGCCTCGGCATAGGAAAGTTGTTGCCTCTCTACACGACCAAGGACGTTGTGAGCCTCATTGTACATGCTGGAATCAACGCACAACCCTTCTAGGTAGCGCGCTTTCTAGTGCAAGTCCATGTCGAGTGAGGTGCCGATGGGCTCCCCTTTGCCCACAACCCTGATGCCAGTGGGAGCGGCACGAGACGTCCTAGGCAACAGAAGTTGTAGTTTCGTGGAGGCACTTTCTCCTCCCACAAGAGTTTGTGGTGTGTCGGCCTTCATCTTAAAGCCTGAGCCTGTTTCCATGATAAACCTGTCTTCTGTGGCTACAGGGGAAGTATGAAAGGTTGAGAAGCTGCCATGAGAAGCTGAACGATGCAAAAGAATGTTGAATCTGGAAACTCACCCAGAAGAGTTGGGGCGCGCTGAAGAGAAGGGGCCCCAACGCCCCCTCCAAATCACGCCACACCAGGAGCAAGGGTGGCCCGAACATTCCTACTTGGGAGGGATTCAGAGGCACCCCCTCGAGGCCTCTTCTAGGCGACCCTGCTGCTATAACTACAAAGATATAAAGGTAAGGCGATTGACGTGTTTATGGAGAATCCGTGTAGGATATAAGATCGATGGTTAACATACCCGGAGGAGCCAAGGTTGATTCAAAGTTCACTGGGCGATGAAATGAAGGCGTTCTAGTTCCTGCAGCACTGATGGAGTCGCCTCGTGGGAACTCGTTGCGGGGCGGGCGGGGGGGAGAGCTTGCTGGGGCAGAATCTCCTGGGGTATGCCCACCTGCCAGGGACGGGGCATGCCCTTCGCTGGAAGATGGGAAGGGACCATACATCCTGGACGCAGCTGCGACTGATCGAGGAGGCTTCGCCGCTCACCGATGGCAGGTGGCCAGAGGGATGGTGTCCTCCTCGTCTTCGTCATCCAGGATCAGCACTGGGAACTCAGGCTCCAAGGCCCTCTTGCGCTTGGGATCCGGCTCCAGGGATGCTTGCGACCATAAGCACCACTGGGGGGCGTAGTAATGGTAGGGATAGCGCCACCTCTAGCACCGCTCCCCCTACTCGTGAACTACTTCCGATTGCACCGCTTCCTCTAGCACCATCTCCTCTAGCTCCGAAGGTCCCACTGATTCCCATTTGGTGATGATGGACGGTGCTCTCCCACTGGGAATCGATTCCCCACTCATTGCAAACGGGCATCCTCATCACAATTTCATCGAAATCGCATCTCATGTGCACGGGAGACACTGGTGGGGGTTATGCCGCATCCCTCCCCAGCAGCATCTGCATGACCCAACAAGCGTCTTCAAGGCTGAGGTCAGAGCTGTTGCCTCTTCGCGGCCGCATATCATTGTCATATCCAGCGAGGGAGACACGGGGCACGCTCGTTCCCTGAGTGGTGCGACCACACTATGGAGCCAGGACGACATCACATGGGTAGAGTCAAGGCTGGTGTCTACCAGCTCTTGAATCCGGAGGATGGTGTTCCAGTCGTCTTAGGGCTGCGGCCAAGCAGCTGGTGCTTGCAGTATGTCCTCGGCCTCGGTCACCCAGGGGTAGCACCAGCCCGTGCGGAAGCAGGGCCAATCACGCCCCTGGACCTCGATATGGCGGTAGCTGAACTCCTCGTGTCACCTAAATATCACCGAGCCAGACAACACCTGCTCGGGCACCAACTTGGGATAGAAGTAGTGGCAGAAGATCTCGAATAACTCGCACAGCCATTCGAAGATGGAAAGCACAGACGACGGCGAAAGGATGCAAATGCACCAGATGCAGGCCATACGCCAGCAGGATGGTGTGAAGGAAGGGCAAGATATGCGGATCGATGCCGGCCAGCAGGAATGCGGCGAAAATTGGGATAAGGTGCTCCAGATCCTTCTCCTCTTCCAGCAGATCGGCAGGGAGAAGTTGCTTGGTGCCGTGCTCGTTTTGCGATGACGCAACAAACGTCCCCCACGGCTCTAGATCCTTGGCTCATAGGACGGGGGAGGAAAGACATGGTTGAGCACCGATCCGTGACAACCAGCTGACGACGGGCAGTCGCTTTAGCTTTCTTGCTTTTCCTCGAGGTCCTGGCGATTTCTGGAAGATTTGAAGAAAGGAAGAAGTAATGTGAATGAGTGGAGCGTTTGTGGGGTACCTGAGTATCTCCATACAACTGTTCCCCTTTATGGGTCGTGGCCACCACCGACACAAGGCCACGATGCGACTTGGGAGGTAGACTATCCCGCTTCTCCCGTAGTTATTCCTTTTGTGTAGGTACCAAAGCGGGCGCAGCCAATGTGGGCTGCCACAGAAGCCAAGGCATGGCCCGGTAGCCGCTTGATGAAGGCACGCACACGTCAGCCCTGTGGGATGGGAAAGCATGCCATCCAGTCATGTCATGCTCCCAGCAACGAGGAGTGGGCCCACACTCTAATGATGGGTGAAGACTGGCAACGGCCTCTTTGTCGTAACACGACTAGCGTTGCAAGTTGCTCGCCCTCGCCCGAGGGATTCTGTCGACATAATGATTTTGGGGGTCCCTCACATTGTGCCGTAGTGTGTGGGCCAGGACCCACCATACAGCAACTCATCGAATGCATGGCCTGGCCATCAAGGGTGTCACTAGGATGCGAGCACAGTGTGCTCGAAGCAGGTATGGTCTTTGCATGATGAGCCTATGGATACTAATTATTAGCTATGATGTTGATGCCTATGAATGAGACGAATGCTATGAGGCGAACCCGATCCGCCAGCCGGGCACGGACAAGGAGAAAATGACAATGACGCGCGCAAGACGGTCCGACCCCTCCTTCCGGGGGCTGCCCCGGAAGGAGGGTAAAGGCACGATTGGGGGCAGCGAGGCTAGGGAGCAGCCTCGACTAAGCCCTAGAAGGACCATGGAAACGCTTCTCTTGGGCCAGGCGCGGCCTAGGAACCGGATTCAACCGAGCCTGACAAGCCATGTCAGCCCATCCTTGGAACTGGGGACGGGCCAGCGCCACTGGACATCATCATGGTGCTGTAGTCCGCTGCAGCGCGTCACCGACAGGAGTGACATCTCGGAGCCTGAGTTTTCACTCAGCCATCAAGTGCGCCTATTAACCACCCCTGGCCATCCATTGGTCACTAGCACCGCCCATTTTCCTGAAGACCGCGTGGCACACCATGATTGAGCCCGGGAATGCTCTTGGTGGTACTCCACGTCGGCCCTTGTAGTGACCCCTTGGTGTATAAAAGGAGGCACTTGCCCAAAGGAAAGGGGGAGAGGGTTTTCGGAAATAAGGTTGAGGAGGAGGGATTTTGGAGGCAAGCCAAGGGATTTTTGGAGCGATAAAAGGTTTCGAGAGTGGGAAGAGGAGAGGAGAGCTGGCGTAGAGCAGATATAGAGAGAGTTGATATCCTCCTCCGTACCGAAGAGAAGGAAGAGAGGTAGAAAAGTGAGAGAAGAAAGAAAGAGGAAGCCTAGGAAGTGTAGATGCTAGAGAGAAAGTGGCTCCCCGGCACCATAGAGATCATCTTCTTGTACCTCAATACACCCCAGATAATCCACTAAAGTAGGATGTAGGGTTTTTAGCCAAAGGGTGGCCCGAACCTAGGTAAAAATGTCTGTTTGCTCTATGTGTGTTGTGTGTGCTCTATGTGTTGTGTGCTCGAATCAGCAGGTTCCTTCATCGACATTGAGGTCGGAACTCCTTCGTGCCCACTACCAAACAAATAGGGGGTGTCCAACATCCCTAATGTTAGCATACGCGAGATGCGACACTATCCTTGATACATCGTCTTTTCAAAATTCTTTCAACAAGTGGGTTTATTCCTTCATCGATTCCCCGAGATCACTTGAGCTATGTTCATCCTACCTTCCTTGTTTCGACAATCCTCTAGATTCTTCAAGTTCCTTATTTTGAAGAAGTAGAACACAAGACTCGCAACAAGACTATCAAGTTTTGTAAGGTGTAATGGTCGCACCATTCCGTTGAAAACCACTTGGGAACATGAAGATCACCTTCGTTTCGAGCACCACCTCTCTTTGTGTTTTCTTCTTTTTCTTCCTAGGAATCTCAGGGCGAGATTCTTGTTAAGTGGGGGAGCGTTGTAGCATCCCAATGTTCTAGACCTTATAATGCTACATGGTCTAATAATAAAATGTTACTTCTTACATATTATTATTGCATCATCATTATATCATGCTCATGTCACCATGCCACCTTGCATTTGAGCATCATATAAAACCCCTCTATTTGGTTCTTATCCCATATGCATTTTATTGTATTACTTGTAGTTGCATCTTGATATATTGTATTTGCTTGTTGATAAATTGCTTCATGCCCAAGTTGAGTTGTGGCATATCTTTTCTTGACTCCACCACCTTTCTTTGTCACTACCTCATAATTCCACCATCCAAACTATATATGAGCATTTGCATGTCTTTTGGTATTATGTGTAGCTCATATACAATAAGATGGTTCCACTTCTAAATCTACATTCTCACATATATGATCTCTATTGTTTTCACAATGTTAAGTATGTGGAGCCTCATGGCCACCTTTGCATGCCATGTGGGTAGAATTCCCTTTACTTAGCTTCCATATGGTTTTATTTACTATATTTCATGTATCGTGCTATATTTGGCTACAGGTGATCTAATGGGAAAATACACACTACAATGGTCATTTAGCTTCATACATGTGCATATGCTAATTGTTTTCACATGTTAAGCAGGCTTCTTTTCTTTGTGTGGGTTTTAATTCAAATTTGAATGTATGTATGAATATTTGGCCATGATTACAAATAGTTGTTTTCACAACTAATAGAGGCTTTTATTCCTCATGCATGGCCCATGCAATAGCACCACCATCTTCCCCTTCTTTTTTTACCTTTGGAGTTATGGGGCTATTTGTTCGGATGCATTCATATATGAATTAATTCAAATAAATATCCTTCATCCATCTATTCCTCCTTCTTTTATTTTGTTTTGGCCAAGCTTGCATTGATATGCAAGGCTCTACCTTAACCTCCCTAGTACCACCTTTTCCTCGTTTTAATCTTGCATGGTTTGAAAGAAAACAAATTAAATCAAAACAAAACAAAACCATATGATTTAAAAATAAAATCTAGATATCTATCTAACCTACCCTTTCTTACCTACTCCAAACCAAGCCCTCTTGGTTTGGTGTGAACTAAACCAAGATCAACACCACACCAACCCATCTGACCTAATTCCTAAGTCCTAACCCGAGCCATGCCCATGGTGGTGACCATGGTCATTGTCAACACCCGGATTTTTAATCCCAGATGCCTGTTATGTCATACATCGCAATTCCAGGATTACCATTTTTGCGAGACATAACAAATTGTATATCATAGTACATCATTCATTACAAACCATAAATAAGGTCTTACACAAATAATGATCTCATGATCCAGTCTTAATACAACAAGCAGCGGAATAATAAATAAGTGTAGCGGTGGGGTCCATCTTGAGGGGCACATGCAATGCTGATGAAGGCATATAGTCCTAGTTATCATAGCCGTCCTGCTGGCCATCATCTTGGTAGTCTCCTTCATAGTCTGGCCATGAGAATAGCTAGGGACAAAAGCCATGAGTACTCTTTAAGTACTCGCAAACAACCACTAACAAGTAAGATAGTTCTAGTGTAATGTGCTAACTCTATGTTTAACTATAAAGTTAAGTTTGAAACCTAAGCTAAGTTCTGAAACAAAGAAAGATAAAATAAGGTTCTAGAATCACTTAAGTTGGGAAGCTAGTGTCATAGTCACAACCCTGTTGTGGTCAAGTCAAGATTTATCATTCATTTCATAAGTCATTTTGAAAACATCTGACGACGAAACAGTATGGCCACTCCAATTGTCCATAACCGCGGACGCGGCTATTCGAATAGTTTGACACTCGGCAGAGGTAGTACACTTTCACCACAAGATTCGATACATCTGTCAGGGATAGCCCTGAATCATCATACTTAGTATGCAGATAATCAAACATAACCTTTCCTTTACACACCCTAGTATCAGCACCTCTCCTATGAGCATGGCCTCCCAACCATGACTATCTGTCATCTTGGGCACTTCATAGGTGGACAACATGAAGAGGTAGCCTCATCTCAAACCTCTCTCGCACGGGAACTAATACTAATGCATATAAACTCCCGGCTAAACCTTACCCAATTTAGGTATTGTGGTTGTACGGTAAATTTGGAATGGTATCGCATCTGAATCCAACCATCAGTTTTGTAAAAGGGCTAAGGCTCATGCCTCAACATTTTCATCATCCTAAACAATTTGTGTTTCTCAACACATGTCAAAACATCTCAATAGAATGACTCATCATTCCAAGGTTTTCACAATTCATTTTCACCAAGTGTTCCCATCTAAAATGACTCAAGTTTTTATCTACTCCAAACTACTAAGTTAATAGTGTTCACTAAGGTGGAAAGATGGGATCAATCTCATGCCATAGAATGACATCTAAGGGTATCTAGATAGGTCAAGTTTTATACTCTTTATGCTACCTTCAAAACAAGTAAAGGACTTTGGTAAAGTAAAGAAAGTAAAGCTTGGAAATAAAACTTGGGGTAGGTACTAGTCAAAGTGGTATAACCAAAGCATGCCTAAAGTATCTTTCCTCAAACCATCTAGATTAATTCTAGCTTGCTAAGCATTATACTTGCAAGTGTTAGCTTGCATTGTTAATGGTGGCTTGCCTTGGTTGGTACAGTTGTTGATGTTTTCTTCCTCCTCTTGATAGCACTCCTCCTCCTCGAAAGCTTGGTCGGTACTATCGTCTATAAATACATACGGAGTACACAATCACCAAACAATACTTAACTAGGCTATTTAGAATTCTAAGGCACACATTGGATGATCTATTATGATCATAAGCATCACAAGATTTTATTAACTAGTTTCATACTTTTTATTTGAGAAAAGTAATTTCTACTCATTGAAAATATCTAAGATTTAATATTCTCCACTTAGAATATGCGATCATATGGACACATGTACTCACAGAATATTCTAACATGTGGGAATGTGATTTAAGGGTTGGATCACATTTTCTTTGGTTTAAGTTTAAAATTTAATGATTTAAAGTGACTAGAAATGCCTATATAGCATTATTTTGGTACTAGTCGAAAGTCACTGCATGTAAACCTTAATGTTATTATATATTCAGATAGGTATGGTTAAATGTGATTTTTGAGAGTTTCAATCAACTTAAAAGCTATTTTGGTTGATTTTATAAAAATGTTTGAATGTGCAAATGCTTATGTCTTGTTATTTTTACTAGGAGAGATCTCTAACTCTAAATGAATTAAATCCAACGGGCATGGATAGATCTTTTCAGTAGCTTTCTAACACAATTTGAATCACTCCATTTGCATTTGTAAATATCTCTGAAATGATTTTCAAACTAGGGGACAAAACTAAGTTCAAACCTAATTAGAAAAACCTAAATTTGAATTGCTGGGCTAGCGCGGGAACGGAAATGGGCTGGCCCAGTGGTACTCCGTGGCATAGAGAACGACTGACAGAGGGGTTCACATGTCAGCGGTTCTTTAAACGCGAAGAGGTACGGGGCGATGTGGGTCGTGCGATTAAAAGTGAGATCTACGGCTGAGGAGTGTCGTCTCCGGCGAACAAGTCGTCGGCGAGGACTAACCCTAGAGGCTCGGTGGGGGTGCATAGGAGGCATACTAGGGCTCCAGCTACTACGGCGAGGCAGGCAAACAAACTGGTGGACGACGGCGAGCTCAGGCGAGGTCGTGGCAGCTCCTGGGGTGGACGAAATCGACAGCGCCTTCTCCTCCTCTACAGCGGGCTCCTCCGGCTAAATTCCGGTGAACAATGGCTCGAGTGGCTTCGGCAAGAGGTGGGGAAGGATCATTGAGGAGAGGGGAGTGGAATGGTGTGAGTCATTGGTGCTGAGGAGGGCTCCTTTTATAGGGCGACAAGGGTACCGAACGGTACGACGACGAGCTCGTCGGTGACGCTGATACAGGCGGCTAGAAGCATGGGCGGCGTAGTCGGATGGTGGCCTGCCTCCTAAGGATGCTCTACGGCATTAATGCATGGCTAGGGGTGGTGGCGTTGGGTCAGGGCATCCCGTGCTCTGGGAGACAGAGGCGGTGCTCTACACGGCGTACGGCGACTATGGGTCGCGCGGCAGCGCACGGCCATGTCTGGAGGGGTGTTGGGGTCGAGGCAGAGCGGCGTGCGGGATTTTATGTCCAGTGGCAGTCTGCTGCATGCTGGCGACGATCGCGCTCTGGCGCGCGCTGAGCACGGCGCAGAGAGAATGGGAGGCGGCGCTGGGGTGTGGTCCAGGGCCTAGGGCTGATCGAGGGGTGGACATGGAGGTGCGGTAGGGTTGGCCGGAGCTAGTGGTGGCGTTGGAATGGCGCGGCATGGTCTGTGGCGCTCTGTCCATGATCGGCCGGCGGCGACCATAAAGTGGCGGCGCTCCACTACTGCTGCGGCTTAGGGGTAGGCCGGTGGGGTGCTGGTTGGACTCAGGGGGGACAAGGGAGTGTAGAGGGGGTCAAATGGGGGACAATGTCTTAAGTACAAACAGTAATAGTTAGGCCATTTATTTTCTGCATGCCACCTGTTCGACACAATGGCCGCATGAGAAAAGTTTTTGAATTTTTGGATGATTTTTCTTGGAGTTGCTAGGCACATGCTTAAGCCTTTGTGGTTGCTTGGCTTTTGAAAATGGAGCTCATTTGAGTGGTTTTTGAATAAGTGGGATCTTCCCATATGAACTACATTCAATTTTCAATTTCTATTTAAAATTAGTGTTTGAAAGTTTTTGGTAGATCACAAAGTGGGCCTTGGTACATCATTACATGTACTAGCAAGGGGTGCAACATTTGTTTCTGTTAGGTTTTGAGTTCTTGGAATAGCTAAGGTAGGCATGGTAGTTAAATTGGCACAAATGACCATTTCTTTCTTTTATTCATTTTGATTTGTTCTTCTTTGAGATTTGTTTGGGAATGATCTAGATGATGTTTATTTCACCTAAGAATCATTTTACAAGCAATGGATCACTTAATCAAAGCAATTCAAAACAACTCCTATTTAAATGCACACACATATGAATGCTTTAATCATTTTAAATGGAAAAAGTTTTTGTTAACTCTAATTTTTGATGATTTGGATCTTAATAACCTTGGATTAAAGTTTTGGGATGTTACAAACCTTCCCCCCTTAAACAAAATCTCATCCTGAGATTTACGAAAGAAAACTAGAAACTAAAGAGATCTGGGAACTCTGTCCTAATGTAATCTTCTCGCTCCCAAGTGGCTTCCTCTTTGGTATGGTTGCTCCATTGAATCTTGAGAAACTTGATACTCCTGGTCTTGGTGGTTCTGTAAGCTTCCTCTAGGATACGGATGGGCACTTCATGATACGTCAAGTCTTCGTTGATATCAATAGCTCGGTGATCGATGTTCTTGAAAACTTCGGTCTTCTCCGGCACTTCTAGGCATTTGTGAAGTAGCGAGATATGGAACACATTGTGGATGGCTGACATCTCCTCTGGTAGTTCCAGTTGTTACGATACTTCTCCTTGACGGTTCAGAATCTTGAAGGGCCCGATATATCTGGGGGCTAACTTTCCTTTCAGTCTAAAACGCTGGGTTCCCTTCAACGGTGAAACCTTGAGGTATACAAAATCTCCGACATTGAAAGTTAGGTCTCTCCTTCTCTTGTCAGCATATCTCTTCTGTCTGGATTGGGTGGTCTTGAGGTGCTCACGGACTTTGTGAACCTTCTCTTCAGCCTCTCGGAGAATGTCGGGTCCAAAGATCTGATTCTCTCCTAATTGCGACCAATTCAAAGGGGTATGACACTTCCTTCCTTATAGGAACTCAAATGGTGCCATTTGCAAACTAGCTTGATAACTGTTGTTATATGAGAATTCTGTGAAAGGCAGGCAGTCTTCCCATTTTGATCTGGATTCTAACACACAAGCTCTGAGCATATCCTCTAAGATTTGGTTGACTCTCTCAGTTTGTCCATCAGTTTGCGGGTGATACGTGGTACTGAAGTTCAATTTGGTGCCTAATCCTTCCTGGACTTTCTTCCAAAATCTCAAGGTAAACTGGGTTCCTCGATCTGATACTATGGTCTAGGGTGTTCCATGCATACTAACAATCCTAGCAATATACAGTTCTGCTAGCTTCGAACTCTGGTAGGTAGTCTTGACAGGTATGAAGTGAGCTACCTTGGACAGTCTATCAACTATGACCCAGATTGAGTCATTTCCCCTACTAGAAGTAGGCAAACCAGTGATAAAGTCCATTCTGACGGAATCCCTTTTCCATTCTGGAATCTGCAAAGTTTGCAACAGTCCTGCGGGTCTCTGGTGGTCTGCTTTGACTCTTTGACAGATGTCACACTTGGCGATGTAGCTTCTGATCTCTCTCTTCATCTTGTGCCACCAAAATTGCTCTTTCAAGTATTGATACATCTTTGTTCCTCCGGGGTGGATAGAATAAAGAGTATCATGAGCTTCCTGCATGATAACTTGCTTCAAATCCGAATCTGCTGGCACACAGATACGTCCTTTATACCATAGAACTCCTTCTTCGTCTTTAGTGAATCCAGGTACCTTTCATGTACCAATACGACGTTTGATTCTGTCGATACTTTCATTTCCCTTCTCGGCTTCCTTGATTTGGCTGATTAATGTGGGTTGAAGTTCAATGCTAGCTAAGAATCCTTTGCTAACTAGCTCAGTCCTAAACTGCTCCAACTCCTCATACAAACTTGGTTGCTTCTCCTTGATCATGGTGTTTAGCCTACAAGGCAATCTGATAGGAGCATCCGCTACCACATTCGCTTTGACGGGGTGATATTGAATGACAAGGTCATAACCCTTGATTAACTCCATCCATCTCCTTTTCCTCATATTCAGCTCCTTCTGAGTGAAAATATACTTCAAGCTTTTGTGATGTGAGTAAATCTCACAGCGATTACCCATCAGATAGTGACGCCATGTCTTCAATGCCAAAACTATGACTGCTAATTCAAGATCATGGGTCGGATAGTTCTGCTCATGCTACTTCAGTTGTCGAGACAGATACGCGATGACTTTGCCTTCTTGCATTAATACACATCCGAGACCAATCTTGGATGCATCACAATATACATCAAACGGCTTCTTGATGTCTGGCATGATCAATATTGGGGCTGATACCAATCTCTTCTTCAGCTCTTGGAAACTGGCTTCACATTTGTCAGTCCATTCAAACTTCTTGTCCTTCTTCAACAATTGGGTCATGGGTCTGGCGATGCTCGAGAATCCTTCTACGAACTTGCGGTAGTATCCCGCTAATCCGAGAAATGCATGGACTTGGGTTTGAGTGGTTGGGGCTTCCCATTCTTCGACATCTTTGATCTTGGCGGGATCAACAAAGACTCCTCCGGCAGACACAATATGTCCTAGGAATCCTACATCTTCTAGCCAAAACTCACATTTGTTGAACTTGGCATATAACTGATGCTCTCTCAGGGTTTCTAGGATGATTCTCAGATGTTGCTCATGCTCTTCTTCTGACTTGGAGTAGATAAGGATATCGTCGATAAACACAACGACAAACTTATCTAGGAGATTCATAAATATCTTATTCATGAGATTCATGAAATAAGCAGGGGCATTGGTTAATCCAAAAGACATAACCGTATACTCGTATAAACCATAGCGAGTAGTAAAGGTGGTCTTCGGAATATCCATTGCACGAATCTTAAATTGGTGATAACCAGTCCTAAGATCAATCTTTGAGAATACCTGAGCTCTAGTCAACTGATCAAATAGATCTTATATCTTTGGCTAGGGGTACTTGTTTTTGATGGTGACATCATTCAACTTTCTGTAATCTGTGCACAGATGGTTGCCTCCATCATTCTTGTCGATGAATAACACTGGTGATCTCCATGGTGATGCGCTTGGTTAAATCAAGCCTGTTGCTAACATGGCATCCAACTGCTTCTTCAATTCTACTAACTCTGCGGGGTTCATGCTATAGGGTCTCTAGGCTATGGGTCCAGTTCCAGGGATTAGTTCGATAATGAACTCAATATCCCTATTCGGGGGCATACCTGGCAATTCATTTGGAAATACGTCGGGGTATTTACAGACTACTCGAACTTGGTCATTGGTGGGTAGGGCTAGACTCTTGTTGCACTTGAATTGACGAGGTAAGGTTTCAGATATATAATCTACTATGACTCCAGAGCTACTGGTCATGGTGATGGATTTCTTAGCACAGTCTATCAGTCCTTTATAACTTGACATCCAGTCCATACCTAGTACTACTTCCAATCCTTTGGTTCCAAGTACTATGAGGTTGGCATAAAAATCTATCCCATGTATTCTAATAGGCATAGCTTTGCAAATTTTTCTAGCTTTTATAGTTGACCCAGAAATTTGAACTATCATGACATGCTTCAAGTTGGTTGGGTGGATCTTACTAGTGCATGAAAATTCTTCGGTGACAAATGAATGTGATGCTCCCGAATCAAATAATACTCTTGCTAAAACTGAGTTGACAGAAAACATACCCAGCACTACGTCTGGCGCTTCTTGGGCTTCTTCGGCATTCTCTTCTTCCTGGTTGAACATGACGCTGCTATTGAGCTGGGGCATTCACATTGGCAGTGGCTGCAATCTTCTTGGGACAATCATTGGAATAGTGACCCTTAACTCCACACTCGAAACAAGTTATCTGAGACTTGTCTTTTGCTGCGACGGGCACAACGTTGCTTCCAATTCTGGGTGCAGTGTTGTTGTTGTTGTTTTTTGGAGGGGCACGGTTTAAATTGTTGGTGTTGCCGGAGTTGGTTGTTTCCTCCGGACTTCACATTGCGTCTGCTACGATTTGGGTAGCTTGGGCGAGACATTGGGGGTTGATTGTTCCTCGGTGCATATGCTGGTGAGGGATTGGGATGGTACTTCTGGTGACTGCTGGATCCAGTTTGCTGCATCATATGACGTATGCGGTTGTCGTTTTCCTGGTTAATCTTCCCTTCCATCTGAATGGCAGAGTCGACTAGCTCTTAGAGATCCTCAAAGCGGATGTTGACGAGGACAGTCTGCATCTCATCATGCAGTCCATTCAGGAATCTCTCCTTCTTCTTGGCCTCCGTGTTGATCTCATCAGGTGCATATCTGGCAAGTGACAGGAATCTGTCACGGTACTCCACCACAGTCATTCTGCCTTGCTTCAACTCTCTGAATTCATCCCTCATTCTGGTGACTAAGCCCTACGGCACGTGGGTGTGGCTGAACTTGATTTTGAAGGCCATGGTTCATCAGGCGGATATTGTTCCACCATGGTATTACATCTCCTACCAAGTAGTGGGTGGCAAAGAGAACTTTCTCGTTGTCATCAACTCTGGCTACTTCCAAATTGTTCTCCATTGTCTACAACCAGTCATCTGCATCTAATGGGTTCTCTGAAGTGCTAAAGATTGGGGGATTGGTATTCTGGAAGTTTTTTAGCTTGGATCCTTGATGATCCTGATTTCCATGCCCTTGGTTGTTGAGAGCCATCTAGGCGATCTGTTGCAGTGTTGCTAGATTAGCTTGGCGCTCTGCTCTGCTTGCTTCTCTGTCTACAATGAGATTCTGCAAGATCTGCAGCATTGGGTCTTGCGACGAGCTGCTCCCTCCTTGGTTTCCACGAGTCATCTGAAGATTGAGGTAGATAAAGGGGTAAGAGCGAAAGTTCTAAGGTTCATGGTTTTGGTTTCAAGGCTAAAATTTTGAGTTTGACTTGAATTTTGCAACTAACTTCATTTCATTCATTCAAACCATCACACGATACAAACACACACACACCACCACAACAAGGAAAATAGATGGTTTTAAGAACCATTCTGCAAGCTAGGATACAGTGGGACCAGTACATCTCATGCTAAGACAGTGCTCTAGTGCATTTACTCATCGTCGATGGAGTCAGAGTCCTCATCGTCAGTGTAGAAGTCCACGTCATCCTCCTCCAGAAAGTCATCATCATTGCTGAGTTAAGAATCCATATCTCCCTGGATGTCTTAACCCTCCTCTTCGGCCTCCTTTGCTGCAAGCTGAGCTTCCTGCTCCTTGACGGTCTTCTCGAGGTTGGCCCCCTTCTTGCAAAGACGGGCGATGGTGCGATCCTTCTTCTTGCGTTAGAGGCGAAGAGACTGACGGTCTTTGACGAGTAGTGAGAAAGTCTGGGCCTTCTGGGCGGTAATGGCACGGTTGTGGTTGGCGAACTCCCTAGCATTGTCCAATTCCTTCTGGCGATTGTACATCAGGAAGTCAAGGTTCTCCACTTGATGCTTCAGTTCCGGGTGACCCAGCATTTCCATTGGCATTCCCATGAAGTCACGTCTTGCATAGTGAGCAAAATAGGTTCCTTGGATTTGGTTGACACTGAGGGCACATAGACATGCGAGAGCTTCATGCATTGCCCTGGCTAATCCATCTAGCCAGTTGTTCTCTCGGACAGAGAACTAGATTCTCCCGGACGTTGGTGCTTCTATGCTTCCTCGAAGATCAGCGGTGACTAGCCACTATAAATCTCCTCCTGGGGGTCCTGGAAGTTGAGCTCCAAGAACCTCCGGATGTGGGCGTCCCAATAACTCAGACAGTGAATCTAGATCCCTCTCGAAGATCAGCTGGCCTCTGTTGCCCAATTGGTAGAACTTGCTGAACCGAGTCTCCATCTACAAGAATTAAGGATGAGAAAGTTAGTGAAGTGATCAAGTGTGTCAAAGTTTTATGTAGTAATGTAAGAATTTGGAGGAACATAAATTTTTTTGAGAGTAGAATTCCCAAGGGTAAGAGAGGAAATAGTTTTCATAAATACTCACTTTGGTTTTTGAAACTAAGATTTTTTTCGGATGTCCATTCTAACTAGGGTCTCTTATGGTCAGGATGGCTCTAATACCAACTTGTCAACACCCAGATTTTTAATCCCAGATGCCTGTTATGTCATACATCGCAATCCCAGGATTACCATTTTGCGAGACATAACAGATTGGATATCACAGTACATCATCCATTACAAACCATAAATAAGGTCTTACACAAATAAGGATCTCATGATCCAGTCTTAATACAACAAGAAGTGGAATAATAAATAAGCGTAGCAGTGGGGTCCATCTTCAGGGGCACAGGCAATGCTGACAAAGACAGATAGTCCTAGTTATCATAGCCGTCCTGCTAGCCATCATCTTGGTAGTCTCCTTCATAGTCTGGCCATGAGAATAGCCAGGGACAAAAGCCATGAGTACTCTTTAAGTACTCGCAAACTACCACTAACAAGTAAGATAGTTCTAGTCTAATGTGTTAACCTAAGTTTAACTATAAAGTTAAGTTTGAAACCTAAGCTGAGTTCTGAATCAAAGAAAGATAAAATAAGGTTCTAGAATCTCTTAAGTTGGGAAGCTAGTCTCATAGTCACAACCCTGTTGTGGTCAAGTCAAGATTTATCATTCATTTCATAAGTCATTTTGAAAACATCTGACGACGAAACGGTATGGCCACTCCAACTGTCCATAACCGCGGACGCGGCTATTCGAATAGTTTGACACTCTGCAGAGGTAGTACACTTTCACCACAAGATTTGATACATCTGTCAGGGATAGCCCTGAATCATCATACTTAGTATGCAGATAATCAAACATAACCTTTCCTTTACACACCCTAGTATAAGCACCTCTCCTATGAGCATGGCCTCCCAACCATGACTATCTGTCATCTTGGGCACTGCATAGGTGGACAACATGAAGAGGTAGCCTCAGCTCAAACCTCTCTCACGAGGGAACTAATACTAATGCATATAAACTTCTGGCTAAACCTTACCCAATTCAGGTATTGTGGTTGTACGGTAAATTTGGAATGGTATCGCATCCGAATCCAACCATCAGTTTTGTAAAAGGGCTAAGGCTCGTGCCTCAACATTTTCATCATCCTAAACCATTTGTGTTTCTCAACACATGTCAAAACATCTCAATAGAATGACTCATCATTCCAAGGTTTTCACAATTCATTTTCACCAAGTGTTCCCATCTAAAATGACTCAAGTTTTTATCTACTCCAAACTACTAAGTTAAGAGTGTTCACTAAGGTGGAAAGATGGGATCAATCTCATGCCATAGAATGACATCTAAGGGTATCTAGATAGGTGAAGTTTTATACTCTTTATGCTACCTTCAAAACAAGTAAAGGACTTTGCCATAGCACTCCTCCTCAAAAGCTTGGTCGGTACTATCGTCTATAAATACATACGGAGTACACAATCACCAAACAATACTTGACTAGGCTACTTAGCATTCTAAGGCACACATTGGATGATCTATTATCATCATAAGCATCACAAGGTTTTATTAACTAGTTTTATCCTTTTTATTTGAGAAAAGTAATTTCTACTCATTGAAAATATCTAAGATTTAATATTCTCCACTCAGAATATGGGATCATATGGACACATGTCCTCACCACATATTCTAACATGTGGGAATGTGATTGAAGGGTTGGATCAAATTTACTTTGGTTTCAGTTTAAAATTTAATGTTTTAAAGTGACTAGAAATGCCTATATAGCATTATTTTGGTACTAGTCCAAAGTCACAGCATGTAAACCTTAATGTTATTACATATTCAGATAGGTTTGGTTAAATGTGATTTTTGAGAGTGGGAATCAACTCAAAAGCTATTTTGGTTGATTTTATAAAAATGTTTGAATGTGCAAATGCTTCTGTCTTGTTATTTTTACTAGGAGAGGTCTCTAAATCTAAATGAATTAAATCCAACGGGCTTGGATAGATATTTTCAGTAGCTTTCTAACACAACTTGAATCACTCCATTTCGATTTGTAAATCTCTCTGAAATGATTTTCAAACTAGGGGACAGACTAAGTTCAAACCTAATTAGAAAAACCTAAATTTGAATTGCTGGGCTAGCACGGGAACGGAAATGGGCCGGCCCAGTGATACTCCACGGCGCAGAGAACAATTGACAGGAGGGTCCACATGTCAGCGGCTCTTTAAACGTGAAGCTGTACGGGGCGATGTGGGCCGTGCGATTAAAAGTGAGATCTACGGCTGAGGAGTGTCATCTCTGGCGAACAGGTCGTCGGTGAGGACTAACCCTAGCGGCTCGGTGGGGGTGCATAGGGGGCATACCAGGGCTCCAGCTACTGCGGCGAGGCGGGCAAACGAACTGGTGGTGGGTGGACGAAATCGACGGCGCCTTCTCCTCCTCTGCAGCGGGCTCCTCCGGCTAAATTCCATCGAACAATGGCTCGAGTGGCTCCAGCAAGAGGTGGGGAAGGATCAGTGAGGAGGGGGGAGTGGAATGGTGTGAGTCACTGGTGCTGGGGAGGGCTCCTTTTATAGGGCGATGAGGGGACCGAGCGGTACGACGGCGAGCTCGTCGGTGACGTTGATACAGGCGGCTAGAGGCATGGGCGGCGTAGGCGGACGGTGGCCTTCCTCCTGGCGATGCTCTATGGCGTTAATGCGCGGCTAGGGGCGGTGGCGTTGGGTCGGGGGCATCCCGCACTCTGGGAGACAGAGGCGGTGCTCGACGCAGCATCTGGCGGCTGGGTCCTGTGGCGGTGCTGCACCATGTCTGGCGAAGTCTTTGGGGTCGGCGAACAGCGTGCGGGATTTTATTTCCAGTGGCGGTCTGCTGCGTGCTAGCGACGATCGTGCTCTGGTACGCGCTGAGCACGGCGTAGAGAGAATGGGCGGCGGCGCTGGGTTGTGGTCCAGGGCCTGCGGGTGATCGAGGGGTGGACAGGGAGGTGCGGTAGGGTTGGGCGGAGCTAGTGGTGGCACTGGAATGGTGCGGCGTGGTCTGTGGCGCTCTGTCCATGATCGGCCGACGACGACCATAAAGTGGCGGCTCTCCACTGCTGTTGTGGCTTAGGGGTAGGCCGATGGGCTTCTGGTTGGACTCAGGGGGACAAGGGAGTGCAGAGGGGGTCAAATGGGGGACAATGGCTTAAGTACAAACAGTAATAGTTATGCCATTTATTTTCTGCATGCCACCTGTTCGACACAATGGCCGCATGAGAAAAGTTTTTGAATTTTTGGATGATTTTTGTGGAGTTGCTAGGCACATGCTTAAGCCTCTGTGGTTGCTTGGGTTTTGAAAATGGAGCTCATTTGAGTGGTTTTTGAATAACTGGGATCTTCCCATATGAACTACATTCAATTTTCAATTGCTATTTAAAATTAGTGTTTGAAAGTTTTTGGTAGATCACAAAGTGGGCCTTGGTAAATCATTACATGTACTAGCAAGGGGTGCAAAGATCCACATTTGTTTCTCTTAGGTTTTGAGTTCTTGGAATAGCTAAGGTAGGCATGGTAGTTAAAATGGCACAAATGACCATTTCTTTCTTTTATTCATTTTGATTTGTTCTTCTTTGAGATTTGTTTGGGAATGATCTAGATGATGTTTATTTCACCTAAGAATCATTTTACAAGCAATGGATCACTTAATCAAAGCAATTCAAAACAACTCCTATTTAAATGCTTTAATCATTTTAAATGGAAAAAGTTTTTGTTAACTCTAATTTTTGATGATTTGGATCTTAATAACCTTGGATTAAAGTTTTGGGATGTTATAGTCATGTGACCAAGCCATGTGCCACCCCGTCTAGCCAACCAGGATAGCTACCCCTCCCTCCTTTCTTGCTGGTCAATAAGATACCCCAACCCCACCTCCACCTAACCCTAGTCACCCCCTTGCTCACCTGACCGAGAGAGAGATAGAGGAGAGGAGAGAGTGAAAAGAAACCCTAGTTGCTTTTGCATCCTAACCCGAGTTCACCACTCCCCTGTCCTTATATACCAACCCAGCGCCTCCCCGCTTGATCATATCGTATCCAGGGCACTGCCCAGAGCCCTCTGTCCCTTCCCCATCCTCTCTTCTACCCTACCTAGCCACACCATAGCCGCACCTCGGGTGTGCGCTCATTTCCTTCGAGGTGAGCAGGAGGAGAGGAACTAAGGGCGTCGAGGAAGACCAGTACCACCCCCGAGACCAGCCAGTACACATAGAAGCAGAGAAGAACCGCCAGAACAAGTAGCATGCGCAAAGTCACTAAAGCAAACCCTAGATCCGGTTCACCTGCGTCGTCCATGATTTCCATCGCGCCTCGCCAGATCGACCCCACTAGCGACCCTACGGTGAGCAGCCTAATCTCCCATACATGCCCCTTTTATCTCTCGCTTCCTGGTTGCACCGTTCATTCCGTCGAATGCATACCGTGCATCATCGCTCGCCACCACCCCTGCAAGCGTGCCGCCTCTAGGGAGTGCCTCGCTGCCGCTCGCTTGTGCTGCACCGCACCAACCAGCCTAGCCGTGACCTAGAATGCCACCTGATCGCACCGCTACGAGACACCCGTGCCGATCATGTCGCCGCCGCATCTATGGTCGATGTTGTCCAGAATTCAAATATGCCATCCAAAATAATTTTTGAGCAACATAAATTTTTTAAATTATTTAATTGCTAACAAATGCCTTTTTTAATTAATTCATAACTTTAATTCCGTAATTCAAAATTCAACAAATAATATATCTAAGTCGATCAGCGCGACGAGCCCATTCTATTTATGCCTTCTGTGATATGAATTGAAGCATGCATCATATAAATATTATAAAAACAACAAGGTTTATCCAACTAAAATGAGCTTAAATAAATACTAAAAATGCTTATTTCTTGTTTCCACACCTCACTGATGCCATGCTATGTTAAACCATGCAATTGTGCATCATTCCATCATAGCAAACTTTGTTTACTTGTTGCATATATTCATATGATTGCGCACTTTATTTATTATGGCCCTTTGTGTGTTGGGCATTTATCTGGACATACACCAAGCAAGGGAACTATCAGGAGAACCAAGAGTACTACCTAGATCCCGTTTACCCTACTGCTGATCCGGTAAACACTCCAATGGATGTGGTGGTGCAACTTCTGTCACACTGGTGCACCATTATTCCTATGTGTTTTTGGGCTTTCTGACCATGGTTTGACAATTACATGTGGCAGTTGCCTTCCTATTTGTTTTTGGGCTTCCTGACCATGGTTTCACTCCTTGATCCCCTAGTGTCATTGCATGTATTATTTTCAAAACCACCTTGATCCACGTGACCAAAAAACACTCCAATAGAGGTCGTGATGCAACTTCAGTCACACTGGTGCACCATTACATGTGGCAGTTGTATTCCTATGTGTTTTTCGACTTTCTGACCTTAGTTTGACACCTTGATCCCTTAGTATCATTTCATGTGCTATTTTCCAAACCAGCTTGATCCACATGAGCACACATACTCCAATGGATGTTGTGATGCAACTTCTATCACACTAGTGCACCATTCCATCTAGAAGTTGCATTACTATGTGTTTTTTGGACTTTTTAACCATGGTTTGATGCCTTGATACCCTAGCGTCATTGCATGTGTTCTTTTACAAACTAACTTGATCCATATGACCACACACACTCCAATGGATGTGGTGATGCAACTTATGTCACACTAGTGCAACATTACATGTGGCAGTTGCATTCCTATGTATTTTTGTGCTTTTCTGACCATGGTTTGACACCTTGATCCGCTTGTGCCATTGCATGTGTTCTTTACGAAACCACCTTGATCGACATGACCACAAGCACTCCAATGGATGCGGTGTTGCCACTTCTATCGCACTGGTGCGCCATTACAAGTCGTAGTTGCATTCCTATTATTTTTTGCGCTTCCTGACCATGGTTTCACACCTTGATCCCCTAGCGTCATTGCATGTGTTCTTTTCAAAACCACCTTGATCCACATGACCAAAAAATACTCCAATGGATGTGGTGATGCAACTTCTATCACACTGGTAACCATTACATGTGGCAGTTGTGTTCCTATGTGTTTTTGGGCTTTCTGACCATGGTTTGACACCTTGATCCCCTAGTGTCATAGCAAGTGTACTTTTCAAAACCACCTTGATGCACATGACCACAAACACTCCAATGGATGTGGTGATACAACTTCTATCACACTGGTGCACTATTTCATGTGGAACTTGCATTCCTATTTGTTTTTGGGATTTCTGACCATGGTTTGACACCTTGATCCCCTAGTGCCATTTCATGTGCTCTTTTAAAAACCACCTTGATCCACATGACCACAAACACTCCAATGGATGTGGTGTTGCAACTTCGGTCTCACTAGTGCACCATTATAGGTGGCAGTTACATTCATATTTATTTTTGGGCTTCTCAACCATGGTTTGACACCTTCATCCTGTAGTGTCATTGCAAGTGTTATTTTCAAAACCACCTTGATCCACGTAACCAAAAAACACTCCAATTGATGTGGTGATGCAACTTGAGTCACACTGGTGCACCATTACATGTGGCAATTATATTCCTATGTGTTTTGGGGCTTTCTGACCTTAGTTTGACACCTTGATCCCTTAGTGTGATTGCACGTGTTCTTTTCAAAACCACCTTGATCCACATGACTACAAACACTACAATGGATGTGGTGATGCAACTTCTATCACACTGGTGCACAATTACATGTGGCAATTGCATTCCTATTTGTTTTTGGGTTTTTTACCAAAGTTTGAGACCTTGATCCACTAGTGTCATTGCATGTGTTCTTTTCAAAACCACCTTGATCCACATGACCACAAACACTCCAATGGATGTGGTGATGCAACTTCTATCACACTGGTGCACAATTACAAGTGGCAGGTGCATTCCTCTTTGTTTTTGGGCTTCCTGACCATGGTTTGATACCTTGATCCCCTAGTGTCATCGCATATATTATTTTCAAAACCACTTTGATCCACGTGACCAAAAACACTCCAATAGAGGTGGTGATGCAACTTTAGTCATACTGGTGCACCATTACATGTGGCAGTTGTATTCCTATGTGTTTTTCGGCTTTCTGACCTTAGTTTGACACCTTGATCCCTCAGTGTGAATTCATGTGCTATTTTCCAAACCAGCTTGATCCACATGAGCACACATACTCCAATGGATGTTGTGATGCATCTTCTATCACACTGGTGCACCATTCCATCTAGAAATTGCATTACTATGTGTTTTATGGGCTTTCTAACCATGGTTTGCTACCTTGATCCCCTAGCGTCATTGCATGTGTTCTTTTACAAACTAAATTGATCCATATGACGACACACACTCCAATGGATGTGTTGATGCAACTTATGTCACACTAGTGCACCATTACATGTGGCAGTTGCATTCCTATGTATTTTTGTGCTTTTTCTGACCATGGTTTGACACCTTGATCCGCTTGTGTCATTGCATGTGTTCTTTACGAAACCAGCTTGATCGACATGACCACAAGCACTCCAATGGATGTGGTGCTGCCACTTCTATCGCACTGGTGCACCATTACAAGTCGCAGTTGCATTCCTATTAGTTTTTGGGCTTCCTGGCCATGGTTTCACACCTTGATCCTCTAGCGTCATTGCATGTGTTCTTTTCAAAACCACCTTGATCCACATGACCAAAAATACTCCAATGGATGTGGTGATGCAACTTCTATCACACAGGTAACCATTACATGTGGCAGTTGTGTTCCTATGTGTTTTTGGGCTTTCTGACCATGGTTTGACACTTTGATCCCCTAGTGTCATAGCAAGTGTACTTTTCAAAACCACCTTGATGCACATGACCACAAACAATCCAATGGATGTGGTGATACAACTTCTATGACACTGGTGCACTATTTCATATGGAACTTGCATTCCTATTTGTTTTTGGGATTTCTGACCATGGTTTGACACCTTGATCCCCTAGTGCCATTGCATGTGCTCTTTTAAAAACCACCTTGATCCACATGAGCACAAACACTCCAATGGATGTGGTCTTGCAACTTCGGTCTCACTAGTGCACCATTACAGGTGGCAGTTACATTCATATTTATTTTTGGGCTTCTTGACCATGGTTTGACATCTTGATCCCGTAGTGTCATTGCATGTGTTCTTTTGAAAACCACCTTGATCCACGTGACCAAAAAACACTTCAATTGATGTGGTGATGCAACTTGAGTCACACTGGTGCACCATTAGATGTGGCAATTGTATTCCTATGTGTTTTGGGGCTTTCTGACCATGGTTTGACACCATGACCCCCCTCGTGTCATTGCACGTGTTCTTTTCAAAACCACCTTGATCCACATGACCACGAACACTCCAATGGATGTGGTGATTAAATTTCTATCACACTGGTGCACAATTACATGTGGCAGTTGCATTCCTATTTGTTTTTGGGCTTTTTGACCAAAGTTTGAGACCTTGATCCACTAGTGTCATTGCTTGTGTTCTGTTCAAAACCACCTTGATCCACATGACCACAAACACTCCAATGGATGTGGTGATGCAACTTCTATCACACTAGTGCACAATTACATGTGGCAGTTGCATTCCTATTTTTTTTGGGCTTCCTGACCATGGTTTGACACCTTGATCCCCTAGTGTCATCGCATGTATTATTTTCAAAACCACCTTGATCGACATGACCAAAAAACACTCCAATAGAGGTGGTGATGCAACTTCAGTCGCACTGGTGCACCATTACATGTGGAAGTTGTATTCCTATGTGTTTTTCGGCTTTCTGACCTTAGTTTGACACCTTGATCCCTTACTGTCATTTCATGTGCTATTTTCCAAACCAGCTTGATCCACATGAGCACACATACTCCAATGGATGTTGTGATGCAACTATTATCACAATGGTGCACCATTCCATCTAGAAGTTGCATTACTATGTGTTTTTTGGGCTTTCTAACAATGGTTTGATGCCTTCATCCCCTAGCGTAATTGCATGTGTTTTTTTACAAACCAACTTGATCCAAATGACGATACACACTCCAATGGATGTGGTGATGCAACTAATGTCACACTAGTGCACCATTACATGTGGCAGTTGCATTCCTATGTATTTTTGTGCTTTTCTGACCATGGTTTAACACCTTGATCCGCTTGTGTCATTGCATGTGTTCTTTACGAAACCACCTTGATCGACATGACCACAAGCACTCCAATGGATGTGGTGTTACCACTTCTATCGCACTGGTGCACCATTACAAGTCGCAGTTGCATTCCTATTAGTTTTTGGGCTTCCTGACCATGGTTTCACACCTTGATCCCCTAGCGTCATTGGATGTGTTCTTTTCAAAACCACCTTGATCCACATGACCAAAAATACTCCAATGGATGTGGTGATGCAACTTCTATCACACTGGTAACCATTACATGTGGCAGTTGTGTACCTATGTGTTTTTGGGATTTCTAACCATGGTTTGACACCTTGATCCCCTAGTGTCATAGAAAGTGTACCTTTCAAAACCACCATGATGCACATGACCACAGACACACCAATGGATGTGTTGATACAACTTCTATCACACGGGTGCACTATTTCATGTGGAACTTGCATTCCTATTTGTTTTTGGGCTTTCTGACCATGGTTTGACACCTTGATCCCCTAGTGCCATTGCATGTGCTCTTTTAAAAAACCACCATGATCCACATGACCACAAACACTCCAATGGATGTGGTGTTGCAACTTCGGTCTCACTAGTGCACCATTACAGGTGGCAGTTACATTCATATTTAATTTTGGGCTTCCTGGCCATGGTTTGACACCTTGATCCCGCAGTGTCATTGCATGTGTTCTTTTTAAATCCACCTTGATCCACGTGACCAAAAAGCACTCCAATTGATGTGGTGATGCAACTTGAGTCACACTAGTGCACCATTACATGTGGCAGTTGTATTCCTATGTGTTTTGGGCCTTTCTGACCATGGTTTGACACCTTGATCCCCCTAGTGTCATTGCATGTGTTCTTTTCAAAACCACCTTGATCCACATGACCACAAACACTCCAATGGATGTGGTGATGCAGCTTCTATCACAGTGGTCCACAATTACATGTGGCAGTTGCATTCCTATTTGTTTTTAGGCTTTTTGACCAAAGTTGAAGACCTTGATCCACTAGTGTCTTTGCATGTGTTCTTTTCAAAACCACCTTAATCCACATGACCACAAACACTCCAATGGATGTGGTGATACAACTTTTATCACACTGGTGCACAATTACATGTGGCAGTTGCATTCCTATTTGTTTTTGGGCTTCCTGACCATGGTTTGAGACCTTGATCCCCTAGTTTCATTGCATGTGTTCTTTTCAAAACCACCTTGATCCACTTGAGAAAAACCACTCCAATAGTTGTGGTGATGCAACTTCAGTCACACTGGTGCACCGTTACATGTGGTTGTTGTATTCCTATGTGTTTTTGGGCTTTCTGAGCAAGGTTTGAAACCTTGATCCCCCTAGTGTCATTGCATGTGTTCTTTCCAAAACCACCTTGATCCACATGACCACAAACACTCCAATGGATGTGGTGATGCAACTTCTATCACACTGGTGCACCATTCCATCTAGAAGTTGCATTACTATGTGTTTTTTGGACTTTTTAACCATGGTTTGATGCCTTGATACCCTAGCGTCATTGCATGTGTTCTTTTACAAACTAACTTGATCCATATGACCACACACACTCCAATGGATGTGGTGATGCAACTTATGTCACACTAGTGCAACATTACATGTGGCAGTTGCATTCCTATGTATTTTTGTGCTTTTCTGACCATGGTTTGACACCTTGATCCGCTTGTGTCATTGCATGTGTTCTTTACGAAACCACCTTGATCGACATGACCACAAGCACTCCAATGGATGTGGTGTTGCCACTTCTATCGCACTGGTGCGCCATTACAAGTCGCAGTTGCATTCCTATTATTTTTTGGGCTTCCTGACCATGGTTTCACACCTTGATCCCCTAGCGTCATTGCATGTGTTCTTTTCAAAACCACCTTGATCCACATGACCAAAAATACTCCAATGGATGTGGTGATGCGACTTCTATCACACTGGTAACCATTACATGTGGCAGTTGTGTTCCTATGTGTTTTTAGGCTTTCTGACCATGGTTTGACACCTTGATCCCCTAGTGTCATAGCAAGTGTACTTTTCAAAACCACCTTGATGCACATGACCACAAACACTCCAATGGATGTGGTGACACAACTTCTATCACACTGGTGCACTATTTCATGTGGAACTTGCATTCCTATTTGTTTTTGGGATTTCTGACCATGGTTTGACACCTTGATCCCCTAGTGCCATTTCATGTGCTCTTTTAAAAACCACCTTTATCCACATGACCACAAACACTCCAATGCATGTGGTGTTGCAACTTCTGTCACACTGGTGCACCATAACATGTGGTAGTTGTATTCCTATGTGTTTTTCGGCTTTCTGACCTGAGTTTGACACCTTGATCCCTTAGTGTCATTTCATGTGCTATTTTCCAGACCAGCTTGATCCACATGAGGACACATATTCCAATAGATGTGCTGATGCAACTTCTGTCACACTAGTGCACCATTCCATGTGGAAGTTGCATTGCTATGTCTTTTTGGGCTATCTAACAATGGTTTCACACCTTGATCCCCTAGTGTCATTGCATGTGTTATTTGCAAACTACCTTGATCCATATGAACACACACAATCCAATGGATTTGGTGATGCAAATTTTGGAGTAATTGGTGCAACATTACATGTGGCAGTTGTATTCCTATGTGTTTTGGGGCTTTGAGAGCATGGTTTGACACCTTGATCCTTTAGTGTCATTGCATGTGTTCTTTTAAAACCCACCTTCGTGCACATGACCAAAAGCACTCCAATGGATGTGGTGATGCAATTTCTGTCACATTGGTGCACCATTATTCCCATGTGTTTTTGGGCTTTCTGACCATGGTTTGACACATGGAGTCTCTAGTGTCATTGCATGTGTTATTTTAAAAAACCAGTTTCATCCACATAAGCACACATACTCCAATGGATGTGGTGATGCAACTTCTATCACACTAGTGCCCCATTACATGTAGCAACTGCATTCCTCTGTGTGTTTGTGCTTTCTAACCATGGTTTGACACCTTGATCCCCTAATTTCATTGCATGTGTTCTTTCCAAAACCACCTTGATCCACATGACCACAAACACTCGAATGGATGTGGTGTTGAAACTTCTATCATAGTGGTGCACCATAACAGGTGGAAGTTACATTCCTATTTGTTTTTGGGATTCCTAACCATGGTTTGAGACCTTGATCCCCTAGTTTCATTGCATGTGTTCTTTTCAAAACCACCTTGATCCACTTGAGAAAAACCACTCCAATAGTTGTGGTGATGCAACTTCAGTCACACTGGTGCACCGTTACATGTGGTTGTTGTATTCCTATGTGTTTTTGGGCTTTCTGAGCAAGGTTTGAAACCTTGATCCCCCTAGTGTCATTGCATGTGTTCTTTCCAAAACCACCTTGATCCACATGACCACAAACACTCCAATGGATGTGGTGATGCAACTTCTATCACACTAGTGCGCCATTATTCCTATGTGTTTTTGGGCTTTCTGACCATGGTTTGACACATGGAGTCTCTTGTGTCATTGCATGTGTTATTTTATAAACCAGCTTCATCCACATGAGAACACATACTCCAATGGATGTGGTGATGCAACTTCTGTCACACTAGTGCACCATTACATGTAGCAGTTGCATTCCGATGTGTTTTTGTGCTTTCTGACCATGGTTTGACACATTGATCCCCTAATGTCATTGCATGTGTTCATTTCAAAACCACCTTATTCCACATGACCACAAACACTCGAATGGATGTGTTGTTGCAACTTCTGTCACACTGGTGCACCATTATAGGTGGAAGTTAAATTCCTATTTGTTTTTGGGCTTCCTAACCATGGTTTGAGACCTTGACCCCCTAGTGTCATTGCATGTCTTCTTTTCAAAACCACCTTGATCCACATGACCACAAACACTCCAATGCATGTGGTGTTGCAACTTCTGTCACACTGGTGCACCATAACATGTGGTAGTTGTATTCCTATGTGTTTTTCGGCTTTCTGACCTTAGTTTGACACCTTGATCCTTTAGTGTCATTTCATGTGTTATTTTCCAAACCAGCTTCATTAACCTGAGCACACATACTCCAATGGATGTGGAGATGCAGCTTCTATCACATTGGTGCACCATTCCATGTGGAAGTTGCATTACTATGTGTTTTTGGGCTATCTAACCATGGTTTGACACCTCAAACGCCTAGTGTCATTGCATGTGTTCTATACAAACTACCTTGATCCATATGATCACACACACTCCAATGGATGTGGTGACGCAACTTATGTCACACTAGTGCACCATTACATGTGGCAGTTACGTTCCTATGTGTTTTTGTGCTTTTTTACCATGGTATGACACCTTGATCCATTAGTGTCATTGCATGTGTTCTTTTAGAAACCACAATAATCCACATGACCACAAGAACTCCAATGGATGTGGTGTTGCAACTTCTGTCGCATTGGTGCACCATTACAGGTGGCAGTTGCATTCGCATTTGTTTTTGGGCTTCCTGACCATGGTTTGACACCTTGATCCACTAGCGTCATTGCATGTGTTCTTTTCAAAATCACCTTGATCCACATGGCCAAAAACGCTCCAATGGATGTGGTGACGCAACTTCTATCACACTGGTAACCATTACATGTGGCAGTTGTGTTCCTATGTGTTTTGGGGCTTTGATACCATGGTTTGACACCTTGATCCCCTAGTGTCATAACAAGTGTTCTTTTCAAAACCACCTTCATGCACATGACCACAAACACTCCAATGGATGTGGTGATGCAACTTCTATCACACTGGTGCACTATTACATGTGGAAGTTGCATTCCTATTTGTTTTTGGGCTTTCTGACCATGGTTTGCCACCTTGACCCCCTAGTGTCATTGCATGTCCTCTTTTCAAAACCACCTTGATCCACATGACCACAAACACTCCAATGGATGTGGTGCTGCAACGTCTGTCACACTGGTGCACCATTATAGGTGCCAGTTACATTCATATTTATTTTTGGGCTTCTTGACCATGGTTTGACACCTTGATCTTCTTGTGTCATTGCATGTGTTCTTTTCAAAACCACCTTGATCCACATGACCACAAAAACTCCAATGGATGTAGTGATGCAACTTGTGTCACACTGGTGCACCAATATTCCTATGTGTTTTAGGGGTTTTTGACCATGGTTTAACACATGGAGTTTCTAGTGTCATTGCATGTGTTATTTTCCAAACCAGCTTGATCCACATGGGCACACATACTCCAATGAATGTGGTGATTCAACGTCTGTCACTCTAGTACATCATTACATGTAGTAGTTGCATTCCGATGTATTTTTGTGCTTTCTGACCATGGTTTGACACCTTGATCCCCTAGTGTCATAGGATGTGTTATTTTCAAAACCACCTTGATCCACATGACCACAAACACTCCAATGGATGTGTGGTTGTATCGCAGTATTTTCAATAAGTAAGAGTGTCGAACCCAACGAGGAGAAGAAGGTGCTGGCTAGTGGTATGGATCAGGAATTCTCTGCAAATACTTAGCAAACGGATTTTTAGGGGTTTTTGATAATACAAGTAAATAAAGTACGAGTCAATAAAAGGCAGTAAGAATAAATGCAGCACGTGGCCCAATCCTTTATGCAGCAAAGGACATGTCGGTTGTATTACTTAAGATGACCAAACATTCTCGAGGACACATGGGAAGACTATCAAGTGCTTTCGCTTCATATAGTTGATTAATCTTCTTTAGCATGCTAAGTGTTGTGTGGGTGAACATGTGCTAATGTACCGACCTTCGTAGGACTAATACATACTTGTGATTATACCGCTTGCAAACATCCATAAGAACAAGAAAGTAATTAAGGTAGAAACCTAACCACAGCTTTAAACTCTAAGACCCTTACGTCCCTTGTGCAATGGTTTCCTAACGAGGGTTCGGGTTTCTGTCACTCCGGCAACCCTACGATTAGTAGCCAAATACACAATGCATTCCCCTAGGCCCATATAGGTGAAGTGTCATGTAGTCGACGTTCACATGACACCACTAGAAGAAGTACACCACAACTTAAATATCAAACTATTGAATCTTTCTCAACACAACTCCACTACTAACAACATGACTTCTCCCATGTCCTCAAGAACAAAACGAACTACTCACAAGACATCATATGGATCATGATCAGAGATGGAATAATGATGTATAATAATCTGAACATAAACGATAATTCAATGGTTCACTCAATAGCATCAACTACAAAGAGTAATCAACACCGGGAAAGTTTCCCCTAAGAACTATGCAAGATTCAACCCAATTGTTACATCAATATGGAGATGGTGATGAGGGTACTGATGGTGGTGATGATGATGATGATGATCCCCGATGAAGTCCAGCTTGATGGTGGTGTTGATGGCGATGATCTCCCCTCTCCGTGAAGGAATTCCCCCGGCAGAAATCTATCTGCCGGAGAGATCTTTCTCTCTCGATGTTTTCTGCCCCGCAGAGGCGGCAGAATCTTTCTGTGGTCGCCCCCCGAGTATTAGGGTTTTGAGAGGATTATATACGCCAGAGGAGAGAGCTAGAGGTGGGCCAGGGCGGCCACACCACCTGGTGGCGCGGCCTAGGCTGGCCCGCGCCAGGGGTGGTGTGGCCCCCTATGGCCCATCTCCACTCCTCCTTCTAGCTTCCTTTGTCTTCTGGAAAAATAGGATTTTCCATATATTTTCCCAGATTTTTTGATCTACACGAATTTTGCCTCCAAACAACACATTTTCCATCAGAATCCTGACTGCATCGGTCCATGCTCCAAAAGTCATCAACCATGCAAAAACAGATGATATAACATAAGTATCACCTCTTAATATGAAATATATCAATGAATAACAGTGAATTATGATATAGAATAGTGATGCAAAATGGATGTATCAACTCCCCCCAAGCTTAGACTTCGCTTGTCCCCAAGCGAAACTGAGCTCAATAAACATGACCTCAGGTTTATGGAGTGAAGAGTCAATAAAAGAATACGGACAAGAAGCATCACATTCATCAATACATAGATCATAATAGAAGACAACTCACTATTATATAACTTAACTTGCAATGAGTAAAGGAAACACAATAAAGATACATAAAGTGAATCATAATTGGTAATGGCAAACTTAGCTCTTGGTCGAAGAATAGTTGACAATTTGCTGAAGTTCACAAATAACTGATTTTCAGTGATAGCTTTCCAAGTATTAATCACCAAGATAATAGCAAAGTGCAAAATAAGGAACATAAGAAACATGATTGAATAAATCATCATATGAATGAATGAAACACCACAACTCAAAATACTTGCTGAGATAGAAGGGAATAGGTTTACTGACTCAACTAAAAGGTAAAAGAAAGGCCCTTCGTAGAGGGAAACAAGGATTTCAAGTTTCATAAAGAGCTTCCAAAAATTATGATACTTATTAGCTTTCAGCTCTGATTGCCCCTATCATAGGCATCTTTTAGGTGATTAAGGTTAAAGTGATCAAATACGAGGATAAGCTTGACAAGTTGTAAGTTGAGAATCTCATGTCGCTTGAATACGAAGGCCGCTCCTCATGCTACTCAAGTTTAGTCACAGGTAAGTTCTTGTAATCGTAAGCACATGTGTATCATAGAGAACCGCCAACGGGGTACCCGTTGCCCGATGATATGGAAGAATCCCCATATCAAAATGACAAGGCAAGCAGACAACAAGCATCTCAACAATCTTCTTATTTACCATGGGAATATGGTGCTTTTTTCTCTCTTTCCTCTTTTCTCATCTCTTTTTTTCCTTTTCTCTTTTTCTCAATCTCTATCTTTTTTATAAGAAGAATGCTTCATAGATGCTCGTTATTTGTTACGCTGCAGGTGTCCACCATGTCAGCATGGATTAGACCAGCGGCCCAGGCGTTTCTCTAACACACGTGCATAACCCCATGGACTTACAAGCTCCCCTTTCATTTCACACTGACGACATCCATAGACAAAAGAACATGATATCAACTAGGTACAAAGTACCAGTTCAATGTTGAAAGAGTTCCCCATGACAGCATGGTTCTGCTAATTCAGAACTTACAAAGTGCAAGAATATACGTAGCATAGATGGGCACAATGGTTCAAGTTTATTAAATGCAAGAAAGTAAAGTGTTCCATCAGTTCGTGAGAGCTTTAATCACTAATTTTCACATAACAAGTTTAATTTGGAAGGTAGATAAAAACATGAATTTACTTGGAATAGCAATAATGCTAATAGGTAGGCATGGTGGACACAAATGGCATGGGTTTGGTTTAAGGAATGGATGCACGAGAAGAATTCCCTCTCAGTACAGGTTTTTGGCTAGCAAGGCTGGGTAGCAAGTATAAGAGTTGAAGGAAACAAACAAACATACAAGTGATAAAGACAAACATGCAATCTTCCTTGGAAGCACAAAAGACATTAACTAGAGAATACTAAACTTATGATCAAATCAAGAAAGAAAGATGATGAAATTATATTTCTTTAGAGTACTTTTATCTTTTCAATCAACTCCCAAAAATAGTGTTTCTACTGACCAAGCCAGGTTTGCCAAAACCAACTAAATTAACTCAATGATCCCAAAGTGATACCAATACTAACAACAAGATCAATCATATAACCACAAATTGAAAACTAATATAAGGTATGCAAAAGAGTAAATGATAGAACTTCTCATTAATATTCCAAAACGAAAACTCACACCAAGGGATAGATATCTAACAAGAGAGGGGACACTTCCATAATGCAAACCATCCTACATGATAACTTCTCTATTCATGATATGACTCTACTAAAAGGTAAAAAGATAGAAGATAGTGATGTGATACCGCGGCACTCCCCCAAGCTTGGAACAAACCAAGAGGATGCCAAACCTGATGATGAATTACTCCTTCAGTGGTCGTGGTATCCTCTTGATGAGATCTTTGATCAGTTTCCCCAAGTCCTCAATCTCGAAGGTGAGATTGCGAATAAGCTGCGAGTTTTGCTCAATATGGCTCATAATCATGTCGGGTTGCGAATTCTAGCTCTTGTGATTCTTTCCGCAATCTTCCTGCTTGAAGTCTTCTTTTCCTGCATGGCTAGAACAAGGCAAATCCCAATTGGAGGGTAATTTTTCCTTGGGCATATTCTGATATTGATGCTCATGGATACGGGTATGGAAAGGATTCTTGGTGCGGGCAGGAAGTGGCCGTGGAGCTAAATAGTGACGCGGAGTTTTCCCTCGAGTTGACATCCATGCAGTCCTCCTGACCCTGCCAGATCTTTCCCACACTCCAATTCTTGCAATGGTAGTGCCGATGTGAGGATGTTGGCCTTGCTTTGTCTCCTCTTCACCTTCACCCTTGATCTCCTTCTCCTGCCCGTGGTCTTGGAGATCCTCCTCCATAGGCTCCTTTCCTTTATCCTTGGTAGACACCATTGTGCTTCTAAGATTTCAAAGATAGTTCCTGGCAGAAACAGATCGAAACAAAAACACGGCGAGAACACGATATACGAACCTCGGGGGATCCGGAGGATTATATATTACGAAGTTTCACAACAAAAGGAAGGTACTGGGAGAAAACGGGTCGGAGACGGAGTCCGGAGTGGACTCACCACCTGGTGGCGCAGCCAGGGGTGGGCCCACGCCACAGGGTGGTGTGAGCCACCCTGGCTCCATTTCCATCCCCCTTTCGCTTCGTAGCTTTCCTTGTTGGATAAAAACTGCAAAAATATAATTGGATAGTATTTTCGCAGAACTTTTCTTACCAGAACTGTTACCTATTTGAAAACGGATTCTGCAGGTCTCTGAATTTGGTCTTTAGTAGATTCTTCCGGAGTCACCACTTGAATAACATCAATATCTTCATCTTCATACACTTATTACTTGAGTCATGAAACCTTTCACTTCCTTATTACACCATTACCTCCACTACCTAAAAATTTCTTTCACACAGTTCTTATTAGCAACATTAGTATAAGTGAAGTGATAAAACCTTTTGAGTTCAACTTCAACTGAAACCCATCAAAACATAAGCTACTGTAGAAACTCCTTCCGAAGACACGAAAAGAATTCAAAAAGGAAATCGAATAAAGAAGCAAATGCAAGAGTGCCAAAATCTGCCAAAACAGACCAGTAGGTAAAGATCAATTTTTTCGAAAATCTTTTGTTGCTGAAATCAAAAAGTGCAAAACTAAAGAAAGTTAAATAACAACCTGGGGCAGAAGCACAAACAATTACAGCTCAATACGACATACAAAGATCTCTCACGAATTTTTACGATGAAGCACAAAAATCTGTTTCGGGATAGCAACTTCCCCAAATCTTACTTCTCTCTCATTAGAGGTTGATCTTGACACAAAAACCAAACAAAAAGGATAAGGAGCATTTATTACCGAAGTAATAACTTCCAAGACTCAAATAGACAAAAACAAACTGAAGCAAAAATAAACTGGGTTGTCCCCCAAAAAGCTCTTTCTTTATAGCCATTAAGATGGGCATGATAATTTTGAAGATGCTCACATAGGAATATGAATTGAAGTGAAAGAGAACATTAAGAAGCAAAAGTACACACATTAAAGTCTAACCCACTTCCTATGCAAGGGAATTTTGTAAACAAACAAGTTGTTGAAACCAGAAACCACTAGCATAAGAAGGCAAAAGAAGTGCAACATAAAAACTTTCAGCATAAAATGAGGAAACTTGAGATTATTGAGATGCATAAGAACACTTTTCCCTCTCTCATAATAACTTTCAGTATCATGCATAAACCTAACTATATAACTATCACAAGGACCATCGTAACAATGATCACTTATTCTAACAGAAAACACAGAAATACTAGCTCTCATAACACTACTTTGTGAGACAATATTAGAGGTATCCTTACAAAGGATAGTGTGTCCCTCTTGTACATATTTAGTGACAAAGTATTTCACATTTTCTATTATAGGTTCAGCATCCATTTGTTTATCAGGTTCAACAGCTTTATGTGTACTTTCATTAACCATACTAGCTATCATAGAATGTTCCTTTATCTTAACTGGGAAAGGCATTTTCTCAATGAATGGTTCTGGTAAAACATAATTAGCAGTATAAGCTTCAGTATTTCTTGCAGGAACACTCTTAGCAACATCTATATAAGGTTCATGATACTTATTCCACTTCTTTTTAGGCACTTCAATGTAGGAAGCAAAAGCCTTAAAATAAGAAGCAATAGCTTGAGAGTCTAGACCATAAGCATTTTTAATATTTTGAAAGTCATAAGTTCCCATAAAAGATTCAATGCATTCATCATCATAATTTATACCTGACATTCTACCTTTGTCATTCTCCCAAGCTTCATCATTGTCTTGAATACGGTACAGAAGATCCCATTTAGCTTCTTCTTCTATGCGAGTGAATGATCCAGCACAAGAAGCATCCAATAAATCATTGTCATGTAGAGGAAGCCTTGCATAAAAGTTATTGATAATAATATTGTTGGGGAGCTCATGAATGGGACATTTGAGCATTAGTAACTTCAATTTCCCCCAAGCATGAGCTATACTCTCTCCATCAAGAGGCCAAAAGTTGTATATTTGATTCCGATCTTTATGAATCTCACTAGGAGGATAAACATTGAATAAAAGAGAGGTACTTTTTCCTCCCATTCAAGAGCTTGACCATTCTTCAGCAACTTATACCATTCCTCAGCTCTTCCTTTCAGTGATAATGAGAATAACTTTTCTTGACTTGATCTGTAGTAATACCTGCACACTTGAACAACCTGCATAATTCGTGTATAAAGAGCAAATGATCACCGGGATGGACAGTTCCATCCCCAACATAGTAGTTATCCATAACACGATCAATAATTCTTGTAGGTATTTTAAAAGTATCATTCTCAGCAGGTGGTGGTTCATCTACTACCTTAGCAGTGGTAGTAGCATTACGAAACAACAAACTCAGTGAATTATCCATAACGAAAATAAAGCAACTAACAGAAGTAAACAATACTCACAGTAGAGGTTTCCTTTACCAGTTCCACTCTCCAATAGCGCTTCACTCCCCGGCAACAGCGCTAGAAAATAGTCTTGATGACCCACAAGTATACGGGGTGTATCGCAGTATTTTTGATTAGTAAGAGTGTCGAACCCAACAAGGATCAGAAGGTGTTGGCTAGTGGTATGGATCAGGAATTCTCTGCAAATACTTAGCAAACGGATTTTTATAGGTTTTTGATAATGCAAGTAAATAAAAGGCAGTAAGAATAAATGCAGCAAGTGGCCCAATCCTTTATGAAGCAAAGGACAAGCCAGTTGTATTACTTAAGATGACCAAACATTCTCGAGGACACATGGGAAGACTGTCAAGTGCTTTCGCTTCATATAGTTGATTAATCTTCTTTAGCTTGCTAAGTGTTGTGTGGGTGAACCTGTGCTAATGTACCGACCTTCCTAGGACTAATACATACTTGTGATTATACCCCTTGCAAACATCCGTCAGTACAAGAAAGTAATTAAGGTAGAAACCTAACCACAGCTTTAAACTCTAAGACCCTTACGTCCCTTGTGCAATGGCTTCCTAATGGGGGTTCACGTTTCTGTCACTCTGGCAACCCCTATGATTAGTAGCCAAATACACAATGCATTCCCCTAGGCCCATATATGTGAAGTGTCATGTAGTCGACGTTCACCTGACACCACTAGAAGAAGTACACCACAACTTAAATATCAAACTATTGAATATTTCTCAACACAACTCCACTACTAACAACATGACTTCTCCCATGTCCTCAAGAACAAAACGAACTACTCACAAGACATCATATGGATCATGATCAGAGATGGAATAATGATGTATAACAATCTGACAATAAATGATAATTCAATGGTTCACTCAATAGCATCAACTACAAAGAGTAATCAACACCGGGAAAGTTTCCCCTAAGAACTATGCAAGATTCAACCCAATTGTTACAGCAATATGGAGATGGTGATGAGGGTGCTGATGGTGATGATGGTGGTGGTGATGATGATGATGATCCCGATGAAGTCCAGCTTGATGGTGGTGTTGATGGCGACGATCTGCCCTCTCTGGGAAGGAATTCCCTCGGCAGAAATCTATCTACCGGAGAGATCTTTCTCTCTCGGTGTTTTCCACCCTGCAGAGGCGGCGAAATCTTTTTGTGGTCGCCCCCAGAATATTAGGGTTTTGAGAGGATTATATACGCCAGAGGGGAGAGCTGGAGATGGGCTAGGGCGGCCACACCACCTGGTGGCGCGGCCTAGGCTGGCCCACGCTAGGGGGTGGTGTGGGCCCCCTGTGGCCCATCTCCAATCCTCCTTCTGGCTTCCTTCGTCTTCTGGAAAAATAGGATTTTCCGTATATTTTCCCAGATTTTCTGATCTTCGCGAATTTTTAACTCCAAACAGCACCTTTTCCATCAGAATCCTGACTGCAGCGGTCCATGCTCCAAAAGTCATCAACCATGCAAAAACAGATGAAATAACATAAATATCACCTCTTAATATGAAATATATCAATGAAGAACAGTGAATTATGATATAGAATTGTGATGCAAAATGGACGTATCAAGAACTTAGTTTGACACCTTGATCCCATGGTATCATTCCATGTGTTATTTTCCAAACCAGCTTGATCCACATAAGCACACATACTCCAATGGATGTGGTGATGCAACTTCTGTCACACTAGTGCATAATTCCGTGTGGAACTTGCATTACTATGTCTTTTGGGGCTTTCTAACCATGGTCTGACACCTTGATCCCCTAGTGTCATTGCATGTGTTTTTTACAAGCTGCCTTGATCCATATGACCACACACACTCCAATGGATGTGGTGATGCAAATTTTGGAGAAACTGGTGCACAATTACATGTGGCAGTTGTGTTCCTATGTGTTTTTGGTATTTTTGACCATGGTTTGACACCTTGGTCCCCTAGTGTCATAGCAAGTGTACTTTTCAAAACCACCTTGATGCACATGACCACAAACACTCCAATGGATGTGGTGATGCAACTTCTATCACCCTAGTGCACTATTTTCAGGTGGAAGTTGCATTCCTATTTGTATTTGGGCTTTCTGACCATGGTTTTACACCTTGATCCCCTAGTGTCATTGCATGTGCTCTTTTCAAAACCACCTTGATCCACATGACCACAAACACTACAATGGATGTGGTGTTGCAACTTCTGTCACACTAGTGCACCATTACAGGTGGCACTTACATTCATATTTATTTGTGGGCTTCCTGACCATGGTTTGACACCTTGATCATGTAGTGTCATTACATGTGTTCTTTTCAAAACCAATTTGATTCACGGGACCAAAAACACTCCAATAGATGTGGTAATACTAGTTGAGTCACACTGGTGCACCATTACATGTGGCAGTTGTATTCCTATGTGTTTTTGGACTTTCTTACCATTGTTTGACACCTTGATCCCCCTAGTTTCATTGCATGTGTTCTTTTCAAAACCACCTTGATCCACATGACCACAAACACTCCAATGGATGTGCTGTTGTAACTTCTGTCATACTGGTGCACCACTACAGGTGGCAGTTCCATTCCTATTTGTTTTTGGGCTACCTAACCATGGTTTGACACCTTGATCCCCTAGTGTCATTTCATGTGTTATTTTCAAAACCACCTTGATCCACTTGACCAAAAAACACTACAATAGAGGTGGTGATGCAACTTCAGTCACGCTGGTGCACCATTACATGTGGAAGTTGTATTCCTATGTGTTTTTCGGCTTTCAGAACTTAGTTTGAGACCTTGATCCCTTGGTGTCATTCCATGTGTTATTTTCCAAACCAGCTTGATCCACATGAGCACACATACTCCAATGGATGTGGTGATGCAACTTCTGTCACACTAGTGCATCATTCCATGTGGAACTTGCATTACTATGTCTTTTGGGGCTTTCTAACCATGGTCTGACACCTTGATCCCCTAGTGTCATTGCATGTGTTTTTTACAAACTGCCTTGATCCATATGACCACACACACTCCAATGGATGTGGTGATGCAAATTTTGGAGAAACTGGTGCACAATTACATGTGGTAGTTGTGTTCCTATGTGTTTTTGGTCTTTTTGACCATGGTTTGACACCTTGATCCCCTAGTGTCATAGCAAGTGTACTTTTCAAAACCACCGTGATGCACATGACCACAAACACTACAATGGATGTGGTGATGCAACTTTTATCACCCCAGTGCACTATTTTTCATGTGGAAGTTGCATTCCTATTTGTATTTGGGCTTTCTGGCCATGGTTTGACACCTTGATCCCCTAGTGTCATTGCATGTGCTCTTTGCAAAACCACCTTGATCCACATGACCACAAACACTCCAATGGATGTGGTGTTGCAACTTGTGTCACACTAGTGCACCATTACAGGTGACACTTACATTCATATTTATTTGTGGGCTTCCTGACCATGGTTTGACACCTTGATCATGTAGTGTCATTGCATGTGTTCTTTTCAAAACCAATTTGATTCACGGGACCAAAAACACTCCAATAGATGTGGTAATACTACTTGAGTCACACTGGTGCACCATTACATGTGGCAGTTGTATTCCTATGTGTTTTTGGACTTTCTTACCATTGTTTGACACCTTGATCCCCCTAGTTTCATCGCATGTGTTCTTTTCAAAACCACCTTGATCAACATGACCACAAACACTCCAATAGATGTGCTCTTGTAACTTCTGTCATACTGGTGCACCATTACAGTTGGCAATTACATTCCTATTTGTTTTGGGGCTTCCTAACCATGGTTTGGCACCTTGATCCCCTAGGGTCATTGCTTGTGTTACTTTCAAAACCACCTTGACCCACTTGACCAAAAAACACTACAATAGAGGTGGTCATGCAACTTCAGTCACAATGGTGCACCATTACTTGTGGAAGTTGTATTCCTATGTGTTTTTCGGCTTTCAGAACTTAAGTTGACACCTTGATCCCTTGGGGTCATTCCATGTGTTATTTTCCAAACCAGCTTGATCCACATGAGCACACATACTCCAATGGATGTGGTGATGCAACTTATGTCACACTGGTGCATAATTCTATGTGGAACTTGCATTACTATGTCTTTGGGGGCTTTCTAACCATGGTTTGACACCTTGATCCCCTAGTTTCATTGCATGTGTTTTTTACAAACTGCGTTGATCCATATGACCACACACACTCCAATGGATGTGGTGATGCAAATTTTGGAGAAATTGGTGCACAATTACATGTGGCAGTTGTGTTCCTATGTGTTTTTGGTCTTTTTACCATGGTTTGATACCTTGATCCCCTAGTGTCATAGCAAGTGTACTTGTCAAAACCACCTTGATGCACATGACCACAAACACTCCAATGGATGTGGTGATGCAACTTCTATCACACTAGTGCACTATTTTCATGTGGAAGTTGCATTCCTATTTGTATTTGGGCTTTCTGACCATGGTTTGACACCTTGATCCCCTAGTGTCATTGCATGTGCTCTTTTCAAAACCACCTTGATCCACATGACCACAAACACTCCAATGGATGTGGTGTTGCAACTTCTGTCACACTAGTGCACCATTACAGGTGGCAGTTACATTCCTATTTGTTTTTGGGCTTCGTAACCATGGTTTGACACCTTGATCCCCTAGTGTCATTGCTTGTGTTATTTTCAAAACCACCTTGACCCACTTGACCAAAAAACACTACAATAGAGGTGGTCATGCAACTTCAGTCACACTGGTGCACCATTACATGTGGAAATTGTATTCCTATGTGTTTTTCGGCTTTCAGAACTTAGGTTGACACCTTGATCCCTTGGTGTCATTCCATGTGTTATTTTCCAAACCAGCTTGATCCACATGAGCACACATACTCCAATGGATGTGGTGATGCAACTGCTGTCACACTGGTGCATAATTCCGTGTGGAACTTGCATTACTATGTCTTTTGGGGCTTTCTAACCATGGTTTGACACCTTGATCCCCTAGTTTCATTGCATGTGTTTTTTACAAACTGCGTTGATCCATATGACCACACACACTCCAATGGATGTGGTGATGCAAATTTTGGAGAAACTGGTGCACAATTACATGTGGCAGTTGTGTTCCTATGTGTTTTTGGTCTTTTTGACCATGGTTTGACACCTTGATCCCGTAGTGTCATAGCAAGTGTACTTTTCAAAACCACCTTGATGCACATGACCACAAACACCCCAATGGATGTGGTGATGCAACTTCTATCACACTAGTGCACTATTTTCATGTGGAAGTTGCATTCCTATTTGTATTTGGGCTTTCTGACCATGGTTTGACACCTTGATCCCCTAGTGTCATTGCATGTGCTCTTTTCAAAACCACCTTGATCCACATGACCACAAACACTCCAATGGATGTGGTGTTGCAACTTCTATCACACCAGTGCACCATTACAGGTGGTAGTTACATTCCTATTTGTTTTTGGGCTTCGTAACCATGGTTTGACACCTTGATCCCCTAGTGTCATTGCTTGTGTTATTTTCAAAACCACCTTGACCCACTTGACCAAAAAACACTACAATAGAGGTGGTCATGCAACTTCAGTCACACTGGTGCACCATTAGATGTGGAAGTTGTATTCCTATGTGTTTTTTGGCTTTCAGAACTTAGGTTGACACCTTGATACCTTGGTGTCATTCCATGTGTTATTTTCCAAACTATCTTGATCCACATGAGCACACATACTCCAATGGATGTGGTGATGCAACTTCTATCACACTGGTGCATCATTTCATGTGGAACATGCATTACTATGTCTTTTGGGGCTTTCTAACCATGGTTTGACACCTTGATCCCCTAGTGTCATTGCATGTGTTTTTTACAAACTGCCTTGATCCATATGACCACACCCACTCCAATGGATGTTGTGATGCAAATTTTAGAGAAACTGGTGCACAATTACATGTGGCAGTTGTGTTCCTATATGTTTTTGGTCTTTTTGACCATGGTTTGACACCTTGATCCCCTAGTGTCATAGCAAGTGTACTTTTCAAAACCACCTTGATGCACATGACCACAAACACTCCAATGGATGTGGTGATGCAACTTCTATCACCCTAGTGCACTATTTTCATGTGGAAGTTGCATTCCTATTTGTATTTGGGCTTTCTGACCATGGTTTGACACCTTGATCCCCTAGTGTCATTGCATGTGCTCTTTTCAAAACCACCTTGATCCACATGACCACAAACACTCCAATGGATGTGGTGTTGCAACTTCTGTCACACTAGTGCACCATTACAGGTGGCACTTACATTCATATTTATTTGTGGGCTTCCTGACCATGGTTTGACATCTTGATCATGTAGTGTCATTGCATGTGTTCTTTTCAAAACCAATTTGATTCACGGGACCAAAAACACTCCAATAGATGTGGTAATACTACTTGAGTCACACTGGTGCACCATTACATGTGGCAGTTGTATTCCTATGTGTTTTTGGACTTCCTTACCATTGTTTGACACCTTGATCCCCCTAGTTTCATTGCATGTGTTCTTTTCGAAACCACCTTGATCCACATGACCACAAACACTCCAATGGATGTGGTGATGCAACTTCTATTACACTAGTGCACTATTTCATGTGGTAGTTGCATTCATATTTGTTTTTGGGCTTTCTGACCATGGTTTGACTCCTTCATCCCCTAGTGTCATTGCATGTGATCTTTTCAAAACCACCTTGATCCACATGACCACAAATAGTTCAATGGATGTGGTGTTGCAACTTCTGTCACACTAGTGCACCATTACAGGTGGCAGTTACATTTATATTTATTTTTCGGCTTCCTGACCATGGTTTGACACCTTGATCCCGTAGTGTCATTGCATGTGTTCTTTTCAAAACCACCTTGATCCACGTGACCAAAAAACACTCCAATAGATGTGGTGATGCAACTTGAGTCACACTGGTGCACCATTACATGTGGCAGTTGTATTCCTATGTGTTTTGGGGCATTCTGGCCATGGTTGGACACGTTGCTCCCCCTAGTGTCATTGCATGTGTTCTTTTCAAAACTACCTTGATCCACATTATCACAAACACTCCAATGGATGTGGTGATGCAGCTTCTATCACGCTAGTGCACAATTACATGTGGCAGTTGCATTCTTGTTTATTTTTGGGCTTTCTGACCATGGATTGACACCTTGATACCCTAGTGTTATTGCATGTGTTATTTTCAAAACCACCTTAATCCACATGACCACAAACACTCGAATGGGTGTGGTGATGCAACTTCTATCACATAGGTGCACCATTACATGTGGTAGTTGTATTCCTATGTGTTTTTAGGCTTTCTGACCTTAGTTTGACACCTTGATCCCTTAGTTTCATTTCATGTGTTATTTTCCAAACCAGCTTGATCCACAAGAGCACACATACTCCAATAGATGCGGTGATGCAACTTCTGTCACACTGGTGCACCATTCCCTATGGAAGTTGCATTGCTATCTCTTTTTGGGCTATCTAACCATGGTTTAGCACCTTGATCCCCTAGTGTCATTACACGTGTTTTTTACAAACTACCTTGATCCATATGACCTCATACACTCCAATGGACATGTTGTTGTAACTTCTGTCATACTGGTGCACCATTACAGGTGGCAGTTACATTCCTATTTGTTTTTGGTCTTCCTAACCATGGTTTGACACCTTGATCCCGTAGTGTCATTGCATGTGTTATTTTCAAAACCACCTTGATCCACTTGACCAAAAAACACTACAATAGAGGTGGTGATGCAACTTCAGTCACACTGGTGCACCATTACATGTGGAAGTTGTATTCCTATGTGTCTCTCGGCTTTCAGAACTTAGTTTGACACCTTGATCCCTTGGTGTCATTCCATGTGTTATTTTCCAAACCACCTTGATCCACGGGACCAAAAACACTCCAATAGATGTGGTAATGCTACTTGAGTCATACTGGTGCACCATTACATGTGGCAGTTGTATTCCTATGTGTTTTTTGGACTTTCTGACTATTGTTTGACACCTTGATCCCCCTAGTTTCATCGCATGTGTTCTTTTCAAAACCACCTTGATCAACATGACCACAAACACTCCAATAGATGTGCTCTTGTAACTTCTGTCATACTGGTGCACCATTACAGTTGGCAATTACATTCCTATTTGTTTTGGGGCTTCCTAACCATGGTTTGGCACCTTGATCCCCTAGGGTCATTGCTTGTGTTACTTTCAAAACCACCTTGACCCACTTGACCAAAAAACACTACAATAGAGGTGGTCATGCAACTTCAGTCACAATGGTGCACCATTACTTGTGGAAGTTGTATTCCTATGTGTTTTCGCTTTGAACTTAAGTTGACACCTTGATCCCTTGGGGTCATTCCATGTGTTATTTTCCAAACCAGCTTGATCCACATGAGCACACATACTCCAATGGATGTGGTGATGCAACTTATGTCACACTGGTGCATAATTCTATGTGGAACTTGCATTACTATGTCTTTGGGGGCTTTCTAACCATGGTTTGACACCTTGATCCCCTAGTTTCATTGCATGTGTTTTTTACAAACTGCGTTGATCCATATGACCACACACACTCCAATGGATGTGGTGATGCAAATTTTGGAGAAACTGGTGAACAATTACATGTGGCAGTTGTGTTCCTATGTGTTTTTGGTCTTTTTACCATGGTTTGATACCTTGATCCCCTAGTGTCATAGCAAGTGTACTTGTCAAAACCACCTTGATGCACATGACCACAAACACTCCAATGGATGTGGTGATGCAACTTCTATCACACTAGTGCACTATTTTCATGTGGAAGTTGCATTCCTATTTGTATTTGGGCTTTCTGACCATGGTTTGACACCTTGATCCCCTAGTGTCATTGCATGTGCTCTTTTCAAAACCACCTTGATCCACATGACCACAAACACTCCAATGGATGTGGTGTTGCAACTTTAGTCACACTAGTGCACCATTACAGGTGGCACATACATTCATATTTATTTGTGGGCTTCCTGAGCATGGTTTGACACCTTGATCATGTAGTGTCATTCCATGTGTTGTTTTCAAAACCACCTTGATCCACGGGACCAAAAACACTCCAATAGATGTGGTAATGCTAATTGAGTCTCACAGGTGCACCATTACATGTGGCAATTCTATTCCTATGTGTTTTTGGACTTTCTGACCATTGTTTGACACCTTGATCCCCCTAGTTTCATTGCATGTGTTCTTTCCAAAACCACCTTGATCCACATGACCACAAACACTCCAATGGATGTGCTGTTGTAACTTCTGTCACACTGGTGCACCATTACAGGTGGTACTTACATTCCTATTTATTTTTGGGCTTCCTAACCATGGTTTGACACCTTGATCCCCTAGTGTCATTGCATGTGTTATTTTCAAAACCACCTTGATCCACTTGACTAAAAAATAGTACAATAGAGGTGGCCATGCAACTTCAGTCACACTGGTGCACCATTACATGTGGAAGTTGTATTTCTATGTGTTTTTCGGCTTTCAGAACTTAGGTTGACACCTTGATCCCTTGGTGTCATTCCATGTGTTATTTTCCAAACCAGCTTGATCCACATGAGCACACATACTCCAATGGATGTGGTGATGAACTTCTATCACGCTGGTGCATCATTTCGTGTGGAATTTGCATTACTATGTCTTTTGGGGATTTTTAACCATGGTTTGACACCTTGATCCCCTAGTGTCATTGCATGTGTTTTTTACAAACTGCCTTGATCCATATGACCACACACACTCCAATGGATGTGGTGATGCAAATTTTGGAGAAACTGGTGCACAATTACATGTGGCAGTTGTGTTCCTATGTGTTTTTGGTCTTTTTGACCATGGTTTGACACCTTGATCCCCTAGTGTCATAGCAAGTGTACTTTTCAAAACCACCGTGATGCACATGACCACAAACACTACAATGGATGTGGTGATGCAACTTTTATCACCCCAGTGCACTATTTTTCATGTGGAAGTTGCATTCCTATTTGTATTTGGGCTTTCTGACCATGGTTTGACACCTTGATCCCCTAGTGTCATTGCATGTGCTCTTTTCAAAACCACCTTGATCCACATGACCACAAACACTCCAATGGATGTGGTGTTGCAACTTCTATCACACCAGTGCACCATTACAGGTGGTAGTTACATTCCTATTTGTTTTTGGGCTTCGTAACCATGGTTTGACACCTTGATCCCCTAGTGTCATTGCTTGTGTTATTTTCAAAACCACCTTGACCCACTTGACCAAAAAACACTACAATAGAGGTGGTCATGCAACTTCAGTCACACTGGTGCACCATTAGATGTGGAAGTTGTATTCCTATGTGTTTTTTGGCTTTCAGAACTTAGGTTGACACCTTGATACCTTGGTGTCATTCCATGTGTTATTTTCCAAACTATCTTGATCCACATGAGCACACATACTCCAATGGATGTGGTGATGCAACTTCTATCACACTGGTGCATCATTTCATGTGGAACTTGCATTACTATGTCTTTTGGGGCTTTCTAACCATGGTTTGACACCTTGATCCCCTAGTGTCATTGCATGTGTTTTTTACAAACTGCCTTGATCCATATGACCACACCCACTCCAATGGATGTTGTGATGCAAATTTTAGAGAAACTGGTGCACAATTACATGTGGCAGTTGTGTTCCTATATGTTTTTGGTCTTCTTGACCATGGTTTGACACCTTGATCCCCTAGTGTCATAGCAAGTGTACTTTTCAAAACCACCTTGATGCACATGACCACAAACACTCCAATGGATGTGGTGATGCAACTTCTATCACCCTAGTGCACTATTTTCATGTGGAAGTTGCATTCCTATTTGTATTTGGGCTTTCTGACCATGGTTTGACACCTTGATCCCCTAGTGTCATTGCATGTGCTCTTTTCAAAACCACCTTGATCCACATGACCACAAACACTCCAATGGATGTGGTGTTGCAACTTCTGTCACACTAGTGCACCATTACAGGTGGCACTTACATTCATATTTATTTGTGGGCTTCCTGACCATGGTTTGACATCTTGATCATGTAGTGTCATTGCATGTGTTCTTTTCAAAACCAATTTGATTCACGGGACCAAAAACACTCCAATAGATGTGGTAATACTACTTGAGTCACACTGGTGCACCATTACATGTGGCAGTTGTATTCCTATGTGTTTTTGGACTTCCTTACCATTGTTTGACACCTTGATCCCCCTAGTTTCATTGCATGTGTTCTTTTCGAAACCACCTTGATCCACATGACCACAAACACTCCAATGGATGTGGTGATGCAACTTCTATTACACTAGTGCACTATTTCATGTGGTAGTTGCATTCATATTTGTTTTTGGGCTTTCTGACCATGGTTTGACTCCTTCATCCCCTAGTGTCATTGCATGTGATCTTTTCAAAACCACCTTGATCCACATGACCACAAATAGTTCAATGGATGTGGTGTTGCAACTTCTGTCACACTAGTGCACCATTACAGGTGGCAGTTACATTTATATTTATTTTTCGGCTTCCTGACCATGGTTTGACACCTTGATCCCGTAGTGTCATTGCATGTGTTCTTTTCAAAACCACCTTGATCCACGTGACCAAAAAACACTCCAATAGATGTGGTGATGCAACTTGAGTCACACTGGTGCACCATTACATGTGGCAGTTGTATTCCTATGTGTTTTGGGGCATTCTGGCCATGGTTGGACACGTTGCTCCCCCTAGTGTCATTGCATGTGTTCTTTTCAAAACTACCTTGATCCACATTATCACAAACACTCCAATGGATGTGGTGATGCAGCTTCTATCACGCTAGTGCACAATTACATGTGGCAGTTGCATTCTTGTTTATTTTTGGGCTTTCTGACCATGGATTGACACCTTGATACCCTAGTGTTATTGCATGTGTTCTTTTCAAAACCACCTTAATCCACATGACCACAAACACTCGAATGGGTGTGGTGATGCAACTTCTATCACATAGGTGCACCATTACATGTGGTAGTTGTATTCCTATGTGTTTTTAGGCTTTCTGACCTTAGTTTGACACCTTGATCCCTTAGTTTCATTTCATGTGTTATTTTCCAAACCAGCTTGATCCACAAGAGCACACATACTCCAATAGATGCGGTGATGCAACTTCTGTCACACTGGTGCACCATTCCTTATGGAAGTTGCATTGCTATCTCTTTTTGGGCTATCTAACCATGGTTTAGCCCCTTGATCCCCTAGTGTCATTACACGTGTTTTTTACAAACTACCTTGATCCATATGACCACATACACTCCAATGGACATGTTGTTGTAACTTCTGTCATACTGGTGCACCATTACAGGTGGCAGTTACATTCCTATTTGTTTTTGGTCTTCCTAACCATGGTTTGACACCTTGATCCCGTAGTGTCATTGCATGTGTTATTTTCAAAACCACCTTGATCCACTTGACCAAAAAACACTACAATAGAGGTGGTGATGCAACTTCAGTCACACTGGTGCACCATTACATGTGGAAGTTGTATTCCTATGTGTCTCTCGGCTTTCAGAACTTAGTTTGACACCTTGATCCCTTGGTGTCATTCCATGTGTTATTTTCCAAACCACCTTGATCCACGGGACCAAAAACACTCCAATAGATGTGGTAATGCTACTTGAGTCATACTGGTGCACCATTACATGTGGCAGTTGTATTCCTATGTGTTTTTTGGACTTTCTGACTATTGTTTGACACCTTGATCCCACTAGTTTCATTGCATGTGTTCTTTTGAAAACCACCTTGATCCACATGACCACAAACACTCCAATGGATGTGCTGTTGTAACTTATGTCACACTGGTGCACCATTACAGGTGGTAGTTACATGCCTATTTGTTTTTGGTCTTCGTAACCATGGTTGGACACCTTGATCCCCTAGTGTCATTACTGGTGTTATTTTCAAAACCACCTTGACCCACTTGACCAGAAAACACTACAATAGAGGTGGTCATGCAACTTCAGTCACACTGGTGCACCATTACATGTGGAAATTGTATTCCTATGTGTTTTTCGGCTTTCAGAACTTATGTTGACACCTTGATCCCTTGGTGTCATTCCATGTGTTATTTTCCAAACCAGCTTGATCCACATGAGCACACATACTCCAATGGATGTGGTGATGCAACTTCTGTCACACTAGTGCATAATTCCGTGTGGAACTTGCATTACTATGTCTTTTGGGGATTTCTAACCATGGTTTGACACCTTGATCCCCTAGTGTCATTGCATGTGTTTTTTACAAACTGCCTTGATCCATATGACCACACACACTCCAATGGATGTGGTGATGCAAATTTTGGAGAAACTGGTGAACAATTACATGTGGCAGTTGTGTTCCTATGTGTTTTTGGTCTTTTTGACCTTGGTTTGACACCTTGATCCCCTAGTGTCATAGCAAGTGTACTTTTCAAAACCACCTTGATTCACATGACCACAAACACTCCAATGGATGTGGTGACGCAACTTCTATCACCCTAGTGCCCTATTTTCATGTGGAAGTTGCATTCCTATTTGTATTTGGGCTTTGTGACCATGGTTTGACACCTTGATCCCCTAGTGTCATTGCATGTGCTCTTTTCAAAACCACCTTGATCCACATGACCACAAACACTCCAATGGATGTGGTGTTGCAACTTTAGTCACACTAGTGCACCATTACAGGTGGCACATACATTCATATTTATTTGTGGGCTTCCTGAGCATGGTTTGACACCTTGATCATGTAGTGTCATTCCATGTGTTGTTTTCAAAACCACCTTGATCCACGGGACCAAAAACACTCCAATAGATGTGGTAATGCTAATTGAGTCTCACAGGTGCACCATTACATGTGGCAATTCTATTCCTATGTGTTTTTGGACTTTCTGACCATTGTTTGACACCTTGATCCCCCTAGTTTCATTGCATGTGTTCTTTCCAAAACCACCTTGATCCACATGACCACAAACACTCCAATGGATGTCTTTGTTGTAACTTCATCACCGGTGCACCATTACAGGTGGTACTTACATTCCTATTTATTTTTGGGCTTCCTAACCATGGTTTGACACCTTGATCCCCTAGTGTCATTGCATGTGTTATTTTCAAAACCACCTTGATCCACTTGACTAAAAAATAGTACAATAGAGGTGGCCATGCAACTTCAGTCACACTGGTGCACCATTACATGTGGAAGTTGTATTTCTATGTGTTTTTCGGCTTTCAGAACTTAGGTTGACACCTTGATCCCTTGGTGTCATTCCATGTGTTATTTTCCAAACCAGCTTGATCCACATGAGCACACATACTCCAATGGATGTGGTGATGAACTTCTATCACGCTGGTGCATCATTTCGTGTGGAATTTGCATTACTATGTCTTTTGGGGATTTTTAACCATGGTTTGACACCTTGATCCCCTAGTGTCATTGCATGTGTTTTTTACAAACTGCCTTGATCCATATGACCACACACACTCCAATGGATGTGGTGATGCAAATTTCGGAGAAACTGGTGCACAATTACATGTGGCAGTTGTGTTCCTATGTGTTTTTGGTCTTTTTGACCATGGTTTGACACCTTGATCCCCTAGTGTCATAGCAAGTGTACTTTTCAAAACCAACTTGATGTACATGACCACAAACACTCCAATGGATGTTGTGATGCAACTTCTATCACACTAGTGCACTATTTTCATGTGGAAGTTGCATTCCTATTTGTATTTGGGCTTTCTGACCATGGTTTGACACCTTGATCCCCTAGTGTCATTGCATGTGCTCTTTTCAAAACCACCTTGATCCACATGACCACAAACACTCCAATGGATGTGGTGTTGCAACTTCTGTCACACTAGTGCACCATTACAGGTGGCACTTACATTCATATTTATTTGTGGGCTTCTTGACCATGGTTTGACACCTTGATTGTGTAGTGTCATTTCATATGTTCTTTTCAAAACCACCTTGATCCTCGTGACCAAAAAACACTCCAATACATGTGGTAATGCAACTTGAGTCACACTGGTGCACCATTACATGTGGCAGTTGTATTCCTATGCGTTTTTGGACTTTCTGACCATTGTTTGACACCTTGATCCCCCTAGTGGCATTGCATGTGTTCTTTTCAAAACCACCTTGATCCACATGACCACAAACACTCCAATGGATGTGGTGATGCAACTTCTATTACACTAGTGCACTATTTCATGTGGTAGTTGCATTCATATTTGTTTTTGGGCTTTCTGACCATGGTTTGACTCCTTCATCCCCTAGTGTCATTGCATGTGATATTTTCAAAACCACCTTGATCCACATGACCACAAATACTTTAATGGATGTGGTGTTGCAACTTCTGTCACACTAGTGCACCATTACAGGTGGCAGTTACATTTATATTTATTTTTCGGCTTCCTGACCATGGTTTGACACCTTGATCCCGTAGTGTCATTGCATGTGTTCTTTTCAAAACCACCTTGATCCACGTGACCAAAAAACAGTCCAATAGATGTGGTGATGCAACTTGAGTCACACTGGTGCACCATTACATGTGGCAGTTGTATTCCTATGTGTATTGGGGCATTCTGGCCATGGTTTGACACGTTGCTCCCCCTAGTGTCATTGCATGTGTTCTTTTCAAAACTACCTTGATCCACATTATCACAAACACTCCAATGGATGTGGTGATGCAACTTCTATCACGCTAGTGCACAATTACATGTGGCAGTTGCATTCTTGTTTATTTTTGGGCTTTCTAACCATGGTTTGACACCTTGATACCCTAGTGTCATTGCATGTGTTCTTTTCAAAACCACCTTAATCCACATGACCATAAACACTCGAATGGGTGTGGTGATGCAACTTCTATCACATAGGTGCACCATTATATGTGGTAGTTGTATTCCTATGTGTTTTTAGGCTTTCTGACCTTAGTTTGACACCTTGATCCCTTAGTTTCATTTCATGTGTTATTTTCCAAACCAGCTTGATCCACAAGAGCACACATATTCCAATAGATGCGGTGATGCATCTTCTGTCACACTGGTGCACCATTCCCTATGGAAGTTGCATTGCTATCTCTTTTTGGGCTATCTAACCATGGTTTAGCACCTTGATCCCCTAGTGTCATTACATGTGTTTTTTACAAACTACCTTGATCCATATGACCACATACACTCCAATGGATGTGGTGATGCCAATTTTAGAGAAATTGGTGCAACATTACATGTGGCAGTTGTATTCCTATGTGTTTTTGGGCATTTTGACCATGGTTTGACACCTTGATCCTTTAGTGTCATTGCATGTGTTCTTTTAAAACCCACCTAGGTGCACACGACCACAAACACTCCAATGGAATGGTGATGCAATTTCTATCACATTCATGCACCATTATTCCTATGTGTTTCTAGGATTTCTGACCATGGTTTGACACATGGAGTCTCTAGTGTCATTGCATGTCTTATTTTCCAAACCATCTTGATCCACATGATTACACATCCTCCAATGGATGTGGTGATGCAACTTTTGTCACCCTAGTGCACCATTACATGTTGTAGTTGCATTCCTATGTGTTTTATGCTTTCTGACCATGGTTTGACACCTTGATCCCCTACTGTCATTGTGTGTGTTCTTATCAAAACCACCATGATCCACATGACCACAAACACTCCAATGGATGCGGTGTTGCAACTTCTGTCACACTGGTGCACAATTACAGGTTTCAGTTGCATTCCTATTTGTTTTTGGGCTAACTAACCATGGTTTGACACCTTGATCCCCTAGTGTCATTGCATGTATTCTTTTCAAATCCACCTTGATCGACATGACCAAAAAACACTCCAATATATGTGGTGATGCAACTTCAGACACACTGGTGCACCATTACATATCGTAGTTCTATTCCAATGTGTTTTTGGGCTTTTTGATCATGGTTTGACACCTCGATCCCCTAGTGTAATTGCATGTGTTCTTTTCAAAACCAACTTGATCCACATGAACACAAACACTCCAATGGATGTGGTGATGCAACTTTGTTTACACTGATGCAAAATTACATGGGGTCGTTGCATTCCTATGTGTTTTTGGGCTTTCTGGCCATGGTTTGACACCTTGATCCCCTAGTGTTGTTGCATGTGTTCTTTTCAAAACCACCTTAATCCACATGACCACAAACACTCCAATGGATGTGGTGATGCAACTTATGTCAGACTGGTGCACCATTACATGTAGCAGTTCTATTCCTATGTGTTTTTGGGATTTTTGACCATGGCTTGATACCTTGATCCATTAGTGTCATTGCATGTGTTATTTTGAAAACCACCTTGATCCACATGAACGTAGACACTCCAATGGATGTGGTCATGCAACTTCGATCACACTCTAATGCATCTGTTATTTTCCAAACAAGCTTGATCCACATGAGCAGACATACTACAATGGATGTGGTGATGCAACTTATGTCACACTAGTGCACCATTCCATGTGGCAGTTACATTGATATGTGTTTTTGGGATTTCTAACCATGGTTTGACACATTGATCCCCTACTATCATGGCATGTGTTCTTTTACAAACTACCTTGATCCATATGACCACATAGACTCCAATGGATGTGGTGATGCAACTTCTATCAAACTAGTGCACTATTACACATGGAAGTTGTATTCCTATGTGCTTTTGGGCATTTTGATCATGGTTTGACACCTTGATACTTTAGTGTCATTGCATGTGTTCTTTTATAAACCACCTTGATCCACACGACCACAAACACTCCAATGGATGTGGTGTTGCAACTTCTGTCACACTGGTGCACCATTACAGGTGGTACTTGCATTCCTATTTGTTTTTGGGCTTCTTGACAATGGTTTTACACCTTGATCTGCAAGTGTCATTGCATGTGTTCTTTTCCAAACCACCTTGTTCCACATGAAAACACACACTCCAATGGATGTGGTGACACAACTTCTATCATGCCAGTGCACCATTTCATGTGGAAGTTGCATTCTGATGTCTTTTGGGCTTTCTGACCATGGTTTGACACCTTGATCCCCCAGTGTCATTGCATGTGTTGTTTTCCAAACCACCTTGATCCATATGACCACACACACTCCAATTGATATGGTGATGCAGCATATGTCACACTGGTGCACCATTACATGTGGGAGTTGTATTCCTATGTGTTTTTGGGATTTCTGACCATGGTTTGACACCTTGATATCTTAGTCTCATTGCATGTGTTATTTTCAAAACCACCTTGATCTGCATGAGCACAAACACTCCAATGGATGTGGTGATGCAACTTCTATCACACTGTGCACCATTACATGTGGCAGTTGCATTCCTATTTGTTTTGGGCTTTCCGACCAGGGTTTGACACCTAGATTCCCTAGTGTCATTGCATGTGTTATTTTCAAAACCACATTTATCCACAGGATCAAAAACACACCAATGGAAGTGGTGATGACAATTCTGTCACGCTGGTGTACCATTCCATGTGGCAGTTGCATTACTATGTGTTTTTGTGCTTTCTGACCATGGTTTGACACATGGATTCTCTAGTGTCACTTCATGTCTTCTTTTCCACACCACCCATATACACATACCACACACACTTCAATGGATGTGGTGATGCAGCTTCTATCACACTGGTGCACCATGACATGTGGCAGTTATATTCCTATGTGTTTTGGGGTTTCTGACCATGGTTTGACACATGGAGTCCCTAGTGTAATTGCATGTGTTCTTTTCAAAACCACCTTGATCCACATGACCACAAACACTCCCATGTATCTGGTGATTCAACTTCTGTCATAGTAGTGCACCATTATTCCTAAGTGTTTTTGGGCTTTGTGACAATGGTTTAACACTTGGAGTCTCTAGTGTCATTGCATGTGTTATTTTCCAAACTAGCTTGATCCATCTGACCACACATACTCCAATGGATGTGCTGATGCAACTTCTATCACACTAGTACACCACTACATGTGACAGTTGCAATCCTATGTGTTTTTGTGCCTTTTGACCATGTGTTTTTGTGAACTTGCATTTGTTCTTTCCAAAACCACCTTGATCCAAATGACCACAAACACTTCAATTGAATTGGTGATGCAACTTATGTCACACTAGTGCACCCTTACATGTGGCAATTGCATTCCTATGTTTTTGGGCTTTTTGACCATGGTTTATTAAAGGGCATGTATGCCCCCAAGTGTGGTTTTGGTAATTAATGAAAATCTCTATGGACTAATGTGTAAATTGAGTTTCACGTGTAGGGTTGTCCATGGAGTATGGGGGATCCATCCGCAAGTCTTCATCAAGCAAGAGCAATCAAGAAAGGTGTTCCACCTTGAAGGTTCCAAGGTCGTCTAAATCAAGCTCAAGTGGGATGCTCAAAGCAAATATATGATCTTGATAGGGTTTCTATTTTACCGGTCTCTTGTAGTGTTTGGAGATCGGGTTTAGGATAGATAGCCATACTACCAAGAGGGGCTCTCAAGTGGGTGACTCGTTCGTATCTTTCGGAGAGAGCTCAAACCATTGCATACATAGCATCATATTTCTTGGTTGTTGTTTGGTTCTTGTACGTGTGAGGATCTAGACCCTGTGGTTATCTTCATAACAAGCTCTAGTTCATCAAAAACAGATTTCCCTTGCATATCTTATTGCATTTTTTATCTTGTAGGTTTTCCAGCTCCACACCTTGGGAGGTATCTCACATATATATTCATGGTATTTTCTCCCTTGGTGATACACATGGATTCTACTCGTCGTTATCTTTCCAACAAAATTGGTTTAATCTCGTTTGGAGTTCGGCTGAAAAAGTTGTGGCAGTTTTGGTTCTAGAGTTTTTGCCTGACCAGAAGTTCCAGCCGTTTATCGATAGTACCGCTAGGGAATTTGCCGCCGGTAGTACCAGTGTTAATTCCGGCCCAAATTCCGGTAAACCCGATTTTGGTTCAGTACTCTCTATGTCTTGGTATGCGCTATTTGACGGTACATCATTCAGAATCTTGGGCAGTAGAACCGGCCCAGGCGGTAGTACCGGTGACCATCGGTAGTACTGGCCGTACTCGTTTTTTCTTCATTCGCATCGCCTTTTTTGGACCGTTGTCTGAGTGTCACCGGTAGTGCCGGCCACCCACCGGTACTACCGGTCATGCGCGAAACTGTGAGTAATGGTTAGATCGGGGAGCCCTTTAAAACGAGCTCCCCTTTCCCCTTCGGGCCTCACTTGTTCTTCTTGGTTTTTGCCCTTCTCTCTCTCCTCCATTGTTGACCTTTAAGAGCTTGCCCTCTCTCCTTCCCCCTCCTATGATTCTTGCATCTTTTTGAGGGATTTGAGAGAGGATATCTAGATCTACAACCCCCACCAAACCAAAGCCCTTCTTTGTGAAGGAATCCTTGGGATCTAGATCTTGGAGAGTTTTGTGTTCTCCTCTTGTGTTCTTCCTCTCTTATTCCCCCAATAGCTTTTGTAGCTTTGGTGTAATTTGAGAGAGAAGGACTTGCCTCTTGCATTTGCTGCATAGGTTTGAGTTCTCCTCGGAGTTTCAGTGAGCTCAAGATCTTGGGCTTGTTTAGCTTGGGTTCTTGGAACCCTAGACAGTTGTGTGGAGTTGTGGTGTGTTCTTGGGGGATCCAATTGAGTTGTGGTGATTTCCAAAGCTTGTTGGCCTTTTGTGGCATTGTGGAGCCTTTTTGTCATTTCTTGGGAGCCCTCCAACAAAGTTGTGGAGATTGCCCCAAGCTTTGTACGGGTTTGGTGACCGCCCTAAAGTGTCCCATAGTGGATCATGAGTAGGCCTTTGTGTAGAATAGGGTGAACCTTTTGTGGCGTCGGTGAGTTGTGTGCCTTCGCATCTTGGGGTGAGGCCTTGTGTGGCATTGGGTGAGCATCGAGCCACCACACCTCGAGGTGAGCCATTTGTCGTGTTCTAAGTACATTGTGCCCCCGCACCTCTCCAATGGAGACGCAGCTTCTTTGGAAGTGAACTTCGGGAAACAAATCATCGTCTCCACGTCCATCGGTTATCTCTCAACCAAGCCTTTACTTATGCAATTTACATTGTGATAGCCATCGTGCTTGAAGTATTATATCTTGCTATCACCTTGTTGCTTGTCTTGCTTAGCATAGGTTGTTGGTGCACTTAGTTGAACCTAGTTTATATAGGTTTTTGCTTGATAAATTAAATGTTAAGTTTCATTCCGCACTTATTAGATCCTAAACCGTCATAATTTTAAAACGCCTATTCACCCCCTCTATGGGACGTCCGTTTCCCTTTCAATTGGTATCAGAGCGAGGTCTCTTGCTTCTTAGGCTTCATCGCCTCGAGAGTAAAGATGTCTCCTAGGGGTTTAGTGCACTCTCACACATTTACATTCGATAGCACAAATTATGGTGTTTGGCGAACTCACATTCTTAGTCATTTCTAGGTCATTAACCCAAATATTGAGCAAATTTTATATATGGCCTTGTCTCCTCCTAAGGATACCCAAAATCTATCTTTGGAGGAGGAGGCAAACTCTTATTTCAAATCTCAAGTATCTAATGTGCTTGTTAATATTGTGAGCTTTATAGTTCTTTCCTCAATCATGCCATTTCGGAATGCTCATGATATTTGGAATAAGCTTCAAGCAAAATATGATGTGTCCAAACTTATTGAGGATGATTGGGTTCCCTCCACCTCCAGCCGTGATGAGTTCTCATCTTCCTCCACTTCACCTACATGTGAGTTGTCGCAAGGTAATGATATGGTGAGTGGTGATAGAACTTGCAATGTGTATAGTGATCTTATCATTCATGATCCTTCATACCTATCTCATTGCAATGTTGTATCTTTGGGCATGAACACTTGTAGGACTATATGTGATTTACATCCTAGTGTTGACTTCCCTTGCATATCATGTAGAAATGCCTTGAATATATCTCATGATTATATGCTAACTTTTCCTTGTTTCCATGATAAATGCACTTCCTTTTCCCCTAGTACTTGTGTTGCTAACCATGTAGAGGGAACCGAAGAATGTAAGGGCCAAGGCAAGGTTGTGATTGGAGCTTCAAGTGTTCCCACATCATCACCTTCTCCCAACATTCACTTATGCCTCATGGCTAAGGAATTAAAGGTAACTTCTCCTTTGGATCTCAATGCCCCTCATGATGATGTGAATGTTGACTTAGATTAAGTATATGATGATGTTGCTTCTCTAGAAGAGAAGAGGGAGCTAGTCCTTTGTGCTCTTCACATAAATAAAAATGCTTGCTCTACTTTCATTGAAATCTTCAACTTTGCCATTTAAAGTAAGCAACTAACTTATGAGCATGAGGACACAATTGAAAAAAAAAGAGTAGTCTTGAGAGTGAGTATGCTAATGACATTGCAAACCTAAATGAAGCTCTAGAATAGGTACAAACCACCAAGGAATCACTTGAGGAGACCTTTGCTCTAGATCTATCTAGAGTGAAGAAATCTCATGAGAGGGGATTTGAGGTGACAAGTGCCCTCCAAATTAAAATTTATGAGCTTGAAGTTGCTTATGCCAAACTCCTTGAGAATTTTGATAACCTCAACAATGGCTCTAGGGTCATCAAGGGGGATCTCATCAAACTCACTGAGTCACATGAGAAACTTAAAGCTTCATACTCAAAAGAGCTTTCCAAGTTGCCCTCACCTCTTGCAATTAATCATGATGCTTGTGCTACTAACTATATCTCTTGTGAAGCATCTATTGTGAAGGAGAATGTTGAGCTAAAGTATCAAATTTATTTGCTAACTAGTAACTATGGGATGTTGGAAGAAAAACATGCCAAGCTCTCAAGCTAGCATGAGGATCTTCTAGTTTCCCATGGTAGGCTAAAGTTGGCTCATGAGGCCATTATGTCAAAGGTAACATCTAGTATGCCTCGTGTGGACATTAGCACTACATCTACTCCTAGTGTCATATTTCCATGTTCTAGTCCTTGTGAGTCAGCATCTCATAACCATGCTATATCTCGTGATGAATTGCATCCCTTGCCTTGCTTCTGTAACAATGTAGCATCTACTTCCTCTAGTATTGTTGTTGATACTAACCATGTAGAGGAAAAAAAGAAGCTCAAAGCTCAAGTTACTTCTTTGAATAATGACTTGAAGAAGTGTCATGAAGGGAAGACCACATTCAAGAACATCTTGGGTGTGTGAAGATCCCAAAATGACAAGAGTGGGCTTGGATTCAACTCCAACATCAAGAACAAGCCCATCAACATGTTGAAGCACAAGGGCAACAATAAGAATGGCCAAGGTCAAGTGAAGAATCCAGCCAACATTATGTTCTTCAAGTGCAAGGAAGAAGGACATCATGTGAGAAGTTGCCCATTAAAGAAGAAGCAACAAGGGAAGCGGCCTCAAGCTCCACCTCAAGCTAGAAGCGGGCCTCTTCCCAATACTCAAGCTCTTCATCAAGGGGTGGAATCCTCCAAGAAGAAAGATAGCAAGGGAAGAACTTGCTACATATGCCATGAAAAGAGGCACCTTTCTTCCTAATGCACCATGGGTAACTCCTCATCCCATCCTATATTGATTGATGATGTATATTCTCTTCATAAGGATGAGGTGGGAAATGTGTTTGCCAAATATGTTGGTGCCCAATGGGGTGTCAAGAAAAGAACCATTTGGGTGGCCAAGCCTATTGTGACTAACTTCTTAGGACCCAACTTGGTTGGGGACCAACAAGCTAAAACTTGATCAATAGGTGTTAGTAGAGGGTATTGGAGGCTTGGCTACATTATGAAGAATTGAGGGATCTTCGTCATTTACTTTTGTCAAGTCAAGCCAATTGTATTATCTTGCTTCTATCTTATATCCAATATTCCTCCTTGCGGTACCATGTGCTCAACTCTTTACATTGAAAGTTACTTGCTTCCTTGTGCATGTGTGCTTTTGTACCTTGCATTTGTATGTATATGTTGTGCTTCCCTCATACTTATATTGAGTTATCAAGTATATTTGTGTATGTTGGTTGGCACATCATGTATTTGTGTTCTTGGTTTGAATCCTTTGTTGAATTCATTTGGTATCTTTTTGGGCTCTTGCGAGACATTAATGGTCTATCCCATTTTGGGGGAGTGTTATGCTTGGGCATTCCACAATCCTAAAATGTGTGTACATGAGGAATACCACTTACTTTGTATATTGCAATTTTATCTAGTCTCTATGTGGTATGTCTTTCTCATGAGAATTCAAGTTCCATAATGTCCATTAATCATCTCTATTTGGATGTTTTTACCTCTTGTTAAGTTTTCTTGATTTATCACATTATGGGGATGTCATATGCTTTGTGCATATTACAAACCAAGAAAATGTGGACATTTGAGGTAGTGTCACTAAGAATTTATATTGACATTTATCTAGCTCCTAAGTGGCACATTTATCTCAAACAAGTTCAAATTTGATTTGATTCTTTTATTGCTCATCGTTTGGATCTTATTTGTGAGAGTTTTTATTTATATGTGTTTCCTCATATTTGGACCTCCATATCCTCCATGGAAACCATTTTCTTCAAGTTAGTTTAATCTTTGATGATTGTGTGACTATTTGGAGCTATCAAGAAATCTCTATCTAAGCATCATGCTTATTTTTCAAATTTTGCCATATGATTATTGTTGTGAATATGATCATGATATACTTGCAAACTACCTTGGTAAATATTTCCCCATTATTTTTGTCATTGGACAAGTGGTACTCCATATAAGGTAAAATTTGTTGATCATATTCATTTTGGCCTTTGCTTATTTTTCCCTATCTTTGGCCATGCAAATGTTTTTGTTTTCTCCCATGCCTTCCTTGCCTATTATGGATCATTTTAGTTTATTGGTATTCTCTTATGTTTTATTTAATGTAGGTAGTAGTGATGATCTCATTTGTGTGCATTTTGCATTCAATAGGAAAATTCTACATAATGCACCATTCATGGCGGAGCTCTCCTATATTATTTAGAACACTCCCATTTGTGCTTGGAAGTTTTATCTTTTCCTTTGGTACTTTGTGCCATCATGAAAAGTGTAGAGAGTTTGATTTGTATGTTTGAATCTTTCTCTGTGGGTGTTGGTTTTGTCTCATTCTATGTTACTTGTTTAGATCTTTTAGTATGAGATAAATCCTTGAGCATTGGTGCTTTTGTCCATCGTTTCCTCTTTGGCTTTTGCCTTGTTCATTTGTTGAATCTGTGTCCTCTCATGTGTTTATTTGGATCTTTGATGCAATTTGGACACCCTTTTGTCATGTCACACTCTGGTGTGTGACTTCTTGGTTTACTTGGTTTTTTTCTTCAAATTGTATCTCTTTTTTGGTTCATGAAAGTCTTGTGCATGCATATTTACTTCATGTATATATTATGTCATCTTTCTTTCTTTTATACAATACATAGGGGAAACTCCACCAAATCCTATTTGCTAAGATGTGCATGAATTTCATTTTCACATCAATATGCACATATTTATGTGGAGCTTCGCCTATGTATTGTAGTTAGACTAACTACTTTCGACCCAATTTTTTGGGACCATAGTGTACTTAATTTTTTTAGGCACATTGGAGATATATATTGGACGATTGTCTCATCCATTAGTAAGAAGTGGTGCCTACATGTCAATTGGAGGCAATCTAGGATGATCAACAAATTCTTATCCTCTACATTCTACCAATTATATCTCGGTAACAGGTATCTCTCTGATGGATACATATCTTGTTTCCAACCTTTTGTGGGTTGCTTGTTGGCATGAATTTGTGTGTTTGTAAATGTTGTGATTCTTGCTTTGGTTTTGGGAGTTATCTCTATTGCAAATGTGAGTATGTTGAGATGAGTGCATATAATGGGGACTTTACAAAATCATGATCATGATTCACTTATCCCAAATATGTCAGTCTAGCAATTATATTGCCTATCCATTCCTCAATGTATTATCATGTGCAACAGTGATTATTTTGCAAAGTTGATTTAGATTTGTGATTCGTGTTGCCTTTGTTCATATATTTCAACTATTCCTTGATCCCTTGGTAATAGTTGAATGTATGTAGTGTGTTGGTGTTTGAAGCTCATTGATGTACAATAAGATATATTTGAGCCTTTGGCCATGCTTTCAAGCAAAAATCTTATTGGTATATTATATGACTTCCTTTTGTTGTTCATGAGCTTTCTCGTGTATCTATTTTGTGTGTGCATGTTTCTTTGTGGGCATATGTCTTTGTGACATTTCCACCTAGAAACTTATACACGCAAGAGAAGATAAATCTTTGGGTGTTTTTGTTTTCCTTGGAGACCACCCTTTATTTATTTTTGACTCTTCGGTGGCTTCCAATTTTTTTCCTATGAGAGCTTGTCCCATTTGTTTGCATCTTCAGGCACTCATGATTTGATCTCTCTTTCCGTGTATTGTTAAATGAGTTTGTAGGAGTGCGGATTCCATGATTGTGCACTTTGTTTCCAAATACAATTATTATAATTGGTGCATAATCCTTGGGGAGTTTCTTTAATTCATTTGAGAATACTCATTTTCCTTCTTTCTCATCTTTTGTGTTTTAGATGTTTATGGGGGAGTGAGTATTCCATATTTGTGCATGATGTATTCAAATGATGATTCTATATTGTGCACAAAGACTGGGGAGCTTCCCTATTTCATTTAAACAATCGCTTGCTAGTATCATCATATCTTATTATTTTCTTTTGGTATGAATTGTTGTTGTCAATTGGTATTTTTGGATGTTTTGGTTGCTCGCTTCATTTGTTGAAGCTTCTCTCTTTTTCTTTTCTTTTTGCAATCTTTGCGTCCTCAATATAGTTTTACTTCCTCCCAAGGATTCATCATTGGATATGTTCAAATGCAAACCTTTGGAGGAATTCTCAATATATTGGTCATCTAGAACTTTGCACCCATTTTGGCTATCGATGCCAATGGGGGAGAAGTTTTGGAGGGTTTAACGTAAGCTTGCCTTTTCTTTGAGTATGTTCTGAAACATTTGCCTCTCATGCTCTTACATCTTTCTTGTTGCTTTGCATGTTGAATATATAGAGGAAACTCAACCACCGATAATGGTTGGCAATCTATGCAATGAAATTCAAGTTCATTACACATGCATAGATTGTGGGGGAGTCTTCTCTATATATTGTGGTTGTACCAACATCACATACTTGTGTAGTATTTGATGTTTGGGCAACCATTTTGTTCGTTAAATTCCATATCTAAACCCTCTCAAAGGGATTGTCATCAATTACCAAAATGGGGGAGATTGAAAGGGCATGTATGCCCCCATGTGTGGTTTTGATAATTAATGACAATCTCTATGGACTAATGTGTAAATTGGGTTTCACGTGTATTTTTGTCCATTGGCATCCCTTGGACCATGTGTTAGTTTCAAGGTTGAAAAGAAGAAGCAATGTCCAAGGGCTTTGTGCCCATTGGAATCATGAAGAATAAGAACAAGATTAAGTATGTCTTGAGGAAGAAGAAGAAGAAGAAGAAGAAGAAGATGGAGCTCCTTATGGCTATCTTCAAGACATCATCATCAAGAAATGAAGGGAAAGCTCAAGGTGCGCCATCTCTAAAAGATCTCATGCTTGAAGCTTGCCATCCTCGGTGTTCATGGAGTGATGAAGACAAGTTCACAGAAGAGGTTTCCCCCATGGAGTATAGGGGAGCCATTCGCAAGTCTTCATCAAACAAGAGCGAGCAAGAGAAATCAAGAAATGTGTTCCATCTTGAAGGTGCCAAGATGGTCTACATTAAGCTAAAGTTGGATGCTCAAGGCAAAGCTATGATCTTGATTGGGTTTATATTTTACCAATCTCTTGTAGTGTTGGGAGACCAAGTTTAGGATAGATAGCCGTACTATCAAGAGGGGCTCTCGAGTGGGTGACTCGTTCGTATCTTTCGGAGGGATCTCAAACCTTTTCATACATAGCATCATCTTTCTTGGTTGTTGTTTCTTTCTTGTCCATGTGAGGATTTAGTGCTTGTGGTTATCTTCATAACAAGCTCTAGTTCATCAAAAACGGATTTCCCTTGCATATCTTATTGCATTTTTTATCTTGCGGGTTTTCTGGCTCCATACCTTGGGAGGTATCTCACATATATATTCATGGTATTTTATCCCTTGGTGATACACATGGATTCTACTCGTCGTTATCTTTCCAACAAAATTGGTTTAATCCCGTTTGGAGTTCGGATGCAAAAGTAATGGAAGTTTTGGTTCTAGAGTTTTTGCCTGACTGGAAGTTCCGGCCATCTTCTGGTAGTACCTCTAGGGTAATTTCCACTGGTAGTATCGGTGTTAATTCCGGTCCAAATTCCGGTAAACCTGATTTTGGTTTAGTACTCTCTCTCTCTGTCTTGGTATGCGCTATTTGACGGTACTTCAGTCGGAATCTTGGGCGGTAGTACCGGCCCAGGCGGTAGTACCGGTGACCACCGGTAGTACCGTCTGTACTCTTTTTTGTGTTCGTTAGCATCGCCATTTTTGGACCATTGGCTGAGTGCCACCGGTAGTACCGGCCACCAACCGGTACTACAGGTCGTGCACGAAATTGTGAGTAACGGGCAGATCAGGGAGCGCTTTAAAAGTAGCTCCCCTTTCCCCTTTAGGCCTCACTTGTTCTTCTTGGTTTTTGCCCTTCTTTCTCTCCTCCATTGTTGACCTTAAAGAGCTTGCACTCTCCCCTTTGCCCTCCGATGATTCTTGCATCTTTTTGAGGGATTTGAGAGAGGAGATCTAAATCTACAACCCCCACCAAACCAAATCCCTTCTTTGTGAAGGAATCCTTGGGATCTAGATCTTGGAGAGTTTTGTGTTCTCCTCTTGTGTACTTCCTCTCTTATTCCCCTAATTGCTTTTGTAGCTTTGGTGGAATTTTAGAGAGAAGGACTTGCCTCTTGCATTTGGTACATAGGTTTGAGTTCTCCTCGGAGTTTCGGCGAGTTCAAGCTCTTGGGCTTGTTTCTCTTGGGTTCTTGGAACCCTAGACGGTTGTGTGGAGTTGTGGTGTGTTCTTGGGGGCTCCAATTGAGTTGTGGTGATTACCCAAGCTTGTTGGCCTTTTGTGGCATTGTGGAGCCTTTGTGCCGTTTCTTGGGAGCCCTCCAATTAAGTTGTGGAGATTGCCCCATGCCTTGTAGGGGTTCGGTGACCGCCCTCAAGTGTCCCATTGTGGAACGTGAGTAGGCCTTTGTGGCGAGCTCACAGGAAAATAGGGTGCGTCTTTTGTGGCGCCGGTGAGTTGCGTGCCTTCGCATCTTGGGGTGAGGCCTTGTGTGGCGTTGGGTGAGCATCGAGCCACCACACCTCCAAGTGAGCCATTTGTGGCGTTCGAAGTACATTGCACCCACCACCTCTCCAACGGAGACGTAGCTTATTTGGAAGTGAACTTCGGGGAACAAATCATCGTCTCCGCGTCCATCAGTTATCTCTCAACCGAGCCCTTTACTTATGAAATTTACATTGTGATAGCCATCGTGCTTCAAGTATTATAACTTGCTATCACCTTGTTGCTTGTATTGCGTAGCATAGGTTGTTGGTGCACTTAGTTGAACCTAGTTGATATAGGTTTTGGCTTGATAAATGAAACGTTAAGTTTTATTCTGCATTTATTAGAGCCTAAACCGTAATAATTTTAAAACGCCTATTCACCCCCACTCTAGATGATGTCCGTTTCCCTTTCAGTTTAACACCTTGATCCCCTAGCGTCATTGCATGTGTTTTTCCAAACCACCTTGATCCATATGACCACACACACACTACAATGGACATGGTGATGCAACTTCTATCACACTGGTGCACCATTATATGTGGTAGTTGCATTCCTATGTGTTTTTGGGATTTCTAACCATGGTTTGACACCTTGATCCCTTAGTGTCATTGCATGTGTTCTTTTCAAAACCACCATGACCACAAACACTCCAATAGATGTTGTGATGCAACTTCTGTCACGCTGGTGCACCATTATTCCTGTGTGGTGAAACTGAATATTGTGAGCATAAAAATGATTTTTTTCCAAAAAAATCAAGAGCATTAGATCATGTACCAGAAGTTCAAATTTGACCCTTTTCCTTGCAACTATGTCACATAATATGACACCACGCGAAGGATTTACCTTGTTTGAACCTTTTTTAATTTCTTATGCCTTCTTCAAACTATGGTCAAAATGGCGAGCATGAAGATTCTTAGCTAGGGGATGAGCCTCGCTAAAATTTTATTGGATATGTGATGAAACAGCATATTGTGAGCCTAATCATGATTTTTAAAAAAATCATGATCATTAGATCATGTACCTCTAGTTCAAATCGGACCCACTTCCTACATATTCAGCAGACATTTGTATTTTTTGTGAGGGGTGGACGAAAAGGTTTGAGAAACCCCGTTTAGGACATTGTACATGTAACATGGTCTAGTATTTTTGAAAAATGGGGTGGTAGAATTTTATTTGGTGGTTTCTTCAAAAAATGCCCCATTTCTGGCACACGGAAAATGGAAAATACATTTTTGGTGCGACGAAAAGGAAAACTTTCTCCTACAAATTGTTCGCTATTCTAAAATACAGATGTGTGCACAATATGGATATATTATAACAAACTATGCCATGAATGTGGTCATAACATTGATCTCATTTGGATTGATCATTGTTAAAATAGAGCCAATCAATGAGAAAACAGAACAATGCTACCCATGGATCATCCACAAAAGCATCTCTTAGCCGTCTATGGGACCACCATCCGACGTCCACTTTCCCTCCCACCAAAGCAGCCCCGCAAGGAATCTTCAGGAACCCAAATTTGGATAGCGGGCGAGCAGGGACAAAGCCCTAACCCAAATTTTGTTAAGTCCCCACTACACCATGAAAACCATAACGTAGGACATTTCTTCCTCCCATCCTCCTCCTCCACAATGTATCCTTCTCTCTCCTATGGCTACCACCCGCCACCGCATGTGGCATCCGTCACCCCGCCAACCAATGAGAAAACAGAACAATACTACCCATGGATCATCCAGCCCCTAGTAGCACCTCTCAGCTCCCTCGTCTTTGTCCCCTATTTGTTACCCACTCCATCACACGCCTCCACCGCCCGAGCACCGCCGCCTCCCTCCCTCCCCTTCACCATTCATGGCCACCGAGCACATGTAGTGGCCGTCGATGAAGGCCAGCAAGGAGGAGCATGAAGGAGGTGTAGCACGAATGGAAAGGGGCTCTTCTAGCACGGGCATGGGACATAGACGACGATGCACGAGGGGATGAGAGGACGGCCCTCACACTCGAAGCCGCCAAAGCCAGGAAAAGGCCTACACCTCTGATCCGTGGTTGATTGATGTGCAGATTGCCGAGCCGCCGAGGCGCATCAGGAGGAGGGCCGCCAGACTATTGTTCTTATTTGAGTTTGTTGCCCATGACAACTGCCTTGGGCTCTTACTCTTCTCCCTCAGCCTCCCTTTGCCTCACCCAGGTACCACAATCGGCCCTCCCGCAAGCAGCACCGCCACATTGATGAGCACCCCCAGAGATCCTGCTTTTTTGGTCTTGCAAGAATCTTAGGTGCATCGTTCGTCAACATCTTTTGTGATATAGGATCTAAAAATGGTTTTGCTGGTCATTGTGTTTTGTAATGGTAACTAGGATCATTGATTAGGTTGTTGGTTTAAATATATACAACAAGCAAAGTGTGCATCTACTCATTGGGAATGAGTAAAACTGCTTTTCGTGCAGTTTGGGCTACAAACTGCAATGTTCCAATTATACTTGCTCGACTGCTAGTGTTCTTGATAGGATTAGTAAATGGCACTTTGTAGGAACTTAATTGTTGGTATCTCAAAGTGAACATGTACTGGAAGTAAGGACAGTGGTGAAATTTTAGGCCCCTCATAACTGACATGTTCCATTGTAGGCCTACATGGTATACTAAAAAATTGGGCACACCAAACTGACAAATAGGCCCCTCATAACTGACATGCATGACACACTAGAAGCTGACAAATGGAGCCTAGTAGGTAGCACGCACGGCAAATATTAACGCAAAAAGAGGGTCGTCGGAGATCGAATTCACGACCTCTCCCAGATAAGGGAACAAACCACCCAGATATCGACATTTGTTTTTACCGAACCAACTGTCGCCCTCTTTATTCTCTGGAAACGCTTGTTGGGCCTAGGCCTCAAGTGAACGAGGGTTTCTTTTTTTTAATTCACAATATTTCATTTATCGGGTGGGCCAATAGCCCAATAGACCATTAGCAGATCTATTTTTCTAAAATAATTGGGCTTCTTACAAACTTTGAGCCCACACAAATGCAGGGACTTTATTTTTTTTGGTAAGTATAAAAGTGTAATTTCTCCATAATTTTTGTATATGACATCGGATTGAAATGAGATAAAAATCTATTTGGTTCATATTTAGGAAGTGCATAAGTTTATTATAATATAAAATGATGCAGTTTTTATGTATAACCACGAAGGAACCATTTTGCGACATATTCATGGTAGAAGCTTCACAAAAAGCCCATTTTTGACAATTAGAAAATAAAAAATGATTTTTTGTGCAATAAATTTGAAAACTTTCTTTAGCAAAATTGTTTGACATTCTAAGATGCATATGTATGTGCATTATGATCATATTATCATAAACTATATGCCATGATTATGGCCATAACATTAGTTATTATTTCAAGACGCGGTCAAAATGACAGGAGTAATCGTTCTTATGTAGGGATGTAATCTTGCTAAACTTTTAGTGGATCTGTGATGAAACAGAAAATGTGAGCATAAAAATAATTTTTTCAAAAAATCATGAGCATCAGATCGTGTACTTGTAGTTTAAACCGGACCCACTTCCTACGGATTCGGTAGACATTTTGTCTTTTTCACGAGGGATGGAAGAAAAGGTTTGAGAAATCCCGTGTGGTACATTTTCCATGTAATATGGTCTATTATTATTTTTTAAATATGATGGTAGCATTTTGAATTAGCCCTTTGGTGGTTGCTTCACAAAACGCCCCGTTTTTTGGCACTTGAAAAATGGAAAATGCATTTTTGGTGTGACAAAAAGGAAAACTTTCTTTTGCAACATTGTTTGCCATCCCAAGATGCACATGTAAGCACAATATGGGCACATTATCACAAACTATGCTGCCATTCTGGCCAAAATATTGGTCGTTTAGCCTAAAAGGCATGAAACCTCGAACATGATAGGTCATTTTTTAGAAGGTTTTTTGAGATATTTATAATATACCAATTTTGGTATTTTTCCTTGCAAATATGTCACATAATATGACACCACGCGAAGGATTCACCTTGTTTGGACCGTTTTTGAATTTGTTATGCATGTTTCCATCTATGGTCAAAATGGCAAGAATGAAGGTTCTTAGCTAGGGGATGAGCCTCGCTAAACTTTTAGTGAATCAATGATGAAACCGCATATTGTGAGACTAAAAATGAATTTTTAAAAAAAATATTTAGTATTAGATCACGTACCTGTAGTTCAAATCGGATCCACTTCCTACGGATTCGACAAATATTTTTCTTTTTTGCCAGGGGTGTATGAAAAGGTTTGAGAAACCCCAGTTGGGACATTGTCCATGTAATATGGTCTAGTATTTTTTGTAAAATAGTGTGGTATAATTTTGAATTATCCCTTTGGTGGTTGCTGAAAAAACACCCTGTTTTTGGCATTTGGAAAATGGAAAATGCATTTTTGGTTCGACAAAAAAGAAAACTTCCTGCTGCAACATTGTTCTCTCTCCCGAGATAGACATGCATGCACAACATAGGCACATTATCACAAACTATACCATGATTCTAGCCATAACATTGGTCGTTTGGTCCTAAAGCCGTGAAACCTCGAACATTATAGGTCATTTCTGAGAAAGTTTTTTTGAGATATTTATAATATACGAATTTTGGTATTTTTCCTTGAAACTATGTCACATAATATGACACCACGCGATGGATTTACCTTGTTTGTACAGCTTTTGAATTTGTTATTCCCGTTTCAAGCTATGGTCAAAACAACAAGCATGAAAGTTCATAGCTTGGGGAAGAGCCTCGCTAATGTTTTAGTGGATCTATGATGAAACCGCATATTGTGAGACTAAAAATGATTTTTTTTCAAAAAAACTTTAGCATTAGATCATGTACATGTAGTTCAAATCGGATCCACTGTCTACGGATTCGACAAATATTTTTCTTTTTTGTTAGGGGTGTATGAAAAGGTTTGAGAAACCACGCTTGGGACATTGTCCATGTAATATGGTCTAGTATTTTTTTTTAAATAGGATGGTATAATTTTAAATTAGCCCTTTGGTGGTTGCTGCACAAAACTCCATGTTTTTGGCACTCAGAAAATGAAAATGCATTTTTGGTGCAACAAAAAGGAAAACTTCCTCATGCAACATTTTTCGCCATCCCAATATGCACATGCATGCACAATATGGGTGCATTATCACAAACTATACCGTGATTCTGGCCATAACATTGGTCATTTAGCCTGAAAGCCATAAAACCTCAAACATGATAGGTCATTTCAGAGAAGGTTTTTTTGAGACATTTACAATATAACAAATTTGGTATTTTTCATTGCAACAATGTCACATAATATGACACGACGTGAAGGATTTCGCTTGTTTGGACCGTTTTTGAATTTCTTATGCCTGTTTCAAACTATGGTCAAAATAGTGAGCATGAAGGTTCTTAGCTATGGGATGAGCCTCGCTAAACTTTTTGTGGATCCATGATAAAACAACATATTGTGAGTCTAAAAATAAATTTTTCAAAAACTCATGAGCATTATATCATGTACTTATAGTTCAAATCGGACCCACTTCCTATGGATTTAGCACACATTTGTCTTTTTCACGAGGGATGGAAAAAAAGGTTTAAGAAACCCTGGTTGGGACATTTGAAGGGAATATGCCTTGAGAGGCAATAATAAAGGTGTCATTATGGATATTCCATGTATATGATAGATGTTTATTTTGCATTCTATAATTGTACTAATTTGGAAATGTTAATACATGTGTGTTTAATAAACAAAAGGAAAGTTCCTAGTTATGCCACTCTTATAAACTAGCTCGTTGATTAACAAGATGATCAAGGTTTCCTGATAATGGAAATTGGATGTTGTTAATAACGAGGTCACAACATTAGTGGAATCATGTGATGAACATTCATCCGAAGTACAGCATTACGATCAAAGTCATTGTGTTTATATTGTTATAACATCTAACAAAGTAATCCTAGTCCTTACACCCTGAGATCATGTTAATCACTAATACTGGAAGAGTATCTTGATAACATCAAACGTCACATGGTGAAAGGGTGATTATAAAGGTGGGTTTAGTGCTACGGAAGTGTTATGTAGAGGCTCATGGATCAAGAGTGGGATTTGTCCATCCCGATGATGGATAGATATTCTCTGGGCCCTCTCGGTGATATCACATTGGTTAGCTTGCAAGCAAGTGATTAGATCACTAGAATGTTATATCACGAGAACGAGAAAAGAGTACATGTCGGTAACGAGATCAAACTAGGTATGGAGATACTGATGATCGAATCTCGGACATGTAATATATCGCGAGACAAAGGGATTTAGTTACTAATGTTAAAGGTTCTCACGATCACAGAAGTCATCGTAGAATGTGTAGGAGTCAGTATGGATCTCTAGGTCCCTCTTCTGATTATTGATCTGAGAGGGGTCTCGATCATGTATGCATTATTAACGAACCGTAGGGTGACACACTTAAGGGACACCAACACCATTTGTAGCAAATATGTTTCAGATTAATGAATTGCAAAGCACTGGAATTATTTCAATAGACATTGAAACTGTTTCGGGTGAAATTGCTGAAATTGGTTTTGCATGTAATATTGAAATGTTTAGGGGGTTTTATGTGAATGTTTTTAATTAAAGTAATTAACAAAATTCTGAATAAAATTAATAAAAGAGTTTCATTAAATGAGAGAGCATTAAATTTGGAGAAATTTAATGCATTTAAAGTGGAGACTTTAAAAGAGAATGTGAAGGGGCATTTTAATGTGGAGGGGTTTACCACTACATGAATGGGGGAGGTGAGGGGTCACCCCCATGGGGCTCCGGCCATGGGGAGGGGTACGCCCCTCCTCCTATAAAAGGCCACCCCTCTCACCCATCTTCCTCACACCTCCTCGTGAAGGATCTCTCTACCCTCTCTAGAATTATTTCCACATGGTCTCGGATTAGCGAGATACATGTTCCCTTTGGCATTTCGTCTGGAAGGAGTTGCTGCTTCCGCTGCATCGCTAGAGCGAGGAGGCGGAGGTTGTTCGGTGGCCTGAACTTATGTGCGAGTGCGGATACGCTGCTGGTTTGTGGCTCTAGGAATTCCACGCGATCTTGAGATCGGCAAGCATGCGACTACATCATCCACGAGTTCCTACTTGTTAACAAAACTTTGTTGTCTTCGAGGGTAAGTTCTCCATGGATGTATATCCACCCGTTCTTGTATCTAGTAGATAGATCTTGGCGTATAGTTCCCATCGTAGGAAATTTTTTGTTTTCTATGTTGCGAACCCTTAAACATTGTCCATTTAATATGGTACAGTATTTTTGAATAATAGGGTGGTCGAATTTTGAATTAGCCCTTTGGTGGTTGCTTCACAAAACACCCTATTTTTGGCACATGGAAAATGGAAAATACATTGTTGGTGCGACAAAAAGAAAAACTTCCTCCTGCAATGTTGTTCTCCATCCCAAGATGCATATGCAAGCATAATATGGGCACATTATCTCAAATATTCCATGATTCTGGCCATAACATTGGTTATTTGGCCTGAAATCCATGAAATCTCAAACATGATAGGTCATTTTTGAGAAAAAAAATTGAGATATTTACAATATACCAAGTTTGGTGTTTTTATTGCAACTATGTCATATAATATGACACCACGTGAAGGATTTACCTTCTTTGGACCTTTTTTAATTTCTTATGCCTGTTTCAAACTATGGTCAAAACGTCAAGCATGAAGGTTCTTAGCTAGGGGATGAGCCTTGCTAAACTTTTAGTGGATCTATGATGAAACAACATATTGTGAGCCTAAATCTGATTTTTTTCAAAAAATCATGAGCATTAGATCATGTACTTGTAGTTCAAATCAGACCCACTTCCTACAGATTTGGCAGACATTTGTCTTTTTGGCGAGGGATGGATGAAAAGGTTTAAAAACCCAGTTGGGACATTGTCGATGTAATATGGTCTAGTAATTTTTAAAAATAGGATGGTATAATTTTGAATTAGCCCTTTGGTGGTTGCTTCACAAAACTCCTTGTTTTTGGTACTCGGAAAATGGAAAATGCATTTTTGCTGCGACAAAAAGGAAAACTTCCTCCTACGACATTGTTCGCCATCCCAAGATGCACATGCATACACAATATGTTCACATTATCACAAACTATACCATGATTCTAGCCATAACATTGGTCGTTTGGCCTGAAAGCCATGAAACCTCGAATATGATAGGTCATTTATGAGAAGGTTTTTTGAGATATTTACAATATACCAATTTTAGTATTTACAATATACTTGTAGTTCAAATCAGACCCACTTTTAGCACACATTTGTATTTTCCACGAGCGGTGGACAAAAAGGTTTGAGAAACCCCGGTTGGGACATTGTCCATGTAACATGGTTTTGTATTTTTGAAAAATGGGCGTGGGACATGGCCTATAGCGCACAAGGGGAGGATAAGGGCAGCCCTCACACTCGAAGGAACCAATGCCAGAACAAGGCCTACACCTCTGATCCGTGCTGGATTGTGCAGATTTCTGTGCCGCCGGGGGCGCTTTAGGAGGAGGGCCACTAGGCTGTCGTTCCTGTTTGAGTCTATCGCCCATGACAACTACCTTGGGCTTTTCCTCTTCTCCCTCAACCTCCCTCGGCCTCACCCAGGTACCTGATACATTGCAAATGTATCTATAATTCTTTGTGTTCCATGCTTGGTTTTATCCACTTTCTTGTGTTTTGTTCCAACTTTGGAGTACTTTTCATATGATTTCTTGGACTAACCTATTAACAAGAGCCATAGTGCCAGCTGCCTGTTTTCTGCTGTTTTTGGTTCCAGGAAAGTCAAAAAATGAATATTCTCGGAATTGGACGGGCCAAAAGCCAAAGTGCCTATTTTTCCGGAAGTCATCAAGTGCCAGAATACGAGACGGAGAGGGGACAGAGGCCGGCCACACCACCTGACCGCGCGACCAGGCTTGGCCCGCGCCAGGGGGTGGTGTGGTGGCCCCTGGCACCCCCTCGGCCTCCCCTTCCAACTATAAGATGCCCTCGGGACGTAAACCCTAAGGGCCCGATCAAAAATCCACGAAAGAGTCTATAGCCGCCGTCATCTCCATCCCTAGATCGAGAGGGATCTAAAGCTCTTCCAGGCACCCTGCTCGGGAGGGGAATTCGCCCTGATGGCCTTCTTCATCACCATGCAGGCCTCCGGTGTGATGCGTTAGTAGTTCATCCTTGGACTATGGATCCATGTAGTAGCTAGATGGCTGGTTCTCCTCCTTTGTGCTTTCATGTTTAGATCTTTTGAGCTCCGTTCATGATCAAGATCATCTATTTGTAATCATACATGTTGTGTTTGCGGGGATCTGATGGATATTGAGATGCTATTTCAGATTGATTATTGATTCTATCATGTCTTTGTTATTTGTGATCTTGCATGCTTTCCGTTGTTAGTAGCTATCTTGGCCAAGTAGATGCTAGCAACTCCAAGAGTTAGTATTTATGCTCGATAGTGGGTTCATGCCTCTGGAAATCTGGGGAAGTGACAGAAATCTCTGGTACTAGATGTGCTGTTGCTACTAGGGAGAAAACAACAATCCTTTGTTCATAGAACAATCGTATTGTTTACTTTACACGCAGTTCATAAAGCAATAATCTGTTGCTTGCAACTTAATACTGGAGGGTGTTCGGATGATAACTTGAAGGTGGATTATTAGTCATAAATGGAGTTGGATGGCGGTCTACGTATAATGTTGTAATGCCCAATCAAGTCTCAAAGGAGTCAAGATGATTAGTATATGCATGTATTGCTTTCTCGATGTTTGTCAATTGCCTCGATGTAATTTGTTCACCCAGCATGTTATCTATCTAAGGAGAGCCACATCTAGTGAACTATGGATCCCGGTCCTTGTCTTTTACATACAATCTATAAACTGTTTACTTCTTTGTGTTTACTTTCTGCAAACTTTTACTTCTCTCTATTCGATACGTTTAATCCTTTGTTTTCCGCAAAACACGGTGAGATTGACAATCTCATCGCAAGTTGGGGACAAAGTTCTGTGGTTGTGTTGTGCAGGTCTCCATGTTGCTACTAGCACCGGTAGTGCGCCCTGCCAAAGCTCAGCTAGTAAACACCTTTGGGGTGTTTCCTTGCTCCTACTGGTTCGATTAAACCTTGGTGTAATAACTGAGGGAAACTTGCTGCTGTGCTCATCATACCTTCCTCTTGGGGTTCCCAACGAGCTATACATCAACACCGCCATCAAGCATTTTTCTGGGCGCCGTGCATTGAGCCATCAAGCATTTTTCTAGCACCGTTGCCGGGGAGTCAAGGACATCTTCACAAGGGGAGTCCCTCATAACCAATCTCTTTACTTTGCTTAGTTTCTTTTTTCTTTGTTTTCTTGTTTTGTTATCAAAAACACACAAAAATTAGTTTTACTAGTTTGCTTTCTTATTTGAAAACACACAAAAATTAAGTCTCCTTTAGTTGTCACCTCTTCCTTAGCTCACCATGTTGATCCCCAAATTCACCCTGAAAGACCTTTCAATCGGTAGTGGTTCTATAATTGGGTAAGATAATATTGAAGAATTCTTTAATCATGTTAGTAAGCATGAAGATACTGAGGATGGATCCCTTGCAGAACTTGCTCCAAACTATGAGATTGATGCAGCTTCTTTAATTCACATGTTAGAAGCTAGGTTTGTTAACCTCAACCCCTTGATGCAAGTAATGTTTCTTAAGCTTAAAGAAATTGATGACCCTGAAAAGAGGGATTTTATTCTAGAAACTTTGTTTAAGGAGTTCTATGATGTTGCCAAGGAAGCTAGGAATTCTTTGAACGTTTAAATATGCTAGGCTCATGTGTAGATGTTGTTGGTACACGAGAAAAGATGAACAAAACCGAACCTAATGGGGAGGAACCTATGATACCAATACCGTTTAAACTAGTAGCAATACATGATGCCATAGAAAATAATCTTGATTGGATTGTTCCTGCAAACCCATTTGATGATAATAGTGAACCTAAGAGCATTGAGAGAGGATCCTCTAGAACTTATTTGGATGATATACCATGCCTTGTTGAAAATATTTCTGGTATTGATCTTAATGCTTCTTCATTTGAGAACACTTGATTCTTTCTTTGCTTCTTATGCCTAACTTAAAGGCATTAAAGAAAAGTACTTATGGGGAAATAACCTAAAAGTTTTAGATGAGTCTTGGAAGTTATTACTTCAGTAATAACCTCTCCTTATCCTTTTTATTTTCTTTTTGTGCCAAGAGTAACCTCTAATGAGAGAGAAGTAATGATTGGGAAAGGTGCTATCCCGAAACAGATTTCTGTGCTTCACCGTAAAAATTCGTGTAAAATCTCGGAACGTATTTTTAAGACGCGAATTTTTGTGCTTCTGCCACCGGTTGTTATCTAACTTTCGTTAGTTTAAAACTTTTTGATTTGATCAACAGAAGGTCTTCCAAAAAATTCGTCTTTACCTGCTGGTCTGTTTTGACAGATTTCTGCCATTTTCTGCATTTGCTTCTTGTTGGTTCCTTTTTGAGTTCTTTTGAGGAATTGAGCTTTTTGAGGGAAGTGCTACCGTGGCTATTGTTCTAATATAAGTTTATTTGTTGTTATAACTAAACCTTAAGACTTATTTATCTTGAGTGCACTAATGTTGCTAATAAAGATTGTGTGAAGTTTTGTATGAAGGAAAATTTTCAGGTGTATGGAAGGAATGAGTAATGAGATGAAGGATGGACTAAAGCTCAAGCATGGGGATGCCACGCGTGTCACCCCAAGAAATCTCCAAGAAGTACAAGATTTAAAGCTTGGGGATGCCCAAGGCATCCCCTTCATCAATAAAAATTCCACGTTTCTTCCAAACGCTTCATTTTTATTGTTTCATGCATAGTTGTGTTTTTCTTGGAGCGTCTTCTTTTTCGTTTTCGTTTTGGTATTTGTTTGCTTGGTTTTCTTAGTTTGCTGAATAAAGTGGTTGGACCCCCTCTTTCATAAATTGGTTTGCAAATAGTTTGGTTTGGTTTGAAAAAGAGTAGGAAAGTTCATACTTATGTGGTAAAAAGAGCTTGTTTTTTATTGTGGTCTATGCTTTGTCATGCCATGCTTGATATTGTTTTGACTTTATGCTTAGTATTATTTGCTGTAGCATGACTTGTTATAAACAATTGAGATTTCTTAATGTGCCTTGGATGAATCATGCGTTGTTTTAGCATATTAAAGCATAGTATAGTGGTATTCTCCTTTGATGCTTTATTTGGGTTGATTTGGCGCATGCTCACACCATTTTATGACTATCTCAAGTCACCATAGACTTTATGATCCTTTAGTTTTCAACTTGTAGTATCACTTTATGCTTTGATCAATGATGTTTTGTCGCTCTGCATGATTATGGCCATTATTGCTCTCTTAGTTTGTCGCTCCCAGTCTTTCGCTAGCCTCCACAACAAAGTATGAGTTCCACTCATGCATCCAACTCCCTAAACCAAGTTATTCCAAAAGAGTCCACCATACCTACCTACTAGATTATGCTATTCCAAGTACATTCATGCTTTTGTTTACCTTCCAAATTAAACTTTTTATGACAAAACTAACGATTAAAGTTCTCACGAACTTGATGGCACACTTTACTTTACTTGCCTCTAATAAACTTGAACCATTGGGTCCTTCTTTGTTGCGTATATGCTTGCACTTTATAAGTTTAAATTAGCAGAAGCATGTTTCATGGGGAACGCTTTCAACATTGCACTTGTACTTTGTACCCTGTTGATATCATGTTCTTTTGCTTACGGATCCCGGCGGTGTGAAATAAAAGTGGAACTTGTAAGATCATGGAGTTTGTATGTGTGTTAGAGAAACGCCTGGGCCGCTAGCCTAAGCCATGCCTAAGCATGGTGGAAACTTACAGCATCACCATAATGAGGACTCCATGAAGCATCCTCAATAAAAACCTATGCAAATAGCAAATAAAAAGATTGCTGAGATGCTCATTGTCTGCTTGCCTTGTCATTTTGATTATGGGAAAGCTCCCGTATCATGTGCAAGGGGTACCCCGTTGGCGGTTCTTAATGATACACATGTACTTACAATGACAAGAGCTTGCTCGTGACTAAAGTTGAGTAGCATGAGGATCGGTCTTCGTAAGTAAGGGGCATGAGATTTCGGTTTATAACTTGTCAAGCATATCCTCTTAGTTATGTCACTTTAACCTTAATCACCTTCAAGATGCTTATGATAGGGGCAATGAGAGCTGAAAGCTATAAGTACCATAATTTTTGGAAGCTCTTTATGAGACTTGAATCCCTACTTCCTTTTATGAAGGCCTTTCTTCCACCATTATATTGAGTATCCATCTTCTATCTTTATGCACCTACTTTGAGAGCATAGTGGCCATTCTTAGTTCTATGTGCATTGTCCCAAGCCTAGTTGATTGATGCATACTTTAATATTGCTTGTTTTAAACTATTGTATCTAGTCACTCTTATGAACTTTGAAGGTGTCCTATGCATTTATATTTGCTACTCTATGAGGGACAAGCTGAATACTATTATGCTATGTTTTCTTTATGTGAAACAAACAAACGTCTTGCAAAGCATTGGTATTCCTGAATCTTTTTTTTGTACCTTTTCATGTTACATCATAGTTTCTTTGCTTATTGCTAGAACTTTGTCTTTCATGTTATGATTGAAGTACTATGATCCCAGCTTTGAATGTTTTAGAAATACTTTGATCAAAGTCTTTGATGGTGCATGTCACCTCAAAAATTATGCTTTCTTTTTATCACTTACCTACTCGAGGACGAGCAGGAGTTAAGCTTGGGGATGATGATACATTGCAAATGTAGCTATAATTCTTGATGTTCCATGCTTGGTTTTATCCACTTTCTTGTGTTTTGTTCCAACTTTGGAGTACTTTTCATATGATTTCTTGGACTAACCTATTAACAAGAGCCACAGTGCCAGCTGCCTGTTTTCTGCTTTTTTGGTTCCAGGAAAGTCAGAAAATGAATATTCTCGGAATTGGACGGGACAAAAGCCAAAGTGCCTATTTTTCCAGAAGTCATCAAGTGCCAGAATACGAGACGGAGAGGGTCCAGAGGCCGACCACACCACCTGGCCGCGCGACCAGGCTTGGCCCGCGCCAGGGGGTGGTGTGGTGGCCCCTGGCACCCCCTCAGCCTCCCCTTCCGACTATAAGATGCCCTCGGGAGGTAAACCCTAAGGGCCCGATCAAAAATCCACAAAAGAGTCTGTAGCCGCCGTCATCTCCATCCCTAGATCGGGAGGGATCTTAAGCTCTTCCCGGCACCCTGTGGGAGAGGGGAATTCACCCTGGAGGCCTTCTTCATCACCATGCAAGCCTCCGGTGTGATGCGTGAGTAGGTCATCCTTGGACTACGGATCCATGTAGTAGCTAGATGGCTGGTTCTCCTCCTTTGTGCTTTCATGTTTAGATCTCGTGAGCTCCGTTCATGATCAAGATCATCTATTTGTAATCATACATGTTGTGTTTGCGGGGATCCGATGGATATTGAGATGCTATTTCAGATTGATTATTGATTCTATCATGTCTTTGTTATTTGTGATCTTGCATGCTTTCCGTTGTTAGTAGCTATCTTGGCCAAGTAGATGCTAGCAACTCCAAGAGTTAGTATTTATGCTCGATAGTGGGTTCATGCCTCTAGTAATCTGGGGAAGTGACAGAAATCTCTAAGGTACTAGATGTGATGTTGCTACTAGGGAGAAAACAACAATCCTTTGTTCATAGAACAATCATATTGTTTACTTTACACGCAGTTCGTAAAGCAATAATCTGTTGCTTGCAACTTAATACTGGAGGGGGTTCAGATGATAACCTGAAGGTGGATTATTAGTCATAAATGCAGTTGGATGGCAGTCTATGTATAATGTTGCAATGCCCAATCAAGTCTCAAAGGAGTCAAGATGATTAGTATATGCATGTATTGCTTTCTTGATGTTTGTCAATTGCCCCGTTGTAATTTGTTCACCCAGCATGTTATCTATCTAAGGAGAGCCACCTCTAGTGAACTATGGATCCCGGTCCTTGTCTTTTACATACAATCTATAAACTGTTTACTTCTTTGTGTTTACTTTCTGCAAACTTTTACTTCTCTCTATCCGATACGTTTAATCCTTTGTTTTCTGCAAAACACGGTGAGATTGACAACCTCATCGCAAGTTGGGGACAAAGTTCTGTGGTTGTGTTGTGCAGGTCTCCACATTGCTACTAGCACCGGTAGTGCGCCCTGCCAAAGCTCAGCTAGTAAACACCTTTGGTGTGTTTCCTTGCTCCTACTAGTTTGATTAAACCTTGGTTTCATAACTGAGGGAAACTTGTTGTTGTGCTCATCATACCTTCCTCTTGGGGTTCCCAATGAGATCTACATTAACACCGCCATCAAGCATTTTTCTGGGCGCCGTGCATTGAGCCATCAGTACCACAAACAGCCCGCCCGGAAGCAGCGCCGCCAAGTGATCCTGCTTTTTTGTCAAGCAAGAATCTTACTTGCATCGTTCGTCAGCATCTTCTGTGATCTTGGATCTCATATTTGTTTTGCTGGTCATTGTGTTTCATGATGGTAACTAGGCTCATTGATTAGGTTGTTGGTTGAATTAGATACAGCAAGCAAAGTGTGCATGTACTCCTTGGGAATGAGTAAATCAGCTTTTAGTGCAGTTTGGGCTCCAAACTGCAATGTTCCCATTATACTTGCTTGGCTGCTAGTGTTCATGATAGGATTAGTAAATGGCACTTTGTAGGAACTTCATTGTTGGTATCTCAAAGCTGAACATGTACTGCTTGAAAGGATAATGGTGAAACTTTGCTGTTTTCTTTGAAATTACTCTTGTGGAACCATCTTGGTCAATATTGCATATGGAGTCCAATAAAGATGATTTGTTCCTACAAATAATCTTGTGGGACCATCTGTTTTTCCTTGATTATTCCATATAGAATTATGGCTAAGAATTTATGCAGTAGTTTTAACACGGTGGTGCCTAGGAGATTGTATCAATTTTTTATCTGTGTTTGATACTCTGCAGCAATTTTAGCATTCACTAGTTGACCTGTAAATGCATTCACTATTTTTTGTCTAAACCATTCACAATTTGAAGATGACCTATTCAAGACAATTTATTCTATGAATGTTCTCACTTGTATGTCCTTAACAGTACCCTTCTTGCTTCTATGTATACTTCTTGCTTAGATTTATAGCATGAATAACAACAACACGTTTAGTATTTACCAATCTTGTTAGAATGAACATGTTACGAGCAATATTTATCTAGTGATACAGTCACTAGCATAGTAGGTGCACCGAACAACCATGAAACAAGTTAAATCTATAGTGTTATGAGATATAAGTTCTTTACATATGTCCTGACTTGCTATCCTCTCTTTTTTCTTTGCAACCCCTTCTCTATCATTGCTCTATTAGGGGAATTTATTGTTGCACACTAAATTTAAGAGGTTTTACTATTTATGGAGTTATTCATGGTCTCTATGTTCTACATATAATGCATATACTGTTAACCAAATGATTATTGCTTATTTGGAATATAAGAAAGTTGGATCTATGCGTGTTGTACAATCTTAGTCGAATTATGGAACTATATGACTGTGCTCTTCATTTGGACAGTGTCGTGGATCCTTATTCATTGCTTCCAGCAACACTAATGAAACACAACCATGCGATGAAGGTCACTACAATTCTCTCGTTTCATGCATCATGCTCATGCGGTGGTGTGATAGGTCTTTGTGAAGGAGATTGGCGCTATGACCTACATCGAATGCAGCTCGAAGACACAGCAGATAGGATCGAGGATGCACTACATGTATGAGAGTTTGTTGTTGGGTAAATTTAAGGTAGACACGTTGTATCGTTGATGAATTAAAAGAGTGACCTGGTTATGATATTTAGTTGTGTCAGAATGTCAAGGCTGTATTTGACACCGCCATCAAGGTCTAGATGAATGAGGCAAAGCTCTAGATGCTCCATCAAGTAAGAATCCACTTCCTGTCACTCTGTTGTGTATGGTCCATGCGAACTATTCTTCATATTTGACAGACATATTTACTACAGTAATCTATTTGTTAATGGTGTATATGTATAGTATTAGTATGGTCCGTACAAACTATTCTTCATATTTGGCTAGTAAGCTAGTTACCAGTGCCTTAAAATTTATGTTTGTATAGTATTAGTATCTTTGGAATCAAATAATTTGAGGACTTGTTCGTGTTCAGTAAAATGCCAAAGTTGAGTGGCATGGTGGTACTAGAGCAAATCATCAAACTTTAGATTTACTAGTGTTTACAATAGAAGCTTTTCTTATTTTTGTTTGAAAAGTATATAACTCTGTAATTTTCTTGGAACTATGTAATTCTTTGCAGATGAGAAAGGAGACATTGTGCTTGCATGTAGGAGTCTTCCATGCTAAAGGCCTTCGAAAGAAGTTAGAGCTATAGTTATAGTTTGTCATTTCGTTGTAGTTTTTGTAGGTCGATACATACTGTGCACTTTTGTAACGTATTGTTATGTGATATGTACCTGAAGGTATTGTTTCCAGATGCATACTATTATCTAAATGAATCATTTTTTGTGCGAATATGAATCAAAGTATTTGCATGCATTCTTTTGTTCATGATGAAATTATTAGTTGTTAATTACTGTTCAATCATGGGAAATAAAACCTGATTAGTGGGAGCAGTGGTACAATATAAGTGACGAGTGGGACCTAATTGCTTGAGCAACCTGACAATTGGGACCCACTGGAACAAATCAAAATAAATGGCCAAATTTAAACTAAAATGTTTTTATAAAAAGTCCACGACCCAATAATAAAAGCGGGCTTGGCCCATGTCGTTGACCAAATATGATAGGGAATTTTTTCAATAGGCCGATATGTTGGGCTCAGCCCATGGAAACCATTGAACTGGATTGGGCTGATTTTGATTTACGATGATTTTATTTGGTCACATATTTGCCACGTAGGATTCTCCATGTAGGATTTGACGTGGACATGGCATGTAGTCAGTGACCAATACATCTGGTCTTACAATCTATGACCATCTATATTGGTCATAGACATCTATGACCAATGCATAGAAAAGGTCCTTATTATCCGTTAGTGACTCTCAGCATTTGGCCATCTGTTTATGGTCAAAAGAAGGTCACAAATGAAGAACAATGACCATCTAGCAATCATTATGGAGGGTCGTGTATCACGAGATTTCTTGTTGTGACATGGAGTCTCTAGTGTCATTGCATGTGTTCTTTTCTAAAGAACCTTGATCCACATGACCACACATAATCCAATGGATGTGATGATGCAACTTATGTCACACTTGTGCACCATTCCATGTGGTACTTGCATTCTTATGTGTTTTTGGGATTTCTGACCATGGTTTGACACATGGAGTCCCTAGTGTCATTGCATGTGTTATTTTCAAAACCACCTTGATCCACATGACCACACACACTCCAATGAATGTCGTGATGCAACTTCTATCACACTAGTGAACCAATGCACTTGGCAGTTGCATTCTTATGTGTTTTTGGGTTTTCTAACCATGGTTTGACACATGGAGTCCCTAGAGTCATTTCATGTGTTCTTTTACATACCACATTGATCCACAAAACCACACACACTCCAATGGATGTGGTGATGCAACATTTTTCACACTGGTGTACCATTATTCCATGTGGTAGTTGCATTCTTATGTGTTTTTGTGTTTTCTGAACATGGTTTGAGACATGGAGTCCCTAGTGCCATTGCATGTGTTCTTTTCAAAACCACCTTCATCCACATGACCACACATAATCCAATGTATGTGGTGACACAACTTCTGTCACACTAGTGCACCATTCCATGTGGTAGTTGCATTCCTATGTGATTTGGGCTTTCTAACCATGGTTTGACATATGGAGCATCTAGTGCCATTTCGTGTGTTCATTTCCAAACCACCTTGATCCACATGACCACACACACTCCAATGGATGTGGAGATGCAACTTCTGTCACACTAGTGCACCATTATTCCATGTGGTAGTTGCATTGTATGTGTTTTTGGGCTTTCTAAGCATGGTTTGACACATGGAGTACCTAGTGTCATTGCATGTTTTCTTTTAAAAACCACCTTGATCCAAATTACCACACACACTCCTATGGATGTCGTGATGCAACTTCTGTCCCACTAGTGAACCATTCCACTTGGCAGTTGCATTCTTATGTGTTTTTGGGCTTTATAACCATGGTTTGACACATGGAATCTCTAGAGTCATTGCATGTGTTCTTTTCCATATCACATTGATCCACATAACCACACACTCCAACGGATGTGGTGATGGAACTTCTGTCACACTAGTGCACCATTGCATGTGGCAGTTGCATTCCTATGTGTTTTGGGGCTTTTTAACCATGGTTCGACACATGGAGTCCCTAGTGTCATTGCATGTGTTGTTTTCAAAAACACCTTGATCCACATGACCACACATACTCAAAGGATGTGGTGATGCAATTTCTTTCACAATTATGCACCATTCCATGCGATAGTTACATTCCTATGTGTTTTTGGTATTTTTGACCATGTTTTGACATAAGGAGTCTCTAGTGTCATTGCATGTGTTCTTTTCCAAACCAACTTGATCCACATGAGCACACACACTCCAGTGGATGTGTTGATGCAACCTCTATCACACTGGTGCACCATTCCATGTGGTAGTTGCATTCCTATATGTTTTTGGTCTTTCTGACCATGGTTTAACACATGGCATCCTAGTGTCATTGCATGTGTTATTTTCCAAAGCACCTTGATCCACATGACCCCACACAATCTAATGGATGTGGTGATGCAACTTATGTCACACGTGTGCACCATTCCATGTGGTATTTGCATTCTTATGTGTTTTTGGGATTTCTGACCATGGTTTGACACATGGAGTCCCTAGTATCATGGCATGTGTTCTTTTCCAAACCACCTTGATCCACATGACCACACACACTCAAATGGATGTGGTGATGCAACTTCTATCACACTGGTGCACCATTATTACATGTGGTAGTTGCATTCCTATGTGTTTTTGGGCTTTTTGACCATGGTTTTACACATGGAGTCCCTAGTGTCATTGCATGTGTTCTTTTGAAAACCACCTTAATCCACATGACCACACACAAGCCAATGTATGTGGTGACACAACTTCTGTCGCACTAGTGCACCATTCCATATGGTAGTTGCATTCCTATGTGTTTTGGAATTTCTAACCATGGTTTGACATATGGAGCATCTAGTGTCATTTCATGTGTTCATTTCCAAACCACCTTGATCCACATGACCACACACACTCCAATGGATGTGGTGATGCAACTTCTATCACACTAGTGCACCATTATTCCATGTGGTAGTTGCATTCCTATGTGTTTTTTGGCTTTCTGAGCATGGTTTGACACATGGAGTCCCTAGTGTCATTGCATGTGTTATTTTCAAAACCACCTTGATCCACATGACCACACACACTCCAATGAATGTCGTGATGCAACTTCTGTCACATTAGTGAACCATTCCACTTGGCAGTTGCATTCTTATGTGTTTTGGGGATTTCTAACCATGGTTTGACACATGGAGTCTCTAGAGTCATTGCATGTGTTCTTTTCTAGACTACATTGATCCACATGACCACACACACTCCAATGGATGTGGTGATGGAACTTCTATCACACTAGTGCACCATTGCATGTGGTAGTTGCATTCCTATGTGTTTTGGGGCTTTTTGACAATGGTTTGACATATGGAGTCCCTAGTGTCATTGCATGTGTTGTTTTAAAAAACACCTTGATCCACATGACCACACACACTCAAATGGACATGGTGATGCAATTTCTATCACACTTGTGCACCATTCCTTGCGCTAGTTGAGTTCCTATGTGTTTTTGGGATTTCTGACCATGGTTTGACACAAGGAGCCTCTAGTGTCATTGCATATGATATTTTCCAAACCATCTTGATCCACATGAGAACACACACTCTAGTGGATGTGTTGATGCAACTTTTATCACACTGGTGAACCATTCCATGTGGTAGTTGCATTCCTATGTGTTTTTGGTCTTTTTGACCATGGTTCAAGACATGGAGTCTCTAGTTCCATTGCATGTGTTATTTTCCAAACCACCTTGATCACCATGACCACACACACTCCAATGGATGTGGTGATGCAACTTCCGTCACACTTGTGCACCATTTCATGTGGCAGTTGCATTCCAAGGTGTTTTTGGGCTTTCTGACCATGGTCTGACACATGGAGTCTCTAGTGTCATTGCATGTTTTCTTTTCCAAAGAACCTTGATCCACATGACCACACACAATCCAATGGATGTGGTGATGGAACTTATGTCACACTGGTGAAGCATTCCATGTGGCAGTTGCATTCCTATGTGTTTTCGGGCTTTCTAACCACAGGTTGACACATGGAGTCTCTAGTGTCATTGAATGTGTTCTTTTCCAAACTACCTTGATCCACATGAGCACACACACTCATGTGGATGTGGTTATCGTAGAAGTGTCCGACAAAGTAATAGGGGTCCAACGAGCCCTAGGATTGAGAGGGGGATGAATCACGCGTTCCGAGCTGCTCAACAACGACGAGGGCGGCAGCGCACGTACACAACAAAGAGGTTGACACGGGTTTTTTACCCATGTTTGGGACCCTCGTGAGGAGGTAAAGCCCCTATTCCTGCTTCGCGAAGGTACAATGGAGAAACAATGTCTATGGCTACAATTTCCGGGATCTGACCTCCCTTCAAGGTTGAGGTAGGCTTCCTTTTATGGTGCGGTCGGGCCTCTTCCCCCCAACCATTGGGCGGGAAGGGACACCACAATAACGCCCCTAAAGGACCCGATCTACTAGTCTACTTTTGGTGGACTCGGTCCTCCTTGCCATGGTTGCTCGCCGGTCCTTCACAAAGCCGGTCCGCTTGACGCCACCCTTGGATTCCCGGCGTCGCCCTTGTCCCCTTGGCACCGAAGTGGCAAGGGGCAGCTATCATGGCTTTATTCACGTCCTTGGCCTATTTTTCCCTATTGGTGCATGGTCCCCCCTTGCTTTACCGAGGCGACTCGGTCTACCCTGTAGGTTCTTATCTTCTTTACCTGTACCATGGCAGGGTGGCAGGTGCGCCCTCTGCCTTGACCCTCTCGAGGTCTCTTCGGAGGCTTGGGAGGGCCGGACTTCATGAGGTGGCGCCGAGGATGAAAAAGATAACCTCCACAGGAGCCGGCACCGACCTCCCTCATGAGGCCCTCTGCCAGAGTTGCTGCCATAGGAAACGGAGGTGACCCCCCAGGTGGGCTTGTCGCCCGCAGGATCAGGGTACCCCGGGTACCAGGATTCCGATAGTAGCCCCTGGGCACTTACCCTACGCGCGTCCTCCCGTAGGCGCGAAGGGGCAAGGGCCCCAACCAGTCGGCGGGCCCCACCCTGGGGTGGTTATGCTGCATCCGGCTCCCTAGATGCATCTCTGCCGTGCACGCGAATTGTTGGTCTCTTGGGGCCGTCGGGGAGAGAAAAGATTCCCTCGCTTGGGGAACCGCTCCCCATGAAGTGAGGGTTCGTTGCGGGAGTCTGTGGCTCGCACCATACGTATGTCATAATGATGTCATCTTCCTCCTTGTTAAACCGGGGTACGGGCACGGTGCCTCATTATCGACCCCATTCTCCCTGACTCAATGATCTTTTCTCTTTGCTTCAGAGCACTGGAGAACCCCCCCTCTCTCCCATGGCGCTCGAGAATATTTCAGCGGGAGAGAAGGGCAAGGCACCTCTGATTGACAAGGCAGAGGCTCCGTGTAACACCCCAGAAATATTAATCAAGATTATCGAGTTCTAATCACCCAAGTTTAGGGTTAACAAAGACCTTTATTACTAAATTGTATATGAGTGCATGTGTCTTTTGCATTAGTGTATGATTGAGTGAAATTGCCATATGTGTTTGCTACAAATGATAAGAAATGGTTTAGATATGAATACTACATCATCTAGGACAATTACAAACAAAATCAAAAGAAAAAGAAATCAAATATGAATCAAATAAGCAAATGGTCATTTTGACCAAAATTAACCACTAGGGAACTTCGTGAGTTCCTAGCAAAGAATTTCTAATAGAAACATTTCCATTTCTTTTCACCCCTTTCTAGACCAAGTACAAGTGAACCCAAGCCCACTTTACAAACTCACAGAAACTATTTTTAAATATATTTAAAGGACAGTTCAAAAATTGAATCAAGTTCATATGGTAAGATCACCATTTTACAAAAACCACTCAAATCAATTCACCTTGACTTTTCCAAGCAACCAGAGACTACCACGCATAAGATTAAATCACTCACCAAATTTCATTCAAAAATTTCAAATTTAAATCCTTGCGGCCATTTGATCGAACACATTGCAGACACAGTTTAAACCCCGCCTAACTCCACTATTTGGAGCAGTGATCACTCGACCATTTGCCCCCATTTCACTCAACTGTCTCCCCCAGCACCTAGCAACACAGTGGACAACCTCCCCCCTTTGTTGTTGCACCAGTGTAGTGCCGCTCAACGCTCACCATGCCGGCCGACCATGGACAGCTCGCCACAGACTGCGCCGCCCTCGTCCAAGATGTCCAGTAGGCAGGCTACCATCCATCGCCACTCCCTGTCCAACACTCGATCGCAGGCAAGCCGTGGACCACCAGAAAACCGCTGCGCCCACTTTCTCTGCGCCATGCCGAGAGCATGCCAGAGTGCCGCAGCTAACCAGCTCTCACACGCTGCGCCTCGCCCTCTCCACGCGTGCACACACTTGCCATGACCATACCTAGCTCCTAGACATCCCCGTTCGCCAAGGCAGAGCTTCCGCCTCAACCCGTCGCCAGTCTCAACGCCCACACTCGACCATTCCCGACCGCCTCGTGTCGCGCCTTTAATCTTGAGACGACCGCCAGGAAACACCGCGTCACCCCCTACCCTTAGCCACGCAAATAGCTCGATGTACCGCCATCGCCGGAGGAGCCATCCCATGCCGCAATGTCCCTCTCGCAGGTGTATAAATAGAGGCCACCCCCGCCTCAATTCACCACATCATCTCACTTCCCACTCCTCACAGAACCTCCCACACCTCACCGAGGAGCAAGGCGTGCACCACATAGACGGATTTGGCTGGAGTCCGCCGCTGCAGAAGAGAAGAGGAGTCATTGATTGGGGCTGGCCCAGGAGCCACCGCGACCACCGTTCGAACCGCCGTCGTCTACCACATCGTTCGCCCCCATCGCCGACCCTAGCTGGAGCCCTGGTGAGCCTCACACAACCCCTACCGCCGTGTTAGGGTTCAGTACTCGCCGGAGCTGTTCGACGTAGGAGATGAACCTCAGCCGTTAGATCGTTTTCTAATCGTAGGGCCTAGATTGAAACATATCGTTTCAGGTTGGATGAGCCACTGACTAGTGGGATCCCCTTGTCAGCAGCCCGCTGTGCCAGCACAGTGCAGTTGGGCCGGCCCATTTGCTTTCCCGCGCAGAGCCTAGTGATTCAAATAATTCTTTTCTATTTTAATTAAAACCATATTCTATCAGTAGATTCAAAAATCAATTCAAAGAGATTCACTGTACCAAATTGCACGATTCCAATTTTGTTAGAAAGGTATTCAAAATATCTATCCAAGACCGCTGGATTCAAACAATTTGGAGTTAGAGATCACTTATAGTAAAAATAACAAGACAGAGACTTTTCCAAATTCAAACATTTTTCAAAAATCAACCATAAATGCTTTTGAGTTGATTCCAACTCTCAAAAATCACATTTGACAAGATCTATCTGAATACATAAAAATATTTAGGTTTGCATGCAGTGACATTGGACTAGTTCCAAAAGAATGCTATATAGGCATTTCTAGTCACTTTAATTCTATTAAATGATAATCTTAAACTTTATAAAATACGACCACCACTTTAAATCACATTCCCATGTATTAGAATATATGGTGATGACATGTGTCAACATGATCCCATATTTTAATTGTAGAATATTAAATCTTAAGTATTTTCAATGAGTAGAAATTACTTTTCTAAAATAAGATAAATAAGACTAAGTTTTTATTTCATGTGATGATTGTGATGATGCTAGATCTTAGTTTGCTAAGTAGAAATAGTTAAGTATTGTTTGGTGATTGTGTACCCCGTACTCATTTATAGACGATAGTACCGACCCGAGATATGAGGAGGAGGAGTACTACCAAGAAGAAGAAGAAGAAGAAGAAGAAGAAACCTTCAACCACTGCACTACTGAAGGCAAGATAACACTTGCAAGTGTCATACTTATGCAAGCCTAACAATACAAGTTAACTATGAAAGCCATCCTTGCAAGATAACCTATGCAAGATGCCTTAGGCATGCTTGGTTATACAACTTTGATTATACCAATCCCAAGTTTTACTTACAAGATTTATTCTTTTACTTCACCAAAGTTCTTTACTTTTAGTTAGTGCTTTGTGAGTATTGGAAAAATTGGATAGATACCATAAAGAGTATAAAACTAGGCCTAACTAGTTATACTTAGATGTCATCCCAAGGCATGAGATTAGAGTTGGATAGTTACCCTTGATTAGCACCCTCATTAGTGAATACCCTCAACTTTAGTGGCTAGTGCTAAGCAGAAAAGTTGATCACTTTAGATGGGAATACTTGGTGAAAATAATATGAAGACCTTAGAATCAAGATTCATTCTATTGAAATGTTTTGACATGTCTTGAGAAACACAAAAGGATTTGATGATGAAAATGTTGAGGCATGAGCCTTAGCCCTTTATAAAAACTGATGGTTGGGTTCGAATGCGATACCATTCCAATTTTACCGTACAACCACAATACCTGAATTGGGTAGGGCTTAACTGGAAGTTTATATGCCTTAGTATGGGTTCCCTCGCGGAAGAGGTTGAGCTAAGGCTACCTCGTGAGTGTGAATGTCCACCTATGCAGTGCCCAGGATGGCAGATGGCCATGTTTGGGAGGCCAAGCTCATAGGGGAGGTGCCTATACTAGAGTGTGTAATTGAACGGTTATGATTGATTATCCGCATACTAAGTATGATGATTCAGGGTTATCCCTGATGGATGTATCAAATTTTGTGGTGAAAGTGTACCACCTCTACAGAGTGTCAGACTATTCGAATAGCCGCGTGCGCGGTCATGGACAATTGGAGTGGCCATATTGTTCCATCGTCAGATGTTTTCAAAATGACTTGTGAATTGAACTATGACTTTGACTTAACCACAATAGGGTTGTGAACATGAAAGCTAGGTTCCCACTTAAGTGATTTAGAACATTAAATTGATTTTCTTTACTTTTAAACTCAGTTTTAGATAAATCTGGCTTTTTGCAAATAAACCTAGAGCTTAAGATTCCTACTAGAACTACGTTCTTATTAGTGATAGTTTGTGAGTACTTAAAGAGTACTCATGGCTTTGTCCCTGGCTATTCCCGTGGCCAGACTATGAGGAGGACTACCAGGATGATGGATAGCAGGAGGTCTACGACAACTAGGATCATCTCCCATCATCAGCATTGTCTGTGACTCTAAAGATGGAGCCCCTACTATGTTTATTTTCTACTGCTTGATTTGTATTAAGACTGAATCATGAGATCCTTTATTTGTAAGACCTTATTATGGTTTGTAATGGATGATGTACTGTGGTACCAATTCTGTTATGTCTCGCAAAAATGGTAATCCTGGGATTGTGAGGTATGGCATAACAGGTATCTTGGATTAAAAATCCGGGTGTTGACAAGTTGGTATCAGAACCATCCTGACCATAGGAGACCCTAGTTAGAATGGACGTCCGAACAAAAACTTAGTTTTAAAACAAAAGAAGTGAGTATTTATGAAAACCTATTCCCACTCTTATCCTTGATTCTTTCAAAAACAAGTCATGTTCCTCAAAAATTCTTGCATTCCTACATAAAATTTGACACACCTGATCACCTCACTTACTTACTCACCGTAAATTCTTATAGATGGAAGTCCAGTATTGCAAGTTCTACCAGCTGGGCAACAGAGGCCAACTGATCTTTGAGAGGGATCTAGATGCACTGTCAGAGTATCTTGACCGCCCGCATCTGGAATTCTTTGGGGCCCAACTCAACGATCACCTAGGGGGAGATCTACAATGGCTGATAGTTGCAGATCTCAGAGGCAAGATGGAAGCACCCACTTCGGAGAAGATCCAATTCACCTTGCGTGAGAACAACTGGCTAGATGGATTAGCCAGGGATATGCATGAAGCTCTTGCCCGTCTATGTGGGCAAAACATCAACCAGATCTAGGGAACTCGCTTTTCTCACTACGCAAGGTGTGATTCTATGGGAATGCCCTTGGAAATGCTAGGACACCCGGAGCGAAAGCACCAGGTGGACAATCTTGAATTCATGTTTTATGATAGACAGAAGGAGTTGGACAACGCCCATGCCTACGCCAACCATGACCATGCCATTGCAGTCAAGAAGGACCAGACCATCGCCATTCTCACCAAGGAGAACCAATCACTTGGTCTTCAGCGTGACAAGAAGGATCGCACCATCGATTGTCTTCGCAAGAAGGTGGCCACTCTCGAGAAGACCATCCGTGAACAGGAAATCCAGCTTGAAGCGAAGGAGGAGGAAGGTGAAGATATCCAGGGAGATCTTTAATCTTACCTCATTAATGACAACGACTACCTGGAGGATGATGCCATGGAGTTCCACACTGACGATGATTCCGACTTCATTGATGATGATTAGATGCACTTTAGCACTACCGTAGGAGTGAGTTGTACCGGTCTCATTGTATCGTAGTTTCACAGAATGGTTCTTAAAACCATATGTTTCCTATTTGTGTTGTGGTGTGTGTTTGTATGGTGTGTTTTGAATGAATGAATTAGAAGAAGTTGTTAGTTTAAAAACCTGAGTCAAACTCAAAGTTTAAAGATTTTCAAACAAAACCATGAACCTTAGAAATTTCCCTCTTATCTCACTATCTATCTCAACCCTCAAATGACACATGGAAATCCTGGAGGAAGCAGTTCATCTCAGGACCCGATGCTACAAATTCTGCAAATGCTAGTTTACGACCGTGAAGCTAGTAGAGCCGAACGTGAATACAACCTAGACACTCTTCAACAGATAGCTCAGGTGGACCATAATAACCAAGGTCACGGAAACCAAGATCACCATGGATTCAAGCTCAAGAACTTTCAGAATACCAACCCACCTATCTTTAATAAATCTAAGGATCCCTTGATGCTGATGACTGGCTGCAAACCATGGAGAACAACCTGGAGGTCGCAGGAGTTGAAGCCAATGAAAAAGTACTATTGGCCACCCATTATCTGGCAGGAGATGCAAGAGCCTGGTAGAATAGCACCCGTACCATGAACGAAGGTCAGATGATGACTTGGGAAGCATTCAAGATCAAGTTCAGCCGAACCCATGTGCCCCAAGGTTTGGTCACTAGGATGAGGGATGAGTTCAAGGAACTGAAGCAAGGAAGGATGACGGTAGTTCAGTACCGTGACAAATTTCTGTCACTAGCTAGATATGCCCCTGATGAGATTAACACCAAAGCAAAGAAGAAGGAAAGGTTCCTGAATGGATTGCATGATGAGATGCAGACTATGTTAGTCAACATCTGTTTTGCAGATCTAGAAGAGCTAGTAGATTCTGCCATTCAGATGTAAGGGAAGATCAACCAGGCCAATGACAATCGCAAGCGCAGGATGATGCACCAGCCTAGATCCCACCATACCCAGAAGTATCGCCCCAACCCATCTGCAGGATATGCCCCAAGAAACAACAGACCCCCTTTATCCCGTCCAAACTATCCCAACCGTAGCGAAGGAAACCTGAAGTCTGGAGGAAACCACAACAACAACCCCAGCAACTCCAATACCTTCAACCGTGCACCGCCCAAGTCCAACAACAACACCAACAACAACAATACTACCTCAAGGACTAGAAGCAATGTTGTGCCTATTGTAGGAAAAGACAAGTCCCAGATTACTTGCTTTGAATGTGGAGTCAAGGGTCACTACTCCAATCAGTGCCCAAAGAAGCTTGCAGCAGCCACCAATGTGAATGCACCTGCTCAGTAGCAATGCTGTGTTCAGCCTAGAAGGAGATTTGCCCCAGGGAATTCGTTCCACCGCAACGGACGTCTGTTCCACATGAATGCTGAAGAAGCTCAGGAAGCGCCAGATGTCGTGCTGGGTATGTTTTCTGTTAACTCAGTACTTGCAAGAGTGTTGTTTGATATGGAGCATCGCACTCGTTTGTTACAGAAGAATTTGCATGCACTAGTAAGATTCAAGCAACAAAATTGAAGCATGTTACAATAGTTCAAATACCTGGTTCAACCACCAAAGCTAGTAAAATTTGCAAAGCTGTACCTATCAGAATCCATGGAATAGATTTTTATGCCAATCTAATAGTACTTGGAACCAAAGGTTTGGTAGTAGTTCTAGGAATGGATTGGATGTAGAAACATAAAGGATTAATCGACTGTGCCAAGAAAGCCATAACCATGACCGGTAGCTTTGGAGTATTAGTAGAGCATGTATCTAAGACATTGCACCGTCAAATCAAATGCAACAAGAGTCTAGCCCAACCAACCCTAGACCAAGTCAGAGTAGTCTATGAATACCTCGATGTATTCCCAGATGAATTGCCTGGTATGCCTCCAGATCGGGATATCGAGTTCATCATTGAACTAATTCCTGGAACTGGACCCATAGCTCAGAGACCTTATAGTATGAACCCATAGGAATTAGTGGAGCTGAAGAAACAACTTGATGCTATGTTGGAGAAAGGTATAATTCAACCAAGCGCATCGCCATGGAGGTCGCCTGTATTGTTTGTGGATAAGAAAGATGGAGGTAACCATTTGTGCACGGATTAGCAAAAGCTGAATGATGTCACCATCAAGAACAAGTACCCACTGCCAAAGATAGAGGATTTGTTTGACCAGTTGACTGGTGCCATAGTGTTTTCTAAGATTGATCTTAGAACTGGTTATCATCAACTCAAGATTCGTGCAACGGATATTCCAAAGACTGCCTTTACCACCAGATATGGATTGTATGAGTATACGGTCATGTCTTTTGGATTAACCAATGCCCCTTCTTATTTTATGAATCTCATAAATAAGATTTTTATGAACTTCCTGGATAAGATTGTCGTTGTTTTTATCGACAATATTCTGATCTATTCCAATTCAGAAGAAAACCATGAGATGCACCTGAGAACCATCCTTGAAACCCTTAGAAAACATCAGTTGTATGCGAAGTTTAGCAAATGTGAGTTCTGGTTAAAGGAAGTAGGATTCCTAGGACATATTGTGTCGTCAGGAGGAGTCGCTGTGAATCCCGCCAAGATCAAATATGTCGAAGAATGGAAAGCCCCAACCACTCAAACCCAAGTCCATGCATTTCTCGGATTAGTGGGATATTACCGCAAGTTTGTTGAAGGATTTTTGAGCATCGCAAGACCGATGACCCAGTTGTTGAAGAAAGATAAGAAGTTTGAATGGACAAATAAATGTGAAGCAAGTTTTCAAGAATTCAAGAAGAGATTGATTTCAGCCCCAATTCCAATTATGCCGGATATCAAGAAGCCTTTTGATGTGTATTGTGATGCATCCAAAATTGGTCTCGGATGTGTGTTGATGCAGGAAGGCAAAGTCATAGCATATTTGTCCCGGCAACTGAAGCAACATGAGCAAAACTACCCTACCCATGACCTTGAACTAGCAGCCGTAGTTTTAGCATTCAAGACATGGCGTCATTACCTTATGGGTAACCGCTGTGAGATTTATTCGGATCACAAGAGTTTGAATATCTTCACCCAGAAGGAGCTGAATATGAGGCAAAGGAGATGGATAAAGTTAATCAAGGATTATGACCTTGACATTCACTATCACCCCGGCAAGGCTAATGTGGTAGCGGATGCTCTTAGTAGATTGCCGTGTAGATTAAACACCATGATTAAAGAAGCCCAACCAAGTTTGCATTAAGAGTTGGAGCAGTTTAGAACGGAGCTAGTTAGCAAAGGATTTTTAGCTAGCATTGAACTTCAACCCACTTTGATCAGTCAAATCAAGGAGGCACAGAAAGGAAATGCAAGTATCGATGGAATCAAGCGTCGTATCGGTACAGGGAAGGTACCCGGATTCACCAAAGATGAAGAAGGAGTTTTGTGGTACAAAGGATGTATCTGTGTGCCAGTAGATTCTGAGCTAAAGCAAGTTATCATGCAGGAAGATCATGATACACTTTATTCTATCCACCCTGGAGGAACAAAGATATATCAGGATTTGAAGGAGAAATTTTGGTGGCATAAGATGAAGAGAGCAATCAGAAGCTACATAGCCAAGTGTGATATCTGTCAGAGAGTCAAAGCGGAACATCAATGACCCGCGGGACTTTTGCAACCATTGCAGATTCCGGAATGGAAATGGGATTCTGTCAGAATGGATTTTATAACCGGTTTGCCTACTTCTAGTAGGGGAAATGACTCTATTTGGGTCACCGTTGATAGACTGTCCAAGGTAGCCCATTTCATACCTGTCAAGACTACCTACCAATGTTCGAAGCTAACAGAGTTGTACATTGCTAGAATCGTTAGTTTGCATGGAACCCCCAAGACCATAGTGTCGGATCGAGGAACCCAGTTTACCTCAAGATTTTGGCAGAAAGTCCAAGAAGGATTAGGAACTAAGCTGAACTTCAGCACAGCTTATCACCCGCAAACCGATGGAAAAACTAAAAGAGCCAACCAAATATTAGAAGATATGTTGAGAGCTTGTGTGTTAGAATATGGATCAAAATGGGAAGATTGTCTGCCTTTCATGGAATTCTCATACAACAACAGTTATCAAGCTAGTTTGCAAATGACCCCATTTGAATTTCTGTATGGAAGGAAGTGTCATACCCCCTTGAATTGGTCACAAGTAGGAGAGAGTCAGATTTTCAGACCCAACATCCTACAAGAAGCCGGAGAGAAGGCTCACAAAGTCCGTCAACACCTCAATACCGCCCCATCCATACAGAAGAGTTATGCTGACAAAAGACGTCAAGACCTGACCTTCAATGTCATAGATTTTGTGTATCTCAAAGTGTCACCCTTGAAAGGAATGCAATGTTTTCAACTGAAAGGGAAGTTAGCCCCTAGATATATTGGACCCTTCAAGATTTTGAATCGGCGAGGAGAAGTATCATATCAACTGGAACTGCCAGAGGAAATGTCAGCCATACATGATGTGTTCCATATATCGTTACTTCGCAAATGCTTAGAAGTTCTAGAGAAGACCGAAGTATTCAAGAACATCGATCACCGAGCCATAGATATCAACAAGGATATGACGTATCGTGAAGTACCCATTCATATTTTGGAAGAACCCTTCAGAACCACCAGGACCCAGAGTATCAAGTTTCTCAAGATCCAGTGGAGCAACCATACTGAAGAAGAAGCTACTAAGGAGCGAGAAGATTACATTAGGACTGAGTTCCCAAATCTCTTTAGTTCCTAGTTTTTCTTAAATCTCGGGACGAGATTTTGTTTAAGGAGGGAAGGTTTGTAACACCCCAAAAATATTAATCAAGATTATCAAGTTCTAATCACCCAAGTTTAGGGTTAACAAAAACTTTTATTACTAAATTGAATATGAGTGCATGTGTGTTTTGCATTAGTGTATGATCGAGTGAAATTGCCATGTGTGTTTGCTACAAATGATAAGAAATGGTTTAGAGATGAATACTACATCATCTAGGCCAATTACAAACAAAATCAAAATAAAAAGAAATCAAATATGAATCAAATAAGCAAATGGTCATTTTGACCAAAATTACCCACTAGGCCACTTTGTGAGTTCCTAGCAAAGAATTTATCACAGAAACATTTCCATTTCTTTTCACCCCTTGCTAGACCAAGTACAAGTGAACCCAAGCCCACTTTACAAACTCACATAAACTATTTTTAAATCTATTTAAAGGACAGTTCAAACATTTTATCAAGTTCATATGGTAAGATCACCATTTTACAAAAAACACTCAAATCAATTCACCTTGACTTTTCCAACCAACCAGAGACTACCACGCATAAGATTAGATCACTCACCAAATTTAATTCAATATTTTCAAATTTAAATTCTTGCAGCCATTTGATCGAACATAGTTTAAACCCTGCCTAACTCCACTGTTTGGAGCAGTGATCACTCGACCATTTGCCCCCATTTCACTCACCTGTCTCCCCCTGCACCTAGCAACGCAATGGACAGCCTCCCCCCTTTGCCGTTGCGCCAGTCCAGCGCCGCCCGACGCTCACCACGCTGGCCGACCATGGACAGCTTGCCACAGACCGCGCTGCCCTCGTCCATGATGTCCAAGAGGCAGGCTACCATCCACCGCCACTCCTTGTTCAGCACTCGATCGCAGGCAAGCCGTGGAGGCAAGCCGTGGACCACAAGAAAACCGTCGCGCCCACTTTCTCTGCGCCATGCCGAGAGCACGCCGGAGCACCGCAGCCGACCAGCTCGCACACGCCGCGCCTCGCCCTCTCTGCACGTGCACACACTTTCCATGACCATAGCTAGCTCCCAGGCATCCCCGTTCGCCTCCGCGCGACCCGTAGCCCCCATGCGCCATCTCGAACACCGCCAGTTCCACCCAGAGCACCGCCCGCTCCTGACCATTCTCGACCACCCCGTGGCGTGCCTTTAAGCCTGTGACGACCACCAGGAAACACCACGTAGCCCCTACCCACAGCCACACCAATAGCTCGCTGTACCACCATCGCCGGAGGAGCCAGCCCATGCCGCAATGTCTCTCTCTCCTGTGTATAAATAGAGACCACCCCCGCCTCAATTCACCAAACCATCTCACTCCCCACTCCTCATAGAACCTCCCACACCTCTCCTCGGAGCAAGGCGAGAACCGCATCGCTAGAATTTGGCTGGAGTCCGCTGCTGCAGAGGAGAAGAGGAGCCATTGATTGGAGCTGCCCCAGGAGCCGCCGCGACCACCGTTCGAACCACCGTCATCTACCACGTCGTTCGTCCCCATCGCCGACCCTAGCTGGAGCCCTGGTGAGCCTCACACAACCCCCACCGCCGTGTTAGTGTTCAGTCCTCGCCGGAGCTGTTCGACATAGGAGATGAACCTCAGTCGTTAGATTGAAACATACCGTTTCGGGTTAGATCAGCCACTAACTAGTGGGACCCCCTTGTTAGCAGCCCGCTGCGCCAACGCAGTGCAGTTGGGCCGGCCCATTTGCTTTCCCGCACAGAGCCCAGTGATTCAAATCATTCTTTTCTATTTTAATTAAAACCATATTCTGGCAGTAGATTCAAAAATCAAATCAAAGTGATTCACTGAACCAAATTGCATGATTCCAATTTTTTAGAAATGTATTCAAAATATCTATCCAAGCCCGTTGGATTCAAACCATTTGGAGTTAGAGATCACTTATAGTAAAAATAACAAGACAAAGACTTTTCCAACTTCAAACATTTTTCAAAAATCAACCATAAATGCTTCTGAGTTGATTCCAACTCTCTAAAATCACATTTGACAAGATCTATCTAAATATATAAAAACATTTAGGTTTGCCTGCAGTGACATTGGACTAGTACCAAAAGAATGGTATATAGGCATTTATAGTCACTTTAATTCTATTAAATGATAATCTTAAACTTTATAAAAAATGACCACCAATTTAAATCACATTCCCATGTATTAGAATATGTGGTGATGACATGTGTCAACATGATCCCATATTTTAATTAGAGAATATTAAATCTTAAGTATTTTCAATGAGTAGAAATTACTTTTCTAAAATAAGATATATAAGACTAAGTCTTTATTTCATGTGATGATTGTGATGATGCTAGATCATCTAGTGTGAACCTTAGTTTGCTAAATAGAAATAGTTAAGCATTGTTTGGTGATTGTGTACCCCGTATTCATTTATAGACGATAGTACCGACCCGGGATACGAGGAGGAGGAGTACTACCCAGAAGAAGATGAAGAAAACTTCAACCACTTCACCACTAAAGGCAAGCTAACACTTGCAAGTGTCATACTTATGCAAGCCTAACAATAAAACTTAACTATGCAAGACATCCTTGCAAGATAACCTATGCAAGATGCCTTAGGCATGCTTTGTTATACAACTTTGATTATACCAATCCCAAGTTTTACTTACAAGCTTTATTCTTTTACTTTACCATAGTTCTTTACTTTTAGTTAGTGCTTTGTGAGTATTAGAAAAATTGGATAGATACCATAAAGAGTATAAAACTAGGCCTAACTAGTTATACTTAGATGTCATCCCAAGGCATGAGATTAGAGTTGGATAGTTACCCTTGATTAGCACCCTCATTAGTGAATACCCTCAACTTTAGTGGCTAGTGCTAAGTAGAAAAGTTGATCACTTTAGATGGGAATACTTGGTGAAAATAATTATGAAAACCTTGGAATGAGGATTCATTCTATTGAAATGTTTTGACATGTGTTGAGAAACACAAAAGGACTTGATGATAAAAATGTTGAGGCATGAGCCTTAGCCCTTTATAAAAACTGATGGTTGGGTTCAGATGCGATACCATTCCAATTTTACCATACAACCACAATACCTGAATTGGGTAGGGCTTAACTGGAAGTTTATATGCCTTAGTATGGGTTCCCTCGCGGAAGAGGTTGAGATGAGGCTACCTCGTGAGTGTGAATGTCCACCTATGCAGTGCCCAGGATAGAAGATGGCAATGGCTGGGAGGCCAAGCTCATAGGGGAGGTGCTTATACTAGAGTGTGTAATTGAAAGGTTATGATTGATTATCCGCATACTAGGTATGATGATTCAGGGTTAGACCGGACAGATGTATCGAATTTTGTGGTGAAAGTGTACCACCTCTGCAGAGTGTCAAACTATTCGAATAGCCGCGTCTGTGGTCATGGACAGTTGGATTGGCCATATTGTTCCATCATCAGATGTTTTCAAAATGACTTGTGAATTGAACTATGACTTTGACTTAACCACAACAGGGTTGTGAAGATGAAAGCTAGGTTCCCACTTTGGTGATTTAGAACATTAACTTAGTTTTCTTTACTTCTAAACTCAGTTTTAGATAAATCTAGCTTTTTGCAAATAAATCTAGAGCTTAATATTCCTACTAGAACTACCTTACTTGTTAGTGATAGTTTGCGAGTAATTAAAGAGTACTCATGGCTTTGTCCCTAGCTATTCCTATGGCCAGACTATGAGGAGGACTACCAGGATGATGGACAGCAGGAGGTCTACGACAACTAGGATCATCTCCCATCATCAACATTGCCTGTGACTCTGAAGATGGAGCCCCTACTATGTTTATTTCCCACTTCTTGATTTGTATTAAGATTGGATCATGAGATCCTTTATTTGTAAGACCTTATTATGTTTTGTAATGGATGATGTACTGTGATACCAATTCTGTTATGTCTCGCAAAAATGGTAATCATGGGATTGCGAGGTATGGCATAACAGGCATCTGGGATTAAAAATCCGTGTGTTGACACTCCGCCGATGAAGCGCGAGCACGGGCGGCCTCGCGCGAGCGGCCTGGGGAATCGAGGTAGTCGTGGTGCTAGCATGGCTGGCTCCTTAGCCCTCGGGGCCACCACTGCCATTTTCGGGGAGATACCGGCAAGGCAAGGGCACGGGCGACCGCGCGGGAGTGGACACGAGCGACGCGGTGGTTGCCACGTCGGCTCGGTCGACGCCTCGGCTTTCGGGGCTGCAATGGCCGCTGGCGGGGAGATGGTGGGACGGCGCGGTCACGACCGTCCTCGTGGCAGCGGCTGGGGCATCGTGGTGGTCAAGGAGCGGGGCGCGGCGCTAGTGCGGGGCCCTTGGCGCTCCTTGCTACCCCACCTGTGGCAGACATGATCAAGAGGATGACCCTGAGCCGGAGAGGGTTATCGACTTCATCCTCATCCCTTGGGACTCGGACTTGTCCACCTAGGTGAAGCTCCCCTAGAACTTTTCCCTTAGGGTTACGGGTGATATCCCTAGTGGTATGCTGCTAAAGCAATCCGGAGATGGCGATCGGTGTAGCGTGAACGTCGAGGCCCTAGCGCTAGGTGAGATGTATCTTACTGTTGGGTGGGCCAAGTTTGTCTGAGACCAACATATCCAGCAAGGCTCCATGAAGTGGTTCTGTTATGCCAACGGAGGGGATTTCGCCTTGACGGTGTTCGATCCTCTGATGTCCCGAGTTGAGTTTCCGTTCCACCTTTAGGCGGTCCGGCCAAGGTTCTTCCATTGACGTGGCCATCTGTTGCCTCCGTCATGTCATAGCGCCCTTCCAATCTTTTGTTTCGTAAGGCGAACCCTTGTTGAACTCGTTTGTATGATTTCTCTGTTTTTGGTCTAGTCTACCAGCGGCTCCGTCTGGAGTCCCGGGGTATGATTTGCTTCTGGGTGTCATCCTGCCTACTGCCCTCCCTCGATTGTTCTTGAGTCAGAAATATCACTCGTCTTTTCTGGCAAGGCCCTACCTCTAGCGAGGCCTCTTGGTGCCTATTTGGTACCATGTAGGAGAGCCTTGTGAGGGGTGTCTCCTCATGAATGACTCAATGGAGGAGGTTTTCTTCCCTCGAGACAACCCGTGGTTCCCCCTAGTGTCGGGGTGCAGCGAGAGGTGACCTACCACCCCTGCCGATCCTCAGAAACCGGTTCACAAAGCTGTCACCATGAAACGTGTTCAACCTGTTAGCCATCTGGAAGGGTCCGTAGGTGTAGCGCCGAGATTGGGCCGCTGGGGTGCGGCGCCATCTCGAGTCGTCCCTCATCCTCCGGAGGGAAGGACTGCAGGGTAGGCGCCTACTTTGTTAGCCTTCTCCGAGAACAAGACTGTAGGTTCATAGTGGATTTTTGCCGCTAGAGGGGATACCCTCGGGGGCCACCATGCAAGCCTCCCATTGGAAAAGCCGTAGGGCTAATGCTTATCATGTTAGCCCCCTCCGAGGAGGAGACCGTATGTCTAGCACGAAAATTGGCCACTAGAGGGGGATACCCTCACGAGCCACCCCGTAAGCCTCCTGAGGGAAAGTAGTAGGGCTAATGCTTATCCTATTAGCCCCCTCCGAGGACGAGACCGTAGGTCTAGCACAAGTTTTGTCCGCTTGAGGGGGATACCTTCACGAGCCGCCTGATGACTCCAAGTGCACATATCGTTTATAGCTAGTTTCGAAATAAAGATATCGATCCCACAGGGAGCAGGAGTCTAAAGCCTAATAACTCTTGAAATAAATACTATAATAGAAATGCTAAATAAAGTTGAGAGTGACAAGATAAAATGCGAGTATTGAATAAAAAGGTGTTTTTGAGTTTTTTGTATAAGGGCAACAATAAATAAAGTAAAACAACTGAACACAAAAAGTAAGTATCGCGTATGTAAGAGGCATTGGAACTGTAATAGGGAAAAGGCGTTCTTAGGGAGTAGCGGATACACCTCTAGCATTATAAGGAACTAAGGTAAAGTTTATTATCATGAACATTCTCAACTGTGTATGTGTGGGAGGAACTCCATATTTGGACTAATAGGCACCAACCACTGCTCACATCATCCTCATAACTACAACAGTCAGCAATCGACATCTATCGAAATACTGCGCTATTAAGGGACTTAATACCATAGGACGTATCGCATGGCATGGATAGTGTTCCGTGAGTTTCCTCGGTTCCCAAGTTGATACGTAAGGAGTGCCAACAGCTTTATAGTCACTGTAAGTGCTAACACACCTTGGTCTATCAACAAGTAGTTCCCTCCATCAAGTCCCCATAAGATGCAAATATTGAGAGGTCGATTTCTCCCAACTTCAAGATGAAGACAATCTAACACATGGTCATAGCGATGAATATCATAATAAACTTTATCTTATTTCAATATCATACTAGGGTTTCTCCATCTCCCCAAGAACTAATGATCTACTCAGACATGGAGACAATCAACATCATGGCAATAATAATGGAATCTATCATAGATGAATAGTACTTGTATAAATCGACAATGAGTACAGAAATTACAACAAGATCTAGACAAGATGTAGATGGGATGTATGGAGATGGTGGTGATGCAACGGTTGATGATGAAGATCGATGCCTTAGCCTCCCGGATCTGTGCAGGGCAAAGATGGATCACCGATGGACGAGTCCCCCTCCGAATGCCTTCCGGAGATGAGGTTTCGGCAATTTCTGGTTGTTCTGTATGTTGTCTCCCTGATCCAGTTGCACGGGGTGAAACTATTTGAGGAGGCGGTGGCGACGCCAACTATATGGCGGGAACTATATGGCCGGAAATTTTATTCCTATTGTATAGTTGGTCGTTAAACCATCTGTATGCCTTGTTTGCTTTGGGTTTTCTTGTGGTATTATTGATATTTCCCAAATAAGTCATTTACATTGTTTTTGACTCCTTTTCTCCCTAGTACAACTACTCTAAGAATTGTGTCCATTGTATCCATCGTTTGTCCTGATCCTGGTGAAAATAGACATAAGATGTGCGTGCGAGTGCCATAAAATACCAAGATCCTACATCTACAAAGCAAAATAATAATATAAAACATGATGCAAATATGCACTCATCACCGCCCCATGAGCCTCCTGAGGGTATGACTGTAGGGAAAATGCTTATCCTGTTAGCCCCCTTCGAGGAGGAGGCCATAGGTCTAGCACAAGTTTTGTCCGCTGGAGGGGGATACCCTCATGAGCCACCATGTGAGCCTCCCAAGGAGAAGACTGTATAGCAAATGATTATCCTATTAGCTCCCTCTAAGGAGGTGACTGTTGGGCTAGCACAAGTTTTGGCCATTGGAGGGGGATACCCCCATGAGCCGCCCTATGAGCCACCCGAGGGGAAAACCGTTGGGCAAATGGGCGTTGCTGGGCCTCCCTATGAGTGTCACGTGAGTGTCTCCAATCAGGGGTCATGGGTGGCTCATCGTCGGGCTGGCCTTCAAGTTCAGCGCTCGACACTTTAAGTCTGGGTTCGAAAGGGGATGGCCCATTCATGCGCCAGGTATTGTGGGTGAGTTGACTTGATGCCGAAACCGCCCCTCTCGAGCACCATGTACCATGGGTGAGTTGACTTATAGTAGGAGACGGTTGATAAGTTCAGAGCTCCACACTTTAGGCCCTGGGTCGATGAGGCATGGCCTCCTTCGAGCAGCAGGCACCATGGGTGAGGTGAAACATTACCGGGGACGCTCCTCAAGTTCAGCGCTCGACACTTTAGACCCTGGGTTGGTACGCGGTGGCCTTATGATAGGAACCCGTGCCTAGCCCCCCACTTGTGTGGCAATCTTCGAGGGATCCAGCAACACGCAGCTTCAGAAAACATTTCCTCAAAAAGGGGAATAAACCAACGGCAGAATCGATGGTCTACAGGAAACCCGCAAAAAAGCGGGAATGGCAAACAAGTACAGCTCCTTACATGCCCTCCAAAAACCAGGGACGAACTCAAAGGAAGGAAAAGGTAAAGGCAATCAAAGTGGGGGGGGGTGACCTTCACATATCAGTAGAGACGGCTCGCGGATGGGGACTTAGTCTGGGCCGAGGGCATCAAAGGACACACGCTAGCGTGACTTCCCGAGCCTTGCGGGGGTATCCCCCTAGGTCCCCATCCTAAACCGTGTCTGGATGGAAAACCGGGGCATACCGAGGGTGCGTGCTATAATCCTACAGAGCCCCCAGGTCCCCGTCCTCGACAGCGTCTAGCTGGAAGACAGGGTCCTACCGAGGGTGGGGGTTGTAGCCCTCCGGAGCCCCCGGATCCTCGTGCTCGACAGCGTCAGGATAGGAGACAGAGGCATACCTAGGGTGGGCATTGTAGCCCTCTGAAGCCCCCGGGTCCTGTCCTCTATAGCATTAGCCTGGAAGACGGGGGCATACCAAGGGTGGTTGTTGTAGCCCTGTGGAGCCCATGGGTCCCTTTCCTTAATAGCGTCTTGCTGGAAGATGGGGACATACCGAGGGTGGGTTCCCGATGTTCTGGGAACCCCCCATGTCCATCATGGTGAAGCACCCGCTTGGGTCATCATGTCAACTCTGGGGCTACCCGGCCCGGTGTTTTTCTTCTGGTCCCTGGCTGAGTGGGCGCCTATTCGGCTGCCTTGTCCGTTGGCATGCTTGCGCTTCTTCGAGCCTTCGTGTTCCATGCAGATTCCTTGAGCTTGAAACACTGGCTGGTGTCGTGCCCCTAGATGCGGTGGAAAACACAGTATGACCGCTCCCCATCTTCTTCCTTTGAGTCCTTCCGGAGGAAGCGCTTCTGTTCGACCCCTTTTTGGTGGGTGCCTACGGCCCCGCCTTCGGAGTTAATGGGTGTCATGGCTCCGGCCCTGCCGTCTCCCTCATCATGGTCTTGTGGGTGGAGGGGTTGTGCCCACGCCACCAGTTCGGTCGTCTCTGGTGCAGGCTGGCAGAACCTACCATTCGGGGGTATGACGTGGCGGGTCACCGCGTCTCCACAAGGGGAAACCATGGGCACCATGGCGGATGAAAGGGGGTCAAGGTTCGACCCTTACCCACGCAGTGGGTACTGTAGCTAGGCGTAGTGGGGGCGGGGTCTACCCTTGACTGGACCGTGGCGTCACCCCCGACATGTGTAACATCCCAAAACTTAATCCAAGGTTAATTAAGATCAAAATCATCAAATTTAAGGTTAACAAAAACTTTTCCATTTAAAATGATTAAGCATTCATATGTGTATGCATTTAAATTAGGAGTTGTTTTGAATTGCCATGTTTGAGTGATCCATTGGTTGTAAAGTGATTCTAAGGTGAATTAATCATCATCTAGATTATTCCCAAACAAATCCCAAAGAAAAATAAATCAAAATGAATAAAATAAGGAAATGGTCATTTGTGCCAGTTTAATCACCATGCCTACTTTGGCCATTCCTAGAACTCAAATCTTAATAGAAACAATTGTGGTTCTTTGCACCCCTTGCTAGTACAAGTAGTGATGTACCAAGGCCCACTTTGTTTCACCCCCAAAACTTTCAAACACTAAATTTAATGACATTTGAAAATTGAATGTAGTTCATATGTATAGATCACACTTATTCAAAAACCACTCAAATGAACTCCACTTTCAAAACCCAAGAACACCTAGATTCTCAAGCATAAGATACATCACTCCACCAAAAATCAGCCCATAATTCAAAACTTTTTCTCTTGCGGCCATTTGATCGAACAGGTTGCAGACGGAATCAAATTAGCCTAACTATTACTGTTTTTGATCAAATCTTGTCGAGCCATTTGGTGTGCATTGATCATCCTTGTCTCTCCTGAGTCCAACCAAGTCCCCACCGGCTAACCCTTAGCCGCAGCAGCAGTGGAGCGCCGCCACTTTGTGGTCACCGCCGGCCAGAAGAGGGCAAAGTGCCAGGCAAAGTGCCGCGCCAAACCAGCAAGTCCCCTAGCTCCGCCCAACCCTACCGCACCTCCCTGTCCACCCCTCGATCAACCCCAGCCCCTGGACCACTCCCCAGTGTCGCCGCCCTTTCTCTCTGCGAGCTCGCTAGAGCGCGCCATAGCGCGATAGCCGCCAACATGCAGCAGACCGCCCCTCGACTCCATATCGCGCACGCCGCTCTGCCTCGACCCCAGCAACCCGCTAGACACGACTGTGCACCGCCGCGCGACCCACAGTCGCCGAGCGCCACGTCGAGCATCGCCTTTGTCCCTTAGAACGCGAGACGCTCCCGACCACATGCCACCGCCCCTAGTCGCGCCATTAAGCTGTAGAGCACCGCCAGGAGGCAAGCCATTGTCCGCCTATGCTGCCCATGCCGATAGCGCCCTGTATCGTCGTCACCGACGAGCTCGCCGTCGCCCTCTCGGTCCCCTCGTCGAGCCTATATAAGGAGCCCTCCCCAGCACCATTTCTTCACACCACTCAACTCCCCTCTCACCACTGATCCTTCCCCATCTCTCGCTGGAGCCGCTCGAGCCGTACTTCGCCGGAATTGCACCAGAGGAGCCCACTGTAGAGGAGGAGACGCTACCATCGATTCCATCTACCGCAGCCCCTGCCGTGACCTCGCCTGAGTCTGCCGTCTCCATCCAGTTCGACCGCCCGCCTCGCCGCACTAGCTGGAGCCCTGGTACGTGCCCAGTAGAACCCCACTGGCCGTTTAGGGTTCGGTCTCGCCGGCGATGAGTCCGTCGTCGACGACGACTATGGACCGTTGATCTAGGTTCTAATCGTGTGGCCCAGATCTCTAGATACCGTTTCAGATTTTAAGTCTCGCTAACAAGCGGGACTAACCTGTCAGCCGCCCTCTGCGCCGCTGAGCGTCACTGGGCCGGCCCATTTCCTTTCCCGCGCGACCCAGTTAATTCAAATATAGATTTTTCTATTTAGGTTTGAACTCACTTTTGTCCCTTAGTTTAAAAATCCATTCAGGAAGATTTACTAAACCCAATTGAGTGATTCCAATTTTGTTAGAAATCAACTAAAAATATCTATCCAAGCCCATTGGATTTAATTCATTTAGAGTTAGAGATCTCTCCTACTAAAAATAACAAGAGAAAAGCTTTTGCACATTCAAACATTTATATAAAATCAACCATAATAGCTTTTGAGTTGATTCCAACTCTCAAATATCACATTTAACCATACCTATCTGAATATGTAATAATATTAAGGTTTGCATGCAGTGACTTTGGACTAGTACCAAAATAATGCTATATAGGCATTTCTAGTCACTTTAAATCATTAAATATTAAACTTAAACTTATTAAAATGTGATCCAACCTTTAAATCACATTCCCATATGTTAGAATATGTGGTGATGACATGTGTCCACATGGTCCCATATTTTAATTGGAGAATATTAAATCTTAGTTAATTTCAATGAGTAGAAATTACTTTTCTTAAATAAAAAGAATAAAGCTAGTTAATGAAACCTTGTGATGTCTATGATGATATTAGATCATAAAATATGTGCCATAGTGTGCTAAGTAGACTAGTTAAGTATTGTTTGGTGATTGTGTATCCCGTATGTATTTATAGACGATAGTACCGACCAAGCTTTCGAGGAGGAGGAGTTTTACCAAGAGGAGGAGGAAGAAAACTTCAACCACTACACTGCACAAGGCAAGCTATTATTGGCAAGCTATTGTTATCAAGCTAGCACTAAGCAAGCCACCATTAACAATGCAAGATAACCCTTGCAATCTAGATAACCTAAGTTAAATTCATTAGGCATGCTTTGGTTATACCATTTTGGATTTATACCTATTCCAAGATTTAATTCCAAGCTTTACTTTTCTTTATTTTACCAAAGTGCTTTACTTGTTTTGAAGGTAGCATAAAGAGTATAAAACTTGACCTATCTAGTAGGACTTAGATGTCATTCCATGGCATGAGGTTGATCTTAGCATCCCACTTTAGTGAACACTCTTAACTTAGTAGCTTAGAGCTAAATCAAAACTTGAGTCACTTTAGATGGGAACACTTGGTGAAAATGAATTGTGAAAACCTTGGAATGATGAGTCGTTCTATTGAGATGTTTTGACATGTGTTGAGAATCACAAATGGTTTATGATGATGAAAATGTTGAGGCATGAGCCTTAGCCCTTTTACAAAAATAGATGGTTGGATTCGGATGTGATACCATTTCAATTTTACCGTACAACCACAATACCTAAATTGGGTAAGGCTTAGCCAGAAGTTTATATGCATTAGTATTAGTTCCCTCGCGGGAGAGGTTTGAGCTGAGGCTACCTCTCAATGTTGTCCACCTATGCAGTGCCCAAAATGACAGATGGTCATGGTTGGGAGGCCATGCTCATAGGAGAGGTGCTTATACTAGGGTGTGTAAAGGAAAGGTTATGTTTGATTATCTGCATACTAAGTATGATGATTTAGGGTTATCCCTGATAGATGTATCGAATCTTGTGGTGAAAGTGTACCACCTCTGCAGAGTGTCAAACCATTCGAATAGCCGCATCCGTGGATATGGACAGTTGGAGTGACCATACTGTTTCGTTGTCTGATATTTTCAAAATGACTTATGAAATGAATGATGAATCTTGACTTGACCACCACAGGGTTGTGACTATGACACTAGCTTCCCAACTTAAGTGATTCTAGAACCTTGTTTTATCTTTCTTTGTTTCAGAACTCAGCTTAGGTTTCAAACTCAACTTTACAAATAAACTTGGAGTTATCATTTTTACACTAGAACTATACTACTTGTTAGTGGTAGTTTGCGATTAATTAAAGAGTACTCATGGCTTTTGTCCCTAGCTATTCCTATGGCCAGACTATGAAGGAGACTACCAAGATGAAGGATAGCAGGACGAGTATGATAACTAGGATCATCTCCCATCGTCAGCATTGCCTATGACTCTGAAGATGGACCCCACCGCTACGCTTATTATTTATTCCGCTGCTTGTTGTATTAAGACTGGATCATGAGATCGTTTATTTGTGTAAGACCTTATTATGGTTTGTAATGGATGATGTACTGTGATATCCAATACATTATGTCTCGCAAAAATGGTAATCCTGGGATTGCGATGTATGACATAACAGGCATCTAGGATTAAAAATTCGGGTGTTGACAGCATGTTGCCGTTCTGGCCTTGACTCTACGCGGGCCGTCATACCGATGGTGTTGGTGAAGGTCATTGGAGCATGACTTAGCCCCTACCTCGCGCACCAAATGTCGGAGAAGTGTCCTAGAATGGAACAGGGGTCCAACGAGCCCTGGGTCTGAGAGGGGGCTGAATCACGCGTTCCGAGCTTCTCAATGATGGCGAAGGAGGCAGCGCACACACATGACAGAGAGGTTGACACGGGTTTTTTTGCCTAGGTTCGAGACCCTCGTGAGGAGGTAAAGACCCTACTCCTTCTTGGTTGTATTGTTTGCTGTGCTTCATGAGGGTACAATGGACAATCAATGTCTAGGGGTTACATGTTGTGGGATCCGACCTCCCTCCAAGGTAGAGGAAGGCCTACTTTTATAGGGTGGCTAGGCCTCTTCCCCCAACCATTGGTTGGAAGGGTCACCACACTAACACCCCTCAAGGACCCGATCTACCAGTCTACTTTTGGTGGACTTGGTCCTCCGTGCCTTGGTCACTCGCTGGTCCGCCTGATGCTACCCTTCGCTTCCCTGTTGTCGCCCTTGTCCCCTTAGCATCAAAGTGGGAAGGTGCAGCTGTCCTGGCTTTACTGACGTCCTTTGCATCTTTGCCCAGTCAGTGCATGCTCCCTCCTTGCTTTACCGAGGTGACCCGGTCTACCCTGTAGGTTCTTGCCTTCTTCCCCCATACCATGGTAGGGTGGCATGTGCGGCCTCTGCCTTGACGCTCTCGAGGTGTCCTCGAAGTCTCGGGAGGGTCGGACTTCACGAGGCGGCACCGAGGGCGTAAAATACACCATCCACAGGCGCCAGCCCCGACCTCCCACACGAGGCCGTCCGCCAGAGTTGCTACCACAGGAAACGGAGGTGAACCCCCAGGTGAGCTCGTCACCTGCTGTAACAGGGTACCCCGGGTACCAAGCTCGTCACCTACATTCCTATGTGTTTTTGGGATTTCTGACCATGGTTTGACACATGGAATCCATTGCATATGTTATTTTCTAAACCACCTTGATCCACTTAACCACACATACTCCAATGGTTGTGGTGATGCAGCTTCTCTCACAGTGGTGCACCATTCCATGTGGTAGTTGCATTCCTACGTATTTTTGGGATTTTTGACCATGGTTTGACACATGGAGTCCCTAGTCTCATTGCATGTGTTCTTTTCAAAAACACCATGATCCACCTGACCCACACACACTCAAATGGATATGGTGATGCAAGTTTTGTCACACTTGTGCACCATTCCATGTGGCAGTTGCATTCTCATGTGCATTTGGGCTTTCTGACCATGGTTTGACACATGGAGTCTCTAGTGTCATTACATGTGTTATTTTGCAAACCACCTTGATCCACATAACGACACACACTCCAATGGATGTGGTGATGCAAATTCTGCCATAATGGTGCAACATTCCATGGTAGTTGCATTCCTATGTGTTTTTGGGATGTCTGACCATGGTTTGACACATGGAGTCTCTAGTATCTATACAAGAGAAATCAAATTTACCATAAACCGACTATTGTTCTGATTCAATCAATGTCCTTTGATCACGGTACATCGATTCAGATCCCCGTCCCGATTCGATCAATCATATTGATCTTCGCGAGATTCAACTAGATTTATGTGTCACTGTTTACCCCGATGGTAGAAACCGACCGGTAGGGGTAAGTCGTTCGACGACCTTAGAATCACGATCACGGAAAGCAAGATCATAGATCAATCTAGAACCACCTCCATTCAAATGATCACATCATTCACATGAATCTACATATCACCATATGCAAACTTCCCGAACATATGACTTAACAGCATCGGCTCTGATACCACTGAAGGGAAACGGGTAGGTTACACTAGCGTAAATCAAAAAAATCTACCATGTCAACCCGGAATACTATTGTCATAGATCACATGATTACCACTAGAAGCACAGTTGCGGAACTCGATGGAGCACGCTGGGGTATTGTAGATGTTCTACGTCTCCTCCTTGTTCTCGTCCCACGAGCAGCTCCCCTTTGCGTGGCTCGTCCAAGTGCTACAGCTGCAGCACCTCCGAGGTATCCACACGTCCGGAGTGGAAGGTCACATGCAGACTGCTAGGTCTGCTCGTGCAACATAGGCATGAGAGGAATGGCAGCTGGGTGGAATGCTCCACCCTATTCAGCTCGCCTCACTCTCTCTTATATAGGCATCCCTCGTGGGCTTCTACATTAGCATCCATTAGTAGCCTAAGCCTAGTCTAATTCGGATCCAATCCTCATAAGGCTTCCAGCCCCTAAAGTGAGTGACCCTATAGGTTCATACACGTATAGACATGACACGAGTACACTTACTCCGTCAATAGTTGGTAGTGGCGTCTACCAAGATGTTCCAACTCTTAAACACATATAAAGATCATTCGGACAAACCATCACAAGGTTGAGTACATGTCTTTCCCTTTGCCCTATGATATTTGGTCTAGCTCCAAGCTGACCTCTCTTTCTCGATATTGTGATTCAGAATCCCTTTACTAGGTTACCTATTAAGCATATGTAGCACGATCATGCATTTCTGGATCCGATCACTCGAGGGGCCCAAAGATATCTCTCTCAAGTAGAGAGGGGCAAATCCCGTCTTGATTGACCAATGCCTTGTAGCATGTATCAAGACAAACCCTAAAGCTATCTTTAGAACTACCCAGTTACGCAGTAATGTTTGATAGCCCCAAAGTAGGTCGATCCACATCTCAAGTACATGCGACAATCTCAGGTCTAATGATAAAACATACATGATGTGTAGAGAGAGCTACAAGTATTATTGCTAGTCTCAAGTTGGGTCAGTCCAACCCCATATTCATAACATGTGTCCACATCATTGGTTTGACATCTCCATGTTTATGACTTGCGAAACATAGTCATCAACCAATCGATGTGCTAGTCTAATATTCACGTGTGTCCTCACATGAACTCTAACTAGGGACAACTATTAGATAACCATACAAGTAAAGAGTTTCACAAACAATTCACATAATTGCCAATCAATACAAGTTGCATGATGTATGGATATTTAAGGAACATTATAATAACTCATGGATACAAATGAAATACAATCATCTCTATTATTTCCTCTAGGGCATATATCGTTCAGTTCTTTCCAAAGACACCTTGATCCACGTGAACCACACACACTCAAATGGATGTGGCGATGCAAGTTCTATCACACTGGTGCACCATTCTATGTGGCAGTTGCATTCCTATGTGTTTTTCGGCTTTATCACCATGGTTTGATACATGGAGTCTCAAGTGTCATTACATGGTTTTTTTACCAAAACACCTTGATCCGCATAACCACACACACTCCAATGGATGTGGTGATGGAACTTGTGTCACACTAGTGCACCATTATTCCATGTGGAAGTTGCATTCCTATGTGTTTTTTGGGCTTTCTGACCATGGTTTAACACATGGAGTCCCTAGTGTGATGGCATGTGTTCTTTTCAAAACCACCTTGATCCACATGACCACAGATACTCCAATGGATTTGGTGATGCAACTTCTATCACACTACCGCACCATTCCATGTGTTAGTTGCATTCCTATGTGTTTTTGGGCTTTCTGGCCATGGTTTGACGCATGGAGTCTCTAGTGTCATTGCATGTGTTATTTTTACAAAGCACCTTGATCCACATGACCACACACAATCCAATGGATGTGATGATGCAACTTCTATCACGCTGGTGCACCATTCCACGTGGCAGTTGCATTCCTATGTGTTTTGGGGCTTTTTGACCATGGTTTAACACATGGAGTCTCTAGTATCATTGCATGTGTTTTTTTCCAAACTAACTTGATCCACATGAGCACACACACTCATGTGGATGTGGTGATGCAACTTGTGTCACACTGGTGCACCATTTCATGTGCCAGTTGCATTCCTATGTGTTTTGGGGCTTTTTGACCATGGTTTGACACCTTGATCCCCTAGTGTCATTGCATGTGTTCTTTTCAAAACCACCTTTATCACCATGACCACACACACTCCAATGGATGTGGTGATGCAACTTAAAAATTTCAGCAAAAATAAACTAGCTAGGTCATTTCAAACAATATATATGGAAGCATTTCTATACCTAAAATGCAAGAGACGTTGGGTTACTCGAATTTTGCGCTGAGCCACAAAATGGCATGCAGTTACTGTCATTGCGAAGAATGAACCAGATAGAACTTATAACGGCATCAGACGAGAACTTGTAGAGTAGGAATGCAAACCACAAATGAACTATATATTGTAGAGGATAGTTATGTCGTGTCTTAGGACGAACCAGATCTAGAATCAGATGCGAGATATAATGGCGTCACTCATGAACCTTTAGAACAGGACAAACAAGCATTAGACAAGTTTGCCTAGAATGAAATGAGCAATTAAACAAAGTGTTTCTTACAATTTCAGCAAATATAAAAAAGCGAGGTCATTTCAGAAAATATATATGGAAGCAGTGACATCTCCTGGAATGCATAGAGTCGTTGGGTGACTCAGAATTTGTGGTGAGCTACACAATGGCATGTAGTTACTATCATAGCTAAGAATCAACCAGATAGAAATTATAATGGCATCATAAGAGAACTTCTAGAGCAGAAATGTAAACCACGAGTGAACTACATAGTAGAGGACAGTTATGCCATTATCTGGACGAACCAGCACCAGGTAAGGAATTAATGGCATCCCTTGTGAACCTGTAGAATAGGATATGCAAACCAACATGTTCATTGTTCAATTTTGAGCTATATGCGAGAAAAAGGAAATAGTTAGTGATGCAGCTTTTGAAGAACTAGATGGCAACAACAAAATTATAATCGAATTATTACGAAGAGTTTAAAAGGCTACTACAGGATAGCAGAACAATGCCAAGGAAGAAATAATAGCAGGAACTGATCTCAGGAAGAATCAGATAGATTCAGCAACTTTAGAGCAGGAAATCCACACTAATATTTTCCGCTGACTTCAGATTTTGCAAGAATTACAAGATAGTAGGCAATTACTGTTGTATGGAGTAGCTAAGAACATGTGTATGGCAAAATAACAGACATGTCCATGACTTGAAATTTGTAGAGCAGCGAATGCAAACCAACATGTCTAATAACCTTGTATGTACTAGCACGAAAAACATGCATGCCCACTGACTTGTATGTACGAGCATGATGACAAAAATGTAGTTCACTGCGATAGGCTTGAACCTGCTATACTGCTGACAAAATAAAAATGGGTTGCAGATTTGGCTAACCTTGGTCGGAGAGGCGTCTAAGCATCGTCGATACCGTGCGTGTGACGTCCAGGTCACTGAGGGTGCTGCGGTTGTGGTGGCTGTTTGCGTCAGGGAAGCAGATCTTGGGCGGTCAATGCTGGCTTGAACGTGGTGGACGAGAGCGTCGCTGAGGCAGATCTAGTGTAGTGAACGGCGACGGCCGAGCAGCTGGTCTAGAGTGGTGGACATGGAATTCCCTGAACTAGATCGCGTCCGTTGTACACCGGTGAAGCGGATCCTATACGGTTGGGTAGCTTTCGGCGGCCGAGAAGCATAGCTTGGGCAGTCGATGACACCATCGGCAAGGTCAATGACACCGCAGATCCGGTGCAGTGGCAGAGAGACCAGGTGAACCAGATCCGGTGGGTGAGCATCGGTGAAGCGGCTCCGTGGTGGTGCACGAGACCGCAGCTCAAGCGGCTCTGGCCACCATGGAATAGTCGCCGACCGGTGTGCGTGGTGGTCGTGGAGGTGAGGGCGTGGGTGAGAGGGGGCTGGGATTTTTGGAAGGACTAGCAGGAAAATCTAGGCGAATCCAGACTAAGGAGGTGAACAAAAACATAAATTACGATTGTGCCCCCAAGCAACCGACTTTAGCTTGCCCATAGGGCGTGAGAACAATAGGTAAAATGGGAATTTTGAAGTCAAAAGTTTTTGAAACTGAGGGGTGGGAAATGCTTCAAGATCGGTGTGTGATTTTTCCGCTTGATTGATATATTGAATTTGGCGACCATCCGTCTAATAATAATATAAAAATGGCATTGCCCAGGTGGGATATTTTGCCTCAAAGTTTTTGAAACTGAGGGGCGGGAAATGCTTGAAAGTCAGTGTATTGTTTAGCCACTTGATTGAGATTTTGAATTTGTCAAGCACCCATCTGATAATAATACAAAAATGCACTGCCCCGGTGGGAGATTTTGCCTTAGTTTTTGAAACAGAGGGGCGGGAAATGCTTCAAAGTCGGTGTGCGGTTTTTCTGCTCGATTGGGATTTTGAATTTGACTAGCGCCCATCTTCTGATAATAATACAAAAATGGTACTCCCTCGGTGGGAGATTGTCCCTCAAAGTTTTTGAAATGGAGGGGCGGGAAATGCTTCAAAGTGGGTGTGTGGTTTTGCCTCTCGATTGAGATTTTGAATTTGGCTCGCATCCATCTAATAATAATAATAATAATAATATAAAAATGGTACTTCCTAGGTGGGAGATTTTGGCTCAAAGTTTTTGAAACGGTTAGGCAGGAAATGCTTCAAAGTCGGTGTGTGTGATTTTGCCACTCGATTGAGATTTTGAATTTTGCTAGCGTCCATGTACTACTAGTAGTAGAGGTAAAAAAGGTGGTAGAACATACGGCTATATGGTCAGGAATTCATGTCCGAGAGTCACATCAACTGATCATCCATATAACTACACTTGAGGTACTCCCTGTATTCGGTATTACTAGGCCGGAATAGTACTAGTTCGGAGAATTAACTTCACATACTCGCTTTATAGCTAGTTATTGCATGCAGTAGTAATCCTAAAATCCAGCCAACGCACGTCGCCACCGCATCTGATTGAAAACATGCAAGCCAATGGATACACTCCTGTTTTAACAACATGATCGGCCAGGAGCATTACACGATGTGGTGGTTCATATTTTACGGTCAACTAGAGGATTAATTGAGAAAAATTAGGAGCATTAATTGGTCCTCCGGCCTAGAAATTGAGGTTGTAAAATAATTAAGAGGTATATACACCTTTAGTCCCACATCTTGCACTACAAGAGCGTTTTAGTCCCACATATTGAAAAATGATCAATACTAGTACCACAACTTATATCTCGAGAGCATTCTAGTCCAATTTAATCGAATTTCAGTGAATTTGACTTAATTTGTCCACAAATGACGTTGATTTTTTAAATGACCCCTCTATATTTTTCTATGTCATTTGTCTCCCTATGCGAACTAATAAGTGGGCCACCTATTAGTTGACGTACAAAAAATAGTTAAATCTCTAAAAGGAGAATGGATTCGAACTTAACACTTTTGTACAACAACACACACACCCACAAGCCACTATGCCGGTAGATGCCCACGACTACTCATGTGAGACGAAGAGTACTTCATAGGATGGACGAGGAGTACTTGAAGGGAAGTAATTATTTATAAAATAAAAAAGCACATACGAACGCAAAAATGCTCACATCTATGTTGGCACGGTCCATAATATCAATTGTATAGCTTTGTCGTTAACCTAGTAGATAGTTGTAGTGTCTAGAATAAACTTGAGTTTTTTCTTATTTGCAAAAATGAAAAGGAATAAAGTTGAGTTGTTATTGTAGCCCAGAACACAAATTATTTTTAATTGAGAATTTGGATCTTTTTTTAGATTTTTTCACATCTTCAGAACACATATTTTTAAATATCCAAAATAAAGTACACATCAGCCGGAGCACTCTTCAGTTAATCATTCTGTGTGCATGTTGTAATGGCAAGGTTGATTTCTTCAGTAGCCCAGGTAATCAGTTTGATACCCTACAATGCATTGGTAGTTTTTCTTATTAAGATCCTCCTATCAAGTCGTACCAAGGTCACAACTGGCAGGCAGAAAATACACAGGGGTAATTTTGCAAACATTATGATGCCACATGTCACTTCCAGAATTAGTTACAATGAATATGGACAAAATCACAGAAATTTGATTGAATTGGACTAAAATGTTCCTGGTTATAAGTTGTGGGGCTAGTGTTGCTCACTTTGCAAGATGTGGGACTAAAACGCTTCCGCGGTGCAAGTTGTGGGACTAGAAACGTATATACCTCAATAATTAACGACTGTGCTATTGAGAACATGAGGTTTTTAGCTCCACGGAGCATACACCCCATCTGGCCACACGGTGAGCATCCAAGGGATCAGCCAAAAAGCAAAATTGAAAAATGGAAAATGCCATGCAAAAAATGGAAAATGCTGTGCATTTGCGTGTGCCCTGAGGGACCAGGGAGCGCACGTTTTCTTCTTAGATTTTGGGATAATTAAATACAATGAGGTTATGATACTACTACTACTAGTATCATCCTACACCTACACACTCGCGTCCTCCCAGGAGTCGTACACTGGTGTGCATGACCGTTGTACCGTAATTAGTGCGCATGCGCGTGATCGTGCCAGTTTGATGAAACGTGTCTGCGGTTGCTGTGTGCATGTCGTCGTCTCGTTTCCACACGATTCACTTGGCTTTCCCTGGCCTTTGTTTAAATGTGTCAGTCGGTGGGACCGATACCACATGAACACCATCATCCATGGCCAGCAAGAAGCAGGAGGACTCGCCATGGCCTGGTCTCCTTGAGGGACTCATCCAGAAGATAGGTGACATCTTCCTTTCGACGGACGACTTTGACTACTACGCCGCTTTTTCGGGAGTCTGCAGCGCCTGGTGCAGCTTCACGGAGGAGCGCTTTATGCCAGCCAACTAGATTGTTCTAGAGCACTAGTTGTCAGAGGAGTATCGGGTAGATGACGCCGCCATCACATTGATGAACGTGAGAACTAGCCGCCACCTTGAGAAGAAGATTAGCCGGGTTATTCGTAGGTGCTTTCTTTATATTCATCTGTATATATGAGATATTTTTTTGCATTCACATCATATACTATCTGTTTTGCAAGTTAGGTTTCTTCGTCCATTTGTTTCCCAGGGTTTTGCTCCATGGTTTACCTTGATTGAATTTCAGTCTATTTACCTTCACTGAATCTCTATTTCATCTCCCTCTCTCTCTCTCTGGAAGGTACTTTTATGTTGGTAGCACAACCGGCAGCCTCTTATGCTTGGACAGATGGTGCAGTCGTACAAGACCCGGTTGTACAACCCCTTCTCGGGCACTATCAAGCGCCTGAGGGTGGAGATACCGACCAACTAGGTGGCTTCTGTCATTGTGACGATGTTCCCGTTGTTGATGGTGTTTACGTAAAACCATCAGAACACCACCATCTGGTGGGCGGATGAGAGAACGGAGGAAGGGAGTCGCCCGATCATTGGTGAAGGGTGGTACTCGCCGCATGACTTTGCGGAACTCCGGATCATGACTTCTTACGCTGGTGATGTTTTTGTCATAGACAGATACGGGTTTATCCTCTTGACTATGTGTGAGGCTTCTCATGGAGATGTCCAACTGCAGCGCTCCGCACGAACCCTGGAGATGCATCCCACTGTTGCATGCCATGTTCCGGGCTGCCAGTTCCCAGAGAATCGTTTTTACCTCGTCGAGTCTAACGGGGAATTGTTGCTCGTTGTAAGTGGACTAGTCTATGGAGGCAGGCTGGTTGTTTACCGGGTTCATACCCAGAACCATGTCCTTCAGCCGGTCAGAGGCATCGAAAGTCATGCTCTCTTCGTTGCTGACAATCGGTGCGTCTGCGTCGACAGCGCCATACCCACGGTGCAGGCCGGCGGCATATACTATGTGGACCTATCCGATAATAGATCTTACAACTTTGAGGCTCTTCCGTGGGAAGAGGAGCCAAGCGTTGTATATGGGTATGGAGTAGGAGGATTATGGATCAATGACCGTCCTTTCAAACTCGATCGATTGTTGGCATAGTATTGCAGAATCGTCGAGCATTCTGAGCTGCAGATGGTGTCGCCTTATGGCGAGGATGGTACCACCCACTACGATTACTATGACGGCTATCCATCACATTGATGGATTGTGTGGGTCTGCTCCTGATGTATTCTCTTCAGGCCAACTCTTTATGTGTTCACTTTGTTGAGTGAATGTCTAGGAATTTTGCAAGTTCTATGGTGCCCGTGTAATATAATGGACGTTCTCCCTGTTCCAGTAGATCGTGTGTTCTACCTCTTCAATTTCACTGTTTTTTCATGTGTGTGTAGTAATTCTGATAGATGCTTAGTTTGTAACAAGCCTAAAACAACTTACAACTGTAAATTATAGTAGATTATTAAAATCCTCAATAAACTTGATAGTAATAAAATGAAGCATAAAAGTTGCATCAGAGTCCAGACAACTAAAAAACACCATAACTGGTGTAATAGAAAAGGTCTCTATGGAGCTTGCATCCCGAGACATGTTACAACTGGCTTCCCATGAGAGTTGTAGATGAGATTATTAAGTATGTTCTGCATCAAAGCTTGCCTGTTTTTCAATTCATACAAGTCTTTGCGTGCTATGGTGACCATTGAATCTGTTTTGTTGGCTTCATGCTCAACAATATCAGGGGCATCTTGGATGGCATCCTCAAATAATCTTTCGGCTGGAAAAAGAGGATCAGTCGAAGCGGTGTGCCATGAGCAATAGGTATTGTCACTGCTACTGTGTGAAACAAAATCTAAACTTGGAGAAGCGGGTGTTTATTCGCCATTCAGAGGATCATTTGCAGCCTAAAACAAACACAAAACAAGTTATAATAGTAGTACCATGCAATCACACCACCATGAATTTTAAATGTGTCAATGCGGTAATATATAAGGAAGGAAGCAATTAATAGTGGTGGCTCATACATTTAATTCTTCTTGAATAAGTGGACCAGCTGGCGCCATGGAGCGATGCGAGCATGTGCTGCTTTGTGAAATGATTGCTCTACTTGAAGATGGCTGAGACCAAGACAAAACAAGTACTTAAACAACAGACTTGGGAAACAAACTACAAGTTCATTTTGAATAACAATGCGAGCAATCAACCAAAGTACCTGATGCAGACTGCTCAAACTAGAATATGTAGAACATGAATAAAACGAATATTAAAACTAATCCATTATGTTTCTCATATATAAACTAGCCAAGCACTACACAACGAAATCTGCCACTGATTTAATCATAGACAAAAAAGAGTAACTCGGCCAACAAAAACACATGAATTGTGAGCCTCGAATATGCTAGCCAGATAATTTCATACAAACAATGAATCAAGCAATCATACACTAAATTATTCATGAATAGCCAGATAATTTCAATGCTTCGGCGGCCTGAGAACAACAAACTGAACCATCAAGTGCCTCGTATTGAAATAGCCAGTTCATGTAACTATGATACACAATAGATACAAGAGTGAGATGAAGTGCAAAGAGTTCCTTATGATACATGTGTGGATCTTATCTCTAGTGTGGCCTTGTTCTTATTATCAAACAACTCAAATGCAATACACCCGGCCTCTCCATATCTAGGAAATTGAACTAAGCACATGGAACAAAAGCAGACCATAGTGGGGTGATGACTAGATTCCTGCACCAACAACAGGGTTATTGCAGTACTTGTAGCAGCAAATATTTAAGAGTTTGTCCAGATGGGAGATCGTCCAACGGAAACAACACGACCCCGTAGCCACGTTGTCAATGCGGCCACGTTTCGCACACAAACCATGGTTCGGAAATAGCCTATTCTATAAGTTACTAGAACAGCGATAATTCAGAGAGGTTTGAAGTATCTAATAACAAAGAACTTTTAACAAGAACAAAATAAACTAAGACGGAAAGTAAACAGGAATATGAACTGAATTAAAGAGATTGTAGGTGTAGGATTGAATGGAATGAGAAAGGGCTTCTAGGCTTCGGGCTCACTAGTACTAGATGGGCTAATATATGTGTGATCTATAAAAGATTTCTCAGACAAATAAACGTTCCCCAATTGATTACCGGGCTGTCACATTGTGTGCACTATGCATCGTCCTCGCGCGTCACCGCAAGGCAAAAGGCACTTCCGGACCAAAGGATCACATAAACTCATCTTAGATCACAATAAATTCTAACTTAGCAAACTAGATCATACCTCAACCTAGAATTGAATCAATCACTCACACATGGATGAACAGCAAAACATATAAATATATAATGATATCACAACCCTGTTCAGTCTTACAATTACTAAACATAAGAAAGAGAGGGAGATGGAGATGATGATGGAGATGGAGATCGATGCATGGTGGTGGTGATGTCTTCCTTCTCCTCCCCTTCTTCTTCCTTGGATGCCTTGATGGTGATGGTGTTGAGGGAGATCTAGATCTCGGAGGTGTGGTTGAGGAAGAGCTCCGCCACAATGGAGATCGGATGGGTGGCGGCGGTGGCAGTGCTCCGCCCATGAGGGGCTATGGCTTGGTGGATCTCTCTTGGGTCCTGCCTCCTTTATATAGGCCTTGGGAGTGCCCTAGGGTTCCCGCAATACCGTCATATGACTTAGGGAAGGTTCTGGATCTTTTCTAGGGAAAAATCTAGTCGTTTGTGACCTTTTTGGCAACTATACGGGCGGAGCTATACGACCAAAAATATAGCTCCGGCTGTATAGTTGCTCGTTAAATTCTCTACATGCTTTAGTATTTTGGCTTCCATTTCTTCATAGCAACTCCGTTTTAGGTGTTCTTGGGCTTGTTGAGTTCGTATCGTCGAGGGATACAACCCTGTGGTCTTGGATCTTCATTTTGAGAAGTTCGGAAAATTGACTTTCCCAACCTCTCAAATGGCTAAGTCTGGTCCCTGCAGCTCCTCCATACTATGCTCTCTTGGTTCCTTTTGCCTTTGTTTTGTCCATAATCATCATCAACACCTACACACATGTCAAAGACAAGGAAGAGGGATAAAATTCTACCTAAACTACTAAATGTCCAAAGCTCATATTGAATTTAATAAAAACAAGTAATCATGCATATCAGGCATAGCAATAGTTAGATGGAGCACGATATGATAACCAAATGACACAATTTATATTGCTAAAAAGTGTTGTATATCACATCCATCAACTTCCCCAATCTAGATCTTGCTCGTCCTCGAGCAAAAGGGACCGATAACTTAATGGATGTGATCTTGCTTATCATTGGAAATCAATGCATCATATCCTTGTTTTTCCTGCAAGCTCAAAGTAAGAGAGCACATAATCATACAAGGCAATATAAGCTTAGTTATATTATTCCAAACCACTAGAGATTAGTCAAAAACCTCTATGCCCCATGTCAAAGTTAAATCTTGCTTGCAAGTAAACTTTTGATCCTCTTATACACACTTTATTGTACCTTTGTATTTTTATTTGTATAAGGCAAAGCTGAACACGGTTAGTTGTCAATCATAAATAGAAATACAGTTTTCCAATACTTTCCACTCATGCCATCTATTAAAGTCTCTCAAGTGCAAACTTCGATTATTGAGCTCATAGAAAATATATTTCTTAGTAATGAGACCATGCCAAAAGAGTGGTATATGTTCAATCGAGACTTTGCATGCTAGGAAGGACACTCCTGACCGTTACCAAGGTTTCCCTTTTCAGTATAATGATTTCTCATAGTAGTCAGAGGAGTATTCTGACTTTTGCTTTTAACGCAGGCCCATGAGAATACCAATGCATACCCAAATATAGCATTTTTGCTACATATGTTGGGCAACTCATAGCCAAACTCCAAGAGTTTCCTCTTTTTGGATTGTTTAAAAACCAGCGGAGTTGTTAGCATCCCATGTTGTGCGACAGTGGCGTAATACACACATAAAGCAATATCTCACTTTGATTTCCAAGACAAAATTTTGGCATTTGTAATCTCGAAACTTTGAAACATCATTTCCTATTTGACAACTCACTCAGTAAGCATCTATTAAGACCATCATTTCCAACACTATGGGATCATGCTATCCATAACCATTCACTTAAGACAATTCTTAATAGTGTCAAATAGCAAGTTTCGAATAAATTATTTATTATATATTTTTTCAAAATGTAGAGAACATGGAAATGTATATTTAGAGGATCACAATATTTTCACAAGCTAGATAAAAGTTGAACAAGGTGCATCAAAGCTATGGATTGTCTCCTATGGGGCCTAACATGAGCAAGGATATCCCTTATATAAATGAAAAAAATCTCACCTAAGCAAGCATTAAAAAACAGAGAGATACATAATAGCATGAAAACTTTTTAAGATAAAGAACTTTGCACAAGACTCTACACATGCAAAACAACCTCCCCAAGCTAAGAACTTTGAGAAGATCATGAAAACAAAAGAGAAAATGCAGTTATCAAAACAGAGTATAAGAAGTGCTTACCTCCCCAAGCTTAAGTTAAAGCAAGGGTGACACACTTTACCGTTGAGGTGCTTTTAACCTCTACTTTGATGGACAAAGAACCTTTGCTTCAATGAATGCTTCATGATCCGGTGTATGCCTTCCTTAACAACCTGGTAGGAACAATACTAGAAAGAAAACAAAATATTTTCGTGTTTTTGAAGACACGAGTTTAGCTCACAAGTGATAAAAATACAAGCCCCACTGAGTCGGTTCATCAACCAAAGCACCACGCTTAAGTCAACAAACTAGATCTAGAAGAGGCCTCTCCTAGATTGTGATGAGGTGCAAGTGAAACAGGATACGAGACACGAGTCTGCATCCCCTATGTGCTTATTTAAAAGAGGTTCGAGTTTGAAGGTTTTACCAGACATTGATTGTTGAAACATTGAATTGAAGCAACCAGGTGGCTCATGTGAGTGTTTGCACGGTTAGTACTACCATACATGTTGTCACACAAGGTTCAAGTCCCTGTGAAAATAACACACAATATAAAAGACAACGGTTTGGTGTACGATCGAAGTTCGTTCACCCAACTAATGAAAGCAAACGAAAAGAAAACATGAACTACTAAAGAGAATTAGAACTTAAGGAATTTCTGAGATAGAACTTTATTGTTTACATACGCTCGGCTTCTCTAAAACATGGGAGAAGCTCCCAGGTGGTGCTTCGAGGTTCTTAGAATAACAAGGAAAAAAGAAAGAATGAAATTTTGTGTAATGGTTACCTTCCAGTTGGCGTTTGAGGGGTTTTTCCAACTATACGGGCGCAACTATACAGCCAGAACAATGCGTTCCTGCCATATAGTTGGCCTTCTATCAAAATTTTAGGGTTTCCTCCTGGTGGCGTAGCTATACGGGCGCAACTATATGGCCGGAACAAAATGTTCCCGCCGTATAGTTGGTCGTCAAACTGTCTGTCCCTGGGAAAGAAATATACAAAGGCATAGATATCTATACGACCGGAACTATATGGTCAGAATTTTTTATTCCCTCCATATAGTTGGTCGTTAAACTCTCAGTATATTAGAATAGAATTTTTATGGAGGCACCAATATCTATACGACCGGAGCTATACGGCTGGAATTTTTATTGCCGTTGTATAGTTGGTCATTAAACCTTCTGTAAACAACATAAATTTTGTATTTTTTCGTGAATTCTTCCTTATCCTATAACTTAGTGAAATACCTTGGTTTGACGGTAAAAAATAACAATTTTAATTTTCGACCAACAAATACATATAATTGAAGGATTCACCTGAACTGATTTTCTCTTTCTTTTTACCGAGTTTATGCAACACATAACATAGTGACAATAAATTCTACCTTTTTAAAACTACCACAAGATTACTCTAATAACAAGACATGTGAAGAATAAAAGTGCCAATGCAACATGAATGTAACTAGATTCAAGACACAAAACTAAGAAAGACGCCTAATGACTTCCGGGTTGCCTCCCGGGAAGCGCTCTCTTTAAAGCCATAAAGCCAGGCTAGGATGCTCCATACATTACCCACCTAGATCCCAAGGGATATCGACTCGAGGTGAGGTTGTACATACCAGCTTGGAGAATTTCGAAGTAGAGTTCAGTCGGAGTCGTACCCGCTTACGGTGCATCGACATCATGTAGATCAACAAGTTCTCGCTATCAAGCGAGTGTTGATGCACCAATCTTGGTGAACATGCCTCCGTTTATAGCTGCAATGAGAGGATTTGAGATTCGTATAAAATTCTTAAATCTTTACCTTGGTTACCTTTGTAGGGGAATACTTCATAGTATTCTTCCTTCATAGAAGGGAGTTGAGGACCCTACATGTTAGTATAGCAAGGTTCTATCTCTAGTTCATTACTATTAATGCTCTCCATAGGAGTGTCTAGGCACAAGGCCTTCGCAGAACAATTATCAACAGTTTTAGCATCATAAAAATCACTACTAGAGTGAGAGGCATGACAAACAAAATTTGTAGTGTGACTCTCTTTGTCAACCTCACCTTTGTGTTCCTCCTTTTCATCAACTAGTGTTTTAATAGCAATGATAGAATCAAAAGTAGGAGTTGAAGGTGTGAGCGGGTGATCAATCCGTTCATCCTCCTCTTCCTTATGCTCCTTTTCCTCTCCACTTAAATTATTTTTGCAAAAGAGGAATATGAGGTATACTAAATTAAAAATCCATCAAGTGCTTCACTCTCAACATCAATACTTCCTAGTCTAAATAACATTTCAGATGCACCTTTGAAAAGAATGTATTCTAGTACTTCCAAACTAGCATAGGATTTATCTCTATTATAATTTGCTGGAGTAGGATTGTTGGAATACTTACATTGAAAATTAAGGTGGTCATCTGTAATACAAACTGTGCAATAAGATCCATCATTAGCATGCAACCATAATGAATGCATTTCCAATTGGTCCACCAATTTATTTATCAGCTCATATCTAGCAACCAGGCTTGATGAACTTGAATCCTTTATCTCCTCCAATGCTTGTATTATCTCTTGAACAAAATTTATCTCTGAAGACATGATTAGTAGCAATAGTATTTTATAAAAAAATTGTTTTGTAATTTTTTATTTATTGTTTTCAATATAAAAGAATGGAGTAAGATAATAGCAACAAATGGAAATAAACTATGTGCGAGTAGGAAGGTAATAACCGGACGCTTATCTCCCCGACAACGGCGCCAATTTGATGACTGGATTCCTACATCAACAACAGGGTTATTGCAGTACTTGTAGCAGCAAATATTTAAGAGTTTGTCCCTATGGGAGATCGTCAAACGGAAACAACATGACCCCGCAGCCACATTATCAATGCAGCCACGTTTCGTACCCAAATCGTGGTTTGGAAATAACCTATTCTATAAGTTACTAGAACAACAATAATTGAGAGAGGTTTAAAGTATCTAATAACAAAAAACTTTTAACAAGAACAAAATAAAATAAGACAGAAAGTAAACAAGAATATGAACTGAATTAAAGAGATTGTAGTTATAGCATTGAATGGAATGAGAGAGGGCTTCTAGGCTTCGGGCTCACTAGTACTAGATGGGCAAATATATGTGTGATCTATAAGAGATTTCTCAAACAAATAAACGTTCCCCAATTGATTACCGGGTTGTCACATTGTGTGCACTATGCATGGTTCTCGCGTGTCACTTCAAGGCAAAAGGTACTTCCAGACCAAAGGATCACATAAACTCATCTTAGATCACAATAAATTCTAACTTAGCGCACTAGATCATACCTCAACCTAGAATTGAATCAATCACTCACACATGGATGAACAACAAAACACACAAATATATAATGATATTATGACCGTGTTCAATCTTACAATTACTAAACACAAGAGAGACAGGGAGATGGAGATGATGATGGAGATGTAGATCGATGCGTGGTGGTGGTGATGTCTTCCTTCTCCTCCCCTTCTTCTTGCTTGGAATCCTTGATGGTGATGGTGTTGAGGGAGATCTAGATCTCAGAGGTGTGGTTGAGGCAGAGCTCCGCCGCAATGGAGATTGGATGGGTGTAGGTGGTGGCAGAGCTCCGCCCCTGAGGGGCTATGGCTTGGTGGCTCTCTCTTGGGTCCTCCCTCCTTTATATAGGCCTTGGGGGTGCCCTAGGGTTCCCTCAATACCGTCATATGACACAGGGAAGCTTCTGGAGCTTTTCTAGGGTGAAACCCCGTTGTTTGTGACCTTTTTGGCAACTATCCGGGCGGAGCTATATGACCAAAAATATAGCTCCGGCCGTATAGTTGCTCGTTAAATTCTCTGCATGCTTTAGTATTTTCGCCACCATTTTTCATACGAACTATGGTTTGGGTGTTCTTGGGCTCGTTGAGTTCGTATCATAGATTTCTACAACCCTGTGGTCTTGGATGTTTATTTTGAGAAGTTGGAAAAATTGACTTTTCCAACCTCTCAAATGGCTAAGTCTGGTCCCTACAACTCCTCCATACTATGCTCTCTTAGTTCCTTTTGCCTTTGTTTTGTCCATAATCATCATCAACACCTACACACATGTAAAGGACAAGGAAGAGGGATAAAATTCTACCTAAACTACTAAATGTCCAAAGCTCATATTGAATTTAATAAAAACAAGTAATCATGCATATCAGGCATAGGAATAGTTAGATGGAGCATGATATGATAAAAAAATGACACAATTTATATTGCTAAAAAGTGTTGTATATCGCAGCCATTATAAAAAATATTTGATGCTAATTTTTGGCAAAAAAATATGAAGACGAGAAAGAGAAATGGTAAATTTAAGCAAACAAAAAATGTGGCAATGACCAAACTTCGGGTGGGGCCTTACGCTAGGTGTTACACGAGATCTACGGCGGCTCATTTGGACGGGCGGAGTTTGTACTCCATTGTTGCTCCTCTACATAAAGGTAAGGCCAACTATAAATACAAACAGATTCCAACATGACATACGTTGGCATGAAGTGAAACAAAAGTGATGGGGTCTTACGAGATTATAGGAGCCATTCACTCTATGACATTGTGTGCAAACTAAGGTTGCTCCTTGCATAATAACAGCAAAAATTTTGAGCCGCATGTTAAGAGAGATCAAATCAACAGTACATAATGGTCAAATAGTATGACGTGTGTAAACATGTAGTATAGAATATCAGGACAATAGCAAGATGGAAATACTATAGTTCTTAAATCGGCGAATGAGAGAGATATTATATAATCATATCTCATGTGGACAAGTACAACAGAGAATGTAAACATATATGTTAAGTGACTAATAATTCACAACAAAATAGTACAGTACATAAAAACAGTTCAATGCGTGGAGTTTAAGCGTAACCACAACGGGTTAATTTAGTACATAACAGGTGTATATCAAGTAAAGAACCTGTTAGTTAGAAAATTTAGCACGAATATAGTACATTGCCAACAAATAAATCATGCAGGGATATTTGGTTTTACCTCGGTCAGGGCGGCGTCTAGGCCTCCTCCACATCCTCACGGGTCACGTCGAGGTCACCAAAGGTGCTACGATAATAGTGGGTGTCGATGACGGGGAAGCCGATCTTGGGAGGGCGAGGATACGAGCAGAACGTTGGACCAAGGCGTCCGTCGAGAAGATCCTAGGCGGTCGATGATGTGCTCAGTGCGCTGGACAAGAGGGTTCCTTGAGCACATCAGGTGTGCGGGTACACCGGCTAAAGTGCAGCGGGGATGTTCCGGCCGGTGACGTATTCCTAGAGGAGAGCTAAAGTGCAGCGGGGATATTCCAGACGGTGACGTATTCCTGGAGGAGAGAGGGGGGTTTAGGTACTGCTAGCACTATACTGGGAAAATTACGAGTGAAGCCCCCCACCCACCGAATTTAATAGGGGTTGAATGGGAATTTCGAAGTATCTGAAATTTTGGGGCACGAACTATGTCCGGATACGCAGAATATTTTACCGCTTTATTTTGGTTTTGAATTTTTTCATGCCCATGTAATAATAGAAATTTGGTAGGCCGTACCCCCTATGTGTTTAGAAATCCAAGGCAGTACTCCCTCAATCCAACGCCTCAACTGATCATCCATGGACGTACTCCCAATGCTCAGGATCTCGAAAAAGAATGAATATCATACTTAGGAGTTTCAAAAAATTATGAGATAAATTACATCATGCTGGGAGGATGATGTTAATACAATAAAAATTGCAATTTCCAACTCATATTCATTTCATGGTCATGTTAGGAGCCATCTTATCAACAAGTTTTTTTACATACATAGGTGATGCCCTAAGGTCATCCGCGATGTGTAAAAAGGCACACCTTAAGGCCTATGTGGCATCCGCTGATTATGGTTCACCTTATATAGTATGGAGAAAATAAATTTATCTTTAAGCCTAAGGTGCAGCTCAAAAGCTTATGGGTTAGACATAGAAAATAGAAAAATCATTTCCCCTCTCTCCTTATTTCTCATGTGATCGTTTTCAAAAGGGGTTCAAAATTTTTAAGATTCTAAATCTTAGCAAGAATTTGAACCTATTGTAGAAACTCTCGGTGGTTTATAGTATATTAATTTTGATCCCTCGATGGGTATGTCCAAAAGATTTTTCGTAAAACTATCAAAGAAAAACCTGCAATTTACTTGTAGTTTCAAATTTGACCTAATTCCGAGATATCGACATAAAGTTATTCAAATGTGCTGGGTTAGCTAGGAAGCTTGAAACCCCATAAAACATGGGGATCGCAAGTACAATATGTTGTCGATGCACTATATATATATATATATATATGTCTGTCAACTTGGCTTGTGGCATCCACATCGAATATTCTTTGGACTTCTCTTTACGGACAAGAAAAACTAACCTCGCTTGTCTTCACTCGGAAAATGTAGAATTGAATGTTCTTTCCTGGTAGTTGGACACTCACACCCACGGCACTACTTACTACTAGAAAATGCAGCCATCTACCTCCGAAATGACATTTAATTCAAGAGCTATCTATCGCGCTTACTTGTAGCTCAAGTTTGACCTAATTTTGTTATATTTTCAAGATGCAAAATCTTAGCAAGAAGTTGAACCTATCATCAAAACTCTCGTTGTTTTCAATATATTAATTGTGACCCCTCGATGGGTACCTCCAAATTAAAATCTTTTTCGTAAAAATTACAAAGCAAAACCTACAATTTACTTATAGTTTCAAATTTGACTTAATTTTGATAAATCGACTTAAAGTCATTAAAATGGGAAGAGTTAGCTAGGAAGTTTGAAAGCTCATAAAACATGGGAATCGCAAGTACAACTTGTTGTTGATCGACTATATATGTCTATCAACTTGGCTTGTGGCATCCATATTAAATATTCTTTGGACTTCTCTTTACGGAAAATAACAACTAGCCTCGCTCGTCTTCACTCAGAAAATGTAGAATTGAATGTTCTTTCCTCATAGTTGGAAACTCACACTGACGGCATTGTTTACTACAACAAGATGCATTGATCTACCTCTGAAAATACATTTAACTCAAGAGCAATCTATCACGCTTACTTGTAGCTCAAGTTTGACCTACTTTTGTTAAATTGTCAAGATACAGAATCTTAGCAAGAAGTTGAACCTATCGTCCAAACTCTTGGTGTTTTATGATAAATTAATTGTGACCCCTCGAGGGGTACCTCCAAAAGATTTGTCGTAAAACTTTCATAGCAACCTACAATTTACTTGTAGTTTCAAATTTGACCTAATTTCGATAAATCGACATAAAGTCATTCAGTCAAATGGGCAGAGTTATCTAGGAAGTTTGAAAACTCATAAATAAAACATGGGAATCATTGGTACAACATGTTTGTCCACTATATATGTCGGTAAACTTGGCTTCTGGCATTCAGATACAATATTCTTCGGACATTTCTTTACGAAAAAGAACAGCATCACTCGTCATCACTTGGAAAATTGAGAATAATTGAATGTTCTTTCTTGATATAGTTGGAAAATCACACCGTACCGACGACACTGTTTACTACAAGAAAATGCACCATCTACCTCTCTGAAAATTCATATCTTTCAACAGCAATCTATCGCGCTTACTTGTAGCTCAAGTTTGACCCAATTTTGTTAAATAGTGTCATGCGATGCAAAATCTTAGCAAGAAGTCAAACTTGTTGTCAAAACTCTCGGTTGTTTCTCATATATTGATTGTGACACCCCCCCGATCGGTATGGTACCTCCAAAAGCTTTTTCGTAAAACTTTCAGAGCAACCTACAATTTAGTTATAGTTAAAGTTTGACCTAATTTCGATAAATCGACATGTAGTCATTCAAGTGGGCGGAGTTAATTAGCTAGGGAGTTTGAAAACTCAAAAAACATATGGGAATCGTAAGTAAAACACGTTGGTCCACTTAATATGTCTACAAGCTTAGCTTATGGCATTGAGATCCATATTCTTCGAGCTTTCTTTACAAAAAGAACCATCTCATCATCACTCGGAAAACTTAGAATTTTATTTCCTGGTAGTTGGAAACTCACACTGACGAAATTGTTTACTACAAGAAGATGCACCCATCTACCTCCAAAAATACATTTAATTCAAGAGCAATCTATCGCACTTACTTGTACCTAAAGTTTGACCTAATTTCGTTAATCGACAAGAAGTCACTAAAGTGTGCGAAGTTAGCTAGGAAGCTTGAAAAATCCTAGTACTAAAAACTTGGGTATTACATACCAGAAATTGTGGTCCAGTTTGTTTGATAATTGGGGCGGTTGCATTTTCTTTTAACTGTGGTAGGTCTCGTAGGAGCGAGGTGCTTGAGAGTTAACACGGTCGATGGAAGTACAGGTTACATCAAGGACCACATAAAAATAAAAATTGCACCCAAGTCCATGCATTTAGCACAAGGACTCTGAAACTGAGCAATGAAGTATGTGTTTTGAGGTGTGCGCATACTAGCATTCATCATGCTAGAGACTATCAATTGAATCTTTGTAGATGCTAAGAATGGAAAAGAAGATCCAACGGTTAGCAGTGTTTGGATTTGCCGGTCTTGATCCAAAGGTAAATGTTCGAAGTTATTTGTACACTATATAGTGGTATGGTATGGTATTGTAAGAGATAAGACAATATAAGATAAGATAAGATAAGATGTACTGCGAATGGCTGATCTTTTGAGTAACCTTCCCTCCCGATGTTTGGGAAGCAAGTGAAAATTTCAAAAACCAGAAAAGTTTGATTTTTTTGCTACCAAGGACCAAAGTGGTTTCCTTCCTATGTACTCCTTGTCCCTACTCCACACCAACGTGGCTGCCGAACACGCCAGAGACACAGAGCCGCCGTACCAAGGCACACGTGCGCAGCACCATGTTGTGGACAAGGGAGAGATCAGCCGGGCCAGTGCGCTAGGGGAAAGGGTAGGAGAGAGGGAGGATGGATGGTGAGAGGCAGCGAAGGAGAGAGAAAACACACAATTTGTTTTGCGTGCATAGGTCCTAAAATTTACTAGTACTACTATAGTGTAGTACACTATAAGGCCGTAGGAGTACCTCATGTCAGAAACCCATCATAACTTTGCTCTGACATGGAACCGCCTTCAACTTTTCTTCGTTGCTACCCTCTTCCTCTGCCAACGTTTATTCTCTCAACATGTACAACACGTGGACAGAGGTGACCATGTTTCTAATCAAAGAAGTATACTACTCCCGCATTGTGTAAAAAAGCACACCTTAATAAGGCCTACTGTGTGGCATCCGCAAAGGTTCACCTTATACATAATGGCAAAAATAAAGTTATCTTTAAGCCTAAGGTGCACCTCAAGCTTGTGGGTTGCCCATACAAAATAGAAAAACTATTTCCCCTCTCTTCCTATTTCATGTGGTCGTTTTCAAAAGGTGTTCAAAATTTTCATGATGCAAAATCTTAGCTAGAAGTCGAACCACTCGTCAAAACTCTCTATGGTTTCTGATATATTAATTAACCGCTCGATGGGTACCTCCAAAAGCTTTTTCATAAAACTTTCAAAGCAACCTACAATTTATTACTTGTAGTTCAAGTTTGACCTAATTTCATTAAATTCAAGATAAATCTATCGCACTTAGTTGTAGCTCAAGTTTAACCTAATTTCATTAAACTATCAAGACGCAAAATCTTAGCTAGAAGATGAACATGTCATCAAAACTCACTGTGGTTTCTGATAGTATAATAATTGACCCCCCTCCCCCCGCGCCCCATCTGATGGGCACCTCTAAGAGCTTTTTGTAAAACTTTCAAAGCAACCTACACATTTTACTTGTAGTAGTTCAAATTTTACCTATTATATTTTTTCTGCTTTACCTATTATAATTTTATATAGTTATGATATGCCATGTGTCTATTATCTAAGTCTCACGTGCAAGGCACATGCAATTTACTAGTACTTATAGTTTCAAATTTGACCTAATTTTGATAAATCGACATAAAGTCATTCTAATGGGCAGAGTTAGCTGGGAAGTTTGAAAACTCATAAAACATGGGAATCGTTGGTTCAATATGCTGGTCCAATATATATGTATGTGAACTTGTCTTGTGGCATTCAGATCCAACATTCTTCGGACTTTTCTTTAGGAAAAAGAACAACCTCGCTCGTATTCTTCACTCGGAAAATGTAGAATTGAATGTTCTTTCTTGATAGTTGGAAACTCACACTGACGACATTGTTTACTACAAGAAGATGCACCAATAATCTACCTATGAAAATTCATTTAATTCAAGAGAAATATATGGTGTTTACTTGTAGCTAGCTCAAGTTTGACCTAATTTCGTTAAATTGTCAAGATGCAAAGTCTTAGCAAGAAGTTGAACCTATCATCGAAACTCTCGCTGGTTTCTGATATATTAATTTTGACCCCTCGATGGGTACCTCCAAAAGCTTGTTCGTAAATCTATCAAAGAAGAACCTACAATTTACTTGTAGTTTAAAATTTGAGATAATTCTGAGACATCGACATAAAGTCATTCAAATGGGCGGGGTTATCTAAGAAGCTTGAAAACTCATAAAACATGGGAATCGTGTAACATCCCAATTTCAGGAAACCTGATTAGTTGTCCAGAATGCAAAAATCATGGGGAACGAAAACTTTTTCTTATTTAGTGATGCAATGTTTCCTTGATTGCTTGTTGATGCTTATGCATTGAGTGTATAGCAAATGATATACTCCTTATCTCAACCTCAGTTGACAAAAGCTATTTAACAAAAAAAAACTATCCTGGCTTATGTTTCATATTCTCAAATGTTCTGGCATTTCAAAACCTAAGCCAAGATGCCTTTGCAAACCAAAACTATTACAATAGCTTCTATTAACAAAACTAGGGAGAGCTATTAATCTCCCCATATTTTTCACTCTAGGATCTTCAACTACTCTTACCTCTAGGTTTTCGAAAAGCTTGCCATAAAGCTTTTGAAATCCTACTCTTGGTAGAAGTACCAAGGACCTTACCTTGTTCAAACTCTAACCTCTTCAAAATACCATCCTTACCTCAAGCTAAGCTTGATGGTAAACCTTGTTTTAGTAGATTGATTTGCTTGTAAGATGAGTTGCCTTGATCTGTTTAGATGAATTGCCTTGATCTATTGTCTAACTTGTTTGCTTAGGAACTAAAGTCAGCTACTCTAGGAGCTCATCCTCTAGGATATAGATACTTTAAGATCACCAAACCCTAAACAAGAATACAAGATGGATCAGATCTCTAGCAACTAGGTGATCATCTAAAACCCTTAACCAGATCAATTCTAAAGAGATCCATTCTAGAAGTCTCCAAGTCAATGAAGACCAGTATCAAGCATGGATCTATTCTACTCAATATACACTTCAAAATCATTCACTTGATGATTCTTTGGTACCTTGCAACCAATCGGAAACTTCCCCTCTTATATTCTAACCAAGAACCCTAAAACTACCAAATTTGACTAAGTCTGGAAACTGTTTCAACCCTTGTGCATTTTTGGAAATGCATGTGAACCACCTTGTATACCATCATAAGGACTACCAATGCCCACTATTGCCCTTGGATATATCACCTTTTTACCCACTTGTTCTTGATGGTTTCGCAGGCAAGAAAATAATGTTTTCTGCAAATCTTCACAACTACCCTACTTGGTCAGAAGCTCACATCTTCATGTTATATCCTTTTCACAAACTCTTTGCATGATTTTGTTCTATTCATAAAGGTATACAAATCCCTACTTCACTTGTTCCAATTAGACCCTTGTGCTTCTAAAACCCACATGGTTTTGAAGCCTATTTGGTAATCTGCTTTGGTAGTCTTATTTTATTCAAAGTTTGGAATCAATCCATGGAGAGTTATAGCATGATCAATCCAAAATTATATACCGTGGTGGTATACATAACTTGGTATATCTATCCATATATCCCTTGAACCAAGGGGAGCCTTGAGCTCCAAGATACAACCATGTTTTAATGGTATGAAAATAACATCATCCTAGATCCTTTAATTCTTGTTCCTCACCAAAATCAAGTTGGATTCTCAACACCCAAGGTTGAAATTTCTATTTACACCTTGTGTACAACATATACCTTGATTATAAAGTTTGATCAAGTATTATCCATAATTATTATGGACCATGACCTATTTAATCTTTTAATTTGACAAAAACCCCAACACTTATTCTATAAAGGCAAGTTTTTTTTTCTCCAAACTAATTTTCCAACTCAAGGAACAATTGAGGCCTATATATCATACCCTACCCGCCAAATTCAAAAATAAATATTTTTGAAGAGCTTTAATAATTCTTTTTTCCCTTTTCCCAAAATGGAGGAAACAATAAAATAAATGTTTTAAATACTTTTATGCCCCAATAAATCCTGGGAAAATTATCCAAAGTGTGACATCATATTTGGGACCATCTCACATCAGAAACCAACCTTGTCCAATGTAACAATATCAAATTAGTTTCTAGAAACCATTTCTGCATTTCTTGAATAAATGAGATTAAGTGGATAAATAATCCCTGGAAAAATCTCAAATAAATATGGGAAGTATATATGGACGATATCCTTCTACCAGCATCCTTATCTCACCTTTCCAAGATCAAATATTATAACTTTCCTTCATCATCATTAAAATGACTATTCTTGCTACTTGAGCCAAACTTGAGCTAAACCAAATCAGACCTACCTCCAAACTTGTCCAATACACAACCATAGAAACATCACTCCCTCCTGTTCGTGTACACTTGCAGCAGTTGCCCTCCCCTTGCCTCCTTAGCTCTTGATCAAGTAAGAGAGAGAGATGGTCCTATCTTGACAAAATATCTTGCATATTAAAAGCAACAGGAGCCACTGTGAGACCAAGCACATGGCTTAATAGGATTGATAGGATACCATATCAACAAGTTGCAACTTCTTTTCCGGAAGCTCATTCAAAAAGAACTCTAAGGTTAAGCATGCTTGGCCTAGAGCAATTCTAGGATGGGTGACCGACCGGGAAGTGGGTAACCGGGTGCGCACGAGTGAGGACAAAGTGCATAGAAAAGACTAGTGTTGGTCTGTGGGGCTAGTCTAGATATCCTATTAAGCTGCCAAGAGTGACACCCCCCGGGCCCAGGAGTGGACGGGGTGTTACAAAGTGGTATCAGAGCCAACCCTTGCGATTACGCTGGTGTGTGCGGGTTAGTGGCGGGACATGTGGAGCATGGCGCGTGTGGCCCGGAGTGGACACGGCATGGCACATGTGCCGGCACTAGACGCACAGACGCGTGCCAAGAGGGAACGTTCCTGGGGTGTGCTTGATCGATGAGGGCATCGATCTTCTAAAGGGTGGGTGTATGTGAGACCAGGCACATGGCTTAATAGGATTGATAGGATACCCATATCAACAAGTTGCAACTTCTTTTCCGGAAGCTCATTCGAAAAGAACTCTAAGGTTAAGCGTGCTTGGCCTAGAGCAATTCTAGGATGGGTGACCGACCGGGAAGTGTGTAACTGGGTGCGCATGAGTGAGGACAAAGTGCACAGAAAAGACTAGAGTTGGTCTGTGGGGCTAGTCTAGATATCCTATTAAGCTGCTAGGAGTGACACCCCCTGGGCCCAGGAGTGGACGGGGTGTTATAGGCACCACCACTCCCCTCTCTCTCTGGTCGAGCTACTGGCCCCACATACCCCCAACACCGCCCTCCTCGACCAATGCCATTGCCCTGCCCTCCCCCATGCTCCCTATGGACTTTGTCCATCATGGACCTCCCCCACTCGAGATAAAAGGGCCAGAGGATGGACAACCCCCTCTCGGCCTCCCATTTGCTCCCTCCCACTCCACATCACCTCCCAGAGCTCCCTCCCCTTTCCCTTTCTCTGTACTGCCCGAAAAAGGAGGAGGGGCGCTTCGGCCCTCTCCCAAAAATCGAGCAAGGCCCCCTCTCCTGAGCTTCCCTCTCTCTGCATGTCGCACTCGCGCACTCCCCTCGTCCTCCTGATGCTAATGGCGCCCTTTTTGCTTACATGCCGTAGCACCTCGAGCAACGCCGGTGAGACCCAAAGGTTCGCGCCGTCGGGATTCACTCGCGAGCTCCCTCCCCGGTGCAAGTACCCCGTGCCACCCATCCCCGAGATCCCCTCCGTCGACCGCGTCGCCTCGTCACCTCCTCGACTCCTTCTGAGCCCTCAGGTGAGCCCTCCGCCGCTACCGAGCCCGCCTAGGGTTTTCCCTTTGTTTTGCGCAGATGGAGGTAGAAGACGGCCTGTGGCCATTGATCCTCGCTTGATCGAACGGCAAAAATACCCTAATACCCTTTCGGCCTCTGGCGCCGCTGACCTCTGGGCCCGACCTGGCAGGTTTGAACCAGGCCTCCCACATGAGACGCCTGCCCGGGTGGGCCAATTCTCCGCAGCGTGACCCAACTCCGCTCGGATCTGGCCCAGCTGCCCTGGTCCTCTTTTCCTTTATTTAAATCCTCTAGATCTAAAAAATAGGGATTTGGTTTAATTCAAAATAAATTTGGAAACTAACATAGAGTGGCCATCTATAAATTTATAAATTTTCCTTAGGAATTTCCTAACCATGCATAATAAACCACCTGCTCAAATTATTTTTCATTATTTTCTGGTATTTAAAATACCAAGAAGTATCACAAACACTCCCTAATTATTTCTGGGAGTTTAATAAACCCAAATGGTTTGAACCAAATTGCCAATAGTAGGTATCTCATGTACCTATCAGGTGACCTTGGCCCCATACCATGTCGAACCTTAGAGTTACTGTAGCATAAATAATAAAAATAGCCATTATATGAATTTGAGTATTTCTTCAGGCCAAACCAAATATGATTTTGACCTGATTCCAACTCCTAGAACACATGCTTCCCAATACCCTTCAAACCCTAGGAGTCCAATATTTATTGAGTCAGCTTTGATTTATTATGAATTAATCTGTTATGTGCATTGTTAATTCACAAAGAAAATCACCTCAGTAGTTCTGTAAATCAAAAAAGGTGAATCCAACTTCTACAGAAAGGTATTAGAAATACCTAACACTTGTCCTTAGTTTCATATTAATAGCCCATGTAGATTTAATTTGGTGAAAAAGACTAGTTACAGAACTGACTTTGGGAATTTCCCAGGGGCATTTTGGTAAATATTTTAAGATGAACCCCACTCTTAAAAATCTTAAACAACAAAGTCTACCAAAACCTATGGAGGCAAATTTATTTGAGCACCATATCTTTTATGGTGATTTATTCACCTAAACTAGAGGTTATTTCACTAGAAAATCATAACTAAATATAGAAAATTGATAAAATCATGAAACCACTTTTGTTGGCCTTGTTCTTCCAATACCTATCTGTTGATATCATTTTTGTACATTGATATCATTCAGGTCCGACCCAAGGTTCAAACCCCTTTATTAAGTGGTGTTGGCAAATAAAGCCTAAAGGAATTTCCACAAAGGCATTTTTGGTAATTCCAAATGCTATGATTTCAATTTAACAAACCCACTGAATGGAATGATGTGTCATATATTTGTTTGCTGTGTTGAAAAGATGCTTGTATGCCTTGCGTTGATTGTGGCTCTGTTTGCTTGCATGAATCCTCCTTGACGATGATAGTGGCGATTATATTGGAGACCAGAAGAAGTGAGTATTATTGAATTATTATGGTATTCTAAGAAGAAGTCCAGGGACATATATTACTAGTTTGCTGATCACAGGCAAGCCACCTTATTGCTCATGAACCTTGTCCTACTATTTTGCTTATGCATGTTTTAACTACTGTTTATGAAACTGCATTGTTTTATTATATGATGAGTTATCGTTGGTAGTGGCTTGGCTCTTCCAAACCATTACACAATGGTACTACTGAGTACAACCCCCCCTCGATGATACCTACTTGTCCCTAGTAGAATAGATGGTGCATAACACCATAACCCTTTGGAGACCCTGTTTTAGCCGAAGCAAAGATATAGGATGGGAAGACCCCGGAAAAGTTTTACAAAGTGTTTTATGATAAAACATTTGTGAGGTTTAACCTACCAAAAGAAGTTTGAGAAAGAAAAAGGTTTTCGAATACAAAAGATGCTGAAGGAAAGAGGAGGTAAAATGTTTACAAAAACGCACCCGGTTCTATGCAGCTTTATCTATAACAACTTAACCCGTGCAACCACATTACTATGGAATGACACAGGGCTGGATTTGATGTTTGTTTGTTCTGGTATAAGCTGCCTCGCAACGACTACAGGGCATAAAAATCCATGGAGGGTGGGCCTTCTCCTGTAAAGGTCCATGTGAGACATCGACCTGGAGAAGGAACGAAGGGTCTACGGGCCTCCACGCGTTACTATGAGCCCCTCATTGAAAGCGCACACTTTGTGCAGTGCAAAAAGCGCTCCGGTTGGCTTGGGAACTATATAGGGCGTCCCGGTGTTGAGGGGAACAACACTCATAGGGTAGGAACTTATATTGGAGTGGGCATCCGGAGAGTCTTGATCGGTTACTCGACCCATAGTCGGTGTAGATCAGGGTAGGGTACCCGGATGGTGTGGGTAAAGTGTACAACCTCTGCAGAGTGTAAATCTATTTGAATAGCTATGTCCGTGGTTATGGATGGGTTGGACAAACTACTGTAGAGTGGTGCTGGTTTTGATTTCAAAAAGGATTTCAGAAAAGCAATGGATTTGGAGATGTTTTGACCATGGGATGGTCGGAAATGAAGGAAAGGAGTTTGGTCATGGGATGACAGGAAGGAGTAACAAATGGGTGACCCAATCCTAGTGTTTTCCAAAAAAATTTCAAAAAGGTTTCCAAAATGTTTTACAGAAGTTTTAAACAAAGATATGTAGATGTTATATCTACAAGAGAAACTATTTGAGAGAGGAACCTCAGTTGGAGCCCTCCTACTACCACAGCCATATTGCATATCCTCTTGTTATTGTTATTCTCTTAAGGTGGTTTGCGAGTACATTCAAAGTACTCATTGGCATTGTCCTTGATTATTAACTTGGTCAGATATCAAGAAGAAGGTGACGTTGATGACTATGTGAGCTAGGTGATGTCTACACACTTCTAGTCTTGTAGACAGTTGTTGGGCCTCCAAGTGCAGAGGTTTGTAGAACAGCAGCATGTTTTCCCTTAAGTGGATTACCCAAGGTTTATCGAACTCCAGGAGGAAGTGGTCAAAGGTATCCCCTCTCAAGCAACCATGCAATCAAGATACAAGAAGTCTCTTGTGTCCCCAACACACCCAATACACTTGTCAGGTGTATAGGTGCACTAGTTCGGCGAAGAGATAGTGAAATACAAGTGGTATGGATATAAGACAACGGTGCTAGAAAATAGCTTGATGGCGTGGAAGAGACTAAAGGCAAACTGAAATAAAGATGGAAGCAAGAAAACATGTAGCATATCTAGTTGCAAACGATATTTTAATGTTTAGAAACAAGGCCTAGGGATCATACTTTTACTAGTGAACACTCTCATATAAATATCTTCTCTTTATGATACTACTCTGAACTACTCTCTGGTTGGACACTCTAATCCATGGTAGGGCTATAACAGCACACCTCAAAGTTCGTTTTTCCCATCTAGATAACCCCACACTATCACCTTGAGATCTAGATGGTTCCAACAAACACCACAATTTCATAGAGACATCCAACTCCAAATATAACTCATAACAAGTATTTGTAATCTCTAACCTAAGTGCCACCATGGTGTGCACGTTGTCACTTTCACACACATAGGGAGAGCAGAGATCTATTAAAGCACTTGAGTAGCAAAGTATATCTACTTGATTACAAATCTCATGATCACAATATGATCATGCATAGAGAGAGAGATGAACACATAGCTACCGGTAGAACCCTTAGCCTTGAGAGAGAATTACTCCCTCATCATCATGGGAATCAGCAACGGTGATGGAGACGGTGGTGGAGATCGATGGAGATGGCTTCGGGGGCACTTCCCCGTCCTGGAAGGGTGCTGAAATAGAGACTTTCTGTCCCCCGAATCTCCCCTTCGGTGGCGTCGGTGCTGCGGAACTTTTCGTGGCTGGAGGATTGATGATTTAGGGTTTTTGCATCGGGAGGCATCTTATAGGTGAAGAGGAAAGGTCGGTGGGAGGCCAAGGGGCCCACACCACCTAGTGGCGCGGCCAGGGCTAGCCCGCGCCACCATATGGTGTGCCCACCCTGGTGCCCTACTCCGTCTCTGCTTTGGGTTTTCGTGTTGCTCCAGGAAAAATAGGCATATTGACTTTTGTCCCGTCCAATTCTGAGAATATTCATTTTTTAGCTTTTCTAAAACCAAAAACAGCAGAAAACAGGCAACTGTCACTGTGGCATCTTGTCAATAGGTTAGTTCCAGAAAGTGTATAAAAATACCTCAAAGTGTGGACAAAACATAAGAAAGTAGATAAAAACCAAGCATGGAACATCAAAAATTATGGATACGTTAGCAACGTATCAACATCCCCAAGCTTAACTCCTTCTCGTCCTCGAGTAGGAAAGTGATAAAAAGAAAGAATAATTTTTTAGGTGACATGCACCATCATAAACTTGATCAAAGTATTTGTAAAACATTGATAGCTGGGATCATAGTACTTCAACATAGCATGAAAGATATAGTTCCAACAATAAGACATGGCAACTATGTTGTAACATGAAAAGGCACAAACAAAAGATTCATGAATAACAATGCTTTGCAAGGCGTTTGTTTGTTTCACATGAACAAAACATAGCATAGTGGCATTCAGTTTGTCCCTCATAGAGTAGCAAACATAGATGCATAGGACACCTTCAAAGTTCATAAGGGTGACTAGATACAAATAGTTTAAGAACAAGTAATATTAAAGTTATGCATCAATAAACAAGTCTTGGGACAATGCACACAGAACTAAGAATGGCCACTATGCTCTCTCAATAGGTGCATAAAGATAGAAGGTGGAGACTCAATATAAAAGTGGAAGAAAGGCCTTCATAGAAGGAAGCAGGGATTCAAGTTTCATAAAGAGCTTCCAAAAAATATGGTACTTATTAGCTTTCAGCTCTCATTGCCCCTATCATAAGCATCTTTAGGTGATTAAGGTTAAAGTGAACAAACTATGGAGTATATGCTTGACAAAGTATAAGTCAGAAATCTCATGTCCCTTGAATACGAGGGCCGCTCCTCATGCTACTCAAGTTTAGTTACCGGTAAGTTCTTGTCATAGTAAGTACGTGTGTATCATAGAGAACCGCCAACGAGGTACCCCTTGCCCGATGATATGGAAGAATCCCCATATCAAAATGACAAGGCAAGCAGACAACAAGCATCTCAGCAATCTTCTTATTTACCATGGGAAAATGGTGCTTTTTTCTCTCTTTCCTATTTTCTCGTATCTCTTTTTTTTCTCTTTTTTCTCAATATCTGACTCTCTTTTATATAAGAAGAATGCTTCATAGACATCTCATTATGGTTACGATGCAGGTTTCCACCATGATAGCATGGATTAGACCGGCGGCCCAGGCGTTTCTCTAACACATATACATAACTCCATGGACTTACAAGATCCCCTTTCATTTCACACCGATGGCATCCATAGACAAAAGAGCATGATATCAACTAGGTACAAAGTACAAGTGCAATGTTGAAAGTGTTCCCCATGACAGCATGGTTCTGCTAATCCCCAACATATAAGTGCAAGCATATACAACGTAGACGACACAATGGTTCAAGTTTATTAAGGGCAAGAAAAGAAAAGTGTGCCATCAAGTTCGTGAGAGCTTTAATCAGAAGGTAGATAAAAACATGAATATAATTGGAATAGCAAACGCTAATAGGTAGGTTTGGTGCACTCTTTGGAATAACTTGGTTTTAGGAGTTGGATGCATGAGTGGAACTCATACTTGGTTATGGAGGCTAGCAAAAGACTGGGAGCGACCAACTAAGAGAGCAATAATGGCCATAATCATGCAGAGCGACAAAACATCATTAATCAAAGCATAAAGTGATATTATAAGTCGAAAACTAAAGGATCATAAAGGCTATGGTGACTTGGGATAGTCATAACATGGTGTGAGCATGCGCCAAGTCAACCCAAATAAAGCATCAAAGGAGAATACCACAATACTATGCTTTAATATGCTAAAACAACACATGATTCTTCCAAGGCACATTAAGAAATCTCAATTTTTATAACATGTCATGCTACAGCAAAGATCACTAAGCATAAAGCCAAAATAATATCAAGCATGGCATGACAAAGCATAGGCCACAGTCAAAAACAAGCTCTCTTTACCACTTAAGCATGAACTTTCCTACTCTTTTCCAATCCAAACCAAACTATTTGAAAGCCGATGCATGAAAGAGGGGGTCCAACCAATTTATTCAGAAAACTAAGAAAACCAAGAAAACGAAAAACCAAAATGAAAACGAAAAAGAAGACGCTCCAAGAACAACACAACAGTGCATGAAACAATAAAAACGAAGTGTCTAGAAAGACGTGAGATTTTTATTGATGAAGAAGGGGATGCCTTGGGCATCCCCAAGCTTTGACGCTTGTACTTCTTGGATATTTCTTTGGGTGACACGGGGTGGCATCCCCAAGCTTGAGATTTAGTTCGTTCTTCATCTCATTACATCATTCTCTCCATACACCTGGAATTTTTCCTTCATACAAAACTTCACACAATCTTTATTAGCAACATTAGTGTACTCAAGATAATAAGACTTTGGGTTCAGTTTCAACACCAAAAATACTTCCATTAAAACACAAGATACTGTAGCACTTCCCTCAAAAATCTCAATTCCCCGAAAAGAACTCAAAAAGGAATCAACAAGAAGCAAATGCAAATAATGGCAGAAATCTGTCAAAAGAGACCAGCAGGTAAAACCCAATTTTTTTGAAGACCTTCTATTGCTCAAATCGACAAGTGTTGAACTAGCAATAGTTAGATAACAACCTGGGGCAGAAGCACAAAAATTCACGCCTCAAAAGGACATACAGAGATTTTTCATGAATTTTTACAGCGAAGCAAAATCTGTTTTGGGACAGCAACTTTCCCAAGCATTACTTCTCTCTCATTAGAGGTTATTCTAGGCACAAAAATCAAGTAAAAAGGATAAGGAGAGGTTATTATAGAGGTAATAACTTCCAAGTCTCAACTAAAACTTTTGGGTTATCTCCCAATAAGTACTTTTCTTTAACGCCTTTAAGTTATGATAGTTTGAGAAGATGCTCACATAAGAAATATGAATTGAAGTAAAAGAGAGAATCCAGAAGAAAATTCAAAGCACATTTAAGTCTAACCCACTTCCTGAAGGGAATATGCCCGAGAGGCAATAATAACGTGGTTATTACCTTATTCCAAGTTTATGATAAATGTTTATTTTACATGCTAGAATTGTATTGATTCGGAAACATCAATACATGTGTGTTTAATAAACAAAAAGGGTTCCTAGTCATGCCTCTCTTATAGACTAGCTTGTTGATTAACAAGATGATCAAGGTTTCCTGATCATGGACATTGGATGTTGTTAATAACAAGGTCACACCATTGGTGGAATGATGTGATGAACATTCATCCGAAGTATAGCATTACGATCAAGTCATTATGTTTATATTGCTATAACATCATACGAAGTAATCTTTATCCTTAGACCATGAGATCATGTTAATTGCTAACACCGGAAGAGTATCTTGATAACATCAAACGTCACACCATAACAAGGAGACTATAAATATGGGTTCCATGCTACGAAGGTGTTATGTTGAGGCTCATGGATCAAGAGTGGAATTTGTCAATACCGATGATGGATAGATATACTCTGGGCCCTCTCGGTGATATCACATTGAAATAGCTTGCAAGCAAGTGATGTGATCACTAGAATGTTATATCACGGGAACGAGAAAAGAGTGCATGTCGGAAACGAGATCAAACTAGGTATGGAGATACCGATGATCGAATCTCGGACATGTAATATATCGCGAGACAAAGGGATTTAGTTACTAGCATTAAAGGTTCTCACGATCACAGAAGTCATCGTTGAATGTGTAGGTGTCAGTATGGATCTCCAGGTCCCGCTTCTGATTATTGATCTGAGAGGGGTCTCGATCATGTCTGCATTATTCGCGAACTGTAGGGTGACACACTTAAGGGATACCGACACCATTTGGAGCAATATGTTTCAGATAAAGATTTAAGAAAGCGCTAGAATTATTTCAATAGACACCGAAACTATTTCGGGTGAAATTGCTAAAATTGGTTCTGCATGTAATATTGAAATGTTGCAGGGGGTTTTATGTGAATGTTTGTTAATTAAAGTAATTAACAAAATTCTGAATAAAACTAATAAAAGAGTTTTATTAAATGAGAGAGCATTAAATTTGGAGAAATTTAATGCATTTAAAGTGGAGACTTTAATGGAGAATGTGAAGAGGCAAATTTATGTGGAGGGGGTTACCACCACATGAATGGGGGAGGTGAAGGGTCACCTCCATGGGCGCCATGGGAGGGGTACCCTCCCCTCCTCCTATAAAAGGCCCCCCTCTCCTCACTTCTCACACACACCTCCTTGTGAAGGATCTCTCTCCCCCTCTAGTATTATTCCCCCATGGTCTCGGATTAGCAAGATACATGTTCCCGATGGCTTTATCTGGAAAGGAGTTGCTGCTTCCGCTGCTTTGCTGGAGCGAGGGACGGAGGTTGTCGGGGTACCGGACGTGTGTGCGATCACGGATGCACCGCTGCTTTGCGGTGCTAGACTTGGTGCTGCTGGAGCTTGATCTGATGGACGTGCTAGAGCCGGACCTGCTAGACTTCCTCATGATCTTGAGATCGGCAAGTGTACGACTACATCAACCACGAGGTCCTACTCGTTAACAAAGCTCGTTGTCTATGAGGGTAAGTTCTCGTTGGATGTATGTCCACCCGTTGCTTTGTACCTAGTAGATAGATCTTGGCGTGTAGTTCACACCGTAGGAAATTTTTTGTTTTCTATGTTGCGGACCCAACAGTGGTATCAGAGCCTGATCTATGCGTAGGTGCTTAGCACGGGTAGTACACATATGTTGATATGTGGGCGATGATGATCATGTTATTGCATCTTCTATGTATTTTGGATATTGGTGGCATAGTAGGATGAAGCGGCACGGACCAACCTTACATGTTATCGTACATGAGACCGGTTCCACGACTGACATGCAACTAGTTTTGCATAAGTGGCTGGCGGGTGTCTGTCTCTCCTACTATAGTCAATATCTGATTTACAACGAGTTGCTAATAATTTGGTTATCCTCGTTGTGGTTCATGTTCGTAGGTAAGAACGGTTCTATCTCCGAAAGCCCTAAGCCACGTAAAACTTTCAATTGATAAATTAGAGGCGTCTAGTTTAGATCGTTGATGGGCTAGTGTATTGATATGGTATTGTTGTAACTAGATGTATGATAGATACTCTTACAACACAGTCAACATGTAAGTTCCATAGACCTTGGCCTTACACACAAAGGAATGATAGAGATCATACCACGATGCAAATGATAGAGATCAAATGCATGGACCATATCATTTCACTTTACACATTAGATGTTAGCATCTTATACTGCTAGTTTGGTGCTTTCTGTAGCATTGTAAGATGATCCCTCATTTAGATATCAAGATAAAAATGTGTTCTTCCTTAAGTATGCACCGTTTTGTGGATCGTGTTTCGAGACATCACGTGATGATCGGGTGTACTCGACTCTACGCTTTCATACAAACGGGTGTAAGACAGTTTTACACACGCGAGTACTAAGGTTCTTACTTGGCGAGCCTAGCATGTACAGACATGGCCTCAGAACACGGACCGAAAGGTTAAGCATGAGTCATATAGTTGATATGATGCCCATATAGATGCTCGCCTTTGAAGCTACATCAACTCACGTGATGATCGGACTTGGTGTAGTGGATTTGGTTCATGTAATCACCAAAAATGCACGAGGGATGTTGTTTTTGAGTGGGAGTTCATTTCTAATTTGGATTAGTCGAACCAAATTTGTCATAAATTAAATCAAAGTGAATTTGCATAGTTTGTTGTAGTCATTGGCATTCGTTTTCTACCTTATGCTTAGTTTTTATTTGAGATAATAGAACTATAGAATTCTGGATATTTACTTTACGAACTGGTATCGTATTGTTTTGAATGTCAATTTAAAGTTTATAAGTCCTATTGCAAACTTTCAGCAAACTCTATTGACTCCATGAAGTTTAATAAGTAGTATTAAATCAAGAGTAAGAATTCCAATGTTAGTATCTAAAGTATCATGTTTGCCTCCATGATTATTGATATTCAAAAAGTTGTTTTAATATCAAGATTATATTGGAGCTGGAAATTGTTTCAGAAACCATCATGTGTGAAAGATATTGTGATATCTGAAACAATGTTTTTGGTTGCATTATGATAGAGTATAATTTAGCAAAATACATGTTCTCATATTGTATGAGAATTTGTGAAGGATGGAGATGCTAGTCATCCGAATCTACCAAAAAGGTTTTGGGAACTGATATTATACTCGTGATTCTTCCTTATAAGCTATAGTAGCTTGATCATGAAAGTTTTCATGATAAGGATGAATAGAAGATGTAAGTAAAATGTTTACTACACTAATAGATTACTAAAGAATGGATTTTTGAAAGAACACCAAACATTTGATGATGGTGATCCACTTCAAAGTGCAAGTCCAAAGGTATTAGTAGTTGACTATATACGCTTTGTACCATGTGTCATGTTGATGACACCACTATTGATGGTGATAGATTCTTTTAAAAGAAAAAGGAATTGCTGAAAGAGAATCTATAAAATATTTTGTAGAAAATTAAAGGTTGGAGATGTCCAACTTGGGTATATAGAAGATATACATGTTATGGCTATATTCCTTGCTTGTTAAACAATGTGGTTATGAGGTATTGGATACCGAATTGGTTGGTATGAAGTGTCATACAGGACAACACAATTCATGAACTACAATGGCCTAAGAAACCAGCAAGAGAATGAGTGATGATGTTCATCGAAAACAAATAAAGTGTTATTGTGTTTTTCGTTGTCATCAAACCAAGCCTTCAAGATTTGTTTAAATAATTGTTATTTTGTTCCGGTATTATGAGAACAATGGCTGTTCAAATAATTACCGTATTCCATAAAGGATGGATGAACTTTTACAAGTCTAGTTGGAGAAATCACATCCATAAACACTATTGCTAAAATGTCGCAAGACAAATGATTGAAAGATCACTTATGAAGTGACATCGCTGTTTGAATTATATTTGAAAGAAAACATGAAGAAACTCCATGTTGATGGAATTTTGGAGTCCTTGATTTTGATCAATTGATGCATGTGAGACTTTCCTCGAGATAATTGAAACTCCGTTCATAGGCCAAAGAGGAACGGATGACTAGCTTATTGGAAATTGTGCATGCCGATGTGCATAAGTCCATTATGTGTAGCCATATGCGATTGGTCTTTTTGCTTCATATGCTTTCTTCAAGAATTTGAGTGAATATATCTGTATATTTACTTAATAAGGAAGAAGTATGAAACATTTGAAAGTTGTTCAAAGACTTTCAAGATGAAGTGAAAAATCATTGTAACAAGAAAATAAAGAGTTTATGATTCGATCATAAAGGAAGATATTTGAGTTACATGTTTAGCAAAAACACCTAAGACTTGAGGAATTGTTCCATGATTTGTGTTTCCCGATAAACCATAGGAGTATGGCATATTCGAGAGATAAAATCAAACCATGTTTGATATGGTAAGATCAAGGGTGTCATTTATAAAACTGCCATTATGTTTTAAGGATTGAAGCTTTAGAGACTACCGCTTTTACACTGAAAAGAGCACCATCGTGATCCGTTGAAATGACACCATATGAGTTATGGTTTGGGATAAAACCCGAATTGTCTTTTCTTAAATTTTGGTATGCTATGCATAAGTAAAATGTTTACGACCAAAGTCGGATAAGCACGTCTTTGTAGGTTATCCCAAAGCATTTGTTGGGAATTTCTCCATAACACCAAGGACAAAATAGTTTGTTAATTGGAACGTCAAATTTCTTGAGAAGGAATTTTTCGTGAAAAGTTAAGTGGGAGGACAACAGAACTTTGATAAGGTTGTTGAACCTTAGCTATATGTGCTAAGTAGCGCAGCGCCGGAAAGTGTCCCGGTGGTGGCCACAATGCTCATGGCTCTCGTGATTACAAAAGGTGTGATCTCGGAGATTAAAGTTCCTATAGAACCGTATGGGTCAGTAAGAATCAAATAGTAAGATTTGATAAGAAAGTCGTTATTGTTTTGATAATGATGAACCGACTACATGCAAAGAAGCGATGATGGGCCCTAACTCCATAAAATGACTAGAAGTCATAGAATCCGTGATAGTATCCATACACGAGAAATCAAGTTTCTGAACTTGGAAGACCCTCCGGAAAGGCATGAAGCCTATCGGTCATGTTTGGATCTATAAAGAAATATACATGGATGTTTGACATCTATGAAATAGTCGACATGTCGGAAAGAAGTTTACGACAATGTTCAAGGAGTTGACTATGACAAGATATGATCTTTCATAGCGATATATAGTCTTGACGGATTAATGTAGCAACCACTACATATAATTTGGTATATGGTAGTTGAATAAACAAAACAAGGTTCTTCTAATAGAACGGTAACCTAGGACATGTACATGACATGGTCTGAAGGGTTTTGTTAATTCAAAGGGTGCTAAAAGGGCATGTAAACTTCAATAGTTGAAGTAAGCATAGCGGAGTTGGAATCTTCACCATGATGAAACTGTTAAAAGAGTTTAAATTCATCGGAGATGATGAAGATGCTTGCATTTGCAAGAAATTAAGTGGGAGCACTGAGACATATTTCTAATACATTATGTAGAGGACATATTGTTGATTGGAAATGATGTATCTTGAATTGACACAAGTTAAGGATTTCATTAAAATAAGATTTCGATGAAAGACTTGGGCAAACCCAGAATATTAGGCATCAATATCTATATGGATAGATTAAGGCGCTAATATGGTTGTGCCAGACATACATATATAAGATATTGAAAGGGTTCAATATGAGATATTGAAAGGGTTCAATATGGAAACAACAAGAAAGGTTCTTGCTGCATGGAAAGAATTGTATTCAGATTCAAGTGTTTCAACACTTGGTGAGTAAAATCACATGAAGATTCGGATCGATTATACCACGATATGTATATATCCAGAATGTCCTATGCTCTAAATGTTATGAACATATACTAGAATGATTCATAAGATGATCATTGGACAATATTAAAGATATTCTTATGAGGTTTGGAAGAACTAAGAATATATCATGTATAAGTGACAAATAGTTAAAGGTAGTTCATTGTAAAGTGTTACATTGATACTAGTTTTGTCACAAGATACAGATTAAATTTATCTCAATTTAGACTATGGGTGGCACAATATAATGGAAAGGATGTTCCATGATGGATTTGGATGAGTTCCAAAGTTGAGATATTGTGACGGATACTACAGCAAAAGGCTAAGTATATAGCTGCTATAGTAGCAGCAAAGGAGGGCATTTGTGTTAAGTAGTTTGTTATCAAACTAGGTGTGGTTCAAAGTGGGATAATACTATGAAGATATATTGTGTGACAATAATATCAACATATTTTGAGCCGAACGAACTAAAGGTCTCACCAGAGGACCAAATTTATACAATGCCATCTCATTTGAGAATGAGTGATGCGTAGAGACGCAAAGACATGCAAATACACACAGATCTGAAACTGTCACATCCGGAAATTATGTTAACCACTATCAATAGCGTATATGCAACACCAGAAAGCCATAGGTGTTCAATGCGCAAAGTTTTTCAAACTAGATTATTGACTCTAGTGCAAGTGGGAGACTGAAGGGAATATGCCCGAGAGGCAATAATAAAGTGGTTATTATCTTATTCCATGTTTATGATAAATGTTTATTTTACATGCTAGAATTGTATTGATTCGGAAACATCAATACATGTGTGTTTAATAAACAAAAAGGGTTCCTAGTCATGCCTCTCTTATAGACTAGCTTGTTGATTAACAAGATGATCAAGGTTTCCTGATCATGGACATTGGATGTTGTTAATAACAAGGTCACACCATTGGTGGAATGATGTGATGAACATTCATCCGAAGTATAGCATTACGATCAAGTCATTATGTTTATATTTCTATAACATCATACGAAGTAATCTTTATCCTTAGACCATGAGATCATGTTAATTGCTAACACCGGAAGATTCTCTTGATAACATCAAACGTCACACCGTAACAGGGTGACTATAAAGATGGGTTCAGTGCTACGAAGGTGTTATGTTGAGGCTCATGGATTAAGAGTGGAATTTGTCAATCCCGATGACGGATAGATATACTCTGGGCCCTCTCGATGATATCACATTGAAATAGCTTGCAAGCAAGTGGTGTGATCACTAGAATGTTATATCATGGGAACGAGAAAAGAGTGCATGTCGGAAACGAGATCAAACTAGGTATGGAGATACCGATGATAGAATCTCGGATATGTAATATATCGCGAGACAAAGGGATTTAGTTACTAGCGTTAAAGGTTCTCATGATCACAGAAGTCGTCGTTGAATGTGTAGGAGTCAGTATGGATCTCTAGGTCCCACTTCTGATTATTGATCTGAGAGGGGTCTCGATCATGTCTGCATTATTGGCGAACCGTAGGGTGACACGCTTAAGGGATACCGACACCATTTGGAGCAATATGTTTCAGATAAAGATTTAAGAAAGCGCTGGAATTATTTCAATAGACACCGAAACTATTTCGGGTGAAATTATTGAAATTGATTCTACATGTAATATTGAAATGTTGCAGGGGGTTTTATGTGAATGTTTGTTAATTAAAGTAATTAACAAAATTCTGAATAAAACTAATAAAAGAGTTTTATTAAATGAGAGAGCATTAAATTTGGAGAAATTTAATGCATTTAAAGTGGAGACTTTAATGGAGAATGTGAGGAGGCAAATTTATGTGGAGGGGGTTACCACAACATGAATGGGGGAGGTGAAGGGTCACCTCCATGGGGCGCCGGCCATGGGAGGGGTACCCTCCCCTCCTCCTATAAAAGGCCCCCCTCTCCTCACTTCTCACACATACCTCCTTGTGAAGTATCTCTCTCCCCCTCTGGTATTATTCCCCCATGGTCTCGGATTAGCGAGATACATGTTCCCGGTGGCTTTATCTGGAAAGGAGTTGTTGCTTCTGCTGCTTTGCTGGAGCGAGGGATGGAGGTTGTCGGGGTACCGGACGTGTGTGCGATCACGGATGCACCACTGCTTTGCGGTGCTGGACTTGGTGCTGCTGGAGCTGGATCTGATGGACGTGCTGGAGCCGGACCTGCTGGACTTCCTCACGATATTGAGATCGGCAAGTGTACGACTACATCAACCACGAGGTCCTACTCGTTAACAAAGCTCGTTGTCTACGAGGGTAAGTTCTCGTTGGATGTATGTCCACCCGTTGCTTTGTACCTAGTAGATAGATCTTGGCGTGTAGTTCACACCGTAGGAAATTTTTTGTTTTCTATGTTGCGGACCCAACACTTCCTATGCAAAATAATCTTGTAAAGAAACAAGTCATAAAAGCACAAAGCAACAAGCATAGGAAAGCAAAAGTAGTGCAACTTCAAAAATTTGAACATAAAGAGGGGAAACTTAATAATGTTGAGATACATAAAACCATGTTTCCCTCTCTCATAATAACTTTCAGTAACATCATGAATAAAATTAACAATATAACAATCACATGAAACATTCTTGTCATGAGCCACATGCATAAAAGAATTAATACTCCCCACATAAACATAGTCATTCTTATTAATTGTAGTGGGAGCAAATTCAACAAAATAGCTATCATTATTATTCTCATCACCATAATCATCATATATAGGAGGCATATTGTAATCATAATTAATTTTCTCCTCAATAGTACGTGGACTGAAAATATCATATTCATTATTGCAATCATCATATATTGGAGGTATAGTATCATCATAAGCAATAGAATATTTATCTTCCAAAGTGTGTTTGTTTGTAAACATATCATCATTGGAAGGAACATGGATAGCACTAATAGTACAGTAATTATTAATATCGTCATTTTTAGAATTGGTACCGAAGAGATTTTCAATATCAGAAGTAGTGTGCTTTCCCAATCATGATCACTACTATAGGTAATAGGCATAGGAACATCATCGAGTTTAGACTCATCAAAAACTATAATATGAGCAACATGCTTAGGGGAAAATACCGTTTCCTCTCTCCTTTTACTCCTCATGTTCTTCTTTTTCTTCTTCTCTTTAGGAGGGAGAGGCTTGAAAGGAAGCTTCTCCATATAACCTGGTTCATTGTTAGAGACAATAGAAGAAACTTTGGAGGTTTCCTCCTTTTCAATAATATGACCAAAACACATATTAGTCATGTCATATTTTGGTAAGATCTCATCTTTTAGGATATTTTGTATGTAAGTATTTGTGTGGAAATTATCAACACAATAAAGATGACAACCATGCAGGACGCTATTCATATCAAAGGCAGTCATATCTACCAAAGACATTTTTCTTGATAACTCTTCACACCCCAAAAATAATGTAAGTTGATCATGCAGATTAGGAGTGATCATGTCATCACAATACAAACTTGAAGTACTCATTGGATTAGAAGGGCTATTATTATGGCCTGAGCATTGAAAATTGAAATGACCCACTTCAAAGCAAAGTTCACAAATAAAAGGATAGAGGGCACAATCTTTTTTACCAAGATCATTTAGAGCCCTATACCACGTTCTAGTTTTTTCATTCCTGTGGGAGATACAATATTCTTATTCAATTTGATTATTCTCACAAGGTCTATGTATTCCACAAAAATTAACATGCTTATAAGAAGTAGTACTTTCAGAGGTTTGAGCATGTTTATTGCTATCATTAATAACAATTTAATTTTCCATGCAAGTGTCTTTATAAGGCTCATGATACATGTCCCAATTTTCTTTAGGACCATTAATATGAGAAGCAAAGGTTCTATAACAATCAACAAGAATCTGAGCATCAAGACCATATTTAGCACTAAGCTCTGGAAAATTAGCAGTTTCAGCGAAAGACTTAATGCAATCATACTCATAGTTTTATACCTGGTTCTTTTCCTTTATTGTTATCCAAATCTTCGGTATTGCTTTGAATTGTTTCAAGAAGATCCCACTTAGCTTTGACCTCCTTACTTGTGAAGGATCCCTCTAAACAAGTATCTATATAGTCCTTGTAATGTCCTGAAAGCCTCGCATAGAAATTATTAATAACAATATTACTTGGGAGCTCATGAATGGGACATTTGAGAATTAGTGACTTCAATCTCCCCCATGCTTGGGCAATACTTTCTTCATCATGTGGATGGAAATTATAAATGTAATTCCTATCTTTATGAATTTCATGAGGAGGATAAAATTTAGAGTAAAAGAGAGATTCAAGTTCCTTCCAGTCCAAATAATGAGGATCGTCTAGTAGCTCATACCACTCTCTTGCTTTGCCCTTAAGTGAAAAAGGGAATAGCTTCCTCTTAACTTGGTTCATTGAAATACCTGCACACTTGAACAACTCGCATAATTCGTGTATAAAGAGTAAATGATCACCGGGATGGATAGTTCCATCTCCCAAATAACAGTTGTTCATAACACGTTCAACAATTTTTATAGGTATTTTAAAAGAGATGTTTTCAGTATGTGGATTTAAAATATCACAAGTATCATTAGAATTACCACATATGGGAGATAAAGTATCATCAGAGCAAATTTTCTTATTTAAAGTTGGGTGATACATTGCAAATGTATCTATAATTTTTGATGTTCCATGCTTGGTTTTATCTACTTTCTTGTGTTTTGTCCACACTTTGGAGTACTTTTCATATGATTTCTTGGACTAACCTATTAACAAGACCACAGTGCCAGCTACCTGTTTTCTGCTGTTTTTGGTTCCAGGAAAGTTAGAAAATGAATATTCTCAGAATTGGATGGGACAAAAGCCGAAGTTATTATTTTACCGAGGGACACCTGGAGCCAGAATACGAGACAGAGAGGGGATGGGGCCCGGCCACACCACCTGCCCGTGCGGCCAGGCATGGCCCGTGCCAGGGGGTGGTCTGGCCGCCCCAGGCACCCCCTCAGCCTCTCCTTCTGCCTATATATTGCCTCTGATACGGAAACCCTAAGTACCCGATCAAAAATCCACGAAAGAGTCTGTAGCCGCCATCATCTCCATCCCTAGATCGGGAGGGATCTGAAGCTCTTCCCAGAACCCTGCCAGAGAGGGGAATTCACCCTGGAGGCCTTCTTCATCATCATGCAAGCCTGCGGTGTGATGCATGAGTAGTTCATCTCTAGACTACGGGTCCATTTAGTAGCTAGATGGCTGGTTCTCCTCCTTTGTGCTTTCATGTTTAGATCTTGTGAGCTTCGTTCATGATCAAGATCATCTATTTGTAATTCTGCATGTTGTGTTTGCGGGGATCTGAGGGATATTGAGATGCTATTTCATATTGATTATTGATTCTATCATGTCTTTGTTATTTGTGATCTTGCATGCTTTCCGTTGTTAGTAGCTATCTTGGCCAAGTAGATACTAGCAACTCCAAGAGTTAGTATTTATGCTCCGTAGTGGGTTCATGCCTCTGGTAATCTGGGGAAGTGACAGAAATCTCTAAGGTACTAGATGTGATGCTGCTACTAGGGAGAAAACAACAATCCTTTATTCATAGAACAATCGTATTGTTTACATTACATGCAATTCGTAATACAATTATTCGTTGCTTTTAACTTAATACTAGAGGGGGTTCGGATGATAACCCGAAGGTGGATTATTAGTCATAGATGTAGTTGGATGGCGGTCTATGTATAATGTTGTAATGCCCAATCGAATCTCAAAGGAGTCAAGATGATTAGTATATGCTTGTATGCTTTCTCGATGTTTGTCAATTGCCCCGCTGTAATTTGTTCACCCAGCATGTTATCTATCTTAAGGAGAGCCACCTCTAGTGAACTATGGACCCTGGTCCTTTCTTTTACATTCAATCTATATTCAAACTTTTTACTACTTTGTGTTTACTTTCTGCAAACTATTACTTCCTTCCATTCGATACATTTAATCCTTTGTTTTCAGCAAAATCGGTGAGATTGACAACCTCATCGCAAGTTGGGGACAAAGTTTTGTGGTTGTGTTATGCAGGTCTCCACATTGCTACTAGCACCGATAGTGTGCCCTGCCAAGGCTCAGCTAGCAACACCTTTGGGGTGTTTCCTTGCTCCTACTGGATTCATAACCTTGGTTTCGTACGAAGGGAAAACTTGCTGCTGTGCTCATCATGCCTTCCTCTTGGGGTTCCCCAACGAGCTTGATATATTTTGGGTCATCACTGCGGAACTAAAAAGATCATTTTCATAAAAACTAACTTCCCCAAGCTTAGACATTTCCATAGCATTAGTAACAAAGGTGTTCAAAAGATTCATACTAATAACATTGCTATTAGCATGCAAAGAAAGTTCCATGGGTTTTTTAATTTTCTTTTCAGGCAATTCATGTCCTAACTCAAGATAAATACTATAAAGATCTCTAATTTTTTTATTGTTTTCCATTAAGTGTAACTAGTGAAAACAAGAAACAAAAATACAAAATTGCAGAATCTAAAGGAAATAACTTCGAGCACTCACACCGGAGGATGTGAGTACCTTTTACCTTACCTCCCCGGCAATGGTGCCAAAAAATAGCTTGATGTCTACGCACTTCTATTCTTGTAGACAGTTTGTAGAACAGCAGCAAGTTTTCCCTTAAGTGGATTACCCAAGGTTTATCGAACTCAGGGAGGAACTGGTCAAAGGTATCCCCTCTCAAGCAACCCTGCAATCAAGATACAAGAAGTCTCTTGTGTCCCCAACACACCCAATACACTTGTCAGGTGTATAGATGCACTAGTTTGGTGAAGAGATAGTGAAATACAAGTGGTATGGATATAAGACAACGGTGCTAGAAAATATCTTGATGGCGTGGAAGAGACTAAAGACAAACTGAAATAAAGATGGAAGCAAGCAAACATGTAACAAATCTAGTTGCAAACGATGTTTCAATGTTTAGAAACAAGGCCTAGTGATCATACTTTCACTAGTGAACACTCTCATATAAATATCTTATCTTTATGATACTACTCTGAACTACTCTCCGGTTGGACACTCTAATCCATGGTAGGGCTATAACAGCACACCTCAAAGTTCGTTTTTCCCATCTAGATAACCCCACACTATAACCTTGAGCTCTAGATGGTTCCAACAAACACCACAATTTCATAGAGACATCCAACTCCAAATATAAATCATAACAAGTATTTGTAATCTCTAGCCTAAGTGCCAACAATGACCCGGTGAAGGCTTCATACGCAAGATAGTGACTCAGACCCTAAGAGAGATGATGTCTAGGAGTAATAGTCCTAAGATAGGATTCCCCTACATCGTGAGTAGTTAACTCCTTGATCCCCATAGTAGGCCATGTTTGCTTGCCTAAGTGCTTAACGTGTTGCTTGATGTGTGTTGCTTGCGAAGGACATTGCGACCCCTCGCTCTCTTAACTGTGTATGTGTGTTCTGGCCTATTTTGACCTTAGTCAAATGTGACTCGACGATCGATAACCCACCTAGTAACACAGGAAAACCCCCTAGGTTAGTCATCAATAACCAGAACCCATACTAACCTCGAGAGATATGAGAGGAAAAGCATCGCGAGAAACCCGACTTCGATGTCGTCAAGTTAGAACAACTCGAAGATTCTGCCTCAGCAGGATGGCCTCCTTCATCACACTCAACTCTCAAGAGTTGTTGACAACACATCCCTCCAGTACTCATTTGCCAGCTATAACAATAACCTAGTTGAAGCTGGAAGTCTACCACCGAAGGATCCACATCATCCACAAGAAGACACAGGATGGGATAACAAAGACAAGAAGTGAAGACCTGACTCTACTGACATTCGGTATATTAGAGGTTCCGATCACTCAGGAGACTAACTATTTTAGTCAACCCCACCCAAATCAACGGGAAGTTCCTCCCTAGAAGCTAGAATACTTCTAAATCCTTAAGACCCGGATGCGTGAAGACAACTCCCTTGAAGCTGGATGTCTCTACTTTGACTGAAGACTAGCAAGAAGCATCATTAACTGCTAACCTGCCTAGAGCTAACTCCATTAAGCTCCGTTAAGAAACCGTCCTGGCCAGGTTTGAGCATTAGGACGTCACTCGAAGACCTCAATTCAAGACCCATAGAAATACAACCATCTTTACCATCACGCCAACACTTCAAGATGGAAGATCTGCACCATTCTCGAAAGACCTCAGTGAATCTCTAAGCTAGAAGGACTGCGTCTTTCCAACTCAAATCCTGAAGACTGTCTACCAAAAGATACTCCAGAAAAAGTACCAGATCTGACGTCTTCCGCCAAGCGTCAATTCCTGAGTCATCAGATGAGGAAATCACTAAGGATTTACGAAGCCCCTCTGCTACTTCAGTTGAAGATCAGCCTAAAGGACCACAGATTCACTAACCCCATTAGTTCTAAACCGTTTGGACAATCCGCTAATTCAACTACTCCGATAGGCTAAGTATGAATAAAGGTAGTATATAAGCCTCACAACACCTAGTTTGCGGACGTCATCGGAAGGTTTCAACTCTGGGCAGAAGATTGCTATATCCACCTAACATCATCCGATGACTCCAAGAAGGAAGGACTGCGTTAACTCCAACCCACCCTAGTTTAACCCTAAGGGGGAAAGACTGCGTCCTTCCCATAAAATAGAATAACCCTCTGCCAGGAGCAACCTCAGGAGTTAGACTCAAAATCATGAACTAGGATACGATGATCCCTTAAGAGAAACATCGTAAATCCTTACAGAAGGAAGATCACCCCTCACAATCCCGATTGAAGCCTGCTCAACGTTCTTTGCATCCAAGACGATTGAAGTTCAACCTCACTATCGCAGTGACCCTATTCCAAGACAAATCCGACAAGTTAGTACGCGAGAAACACATGGCACTAACTCCAACACAAAATCCCCTAACCCTACTCTCCCGAATCTCGGGACGAGATTCTTTTAAGGGGGAAAGGTCTGTAACATCCCAATTTCAGCAACCCAGATTAGTTGTCCAGAATGCAAAAATCAGGGGGAACGAAAACTTTTTCTTATTTAGTGATGCAATTTTTGCTTGCTTGCTTGTTGATGCTTATGCATTGAGTGTATAGCAAATGATATACTCCTTATCTCAACCTCAATTGACAAAAGCTATTTAACAAAAAAATCCTGGATTATGTTTCATATTCTCAAATGTTCTGGCATTTCAAAATCTAAGCCAAGATGCCTTTGCAAACCAAAACTATTACAATAGATTCTATTAACAAAACTTGGGAGAGCTATTAATCTCCCCATATTTTTCACCCTAGAATCTTCAACTACTCTTACCTCTAGGTTTTAGAAAAGCTTGCCACAAAGCTTTTGAAATTCTACTCTTGGTAGAAGTACCAAGGACCTTACCGTGTTCAAACTCCAACCTCTTCAAAATACTATCCTTACCTCAAGCTAAGATTGATGGTAACCCTAGTTTTAGTATATTGATTTGCTTGTAAGATGAGCTGCCTTGATCTGTTGTCTAACTTGTTTTCTTAGGAACTAAAGTGAGCTACTCTAGGAGCTCATCCTCTAGGATCTAGATACTTTAAGATCACCAAACCCTAAACAAGAATACAAGATGGATCAGATCTCTAGCCACTAGGTGATCATCTAAAACCCTTAACTAGATCAATTCTGAAGAGATCCATTCTAGAAGTCTCCAAGTCAATGAAGACTAATATCAAGCATGGATCTATTCTACTCAATATACACTTCACCATAATTCACTTGATGATGCTTTGCTACCTTGCAACCAATCGGAAACTTCCCCTCTTATATTCTAGCCAAGAACCCTAAAACTACCAAATTTGACTAAGTCTGGGAACTGTTTCAACATCACTTCTTTGAATACCTCTTTATCTCAACCCTTTTGAATTTTTGGAAATGCATGTGAACCACCTTGTATACCATAATAAGGACTACCAAGTCCCACTCTTGCCCTTGGATATATCACCTTTTCACTGACTTGTTCTTGATGGTTTTGTAGGTAGGAAAATAATGTTTTCTGCAAATCTTCACAACAAGCCTACTTGGTCAGAAGCTCACACATTCATGTTATATCCTTTTCACCAAATATTTGCATGATTGAGTTCTATTCATAAAGTTCTACAAATCCCTACTTCACTTGTTCCAATTATACCCTTGTGCTTCTAAAACCCACATGGTTTTGAAGCCTATTTGGTAATCTGCTTTGGCAGTCTTATTTTATTCAAAGTTTGGAATCAATCCTTGGAGATTTCTAGCATGATCAATACCAAAATTATATACCGTGGTGGTATACATAACTTGGTATATCTATCCATATATCCCTTGAACCAAGGGGAGCCTTGAGCTCCAAGATACAACCATGTTTTAATGGTATGAAAATAACATCATCCTAGATCCTTTAATTCTTGTTCCTCACCAAAATCAAGTTGGATTCTCAACACCCAAGGTTGAAATTGCTATTTACACCTTGTGTACAACATATACCTTGATTATAAAGTTTGATCAAGTATTATCCATAATTATTATGGACCATGACCTATTTAATCTTTTAATTTGACAAAAACCCCAACACTTATTCTATAAAGGCAAGTTTTTTTCTCCAAACTAATTTTCCAACTCAAGGCACAATTGAGGCCTATATATCATACCCTACCCGCCAAATTCAAAAATAAATATTTTTGAAGAGCTTTAATAATTCTTTTTTCCCTTTTCCCAAAATGGAGGAAACAATAAAATAAATGTTTTAAATACTTTTATGCCCCAATAAATCCTGGGAAAATTATCCAAAGTGTGACATCATATTTGGGACCATCTCACATCAGAAACCAACCTTGTCCAATGTAACAATATCAAATTAGTTTCTAGAAACCATTTCTGCATTTCTTGAATAAATGAGATTAAGTGGATAAATAATCCTTGGAAAAATCTCAAATAAATATGGGAAGTATATATGGACGATATCCTTCTACCAGCATCCTTATCTCACCTTTCCAAGATCAAATATTATAACTTTCCTTCATCAACATTAAAATGACTATTCTTGCTACTTGAGCCAAACTTGAGCTAAACCAAATCAGACCTACCTCCAAACTTGTCCAATACACAACCATAGAAACATCACTCCCTCCCGGTCATGTACCCCTGCAGCAGCTGCCCTCCCCTTGCCTCCTTAGCTCTTGATCAAGTAAGAGAGAGAGAGAGATGGCCCTACCTTGAAAAAATATCTTGCATATTAAAAGCAGCAGCAGCCACCACCACTCCCCTCTCTCTGGTCGAGCTACTGGCCCCACATACCCCCAACACCGCCCTCCTTGGCCAATACCTTTGCCCTTCCCTCCCCATGCTCCCCATGGACTTTGTCCATCATGGATCTCCCCCACTCGAGATAAAAGGGCCAGAGGATGGACAGCCCCCTCTCGGGCCTCCCATTTGCTCCCTCCCACTCCACCTCACCTCCTAAGAGCTCCCTCCCCTTTCCCCTGCTCTGTAGTGCCCGAAAAAGGAGGAGGAGAAGCTTCAGCCTCTCCCGAAAATCGAGCAAGGCCCCCTCTCCCGAGCCTCTCCCGAAAATCGAGCAAGGCCCCCTCTCCCCTCGTCCTCCTGATGCTAATGGCGCCATTTTTTCTTACATGCAGCAACACCTCGAGCAACCCCGATGAGCCCCGAAGGTTGGTGCCGTCGGGATCCGCTTGCGAGCTCCCTCCCCAGTGCAAGTACCCCGTGCCGCCCATCCCCGATCTCCCCTCTGTTGACGGCGTCTCCTCGTCACCTCCCCGAGTCCTTCCGAGCCCTCAGGTGAGCCCTCCGCCGCCATTGATCCCGCCTAGGGTTTCCCTTCTGTTTTGCGCAGACGGAGGTAGAAGACGGCCCGTGGCCGTCGATTGTCGCTTGATCGAACGACAACAATACCCGGATACCCCTTCGGCCTCTGGCGCTGCTAACCTCTAGGCCCGACCTGTCAGGTTAGAACCAGGCCTCTCGCGCGCAACGCATGCCCGGGTGGGCCGATTCTCCGCAGCGCGACCCAACTCCGCTCGGATCCGGCCCAGCTGCCCCGATCCTCTTTTCCTTTATTTAAATCCTTTAGACCTGAAAAATAGGGATTTGGTTTAATTCAAAATAAATTTGTAAACTAACATAAAGTGGCCATCTATAAATTTATAAATGTTCCTTAGGAATTTCCTAACCATGCAGAATAAACCACCTGCTCAAATTATTTTTCATTATTTTCTGGTATTTAAAATACCAAGAAGTATCAAAAACACTCCCTAATTATTATGGGAGTTTAGTAAACCCAAATGGTTTGAACCAAATTTCCAATAGTGGGTATCTCATGTACCTATCAGGTGACCCTGACCCCATACCAAGTTGAACCTTAGAGTTACTATAGCATAAATAACAAAAACAATGATTATATGAATTTGAGAATATGTTCAGGCCAAACTAAATATGATTTTGACCTTATTCCTACTCCCAGAATACATGCTTCCCAATATCCTTCAAACACTAGGAGTCCAATATTTATTGAGTCAGCTTTGATTTATTATGAATTAATTTGTTCTTTGCACAGTTAATTCACAAAGAAAATCACCTCAGTAGTTCTGTAAATCCAAAAAGGGTGGATCCAACTTCTACAAAAAGGTATTCGAAATACCAAACACTTGTCCTTCATTTCATATTAATAGCCCCTGTAGATTTAATTTGGTGAAAAAGACAAGGTAGTTACAGAACTGACTTTGGGAATTTCCCAAGGGCATTCTAGTAAATATTTTGAGATGAATCCAACTCTCAAAAATCTTAAACAACAAAGTCTACCAAAACCTATGCAGGCAAATTTATTTGATCTCCATATCTTTTATGGTGATTTATTCACCTAAACTAGAGGTCATTTCACTAGAAAAATCATAACTAAATATAGAAAATTGATAAAATCATGAAACCACTTTTATTGGCCTTGTTCTTCCAATACCTATATGTTGATATCAGTTTTGTACATTGATATCATACAGGTCAGACCCGAGGTTCCAAACCCCTTTATCAAGTGGTGTTGTTAAATAAAGCCTAAAGGAATTTCCACAAAGGCATTTTAGGTAATTCCAAATGCTATGATTTCAATCTAGCAAACCCACCGAATGGAATTATGTGTCATATATTTGTTTGCTGTGTTGAAAATATGCTTGTATGCCTTGTGTTGATTGTGGCTTTGTTTGCTTGCATGAATCTTCCTTGACGACTATAGTGGCGATTATATCAGAGACCAGAAGAAGTGAGTATTATTGAATTATTATGGTATCCTAAGAAGAACTCCAGGGACATATATTGCCAGTTTGCTGATCGCAGGCAAGCCACCTTCTTGCTCATGAACCTTGTCCTACTATTTTGCTTATGCATGTTTTATCTACTGTTTATGAAACTGCATTGTTTTATTATATGATGAGTTATCGCTGGTAGTGGCTTGGCTCTTCCAAACCATTACACAATGGTACTACTGAGTACAACCCCCCTCGATGATACCTACTTGTCCCTAGTAGAATAGATGGTGCATAACATCATAACCCTTTGGAGACCCTGTTTTAGCCGAAGCAAAGCTATAGGATGGGAAGACCCCGAAAAAGTTTTACAAAGTGTTTTATGATAAAACCTTGGTGAGGTTTGACCTACCAAGAGAAGTTTGAGAAAGAAAAAGGTTTTCGTTTTACAAAAGATGCTGAAGGAAAGAGGAGGTAAAATGTTTACGAAAATGCACCCGGTTCTTTGCAACTTTAGCTATAACAACTTATCACGTGCAACCACATTACTCTAGAATGGGACAGGGCTGGATTTGATGTTTGTTTATTCTGGTATAAGCTGCCTCGCAACAACTACAGGGGATAAAAATCCCTGGAGGGTGGGACTTCTCCTGTAAATGTCCATGTGAAACATCGACCTGGAGAAGGAACGAAGGGTCTACGGGCCTCCACGCGTTACTATCAGCCCCTCATTGAAAGCGCACACTTTGTGCAGTGCAAAAAGCGCTCCGGTTCGCTTGGGAACTATACAGGGCGTCTTGGTGTTGAGGCGAACAACACTCATAGGGTAGGCACTTATATTGGAGTGGGCATCCGGAGAGTCTTGATCGGTTACTCGACCCACAATCGGTGTAGGTCAGGGTAGAGTACCCGGATGGTGTGGGTAAAGTGTACAACCTCTGCAGAGTGTAAATCTATTCGAATAGCCGTGTCCGCGGTTATGGACGGGTTGGAAAAACTACTGTAGAGCGGTGCTGGTTTTGATTTCAAAAAGGATTTCAGAAAATCAATGTCTTTGGAGATGTTTTGACCATGGGATGGTCGAAAAAGGATTCATGTTTTGACCATGGGATGGTCAGAAATGAAGGAAAGGAGTTTGTTCATGGGATGACCGGAAGGAGGAACAAATGGGTGACCCAATCCTAGTGTTTTCCAAAACTTTTTCAAAAAGGTTTCCAAAATGTTTTACAAAAGTTTTCAACAAAGATATGTCGATCCTATATCTACAAGAGAAACTATTTGAGAGAAGAACCTCGCTTGGAGCGCTCCTACTACCACAGCCATATTGCATATCCTCTTGTTATTGTTATTCTCTTAAGGTGGTTTGTGAGTACATTCAAAGTACTCACTGCATTGTACCTGGCTATTAACTTGGTCAGATATCAAGAAGAAGGTGACGGTGACGACTATGCGAGCTATGACATTCTCCCAGTCAGTTGCTTGTAGGTTAAGGCTTGGCTCGGGCTCTACGCTTGATGAAGTTCTGCTGATGATGATCTATGTAGCCATAATAGCAAATAAGGTATGACGTGTTTACACTTAAGAAATGGATGTTTACTTTGATACTTGCTGGTTATGTGCCACGACTAATTAATCATGGGATCGTGGTGTATGCATAATAGGTATTCTCGGATTATTAATCCGGGGGCACCACAAATCGCAAGTACAACATGTTGTTGATCCACTATATATGTTTGTCAACTTGGCTTGTGGCATCCACATCCAATATTCTTTGGACTTCTCTTTACGGAAATGAACAACTAGCCTCGCTCGTCTTCATTCACTCGGAAAATGTAGAATTGAATGTTATTTACTGATAGTTGGAAACTCGCACTGACGGCATTGTTTACTACAACAAGATGCACAAATCTACCTCTAAAAATACATTTAATTCAAGAGAATCTATTGTGCTTACTTGTAGCTCAAGTTTTACCTAATTTCGATAAATTGTCAATATGCAAAATCTTAACAAGAAGTTGTACCTATAGTTAAAACTCTTGGTATTTTATGATATATTAATTGTGACCCCTCGATGGGTACTTCCAAAAGATTTTTCGTAAAACTTTCAAAGTAACCTACAATTTACTTGTAGTTTCAAATTTGACCTAATTTTGATAAATCGACATATAGTCATTCGGTCAAATGGGCAGAGTTAGCTAGGAAGTTTGAAAACTAATAAATAAAACATGGGAATTGTTGGTCCAACATGTTGGTCCACTATATATGTCTGTAAACTTGGCGTGGCATTCACATCCAATATTCTCCACACTTCTTATGAAAAAGAACAACCTCGCTCGTGTTCACTTGGAAAATGTAGAATTGAATGTTCTTTCCTGATAGTTGTAAACTCACATTGATGGCATTGTTTACTACAACAAGGTGCACCAATCTACCTATGAAAATACATTTAATTTGAAGAGCAATCTATCGCGCTTAATAACTTGTAGCTCTGGTTTGACCTAATTTCGTTAAATTGTCAAGATGCAAAATCTTAGCAAGAAGTTGAACCTATAGTAAAAACTCTCGATGTTTTATGATATATTAATTGTGACCCGTCAATGTGTACCTCCAAAAGTTTTTTTGTAAAACTTTCAAAGCAACCTATAATGTACTTGAAGATTCAAATTCGACCTAATTTCGATAAATCGACATAAAGTCATTCGGTCAAATGGGCAGAGTTAGCTAGGAAGTTTGAAATCTCATAAATAAACATGGGAATCGTTGGTACAACATGTTGGTCCACTATATATATCGGTAAACTTGTCTTATGGCATTCAGATCCAATATTCTTCGGACATTATTTCTTTACAGAAAAGAACAACCTCACTCGTCATCATTCGGAAAATTGAGAATTGAATGTTCTTTCCTAATACTTGGAAAATCACACCGACGACACTATTTACTACAAGAAAATGCACCCATCTACCTCTGAAAAGTCATATATTTGCAATCTATCGCGCTTACTTGGTAGATCAAGTTTGACCCAATTTCGTTAAATAGTGTCATGATGCAAAATCTTAGCATCAAGTCAAACCATTTGCCAAAACCCTCGGTTGTTTCTCATATATTGATTGTGACCCCCTGATGGGTACCTCCAAAAGTTTTTTTGTAAAACTTTCAGAGAAACCTACAAAACATGTAGTATATAGTTTAGATTTCACCTAATTTTGATTAATCGACATATAAAGTCATTCAAGTGGGCAGAGCGATAAGCTATAGGAAGTTTGAGAACACATAAATGACGGGAAATTATAAGTACAATATGTTGGTCCACTAAATATGTGTGAAAACTTGGCTTGTGGCATTCAGATCCATATTCTTCGGACTTCGTTTATAGGAGAGAATAATCTTGATATCACTCGAAAAATTAAGAAAGTTCTTTCCCGATAGTTGGAAACTCACACTGACAGCATTGTTTACTACAAGAAGATGCACCCATCTACCCTTGAAAAGACATTTAATTTAAGAAAAATCTATCGCGCTTACTTGCTTGTAGCTCAAGTTTGACCTAATTTCGTTAAATTTTCAGGATGCAAAATCTTAGCAAGAAGTTGAAACTATCGTCAAAACTCTTGGTGGTTTCTGACATATTGATTGTGACCCCAAAAGCTTTTTCGTAGAACTTTCAAAGCAACCTACAATTTACTTGTAGTTTCAAATTTGACCTAATTTCGATAAATCAACATAAAGTCATTCAAATGGGTAGAGTTAGCGAGGAAGTCATTCAAATATCAACAAACATTTAATTCAAGAGAGATCTTTCGCACTTACTTGTAGCTCAAGTTTGACCTAATTTTGTTAAACTGTCAAGGTGCAAAATCTTAGCAAGAAGTTGAACATGTCGTCAAAACTCTCGGTGGTTTATGATATATTAATTGTCCCCTGAATAGGTTCCTCCATAAGAGTTTTCATAAAACTTTCAAAGCAACCTACAATTTACTTGTAGTTCAAATTTGACCTCAGTTTGATAAATAATTGGCATAAAGTCATTCAAGTTGGCGGAGTTAGCTTGGAAGTTTGAAAGCTCATAAAACATGGGTATCGTCAGTACAACATGTTGGTCCACTCTTTATGTCTGAAAACTTGTCTTGTGGTATTCAGATCCATATTCTTCAGGGTTTCTTTACGTAAAAGAACAATCTCGTCATTACTCGAAAATTTGGGAATTAAATGTTCGTTCGTGATAGTTGGAAACTAACACCGATGACATTGTTTACTACATCACCCATCTACCTCTAAAAATATATTTAATTCAATAGCAATCAATTGCCCTTACTTGTGTAGCAAATGATTGACCTAATTTCGTTAAATTGGCAAAAAGTCACTAAAGTGTGCAAAGTTAGCTGGGAAGCTTGAAACATCCTATTTCTAAAAACTTTGGAATTGTAAGAAACCATGTTCCACTTTGTCTGATAATCGGAGCAGTGTTATTTTTTTTTAATTGTGGTAGGTCCCATAGGAGCGAGGTGCTTTATTAGTTAACACGCGGTTGGTGGAAGTACAAGTTACATTAAGGACCTCATAAAAATAAAAATTACATCCAAGTCCATGTATTTAGCACAACATCCCTAAAACTAAGCAATGAAGTGTATTCTGAGTTTTGCGTGTATGCTAGATATTGTAGAGCTAAAATTTGTTCTGCAATAATCTACATTCTAGCTTTTACTACTACTAATTATAATTTCTCAAAAAAGTACCACTAACAAATGCAGTACTAGTTTGTCTGATTTATTCTAAGATGTACTACTACTATTACTAGTAGTCCCTCTGTCTGGGATTATTAAGGCCATTTAAATTTGATAAGACCAAAAAAGTTAATTACAGGTTGGTGTTGAATACATGCATGCTATCCTTGGTATCTTTCCTACAGCACTATACACCCTGCAGCAGGCCCTGGGCTTTTCATTTCTCTCCAGGGGTAGATCTTCTTGCCTCTCACTCACATGGATGTTCTTTCCTCGGTCTCTCCCTCTGTCTGTACTGTACTGTCCGGTACAGTACAACGTGACACCTGCTTTATTACTCACCTGTCAATTTTCTGCAGTCGTTTTGTTTTGACAAAGCATGTACAGCGTGTGGACATTGTCTAAGAAAAAAGTGACCAAGCGCAGGCCCCTTCGGTGCGCCGATGCCTAGCGTATTCCTGTACAATCGTACCAGTATAGTACGAAACTCAATCAGTATACTCTTCAGTATATCCACCCAACCCGGGTTTCTGGCCGGCTGGCACTACGTCGGTGAGCTGATCCTCCCTCTATAACCACTCCCACAAGTTCGTGTACCGCGTCGGTGGATTCGACCGTGAGCACGGCCCTTGCCCCTGCATTGATTCCGCTTGTGATTTCATTGCCTCGCCGGTAGGGCTCCTTCCCCGCATGAAGGAGGCCCACAGGGTCATAGTAACCAGGGCCATCTACGGCAGCGCCTTCTTTTGCCTCATCCCAACTTCCCGCCTGACAAGCAGCCGGGGTCGACGGACTTGTCGATGGTCGAGAGCATTAATGTGGTAATTGAGCTGACAAGCAGCTCGTCACCGGCCAACTTCCCGTCTGACAAGCTCAGGACGTACCTCGGGGTGCCGCCGTGGTTCCTGATGAAGGTTGGACAGTCCACTCATGTATCTTTCCGGATTTGCATCGATAGGAAAAAATGATCTTAAACTACGGCTGATGATCAAGTGTGCAATGATGTATTAACAGATAAATAGTACTAATTTTTGTTACTACTCCAGTTTACTAGTAGTAGTCGCATGTAGGTTCTCTTTTGATACTAGGAAGGATGCATTTTGGATATAAACTAAGTTTTATGCTAATGTTATTACGGAGTATTTAGGAGTTTAGTAAGACTTTTATGTAATTGTTCACTTCTACGACATAGACCAGAGATAAACACACTAACCGTTCTTATGGTGCTTCGGTTTTAGTCATCTAACTCAGTGATTACGAAATTTTATGCCCAAACTTGTCAATTCGACTTGATTTAAGTCTTGAACCAAGATTGTCGTCGAAATTGCGCTGGTGCGGACGACACATTAACGTGGGTACAACATGCAGGATAGGCTGCCCTGGAATTTTTCCTAAATATCTAGAAAATAATATGGACATCTACGATATCAACTCAATGTAATCAGAATCATCATGAACTATGTTTTCATATTATATGCGTTTGACATTATGTAAGTTAGTACGTTTGTACATATAGTTGGTCAAACTTTATAAATATTGACTTCGACAAAACCTAGTATGCTTTGTAATTTGGAAATGAGGGAGCATTTAAGTACTAAAATGCATTGAAATATATGTGTATCTAGACAAAGTCAAGTCAGTAACTACTATTTTAGGATGGAGGGAGTAATTATTTATGAGTAATCTATTTTTCACCAAAAAATTACTACTACGGCATGTGCCCACGACTAGAGCATGGACCAATACATAATAATCACGCGACCATGCGGTGGCGATCTACTCCGTACTGGATTATCCTACGTGCGGAGGTGCACTAGTGGAGCACACGCTCGTGTCGTTCCTGAGTACGTACTACTACTAGTATAGGCAAATAGGAGTACAAAAATAGATAGATTGTGTTGCTCATCGTACTATTTTTTCCTGTAAGGCAACCTGGACGTGACTATTACAGTACTATATTGGCACAACTTCTGCTTTTGGCACTACAAGATGAATGTGGAACTCTCTGTATCCGTTAAAAAAACTCTATATGTAACATTATTGTACTAGTACTTCTTGTACTTCCTAGTTTTTCGAACATGCACTAAAATAGTGTAGTAAGTCTGTTTGGTCAAGCTGCATGCAACGAGCATTGGTTTGACAGGACAATTCAGGTTTTTAGATATCCAAATTTCTACTCCAGCTCGATGGCTCAAGACATGAAGTAGATAGTACTCCCCTATCCTTCGGCTGTCGCCTATATCAAAATGAACAAGCAAAAGATTGTGTATCTTGGAAATTACCATGGCCATTTATTACCTGCAGAGCTTTATTTTGTTTCCTTCGAGGCACCTGTAAAGACTGATACGTACTACTGTACTAGTATACTACTAGTAATAACGTGTTATGATTGGGCCCTACAACTAGTACTAGACATAGACTCTAGTAGCTACTCTCGTCATAGTGAATTGTCCAAGAGGTGGAGTTCTTTTTTTTCTCCAAGAGGTGGAGTTCCTTTTTTTCTCCAAGAGGAAACCTTTTTTTATTCCTTCTTTGATTCAAAGAAAATTCAATGGTTTTGTGAAGGATCTTGTCCCTTAGGAAATAATCCTACGCAATTTTGTTTAATTCATAGGATTCCAATATGTAGGAATTATGTCCCGTTTAGAACGCAGGATAGGAAAAATATAGGAATAGGGAAAACACGGGAATTTAGATTCCTTTAGGGCCTGTTTGATTCATAGGATAGGAAAAATGCAGGAATATTTAAATTGCAGGATTAGAATGTCCTATCCAGTTGAATCCTAAAGGATTTGGAGCCTATAGGATTTTTTCTTGAAGGAGTGTTTGAATCACAAGAAAGATAAAGGAATTGTAACAAGAGGTTTGGGTGGATGGAAATTTTCCTCCAAAACATAGTGCAATGCAATCCTATGGGAAAAATTCCTAAAGATCTAATCCTATGAATTAAACGATGCACAAAGGGAAAATTTCTAAGGATCAAAATCCTTCAAAATCACTATGAGATTCCTTTGAATCAAACAAACCCTCAAAATATTCCTTTTCCCTCTATTTTATAGGAAAATTTCCATCCACTCCAACCAGATGGTATGATTGCTTTGCTTTCCCTGTGATTCAAACACATACTTGATCCAAATTCCTCTAGTTTCCTTTTCTTATGTTTTGAGAATCCTGCAAATCAAACGAGCCCTAAGAGATGGTCTTTCTTTTTTTGTCTTTGATCATTTTTTTAACATAGGGTCATAGAGCTTCCTCGGAACACGAGGAGGGTGGAAATTGCACAAACCTCCAACAATTGGATTCAAAATTGCAGGGAACTCTAGATAATCAGGATAGTCTAGTTGCAAGAAACTACTACAATTACTTTTAGGTACAAATGCTGCATATAGAACAAATTTTTTGATTAGCCCTCTTAACATTACTTCTTACATACTCAGGGCTCAATAGTTGGAGCTCTTTGCAACTACGGCTCTAATTGTTGGAGGTTTGTGCAACTAGCCTCAATTGGAGCCCCACCCCCCACTCGCTTACCTTCTGCAGTACTACTAGTAGTAGTACTACGCACCATCAGCCTTTGTCTTCTCCATTGCGCCCTGGCCGCCAGCTCACGCCAACGATCTTCCCTCTCTCCTCCACCCCACCCACCCCAAAGAAAGCCCCCAAAACACCATCCACAGCCTCCTTCCATGGTGAGATCGAGCAAGGTCTATAAAGATCCTGAGTAGTTTCAGATGGTGTTCACCGAAGGCCCTCTTCAAGTACTCATCAACCATTTTGATGCCTCGTCGGTTCCTCCAAACATATTCTTCCATCAGAAAAAGGGAGAGGAACTACGCCTTCTTCACATGTGTTTGTCCTCCCATGTGTTCTTCATTCTCACCCGACGGTGAGACCGTGGGAATCCAAAGACTGCTTCAAAGTGGCGGGCAGCCCGTGCAAGCTGATGCTGCTGGACAGGTTCTCCTCTGATATTGTGATACCAAATGGTTTTGATGAGCAGCGAGCAGGTGGCAATGGAGATTGGATCCTCACAGTTGGGCCCGATTTCACGTGGGACCTTGTCAACGTGTACACTCGTTACAAGATTGTTATTCCGCAAGTGTCGGGGTTTGAATGGACTGAAGGTTCTGCACTTACATTTTAGGTTGATGCTAATGAAGGTCGACATACTAAACTGCAGAAGATAGTCATTTTCCAAGTTCCGACAGCTGCAGGGGATACAAAGATTTCTCTCTAGTCACCATTTTTGAATTCAAGATTGCTGTCATTAATGGGAATGATAGTCATGGATGGTCAGTTTGTGTGAACGAGTTCCAGGGCTCCTTCAGATACTGCGATGCTATTATCCAACATGATCGTGTGTTCGCCGTGACCAAGAATGGTTGTGTTTATGCATAGAAGTCTTTGGAAGTTGGTAAATTCTCCTCCCTGTGTATTTTGTTAGCTTTGTTCCTGAATCGATGCAAGCTAATTTTTCTGAACTTTCATTTGTTAGTAGGAATTCCATTAAAATTTTAGTTTCTTTGATTCGAAGAAATTCCCTAGGAATTTCAGAGGAATGCAATCTTTAGGAGGTTTTCTTACATATAAGTAGTTTGTTTCATATGATTGAGTTCTGCTGATAGTATTGCTTCGTCTCCTAGTACATCCCATGAAAAATATGGTATCTACTAGTAGTAAGTACTTATGTAAGACCCAGATATTATTCCTGAATCAATGTAAGCTATTTTTTCTGAAGTTTCGTTGGTTAGTAGGAATTTCATAGGAATTTTAGCCTCTTTGATTCATATGAATTCCCTAGGAATTTCAGAGGAATGCAATCCTTACTAAGTTTTCTTACATACAAGTAATTTGGTTCATAGGATTTAGTTGCCTCTTTGGATCTTCATTTATTTCTTCTTCTCCATTACCAAAGAAAAGAGCTGCCATTTCCTCAATGGTTCTCTCTTCCTCTTCTTCTTGTGCTTGTGGAGGCTTGTCTTTAAATTTGGAAAAATCGAATTTGTTTTCTGTTCCCCCAAGCTTAAGAGTCACAATCTCCTTGAAGTTAACATAGGCACCTATATCACCCAAAAAGTTTCTTCCAAATATAATATGGCAAAGAGTGTCAGTTGGCATATCAACAACTACAAAATCGATAGGAAATTTTTTGTTGCCAATTCTGATAGTTGCAATGTCAACTAATCCCATTGGAATTCTAAGATTTTTATTCGCTAACATAATTGTTATATCAGTATTCTCAATTGTAGCTGGTTCTATTTCTTCTTTTATTTGTAGGTAGAAATCATAAGATATAACATTAACTTTGGTGCCAAGATCACATAAACCGTAATGAGAGGTTTCTTTAAAAATGCAGGGAAGAATAGGCTTACCTACATCTTTTACCTTTGTTTTACCTTCAACCAATATGGAAGTCTCTACATCAAGTTCAACTATGTTACAGTGTGAGTACATAGCCATAATTGCTTCCTTGGTTAACTCTTCATATTTGTTTTCCTTCAAATGTTCCTTGGCTTCTGGCACGCTTTCCTCTTCCCTCTTTTCCTGTATTGCTTTGGCCTATTCAAATTCAAAAATATGCTTTTGTGCAGTGTTAGGAAAAGGCACTTCATATGTTGGTTCTACGGAGGCAAGTGTGGCTCTATCTTCTCTTTTCTTCTATAGTTCAGGTGGTGGATCATCATTAACTAGACCCTCCTTTGGAGCTTTAATATGTTCTGTAAAAGCTTTAACAACTTGCAACACAAGATATGAATCCAGATAAAGTTCTTTAGACAATTCTTTCACATGGCCCTTTTTATTATAATAATGAATACAATCATGCTCTATTTCTATGCCTCCTTCACTTCCTAGACCAAAAATCCATGAAACTCTATGGTCACGAATTCTATTAAGTAAAGCCCAAGCTTTAGGTATAGGAAGATTCATAAAGTCTCCTTCCGTGAAAGAGTCTAATTCAATTTTATTAGGTTTAATTAAACCACCATAAAAGATATGTAGTAAATATCATTCAGGCAAATTGTGATCAGGACATAGTCGTAATAAATCTTTAAATCTAATATAATCTCTTACTAGTCCTTCATTAGAATGATTCTTCCAAGTCATTATAAGACGCCTGATTCCAAAAGATTTTGATAGTGGATAATATTTTGATAGAAATTCGCAAGCTAAATTATCCCAAGTAGTAGTGGCTTCAGGGGCTAGAGATCTATATCATGAGAGAGTTGTACTTGTCAAAGTTTGACTAAAAAGTTTAACCCTTACCTCATCGGTAGTATATCTCGTCAACAAAAGTGCCACATATATCTTTAAAACATGCAATATGCTCATATGGATCAGGATCTTCTTCATCTCCAGTAAATTGCTTCTTATGTAGAATACTAAGTAGTAGAGGATTTATTTCAAACCCCCTTGTCTTCTCATTGGAGTTGTCTCTTTTATAAATATCATAGGGCTTCCCAAAGTAGTTGAATGGGTTAGCACTAGTCATATGCTCAAACTCCATCGTGTTAGTGAAAACCTGTAACTCAAAACAAAATTTAGCAAGACAAAAATAAATAAGAAAAAACTAAAAGACCTACAACGCTTAGCTCCCCAGCAACGGCACCAGAAAATAGCTTGATGACTGCAAGTGCACAGATCGTTTGTAGCTAGTTTCAAAATAAAGATATCGATCCCACAGGGAGCAAGAGTATGAAGTCTAATAATTCTTGAGATAAATATTATGATTGAAATGCTAGATAAAGTTATAAGTAACAAGATAAGATGTGAGTAATGTGTAAAAAGGTGTTTTCAGGTTTTGGATATAAGAGCAATAATAAAGTAAAGCAAAGTAACTTAATACAGAAAGTAAGTATCGCGTATGTAAAGAAAGATTGGAACTGCAGTAGGGAAAAAGTGTTCTCAAGGAGTAGTGGATACACCACTAGTATTGTAAAGATCTAAGATAAAGGTTATCATCATGAACATTCTTAGCTATGTATGTGTGGGAGGAACTCCGAATGTGGACGAATAGGCAACAACTGCTGCTCACATCATCCTCATAACCATAGCAGTCGGCAATCGACATCAATTTAATTACTACGCTATTAAGAGACGTAACCCCGTAGGACATATCCCATGGCATGCATAGTGTTCCGTGAGTTTCCTCGATTTCTCAATGTGATACGTAAGGATTGCTAATAGCTTTATAGTCACTGTAAGTGCTAGCACGCCTCTGTCTACCAACAAGTAGTTCCCTCCATCAAGTCCCCACGAGAGGCAAATATTGAGAGGTCGACTTCTCTCAACATCAAGATGTAGAGAATCTAACACATGGTCACGGCGATGAATATCATAATAGACTTTATCTTATTTCAATCTCATACTAGGGTTTCTCCATCTCCCCGAGAACTAATGATCTACTCAGACATGGAGGCAATCAACATTATGGCAATGGTAATGGAAACAATCATAGATGAATAGTACTTGTATAAATCCGTAACGAGTATACGAATTACAACAAGATCTAGACAAGATGTAGATAGGATGGATGAAGATGGTGGTGATGCAGCAGTGATGATGAAGATCAATGCCTTAGCCTCCCGGATCTACGCAGGGTGAAGATGCATCCCCAGCGGATGAGTTCCCCCTCCAGATGCCTTCCGGAGCTGAGGTTTCTATGATTTCTGGGTGTTCTGTATGTCGTCTCCCCGAACCAATTACACGGGGTGAAACTATTTAACAAGGCGGAGGTGGTGCCAGCTATATGGCCGGAGCTATACGGGCGGAGAAAATTATCTTGTCGTATAGTTGGTCGTTATGCTCTCTGCCTCGTTTGTTCGCTTCTGGTTTTCTTCTGGTATTATTAATATTTCCCAAATAAGCGATTTACGTTGTTTTTTACTCCTTTTCTCCATAGTACAACTGCTTCAATAATTGTATCCATTGGATCCATCATCTGTCCTGATCCTGGTGAAAACAGACATTAAATATGCGTGCGAACGTCGTAAAATACCAAAATCCTACATCTACAATGCAAAATAATAATGTAAAACATGCTGCAAATATGCACTCATCAATACCCCAGTTAGATTGGCGAGAGCCCATGAAAAGTAGCCCATCAATCCCTGATTGGCCCATTTTTCTTCAATTCGGCCTTTTTTAGGCACCATCCACTCACCCCTAAAAAAACTCCACATATCCATGTTTTTTAAGTACTACCTACTACATTAACATTTTTAGTTGAGCTGCTAGCAATCATGCGTAGCAGATGGCCAAGCAATTTTTTAAGAAGAAAAATAAATAAGTTATATACGATGTTAGTATTTATTTTCTATGTTTTATAAAATCATAACAATTTTCTTATATAGTGGCAAGGCATGCAGTTTATCTGTAGCAATATTTTTGTACTGAGAGGCTGACATGGCCAACCCACCTGCCTGAAGCTAGCGCCCATCAACCTTACCATACAAGAGATCAAGTTTAATGGGCGCGTTTAAAAAGTACTTATACAACAGTCATGACCAGAAAAAATAATACCAAGATTGACATGTTTCTTATCGAGAGAGGCTAACACATGGGCCCCAGCAGCAAGACCATACACGCCTGCCGCATGGAACAACGTTACCAAGGTCAAAGCGGCAGACACGACCAAAAAAATGTCCAACATACACATGTTTCCTCTACATAGGCGCCTAACATGTGGACCTAGTAGGGAGACATTATACAGGTGTTGTATCGAGCAACGTTGCCAAGTTCCAAACGGGGAGGCGCAAGAGAAGAAAAAAGTCTAGCATGCACACGTTTCCTGCACAGAGAAGGCTGACATGTTGGGCCCACCAGTCTGTATAAATGGCTGAAGCAGCGAGGAACACTATCAAGTTTGGAACACGAAGGCGCGACAGACGGTATAAAATCCATCATACACACGTTTCTTCTAATGAGAGGATGACATGTGGGTCCCAGCAGCGTGTTTAAACGGTATATGCATCGAACAACGCTATCAAGTTTGGAATAGGGTAGCACGAGTGAAGGAAAAAATCCATCATACACACGTTTCTTCTAATGAGAGGGTGACATGTGGGGCTCAGTAGGTTGGTTAAATGGTAGATGCGTCGAGAAGCGCTATCAACTTCGGAACAGGGTCGCGCCAGGGAAGGAAAAAATTCCATCATACACATGTTTCTTCTAATGAGAGGATGAGATGTGGGTCCTAGGAGGTTGATTAGACGGTAGATGCATCAAGCAGCGCTATCAACTTCGGAACAGGGTAGCACGAGCGAAGGGAAAAAAATTCCATCATACACACGATCCTTCTAATGAGAAGCTGACATGTGGGACCTAGCAGCCCAACTAAATGGCAGACGCCTCGAGAAACATTATCGAGTTCAAATCAGGGAGGCGCGACCGAAAAGTATGGTCCGCTAGAGACACTGGCGTCCAGGACCCACACACCTCAAAAGACTTCGGCGAGTTAACGTCGCACGAGGAAACGAAAATCTTGCTCCTGCCACGCGCTGGCTGAGATTCCTCCATGTTTTTAGCAGATCCGTCATAGTAGAGGGCCGCGAAACTGGAAAAAACAGTTTTCTATTAGCCACAGCCGAGCCGATAATTTTGTCGCGGAAGACGCACCTTCTACTACGACCGCGGGCCAAGTCGTTGCAGAAGGAAACTTTTCTTGTAGTGTATCCGTACATGTGTCTATGCATAGACCGCTCTGATACCACTGTTTGGGAACGCGCTACGCATAACAAAAAAATCTAGCACATAACCAAGATCCAATGCGAGGGAGAAGGTAACAGATCATACCCTCAAATATCAACCTAGTGGATGTTTATTAATGATGAGGTTGCTCATGAATCGATCCCCACAACAAGCCTTAGAGAGTCACAAGGATATGTATTATCCCATGGACGGCTCCAACGATCGAGTGCTCCACACATCGCACCTCCACCGGTATCCACATGCCCAACGAGAATGGCACCGTTTTGACGTGAGATCAAGCTCACTGGCAAAGCAGAAACGTGTCGATGAAGAACCAGTAGCACTTCATCATCCACTAGATTGGATTTAGATGGAGGTAGAAGACGAGAAGTTCTCTGACGCGAAGAATAAGAAGAAGAAGCTCCCCAATAAGACGACGTCAATGTGGAGGAGGGGTGGAAGACAATATCCAAGACACCAAGGTAACGAAGGCATTGGCTGGTGGCAGCGGGTCAGTGGCGTCGGTGGGCAGGCCTGGGGCATGGCTCTCCAAGAACTTCGGTTGTGTTCCTGTAGTCCTGCCCCCATATATAAGAGCGACTAGTCTATGTTGGAGAGTGAGAGTATAAGTATGACTCCAAGTCCTAATACTACTTCCTTTTCCTTTTCTCCACTCATACATAGAGAGATTAGAAGTAGGACTCATAGTCCAAGTAGGAATCCTCCAACCTCCTCCAACTCTACTAGGGAGGGAGTATGAGTCCCATAGGAACTCCTCCCTCCCCCACTGCCCCCTCTCCACCCGCCAGCCTAGGGGAGGTTGTAGCCAACTCGGCTAGGGTTTCCCCAACTTACATGTGAGCGCGGGCTCGTGGGGCCTATGTGTCCCCTCCGGCCCATGGTTCCCCCACATGGATAATTACTTTAATTATGAATATTTGTTCCAAAGCTTTCTGGAAAATTCTGAACTCCGTTGAATTAACTTCAGAACCTTCCTAAAATATTCCCGAAGTCTTCCATAACATGTCTAGAACAATTATGTCCATTCTCGATGATATCCTGGACTCCTCCAGAATATTCCGAGACACTTTGAAACATCCTTTTGGGATTCCTTCATTCAAATATCTTAATCGCACTCACATTCTAAATGCCAAAAATTTGTTAAGTGTGTGACCCTGTAGGTTCGGATATTTATGGACATGTCCGGAACTCCTTCCGCAACAATGATTACTATTAGTGTCTTGATACATGTAGTAATCCCCAGAAATAACATGAAAATCATTATCGTGTGAACCACAGTATTATGTATGATACATATTGTATTGCTTTGTCGATACTTTACATTGCCCGATACGGAACACTAGGTTATTCTCGTTACCTGGCATGTACTTTTTACTCATACGCACTATTGATGTTCCTATGATCAACAACTTGATCATGTGTCTGGCCAAATCATGACGAACATCATAGTACATGAGTGGTCCCAAAGTGTATGTCTCCATCGTTAGGAGTGGCAATTCCCGCAAGCACACCATGTGAGTTATTGGCATATCATCCGGTACAATCAAAGACCGACTTTATGATTACTCCTTTTCGGAGCAATGTTTGGAAGAATCCTGCCACATCCATATTGTACCCAAGTTCACATGTGTCTCGTGGTCTAACAATCTTTAGTAAAAGCAATACAATGTTTATGATAAACTACCGATAACAATAATTGATGTGTTTCATGGTATATCATGTTGGGTCTATCCATCGTCATTGTTCTCCCAACCACTCTGATATCATATATCATTAGAAAGTCCACAACACTTTGTAGTCTTGCACATAGTTAGGAAACTGACACTATCGTTGATACATGAACTAGTCTCAGAGCAAGACTACGGATATCTTATTGGTGTCTATTACCCACACATGTATTATGGTCTTCCTCCAAATACACATTATTCGGAAATAATACAATTATAGCATACAGCAATAAACATAATTATGAAACAGAAATATGAATAATAAATTTATTAATGCCTCTAGGGCATATTTCCATCAAATACTTGGTGAAGTACCATGTCAGATGCCTTCGGGTTACTTTATCCTTACTTAACTTGGATGTCATCTTTTGTCCATCAACCAACAAAGGTCTTGGGTGCTACCACCCTTAAAAAAGTTCTTTGTAGTCTTTCGAATTCATGGTCAAAAGCTTCCACCTAAACACTTTATGAACTATGAAAACTATCATAGTGGGCAAGGAACACTCATCAAATGAAACTCTTAATCTATACTAAGGTTCATCCTCATCGTATATCATGCGCTTTGCAACGATTGCTGCTTCTTAGGGTAGAATACTGTATCATGCTATCGTTTCGTCTTGTCGCCGAAAACTGTATCTTGGTTTAAGGCACTCAAGATAATATGAGTATTTGGTATGGGGACAATCCATCCCGCACCCAAATTATTAACTTTGCAAGTAGATAGGTTAATCATGCAAACTATCACTCGAGCATCCTTACTTTTGCAGAATGTCTTCATGGGCACGAACCAAGGTTCAGTGTTGAACCCATTAATCCAATTTGCAAAGCCACTATAAAATCTAATCTATCGATCCTTCAAAATCTATGGCTTGCATATACTTCTGCATAAGACCCTTTGTTGGATACCTCATATGTATCATCTTGCTACATTGGATGAGATCTTCTTCAGATTCGTGGCATGACACCTTGACTTTAGTCAAACTCAATCATCTTGATAACTAGACATTTGTTGTTCATCCGGGAGTCCAATGCTCTTTCTTGTCCTCCGTATGCTACCACACTTAAAATTCTTCATGGACTGAACATGGTCTTCTAGGAGTCTCCAATTACTTCTTCATTCTTCATTTCTTGTCCATGTTATTTTATTGAGGGTTTAGGATGGGGAGAATAGAATCTAGGTGAGAACTACAGATATACCCATACAAAAAAAATTATACAAAACCATCAAGAAAACCAAAAAATGGCAGTTGACAAATCACACAAACTGTCGCACTTATCACTAAGAGTATTAGGTGTAGCACGCCGATAAAACCACTACTAGAAAATCGCGTGTTGTTTTTATTTTGTGCATCATCATGACTGCATGCTCATGTCATCATGCCACAATGCATTTGAGCATCTTCATGTTTCCATGCATATGTGGCCTAAAACTATTCCCCAAAAGCTATCTTTGTTTTCTAAATATCCCATTTCTATTTCAAATGTAAACCCCGTTCTCTTTCGGATATTTTTGTTTTGCCTAAAATTAATTTACAAAAGTCCTTTTAAATAAAAAACAAAAATATAAATAAAACTATTTTGTCCGGGAGGCAGTCCAGTCGGTTAGGCCAGAGGCCCAACCGGCCAAACTACCATCAGCCCATCTAAACTAAACTCTAGCCAAACCCTAACCTAGTTCTAACCTAACCCGCCCAGCCTCTCAGCCCACACCCTGCATCGCACTTGACCGCGACCCACCCTGCTCGATCGCCCAAACCTACCCCGCCACCCTACCCGATCAACCAACGCGTGCACAGCGTACATGACGCGTACAGACGTGTCCACCCCACGCCCTGGTCCCACCCCGACCGACACGGGCATAGCCCCACCTACCCGCATTGTCTCCTCCTTCCCCTTCCTTCCGCGAGCCCTAAATTGCCTCGAACCCCACTGGCGGCCTCCCTCCCTGGCTCCTTCGTCCCCTCCCTGCAGAGGCGCCGCCCGACGGGATTCTCCCACGAACCTGTGCCCCAGCGCCACCAGACTAGACTCGGTCGCCACCGCCTCCTACAGGACCTGTGGTCCATGTCGCCGCCTCCGCTTCGGCCACTCCGGTGCTGCCACCAGACTAAGCTCGTCTGCCACCCCTGGCTGTCATGTTCCCCTCTGGCCCGCTCGAGCTTAGCCCCGAGCTCCTACGCCTCGTCGCCCTCCATCGGGGTTCCCCTACAAGCTTGCCACCGCCTCTTTCCATCATTGCTCTGCTTCCTCACCATCCCAGCGCCTCATGCCATCCGTGGCTGCCTAACAGCTCCAAGTTCGTTGCCTCCCCATCGTCTACGCGCCTAACGGTGGGGTCCTGCCTCCCAGTCAGCTGGTCGCCGCTATGGACGTTGTCCGCAATCGCGCATCCCTAGGTTATGTTCATCTCCTCAACCGTAGCATCGTCTCGCATCGGTCTTGTCCAAGCCAGCAGCGCTGCAAATACATCGGCGTGTACTCGTGTCTCAATCAGGCTTGGTTCTTCTCCAAGGAATTTTTGGTGTCCAAGGCCACGACATTTGTTTCATGTGCGGCAAACCAATCTTTGTCTAGGAGGCACACTGTCGAACACCAAGTTCTTCATGACGGACCCAAGATCTCCACCACAAACTTCAAGTTCTCCCTCTCGGAATGCCCGAAGCACACCGGTACTGACACCAGATCAACAAGATCTTCCAGAGACCATAGTACTCCATGAACTGCTACCCGGAACAGCGATACCCCAAGTCTCCTTCATGGACAACAAGTTCACTAGCACGAACCGGCAGACCTCCCTCGGAACCCCGCAGCCCCGATCCGAAGACCGATCCTGGATCCGAGACCGAACCCCAATTTTGGTGTCTGAAGACTGAAACTCGAAGACCGATCCTGTCGAACCCCGTCGGACCCTCGAACCCCAAGATCTTCGAGTCCCTATGTGTAACCCTTTTTCCGAGACCCATATTTTTTATAATATATGACATCTATCTTGTTGCATATGAATTGAACATGCTTGCATACATATTATGGTTTTGGGGTTACTTTGTCGATTCACCTAATAATTAAATCTGGAGACTATATGCGGGCTATTTTGGTCTTATATTGGCTCCATTAAAATTGTGTAGCAAACCGATGACATGTTTTGACTTGTTAATACAACATTTAAATTGCGGGGTACCTAAATAACTTTAACCTACTAATTAATTGTCAGGGCCCCGGTTTCGCTTAATATGGCCTAGTTGCATCGCATCTTTTCCATGTCAAGCATCATACATGCATCATGCGGAATCTTCCACCATAGCATTAAATATTGCATCGGTTGTTCTTTCTAGTGCTTTGCTTCTTCACGGATTAGGTTGTTGAGTTGATGCAAGCTTCGCCCCGTTCTTCTAATGAACCTTCGGCAGTGTTTCTCAGGCGAGCAATCTCCCCCTTTCTACCTATTTTGCATTTGTAGTCTTTACTTCCTCATGTTGTTCTGATATCTGTGTTGCGATGCTTTAGCTTCCGTGCACCATTTATATTCCTTGCAGCCTCTATATTGCCTTGGACACATCCTATCGCTTGTTGTTTGATAGATATTCGGCCTTGCGAGTCGTAGTTGCTTGCTCAGGTGCTGCTTCGTGTCGCTGTCATTCCATCGTTGTTGGAAGGTTGGCACATGTTTAATGGTGTACATGATCATGGCTTTAATTACAAGTTGTCAAATAAAATGCTGGGAATAGACATAACTAATGCAGAGGCACCATTGGGCAATAGATGTTATTTGGTTCTTCCATTCTCACTTGTGTCCCGTAGGACCCCGAGTACTTGATACATGTTCCTTGACTATTCGCACTATCCACATACGGGAGACGCTATGGATTCCCCTTTGTCTGAGCTTGATTCGCACTTTATTTCTTGGGGCCACAAACTAGTTTGGGGCTTTATTACTATCCTGTAATTATGCCATGCTTTACTGCTTTATTTATGACTATGTGTGGAGTGCCTGTACTGTTTAGGAACCCCATGCCATGTTTCCGCTGTATCGACAAGCCCAGCCATACTTTCGGGTTTCCAGTCGTTTACAACCGTCGCCACACATCCTGGGTCCATCACAGAGCCATCCGACTTCATAACGAGTAGCTTATTGGGGATGGCCCCCTGAAATAATTTATGAATCATGTGAATGCATAATCGTGAGGCCTCGTTGCATTTTATTTGGTTCTTCCCGAGGTTGATCGTGTGTGTGTTGCAATTTCTGCACCCCTGCAGGGTAAAACTTTCTGAAAGCCGTGTCCGCGGTTATGGACGACTTGGAGGACAGTTTGATCATAGACAACCATAACTAAAGTAGTGCTATAAATTTGACTTTAACATGTCTAGTAATCAGTTTCACTACAACAGAATGAGTAAATAAAAGTGCCAACAACTGCTAGATTTAGAATGTATTATGCTAACTGTATCTGACTAGTAAGTATTGCAACTACAACAGAATGGTTAACTAAAACTGCCCACTGCCTATGATATCAGGATGACTCATGTTATCTATATATGTCTAGTAAGTGCTACAACTATAATGGAATGAATAAAACTGCCAACTGTGTGAGTTCCTCGGCTTGACTTCCTGGTTTGGTCTCGAGGGGGAAATACCAGGATGGGTATGTTTTGGTGTTACTATCAGGTTGTATCCTAATAGGTCTTTCTTATCCCTCTCTAATAGCCGACAGTTGTATTGGGTCTCTATAGGTTGTTTAGTGCATGCTTCGCTGCCGCTTTAGTCCACCATACCTATGTAGGCGAGAGCCGCCAAATTCTAGACTCGTCGTGCACTGGCCTCAGTACAGACCGCTCTCTTTTTCCTTTGCCCTTTGTCGGCACCCCTTTTGTTTTAGTAGCTTTGAGATCGACGTCGTTAGCAGGGTTACCCTTCCGGTTTGGCCCGGGCAGGGTTATGGACGCCATTGGTTATTCTTTAGGGATCTTAGCCCAATTTGCATATTATCCGTACTCGGATGTTGTATCGTTTTCAAGGTGATTTGGATCTTTGTATTGTATATCTGTATTCTTGACTCATGGAGTCGTTGTTCTATATATAAGTTCTATGGGTTCCATCGTGGACTATTGTGTAATGATATATTAGTTCATTTTCCACCTGCACGCAAGTGCCTGGTGAGCATCTTTGAATGGTTTTTATGTAGGTTTGGTGGGAATCGCTAAGACTATCATAGGGCCGATTCGAGGGCGTTACAAAGTGTCATCAGAGCCCAGCAGTTGCGATACCCCACTGGTCTAGCCTATATGATAACCTAGCTAACGGAAGATGTAGAGTGTCAAAACTCTTTTGCAGAAATGGTTGCATAGATCTGATTAGGTCTCTTTTTGAAGGGAATATGCCCGAGAGGCAATAATAAAGTGGTTATTATCTTATTCCTTGTTTATGATAAATGTTTATTTTGCATGCTATAATTGTATTGATAGGAAACGTCAATACATGTGTGTTTAATAAACAAATAAAAGGTTCCTAGTCATGCCTCTCTTATAGACTAGCTCGTTGATTAACAAGATGATCAAGGTTTCCTGATCATGGACATTGGATGTTGTTAATAACAAGGTCACAACATTGGTGGAATGATGTGATGAACATTCATCCAAAGTATAGCATTACGATCAGAGTCATTATGTTTATATTGCTATAACATCATACGAAGTAATCTTAGTCCTTAGACCATGAGATCATGTTAATTGCTAACACTGGAAGAGTATCTTGATAACATCAAATGTCACACTGTAACAGGGTGACTATAAAGGTGGGTTCAGTGCTACGAAGGTGTTATGTTGAGGCTCATGGATCAAGAGTGGGATTTGTCCATCCAGATGACGGATAGATATACTCTGGGCCCTCTCGGTGATATCACATTGAAATAGCTTGCAAGCAAGTGATGTGATCACTAGAATGTTATATCACGGGAACGAGAAAAGAGTGCATGACGGTAACAACATCAAACTAGGTATTTGGATACCGATGATTGAATCTCGGACATGTAATATATCGCGAGACAAAGGGATTTAGTTACGACGTTAAAGGTTCACACGATCACAAGAGTCATCGTTGAATATGTGGGAGTCAGTACGGATCTCTAGGTCCCGCTGCTGATTATTGATCGGAGAGGGGTCTCGATCATGTCTGCATTATTCACGAACCGTAGGGTGACACACTTAAGGGATACCGACACCATTTGGAGCAAATATGTTTCAGATAAAGATTTAAGAAAGCGCTGGAATCATTTCGATGGAAACCGGAATTGTTTCGGGTGAAATTGCAGAAAGTGGTTCTGCATGTCATATTGAAATGTTGCAAGGGGTTTTATGTGAATGTTTGTTAATTAAAGTAATTAACAAAATTCTGAATAAAATAAATAAAAGCGTTTTATTAATTGAGAGTTGCATTTAATTTGGTGGAAATTAAATACATGTGAGTGGGATTTTGGGTGGAGGCCATGTTTATGTGAGTGGAGGTTCACCACATGAATGAAGGAGGGGAGGAGTCCCCCCCCTCATGCGCCGGCTATGGGAGGGGAGGGGTCGCCCTCCCTCCTATATAAAGCCCCCCTCTCCCCTCTCACAAACAACACCTCCTCGTGAAGGATCTCTCTCCCCCTCTAGTTATTCCCCATGGTCTCGGATTAGCGAGATACATGTTCCCGGTGGCTTTATCTGGAAAGGAGTTGCTGCTTCTGCTGCTTTGCTGGAGCGAGGGACGGAGGTTGTCGGGGTACCCGTCGTGTGTGCGATCACGGATGCACCGCTGCTTTGTGGTGCTGGACTTGGTGGTGCTGGACTTGCTGGAGCTGGATCTGATGGACGTGCTGGAGCCGGACCTGCTGGACTTCATCACGATCTTGAGATCGGCAAGTGTACGACTACATCATCCACGAGTTCCAACTCGTTAACAAAGCTTTGTTGTATTTGAGGGTAAGTTCTCTATGGATGTATATCCACCCATTGCTTGTATCTAATAGATAGATCTTGGCGATAGTTCCCATCGTAGGAAAATTTTTGTTTTCTATGCTGCGAACCCAACACATTTTACTCCTTACCCCTATGATATTCTCCTCTTCACTCTTCGGGTTTTGAATCTACTCTCTTACATTCTTCATGTCCAGGAATTTCTCGTGGTCAGGTTTCTATCGTACCTTCAGGGTTTTGCTTCCTCCTTTTTATAATGGTGATGCTACAATCGTCAAGTCTGCATCTTGCTTGTTGTACCTTTCATCCAATCTTTTTGGTCCTTGTACTTTTTATCTGTATCGGCACCTTGATGGATATTCGTATCGTTGGGAAAAACATATGAGAAGGATGAGCATTGGTGAAGTTGGAGTATACCTTGAGCATGTGTTCTTCATGCCAACAGAACCATCGCGAAACCTAATCATTGTGTCTTTTCATATGATTTCTTTTGTATCTTCTGGTGGTTTCTAAACCTACGACATCATCTACGTCAGATCCGATGAAGATCCTGCATCATTCCTTTGTTTCCGAACGTCCCTTGTGAAGATCTTAAGTCTAAATCCAAGAATGGGTTGCATGGTTTTCTACTGCATGTGTGGAGTAATAGTTTGGGTGCGTGATGGATTGGCCCCCATGCCGACTACTCATTCTATTGGCTCTTGTACATTGAATTGGATTAGGTGGAACCTTTTTCTCTCCTTTTATCAAAGTTAGAGGTGGCCTTATCTTTTGAGACATTTATCTTTGACTTTGTCTCTCCGGAGTGCTCCCTTGATGAACGTGAGCAACGACCCTTGTTGGTGGTCTCGCTGATTTCAACATGGAGCAAGAATCTTGTTACTGGTGTCGCAAGGATCAACATGAAGAGAGAATATTCAGATCATCGGCCTTCTTCCCCATACCATGAGGCGGATCTTGAGGGAGAGATCCATTGTTAGTGGTGTCGAATTGTACCACCCTGATAAAACCACTACTAGAAAATTGTGTGTTGTTTTTATTTTGAGCATCATCATGACTGCATGCTCATGTCATCGTGCCACATTGCATTTGAGCATCTTCATGTTTGCATGCATATGTGGCCTAAAACTATTCCCCAAAAGCCTATCTTTGTTTTCTAAATATCCCCTTTGTATTTCAAATGTAAACCCCGATCTCTTCCGGATATTTTTGTTGTGCCTAAAAATAATTTACAAAAGGTCTTTTAAATAAAACAAAACAAAAATATAAATAAAACTATTTTGTCTGGGAGGCAGTCCAGCCGGTCAGGCCAGAGGCCCAACCGGCCAAACTACCTACTACCGGCCCATCTAACCTAACCCTAGCCAAACCCAAACCTAGTTCTAACCTAACCCACCCAGCCTCCTACTGCGGCCACGCCAACCAGCACGCTGTAGTGCACTCATGTGTGGTACACGCAGCACCGCACCACGCCACACTCCACGTCGCACTTGACCGCGACGCACCCCGCTCGATCGCCCACACCTACCTCGCCACCCTACCCAATCGACCGATGACTGGTGTACATAGCGCGCTCTGACACGCGTCCCACCAGCCGCCTGGCCCCACCCTGACTGACACGGGCGCAGCCCCACCTACCCGCATCGTCTCCTTCTTCCCCTTCCATCCGTGAGCCCCAAATCGCCTCGAACCCCACCGGCGGCCTTCCTCCCTGGCTCCTTCATGTCCCCTCCCTGTAGAGGCGCCGCCTGACAGGATTCTCCCTGCGAACCCGTGCCCCAGCGCCACCGGACTAGACCTGGCCGCCGTCGCCTCCTGCAGAACCTATGTGCCACGTCGCTGCCTCCACTTCAGCCACTCCGGCGCCGCGTCCTCGACCCTTTGCGCGGCCCCGACAAATGCCGCGTGTCACCATGTCTGTGACCCCTGCAGTGCCTCGTCCCCTCCATCTCCGGCGCCCACAGCCCGAGCTCGCCATGTTGCCGCCCGAGCTCATCTCCCCTTCCCACAGAGCATCACCGCTGTCGACCTCTGCGTTACTCTACCACTGGCGCACTCCTCGCTAGGCCTTGACCTCGCATCGCCAAGCTCGTCCTCCGCCCCTAGCCGTCGCGATCCCCTCCGGCCCGCTCGAGCTCATCCTCGAGCGCCTACGCCTCATCGCCCTTCGTTTGTGTTCCCCTGCAAGCTCGCCAACGCCTCTTTCTGCCGCTGCTCTACTTCGCCGTCGTCCCGGTGCATCCTATCATCTGTGGCTGCCTAATAGCTCCAAGTTTGGCGACTCCTCGTGGTCTATGCGCCTAACGGCGGGGTCCTGCCTCCCAGTCAGTTGGCCACCGCTATGGATGTTGTCCGTGACTATGTTATCCCTAGGGTCTGTTCATCTCTTCAACTATAGCATCGTCTCGCATCGGTCTTGTCCAAGCCAGCAGCGCTGCAAGTACATCGACGTCTACTCGTTTCTCAATCAAGCTTGGTTCTTCTTCAAGGCATTTTTGGTGTCCAAGGCCCCGACATTTGTTTCATGTGCGGCAAATAGATCTTTGTCCAGGAGACACACTGTCGAACACCAAGTTCTTCATGACGGACCCAAGATCTCCACCACAGACTCAAGTTCTCCCTCTCAGAACACCTGAAGCACACCGGTACCAACGTCGGATTGACAAGATCTTCAAGAGACCATAGAACACCAAGAACTGCTACTCGAAACCGCGATACCCAAGTCTCCTTCACGGACGGCAAGTTCACTAGCACGGACCTAGAGACCTCCCTCGGAACCCCGAAGCCCCGATCTGAAGACCGATCCTGGATCTGAGACCGAACCCCGATCTCAGAGTCTGAAGACTGAACCTCGAAGACCAAGCTCGTTGAACCCCATCAGACACTCGAACCCCCAAGATCTTCGAGTCCCTATGTGTGACCCTTTTTCCGAGACCCATATTTTTCTATAATATATGACATCTATCTTGTTGCATATGAATTGAATATGCTTGCATACATATTGTGGTTTTGGGGTTACTTTGTCGATTCACCTAATAATTAGATATGGAGACTATATGCGTGCTATTTTGGTCTTATATTGGCTCCATTTAAATTTGTGTAACGAACCGATGCCATGTTTTGACTTGTTAATTTAACATTTAAATTGCGGGGTACCTAAATAACTTGAACCTACTAATTAATTGTTCGGGGCCCCGGTTCCGCGTAATATGGTGTAGTTACATCGCATATTTGCCATGTCATGCATCATACATGCATCATGCCGAATCTTCCATCATAACATTAAATATTGCACCGGTTGTTATTTCTAGTGCTTTGCTTCTTCACGGATTAGTCCATTGAGTTGATTCATGCTTCGCCCTGTTCTTCGGATGAACCTTCGGCAGTATTTCTCAGGCGAGCAATCTCCCCCTTTCTAACTATTTTGCATTTATAGTCTTTACTTTCACATCTTGATCTATTGCTATCCGTGTTGTGATGCTTTAGATTTTGTGCACCATTTATATTCCTTGCAGCTTCTATATTGCCTTGGACACATCCTATCGCCTGTTGTTTGATAGATAGTCAGCCATGCGAGTCGTAGTTGTTTGCTCAGGTGCTACTCCACGTCGTTGTCGTTCCATCGTTGTTGGAAGGTTGGCACATGTTTAATGGTGGAGATGATCATGGCTTTAATTACAACTTGTTAAATAAAATGCAGAGAATAGATATAACTAATGTAGAGGCACCGGTGGGTAATAGATATTATTTGGTTCTTCCACGCTCACTTATGTCCCGTAGGACCTCGAGTACTTGATACTTGTTCCTTGACTATTTGCACTATCCACATACGGGAGACCCTATGGATCCTCCTTTGCCTGAGCTTGATTCGCACTTTCTTTCTTGGGGCCATAAACTAGTTTAGGGTTTATTTCTATCATGTACTTATGTCATGCTTTACTGCTTTATTTAGATTGCGCGTGGAGCGCCTGTACTGTTTAGGAACCCCGTCCCACGTTTCCGCTATATCGACAAGCCCAGTCACACTTTCGGGTTTTTAGTTGTTTACAGCCATCACCACACACCCTGGGTCCGTCATGGAGCCGGCCGACTTCGTAACGGGTAGCTTATTGGGGGTGGCCCCCTCAAATAATTTATGAAACATGTGAATGCATTGTCATGAGGCCTCGTTGCGTTTTATTTGGTTCTTCCCGAGGTTGATCATGTGTGTAGCTATTTGTGCATCCCTGCATTGTAAAACTTTCTGAAATCCGTGTCCGCAGTTATGGACGACTTGGATCACATTATCTCGATGATAGACAACCATAACTAAAGTAGTGCTATAAATTTGACTTTAACATGTCTAGTAATCAGTTTCACTACAATAGAATGAGTAAATAAAAGTGCCAACAACTGCTGGATTTGGAATGTATTATCCTAATTGTATCTGACTAGTAAGTATTGCAACTACAACGGAATGGTTATCTAAAACTGCCCACTGCTTATGATATCAGGATAACTCATGTTATCTTTATCTGACTAGTAAGTGCTGCAACTATAATGGAATGAATAAAGCTGCCAACTATGTGAGTTCCTCGGTTTGACTTCCTAGTTTGGTCTCAAGGGCGAAATACTAGGATGGGTATGTTTTGGCGTTACTATCAGGTTGGATCCGAATAGGTCTTTCTTATCCCTCTCTAATAGCCGATAGTTGTATTGAGTCTCTATAGGTTGTTTAGTGCATGCTTCGCTGTCGTTTCAGTCCACCATACCTATGTAGGTGAGAGCCGCCGAATTCTAGACTCGCCGTGTACTGGCCTTAGTACTGACCGCTCTTTTTTTCCTTTGCCCTTTGTTGGCACCCCTTTTGTTTTAGCAGGTTTGCGATCGATATCGTTAGCAGGGTTACCCTTCCGGCTTGGCCTTGGCAGGGTTATGGACGCCATTGGTTATTCTTTAGGGATCTTAGCCAAATTTGCATCTTATCCGTACTAGGATGTTGTATCATTTTCAAGGTGATTTGGATATTTGTATTGTATAAATCTATTCTTGACTCATGGAGTCGTTGTTGTATATATATGTTCTGTGGGTTCCATCATGGACTATTGTGTAATGATATTACTTCGTTTTCCACCCGCACGCAAGTGTCTAGTGGGCATCTTTGATTTTTTTCTATGCGGGTTTTGCGGGAATCGCTAAGACTTGCATAGGGCTGATTCGAAGTTGTTACATTAGGTTTTTAGGTTCTTAATGGATCATCTTCAAATCTTCATAAACTTCAAATTCATCAAGGTATGTTGTACTATTTATGCTTTTTCCAAAGATTTGTGATGTACTCCCTATAGATCAGGTCATCGTCTTCGAGATGCAACCACTTGAAGAATTTTTAATAGAGAGGAGTTTTAAAACCATATAGTATTTGTGAAGTAGAGTACGAGAATCTTTCACAAATAATTTGTCTTCTACAAAATAATTATTATTGACAAAAGAGAATTTTAAGATCTCAAGGTTGGATAGGGAGATGACCAAGTACTTATTTTGAAGAGGCAAGAGAATGGAAAATATTTTTAGAAGCTTAAGAAAGATTGGTGGTACAAGAGTATTTTCGAAATCACTTGAGAAAATACTTGATCCTATGGTTTAAATTTTCTAGGGTCATGTCCTATAGTCGACATATGCTCTGATACTATTTTGTAACGACCAAACCTGATAGGATTTGAAGTATCTGTGTGTATAGTGTTATCCCTAGATCATAGCTAGCACACATAGTAAGAAAATGAAATATCAACATAAACATACATCATTTTATTACCATCCATAGATCCAGAGTTTATATAATACAAGTTTCACAACATATAGTGGTTTGCTCACTTTATAGTGGAAACATAATCGATAATCTTAGGCACCATCAATGCCATAGGGCTTGTTGAGTATAGGCCCGCGATCCTAGTCATCCTCACTCATCATGAGAACACCCTACAACATAACACATTGCAGCCAACAAATTTGGTCAATACATTGAATATATTTGCAAGTTACACAATTTACAAAGGTGGTATATATGAAAGGGTGTGTCAAAGGAAGGCTGGTGGTTCTTTTGCATAGAGCTAATTTTGTTCGCACAAAATCATTTAAAAATATTCTTTATCTATTGTATATTTCCAAATAAAAATAATATAAGGTCGGAGCACAAGGAATCCACCAGGGTTCACCAACCTATACCCGTTCCAAATATGGCTAAACTAGCTCCAGAGCCACTCGCTGGATAGAGCTAGCATGCTAATTTTCAGGTACACCAATCGTTCAACCAATCGGTGGATGAAAGTAGTGACACAAAACATTTTCAAAAAGGTTTTGAAACTAGAGGATATTCTTCATCATCAATTCTTCACTCTGTAGAGCTAGTACTTCAGTCAGGCGCAATAGCTAAGTGTGCAAGAACCCTGTCGGGCACAACCACTGAGTGTGCAAGCCACAGCTTGAGCATAATCGCTTAGTGTGCAAGACACCCGCCGGACGCAATCACTGAGCATGCAAGTCCTCAAACTAGTGCGATCACGTGTAGACATTTGCATCAACTTTGGTACGAGTCAGGTGCAATCACTAAGTGTGCAAGACCCCCATAGGATGGAATCACTAAGTGTGCAGGTCCCTAGACCGCCCATGAGAAAAGTATTTTGACAAATTTTTATTTTCAAAATATTTTCACAACACTTCCCTACAATGGGCACATGAAAATTTGCTTATAAGATTTTTTCCTTTGAAACCCCATATCCCACATATATCAAGAAATTGGCTAACCACTCATATACATTCGCATTTTAATAAAAGGGTTTAGCAAGTAAGGAAACTTATGGCTTTCTACTAGGATAGAAAAACGTAATTTCCCTACACATGAAATTTGAAGAAAATATATTTATAAAACATGCATATAAAAATAATAGGACAAAAGGGTCATGTGCAACTTGACTTTTTAGATAGAAAAAATCAAATAATAACTCACTGATAATATAGATCTTTAATAATGTATCCACGATAATACATATCCTCGACACTCTTCGTGAAATCTATCGCAAATAAAATAATACTATATATAAACATACACACACAAACATAACATTCCAAAAATAAAAATATTCAAAAATGTGATACATGAAAATATTCATAAAACTCCAAATAGCTTATAAAGTGTAACAACCAAGATACTCTGTGAGTACAAGGCATACATATAAAAGGTTAATTCCTAATTCAACCATTTTCAAACTAGGCTTTCTAACAATTTGATAATTTAAATCATTAGTATTGGTGAACAAAGTTTTAACCATACTATCAGATTCATAGGTTCTTTAAACTAAATTTACAGAAAGAATCAAATCAATATACTTTATAGAATTTAAATTATGGCCAAAATACTCTATTTCTTTACCACTGATTCGACTAAATTAGAATTTACCAAACCATAAAACTAGGTGTACCATACTATTCTAATCTTCATAGTATTTCAAAAATATTTTTATTTGCATTTTCCAGACTAACAAAACTAAAGTTATGATATTTTTTGGAAGTTTCATGTCTAAAATAAATAGAAAACCAGAAATACGAAATGGATAGACACATGGTTTGCCTTTCTATTTGATGTGGATCCATTTACTATTTTTCCTCTGATCTAGTTCTTAAGAACATCCAAGTAAGAAAACATAAGTACGTGGTACCGGCTAGACGATATTGTTGCTCACAAAAATGAGATTGGAAATGGTGCATGCAATACTTCAGTTTAAAAGGTTTAGCTAAACTACAAATTATTCCGAGGTGAAGCCTACGTTTAGGACTCCTTGCAAGTATATTATAGTTGGTCAAATTCAAATCAATTTCACTTGAACTTAGTTTTTAAGGCGTAGTGCATGATTCAAGGATTATTTTATTTTTCAAGTGGGTCCTGATCGTATGGATATTTAGTCAAGAGGCATGCATCCTTATTATTTATACAGAGTGGGTTCTTTAACTATGTTCAGGTTCATCACATTAAGTCTCATTCTACATGTAGAATATGATAGATCGCTTATATTGTCTCGGTCTGGTTGGGCCAAGGAAGAGAAATAATCCCAAGGGGAGAATAAAAGGAAGAGAGAGATAAAAGGCTATGGTGGACTGTCCTAGTTAAGTATGTATCCTCTCTTTTTCCTATATCCTATATTTATTAATTATGACTAAGATTAATATAGTATCAAATCTACATTCAAATAATCCAGAAGACATTCTAATATGTCAAAATACTTAGTTACGGTATCATAAATAATATTTCACATCCAATATATTTTAATAACATCATTTTATTTCTAGTAAATCGTTGTGACCTTTATAAATCCATATAGATCTAGTGTTTATGATTCCCATGATAAAATCTGTTAAAAAAGAAAATGCAGTGTGGTATATGTTAAACCATTTCCATTTAAGGAAGTCATTTTATCGTCTTCTCTTATCTTTTATTAACTTTTCGGGAATGAAATAAAATACACGAAAGATCCAAAATGTATATGCAATATATAGAAATCATTTCCAATCATGAACATTTCATATTATTCTCTTCTCTATTTCATAATTGGGAATATATTTAAATACATTAAAATCCAGATGCAACTAAAATACCAATAATTCCTAAATGTAATATTTTTCTAACATGTTCACTGTTATTGGGGAAGTCATAGTATCCCCTCTGTTAAATATTTTAAACATGGTTTGATCAAATATTCAAAGGCAACAAGATCAAATAATCATGTTGGATTTGTTTAAAATCTTTCAAACCATGATTTACAATTTGGGATAGTCATTAATCCTCTCTGGAAAGTTTTGGTCAAGGTTTGAAAAAAGTGCAAAAAAGTTTTAAATTATACAGAAATTCATCAACTTATTTATAATTTTTAACATTCCAAAATTTGGAAAAATTTGGGATGTTACACTTATATCTTGTAGTAGATTGGTTCCTCCAACCTATGATGCTATTGTACTATTAAGTACACCCTCTTTCAACACCCATATACCCCTTTATTCAGTAGTATGATGGTTAACACCATACACCCCTTGGCAGCCCTTTTTCTTTGCAAAGCAAAACTATAGGTTGCGAACCCCTCAAATGTTGTTCTTTCGAAAACCTTAGGAAGGTTGCCATACCAAGAGAAAGTTTTAAAATGGAAAAGGGTTTTATTTCAAATGATGCTAGAAAGAAATTGGAGGAAGAAAAACAACACTTGGTTCTATGTAGTCCTCCTGGAACTACTATACCGTGTAACCACATTACTCTGTATTGGGACGGGAATTAACTCCTAGTTTGTTTATTATAGTATGAGATTCCTCGCAACTACTTATACGGGTTCAAGCCCATCTATGCCGGGTCTTTCCCCGTAGGGTCATTGGTTGACCTTGGGAGATGCAAACTACCATCTTGGTGGTCGAAGATACTTTGAGCCTCTCATTGTAAGTGTGCACTCGAGGAGTGGAAAATGCGCTCCTTATGGTCCGTGGTACCTGACCCCCTGGTATTGAGATGAATACCTCATAGGGTAGGTTCCCATGCTAGGGTAGGTATTCTAAGTGTTTTGTTTGATTATCTGAACCACACATACTTAAGAAATAGTGATCCGTGGTTAATCACGGCGGATGTATCGAATCTTGTGGGTAAAGTGTACAACCTCTACGGAGTGTAAATCTATTCGAATAGTCACGTCCATGATCATGGTTGATTGGAAAGGCTTTTGCTTAGTGGTGTTAGTTTTATTTTCAAATATGTTTTAGAAAGGAAAGGCAAGTTTTGGAAATTGATTTGGTCATGGAATGATCGTGAAGAAAAGGAAGTGTTTTGGTCATGGGATGACTGTAAAGGAAAGGAAGTGTTTTGGACAAGGGATGACTGAGAAGGAAAAAGGGTGACCCCATCCTAGTGAATTTTCAACTAAAAACTTGTTTTCAATTTTTTTCAACAAAGATATAGAGATTCTATACCTACAAGAGAAAACTAGTTTTAGAAAAGAACCTTAGATAGATCCATCCTGATACCACATCCATACTTCTTATCCTTTTGTTACATTCTTCTTTAGGGTGCTTTGGGAGTACATTCAAACATAGTCACTAGCATTGTCACTAGCTATTTACTTGGTCAGATTTCGAGAAGGATGAAGGTGAAGGATATGTCAACGGCTATGCGAGCTAGGTAGTTCTCCTAGTCAGTTTCCTATAGGATTAAGGCATGACTTGGGCCTAACATTTTGATAAAGTTCCACTTTTGTTGATTGAAGTTAGGCAATGCAGATTATGTAAGGTATAGCCATAAGGCATTGATGTAAGGCATGTATTCGGTATGTAATGGATGTATTCTTGGATACCTTGTCTAATATGCTCCACGATACACTAATCATGGGATCATGGTTGAATGCATGAGGGATTCTCGGATAGCTAATCCAGGGGCCCCACATTATCTCTAGTTGATTTTCAACTTCAGAATTACAAATTTTAAATTAGTATAAAGCCTCATCTTTAGTTTGCAACGATTAAATATATCAGAATTTAGTGGCAGCATAAATAAATGTCATGAAATATATCTTTCCACCTTTTGTCAACATACTATTCTTCTCGCATAGATCAGAATGTATGAGTTCTAGAGGTGCCAAGTTTCTCTCCTTGTCAGCCTCATGAGGCTTTCGAGATTGCTTTGATTGCACACGACTATCACACTTAGAACCTTTGGCAATAGTGAAATTTGGAAGCAAACTCATACTGGACATGTGACACATCAAACCAAAATTAATGTGACATAAACGAGAGTGCCAAACACTAGTATCATCATTAACACCACCCAAAATATGATTCACAGATTTATTACAAAACTATGAAAGAGAGAATCAGAACAAGCCTCCAAACTCGTAACCTTTACAAATAAATTGTCCATGTTTTGAAACAATGTCTTTATTAGACTCTAGAACACACTTAAACCCATATATGCATAGAAGGAGCCGCTAAGGAGATTCTTGTTCGTAGTAGGGACATGTTGCACGTTCCTTAGCTGCACGATCTTCCCCGAAGTGAACTTTAGATCCACCATGCTAACACCACGAACATAAGCATGGGATTCATTCCCTATTAGTAAGGAAGAATCCTGAGCGACCTGATAAGAAATGAGCATAGAGATGTCAGTACACACATGAACATTAGCACATGTATCAATCCACCAACATTGAGATTGAAATACCGAAAAACAGAAAATAAATTACCATACCCGTCAACATTGCTAGCGATCACGAAATTGACAGTCTTCCACTTTTTCCCTCTATGATCTGCACATTCTGGGTAGTCCTTGGAAAAGTGTCCGATCTCTCCAAAGGTAAAGCAACCTAGCTCATCCTTGTTCGGCTTCTTCATCTTCTTGAAGGTCGTAGTATTTTCAGGCTTGTTGAAGGAGGGCTTATAGTTCCATTTGTTCTTGCTAAAGGTTTTCTTCTGCACCATGTTGGCGCTAGACTGACCCTTTCATCCTTTCTCAGCAGTGTCCTTAGCCCGAGCCTTCTCCTGAACATCAAGAGATGCTATCAGGTTTTCAATCGATATCTGATGTCACTTATATTTGAGAATTGTGGCAAAATTCCTCCATGAAGAAGGCAACTTCGTAATGATGCACCAGCCACAAACTTTTTGGGTAAGACCCACTTCAGGAGTTCGATCTCCTTGCTGAAGCACTATATCTCATGAGCTTGTTCGACTACAGAATGGTTGTTAACCATCATGTAATCATGGAAGCTCTATATGGTATATAGTTCACTGCAAGCATCTGTTACACCAAACTTTGCCCCCACTGCCTCCTAGAGCTCTTTTGCATTTTTGATGTGCATGAAAACGTCAAACAGCTTGTTATCAAGAACACTCAGAACGCATCCCACAAAGATAGTATTGACTTCCTCGAACTTTTTCTGATCCTTGTCAGATATAGTTCAGGTAAGCCATTACTAGCCTAAAATACTTTCAAAGCTTGCACCCACATCATCATATTATACTGCTACCTCTTAAAAAAGAACACCAATAAACTTATTTGCCTTCATTACATCGGCCAAGTTTCCCTTATTTAACTCAGGAAATTTCATATAATAAGATTTTTGGATTGTTGGATTATTAAAGAAAAATCATGAATAATAATATAGTTTGTGACAACTATAGCAGTTAAAATCATGTGAAACTCTAACATACTAGATGCATTAATCAACATGAACAATAGTAGTGTATACACCAAAACATGCATAATGTAACAATAGATTGGATCACAGTATACATACTGATCATTTGTAGATGAAGATGCCATTGGTACAAAGGATGCGGTGGCATGTCGAAGAAGACAGTGCAGCAGACGTTATGCATGCGAATTCTCTTGATGATCAGGAAGACAAGTCGTGATGACGAACTTGAGAAGTCGCATGGAGCTCTTTCCAAAAACCTTATTTGCCTTATCCAGTATAGGATCACAAAGGCGAGTGGTTCCAGAGACCTGCTCTTTCGTTTGCTAGTGCACTCTGGTGCTCGAGATGGAGTAGACTATGGTGGCGGCGCAAGAAGAGAGACTAGAAAAACCTTATATTGGTTTCGGTGTGTTGCTTGGTGGAAGACGCGTAGAAGAACATTTGGGTCAGTTACAACACAATCCGGGAGCGACCCGAACCGACTAACTATTGACACGTCTGTCAAAACCATGGCTCGGCTCGGCTCCGCAAACCGCGGCACGTGCGTGTGTGGGTCGTGTCGCGACACGTCAAGCTGCGTCGGAGGACGAGGAGCACGCGTGTACCACTTCTCTTCTCACTCACTTACAAAGTGGTGATACACTCCATCTTATAAGTGTTGGGTTCGCAGCATAAAAAACAAAAAAATCCTATGATATGAACAACTAAGCACCAAGATTTATCTATTATATGCAAGCAACAGGTGGATATACATCCATAGAGAATTTACCCTCGAAGACCGAAAAGCTTTATGAGAATTAATCTCGTGGATGAAGTAGACAAACTCTTGCCGATCTCAAGATTGAGTAGAAGAGCGCTACAAACAAGCAAGACATCCATGATCAGGCACACGTCCAACTTCCCGAAAACCTCCACGCCCTCACTCCAGCAGAGCAGCGGAAGAAGCAGATCCCACAAGACAAACTACCAGAATATGTTTATCGCTAGTCCGAAGAACATAGTAACAACTTGAGGGATAGAGAGAGAAATCCTTCACAAGGACGGTGTGTGATGAGAGGAGGTCATCACATCCTTTTATAGGGGAGGGGCATCCCCCAAGGCCATGGCTGGCGGCCATGGTTGGTTCCCCCACCTATCCCTCATTCATGTGACTGGAGTTTCCACTCATCCCACTCACATGAATTTTCGCTCCACTCACTTGCATTTAATTCCCACTTGATTTAAATGCAATTTACAATTAAATAAACCAAATTTTATTTATTTATATAAATATTTTCTGATTACTTTAATTAGCAAACATTTACATAAACCCCCTTGTATTATCTTGATATTACAATTGAAACCAACTTCAGCGATTTGACCTAAAACAATTTCGGTGATCATCAAAACAATTCTAGCGCTTCCAAATCCTTTTTATGATAAATATACCTGCCCATTTAGAGCCGGTGAACCTTAAGTGTGTCACCCTATGATTCGTGAATAATTTAGACATGATCGAGATACCTCTTTGATCAATAATCAGAAGAGGAACCTAGAGATCCGTACTGACTCCCACACATTCAACGATGACTCTTGTGATCATGAGAACCACTGATGTCATAACTAAATCCCTTTATCTCGCGATATATTACTTGTTCGAGATTCGATCAACGGTATCCATATACCTAGTTTGATCTTGTTACCGACAAGTACTATTTTCTCATTCCTGTGATATAACATTATTTATGACCTAATCACGTGCTTACAAATTGTGTCAATGTGATATCACCGAGATGGGCCCAGAATATATCTCTCTGTCATCTGGATGGACAAATTCCACCCTTGATCCATGAGTCTCTACATAACACTTTTGGAGTACCTGAACCCACCTTTGTAGTCACCTTGTTACGGTGTGACGTTTGATGTTATCGAAGCACTCTTCTGGTATTAATGATTACATGATCTCATGGTCAAAGGATTTGGGTTACTTTTTATGAGATACTATAGCAATGTAAACATAATGACTTTGATCGTATTGCTCTACTTTGGGTGCATGTTCATCAGATCATTCCTCCAGTGTTGTGATCCTATTATTAACAACATCCAATGTTCATAATCAGGAAATATTGATCATCAGTTAATCAACGAGCTAGTTAAATGAGAGGCATAACTAGGAACTCTTATTTGTCTATTAAACACACATGTATTAATGTTTCTAATTAACTCAATTATAGCATGAAAAATAAACATCTATAAAAATGTAATAAGATAATAACCACTTTATTATTGCCTATTAGGCATATTCCTTCTAGTCTCCCACTTGCACTAGAGTCAACAATCTATATTACATAGTGATGAATCTAACACCCATAGAGTTTTAATGTTGATCACGTTTTCCCTAGGGAGAGGTTTAGTCAACGGGTCTGCTAAATTTAGATATGTGTGTACTTTACAAATCTTTATCACGGATGGAGTGAAACCAGCGCTTGATATGCTTGGAATTCTTGTGAGACCTTAGTTCTTTGGCCTTGGCTATGGATCCATTGTTGTCGCAATAGATGACCATCGGGTCCAATGCACTAGGAACTACATCTAGTTCGGTTATGAACTCCTTCATCCAAATTGCTTCATGTATCGCTTCCGAAGAAACAACATATTCTGCCTTTGTTGTTGATCCCTCCACCAAATGTTGTTTGGAACTCCTCCAACTAACTACTTCTCCATTCATGAGAGACATGTAACTGGATTGTGACTTATAGTCCTCCGTATCGGTGTCGAAGCTAGAATCGATGTAACACTTTGCGACAAACTCTTCTTCACCTCCTTAAACGAGAAACATGTCCTTAGTCCTTCTCAAGTACTTAAGTATATTATTGACCACTATCCAATGTTCCAAACCTAGATCAGATTGGTACCTGCTAGTCAAACTAATAGCATGTGCCACATACGGTCTTGTACACAACATGGCATACTTGATAGAGCCTATGGCTGAGGCATGGGGGATCTTATCCATTATCTCTCTATCTTATGTCATAGCTAGACTTTGAGTGCAGTCCTGCTAATTATTGTATTTCCCCATCTGATTTTTCCCATGTTTATGAGAGATTTCGGTGCCAATAAACATAACTATGATTCTAAAACCCACGAACTACTGACCTACTTTATTGATAATAATAAATAGAAAAAGGCAACTAGTATAAGCTACCTGACATCATGCCAAACAATTTTACTGAAGCTATTCTCATGTACTCCAAATCTTATCAATAAGATCTGCAGCTGGCAAAAGATAAAAATAGATGAAAATATAAAACAGGCTAATTCTTACATTAACTGAGGTTGTAAAGCATGTTCCGTGCACAGATGCCAAGCAAAAATTACGAGTTCTCTTGTCAAAATAAATCAATAATAGTAGTAGTAAATTTCAGCCAGCATTTTTTGTAAAGCATACACAATTGTTAAGAAACTTAGTGGAATCTTTGGTGTTCCTTGGCACAGAGGTCGTCTTGGAATCTGGGATTTTCTATGGCGGTGATGACTCGCCTGGAAGTTCATGATTCACGCACAAAGGCAGCTCCAACTCAATTTATCAAGCATGCACGATCTCGCAATGAGGTTTGCTGCATTTTATTCTGCTTATCTGGCTTCTTTGATTCTTTATCTCTACAGATTGTTAATCAAGTTAATACTGGGTTGATACGCTGATATGCTAATATGTTGCTAGCTGGCTGATATGCTACTCGTCGCTAAAGCTTTTGCATATTCTGTTAATGTAATTGTGTTCTCTGTCATGGACTGCTAATTAGAAGATAGATTTACTGGTAATTTCTATGATTTTCTTACTGATATTGGCTGTGTCCTTTAGTAGGCTATTACTATGAAGCAACTCGATAGAAGTAGTTTTTAGGGAAGTCATGAATTTCTTGTGGAGGATCTCATGCTAAGCCTCTTGCACCATCGCAATCTTGTCAGATTAATTGGATATTGCACTGATCATGATTGTACGTGTAAAAATAATGTCAGACTACTACTTAGGAGATAGTTAGGGTTTGCATGCATTTGTAACCCTAGTTTTTTCGGCGAAGATTGTACGTATGCATCTGGTTATGTAGAAGTTAAAAAGTTATGTCATATTTGGTTATGTGAACGTATTTTTGGAATAACATTTTATTGTGCTATCTGAAATAATAATGGAAAATGCATTAAATTTTTTAATAATTATGCTATCTGGAATAATTGTGGAAAACGATTTTTTTATTACCAAAATACAAACCCAGTATAGCTACTGTCGTTGATCGCAACTAGTGACATGCATATTTTTTGGCTGCCACTAGTGCGTACATACTGATGACAGGCTCCCGTAAACGCATGCACTTGCATGTCACTAGTAACCTTATACTAGTGACTAGTTATCAGTGACAGACGCTTTTCCTGTCACTAATGGACCATTTGAGTCTGTCATTGATGGCCTATTCTACAGTAGTGCTTACTCAATGTCTTGTCTTATAATATAGGCAAGAACCCTTCCTTACTTCCGTCCATTTTAAACTTCTTTCAAATCTTGTCAAGGTATGTACTTTATGATAGCTCAATTAAGCATCTTGATATATCTTTATATATTTTGATGCCTAGTATGTATGATATTTCACCAAGGTCCTTCATCGAAAAATTAATGTTCAGATAAATTTTAAACACTATTTAAAAGATATGTATAATTTCCAATAAACAATATCTCATCCACATATAATATTAGAAATTCCATAGAACTCACATTCATTTTATTATAAATAGAATCTAATCCCTAAGTTTGGACAAATCCAAACCCTTTGATCACCTCATCAAAGCGGAGATTTCAACTCCCGGATGCTTGCTTCAGTCCATAAATATATAGCTAAAGTTTGCATACCTTTTCAGCATCCTTAGAATTGACAATACCCTTTGTTTTTACCATATACAACTCTTCCTCTATGTTACCATTAAGGAACACAGTTTTGATATCAATCCACCAAATTTCATAATCGAAAAATGCAGCAATTGCTAACATAATCCTAACCGACTTGACCATCTCTACAGGAGAGAAAGTCTCACCGTAGTCAACTCCTTGAATTTGTTGAACCCCCTTTGTGACAAGTTGAGCTTTATAGATGGTCACATTACCATCAATGTAAGTTTTCTTGTTGAAAATCCATTTGTTCTCAATGGCCTTGTGGTCGTGAGGTAGGTCCACCAAAGTACAAACTTAGTTTTCATACATGGATCTCATTTTTGCATGGCTTCAAGCCATCTGTTGGAATCCAGGCTCACCATCACTTCTTCATACATCACAGGGTCATCATTTTTATCTACCATGAAATTCATGACAGGATCTCCATACATTTCAGGGGTTGCATGTGTCCTTGTTGACCTCTGAGGTCCGATAGTATCCTCTTTTGGAGTTTCATGATCTTTGTCATTAGTTCCCTCTTCACTAGGTGAAGTCAACTCCAGGACAACTTCAAGTGTTACGCCACTCGCCATTTCATGAAGAGAAGGTTCAATAACCTCGTGAGTTCTACCTTCCAACTAGTCACATCTTTCGCCAGAAACTCCTTCTCTAGAAAGGATCCATTCTTGGCAAAGAAAATCTTGCCTTCAGATCTGTGATAGAAGGAATACCCAATTGTTTCTTTAGGATATCCTATGAAGACGCATTTTTCCGCTTTAGGTTCGAGTTTATTAGACTGGGGTTTTTTCACTTAAACATCACATCCCCAAACTTTTAGAAATGATATCTTAGGTTTGTTTCCAAACCATAATTCAAATAGTGTCATTTCAACGGATTTAGACAGTGCCCTATTTAAAGTGAATGCAACTGTTTCTAGTGCATAACCCCAAAACAAGAGTGGCAAGTCAGTCAGAGACATCATAGATCGAACCATATCTAATAAGGAATGATTACGACGCTTAGATACACCATTATGTTGTGGTGTTCCGATATGTGTGAGATGTGAAACTATTCCACACTCTCTCATGTGTGTGGCAAACTCGTAACTTAGATATTCACCTCCACGATCATATCGTAGAAATTTAATCTTTTTCTATTACAATGATTTTCCACTTCACTCTGAAATTCCTTGAACTTTTTGAAGGTTCCATACTTATGTTTCATCAAATAGATATACCCATATCTACTTAAATCATCTGTGAAAGTAACTACATAACGATGTCCACCGAGCGCTGACACACTTATTGGTCCAAACACATCAGTATGTATGATTTCTAACAAATCTGTCACCCCCTTCACTGTACCAAAAAATAGTGTTCTAGTCATCTCGCCCATAAGGCATGGTTCAGATGTATCAAATGATTCAAAATCAAGTAATTCTAAAAGTCCATAAGGATGGAGCTTCTTCATGCGCTTTACACCAATATGACCTAGATGGGAGTGCCACACATATGAAAATATATCATCATTAAGCTTAATCCTTTTGGCATCAAAATTATGAATACTAGACTTCTCTCTGCGTCTCCCAGGACGTGGCTGATAAACAAAACGCTTCATGATATGATCATGCTGCATAAAGACGTTTCTATCCATCTGGGCCAAATCATAGTCCGCACAGCTATGCAGCGGACACTTCGAGGGCACCGTATGTAACGTGCGATCGTAGGTGCGCCAGGTAGGCAAACCCTGTCATGGACACTATGGTTGGTCAACCATTATTTATTACGCCGTCAACAACCCGCTTAATGACAGTGTCAATTCTTTTGGCCGGCACAGGAAGTCATCCCGTCGATGCAGAGGCATGTGGCCGAATGAGTGGAGGCATCATGTCATCGCACTAGCACGTGCCAGGCGCAGCAGAATCGTCTCGTCATTATGGTGGCACAGTTCCAATGCAAAAAGGCATAGTATGGATTTGTGCCTCTCGTCTGCTCACCCTTTATCAGCAAGACGCACAGGACACATTTCTTCACAAATGCTCCACTTTGATAATTCTATGCCCTAGCTACCTCACATGTGCTCCATGAATCGGAGTTCAAGGGGAAGGAGCCACGGTCGCGGCCGTGCTGCTGGCCTCGTCCATGGACGCGGACGATCAATGACACCGATAAAAGAGGACACAGAAACACCCGACTTCGATTTCTTCATTCATATCTTTGAAGACCCCTTCGGCAAGAAGAAACTCCCGGACAATTTCATGCAGTTTCTCGGGAAAGAGCACGACAAACTAATACTGTGGACAGTAGGCTGTCGTACCTGCGTGTGGAGTGTGGGCGTGCTGCTCCACGGGCAAGGGCACATGTTCCTCGACAATGGTTGGGAGAGGTTTGCTCGTGCACACATCATGTTGCTCGGCTCCTTGTTGTGCTTCACATACGAAGGCGATGGCTTCCTCACCGTCGAAGTATTTGATGGTACAATGTGTTGTAGGCACTACCTCAGCTAGTGGTTTGCACTTCTATTTCAATCTCTCCTTTGTAAACCAAGTATCTGAGAATCAGTATCGAAAGAACGGATGTACTAGAGAATTTCTCGGTTGGTATCACGCCTAACTAATATGTTCCTACTCTCTCAACTTCTGTAATCTTTTGTTTTCATCGGAATGCATCTCCAACGCTTAGATGCATTTGTATCTAGACCAAGTTGGTTGTGGCCTTTATGTGATTGGTGAAATGCTTGGCCCTCGTATCGTCCTCCCAAGGGAGACTCAGGGGCGACTAGGGTTCCCTGTGCCGCCACCCCCCCTATCCCCTCCCCCTGCCCCGTCACCGCTTGAGAAGGGCCCTGGGAAAGACCATGTGGCCTGCCGGTGAAGGTGGCGGCGCGGCTTCTTGTCGCGCTATGTCTCGCATGGCGGAGAACGGACATCGGGGCAGAGGCTCTGGTCACAGCGGGAGGCCTCGACTCTTCGGAGGGGTGGTGCTTGCGTGGATGTTGGATGTCGTTCTCGGCTGCGTGGGCAGCGACACGATAGCAGGTGCTGGTTCGCCGCGCAAGCTCTCCAGCATCGCTTGCGCCAGATCTGGAGGCTATTGGATGGTTAGACACATCACTTGAGATCCCTGACCTCTCCTATCCACCGGAGCTTGGCTGGGTGGGTCAAGTTGGGCGGGGGCTGGGGGCTCTAGGAGAAATCCCTAGCCAGGATGGCCACGACAGAGGCGACGCCCGCGGGCATAGTGTTCCTCGCTGGAGGTGCCTTCGAGGTTTTCCTCTCCCTGCTACCCGGGTGAAAACCCAATTCCTCTAGAATGGGCGGTGGCATCGCTTTGACGTTGTGACCTTCTTGAAGGCGCCACTTTGGACAAAGGGGCGGTGATGTGCTGGTCCAATTCTCGTAGGTTGACAATGGCGGTTCCTTTTGTGGCGCCCTTCTTCAAATCTCTGGTGAGGGTAACATTCTTGTGGGTTGTTGTCCCTTCGTGATGCACCAGATGCTTACGTCAAGACCAGATGAGCTCGCGTGACCGGTGGTTGAGTTGTCCTGGTGGTGATCTCACCTGATCTAGTTCATCATGTTTGGTATTTGTCCATTGCAACAATGTCTATGTTTCCGTTCGAGCTCTAGGGGGGGCGACTCTGGCCAACTGTGTGGCGCCCTTCGAACCAGGGCTCTCTTTGGTACCAGAGATGGATAGCGACACTACTCCTGCCATTTGGTCTAGATGCGGTCTGGACTCACTTCGACGGCGAGTTCCACCCAAGTGCTTATGTTGCCTCTCGTGTGTGGCTTCAACTTGGTGGATGAGGACTTCGACGGCCAAGTTGTGTGTGTCTTGTGTATTCTCTGTTTGGTTGTATGCGCTGTTGTCTTGTAAGCTGATCCCTAAGCATCTTGTATCTTTAGCCGTTCTTGGTTTTATAAATTTAAAATCGGGCACTTATTGCCTTCAGTTTTAAAAATCTAGAAAAAGTTGAGGCTATTAATATGGACCGGAGGGAGTATCTGAGTTTCTCTTCAGAAGACATTCAGATAGCTTAAATAGTATTTCTCTGCTCTGTTAGCTTGTCAAAATTGTTCGCCTTTTAGGTTGTGGAGCTGATATTACAACACCTGCACAAGCATTCCCATCCAAAGACCCCTTTTTGCCGTTGCTTTTGCTGTTGGTGTTCTTACAGGTACTGGTGCTAGGTGAGCCACTTGAAACCTCTGCGGTTATTAGCAGCTTGATGTCATGTGTGATACGGACACTGGGCACTTGGCAAGCAATAAGGACGGGATTATTCTTTCTTGCAGCCTTATCAGCCTGAATTTTTCTTTTGAACGAGAAAGGCCACGAAGGGCCTGGAATCTGCATTAAAACGGCGGTAGGGGTACAATTACAAAAAGGACCTCCATCAAGAAGTAAAAAACAGCCCAGTCCTGTAAAATTACAACCAACATCCCAGAGTGAAACGCGAAAACACGATCAGGTCCTTGGTCGCCGCTAGATCTTGACCTCCATCCGCAGACGCCGGCGACTCCACCGGGGGCGGGGCCACTTGGTGGAGAGGCGGCGTCGGGCACCGCGGTGAGGTCGAAGAAGACCCTCCAGTCAAGGAGGGAGACAGAGCCTGAGATCATCAGCTCAGCCGCAGCAGGGCCATGCTCATGGCCGAGGATAGCTTCGGCTAACATGTGCTGGCGCTTGGTCGCTGCTGTAGGCGCTGCAGATTCCAAGAGCACCAAACGCCAGCTTCTCGCGGACGCAGCCTCAGCTTCTCTCCCTCGCCATCCTGGCCGGCCGAGAGAAGGAGCAGCGCATCGAGACTGAGCCACAGAAACGGGCGACGCTTGAAGAAGATGCCCGCCTCGCTCTCCTTCCTTTTGGCCACCCACCATGGGCAGCACGAACCAAAGAAGAGCAAGGACCGCCTAGTGCCGCGTCGGAGCACCAGCACGTACGAGCAGAACCATCCTCCAGATCCGTAGTCCGCGGCACCACCCTGGATCCTCCCCTCGCCTCCACGGCCGGCCGGAAGACACCACACAGCAGCACGCCCAGAGATCTTGAGATGGCCAAACTCGCCTAGCCTGAATGGGTGAGTGAAAACGACATTATGGATTCATGCAGTGAGCAAACAAGATTGCAACAAGTAACATTGCAGAACTAAAAAAAGGAAGAATACTATTGGTTTGCATGAAGCAACATTGGTAAATAAGAAAGTGTACAAATTTATCCAGTGTACTGAGAGCGTGAGCTTTCTGATATATTGTGCATAAGAGAGCTAACTTAAAGCAACATTTGGGGATAATATGCCACCTGGTTAAATAGGCGTATGCAATTCTATGAACCTCAAATAATAGCTTCAGACTTCATTCCATTCTCCGATAACATTCTTTAAAAAACTTAAATTTATGGTTGGTAGTATACAAATTAGGATCAGTTATTCTTGTCCTCTCCAATGTGTATATATATTATCTGCTCTACCGAAAACCTTTTGGTCAACATAAGCTTTATCTTTTACGATGCCCCTACAAACTGCATATACTTTTTCCGCTAATATGCAAAAGAATTTTGTATCATTGCATTTGACATAGAAAGAGTTATATAAAATGCATATGATATCTTCTCCACTGTAGAGTTTTTGGTTAATGTCTATTTTATCTTATACAATTCTTATGTCTGTCTATGGAGGATCCACTTACCTGTCCCACCCGGTGACCGGTCAAAAAGGTATTGATTTCAAAATTGACGTATGGCTATTCCTTTTAACGCATGAGAACCATTTTTCTCGGTTAATAATCTGACCTACTTGCCTACGCCGTATTTAGGCTCCAACTCTCACCAGCTTGTGCTTCCGAACCTCTATGACCGCGTCGATGATTCCGGGTTCTATAGCGCTGAGCTCAACCTCACCAGATCCATTCGCTCTGTGTAGCTGCAATGGCTCAGTCCATCCCTTCTGCAATGGATCGCAAGAACACCGGACCAAGATTTTTTATTGGAGAGATATCAAAGCACACCAGCGGAGGGAAGCTCATGGAGGATGGAAACCTGCGCACGATTATTCTCGTCAAAGGTATGGAAAACTCATCAGAGAGAAACCTGATTTAGCATAATTTTCCTTTTGATTTTTTACATGGTGAGCCATATGTGTTTGATCTGTTGTGAGTTGTGACGACAGGGGATCGTGATTCCTAACATCTCCAGCCCCAACCATACTCTCTATGCATTTTCATATTTTCCTCCCTTATGTCACATGATCTAAGAATCGACAACGACAAACTTGGTAAGCACCATGTTGAAGCCCAGCTCTCTATTGTTTAGATTTCATTTGGTTAAGTTTATTCTTTGGTGTCCTATTTGACCCGATGAGGCTTCGTTTTTCGCCATTTTAGTTTCTTCCTTTTCAGAATACTTGATTTTTTTCCTAAAAAAAAGAATACTTGATTTTTTTTGGTACAAAGTCTTTGTAGAAGCCAACACATCCTATGAGTTCATGTTGCTTTTGTCATATGAAGACTGTACTGCTTAACTTTTCTTCAGTTTCCTTGTCAAAGTTTTTTATCAATTTGTCGAGGCAAAACTTGTTAGTCATTATATCATACATTCTTTGTTATCGACCCATTTTCTTTACATTGCAACATAATTTTTTGAAGGTAAGTCGTAACTTGTGCTTATAGGCGGTACAAATTAATATATTGGCAGGTACAACATTAGTGGTACAACTGCAGGTCTAATATCTTGGGCGAGCAACCATGGTAGATGAATTTCCCTCAGATTTCCAATCACAAAGGTAAATAATGTGAATTCTTTGTGTTATTTTTCAAAATTGAGAAGTAACCTTGGCTAAAAGTTTTCTTGTATATTCTTAGGTGTGTGTCATGTAAACTATATATTTTCTAGGCATACATGTATTCATTAAACTATTAGTTGTGCATGAAACATTTTTTAACAAACTTTATCCTGCCGAATATCTACTTTTATGTTCCGCCAAGCCTCGTTTATAATTTGCAGCCACCTGATCACTAACCTAACTTTATCCTCTTATGCTACCAAATTTTGTGAAAAGAGTATTGACATAGGTATACCCTATAGGTACTCGAGTTTGGTATATACGGCTTGAATACTGCGAAAGCCCACGGCATTGCCAAGGCCCAAATGGAGAACTCGAGTGGCCCGCGGACTCTCGGTTGCTTGCGGGAAAGAAGAAGACAAAGATAGAAAGTTTAAAGGGAAAACCCTAACCTGTAATCGACTCGACCTGCTACCCGAGACCTAGCATATCTATATAAAGGCTAGGAGGGGGCGAGGAGGACACACGCAACCCTAGTTTCCACAACTCTCGCCAGATTGCATCTGCGTGCCCCTGTAATCTTCGATTCTTTCGTTAATTCCAAGAGCAGACAAGTAGGAGTAGGGACCTCTACGAGGCCTGGACCTGGGTAAACCTTGCGTCCCTGTGTGCTTGTTTGCTAGCCGACCGATGCCTCCAGCGCTCCCTCCTTCTCCAAAACCCAAGTCCATAACAATGGGCATTGATGAGTTAAACCCTCGTCAATTGGCGCCGTCTGTGGGAATTCAGAGTGCTGATGCCGCGGCTTCTTCGGTCCCATCAACCGCGATCTACAACTCCGCAACAGCGGAGATTCGCCAGCTCTTCGGCGCGTTCGACTTCACCGTCCACACGCTAGCCACTCGCCCGGCTTTCGAGTCCGTAGGCGATGGAATCAGCCTGGCGATTGGGAGCTTCCGCTTCTAGGTTGGTCAGATGGGCACGCTTCGCTTGCCTGACCAGCCGAATGCACCCGCGATCGCCCCAGTGTCGTGGTTCCCCCCACCAATCGGCACCCTCAGCGAGCTCAACACCTCAACAACAGCTGGGAGCACGGACATCGATAGCAGTCGCAGAGCCGATCTAGGTGACCTAGCAACGGAAGATTGAGTCTGTGGCTCTGGATCCGAAAGTTGCGGAAGCAACAGCTTCCCCAACCACTTCATGTGTGCTGTCATCAACGCTAGTGACACCGCTGCCAATCGCGAAAACGGTGGCAATGGATCTGGCACCGATCCGCCCAACGGTGGCATACCTAATGGCGGACCACCCAACGATGGCCCCACCAACGGTGGCAATGGCACGTCCGTCAACAACGGAGGGGCAGTCGAACCTCCAACCATGGTGAACAAGCACACTGGTGAACGTGTCGTGAGTAGACTCAACGACAACGAGTGGGCCCGCTGCCGAGAAGCTCTGCGAGGCAGTCCGCTGCCTCCCGGCACGCCGCAGGACATGCTGATGGGTTACCCTTGCCTGCTAAAGGAGGAGTACAGACGCCAGCTATAGGCAATCGCGCAACTCGAAGCGTGTAAAAAGGCGGCAGATGAGTCAAGTCTTTGTCGAGCTGGGCACTCCTCCCATGGAGGATCCTCCTCCAAGGGAAACGAATACGTGGCCAACAAGAGAAGATCTCGAATGGCCCACCTCACTGAGCAAGAACGCATAGAAGCCCCGAAAGTCCTCGACTTTGGCTCTATGACAGTCGACACGCGGGGCAACGTGGTCCCAAAGACACCGCAAGCCGCGGTGACAGCGGTCACCATGTACCTCCTCAACAACCAGCCACCAGCTGGAGATCCGCGAGCCGCCATGCACTGATCTACGATCGCGGGCTTGGAATTAGTCGAGGCCGCTCTTGACAAAGAGCCAACACCGAAGCCGAAGAAGGGCAAAGCTCTGGCAAAACGCTACTCCTCACCTTCATCCAGCGACGACCGTCACGATCTGTCTCGACGTCGCCGCTCACGGCGGCATGATCGTGATTATGATGCACGCGACGATCTCACGCAGTGCAAATCAACAAATCAAGGGAAAGACGTGCTCGTTCGACCGACTCCGAAGAGGACGAGACTGAACTCTGCGGCGCTAGATGCTTCAGTAGGGCCATCAGGCAGAAGCGAATGCCTAAAGGGTTCAAACTCCCGTCGAAAAATCCAAAATTTGATGGCCTACAAGACCCAAAGATCTGGTTGGAGGACCACATCTCCTCCGTCAAGCTACATGGCGGGAGTCGAAGCACGGCCATGCAATGCCTACAGCTACAGCTGCAGGGCGTCGCCCGCGCATGGCTCAACAACCTCTCGCGCGGATCCATCCGCAGCTGGAAAGAGCTGGTTTATAGCTTTGTACGCAACTTCAAGGGCACTTACAAAAGGCCCGCATCAATCGAAGAGCTGAGGAGCTGCCAGCAAAGGTCGGGCGAGTTGGTACGCTCGTACATCTAGAGGCGGTCCATCATCAAGAACTCTGCAGAAAATATCTCGGAGGACCCCGCAATCGACGCATTTAACGGCGGTGTTCGCCGCATAGAGCTCAGGGAGGAGCTGGGCCGCTCGAATCCCAAGACAATCGACCACCTAGTGGCAATTGCGAATCGGTGGGCTGATGGAGAGGATTTGGTGAAAAACTGCACCTACTCCGATGATGACGACGACCTCGAGCGCAGACGCGACCGTCGAGGCAAGCGGCGGATGCGCGTCTACGATGACCGCGACGATGTCAATATGATCGCAGCCGGCTATGCTGAGAAACGCGACGACAACCGCAACAGCGGCTATCGCAGCGGTGGATACCGCGAGTCCGGGAAAACCACGCAGGTGTGGCAGCACCGCACTCGCGAGGAGACACCCGCAACAACCATCGAGGACCAACTGTCCGGACCATGCAACGTGCACTTCTACATCGACAAGCACGACGGCAAGAAAAAATCCAGCCACCTTCTCAAAGACTGCTGCGAGTTTCTCAAGCTCCACGAGGGTCTGGCTCGGATGAATCGTGACGCAGTCAACAGGGGCTATGGAGTCGCCCCAGGTGCCGTGGCACACAGAGCTCCTCCACCATCGCCCGGAATACCACCACCCGCGGCCGCACCGGTCCAGAATCACGGTGGCGAACCATACCCACGACCCGTGGGCAACATGGGGACGATCCAAAAGGGGCATCCCTCAAATCGAGTGTAGAAGGCCATCACTCGCCAAGTCAACTTGGCGATCAACTATCCACCTTCCACCACTGAGTACCTCAGTGGAAGCGACTCCGGCATCACCTTCGACCGGCGTGACCACCCGCGCCAAGTCCCTCGTCTAGGCCACTATGCCCTCGTACTCGAGGCGCAGATTGGGGGCTTCGACATGAGCCGCGTCTTCATGGATGGTGGCAGCGGCATCAACCTAATGTTCGCGAGTACCTTGCGTGCAATGAGGATCCCTCTGACGTGTCTGGAAGTTTCAGACACAACGTTTCATGGCATCGTCCCAGGGAAAGGTGTATATCCCCTGGGCAAAATCAACCTCGACGTCATCTTCAGCACCCCGCAAAATTTTAGGCGAGAGCGCATCGACTTCGAGGTCGTCGATTGGCCTTCACAATATCATTGCATCCTCGGACGTGTCGCGTTCGCAAGGTTCATGGCGGTGCCACACTACGCCTACCTGTAGATGAAGATGTCGGGCCCAAACGGCGTAATCACAATCAACAACAACTTCGAGAGGTCCGACAGTTGTAACAGGTAATTCAACAGAATCTCCTAGTCCTTCGGAATGCAGGAGGAACTCGCAAGATTAAAGGAGTCAACAGACAACAGTCTGCCTCCTCTAAGCCGGCCAAGTTCACCCGATCTGTCCTTCGACTCGTCGGTGCACACCAAGAAAGTCCAGGTCCAGCCAACGGACCCGACCAAGACGGCCCTCATCACGAACAACTTGAGTTCCGCATAGGAACTCACGCTCGTCGAATTCCTCCTTAAGCACGGGAAATCTTCGCCTGGTGTCCAGCGGACATGCCAGGGGTTCCCAGGGAATTCGCCGAGCACGCACTCAATGTCAACCCAGACGCAAGGCCAGTCAAGCAGACAATTCGGCGACTGTCTGAACCTAGGGCAAAGGCGGTCGAAATGGAGATCAACAAAATCCTCGACGCCAAATTCATACGCGAGATCAAGGAAAGCACTTGGCTCGCCAACACGGTGCTGGTACCTAAAAAAGACACGGATATCCTGCGGATGTGCGTGGACTTCACCTCCCTGAACAAACACTGCCCAAAGGATCACTTCCCGCTGCTGCAAATCGACCAAATCATCGACTCCACCACGGGATGTGAGCGTCTATGCTTCCTCGACGCCTACTCGGGCTATAACCAGATTCGAATGAAGGAGGAAGACCAAGAGAAAACAGCATTTACGACGCCTTTTGGTGTGTTCTGCTACAACACAAAGCCCTTTGGGCTCAAGAGCGCAGGAGCCACCTATCAGCGGTGCATGCAGGCTTGCCTCAAGAACCAACTTGGTCGCAACATCCAAGTCTACGTTGATAACAACATCATCAAAACAAAAGAGGAAGCCTCACTAATCGATGATTTATGCAAGACCTTCGCCAACCTCGACCGCTACCGGATCAAGCTCAATCCGAACAAATGCGCCTTCGGCGTACCATCTGGGCAACTACTCGGATATCTCATATCCACGAGAGGGATTGAGGCGAACCCGAAGAAAATAAAAGCCATACTGGCCATGGAGAAGCCGAAAAACATAAGAGGCGTCCAGCAGCTGGCTGGGCGAATCGCGGCGCTCGGTCGATTCATCAGTCGAATGGGCGAAAAGGCACTGCCCTTCTACCAACTCCTTCGCAAAACTGACAAGTTTGAGTGGACCGACGAGACGCAGGAAGCATTCGAAGACCTCAAGCGTCTACTATCTACCTCGCCAGTACTGGTGACTCCATGCAAAAAAGAACCATTGTTGCTATACATCTCCGCCACCAACCAGGTGGTCAGCACAGTGCTCGTGGTAGAACGAGCCGAAGAAAACGAAGTCCACGGGGTCTAGCGCCCTGTCTACTACCTCAGCGTGGTGCTCACGCCAACAAAACAGCGGTACCCGCACTATCAGAAGCTGGCATACAGTCTCTTCATGACGGCCAGGCGATTGCGCCACTACTTCTAAGAGCACCCAATCGTGGTGGTCAACGACGCCCCGCTTGGTTATGTACTCAACAACCCCGATGCCACCAGACGAGTCGCGCTTTGGGGAATCGAGCTGTCTCCACGAGACATTACATATGAAAAGCGTGACACGATCAAATCGCAAGTCCTCCCTGACTTCCTCGTGCACTGGATGGAGAACCAGCTCTCCGAAAAGCCAGATATGTCTTACCTTTAGACGATGCACTTCGATGGATCCAAGCGTAAGGACAGGGCTGGTGCAGGTGTCATACTGACATCGCCCCAGGGAGACAAGCTGAAATACATTCTGCGAATGCAGTTCACTATCTCCAACAACAAAGCTGAATACGAGGCCCTGTTGCACGAGATGCGGATGGCAAAATCCTGTGGCGCCAAGAGGCTCATCATCTACGGCGACTCCAAGTTGGTCGTCAACCAGACAATGCACGAGTGCAACACGCTGAACGACAATATGATCGCCTACCGCGACCTCTACGACACACTTGAAGGGGACTTCGACGGCTGTGAGCTGCGGCACGTAGGCCGCAAAAGCAATGAAGAGGTGGACGCACTCGCCAACATTGGCTCCACCTGCGCCCCATACCACCTGGGGTATTTCTCGAGCGTATCTGCGAACGCTCCATCAAGCCAAAGGCCATAGAGAAGAAAACAAGCACAGCAACGGACTCGAGGGCTACGCCACCCAATGAGCCAATGGCACTCGATGACCTGGAGCTTGACACAGGACTCGAGGGACCAATGGGGGTCATGATGATTGAGCCATCTTGGACTCAACCCTACATCACATATCTTCTCAACAAGAGGCTACCGGACGACCCGACTGATGCGCGACATATCGCACAGCGATCCAAGGCATTCACCGTCATCAATGGTGAACTATACAAGCGTAGCATCACAGGAGTACTCCAACGGTGCGTCTCCAATGCGGGCAGAATGGCTGTCCTCCTCAACATCCATGAAGGGACCTATGGGCACCATGCCGGCAGTCGTTCCCTCGTCGCCAAAGCTCTACGAACTGGATTCTACTGGCCCACGGCCATGCGCAACGCCAAGGACATCGTCCAAAGATGCAACACTTGCCAGCGATTCGCGGACAAACCGCACGCACCTGGCGTGGAACTCTGGCCAATACCATTGGCTTGGCCCTTTGCGCAATGGGGACTCGACATGGTTGGCAAGCTCCCAATGTCCTCGCGAGGAGGTTACGTCTACCTCCTAGTCGCAGTCGACAAATTCACCAAGTGGATAGAGGCCATGCCGATGACAAACCAGTCAGGAGCTAGCGCCGTCAAGTTCTTCGAGTCCATTGTCTATCGCTTCGGAGTGCCACACAGCATCATCACGGACAATGGAACGAACTTCACCTCTAAAGAGTTCTAGGGTTTCTGCGAGAATCTGGGAATCAATGTAAGCTATGCCTCCGTAGCTCATCCACACACCAACGGTCAAGTCAAAAAGGCCAATGGCCTCGTCTGCGGTGGAATCAAGAAGCGACTCCTTCGGCCACTCGAGCAAGCCGCTGGATGTTGGCCAGACGAGCCTGATGTACTTTGGAGCTCAAGACAACCCCAAATAGCGCCACAGGATATACCCCGTTCTTCATGGTGCACGGCACCGAAGCAGTGCTACCCGCAGAAGTACGCTTTAAAGCCCTATGGGTAGTCGCGTATAGCGAGCAGGAGTCAACACTTGCACTCGAAGACTAGGTCGATCTCCTTGATGAGGCACGGGATATCGCAGCAGAAAGATCGATGATCTACCAGCAGAACCTGCGCAACTACCACAGCAGAAGGCTATGCCCCAGATCCTTCGTCGAAGGAGACCTGGTCCTGCGACTGAAGTAGTAAGGGAACCTCAAGCTCGAGTCCCCTTGGGAGGGACCATACGTGATTATAGAAGTAATCCCAGGTGGCGCCTATTGCCTCAAATATTTCGAGACAGGAGTCGCATACTCCAACCCCTGGAACGTCGCGTAGCTGCGACGCTTCTACCCCTGGTCGTTCCTTTTTTTCTTACATTACAAATAAGGCTATTTATCCAGGCTACTTAGTCGCACATTGTACCTCGTACTGTTCTGCGAATAAATAAAGCTAAGTGCCCCGAAAACTCTGTGTTCTTCTTTATTTCTCTGGCAATATTTTCATTCGGGGGCTATGCCACCCTTTACATATTCGTTCTACGAACAAGCCGTAGTATCCCGAGTAGCTGACACAATATCAATCGAACCCTTGATAAAACACCAATCCAGTTGTAACGCACCTGACAGGTTGGCAAGGTGCTGAGATAAAACAAGTCAGGCTAACGAAAAGGAACTGCCGAGTATAAATACACTCGCAAAACATATAAGCTAGCAAGCTCTTTACATATCAATTAATTACATATATCCATACGAACTTTTACAACACTGGTATACCTATGTGCAGGATACAAATCAAAACTACTACTGCAGCAGAAGAACGTTTGTCTGTTCCTCAAAGAAGTCGACAATTTCCTCTGTTGGGCGGTCCACCGCCTGGTAATGCGGAACCATGTTCCAGGTCGAACCTGCCGGTGGAGTCGGTGGCCCAGCAGCAACAGCCGCAATATCCACATCAGGCCTATGCAGTCGCACCAGCGACAGGGTAGCCTTGGCACCAGCCACTAACTGCTACCGCACGCACTCACGAACTGCACTCAAATCCTGGAATCTCGCCAGAAAGGCCAACTGGCTTGAAGGGACAGCGTCTAGAGGAAACATCGTCTGATAGATGTGCCTGAGGCACGACTGCGCCTTCTTCAGAAAATGAAGCACTCGAGAAGCACGATCCTGCAGGGTCACAAGTGTAATTGCACGGTCATGATCCACCCAGAAGTACCCACTCGCCTGCAGTTGCTCCTGGGTCAAATCATTCATTCGAATAGCGATCCGATCTTTTTCATCCTGCGGATGGCGAGCACTGACAACTACACCACACAAAAGCAAAGTGTGAAACATAGGCATCGTTGTGACTGACTAAAGGAAAAGATAAGGGGATAGAAGGCTAACACTTAAACTTCTCACTCAGCTGGGCCACCTCCTCCAATAGGTACTTCTCGCGAGCAGAGGATTTCTCCGCCTTCGACTTCCATACATCAGCGCTACCACGGAGGATGGGCAACTCACGCTCTAGTTGTTTAATACGATCGCGCAGTCGTGAAAGCAATGACAACTCCTCCACCATCGAACGAGGCTACGCCAAGTTCTCATCGGCAGAAGGAGGATCACAAGGATCACTCGAAGGAGCACTCGATGTACCCTACCACGAATCAAGCAAAAAGCAAATAAGAGACCAAGAATACATTTGGCAAAGGGCATATATGCATTCAAGACACAGGAAAAGTTTCAATTGGGACACCCCCACAAAATCATTGTTCCATAAAGCAAAAGGCTAAGGCACTGTAGCTATTACAGAAGAAGACTCAGGTGTAGCATGTTTCTTCGACTTGGACTTAGGCCTCGGGGGCTTCATCGCATCTGTGGCTGTCTCCGACGCCACAGACTTGCCGGCAGTACCCCCAGAAGCCGTAGCCTTCGCTTAACGCCACTCTTTGGAGTACTTGGCGAGTGTCTCGATAAGCTGGGGACCGTAATTTTTGTATTTACCAGCATAGGGAGCAAAAACTACCTATTGGCCTCTAGCGTCGACAGGCATCGCCTCAGAGATAACTACAAGATCCATCTCCATGCCATGGGCCTGCACCATTGCGAGTGCCATGGTGGCGCCGACGGAGCGCTGCGTGTTGGGGATATACTTTCCGGGTATCCTCATAGTTCCTTACTAACCAGGGTGGCCCACTTCGGGTTAGAGCTTTGCTTCACGGGCGGACCGATTCTGGAGAAAGAGTCCAATCTGCTACGGAAGGCCCAGAAGACTTACCGACTTAGGCCCATAGTGTTACTTGTAGTTTAAGATGTACTCTGTAACCGACTCTTAGTCGTAGCCGGATAGATCTCTCCTGTAAACCCTAGGCCGGATATCTATATAAGTCGTCCTAGGGAGAGCCTTTAGGGCAACACCTCAATAGTCTACAATCTCAACTCGCACAGGCGAAACCCTTGTAACCCATATTTCGGCTCTGCCGTATTACTGGATTGCTAGCAGGAGTAGGGTCCATCCAAAGCCGGTGGATTCGAACCTGGGTAAACTTGTATGCTCACCGTCCCGGAACACCGTGCGTCTCACACCCCTCTCTTCTGCACGCCTCGAGGACCCCCTCATGGCGTACTTGTCCTCAATCCGACGACAGTTGGCGCCCACCGTGGGGCAAGTGAGCTTCGGACCTGCGTTCCGAGCGGAATCTGCAAGAATCGGAATCGGCGAGACTATCGCCATCGATCGCATCCTTGTGGCACCCCGGTAAAATCACTACTAGAAAATCGCGTGTTGTTTTTATTTTTATGCATCGTCATCATCATGCATGGTTTTCTAAAAACTATTTTCTAAAAGCCTGGTTTTGTTTTCTAAATATCCCTTGTCCTTATTCAAATAGAAAAAAAACCCGGTCATTATCGAACCTTTTATTTGTCTAAAAACTATTTACAAAAGCCTTTTAAATAATAAATAAAAAGTTATATTATTTTTGGGAAGGTAGCCAGCCAGGCCCAAAAGCCCAACCGGCCACCTCCAAACCCTAACCCTAGACCCCAACTCCACATCGCTCCACCCCAGCCGCCACCTACATCCCTGCCGCCATAGCGCAAGCGTCGCGCAAGAGCGCTACGCTCCCCTCCCCGCGATGCACCCTGCCCTGCGGTACACGCACGCACGCATCGCCAGCGTCCTAACCCGCACCGCAATCCCCACCCCACGGTCACCTGGCCCCACCCGGCAGAGCACACAGCATGCACGCACACGGGATCCCGATCCCGCACGCGATCCTGAGGCCGCAACCCACCTACCTCGCCCACCTCTTGTCGCTGGACCGCAATCCCTGCATCCCGCTCCTCATCCCGCGATCCCCATCCCGACGTGACCCTGTCCTCTCTCCCTCACGATCCTATCTCCCCCGCCGCGAGCAGCTCGACCTCACCCCTCCCTCCTCCGCCTGCCGCCTGCTGCCTTCCGCCGCCACAGTGACCTGGCATCTCCTCCTCGAGCCAGCACGGCCCACCGCCGGAGGTACTGGCGTTAGTGAGTCGGCTGTGACGCCCGTGTCCCTGGCCGCCCCGACCTCCTTCGTCCTCCTTCACGACGGTGCCTCTGCGTCGAGCTCGTCCTCCACGCGCACACACTGCTCGAGCACCTTGCCGTCCGGCGTCCCTGCATCGAGCCCATCGCTGCCAGGCCCGGCCCCGCTCCTCCAAGGTCTTCGCTGGTGTCAGCCTTGTCGTTGCCCTCGAGCTCCTCCTTGCTGCCAAGACCCCCTCGCAAGGACCTCGCCTCTCCGAGCTCCCTCGTCCCCCACGGCCCCACCTGCGTGTTGTGGTGGCCGGCCTGCTCGCCGCACGCCAGCGCCTCCGCCATCTGTCTGGACCCCTGTCGCCGTCGTCCCCTTCTCCACCTGCGGTCCTCCTCCAATCTGCGTGACCTCGATTCCGCCAGCATGTCACCGTTCGTCGTATGTGCGCGTCGCTACCCTGTAGTTCTATGCTGATGCATACCTCTTTTTCCTGGTTTGGTTTGTCCCTGTGGTGTGGTGAAGTCAAAGTGGTGATGTTGAGCCTATGTTATGTGATGTCGAGGACGCTGCCAAGTTCAACACCACACGTACACCCGTCGACAAGGTCTGCATCGGCGACAATACCGTCGTGACCCGCCAAGTACGTCCATCACCGGCGCCACCCGAGACCAACACCGACCATGGAAGTCGGAATCCCCCAAGACCTTCAAGGTGGAACCAACAAGATCTACCTCACGGAACAGCAAGTTCTCCATCCCGGACGCCAAGGCACGTTCCTGGATGTGAAGACCGATCCCGGAGCTGAGACCAAACCCGAACCCCGTCGAACCCCGGAGCCTAAGATCGCCGAACCCCCTAATGTGATCCCCTTTTACGAGACCCCTATTTTTATAATATGACATCTACTTGTTGCATATTAAATTATTCATGCGTCCACACATGTTTGGTGGTTTGGGGGCATTATGTCGATTCACTCATAATTAAATATGGAGCGCATATGCGGGCCATTCTTGTCTTATACCGCCTCCATTTAAATTTGTGTAGCGAACTGATGCCATATTTTGCCTTGTTAATACAACATTTAAATTGCTGGGTAACTAAACAACATTAACCATTAATTAATTGTCGGGACCCCGGTTCCGCTTAATACTGGCTAATTGCATCGCACTTTTGCCATGTCATACATCATACATGCATCATGCCCGATCTTCTGCCGTAGTATTAAATAGTGCACCCGATGTTTCTTTTAGTGCTTTGCTTCTTCGCGGATTAGGCCGATGAGTTGATGCGAGTATCGTCAAGTCCTTCGGATAATGTATCTTCGGTAGTGTTTCTCAGGCGAGCATTCTCCCCCTTCCTACCTATTTTGCATTTGTAGTCTTTACCTCCTCATGTTGATCTATTTCTATCCGTGTTGTGATGATTTAGTTTCCGTGCACCCTTTATATTCCTTGCAGCCTCTATATTGCCTTGGACACATTCTATTGCCTATTGTTTGATATATAGTCGGCCTTAAATGAGTTGTTGCTTGCTCGTGTGCTGTCGTTGTCGTTCCACCGTTGATAGAAGTTTGGCACATGCTTAATGATGGAGATGTTTAACGGTGGAGAGGATCCTGACTTTAAATACAACTATTAAATTGCTGGGATAACTAATGAAAGAGGGACCGGTGGGCAATATATGCTATTTGGTTTTTCATGTCCACTTGTGTCGTAGGCCCCGAGTACTTGATACTTGTTCCTTGATTATTCGCACTATCCACATCCGGGAGACCCTATGGATCCCCCTTAGCCAGAGCTTGATTCATTTCTTATTTATTGGGGCCACAAACTAGTTTGGGGCTTTATTACTATCCTGTACTTATGCCATGATTTACTGCTTTATTTACGATTGTGCGTGGAGCACCTGTACTGTTTTGGAACGTGGAATGTTTTCGTGGTATCGACAAGCCCAGTCACACTTTTGGGTTCCCATTCGTTTACAGCCATTGTCACAAACCCTGGGTCCATCTCGGAGCCGGCCAACTTCGTTGCGGGTAGCTTAGTGGGGTGGCCCCTGAAATATTTTATGAATCATGTGATTGCTTTGTCGTGAAAGCCTCGTTGGGTTTTGATTTGGTTTTTCCGAGGTTGATCGTGTGTGTGTTGCTATTTGTGCACCCTAGGTAAATCTTTCTGAAAGCCATGTCCGTGGTTATGGACGACTTGGAGCACAGTATCTCGATCATAGACAAGCATAAGTAAAGTAGTGCTATAAATTTGACTTAATATGTGACTAGTAATCAGTTTCACTACAATGGAATGGATAATAAAAGTGCCAAAAACTGGTGGAACTAGGGTGTATCGTGTCATGTTATACCTGCCTAGTAAGTATCGCAACTCCAATGGAATGAAATAAAAGTGCCAAAAACTGTTGGGTTTGCGATGTGACATGCTAATTGTATCTGCCTAGTAAGTACTGCAACTACAACTGAATGGTTAACTACAACTGCCCACTACTTATGCTATCGAGATGACTCATGCTATCTATATTTCACTAGTAAATGCTGCAACTATAATGGAATGAATAAAACTGCCAACTGTGTGAGTTCCTCGGTTTGACTTCCTCGTTTGGTCTCGAGGGGGAAATACCAGGATGGGTATGTTTGGTGTTAGTATCAGGTTGGTCACGAATAGGTCTCTCTTATCCCTCTCTAATAGTCGACAGGTTAATCGAGTCTCTATAGGTTGTTTAGTGCATGCTTCGCTGCCGCTTCAGTCCACCATACCTATGTAGGCGAGAGCCGCCGAATTCTAGCCTCGCGTCTTGGCCTTAAGTCTTGACGCCTCTTTTTCCTTTGCCCTTTGTCGGCACCCCTTTTGTTTTAGCAGGTTTGAGATCGACGTTGTTTGCAGGGTTGCCCTTCTGGCTTGGCCTGAGCAGGGTTATGGACGCCATTGGTTATTCTTCAGGGCTCTTAGCCCAATTTGCATCTTGTCCGTACTCGGATGTTGTATCGTTTTCAAGGTGATTTGGATCTTTGCATTGTAAATCTGTATTCTTGACTCATGGAGTCGTGTTGTATATATATATCTGTTCTGTGGGTTCCATCGTGAACTATTGTGTAATGGTATTACTTCGTTTTCCACCCGCACGCAAGTGCTCGGTGGCGATCCTGAATCGTTTCTATGCGGGTTTGGCGGGAAGCGCTAAAACTTGCATAGGGCCGATTCGAGGGTGTTACAAAGTGGTATCAGAGCTCAGCAGTTACGATACCCCACTGTCCAGCCTATAGGATAACCTAGCTAACGGCCGAGGTAGAGTGTCAAAACTATTTTGGAAAATAGGTTGGATAGATCTGATTAGGTCTATTTTACTCCTTACCCCTATGCTATTCTCCTCTTACCTGCACGTGTTTTGAATCTACTCTTATCTTTTCTTCGAGTCCAGGATTTCTCGTGGTTGGGTTTCTGTCGTACCTTCAGGGTTTCACTTCCTCCTTACGTAATGGTGCTTCTACATCCGGTCTTCATGCTATCTGAGGAATCCTTCATCTGTTGGACTTCTCTTTGTTCCTTCTTGTGCCTTCCGGTGTTTCCAACATGACGACCTCATCTACATCAGATCCAATGAAACCCTCCATCACTCCTTTGTTTTCGAACCTTGCTTGTCGAGATCTTCAGTCTAATTTCGAGAGTTGATTGCATAATTCTACTATTCATGTACAGAGAATGTTTTGAGTGCGGGATGGAGTCGCAACCATACCACTACTCTTATCATTCGCTTTTGTACACGGATTCGGTGGATCAATGCAATCTCATTCCTTCAACGGAAGTGAAAGGTGGCCATATCTTTTGAGACCTCTCCCTTCATCTTTGTCTCTCCGGAGTGTTCCTTCAACGGATGTGAGCAACAATCCTTGTTGGTGGTGTCACCGATTTCAAGATGGAGAAAGAACCATTTTTAGGATCTACACGAAGCGAGAAGAGTCAGGTCATCAGCCTTCTTCCCCGTACCATGAGGCGGATCTCGAGGGCGAGATCCGTTGTTAGTGGTGTCGAATTGTGGCACCCCGGTAAAATCACTACTAGAAAATCGCATGTTGTTTTTATTTTATGCATCGTCATCATCATGCATGGTTTGCCAAAAACTATTTTCTAAAAGCTTGGTTTTGTTTTCTAAATATCCCTTGTCCTTATTCAAATAGAAAAAAAACCTGGTCTTTATCGGACCTTTTATTTGTCTAAAAACTATTTACAAAAGCCTTTTAAATAATAAATAAAAAGTTATATTATTTTTGGGAGCTAGCCAGCCAGGCCCAAAATCCCAACCGGCCACCTCCAAACCCTAACCCTAGACCCCAACTCCACATCGCTCCACCCTAGCCGCCACCTATCGACCCGTGTGCGCGCCCCAGCCGCGTGTCGCACTTGACCGCAGCGCTACGCTCCCCTCCCTGCGATGCACCCTGCCCTGCGGTACACGCACGCATGCACGCATCACCAGCGTCCTAACCCTCATCGCAATCCCCACCCCACGGTCACCTGGCCCCACCCCGCAGAGCACACAGCACGCACGCACACGGGATCCTGATCCTGCACGCGATCCTGAGGACGCACCCCACCTACTTCGCCCACCTCGTGTCGCTCGACCGCAATCCCCGCATCCCGCTCCTCATCCCACGATCCCCATCTCGACGCGACCCCGTCCTCTCTCCGTCACGATCCTAACTCCCCCGCCGTGAGCAGCTCGACCTCACCCCTTCCTCGTCCGCCTACTGCCTGCCGCCTTCCGTCGCGGCAGCGCCCTGGCGTCTCCTCCTCGAGCCAGCGCGACCCACCACCGGAGGTACTGCCGTCAATGAGTCGGCCACGACGCCATTGTCCCTGGCCGCCCCGACCTCCTCCGTCCTCCTTCACGACAGCGCCTCTGCGTCGAGCTCCTCCTGCACGCGCACCCGCTGCTCGAGCACCTTGTCGTCTAGCGTCCCTGCATCGAGCCCGTCGCTGCCAGGCGCGGCCCCGCTCCTCCAAGGTCTCCGCCGCCGTCAGCCTAGTCACTGCCCTCGAGCTCCTCCTCGCTGCCAAGACCCCCTCGCCAGGACCTCGCCTCTCCGAGCTCCCTCGTCCCTCGCGGCCCCACCTGCGTGCTGTGGTGACCGGCCTGCTCGCTGCACGCCAGCGCCTCCGCCATCTGTTTGGACCCCTGTCGTCGTCATCCCCTTCTCCACCTGCGGTCCTCCTCCGATCTGCGTGACCTCGATTCCGCCAGCACGTCACCGCTCGTCGTCTGTGCGCGTCGCTGCCCTGTAGTTCTGTGCCGATGCATACCTCTTTTTCCTGGTTTGGTTTGTCCCTGTGGTGTGGTGAAGTCAAAGTGGTGATGTTGAGCCTATGTTATGTGATGTTGAGGACCCTGCCAAGTTCAACACCACACGTACACCTGTCGACAAGGTCTGCATCGGCGACAATACCGTCGTGACCCGCCAAGTACGTCCATCACCGGCTCCACCCGAGACCAACACCGACCATGGAAGTCGGAACCCCCCAAGACCTTCGAGGTGGAACCAACAAGATCTACCTCATGGAACAGCAAGTTCTCCATCCTGGACGCCAAGGCCCGTTCCTGGATGTGAAGACCGATCCCGGAGCTGAGAACAAACCCGAACCCCGTCGAACCCCGGAGCCTAAGATTGCTGAACCCCCTAGGTGATCCCCTTTTCCGAGACCCCTATTTTTATAATATGACATCTACTTGTTGCATATTAAATTATTCATGCTTGCATACATGTTTGGTGGTTTGGGGGCATTATGCCGATTCGCTCATAATTAAATATGGAGCGCATATGCGGGCTATTCTTGTCTTATACCACCTCCATTTAAATTTGTGTAGCGAACCGATGCCATGTTTTGCCTTGTTAATACAACATTTAAATTGCGGGGTAACTAAACAACATGAACCATTAATTAATTGTCGGGACACCAGTTCCGCTTAATATTGGCTAATTACATCGCACTTTTGACATGTCATACATCATACATGCATCATGCCCGATCTTCTGCCGTAGTATTAAATAGTGCATCCGATGTTTCTTTTAGTGCTTTGCTTCTTCGCGGGTTAGGCCGATGAGTTGATGCGAGTATCGGCAAGTCCTTCGGATAATGTATCTTCGGCAGTGTTTCTCAGGCGAGCATTCTCCTCCTTTCTACCTATTTTGCATTTGTAGTCTTTACCTCCTCCTGTTAATCTATTGCTATCCGTGTTGCGATGCTTTAGTTTCCGTGCACCCTTTATATTCCTTGCAGCCTCTATATTGCCTTGGACACATCCTATTGCCTATTGTTTGATATATAGTCAGCCTTGCGAGTCGTAGTTGCTTGCTCAGGTGCTGCTTCGTGTCGTTGTCGTTCCACCGTGGATAGAAGGTTGGCACATGCTTAATGATGGAGATGTTTAACGGTGGTGAGGATCATGACTTTAAATATAACTATTAAATTGCTGGGATAACTAATGAAAGAGGCACCGGTGGGCAATATATACTATTTGGTTTTTCATGTCCACTTGTGTCCCGTAGGCCCCGAGTACTTGATACCTGTTCCTTGATTATTCGCACTATCCACATCCGGGAGACCCTATGGATCCCCCTTAGCCAGAGCTTGATTCATTTCTTATTTCTTGGGGCCACAAACTAGTTTGGGGCTTTATTACTATCCTGTACGTATGCCATGCTTTACTGCTTTATTTACGATTGTGCGTGGAGCACCTGTACTGTTTTGGAACATGGAATGTTTTCGCGGTATCGACAAGCCTAGTCACACTTTTGGGTTCCCAGTCGTTTACAGCCATTGTGACAAACTCTGGGTCCGTCTCGGAGCCGGCCAACTTCGTTGCGGGTAGCTTAGTGGGGTGGCCCCCGGAAATATTTTATGAATGTTGTGATTGCTTTGTCGTGAAAGCCTCGTTGGGTTTTGATTTGGTTTTTCCGAGGTTGATCATGCGTGTGTTGCTATTTGTGCACCCCTGTAGGGTAAATCTTTCTGAAAGCCGTGTCCACGGTTATAGATGACTTGGAGCACAGTATCTCAATCATAGACAAGCATAACTAAAGTAGTGCTATAAATTTGACTTAATATGTGACTAGTAATTAGTTTCATTATAATGGAATGGATAATAAAAGTGCCTAAAACTGGTGGAACTGGGGTGTATCGTATCATGTTATACCTGCCTAGTAAGTAAAGCAACTCCAATGGAATGAAATAAAAGTGCCAACAACTGCTGGGTTTGGGATGTCACATGCTAATTGTATCTGCCTAGTAAGTACTGCAACTACAACTGAATGGTTAACTACAACTGCCCACTACTTATGCTATCGAGATGACTCATGCTATCTATATCTGACTAGTAAATGCTGCAACTATAATGGAATGAATAAAACTGCCAACTGTGTGAGTTCCTCGGTTTGACTTCCTCGTTTGGTCTCGAGGGGGAAATACCAGGATGGGTATGTTTGGTGTTAGTATTAGGTTGGTCACGAATAGGTCTCTCTTATCCATCTCTAATAGCCGATAGGTTAATCGAGTCTCTATAGGTTGTTTAGTGCATGCTTCGCTGCCGCTTCAGTCCACCATACCTATGTAGGCGAGAGCCGCCGAATTCTAGCCTTGTCGTGTACTGGCCTCAGTACTGACGCTCCTCTTTTTTCTTTGCCCTTTGTCGGCACCCCTTTTGTTTTAGCAGGTTTGAGATCGACGTCGTTAGAAGGGTTGCCCTTCCGGCTTGGCCTGGGCAGGGTTATGGATGCCATTGGTTATTCTTCAGGGCTCTTAGCCCAATTTGCATCTTGTCCGTACTCGGATGTTGTATCGTTTTCAAGGTGATTTGGATCTTTGCATTGTATATCTATATTCTTGACTCATGAAATCGTGTTGTATATATATATATATATATGTTCTGTGGGTTCCATCGTGAACTATTGTGTAATGGTATTACTTCGTTTTCCACCCGCACGCAAGTGCCTGGTGGGCGTCCTTGAATCGTTTCTATGCGGGTTTGGCGGGAAGCGCTAAAACTTGCATAGGGCCGATTCGAGGGTGTTACAATCCTCTACGCCAGCGACGTCCCTCTCATCGTTCTCGACGAGACGTGGATTCTGGCTAGGGAGGCCGTGACTGCCTACACAATCATGTCTTTTGGCGAGATCGATGTTTACATCGGTTTCGCTGAACCTGCCCCACCCACCCCAGCGGTGATGATAGAGGCAGAAGAATCTTCTGGGTCCCCTTTGTCTGCGGAGGCGGCAGAGTTTCGGATCTCAGAAAACTCTAATCCCACCTAGCCCGCACCAGCTGCAGAGATAGTGGAGAAATCCGAGCCTAAGGAATACCTAGCGGTTAAAGCCAAATCTAGAGTGGATCTCCTTGGAGAGACCGTATCCCAGATCGACCCACCCGCGAAAGTCGAAATCCAGGAGGAGCATATCAACGACACTGATTCCGGCTCTGATGACGCCGGCATAGACAGGCCTTTCCTAAGGTACACACTGCGACGTATGATAATGCAAGATGCAAGCGCAGATGCAATTCTTGACACCATCAAAAGTTTCGACATGGCTAATTGCAAGAGCCGCAGGTACCTCAGGAAGCACGCATCGCACTTCGTCGGCTATGTAGGATCCAGATCCGGCTCTGCCGATGCTGGAGAAAACACTGACTCTATGTTGGAGAAAATTGGAACAAACGCCGATGTACCCGCATCCTCGGATGAATCGATGACGTCAGCAGATTTCCGAAAGTTCTCCGCGGAATACAAAGAGGAGTATAACTCAACAGCTGCAGAAGAAGGAGAAACCATGGATGAAGGATCCGGGGAACACTCTCCCAAAGCACAGGACGACATGGAAGTCGGAGACAATCCCGAAGTCCAGATGTCCGAAAGTACCGATCAGAGCTTGACTCCGGGAAATGGACCCAAAGCCGTCTTTCCTACCAGCGCTGCCAAGAAGGCAAAGAACAGGAACAAGAAGAACAAGACCCCGGCAAAAGACCCTCTGATAGAGGAGGTGATTGCCGAGGAATATGAGGAAGACTCGGATGGAGAACTTATCCCATAAGAGCCGAAAAAAGAAGAATCGGTGGATGGACACGTGATCACTGAAGGTGCGCATAAACTCATCGATGTTGCATTAACCACACCTATCCCTACAGCTGCAGAACTTACTACTGAAGAGCTGGACGAAAGGGCCCAACCCTAGAAGCGCGTCGTCAACAACTCCTGGATGAAGCCAAAAACATCGAGAGGGAAAAGAAACGCATGGCAAATAAGGATTACATGTCTCGGTTGCATCAGAAGGCCCGGAAACGTTACACAGGTGACGGTAAAATTCTGGAAGTGAAAGGGTACTCTTTGAAGGAGATCCAGGGATGCCTTAGCTCGACAGCAAAGGAGACCTGGTGTACCCAACACCGGTATAGAACACTGTCGCAGCTCGAGATATTCTATCAAATAACCTAGGCCCAGAACAGGTTCGATTGGGCATCAAGCTACTCACCAAGGGTCTGGAGCAACAGATGGCTGCGAAATCCGGAAGTGGAAAACTGGTCTCGAAATCCGACCAATGTCATACGGACTCACCCTGGGATGATATAAGGCCCCAGCATGTTCCGGAACAGCGTCACCGTTCCGACCGATGGGAAGATAACTACTCCAGAACCGGATCATCAGGACAGCATCACAGAACTGCACGTGACTGGAGCAACGTCGCTCTAGTGGCCGAGCAAGATGCCATTGTTGTGTTGTATCCGAAGAATCCTCCCTGACGAGAGTCGAACGATCGAAGGGGAGAAGATAAAGAGAAACGTCGGGAGGAGGATCATCATAAAATGCCACCTCCTAGACATGCAAGCCGTCTAGCTGAGCCTCACCGTGGTGGGAACAACGGACGAAGGAACGACGGAAACCATGCCGGGACAAGCCGGCAGGGGGCTCGTCATAGTGAAGACCCTCCCCAGAACCAGAATAATGATGCTCCGGACGGAGGCCGGCGATCAGCCGGAAATAATCCAGCTGCCCCACCCTCTCCACCAAGTAGTCATCACAACGGCTCTCAAGGGGGACAAGGAGGACGACATGGCGGAGGAGGTGGTGGCAGAAGCCGAAGTCCGGCTCCAAGGCACTGCAGCCATAGCCGGCATTCGGGACGATCTCTATCCCTGAACGATGCAAGGCACAGGATCAATTCCAACATAGAGGCGCGACGCACGAAAACGATGATATCTACATGGGCCCAAAGTGCTTCGGACCACGCATCAGAGCTACAAAATTCCCGAAAGGATTTGCTATCTCAAGACACATCCAAGCCTACGATGGAATTGCTCGGCCAGATACTTGGCTACAGGACTTCTTCCAAGCGTGCTGCATCGCCAAAGGCAGAAACAGCCTGGTCGCAACCCGATATCTCCCACTCATGTTGCGGAAGACGGCACGATCATGGCTTAATGAACTTCCGGAGAACACCATCCACAACTGGTATGACATGCAAAGTGCGTCCTTTCGGAATTTCAAAGGCACATATCGGAGGCCCTGTATGGTCGGAGACCTACAGCGTTGCACCCAGAAGGCCGGAGAAACTTGCCAGGATTACCTTTTATTTGTCTAAAAACTATTTACAAAAGCCTTTTAAATAATAAATAAAAAGTTCTATTATTTTTGGGAGGTAGCTAGCCAGGCCCAAAATCCCAACCGGCCACCTCCAAACCCTAACCCTAGACCCCAACTCCACATCGCTCCACCCTAGCCGCCACCTACCGACCCGTGTCGCGCTACCAGCATGTCGCACTTGACCGCAGCGGTACGCTCCCCTCCCCGCGATGCACCCCTGCCTGCAGTACGCATGCACGCATGCACGCCAGCGTCTAACCGCGCAATCCCCACCCCACGGTAACCTGGCCCCACCCCGTAGAGCACACAGCACGCACGCGCACGGGATCCCGATCCCGCACGCGATCCTGAGCACGCACCCCACCTACCTCGCCCACCTCGTGTCGCTCAACCGCAATCCCCGCATCCCACTCCTCATCCCGCGATCCCCATCTCGACGCGACCCCGTCCTCTCTCTCCATCATGATCCTATCTCCCCCGCCGCGAGCAGCTCGACCTCACCCCTTCCTCGTCCGCCTACTGCCTGCCGCCTTCCGCCGCCGCAGCGCCCTGGCGTCTCCTCCTCGAGCCAGCGCGACCCACCACCGGAGGTACTGCCGTCAGTGAGTCGGCCACGACGCCCGTGTCCCCGCTCCTCCAAGGTCTCCGCCGCTGTCAGCCTAGTCGTTGCCCTCGAGCTCCTCCTCGCTGCCAAGACCCCCTCGCCAGGACCTCGCCTCTCCGAGCTCCCTCGTCCCCCGCGGCCCCACCTGCATGCTTTGGTAGCCGGCCTGCTCGCTGCACGCCAGCGCCTCCGCCATCTGTTTGGACCCCTGTCGCCGTCATCCCCTTCTCCACCTGCGGTCCTCCTCCGATCTGCGTGACTTCGATTCTACCACGTCGCCGCTGCCGCTGCGTCTGTGGTTACGCCGATGCATACCTCTTTTTCCTGGTTTGGTTTGTCCCTGTGGTGTGGTGAAGTCAAAGTGGTGATGTTGAGCCTATGTTATGTGATGTCGAGGACGCTGCCAAGTTCAACACCACACGTACACCTGTCGACAAGGTCTACATCGGCGACAATACCGTCGTGACCCGCCAAGTACGTCCATCACCGACGCCACCCGAGACCAACACCGACCATGGAAGTCGGAACCCCCCAAGACCTTCGAGGTGGAACCAACAAGATCTACCTCACGGAACAGCAAGTTCTCCAATCCGGACGCCAAGGCCCGTTCCTGGATGTGAAGACCGATCCCGGAGCTGAGACCAAACCTGAACCCCGTCGAACCCCGGAGCCTAAGATTGCTGAACCCCCTAATGTGATCCCCTTTTCCGAGACCCCTATTTTTATAATATGACATCTACTTGTTGCATATTAAATTATTCATGCTTGCATACATGTTTGGTGGTTTGGGGGCATTATGCCGATTCGCTCATAATTAAATATGGAGCGCATATGTGGGCTATTCTTGTCTTATACCACCTCCATTAAAATTTGTGTAGCGAACCGATGCCATGTTTTGCCTTGTTAATACAACATTTAAATTGCAGGGTAACTAAACAACATGAACCATTAATTAATTGTCGGGACACCAGTTCCGCTTAATATTGGCTAATTGCATCGCACTTTTGACATGTCATACATCATACATGCATCATGCCCGATCTTCTGTCGTAGTATTAAATAGTGCATCCGATGTTTCTTTTAGTGCTTTGCTTCTTCGTGGATTAGGCCGATGAGTTGATGCGAGTATCGGCATGTCCTTCGGATAATGTATCTTTGGTAGTGTTTCTCAGGCGAGCATTCTCCCCCTTTCTACCTATTTTGCATTTGTAGTCTTTACCTCCTCCTGTTAATCTATTGTTATCCGTGTTGCGATGCTTTAGTTTCCGTGCACCCTTTATATTCCTTGCAGCCTCTATATTGCCTTGGACACATTCTATTGCCTATTGTTTGATATATAGTCAGCCTTGCGAGTCGTAGTTGCTTGCTCAGGTGCTGCTTCGTGTCGTTGTCGTTCCACCGTGGATAGAAGGTTGGCACATGCTTAATGATGGAGATGTTTAACGGTGGTGAGGATCATGACTTTAAATACAACTATTAAATTGCTGGGATAACTAATGAAAGAGGCACCGGTGGGCAATATATACTATTTGGTTTTTCATGTCCACTTGTGTCCCGTAGGCCCCGAGTACTTGATACCTGTTCCTTGATTATTCGCACTATCCACATCCGGGAGACCCTATGGATCCCCCTTAGCCAGAGCTTGATTCATTTCTTATTTCTTGGGGCCACAAACTAGTTTGGGGCTTTATTACTATCCTGTACTTACGCCATGCTTTACTGCTTTATTTACGATTGTGCGTGGAGCACCTGTACTGTTTTGGAACGTGGAATGTTTTCGCGGTATCGACAAGCCTAGTCACACTTTTGGGTTCCCAGTCGTTTACAGCCATTGTGACAAACTCTGGGTCCGTCTCGGAGCCGGCCAACTTCGTTGCGGGTAGCTTAGTGGGGTGGCCCCCTGAAATATTTTATGAATCTTGTGATTGCTTTGTCGTGAAAGCCTCGTTGGGTTTTGATTTGGTTTTTCCGAGGTTGATCGTGTGTGTGTTGCTATTTGTGCAACCCTGTAGGGTAAATCTTTCTGAAAGTCGTGTCCACGGTTATGGATGACTTGGAGCACAGTATCTCAATCATAGACAAGCATAACTAAAGTAGTGCTATAAATTTGACTTAATATGTGACTAGTAATCAGTTTCATTACAATGGAATGGATAATAAAAGTGCCTAAAACTGGTGGAACTGGGGTGTATCGTATCATGTTATACCTGCCTAGTAAGTATCGCAACTCCAATGGAATGAAATAAAAGTGCCAACAACTGCTGGGTTTGGGATGTCACATGCTAATTGTATCTGCCTAGTAAGTACTGCAACTACAACTGAATGGTTAACTACAACTACCCACTACTTATGCTATCGAGATGACTCATGCTATCTATATCTGACTAGTAAATGCTGCAACTATAATGGAATGAATAAAACTGCCAACTGTGTGAGTTCCTCGGTTTGACTTCCTCGTTTGGTCTCGAGGGGGAAATACCAGGATGGGTATGTTTGGTGTTAGTATTAGGTTGGTCACGAATAGGTCTCTCTTATCCCTCTCTAATAGCCGACAGGTTAATCGAGTCTCTATAGGTTGTTTAGTGCATGCTTCGCTGCCGCTTCAGTCCACCATACCTATGTAGGCGAGAGCCGCCGAATTCTAGCCTCGTCGTGTACTGGCCTCGATCTTGGCGCTCCTCTTCCTTTGCCCTTTGTCGGCACCCCTTTTGTTTTAGCAGGTTTGAGATCGACGTTGTTAGAAGGGTTGCCCTTCCGGCTTGGCCTGGGCAGGGTTATGGATGCCATTGGTTATTCTTCAGGGCTCTTAGCCCAATTTGCATCTTGTCCGTACTCGGATGTTGTATCGTTTTCAAGGTGATTTGGATCTTTGCATTGTATATCTATATTCTTGACTCATGAAATCGTGTTGTATATATATATGTTCTGTGGGTTCCATCGTGAACTATTGTGTAATGGTATTACTTCGTTTTCCACCCGCACGCAAGTGCCTGGTGGGCGTCCTTGAATCGTTTCTATGCGGGTTTGGCGGAAGTGCTAAAACTTGCATAGGGCCGATTCGAGGGTGTTACAATCCTCTACGCCAGCGACGTCCCTCTCATCGTTCTTGACGAGACGTGGATTCTGGCTAGGGAGGCCGTGACTGCCTACACAATCATGTCTTTTGGCGAGATCGATGTTTACATCGGTTTCGCTGAACCTGCCCCACCCACCCCAGCGGTGATGATAGAGGCAGAAGAATCTTCTGGGACCCCTTTGTCCGCAGAGGCGGCAGAGTTCCGGATCTCAGAAAACTCTAATCCACCTAGCCTGTACCAGCTGCGGAGATAGTGGAGAAATCCGAGCCTTAGGAAGACCTAGCGGTTAAAGCCAAATCTGGAGTGGATCTCCTAGGAGAGACCGTATCCCAGATCGACCCACCCGCGGAAGTCGAAATCTAGGAGGAGCATATCAACGACACTGATTCCGGCTCTGATGACGCCGGGACAGACAGGCCTTTCCTAAGGTACACACGGCAACGTATGATAATGCAAGATGCAAGCGCAGATGCAATTCTTGACACCATCAAAAGTTTCGACGTGGCTAATTGCAAGAGCCGCAGGTACCTCAGGAAGCACGCATCGCACTTCGTCGGCTATGTAGGATCCAGATCCGGCTCTGCCGATGCTGGAGAAAACACCGACTCTGTGTTGGAGAAAATTGGAACAAACGCCGATGTACCCGCATCCTCGGATGAATCGATGACGTCAGCAGATTTCCAAAAGTTCTCCGTGGAATACGAAGAGGAGTATAACTCCAAAGCTGCAGAAGAAGGAGAAACCATGGATGAAGGATCCGGGGAACACTTTCCCAAAGCACAGGACGACATGGAAGTCGGAGACAATCCCGAAGTCCAGATGTCCGAAAGTACCGATCAGAGCTTGACTCCGGGAAACGGACCCAAAGCCGTCTTTCCTACCGGCGCTGCCAAGAAGGCAAAGAACAGGAACAAGAAGAACAAGACCCCGGCAAAAGACCCTCTGATAGAGGAGGTGATTGCCGAGGAATATGAGGAAGACTCGGATGGAGAACTTATCCCATAAGAGCCAAAAAAGAAGAATCGGTGGATGGACACGTGATCACTGAAGGTGCGCATAAACTCATCGATGTTGCATTAACCACACCTATCCCTACAGCTGCAGAACTTACTACTGAAGAGCTGGACGAAAGGGCCCAACCCTAGAAGCGCGTCGTCAACAACTCATGGATGAAGCCAAAAACATCGAGAGGGAAAAGAAATGCATGGCAACTAAGGATTACATGTCTCGGTTGCATCAGAAGACCCGGAAACGTTACACAGGTGACGGTAAAATTCTGGAAGTAAACAGGGTACTCTTTGAAGGAGATCCAGGGATGCCTCAGCTCGACAGCAAAGGAGACCTGGTGTACCCAACACCGGTACAGAACACTGATGCAGCTCGAGATATTCTATCAAATAACCTAGGCCCAGAACAGGTTCGATTGGGCATCAAGCTACTCACCAAGGGTCTGGAGCAACAGATGGCTGCGAAATCCGGAAGTGGAAAACTGGTCTCGAAATCCGACCAATGTCATACGGACTCACCCTGGGATGATATAAGGCCCCGGCATGTTCCGGAACAGCGTCACCGTTCCGACCGACGGGAAGATAACTACTCCAGAACCGGATCATCATGACAGCATCACAGAACCGCACGTGACTGGAGCAACGTCGCTCTAGCGGCCGAGCAAGATGCCATTGTTGTGCTGTATCCGAAGAATCCTCCCTGACGAGAGTCGAACGATCGAAGGGGAGAAGATAAAGAGAAACGTCGGGAGGAAGATAGTCATAAAATGCGACCTCCTACATATGCAAGCCGTCCGGCTAAGCCTCACCGTGGTGGGAACAACGGACGAAGGAACGACGGAAACCATGCCGGGACAAGCCGACAGGGGGCTCGTCATAGTGAAGACCCTCCCCGGAACCAGAATAATGATGCTCCGGACGGAGGCCTGCGATCAGCCGGAAATAATCCAGCTGCCCCACCCTCTCCACCAAGTAGTCATCACAACGGCTCTCAAGGGGGACAAGGAGGACGACATGGCGGAGGAGGTGGTGGCAGAAGCCGAAGTCCGGCTCCAAGGCACCGCAGCCACAGCCGACATTCGGGAGGATCTCTATCCCCGAACAACGCAAGGCACAGGATCAATTCCAACATAGAGGCGCGGCGCACAAAAACGATGATATCTACATGGGCCCAAAGTGCTTCGGACCACGCATCAGAGCTACAAAATTCCCGAAAGGATTTGCTATCTCAAGACACATCCAAGCCTACGATGGCATTGCTCGGCCAGATACTTGGCTACAGGACTTCTTCCAAGCGTGCTGCATTGCCAAAGGCAGAAACAGCCTGGTCGCAACCCAATATTTCCCACTCATGTTGCGGAATACGGCACGATCATGGCTTAATGAACTTCTGGAGAACACCATCCACAACTGGTATGACATGCAAAGTGTGTCCTTTCGGAATTTCAAAGGCACATATCGGAGGCCCTATACGGTCGGAGACCTACAGCGTTGCACCCAGAAGGCCGGAGAAACTTGCCAGGATTACCTCGGACGATGGATCGACACCAAGAACTCCTGTGAAGGGGTAAATGATCAAACTGCGATTGAAGCTTTCATTGAAGGTCTCCCAATTGGTCTACTGCGCCATCGCTTGAAGTGTGACAAGGTCACTGATCTGGGAGAGATGATAGAAACAGCGAGCAAGTATGCAGATGCCGACGATGATGCAGAGGGATTACTCAATGCCCTAGCTGTGCCACAGTTGGCAAAACAACCAAAGCAACAAGCTCATAAGCGTAAAAATACCTCGGAATAAAAACCCAACACGAAAACGGTAGTGGTCACTGCTACTTTCAGGTCTGGAGGACGAGGAGGACGCGGTGGAGGCCGTGGGCGTGGGCGTGGAACTTCACGAGTCCAAGGTAGAGGAGACCAACAACCAGGCAAAACCTACCCTTGGGCCGACATTGCCAATAACCCATGTGTGCATCACCTAGATGCCAATGGGGGCTCGTCCTACACCAACACCGAATGTCGTTTCAATGACGACATCAAAAGAGATGACACCGCGGGCTACAAAGCTAAGCGGAAGAAGGGAAAGAAGAATCCTGAAAAAGAAAAAGAGACCAAGGAAGATTCCGACATGGAGGAAGCTGATGCTTCAAATCCCAGGCCGGAAGGGAAGAAAAATTTTCCGACCAAGAAAGACACTTATGTCACCTTCCTCGGGTCTCAAACAGCAAAGGTCAAGAAAGCAGTTCTACATGATCTCAATGCAACAGTTTCGGCTGTCCCCCAATACTTGGACTGGTCGGAAGTGGCAATCACATTTGACCGTGCGGATCATCCGCCTAAGTTGCACAGGCGAGGAAAATACGCCTTGATCGTCAATCCACTTATTGACGATTATGGTTTCTCCAAGACCCACATGGACGGTGGTAGCAGTATCAATATTCTCTATGTCGAAACACTACGCCGGATGAAGATCTCGGAAACCTAGCTGAACCATAGCTCTGTGATCTTTCACGGGGTTGTCCCAGGAAGACAAGCTAATTCCCTAGGAGAGATTACTTTGGATGTTACCTTTGGAACTCCAAAGAATTATGGAACGGAAGAACTTTCCTTCGAAGTGGTCCCGTTCAAGAGCACGTACCACGCTATATTCGGGCGTCCGGCTTACTGGGCTTTTATGGCTCGTCCATGTTACATTTACAATATGAGGAAAATTCCAGGTCCCAACGGCGTGATTACCATCAGGGGAGACCCGAAGAAAGCGCGAGAGTGCGAGGATGGAAATGCTTCCTTTGCCGAAGCCGTGCTGCATGCCCAAGAGTACCAGGAGATCAAGAAGAGCATAGATCCATCCGAGATGCCCGCAACGAAGAAGGAGGTGACAAAGCCAAATCCGGAATTCAAGGCATCAGAAGAGACGAAGGAGACACCGTTGAAGGATGATGACCCCTGCAAGGTGACCCAGATAGGCATAGGCCTAGGTAGCGCATAGGAAAGCGCGCTCGTCAAGTTACTCCAAGCAAATCAAGATATCTTCGCATGGCAGCCATCTGACATGACCGGAGTACCTAGGGAACTTGCTAAGCACTCTTTAAATGTAAACCCGAATGCTAAACCCGTCAAACAGTCCTTACAATGTTTTGGCGATGAAAAGCGTAAGGCAATAGCTAAGGAACTAGCACGGCTCGAGTTAGCCGGATTCATAGAAGAGGTCATCCACACTGAGTGGTCGGCCAATCCTGTAATGGTCCCTAAAAAGGACACCACTGATTTAAGGATGTGTGTTGATTATACTGCCTTGAACAAGGCTTGCCCAATAGATCCATTCGCTCTGCCTAGAATTGATCAAGTTATTGATTCTACGACAGGCTCGGAACTCCTTCGCTTTCTCGATGCATATTCCGGCTATCACCAAATCCGGATAAAAGAATCTGACAAAGTCAAAACTTCATTCATAACCCCCTTCAGAACCTTCTATTTTGTTACAATGCCCTTTGGGCTGAAGAACGTAGGAGCTACGTACCAGCGCATGATGCAGCATTGCCTCCATGACCAACTCGGACGCAATGTACATGCATACGTGGATGATATCGCAGTGATGTCCAAAAAGAAGGAAACGCCGATTTCCGACTTGGAGGAAACATTTGCCAATCTACGAAAATACAACATCATGCTTAACCCGAAGAAATGCTTCTTTGGAATACCAGCCGGAAAATTGTTAAGTTTCATCGTGTCTCAAAGAGGCATAGAGGTGAACCGGGAGAAAATCAAGGCTATACTCAATATTTCCAGGCCAACTCGCCTGAAGGACGTACAATGATTAACTGGTTGCATCGCTGCGGTCAGTCGATTTGTAAGCCGGCTTGGTGAAAGAGCCGCACCATTATATAAACTCCTGAAAAAGACCAAGGATTTTGTTTGGACTGACGAAGCTGAAGCTGCACTACAAGACCTGAAGAAAGTACTCTCATCTGCTCCCATCCTTGCTGCACCGGAGCCTCAAGAACCGATGTTGCTTTATCTTGCTGCGACAAATAAGGTCGTTAGTATCGTCATGGTAGTGGAGAGACCGGAGGAAAATCAGGAGCACCTAGTGCAGCGTCCGACCTACTTTGTCAATGAAGTCCTGACAGAGTTAAAACAGTGGTATCCGCACTATCAAAAGTTGGCTTATGGTGTTTTTCTATCATCTCGTAAGTTACGACACTATTTTTAGGAGCATCCAATTACCGTGGTGAGCACAGCTCCCATGAGAGATATAATCAACAACAGTGACGCCACAGGATGCGTCACCAAATGGGGCATAGAGCTTTTAGCTTTTGATATTGAGTATAAACCTCGGACAGCAATCAAATCGCAGATCCTTGCTGACTTTGTCGCTGATTGGACAGAGACGAAGGAGAACATGATCCTCCCTGATTCAGAATATTGGACCCTCTATTTTGATGGGTCTAAGGCTCGTGGGGGCTCAGGGGCTGGCGTGGTGCTCAAATCACCCCAAGGAGATAAACTTCTATACGTGTTGCAGATCCACTTCACAGCGACAAATAATATTCCCGAGTATGAAGCACTGCTGCATGGAATCCGGATTGCTAAGGATATTGGTATCCGACGTTTGATGTGTTATGGAGATTCGGATCTTGTTGCTCAACAAGTGTCGGATATTTGTAATGCAAATAAACACATGGCAGCGTACAAAGCTGTCATGGATGATCTATCTAAATCGTTCAAAGGGTTTAAAGTTCAACACATCCCTCGAGCAGAAAATGAGGAAGCAGACGCACTATCTCGGATAGGTTCTGCGCGGAAAGAGGTCCCGGATGGCGCTTTTTAGAGCACCTCAAAGTTCCCTCAATAAAGGGAGTAGATGAGGAATATCCGACCAAATCCGACTCACCTTTGATAGCAGTTCTGGTTGTAATTCCCAGCTGGACTCAACCCTACCTCGATTATTTGGTAGATGGCAAATTACCCGAAGACGAGGTGCTGAGCCGGCAGATCATCCAACGAACAAAAGCTTATACTATAGTTAAAGATGAGCTCTATAAGCGGAGTGTTTCTGGGGGTTTTCGGCGCTGTGTATCTTCGGAAGAAGGAGTGGTAATCTTAAGGGAAATCCACGAAGGCGAGTGTGGTCACCACGCTGCAGCCAAATCTTTAGTGGCAAAAAGCTTTTAGACACGGATTTTTCTGGCTTACAGCTCAGGCAGATGCCAAACGGTTAGTCAAGACGTGCAAAGGCTACCAAAAGTACGCCAAACAAGCTCATGTTCTGGCTGATCAGTTGCGAACAATACCTATAACATGGCCTTTTGCGGTCTAGGGGCTTGATATGGTAGGACCATTTAAATGGGCTCCAAGTGGATTTACTCACCTCTTAGTGATGGTGGATAAATTCACCAAATGGATTGAGGCTAAACCTGTCACTAGTTGTGATGGAGCAACAGCCAAAAGATTTGTCGAGGATGTTATAATCCGGTATGGTTATCCGCATAGCATTATCACGGACAACAGGAGTAACTTCTCTATGGGAGAATTGGCCGAATTCTGCAATGAGCAAAATATCCGGCTTGACATTGCATCAGTCGCACATCCACAGGCTAACAAACAAGTTGAAAGAGCAAATGGTTTAATCCTACAAGGCCTAAAACCAAGACTGGAAGCACCACTACGATGTGTTGCGGGGGCTTGGGCAGAGGAATTACCCTCTGCAATATGGAGTTTACGAATGACTCCAAACAAGTCAAGCGGATACACACCTTTCTTCTTGGTCTATGGTGCAGAAACAGTTCTTCCTAGTGATTTGATTCACACTTCTCCTAGAGTTGCCGCGTATATTGAAGAGGATGCCGAGATTTCTCGACAAAATGATCTCGACTTAGTCGAAGAAGTTCGCGTCATTGCTAAAATGAGATCAACAGCCTATCAACAGAAGTTACGCAAGTATCATAGCCAGAGAGTCAGAAACAGATCTTTCAATAAAGGCGATTTGGTTCTCCGGCTTGTGCAACAAAGAAAGCACAAACTTTCCCCGATATGGTAAGGGCCCTTTTTAGTTAGTCGAGTATTGTACAATGGTTTGTATTAGTTAACTGACATGAGGCCAGTCAAAGAAAGACCTGCTACTAAGAAGAGAAAGAGAGCTGGAGGCAGTACAAATCCGGATGAGTTAGATAGACCGTGGAATATTGCTCAACTACGTCCCTTTTATTCTTAGTTTATCCTTCTTTGTAATCATATACATGTACATGATTCTGTGAGAAATAAAAGTTTTGGTTGCCTCAAGTTTTTCTGAGAAGTTTTTACCATCTTATTTCCGAATGATCATGTCATAGTCGAAAATCCCAGAATGCTTGAAAGTATTTTATACTCATGTTCGTTCTGGTTTAGATTTACAATTCTAAAAATGCTACCCTCAGGTATAACTCTAAAGTTTCTAGTCTTTACTTTGGTTATTTGTCTGATTGCTGGATGCGGGCATTTTCCGAGTAGTGAATTGTTGGTACTGGAAGCCAGCTTTGTTTCCGAGTTTAAACTTGTTTAGAAATTGAGCTCCGTTGCTCGGCAAAGTTTCCGGCAGAAGGTTTGGCCGGCTCACGAAAGGGACGAGGCGGAAAGCCAGATAAACGATAAGTATAGACGAAAAATACAAGTGCTTATGTAAACATTTCAGGCACACGAGAATTTAAAACCAAAAGTGCTGGCTAGATCAAAAGCTTAGCACTAGCAAAATTATAGTACTGCATATTTACAGGCCCATCATGTTTTTCAGAATAACACAAATATTTCTGTTAATCTATGATGCAGGAGAGGAAGGAGCTGCCGGCTTGCTAGATACACCGCCTTGGTATCGTTCCGAGATGTCCACATCCGAAACAGTGTGGTCATCGTCGGAAACTTTTGCTGATTCTTCTGGAGGCGGAGGCGGAGTGTCCACGCGGGTGAAGAAAGGAGTTTCGTAGCTGGTCAAATCAGCCACGTGACACCCATATCCGGCACAGGAGTGCATGATGGCTTGAAGGTCCTGCTCCTGGCCGTCTTCATCTACTTTGCAATACCCTCTGGTCAGTTGCCATATTTCCATGTTTCCATGGTGGCTCATGACCATGGTGAGAGCGTTCTGCGCCGCAGTCCGTGCGTAGGACATATTCCAATCCTACACAAGTTGCGGCATCTCCTTTGCCTTGTCCCGCATCTGAAAATCTGACATGCTATGCATGTCCGGAATCTTGAGAGCTTCGCCAATGTCCTCAAGGGATTGGCGGAAGTCATGCAGCAGGTCACTGACTTGGGTAAGCCGGTGGGTGCGGGGCTCGGCGGGGGAAGAGTCCGTCAAGTTCAGAGGACCTATACACAAAACAAGTTAAGAAAATCCAACATTGAGAGAAGTCAAAGAAAGTGGAAAAGTCAGATAGATGGAACGTACCGAAAATGACGTTGTCAATTTTGGTCTTCTCTTCCCGAAGACTCTGGAGTTCAGCCCAGAGCGCCTCGGAAAGGTCCCTCTCTCTGCTAAGTTCATTATTGAGGTCCGAGATTTTTTGATCTTGAGCAGCGATCTTGCGATCACGCTCATCAGTAGCCATGTAGGAGGATTCAAGGATTTGAGCGATGCTTTTTTCATGATCCGCCTTGAGCTGATCCAGCTCTTGGCGAAGCTCCTTGTTCTCCACCACCAAAGTCTTGAGGTTCTCGGCCTCTTCAATCATGGCACAGGATTGTTTCACCAGTGCTATAAGTCAAAAAGAACAACAGTTTAGCGAAAAAATTCGACTATGAAAACACAAAGACAAGGTTTGAGTCTCGGAATGTTTACCTTCGGCTTCATCCTTGGCAACTTTAAGTTCAGCATTTTTAAGTCGGAGAGCTTTGATATCTCTCCACTTATCACAGACATTCTTCAACAAATCCTGGTTATAGGAATATACTTTTTGTAAGTCGGAAAGCTACTAAAGACTCGGGCTAATATTTTTGCTAATATCAGCACGAGCCTTGGGGGCTACACTATTTCGTTCTTTGGCATCCTAAGGAAGCATAAACCCTGATTATTTATCCTACTTCATGCTTGGGGGATAGAGGATAAGATATGAAATAAAGGAAAAACAGGAGTTAGAATTCCGACTTACATATTGTTCACGAGTCAGTTTATCCAAACTCGCATTCACTTCAGCAGCAACCTTCTCAGCGAAAGTCAGGGGGATCACTAGAGTTGTTGGAAGCTCACCGGTCCGTATCCTCTTGTTGCAAAGACGCACTTGTTCAAGAAGGTCAGAGTGCTTGACGTCCTCTGCCTCTTGTGCTTCTTCTTCGGTAGATAAGTTTCTTTTCTCGGGCATTGCAGCCAGCCTTGGATCTCTTGAGATTTCGGGATAAGCCAAACTTGGCAAGTCCCGGATTGCTGATAAGGTTTTCGGCAAAGGTTTCTGCCGAGGGATCATTACCCAAAGAGGGTTCACCCTTATCTAAATCTGACTCACCCATGGTGATGTCAGTTTGCGATTCAAGGATTGCACGCTCCGTTGAAGGAGCCGGATCTTCTGCGACGGACGGAGAAGGGATGATCACCGGTGTTGCAGAAGGTTGAGGGGCAGGAGTCGGAGGAGCCACGGCAGGAGAAGCTATGGTAAGCTTCGTCTGCCGCAGGGGCTTCAAAGGAGTTCCCTTCCCCTTGCCCTTGATGAGCTGTTTAGCTCTGAGAATGTGATAAAGTCGGAAACATTACATCTCAGAAGAGAATTTGAGTAAAGTACAAAGACGGAAGTTGTGATTGAAAGTTACCTCTTCACAATGGGCACCTCCTTTGTGCCAACATCCACTGTCGGAGCTTTGCGCTTCTTGAGCGTAGCATCCGGCAATGGTACCACTTCTGTCTCCTGAGAAAACTCTCGAGGATATCCTTCGAGCGGAGCAAATTCCGACTCGGGGAGGTCAGCAAGCTGAAAAGAAGAAAACATATCAGTATTGCAATGTAACTCAAAGATTGAAACACATAAAAAGGTGTACTGATAGAAGCTTACCGGCACTACGGGGTTTTCTGCCGTATGCATATCCAGAGAAACCTCCGGAATCCTCCTCTCGATCCGCTCCCTGATCAGCCACTTGATCTGGCTTATATAGCCCTGTGTGGTGTAGGCTTTGGGGCTAATGCGGAGGGAGTCTTTTTTGGACGACATGATGGAGTGCATCAGTCGGTTTCCGTGGTACTGCAGGGGCTAGATCCGGCATGAGACCCAGCATTGGACCAAGTCGGATCCCTTCAGTCCTTTGTGTTTGATCAAGTATTCGATTCGCCTCTTAGCGAGGATCAGATCGTCAGTGAGACCGGAGGAGCCTCGTCCCAAGACGGTTGGGCCGTGGCAGCTCCGTTGATGAAAGCCGGCAAAGCAGTGGCTTTTCTGGGAGCCGGAATATCCTTATGATAAAAGAATGTGGCTGGCCATTGTTTGACCGAGTCACTAGCTAGGATTTTGGGATATGTGCGCTCGCGTCTAAGTGAAAAACTAATAGTACCGGTGATGTAAGGAACACCGGCAGTGATAGAGTTTCTCCGAACATGAAAATAGTATCGGAATAAGGTCAAACTCGGCCTAATGCCGAGAAAGCCCTCACACAAAGAAGCGTAAGCGCTCATCTCTAGTAGAGAGTTGGGAGGAAGATGGTGGCGTTGGACACCAAAATGGTCAATCACCTCGGAGAAGCTCCGAGGGAGGGAATGACAAACCTCTGTCGAGGTGGGTGCCAAAGTGGACCCGCTCGCCGGCACGCGGGTTGGGGACGGTTTCCTCGAAGCCGCTCCACCAGTCGCCGACACGGAGGAGCCCTTCTGTCTCCATGTTCTGGAGCTTCTCATCATCGAGTACCCAGGGGATCCAGACCCCGCGGAAGCTTTCTTTCTCCGCCGCCGCTTCCGTCGCCACCGTTGCCGCCGCTACCGCCAAGCAGGAAGAGGAAGAAGAAGCCATTTCTCCAGCGAGCAGTTGACCTAGGATGGGCGGCACTGGGAGTTTTTTGGGGGAAAGTGGAGGAGCTCTGTGCGCGCGGAGGAGATTGGGAGGAGAGGAAAAGGCAAAGCACAGGTGAAGAGAAGAGGAGAAGAATCCTCACCCCTTATATCCACCTAATTGCACCAAGATTCGTGCAAATGCTAGAGTGTAACCGCCACGCGTCGTGGAAGAAACTGGGAAGGACCCACTCGATGATTGCGTTGCCTCGATCTCTGCGCACGCATTGAAACGGCGCCTCGGTTCCGCGAATTGCAGACCCACCAACAATCATGCTGACAGGATGTCTGTCAGATGACATGACTTGACCATGACTTATGTCAGGTGGCGTTAGAGACCAAATTCTGGCTTAGTTTGAAATCAAGCTGGAAAATCCGAGTAACCTGTTGATAGGTCCGACTTATTTTTAAGACCCGGATCGTATTTTTTGTTGTGAAGTTTCAGGAACCCTTCAAGATTCTGCAAGCCAAAGATCAAGCTAGACGAAGATAAATCCGACTTTGGATCTTGGAGTCTTCTAGGGGCTACTGTTGGGGATATACTTTCCGGGTATCCTCACAGTTCCTCACTGACCAGGGTGGCCCACTTCGGGTTAGAGCTTTGCTTCACGGGCGGCCTAGTCAGGGAGAAAGACGGAGTCCAATCCGGCTACAGGAAGGCCCAGAAGACTTACCGACTTAGGCCCATAGTGTTACTTGTAGTTCAAGATGTACTCAGGCGACTCTTAGTAAAGCGTATAGATCTCTCCTGTAAACCCTAGGCCGGATATCTATATAAGCCGTCCTAGGGAGAGCCTTTAGGGCAACACCTCAATAGTCTACAATCTCAACTCGCACAGGTGAAACCCTTGTAACCCATATTTTGGCTCTGCCGTATTACTGGATTGCTAGCAGGAGTAGGGCCCGTCCAAAGCCAGCGGATTCGAACCTAGGTAAACTTGTGTGCTCACCGTCTCGGAACACCGTACGTCTCACACCCCTCTCTTCCGCATGCCTCGAGGACCCCCTCATGGCGTACTTGTCCTCAATCTGACAACACTACGAATTTTTGAAGTCCGCGGGGATTCCTCCAGCCAGGGATTCCACCAGGTCGCCGAGGTTGTCGATCATCCTAGCCTTGGGAGTCAAGTCCTCACAGATGCGACTGAGCACATCCTTGGCCTTCCCTAGTGTTTCCTGGAGGGAAACGCTATGGTCCTCGACTGCAGCGATGGCACCAGCCAAAGCATCCGCGCGGCACAGAGATTGGGCATCGAAACTCAAGCCGCTGGCATCTGCATACAAAAAAGCATTAGTACAACAATCATACATCAAAGCACAGAAGAGCAAGACATATCCAGATCAAAAAGTCATACCTGAGAGGGATTTGGCAATCGAGAGAAGCTCCTCCTCGAACATCTTCTCCCTCTCAGAAGTGGAGGCAAGGAGATCCTGCTCTCGCTTCCGCGACTCCTCCAAGGCTTCGACTGCCTCGTCACGATTCTTCGTCGCCACGGCCAATATCTTCTCCAATGCAGCAGCATGGCAAAGTAATTCATTGTGCTCAGCTGCAACAAATAGAGAGTGTTAACAAATCGAATCAATAATATTCACAAAAGACAAGGACGAAGTCAAAACTTACTTTCGACGATGTGATGGCGATTGTCCAGTCGCGCATGCTATCGACCCATGTTAAGGCCCTGCTCCGCCAGGCAGGCAGCTTCCTTCACGATGAGCTGCATCAGAGACATTCCAAGTTCAAGAAAAAGCACGCCAAGAATAAATTTGACTGCCAACTACAAGATACTTACATGATCCTCCACAGACTCCGGAGAAGGCTGTTTCACAGTCATCTGGATAACCATCTGATGCTCCCTAGCATGCGGGGAACTCGATGAGTTATGCCCGGAGTGGGATGCCAATGGAGGAGAAGGAGACTACAAGGCCACCTTCTTGGACTTGGAATCCGCGACTCCAGACTCTTTCAAAAATTCTACCTCGTAGCACAATTCTACCTCAGGAGGAGGGTTAGAGGCGTCGAAGGGAGTTATGACTGGTTCGCCTGGGAGAACCTCCTTGGTGGTGTACTTTGTCACCAGTCACAACCTCTTATCTACTTCACCCACGGAAATGCCATCACCAGATACGTGAGTGGCATCATCCGCACCAGCCCATTGGAACATGGGGTGGACTCTGGCCTGCAGAGGTTGGATGCGATGGCGCAACCATGTGCGAATGAGGGCGGCGCCTCCCTCTTCTTTACCCATGCGGCTCTCGAGGTCGCAGACACGCTTGTATAGCACTTTCGTCTCCTTGGACTCACCAGGCATCACCGCGTTCTTCCAAGAACGCCTCCTCCTGCACGGCGTCGCGCGATCGAAGGGCACGAGTCCGTACTGCTCTCCGTCGACCTTCTGGTCACGGATGTAGAACCATTTGTCTCTCCACCTTTGGACGGACGCCATGAGCTTGATATCGAAATATGTGGCGGAGGAGTCAACATGGATCCCGCAGCCTCCTACGTTGTAGACTACGGAACCAGATGCAGGCTGGCGGTTCAGCTTGAAAATCCTCTTAAAGAGGCCAAAGTGTGGCTCGATTCCGAGCCAGCACTCACAAAGTGTAATATAGCAGGCGATGTGGAGAATAGAGTTGGGGGACAGCTGATGTAGCTGGAGCCCGTAGAAGCAAAGGAGGCCCCTAAAGAAAGGATGCAGGGGCAGAGAAAGACTACGGATGATGAATGCTACGAACATCACTCGGAAACCAGCAGGAGGACAAGGAGTTACCTCGTCACCTGGCAATCGTGAGTCATCCGCCACGGGTGACAGAACTCCATCTTGACGGAGGAGATGGAGCTCGGAGGATTTGATGATGGACGCGCGCCACGCACCATTGGTGCCACGGGTACCCCGCGACCTTCTTCTTCCTGGTGCCGGCGGTGCTGGTGCCTACAGTGGTGGAGCCGCCCTTCTTCTTGGCAGCAGCAATGGCGGCGGCGGACTCAGCGGTGGCGCCTCGCTTCTTTTCACCCATCTTGCGATGGCGGTGCAAGCAGAGGAAGTAGATCGGGAACACGCGGAGTTGGTCCAGCGCCACGAAAAGGACGAGCTCTAGGAAGCAGAGAGCAGCGGCAATGGCGATGGAAATACAAGCAGAGAAAGGGCAGATGGGAAAATTACCGCAGCTACGCTGCTACTTAACCCCCTTGTGGATGCCATCCAACGGCCAGTAGAAACCATACTAGACGCGTGGCGCACATCACGGTCTACACGTGGAGAGGCCAAAACACGAACCATCCCCCACTATCTCTATTACGCGCGGAAATCAAGGACACGCAGTTAAAACGAAAGATTACGCATGCCCGGTCAAATCAAAGTCAGAAAGTGGGACCCATCGCTCGTCATGTCCTGTCAAAGCCGCTCATGCGGGCAATTGAGGTCATCACATCGTCAGCACTGATGTCATCAAGATGGGCACTAGAAGACTTCAACTACTTTAGTCCTTGCTCGAGTCTTCGACTCCACCAAGCACTCGGGGGGCTACTCCCATAGGGAGCGTTGGTCGCGCACCCTACGACTTTCTTTTTATGCAGGAACATTCAAAGCATACCCAACCACTCGAATCTACGATTCAACTATGGATCATGGGTTACTCCCATAGGGAGCACTGGAAGCAAATTTGAATGAAACAAGCAACAAAAGACGACAGCACTCGCAAAATTTTAGTCCCTGCCTGAGTCTTCGACTCAACCAGGCACTCGGGGGCTACTCCCATAGGGAGCACTGGTCACGCACCCTATTATTATTTGCACACTGTACTGTGGGTTGATAACATCCACACTCGAAAGCTGTGGCGACTCTGCCTCATATTTTCCCTACAAAGAGATTGCGTCTCCTAGGCCACCCGAATCATCTCCGCGATGACCCAAAATTCGGATGCCACGCTTACAGCGTGAAGATAAGACCTGAATAAGGCCTAGCAACGCATCTACTACGCACTACCAGAAACATATCCATACCTACAGGTACGATGAACATGCCTTGACGGACGCGTCGAGTTCTCACACCCATACACTGGAATTCGACTCCTGTAAGACCTCCGTGGCTTGAGTCGAATTACGCCGGCACTTTTCCGAATTCGAGTCTGGGGACTCGGGTTTGAGTAGATTGCGTTGTTTTTCCCTAAGGCAGTTAACTGATACCGATATATTGGTTAAATCAGGCACGTGCATCAACAATCCCTATGAAATGAACTGAACAGTCAAAAAATACTCAATCATGCATTCGAATGTCTTCATAAAGTCCCCTGTCGAATCCATGATTCCACTGGAAACTCAGGGGCTACTAACACGGGTATACCCTATAGGTAATCGAGTTTGGTATATATGGCCTGAATACTGCAGAAGCCCACGGCGTTGCCAAGTCCCAAATGGAGAACTTGAGTGGCCCGCGGACTCTCGTTTGGTTGCGGGACAAGAAGAAGCCAAAGATAGAAAGTTTAAAGGGAAAACCCTAACCTGTAACTGACTCGACCTGCTACCCGAGACCTATCCTATCTATATAAAGGCTAGGAGGGGCGGCGAGGAGGACACACGCAACCCTAGTTTCGACAACTCTCGCCAGATTGCATCTGCGTACCCCTGTAATCTTTGATTCCTTCGTTAATTCCAAGAGTAGACAAGCAGGAGGAGGGACCTCTACGAGGCCTGAACTTGGGTAAACCTTGCGTCCATGTGTGCTTGTTTGCTAGCTGACTAATGCCTCGAGCTCTCCCTCCTTCTCCAAACCCAAGTCCATAACAATGGTCATTGATGAGTTAAACCTTCGTCAAGTATAGATTGAGTAATGAATTGATAGAGCTATAAAAAGAAATAAACTTTGTGTTGATTCAGAGGCAGAGCATCATCAATAGTGCCCCTTGAAAGAGAGTTTCCAATGGTTGATTCTAGGTGTTGCTTGTGTATAGTTTCTTTATCAGAAGTTGCTTGATCATATGATGGATGGCACAGGTATTTAGGCGCTTCTTGTTGGCGGCTAATGAGACAACAACAATTGCATGAGATAGCTTATACAATTGGAAGATCATTACTGCATTTGCTTATTGTTTGTTAGCAGATTTGTGAACAAATAAGATTGATAACCACAAAAATAATGTATCTTCACACTGCAATACAGTAGGATAAAAGGTTGATTTGAACCATGCACTTCTCTGCTATTGTGCAATGGAGTAGGACTTAAACTATAATTTTAGTTTTCATTCATTGAAGCTGCAATTTTTGAACTGTATGTATTAGTTCACTACGTGAAATCTAATACCCCCTCTAAGATTCATGTCGCACTATGTTGAAAAGTGGTGGTGGGGTGTCTCTGCAGAGGGTCGCCTGCATCTTATTTTTATTAAGACATCTGGTTGAATTAGTTTCTAGAGTTTATCAGTGAAAGGATTATTTAAGTCCATGGCCACTACATATAATGAGCGCCTACTTTCTTGATGGTAGCTTCTTGCCCTACTTCGGTAGATCAAATGCCAACTTAGAGAGGTATGTTCATTGCCAAATAACTTGGATACAATATCTATCTTATGTAACCATAGTAATATATGTTTCTATATCTGTATCACTTAGTTTTTTATTTGCATTACATTATACACAATGGAGCCGATAAGTATGGATTATATGTTATCCTTGCATTTATAGTTTCCACTAATGCATATTTGTCTTACGGTATTTGTTTGTTATCTTACACACATAGAGATTACTCTTATGGTATTTGTCTTTTATGTTGCTAGTGTCTCTTTTGTGATGAGTTCCCAAATGCAAAAAAAAAATTGAATGCAGCAACCATTTATTTTATTCTGATAATATAGTTGATCTATGAGCATCAAAGGTTCAACATTGATGTAGTTATAGTATTTTGTAGATGGCATGGTTCTATTTTAATCGTATCTCTGAATTATAGTTAGGAACTTATGATAATTTGTAGTCGCATGATCCTACTATGCAAGTTTAGTCAAAATGAGCAAGCTTGTCATACTAATTGAACTTCAGGAGGTTTTATTAAGAGCTTCTTGTACAGGTTTATGATTGTTTAACTTGACTTTGGCAAATGAAGCAAATGAACTTTTCATGTATTTTTGTTTGCGGCAAAGTATATTGACATAAGACAAAGGGTAATAAATATTCTCAAGGCCATTGTGCTTTTATTGTGATGTGTGAATGTCTCCCAATTCATACTACAACTGAGTTAAAATGGTAGTGCTAGGAATCTATTATTCCTTATTAATCGTCTTCGAACCGGAACCTGGTGATGCAAGATGTAGAATCTTAGATCTCGTGGGATTTCATGATCTTTTATAAGGGATACAGTTATCACATTTTCTCTAAATCCACGCAAAGTATGGAAATTAGACCAATACATGCACATTTGGAAATTGGACCATATTGGACATGTGGTGCTAGGGGGATTTCCCATTTTCTTGCATTACTGCTTATAGTTTGTGCCTCCAAGATTGATAATCACCACTAATTCCACTACCTCTATTACACCATAATGGAGAGAATATGGGGCTGAATATTCTCTCCTATTCTCTGCAACAAATACCACGAGAAATACCTGAGTAGCAGCAGGGTTAATTAAGTTTGGGTTGCTAAATGATGGACCCCACATACTTTTAGCCTACATGTTAATGCCTCAATAAGGTAAATAAATGTCAATCATGGTGATAACATTGATAAAACTTATGGCTATAATATTATTTAGGTTCTCTAATTTGTACCAGTTTTATATTATATAAATATGGTATCATCATTCTCTGTAGTTTTTTCTATAAGATTACTCAAACTTTAAATTGTTTGGCTTAAAAATATTATACATCTTCTTTTACTGAACGAGGGTGGTATAACATAGCTAAGCACCTTGGATGCAAAATATTATTCTCACAAAAATAGCACATGTACATAGATTCTCCCAAATGAGGAATTCCAATCAGTAATCACATAAGCACATTTGTAGAAAACCATCATGTTCTTTTCATTATGAAAAAACTAAATTCGATGACATGCATGAAGGATATATGCCCTAGAGGCCAATAATAAATATGTTTTTATTAACATATCTCATTAGTTCGTAATAGTTTTGTATCATATTATAAATGTATTAAGTAGAAACATTAATACATGTGTGGTATATAAATAAACCAGGTCCCTAGTATCCTCTAGGCTAGTTCGTTGGGCAGCTCATGATCGAGGTTTCCCGATCATGGACTTTACCACAGCAACTGACAACAAGGTCACTTCCTTAGATGAATGAAGTAATGGGCACACACCCAATCCTAGTATTGCAATGTGATCCAGTCGAAAAGATCAACATTGCGATATCTAACTCAGTCCTTCAACCATGAGATCATATTTAATCACTATCTCCTGCGGCTGATTTGATCACATCACCGTCATGACCGTAACTGGGTGACCATAAAGGTGTGTGTTGGTTATTCCAAAGGAATAGGTTGAGGGTATGTATCGAGATTAAGATTTTCCCATTCGAGATAGGGGTTTCTCCACCATATGCATGAGAATATGATTTTGCGGCCCGAAAGTTGAGACGCCAGTGCACCACGGTACCCGAGTTGATTTTAATCACCACGATTCAAAAAGTTGGGGCGCCAATTGCTGAGAGGGGTGTTTCGAGTGAACGATGGCCAAACCCAATATTCTCAAATCGCACCCGTTAAATCAGGATATTCCGTTACACTAGTTCCTGTTGTGCCCCTTCTTTGCCGGTCACTCTTCTTGGCCACCATGCACATGTTGTAGGGGCAAACCCATTATTGTACTTTCCTAACTCTTGACACTGAATCTGGCTGCGGTGGCGGCGGTACTTTTTCTTCCCTTCCTCGACCCTGAATCTGTCGGTGGCGGAGGACCTTTTTTCTCCCTACCCCGACACTGAATCCGATGGTGGCGGCCCAGCATGTCTTGCAAGGCGAAGGTTGTAGCTACGTCGCCGACTTATTCGGATCCATCAGGGCCAGAGTCTAGGGCTCAACGCGAAGCAGAGGCGAGGTCTTCAGCCCCGGTTAGCGAGGAGGTCAGTAAGGATTCTGCTTCCAAGGTACCTACGAGCAGCGGGTTGAAGAGAAAAGCAAGGCTGGCGGCGGATTGTTTGGCTCCGGTGGGTGGATGCGGCACCCAGATCTCGAAGAAAAAACCCGGGAGAAGAGCGAGAGGTGATTTTTTCTTATTTGTGCCTTATCTTACAAGTAGATTAGTTACGGCATAATAGAATCGAATGAACTGAAAAGTTCTCCTTTTTAATCAAATTAGGCATAGCTTTGATACAAGGGACCTATATGAGTTCACATTTCATGCTCGCCAGTACACTGTAAAACTTGATTTTAGTTGCGAGAGGGTTGTGTTCGGGCCAGATGTGCATCTGCTTGTGAATTGCAAAGAGATTTTGTATGTTTCGCAGCTGGTAGATATGCTTGCCGCTAGGATTCCCTGGGTTTCTAGACAGAGGACAAAATTGATGTGGCGCAACATGAATGACACCTATCAGCAAATTGAGCACTCCCATGAGCTTTAGATGGTTTGGGAGTGTTGTGCAGCTAATCGTAAGGTATAAGTTGAAGCAATGATTGATGATATGTATGTAGATGTTGGAGATCTTGCTGCCAGATCTTTGGTTCCTAGATAGATGTTGATCTAGATAAGTTCAGTATATTCTTAGAGGTGGATTCATACATGGCAAAACTTGATGAGGGAGTTAATAAGCCAGTTTCCTCATGTACTGTGGAGATCACTGTCGATTCCAAAAACATAACTCTTGATGAAATGAGAGAGATGATCGGTAAGGAAATCAGTATTGGCCCTAAGCAGATGGCACAAATCCGATGGTGGCATCATAAGAAGCAGCAATTCATAGATGTTTTGGATACTGAAGATCTTATGTAGATTATGCGATGAAAGAAGTGAACCAGGAAGGTGTTCTTCCTTGGTACCATTTCTGATGTTGTTGAACAGGTTATAGTGGATGTAGAGGCCCCTGTAGTGGCTGAACAGAATGAGGTGGTCGACATTGATGAGATCTGGTGAGAGATGCTACCCTAGGCTTTTCATATGGACTGTGGGGTTCCCTTGCCTGTATTTGTAACATTGACTAATGTTGCATTTAGAGCGTGTTTCTGTTATTATGTTTGTTGAGAGATTGCGATATAATGTTGTGTGAGTTGTTGAATTTTCGGATATGTCACTCACTGAAACCATCGTTGTTGTAATAAGAAATAAGTACATTGTAGTTGACATGATTATGTTTCTTAAGATGACGTACCGTACTTGTTTCTGTTATTATGTTTGTTGGGACATTGTAATGTAATGTTTTGTGAAACCAGGACTAGACAAGTGATGCATAATTGCTAGTTGATATGATTATGTTTCTAGAGATGATGTACTGTACTTGTTTCTGTTATTTTGTTTGTTGAGAGATTGTAATGTAATGTTTTGTGAAACCATGACTGGACAAGTGACGCGTAAGTACCTTGTAGTCGACGTGATTTTGTTTCTTGAGTTGATGTAATCTACTTGTTTCTGTGATTATGTTTGTTGAGAGATTGTAATGTGATGTTTTGTGAAACCATGACTGGACAAGTGATGCGTAAGTACCTTGTAGTCGACATGATTTTGTTTCTTTAGTTGATACTTGTTTCTGTGATTATGTTTTGAGAGATTGTAATGTAATGTTTTGTGAAACCATGACTGAACAAGTGATGCATAAGTACCTTGTAGTTTACATGATTTTGTTTCTTTAGATGATGTAATATACTTGTTTCTGTGATTATGTTTGTTCAGAGATTGTAATGTAATGTTTTGTGAAACCATGACTGAACAAGTGATGCATAAGTACCTTGTAGTTGACATGATTTTGTTTCTTTAGATGATCTAATATACCGGTATGTTTTCCTTAGGCAGTGAAATTGGGATGGAGGGAGTACAGGTTTAAAATTTGAAATAAGAATGTATAAAGAGAAACCATATTAGGCAGGAGACAGTAATCCATGGAAAGGGCATGGTATCCATTAAACTATTGTAACATGCCAATTTAGTCATTGTTGCAGCGGTAGAAGGGCTGCTCTCTCTCTCTCTACCCCCTCACCGACGTCGGTGACGACGCATTCGCCATGCTATCCTGGAACGACGAGGACGACCAGTCGAGCAGCGACAGCCTTCTCTCCGACATCGAGTATTCCTTCCACAATGTGAGTTCCTCTGTTTTCTCGGGCTAGGGTTAGGCATTGGTAAAAATCTCTCGATCTGAGCTCCATATGTGCATGCAATCGTGTTCAATTCCAGCTTTGCGTTTACCTATAGGTACAACGGATGATCTACAACTCTGAATGGGAGGGCCTAGATCTCGATGGAGAAGTGCCATGTGACCATGGGCTAAAACTGAGGAGATATGTTGCATTCGAAGGCTGTAACACTGGGAGAAGGTTTTTGGGTTGTACAAATCAGGTTTGTTTACATTATGTGCAATGGTGACATGAAGAAAAATGTAGCGTGTATGTTCATAACACTATAGTGTGTGTTTTTCTAGGTTGGCCCGGTGTGTAAAGCAGTAGAGTGGGTGGATCTTAAGTGGCCCGATGCACTTAAGAAATGTTTGGCACAGTTATGGGAGATGTATGAGTTGGAAAGGTTAGGGAGATTTACTGATGCTTGTGATGCAGCTGAAAAAATTACAAGCTATCGGTACGAAATAAGGAGCTGGAACAAGAAATCGAGAATTTGAAGTCAGAACTAAGTGACAGAATCAATGGGAGCTTGGTTGTTGGAACTGCAAAGAAGCTTCAGGATAGTCACAGGTTGCTGATTCATAATGTAGAAAACGAGAGGGATCAGCTCAGGGAACATAAGAAGAAGCTAGAGTACTGCATTGCGGATCTGTTCAAGGAACTGAAGAAGGTGTGTGAGGGTGACCAAGGAAAGACTATAGAGGATAAAGGAAATTTGAAATGAATAATTTATGTTGTGCCAATGCCTGAAACTAGTTAACTGTAAGACATGCAGTTGCACTTCCTTAACTAAGCCAAACTAAATCCTCGGGCAAATTAATTTCAGACAAACACACATATCGTGCATAGAGTTAAGTTCATGCTTACAAAATCACCACTACAGAGGATAAACCAGGCAGTTCAGTAGTAAATAGACATATGTTGGTTCAAGCGAGCCTGGCCCGGAGCTGATTGTTTTCCTCCCTAAGATCGGCCAGCTCCTTCAGTACTTTGTCATGCGCCAGCTGCAGGTTCCAGCTCTCCGTCACGGATTCGAGAAGTTGGTTCGTAGCCATATGATTTTCCTTCAAGATCCCTTTCATGATCTCCGTATGCTTCCTGGCTGAGGTGCGACCTTCCCAGTGAAGCTTTTCCTAGTCGGCGTTTACCTTCTTCGGTTTCTGGCACTTGTCAGAAAGGACCGCGAGTTCAGCACGCAGGTGGTCAAAGGCCAGTTTCTGGGAATTCTGCTTCTCCCTTTGGATGGATATCTTGTCATTTAGCCAGGTCGCCGGGTCCTGGTTGAGCTTTCGCCTCTTTCCCCGCAACAAAAATACATAGTATGGTTTGTTTAGTTCACCAGGACAAGCTGGTTAGTTTCCATAATTAACTGAATCAACTAGTGGCACTGTCATAATTTCAAGGAAGAAGCAATCTAGGACTAATCAATATTTTATGAATCGACTAGTGGCACTGTCATAATTTCAATTTCAAAGACAAATAAGGTTTATCTGTAGTTTAGTGTGTTGTGGGATTTTTCCAATGTGACCAAATAGTAGTGGGCTAGTGGCAAACTCATAATGCGGAAACCCATGTCCAGATACATAATGGAAAGAGCGCATGGTGTCCTTTCATGAACATGAACACCAACACATGTCCAGATAGATAAGGAGTTGCCCTAGGATTCTTATTGCACCCTATAATAGGAAGAAGACTTGGGCATTGCTCCCTAAACCCTAAACATTACAAAAAGAGTGGAGCATGAACTGATATCCGTGCCCCCTCTAACAGGAATCAGACTTGGGCATTGCTCCGATACGCCTCCAGACAAGCCCTTAGCTCCTTGTTCTCTTTCCGAACACCCTCGAGTACGGTGATCCCTCTGCTCATGTCCTCCTTCATCTCTTTCACTGCATCCAGGAAACGGTTCCTATCATGGTAGGCTCAGGTGGCAGCCTTGGTTTCCTCGACGCGTCCTCTGAGTGCCTCGGTGACTTCGTCCTGCAGGAGGGTGCACCTTTCCACGAGATTATTCTTCTCCTCCATGATCTTGTTGATTATCTTGATGGCATGTTCTTGCCTGTTCAAGTTACGATGAGCACTTTCTGTAGCCTCACGATGTCACGTGCAAAATCTAGCGAGATCTCCTTCTACACAGATAATTGCTTGCGTAGGCTCTCATTAGCTTGGGTGAGGGAGCGTGCAAGCTCATGTTGGTTGTCAATATTGGCACTGATCGCGGCCACCTTGTCACGGTACTCAGACTTCGATCGCTGCATCATTCATGTTAATTGAAATAGAAATTCTATAATTACACTCCAGGTTCTAGGTGAATACTAATACAGGTCAAAAAATCCCCGTTGAATCTATGGACAGCAGTGTTAAAAATGGACCTAGAGATCTATTAATAACCACGATAAACTAATCCTAATCACAAAAAATCCATATTGAATCTATGAACAGCGGTATTAAGGAAAGACCAAGAGATCCAGTCATAATCATGAAAACTAATACAACTCGCAAAAGAAGAAGAAAAAAACCAATGCGGGGCGGACACGATCCAAGAAATCCACATCACAACTCACAGAAATAACAGTGTGGAGATTTGCTACCTCGCTGAGACGTGGAACGCGGCCGAATGGGTCCTGCAACGCCTCCATCGCGGTGGATTCTAGCTCCACGATCGGCCTGTAATACGTAGAAGAGGAAGATCAAGAAGAAGAATAAAAAACAAGAAGAAGCAGAATAAGATCATGATGGGGAAGGAGATGGAGAAGAAGTAGGACAAGAAGACCGTACTGGGAGGAGCCCTCGCCTGCTAGAATATTCGGCGCCATTATCGGGAGAGATTGGGCCTCGGTGAGAGGGGGCTTGAGGGGCTGGTAGAGCAACAACTTCCTTGCGGCGATCTCTCTCCTTTTTCTCTACGAGGATCGTCGATCGGCCTCTCCTCAGGGGAGACATGGCTTGCAGGGGGAGGAAGGTGGCGGCAGGAGGAAGAATATAGTGATTAGTGTGGGAGAAGAGTCAAAGAGTACAGGCCGTGGTCCAGTAGTACTACTACTATTATACAAGACCACCGTGTAAGGTCTACCTTCTCAAAGAAGCCAAGGAGGCAGGGATAGGGAATCGATGGGACTTGTCTTTATTGCGATTGACAGTTCAATGGTCTTCGGCACCGCCTAAAATCCAGTATATAATAAGAGGAGTGTGAGCTTACCCTTAAAAATGAGTGGAGCCGGGTGGTAATCACAGGCATCGTTGTGCATGTCCCGCGTGCATGTGTCACATGTTGATGGGCAATGGCACGCGCGACTGCTGCACGATCATGTCGGTACGTCACGTTTCACGATCATCGTTGAACTCCACGTTGACATGCACGCACGGGATATTTACTAGTCTAGAATACACTGTGTCACTTTTGTTCTGATCAAATTATGTTCAGTATGCGAGATATTACATTTTTTAATATAATCGAAAAATGCATGCGTGTACACGATGCACGAAACCGCTTCTCGTCCCTTGATCAGATCGGCACCCAACTCTGTGTACCCGCCATCGCTCATTCTAAAAAAATTCCTCGAGCACGATGCCCCCTCGCCGTGGAAATGGCAGGTCCAAGCCATCCACTGACCGTCCAGCGTCCCCTGCTCTTCGTTGCATCGTTCGCGCTCACTGAGGTAGCACGTCATGTCCGACCGCGCCAGGATCCATCGATAGCAGCACTCGAGGACACCGCGACGTCGAAGCTCATACCGGCTGCGTAGGAGGTGCGTGGGGTACCTGCAGCGACGGACGAGTGCAAAGCAGCAGCCAGGACGGGGCACATGTTGCACCGGCAAGTACGGACAAGAAGAGGAATGAGAAGAAGACCAGGAAGAAGAGAGGAGATAGCTATTTGGATGATTCTGACTCGGCCAACGAGGAGGCATTCATCGATTAGTTGGAGGAAGAAGCGGAGGAGAGTGACGTGGACCCATGGGACTACGAAAAGGAGGAGGAGGACTCCGATGAGGAGATAGCGCACTTATATGAGGAAGGGGTGGTGTCGAGTCATCAGAGGAGGACACCGATAGCAGCGATGTCAAGGACCATGGTGTTGACGAAGACGAGGATGAATCAGAAGACGAAGACGATAGCCTCTTCGAAACATGCATTTATTTTATATATTTTATTTAGATGGATTTTCACTTGTTTATGGAGGTAAAGTATCAGTGGCACAGATAGAGAGGTGGCACGGATAGACCCTGCATAAAAAAGTGGAGAAGGGAGGGGTTATCCTGCCTGTTGGATCATAGAGGATCAACGGTTAGTGGGCACGATCCGCGTGACATCTGTGTAAGCCAATCAGGGCGTAGCACCCAGAGTGAGCACACGTTTGGGATTTTGTGAGATTTGTGAACGAGAGAGAGGGAAAAACTGAGTAGTATCAAAAAACCAAGGGCAAGACAGAATAAGGGATTCAAATAGAAAATAGAAAGAGTAGGCCTGTGTGTTCCTTTAAGAAATGGAAAGTGCATGTTTCGTACTAAATCACATGGATCAACCAGTGTCATTTGCATGTTGTCTTCTTTCCATAAAGCACGACTAGAGTCACTGCATGTGTGTCCTTTTCATAAACCACATGGATCCACCAGTTGCCTTTGCATGTGTGTTCTTTTCATAAACCACCACTAGTGTCATTGCAATGTGTGTTCTTCTCATAAACCACAACCACAGTCATTGCATGTGGTGTTCTTTTCATAAACCACCACTTCGATACACTACATGCCACTGCATGTGTGTCCTTTTCATAAACCATAACTAGGGTCACTACATGTGTTGTCCTTTTCATAAACCACCACTTGGATCCAATGCATGTGATTGCATGTGTATCCTTTTCATAAACCATAATCAGGGTCACTGGATTTGGTGTACTTTTCATAAACCACCACTTGGATCCACCAGAGTCACTGCATGTGGTGTCCTTTTCATAAACCACAACCAGGGTCACTACATGTGTTAAACCACCACTTGGATCAACCAGTGTCATTGCATGTGTGTCCTTTTCATAAACCACCACCAGAGTCACTACATGTGGTGTACTTTTCATAAACCACCACTTGGATCCACCAGAGTCACTGCATGTGGTGTCCTTTTTGTAAACCACCACTAGAGTCATTGCATGTGTTTTTATTTTCATAAACCACCTGGATCCACCAGTATCATTGCATGAGGTGTCCTTTTCATAAACCACCACTAGAGTCATTGAATGTTTCTCTGTGTGTGTCAGTGTGCATCACAGGGTTTTTGAAAAGAACCCATGCAATGATGCCACTCTAGCATGTGGTATTCTTTTCATAAACCACATCGATCCACCAGAGTCATTGCATGTGTGTCCTTCTCATAAACCATATGGATCCACCAGTGTCATTGAATGTCTTTGCATGTGTGTTATTTTCATAAACCACCACTAGTGTCATTGCATGTGTGTCCTTTTCATAAACCATAACCAGAGTCATTGAATGTGGTGTCCTTTTCATAAACCACCACTTGGATCCAATGCATGTCATTGCATGTGTGTCCCTTTCATAAACCACAACCAGTCATTATATGTTCGTTCTTTTCATAAACCACCACTTGGATCCAATGCATATCATGGCATTTGTGTCCTTTTCATAAACCACAACTAGGGTCATTGCATGAGTTGTTCTTTTCATAAACCACCACTTGGATCCACCAGTGTCATTGCATGTGGTGTCCTTTTCATAAACCACCACTAGAGTCATTGAATGTGTGTGTGTGTTAGTGTGCATCACTAGGGTTTTTGAAAACAACACATGCAATGATGCCACTCCAGCATGTTGTGTTCTTTTCATAAACCACATGGATCAACCATAGTCATTGCATGTGTGTCCTTCTCATAAACCACATGGATCCACCGGTGTCATTGCATTTCTTTGCATGTGTGTTCTTTTCATAAACTACCACTAGTGTCATTGCATGTGTGTCCTTTTCATAAACCACAACAAGAGTCATTGCATGTTTGTTCGTTTCATAAACCACCACTAGGATCCAATGCATGTCATTGCATGTGTGTCCCTTTCATAAACCACAACCAGGGTCATTGAATGTGGTGTCCTTTTCATAAACCACCACTTGGATCCAATGCATGTCATTGCATGTGTGTCCCTTTCATAAACAACAACCAGAGTTATTGTATGTTTGTTCTTTTCATAGACCACCACTTGGATCCAATGCAAGTCATTGCATTTGGTGTACTTTTCATAAACCACCACTTCGATCCACCAGAGTCACTGCATGTGGTGTCCTTTTAATAAACCACCACCAGAGTCATTGCATGTGTTGTTCTTTTCATAAACCACCACTTAGATCCACTAGAGTCACTGCATGTGGTGTCCTTTTCATAAACCACCACTAGAGTTATTGCATGTGTGTGTGTCAGTGTGCATCACTATGGGTTTTGAAAAGAACACATGCAATGATGCCACTCCAGCATGTGGTGTTCTTTTCATAAACCACATGGATCCACCAGTTGATATTGCATGTGTGTCCCTTCCATAAACCAGAACTAGGGTCATTGCATGTTTGTTCTTTTCATAAACCACCACTTGGATCCAATGCATGTCACTACATGTGGTGTCCTTTTCATAAACCAACAACCAGGGTCACTGCATGTGTTGTTCTTTTCATAAACCACCACTTGGATCAATTAGTGTCATTGCATGTGTGTCCTTTTCATAAACCACCACCAGAGTCACTACATGTGGTGTACTTTTCATAAACCACCACTTGGATCCACCAGAGTCACTGCATGTGGTGTCCTTTTCGTAAACCACCACTAGAGTCATTGCATCTGTTGTTCTTTTCATAAACCACCTGGATCCACCAGTATCATTGCATGAGGTGTCCTTTTCATAAACCACCACTAGAGTCATTGAATGTTTCTGTGTGTGTGTGTCAGTGTGCATCACAGTGGTTTTTGAAAAGAACCCGTGCAATGATGCCACTCTAGCATGTGGTATTCTTTTCATAAACCACATCGATCCACCAGAGTCATTGCATGTGTGTCTTTCTCATATACCATATGGATCCACCAGTGTCATTGAATGTCTTTGCATGTGTGTTATTTTCATAAACCACCACTAGTGTCATTGCATGTGTGTCCTTTTCGTAAACCACAACCAGAGTCATTGAATGTGGTGTCCTTTTCATAAACCACCACTTGGATCCAATACATGTCATTGCATGTGTGTCCCTTTCATAAACCACAACCAGTCATTGTATGTTCGTTCTTTTCATAAACCACCACTTGGATCCAATGCATATCATGGCATTTGTGTCCTTTTCATAAACCACAACTAGGGTAATTGCATGAGTTGTTCTTTTCATAAACCACCACTTGGAACCACCAGTGTCATTGCATGTGGTGTCCTTTTCATAAACCACCACTAGAGTCATTGAATGTGTGTGTGTGTTAGTGTGCATCACTAGTGTTTTTGAAAACAACACATGCAATGATGCCACTCTAGCATGTTGTGTTCTTTTCATAAACCACATGGATCAACCATAGTCATTGCATGTGTGTCCTTCTCATAAACCACATGGATCCACCGGTGTCATTGCATTTCTTTGCATGTGTGTTCTTTTCATAAACTACCACTAGTGTCATTGCATGTGTGTCCTTTTCATAAACCACAACCAGAGTCATTGCATGTTTGTTCGTTTCATAAACCACCACTAGGATCCAATGCATGTCATTGCATGTGTGTCCCTTTCATAAACCACAACCAGGGTCATTGAATGTGGTGTCCTTTTCATAAACCACCACTTGGATCCAATGCATGTCATTGCATGTGTGTCCCTTTCATAAACAACAACCAGAGTTATTGTATGTTTGTTCTTTTCATAGACCACCACTTGGATCCAATGCAAGTCATTGCATTTGGTGTACTTTTCATAAACCACCACTTGGATCCACCAGAGTCACTTCATGTGGTGTACTTTTAATAAACCACCACCAGAGTCATTGCATGTGTTGTTCTTTTCATAAACCACCACTTGGATCCACTAGAGTCACTGCACGTGGTGTCCTTTTCATAAACCACCACTAGAGTTATTGCATGTGTGTGTGTCAGTGTGCATCACTGTGGGTTTTGAAAAGAACACATCCAATGATGCCACTCCAGCATGTGGTGTTCTTTTCATAAACCACATGGATCCACCAGTTGATATTGCATGTGTGTCCCTTCCATAAACCACAACTAGGGTCATTGCATGTTTGTTCTTTTCATAAACCACCACTTGGATGCAATGCATGTCACTCATGTGGTCTTCTTTTCATAAACCATAACCAGGGTCACTGCATGTGTTGTTCTTTTCATAAACTACCACTTGGATCAACTAGTGTCATTGCATGTGTGTCCTTTTCATAAACCACCACCAAGTCACTACATGTGGTGTACTTTTCATAAACCACCACTTAGATCCACCAGAGTCACTACATGTGGTGTCCTTTTCATAAACCACCACTAGAGTCATTGCATGTGTTGTTCTTTTCATAAACAACCTGGATCCACCAGTGTCATTGCATGTGGTGTCCTTTTCATAAATCACCACTAGAGTCATTGAATGTTTCTGTGTGTGTGTGTCAGTGAGCATCACTGTGGTTTTTGAAAAGAACACGTGCAATGATGCCACTCCAGCATGTGGTATTCTTTTCATAAACCACATCGATCCACCAGAGTCATTGCATGTGTGTCCTTCTCATAAACCACATGGATCCACCAGTGTCACTGAATGTCTTTGCATGTGTGTTATTTTCATAAACCACCACTAGTGTCATTGCATGTATGTCATTTTCATAAACCACAACCAGAGTCATTGAATGTGGTGTCCTTTTCATAAACCACCACTTGGATCCAATACATGTCATTGCATGTGTGTCCCTTTCATAAACCACAACCAGTCATTGTATGTTCGTTCTTTTCATAAACCACCACTTGGATCCAATGCATATCATGGCATTTGTGTCCTTTTCATAAACGACAACTAGGGTCATTGCATGAGTTGTTCTTTTCATAAACCACCACTTGGATCCACCAGTGTCATTGCATGTGGTGTCCTTTTCATAAACCACCACTAGAGTCATTGAATGTGTGTGTGTTAGTGTGCATCACTGGGGTTTTTGAAAAGAACACATGCAATGATGTCACTCCAGCATGTTGTGTTCTTTTCATAAACCACATGGATCAACCATAGTCATTGCATGTGTGTCCTTCTCATAAACCACATGGATCCACCGGTGTCATTGCATTTCTTTGCATGTGTGTTCTTTTCATAAACTACCACTAGTGTCATTGCATGTGTGTCCTTTTCATAAACCACAACCAGAGTCATTGCATGTTTGTTCGTTTCATAAACCACCACTAGGATCCAATGCATGTCTTTGCATGTGTGTCCCTTTCATAAACCACAACCAGGGTCATTGAATGTGGTGTCCTTTTCGTAAACCACCACTTGGATCCAATGCATGTCATTGCATGTGTGTCCCTTTCATAAACCACAACCAGAGTTATTGTATGTTTGTTCTTTTCATAGACCACCACTTGGATCTAATGCAAGTCATTGCATTTGGTGTACTTTTCATAAACCACCACTTGGATCCACCAGAGTCACTGCATGTGGTGTCCTTTTAATAAACCACCACCAGAGTCATTGCATGTGTTGTTCTTTTCATAAACCACCACTTGGATCCACCAGTCACTGCATGTGGTGTCCTTTTCATAAACCACCACTAGAGTTATTGCATGTGTGTGTGTCAGTGTGCATCACTTTGGGTTTTGAAAAGAACACATGCAATGATGCCACCCCAGCATGTGGTGTTCTTTTCATAAACCACATGGATCCACCAGTTGATATTGCATGTGTGTCCCTTCCATAAACCACAACTAGGGTCATTGCATGTTTGTTCTTTTCATAAACCACCACTTGGATCCATTGCATGTCACTGCATGTGGTGTCCTTTTCATAAACCACAACTAGGGTCACTGCATGTGTTGTTCTTTTCATAAACCACCACTTGGATCAACTAGTGTCATTGCATGTGTGTCCTTTTCATAAACCACCACCAGAGTCACTACATGTGGTGTACTTTTCATAAACCACCACTCGGATCCACCAGAGTCACTGCATGTGGTGTCCTTTTCATAAACCACCACTAGAGTCATTGCATGTGTTGTTCTTTTCATAAACCACCTAGATCCACCAGTGTCATTGCATGTGGTGTCCTTTTCATAAATCACCACTAGAGTCATTGAATGTTTCTGTGTGTGTGTCAGTGTGCATCACAGGGTTTTTGAAAAGAACCCATGCAATGATGCCACTCCAGCATGTGGTATTCTTTTCATAAACCACATCGATCCACCAGAGTCATTGCATGTGTGTCCTTCTCATAAACCACATGGATCCACCAGTGTCATTGAATGTCTTTGCATGTGTGTTATTTTCATAAACCACCACTAGTGTCATTGCATGTGTGTCCTTTTCATAAACCACAACCAGCGTCATTGAATGTGGTGTCCTTTTCATAAACCACCACTTGGATCCAATGCATGTCATTGCATGTGTGTCCCTTTCATAAACCACAACCAGTCATTGTATGTTCGTTCTTTTCATAAACCACCACTTGGATCCAATGCATATCATGGCATTTGTGTCCTTTTCATTAACCACAACTAGGGTCATTGCATGAGTTGTTCTTTTCATAAACCACCACTTGGATACACCAGTGTGATTGCATGTGGTTTCCTTTTCATAAACCACCACTAGAGTCATTGAATGTGTGTGTGTTAGTGTGCATCACTGGGGTTTTTGAAAAGAACACATGCAATGATGCCACTCCAGCATGTTGTGTTCTTTTCATAAACCACATGGATCAACCATAGTCATTGCATGTGTGTCCTTCTCATAAACCACATGGATCCACCGGTGTCATTGCATTTCTTTGCATGTGTGTTCTTTTCATAAACTACCACTAGTGTCATTGCATGTGTGTCCTTTTCATAATCCACAACCAGAGTCATTGCATGTTTGTTTGTTTCATAAACCACCACTAGGATCCAATGCATGTCATTGCATGTGTGTCCCTTTCATAAACCATAACCAGGGTCATTGAATGTGGTGTGCGTTTCATAAACCACCACTTGGATCCAATGCATGTCATTGCATGTGTGTCCCTTTCATAAACCACAACCATAGTTATTGTATGTTTTTTTCTTTTCATAGACCACCACTTGGATCCAATGCAAGTCATTGCATTTGGTGTACTTTTCATAAACCACCACTTGGATCCACCAGAGTCACTGCATGTGGTGTCCTTTTAATAAACCACCACCAGAGTCATTGCATGTGTTGTTCTTTTCATAAACCACCACTTGGATCCACCAGAGTCACTGCATGTGGTGTCCTTTTCATAAACCACCACTAGAGTTATTGCATGTGTGTGTGTGTGTCAGTGTGCATCACTGTGGGTTTTGAAAAGAACACATGCAATGATGCCACTCCAGCATGTGGTGTTCTTTTCATAAACCACATGGATCCACCAGTTGATATTGCATGTGTGTCCCTTCCATAAACCACAACTAGGGTCATTGATGTTTATTCTTTTCATAAACCACCACTTGGATCCAATGCATGTCACTGCATGTGGTGTCCTTTTCATAAACCACAACCAGGGTCACTGCATGTATTGTTCTTTTCATAAACCACTTGGATCCACCAGTGTCATTGCATGTGGTGTCCTTTTCATAAATCACCACTAGAGGTATTGAATGTGTGTGTGTGTCAGTGTGCATCACTATGGTTTTTGAAAAGAACACATGCAATGATGCCACTCTAGCATGTCGTGTTCTTTTCATAAACTACATGGATCCACCAGAGTCATTACATGTGTGTCCTTCTCATAAACCACATGGATCCACAATGTCATTGCATGTCTTTGCATGTGTGTTCTTTTCATAAACACCACTAGTGTCATTGCATGTGTCTCCCTTTCATAAACCACAACCAGAGTCATTGCATGTTTGTTCTTTTCATAAACCACCACTTGGATCAAATGCAGATCATTGCATGTGTGTCACTTTCATAAACCACAACCAGAGTCATTGCACGTGTTGTTCTTTTCATAAACCATCACTTGGATCCAATGCATGTCGTTGCATGTGTATCCCTTTTATAAACCACAACCAGAGTCATTGCATGTGTTGTTCTTTTCATAAACCACCTGGATCCACCAGTGTCGTTGCATGTTGTGTCCTTTTCATAAACCACCACTAGAGTCATTGAATGTGTGTGTTTGTGTCAGTGTGCATCATTGTTGTTTTTGAAAAGAATACATGCAATGATGCCACTCTAGCATGTGGAGTTCTTTTCATAAACCACATGGATCCACCAGAGTCATTGCATGTGTGTCCTTCTCATAAACCACATGGATCCACCAGTGTCATTGCATGTCTTTGCATGTGTGTTCTTTTCATAAACCAGTTTCATTGCATGTGTGTCCTTTTCATAAACCACAACCAAAGTCATTGCATGTTTGTTCTTTTCAAAAACCACCACTTGGATCTAATGCATGTCATTGCATGTGTGTCCCTTTCATAAACCACAACCAGAGTCATTGTATGTTTGTTCTTTCCATAAACCACCAATTGGATCCAATGCATGTCATTGAATGTGTGTCCCTTTCATAAACCACAACCAGAGTCACTGCATGTGTTGTTCTTTTCATAAACCACCTGGATCCACCTGTGTCATTGCATGTGGTGTCCTTTTCATAAACCACCACTAAAGTCATTGAATGTGTGTGTGGCAGTGTTCATCACTGTGGTTTTTGAAAAGAACACATGCAATGGTGCCACTCCTGCATGTGGTGTTCTTTTCATAAACCACATGGATCCACCAGAGTCATTGCATGTGTGTCCTTCTCATAAACCACATGGATCCACAAGTGTCATTGCATGTCTTTGCATGTGTGTTCTTTTCATAAACCACCACTAGTGTCATTGCATGTGTGTCCTTTTCATAAACCATAACCAGAGTCATTGCATGTTTGTTCTTTTCATAAACCACCACTTGGATCCAATAGATGACATTGCATGTGTGTCCCTTTTATAAACCACAACCAGAGTCAGTGTATGTTTGTTCTTTTCATAAACCACCACTTGGATCCAATGCATGTCATTGCATTGGTTTCCTTTTCATAAACCACAACTAGGGCCATTGCATGTGTTGTTCTTTTCATAAACCACCACTTCGATCCGTCAGTGTCATTGCATGTGGTGTCCTTTTCATAAACCACCACTAGAGTCATTGAATGTGTGTGTGTCGGTGTGCATCACTGTGGTTTTCGAAAAGAACACATGCAATGATGCCACTCCAGCATGTGGTGTTGTTTTCGTAAACTACATGGATACACTATCATTGCATGTGTGTCTTTCTCATAAACCACATGGATCCACCAGTGTCATTGCATGTCTTTGCATGTGTGTTATTTTCATAAACCACCACTAGTGTCATTGCATGTGTGTCCTTTTCATAAACCACAACCAGAGTCATTGCATGTTTGTTCTTTTCATAAACCACCACTTGGATCCAATGCATGTCATTGCATGTGTGTCCCTTTCATAAACCACAACCAGAATCATTGTATGTTTGTTCTTTTCATAAACCACCACTTGGATCCAATGCATGTCATTGCCTGTGTGTCCCTTTCATAAACCATAACCAGAGTCATTGCATGTGTTGTTCTTTTCATAAACCACCTAGATCCACTAGTGTCATTGCATGTGGTGTCCTTTTCATAAACCAACACTAGAGTCATTGAATGTGTGTGTGTCAGTGTGCATCACTTTGGTTTTTGAAATGAACACATGCAATGATGCCACTCCAGTATGTTCTGTTCTTTTCATAAACCACATGGATCCACCAGAGTCATTGCATGTGTGTACTTCTCATAAACCACATGGATCCAGCAGTGTCATTGCATGTCTTTGCATGTGTGTTATTTTCATAAACCAGCACTAGTGTCATTGCATGTGTGTCCTTTTCATAAACCACAACCAGAGTCATTGCATGTTTGTTCTTTTAATAAACCACCACTTGGATCCAATGCATGTCATTGCATGTGTGTCCCTTTCATAAACCACAACCAGAGTCATTATATGTTTGTTCTTTTCATAAACCACCACTTGGATCCATTGCATGTCATTGCATGTGTGTCCCTTTCATAAACCAGAACCAGAGTCATTGTATGTTTTTTATTTTTTGATAAACCACCACTTGGATCCAATGAGTGTCATTGCATGTGTGTCCCTTTCATAAACCACAACTAGAGTCATTGCATGTGTTGTTCTTTTCATAAACCACCTGGATCCACCAGTGTCATTGCATGTGGTGTCCTTTTCATAAACCACCACTAGAGTCATTGAATGTGTGTGTGTGTCAGCGTGCATCACTGTGGTTTTTGAAAAGAACACATGCAATGATGCCACTCCAGCATGTGGTGTTCTTTTCATAAACCACATGGATCCACCAGAGTCTTTGCATGTGTGTCCTTCTCATAAACCGGATGGATCCACTAGTGTCATTGCATGTCTTTGCATGTGTGTTCTTTTCATAAACCACCACTAGTGTCATTGCACGTGTGTCCTTTTCATAAACCACAACCAGAGTCATTGCATGTTTGTTCTTTTCATAAAACACCACTTGGATCCAATGCATGTCATTGCATGTGTGTCCCTTTCATAAACCACAACCACAGTCATTGTATGTTTGTTCTTTTCATAAACCACCACTTGGATCCAATGCATGTCATTCCATGTGTGTCCCTTTTATAAACCACAACTAGAGTCATTGCATGTTTGTTTATTTTCATAAACCACCACTTGGATCCAATGCATGTCATTGCATGTGTGTCCCTTTCATAAACCACAACTTGGATCCACCAGAGTCACTGCAGGTGGTGTCCTTTTCATAAACCACCACCAGAGTCATTGCATGTGTTGTTCTTTTCATAAACCACCACTTGGATCCACCAGTGTCATTGCATGTGGTTTCCTTTTCATAAACCACCACTAGAGTCAATGAATGTGTGTGTGTGTATGTGTCAGTGTGCATCACTATGGTTTTTGAAAAGAACACATGCAATGATGCAACTCTAGCATGTGGTGTTCTTTTCATAAACCACATGGATCCACCAGAGTCATTGCATGTGTGTCCTTCTCATAAACCACATGGATCCACCAATGTCATTGCATGTCTTTGCATGTGTGTTCTTTTCATAAACACCACTAGTGTCATTGCATGTGTCTCCCTTTCATAAACCACAACCAGAGTCATTGCATGTTTGTTCTTTTCATAAACCACCACTTGGATCAAATGCAGATCATTGCATGTGTGTCCCTTTCATAAACCACAACCAGAGTCATTGCACGTGTTGTTCTTTTCATAAACCATCACTTGGATACAATGCATGTCGTTGCATGTGTGTCCCTTTTATAAACCACAACCAGAGTCATTGCATGTTTGTTCTTTTCATAAACCACCACTTGGATCCAATTCATGTCATTGCATGTGTGTCCTTTTCATAAACCACAACTAGGGTCACTACATGTGATGTCCATTTCATAAACCACCACTTGGATCCAATGCATGTCATTGCATGTGTGTCCTTTTCATAAACCACAACCAGGGTCACTACATTTCGTGTACTTTTCATAAACCACCACTTGGATCCACCAGAGTCACTGCATGTGTGTCCTTTTCATAAACCACAACCAGGGTCACTACATGTGTTGTTCTTTTCATAAACCACCACTTAGATCAACCAGTGTCATTGCATGTGTGTCCTTTTCATAAACCACCACCAGAGTCACTGCATGTGGTGTACTTTTCATAAACCACCACTTGGATCCACCAGAGTCACTACATGTGGTGTCCTTTTCATAAACCACCACTAGAGTCATTGCATGTGTTGTTTTTTTCATAAACCACCTGGATCCACCAGTGTCATTGCATGTGGTGTCCTTTTCATAAACCACCACTAGAGTCATTGAATGTTTGTGTGTGTGTGTGTCAGTGTGCATCACTGTGGTTTTTTAAAAGAACACATGCAATGATGCCACTCCAGCATGTGGTGTTCTTTTCTTAAACCACATGGATACACCAGAGTCATTGCATGTGTGTCCTTCTCATAAACCACATGGATCCACCAGTGTTATTGCATGTCTTTGCATGTGTGTGATGGCCCAAAATATATCGAGCTCGTTGGGGAACCCCAAGAGGAAGGTATGATAAGCACAGCAGCAAGTTTTCCCTCAGTAAGAAACCAAGGTTTAATCGAACTAGTAGGAGCAAGGAAACACCCCAAAGGTGTAGCTAGCTGAACGTTGGCATGGAGCACTACCGGTGTCAGCAGCAACATGGAGACCTGCACAACACAACCACAGAACTTTGCCCCCAACTTGCGATGAGGTTGTCAATCTCCCCGGTTTTGCTGAAAACAAAGGATTAAACGTATCGAATGGACGGAAGTAATAGTTTGCAGAAAGTAAACACAAAGGAGTAAAAAGTTTGTAGATTATATGTAAAAGAGAGGACCGGGGTCCATAGTTCACTAGAGGTGGCTCTCCTTAAGAAAGATAACATGTTGGGTGAACAAATTACAGCGGGGCAATTGACAAACATCGAGAAAGCATACAAGCATATACTAATCATCTTGACTCTTTTGGAACTTGATTGGGCATTACAACATTATACATAGACCGCCATCCAACTGCATCTATGACTAATAATCCACCTTCAGGTTATCATCCGAACCCCCTCCAGTATTAAGTTGCAAGCAACAGATTATTGCTTTACGAATTGCGTGTAATGTAAACAATACGATTGTTCTATGAACAAAGGATTGTTGTTTTCTCCCTAGTAGCAACAGCACATCTAGTACCTTAGAGATTTCTGTCACTTCCCTAGATTACCAGAGGCATGAACCCACTATCGAGCATAAATACTAACTCTTGAAGTTGCTAGCATCTACTTGGCCAAGATAGCTACTAACAACGGAAAGCATGCAAGATCACAAATAACAAAGACATGATAGAATCAATATTCAATCTGAAATAGCATCTCAATATCCATCGGATACCCGCAAACACAACATGCAGAATTACAAATAGATGATCTTGATCATGAACGAAGCTCACAAGATCTAGATATGAAAGCACAAAGGAGGAGAACCAACCATCTAGCTACTACATGGACCCGTAGTCTAGAGATGAACTACTCATGCATCACACCAGAGGCTTGCATGATGATGAAGAAGGCCTCCAGGGTGAATTCCCCTCTCCGGCAGGGTGCCGGGAAGAGCTTCAGATCTCTCCCGATCTACGGATGGAGATGATGGCGGCTACGGACTCTTTCATGGATTTTTGATCGGGTACTTAGGGTTTTGGTCCCGAAGGCAATATATAGGCAGAAGGAGAGGCCGAGGGGGTGTTGGGGTTGGCCAGACCAACCCCTGGCGCAGGCCAGGCCTAGCCGTGCGGCCAGGTGGTGTGGCCGGCCCCCAGCCCTTCTCTGTCTCGTATTCTGGCTTCATATGTCTTCTGGAAAAATAGGCACTTTGGCTTTTGTCCCGTCCAATTCTGAGAATATTCATTTTCTGACTTTCCTGGAACCAAAAACAGCAAAAAACAGGCAGCTGGCACTGTGGCTCTTGTTAGTAGGTTAGTCCAAGAAATCATATGAAAAGTACTCCAAAGTGTGGACAAAACACAAGAAAGTAGATAAAACCAAGCATGGAACATCGAAAATTATAGATACATTTGCAATGTATCAGCATCCCCAAGCTTAACTCCTGCTCGTCCTCCAGTAGGTAAGTGATAAAAAGAAAGAATAATTTTTGAGGTGACATGCACCATCAAAGACTTGATCAAAGTATTTGTGAGACATTCAAAGCTGGGATCATAATACTTCAATCATAACATGAAAGACAAAGTTCTAGCAATAAGACAAAGAAACTATGATGCAACATAAAAAGGCACAAACAAAATATTCATGAATAATAATGATTTGCAAGACGTTTGTTTGTTTCACATAAAGAAAACATAGCATAATAGCATTCAGCTTGTCCCTCATAGAGTAGCAAATATAAATGCATAGGACACCTTCAAAGTTTACAAGAGTGACTAGATACAAATAGTTTAAAACAAGCAATATCAAGTTATGCATCAATGAAATAGTCTTGGGACAATGTTCATAGAACTAAGAATGGCCACTATGCTCTCAAAGTAGGTGCATAAAGGTAGAAGGTGGAGACTCAATATAATGGTGGAAGAAAGGCCTTCATAGAAGGAAGCAGAGATTCAAGTTTCATAAAGAGCTTCCACAAATTATGGTACTTATAGCTTTCAGCTCTCATTGCCCCTATCATAAGCATCTTGAAGGTGATTAAGGTTAAAGTGACACAACTAACAGGATATGCTTGACAAGTTATAAACCGAAGTCTCATTCCCCTTACTTACAAAGACCGAACCTCATGCTACTCAACTTTAGTTACGAGTAAGCTCTTGTCATTGTAAGTACATATGTATCATAAAGAACCGCCAACGGGGTACCCCTTGCACATGATACAGGAGCTATCCCATAATCAAAATGACAAGGCAAGCAGACAATGAGCATCTCAGCGATCTTTTTATTTGCTATTTGCATAGGTTTTTATTGAGGATGCTTCATAGAGTGCTCATTATGGTGATGCTGCAAGTTTCCACCATGATTAAGCATGGCTTAGGCTAGTGGCCCAGGCATTTCTCTAACACACATACAAACTCCATGATCTTACAAGTTCCATGTTTATTTCACACCGTCGGGATCCATAAGCAAAAGAACATGATATCAACGCGGTACAAAGTACAAGTGCAATGTTGAAAGCGTTCCCCATGATACATGGTTCTGCTAACTTCAACTTATAAAGCGCAAGCATATACGCAACAAAGAAGGACCCAATGGTTCAAGTTTATTAGATGCAAAAAAGTAAAGTGTGCCATCAAGTTCGTGAGAGCTTCAATCACAAGTTTTCACATAACAAGTTTAATTTGGAAGATAAACAAAAGCATGAATATACTTGGAATAGCATATGCTAATAGGTCGGTATGGTGGACTCTTTGGAATAACTTGGTTTAGGGAGTTGGATGCATGAGTGGAACTCATACTTGGTTGTGGAGGCTAGCAAAAGACTGGGAACGACAAACTAAGAAAGCAATAATGGCCATAATCATGCAGAGCGACAAAACATCATTGATCAAAGCATAAAGTGATACTACAAGTTGAAAACTAAAGGATCATAAAGGCTGTGGTGACTTGAGATAGTCATAACATGGTGTGAGCATGTGCGAAGTCAACCCAAATAAAGCATCAAAGGAGAATACCACTATACTATGCTTTAATATGCTAAAACAACGCATGATTCATCCAAGGCACATTAAGCAATATCAATTGTTTATAACAAGTCATGCTACAGCAAAGAATACTAAGCATAAAGCCAAAACAATTCAAGCATGGCATGACAAAGCATAGGCCACAGTCAAAAACAAGCTCTTTTTACCACTTAAGCATGAACTTTCCTACTCTTTTCCAAACCAAACCAAACCAAACTATTTGAAAACCAATGTATGAAAGAGGGGGTCCAACCAATTTTTTAAGAAAACTAAGAAAATCAAGCAAACGAAAAACCAAAACAAAAACGAAAAAGAAGACGCCTCCAAGAACAACACAACTGTGCATGAAACAATAAAAATGAAGTGTTTGGAAGAAACCTGGGATTTTTATTGATGAAGAGGGGGATGCCTTGGGCATCCCCAAGCTTTGACGCTTGTACTTCTTGGATATTTCTTGGGGTGACACGCGTGGCATCCCCAAGCTTGAGCTTTAGTCCATCCTTCATCACATTACTCATTCCTTCCATACACCTGAAATGTTTCCTTCATACAAAACTTCACACAATCTTTATTAGCAACATTAGTGCACTCAAGATAATAGGTGTTAAGGTTCAGTTCTAACACCAATAAACTTCCATTAGAACACTAGCTACTGAAGCACTTCCCTCAAAAAGCTCAATTCCCCAAAAGAACTCAAAAAGGAACCAACAAGAAGCAAATGCAGAAAATGGCAGAAATCTATCAAAACAGACCAGCAGGTAAAGACGAATTTTTTCGAAGAGCTTCTGTTGCTCAAATAAAAAAAGTGTTGAACTAACGAAAGTTAGATAACAACCTGGGGCAGAAGCACAAAACTTCACGCCTCAAAAGGACGTACAGAGATTTTACACGAATTTTTACGGTGAAGCACAGAAATCTGTTTCGGGACAGCAACTTTCCCAATCATTACTTCTCTCATTAGAGGTTACTCTTGGCACAAAAAGAAAATAAAAAGGATAAGGAGCGGTTATTACTGAAGTAATAACTTCCAAGACTCATCTAAAACTTTTGGGTTATCTCTCAATAAGTACTTTTCTTTAACGCCTTTAAGTTAGGCATAAGAAGCAAAAAGAATCAAGTGTTCTCAAATGAAGAAGCATTAAGATTAATACCAGAAATATCTTCAACAAGGCAAGGTATATTATCCAAATAAGTTCTAGAGGATCCTCTCTCAATGCTCTTAGGTTCACTATTTTCATCAAAAGGGTTTTCAGGAACAATCCAATCAAGATTCTTTTCTATGGCTTCATGCATTGCTACAAGTTTAAAAGGTATCTGTATATTAGGTTCCTCCCCATTAGGTTCGGTTTTGTCCATCTTTTCTCGTGTACCAATAACATCTACGCATGAGCCTAGCATATTAAAACATTCAAAGACTTTTCTATCTTCCTTGGCAACATCATAGAATTCCTTAAGCAAAGTTTCTAGAATAAAATCCCTCTTTTCAGGGTCTTCAATTTCTTTAAGTTTAAGAAACATTACTTGCATTAAGGGGTTGAGGTTAACAAACCTAGCTTCCAACATGTGAACTAAAGAAGCTGCAGCAATCTCATTTTGGAGCAAGTTCTGCAAGGAATCTACCCTCAATATCCTCATGTTTACTAACATGATTAAAGAATTCTTCAATATTATCTTTTCCAATTATAGAACCACTCCCTATTGAAAGGTCTTTCAGGGTGAATTTAGGGATCAACATGGTGAGCTAAGGAAGAGGTGACAACTAAAGGAGACTTAATTTTTTTGTGTTTTTGATAAAGAAAGCAAACTAGTAAAACTAATTTTTTTGTGTTTTAGATAAAGCAACAAGCAAGCAAAACAAAAGTAAACTAAGCAAAACAAAAATAAAAAAGTAAAGAGATTGGTTATGAGGGACTCCCCTTGTGAAGATGTCCTTGACTCCCCGGCAACAACGCCAAAAAAATAGCTTGATGGCCCAAAATATATCGAGCTCGTTGGGGAACCCCAAGAGGAAGGTATGATGAGCACAGCAGCAAGTTTTCCCTCAAAGGTGTAGCTAGTTGAACATTGGTAGGGCGCACTATCGGTGCCAGCAGCAATGTGGAGACCTGCACAACAGAACCACAGAACTTTTCCCCCAACTTGCGATGAGGTTATCAATCTCACCGGTTTTGCTGAAAACAAAGGATTAAACATATCGAATGGAAGGAAGTAATAGTTTGCAGAAAGTAAACACAAAGCAATAAACAGTTTGTAGATTGTATGTAAAAGAAAGGACCGGGACCATAGTTCACTAGAGGTGGCTCTCCTTAAGAAAGATAACATGTTGGGTGAACAAATTATAGCGGGGCAATTGACAAACATCGAGAAAGCATACAAGCATATACTAATCATCTTGACTCCTTTGGAACTTAATTGGGCATTACAACATTATACATAGACCGCCATCCAACTACATCTATGACTAATAATCCACCTTCAGTTTATCATTCGAACCCCCTCCAGTATTAAGTTGCAAGCAACAGATTATTGCTTTACGAATTGCATGTAATGTAAAAATACGATTGTTCTATAAACAAAGGATTGTTGTTTTCTCCCTAGTAGCAATAGCACATCTAGTACCTTAGAGATTTCTATCACTTCCCTAGATTACCAGAGGCATGAACCCACTATCGAGCATAAATACTAACTCTTGGAGTTGCTAGCATCTACTTGGCCAAGATAGCTACTAACAACGGAAAGCATGCAAGATCACAAATAACAAAGACATGATAGAATCAATAATCAATCTGAAATGGCATCTCAATATCCATCGGATCCCCGCAAACACAACATGCAGAATTACAAATAGATGATCTTGATCATGAACAGAGCTCACAAGATCTAGACATGAAAGCACAAAGGAGGAGAACCAGCCATCTAGGTACTACATGGACATGTAGTCCAGAGATGAACTACTCACGCATCACACCGGAGGCTTGCATGATGATGAAGAAGGCCTCCAGGGTGAATTCCCCTCTCTGGCAAGGTGCCGGGAAGAGCTTCAGATCCCTCCCGATCTACGGATGGAGATGACGGCGGCTACAGACTCTTTCGTGGATTTTTGATTGGTTACTTAGGGTTTTGGTCCCGAAGGCAATATATAGGCGGAAGGAGAGGCCGAGGGGGTGTTGGGGTCGGCCAGACCACCCCCTGGCGCGGGCCAGGCCTGGCCGCGTGGCTAGGTGGTGTGGTCTGCCCCTAGCCCTTCTCCGTCTCGTATTCTGGCTTCTGATGTCTTCCGGAAAAATAGGCACTTTGGCTTTTGTCCCGTCCAATTCTGAGAATATTCATTTTCTGACTTTCCTGGAACCAAAAACAGCAGAAAACATGCAGCTGGCACTGTGGCTCTTGTTAATAGGTTAGTCCAAGAAATCATATGAAAAGTAATCCAAAGTGTGGACAAAACACAAGAAAGTAGATAAAACCAAGCATGCAACATCAAAAATTATAGATACATTTGCAATGTATCAGTGTGTTCTTTTCATAAACCACCACTAGTGCCATTGCATGTGTGTCCTTTTCATAAACCACAACCAGAGTCATTGCATGTTTGTTCTTTTCATAAACCACCACTTGGATCGAATGCATGTCATTGCATGTGTGTCCCTTTTATAAACCACAACGAGTCATTGTATGTTTGTTATTTTCATAAACCACCACTTGGATCCAATGCATGTCATTGCATTGGTGTCCTTTTCATAAACCACAACTAGGGTCATTGCATGTGTTGTTCTTTTCATAAACCGCCACTTGGATCCACCAGTGTCATTGCATGTGGTGTCCTTTTCATAAACCACCACTACAGTCATTGAATGTGTGCGTGTTTGTGTCAGTGTGCATCACTGTGGTTTTCTAAAAGAACGCATGCAATGATACCACTCCAGCATGTGGTGTTCTTTTCATAAACCACATGGATCCATCAGAGTCATTGCATGTGTGCCCTACTCATAAACCACATGGATCCACCAGTGTCATTGCATGTCTCTGCATGTGTGTTCTTTTCATAAACCATCACTAGTGTCAGTACATGTGTGTCCTTTTCATAAACCACAACCAGAGTCATTGCATGTTTGTTCTTTTCATAAACCACCACTTGGATCCAATGCATGTCATTGCATGTGTGTCCCTTTCATAACCCACAACCAGAGTCATTGAATGTGGTGTCCTTTTCATAAACCACCACTTGATCCAATGCATGTCATTGCATGTGTGTCCCTTTCATACACCACAACCAGAGTCATTGTATGTTTGTTCTTTTCATAAACCACCACTTGGATCAAATTCATGCCATTGCATTTGGTGTAATTTTCATAAACCACCACTTGGATCCACCAGAGTCACTACATGTGGTTTCCTTTTCATAAAGCACCACCAGAGTCATTGCATGTGTTATTCTTTTCATAAACCACCACTTGGATCCACAAGAGTCACTACATGTGGTGTCCTTTTCATAAACCACCACTAGAGTCATCGCATGTGTGTGTGTTAGTGTGCATCACTGTCGTTTTTGAAAAGAACACATGCAATGATGCCACTCCAGCATGTGGTGTTCTTTTAATAAACCACATGGATCCACCAGTTGACATTGCATGTGTGTCCCTTTCATAAACCACAACTAGGGTCATTGCATGTTTGTTCTTTTCATAAACCACCACTTGGATCCAATGCATGTCACTGCATGTGGTGTCCTTTTCATAAACCACAACCAGGGTCACTACATGTGATGTTCTTTTCATAAACCACCACTTGGATCCACCTGTGTCATTGTATGTGTGTCCTTTTCATAAACCACCACTTGGATCCACCAGAGTCACTTCATGTGGTGTCCTTTTCATAAACCCACCACCAGAGTCATTACATGATTTGTTATTTTCATAAACCACCACTTGGATCCACCAGAGTCACTGCACATGGTGTCCTTTTCATAAACCACCACTAGAGTCATTGCATGTGTGTGTGAGTGTGCATCACTGTGGTTTCACAAAACATTACATCACTCTATGCCAATCCTAGCTCTGCCACTATGTCATTGCATGTGTGTTCTTTTCCTAAACCACCACTAGTGTCATTGCATGTGTGTTCTTTCCATAAACCACATGGATCCACTAGTCATTTCCACGTGTGTTCTTTTCAATGACAGTCGTTTGCCACAAACAATCGGGACGCATACCTAACCAGCAACCGCTCTGGGCTTCTAGAAGACCCGATCCCCGATTGTTTGGTGTTGTTGGATTGGGGTGCGTGGACGATAAGGATGTCCTTTGTGAGGGCGATCCGCGAGAAGTTTGTTTTCCGAACTGATTGGCAATGGCATCCACGACTAGGCCTACGTCCTTGCCCTTATCCCCTCCACCTCGGGGCCGAAGCTCAGATCGTGTTCCTTCATCGCCATGGAGAGGGAGAGGCCCAAACTCAGCTTGCACGAGGCTACATTGGTGAATTACGCTCTTAGTTACATGCCTGGATGAGCGAAAGTGGTTAAAATAGTACGGTGGGGCCCAGGGGCCACTCACAGGTAGACCTTTCGGCCGTCCTAACCACTTCCAGATCATCGGGACAAGAACGAAGCGTAATTGCAGTGAAGGATCAACTACATACACAAGTGAGTATGTATGCAAGCCACCATACAATTGTTCATAGAGCCATTCCATCTAAAAGAAATAGAAATATTGCAACGCCATACGGCAAGATCCAAATATCCTAGATAGAGATAATATTTTAGGATAGCTCCTCATACATCAAACATCAGAGTATCAGGCGGAAGCGGAAAACAAGATCCGAGTATGGATAAGAAGCAAATCGCATAAGATGCCACATAAATAAACACATCCCGCCCACAGATCTCACGGATCCCCGTTCCCGGAATCTCTACACCGCGTGATCGTTGCCAACATCATCCGTCTCCTCCACCCAGTATCCATATTGCGAGTACACATGTTCATCTGAATCAAACAATTTATCGTGTGAGACCCTAGGGGTACTCAGCAAGTCTTTATGCCTCTAAAGGGGACATATACCTGGGGTGACGCAATTGCAGCAAAATATAAACTAACAAGTCTATAGATACTCGCTAACCATCCGTCTAACCAATGATAGATGGATGCCCATTAATCAGTAACAACAGTTATAACAGTATAATTAACAGATCCATCCTCCTTCTCGCTTACCAACGAGAAAGCAGACGAACAACCCCTCCGTTGGCAGTTTTATTAACCACTCCATGAGTATTGCACTATTTACTAGTCAAGTACTTAGTCAAATTGAAAGCGGTACTTTAGTTATACTTGTCTATGATCGAGAAACTGTGCTCCAAGTCGTCCATAACCACGGACACGGCTTTCAGAAAGATTTACCCTGCAGGGGTGCACAAATAGCAACACACACTCGATCAACCTCGGAAAAACCAACTCAAAACCCAACGAGGCATTCACGACAAAGCGATCACAGGATTCAGAAATATTTCAGGGGGCCACCCCAATAAGCTACCCGCAACGAAGTTGGCCGGCTCCGAGACGGGCCCAGGGTTTGCGATAATGGCTGTAAACGACTGGGAACCCGAAAATGTGACTGGGCTTGTCGATACCGCGAAAACATTCCGCATTCTTAAACAGTACAGGTGCTCCTCGCACAATCTTAAATAAAGCAGTAAAGCATGGCATAAGTACAGGATAGTAATAAAACTCCAAACTAATTGTGGCCCCAAGAAATAGAAATGAATCAAGATCAGGATCAGGGGGGTCCATAAGGCCTCCCGGATGTGGATAGTGCGAATATTCAAGGAACAGGAATCAAGTACTCGGGGTCCTACGGGACACAAGTGAGCATGAAAAACCAAATAGCGGATATTGCTCACCGGTGCCACTTTCATTAGTTATCCCATTACTACTCAGGTTAAGTTGTTTAGGTACCTCGTTATCCATCAGACACTCACATACCCTACACATGCTTTACTACGACTCGCATGGCTCAAACAACTCCTGTAGTAATGGCTCATGGGATGGAGGAACAAGCTTCGGTGGGGTTTAAAAAATAAAGGCTATGCAATACTTGGGATTCAACTTAATGCAATCGCGACTCAATGATGCAATAATAAGATGGAGGCAATAGGTACTATATGTATGCAAGCATGTGGTAGTGCTTGCCTGGCAGCTCAGTTGAAGCGAGAGACGGATCTGGGTAGTGCTCACAGGATTCTGATATATCCCACCTTTCGTCTATTCGAAGAAGAACCAGACAAACAAGGGCCAACATAAATAAAGTGCACAAGCATATGAATTAAAATGCGGCAAGCAAACAAGCATGCCATGATGAATGATGCACAATTTACATGGCAATAATGTAGCATAGCATGGGTGAGGGGTGGGGTACAAGAATAAGGCATTTTATTAAATTTTAGTCATGTTTTGCTCTCATAACACTTGCTGTATACTTTATATTTATAGGATGCATGCTGCAATTCAGAACAAGAAATGCATAGTTAGAACGGGCTCGTCGCGCTGATCGATTTAGACATATTATTTATCGAATTTGGAGTTGTAGAATTAAAGTTATTAATTTATTAAGGAAAGGCCATTTATTGTAATTTTAATCATCTCGAAAATTGAAAGTGTTTAGATAATATTTTGAATAGTATATTTGAATTCCTCACATTTTTCTGATTCAAAAACATATCTTATTTGTCAAATTTGGAATTACCAAACAAAAGTTATTAAAAACAGATTTAAAATTCATATTAATCATTTTCTAAAATTGTTTTATTAAACAGATAAACGAAAAGACATTTTATAATCAGCCAGAGCTAGCCCCAGTCGCTGACGGGTGGGACCGATGCTGACAGAGCAGAAAACGGCGCACAGAACTTTTCTCACCGCGAGCTAATCTAGCCGCAGCAATTGACAAGCGGGCCCGACGCTCGAGCGGACCCACGCGCCAGTGGCTGGGCCTTTTGGTGACCTTGGCGGATCCAGGGCTCCGGGTTGAGGCTCTGGGAAACCCAGGTACCTTTTCATCAAAAGACCTCAGAGGCCGACGTGTGGGCCTGGAAGGAGCGCGGGTTGACGTAGCAAAAGGTGGGGGGTTTCTGGAAACTACCACGGGCTACTGTTTTTCTTCTCAGCTGTTGCCTGACGAAACTGAGGCCGAGCGGGAGACAGCGCGGCGGGGGATCGAACCCGCGACCTAGCGGGCGCGCGCGGCGGCGGCTGCCGCTGCGGTGGAAGGGAGGCTGTTGCAGGGTTCGGCTACGCGGCGAGATAAAGGTTCCGCGACGCACAGCGAGAAGACGACGACGAACCCGCCGTGCACAGAGGGCGTTCGTCGCCGTGATCTGCTCGTCTAGGAAGAGAAAAACAACGGGAGGGTGTCAGAGAGGTGCAGTAGCTCACCGGGAGTGCGACGGTGGCGGTGGAACGGGCCGAGGTGCAGGGGATCAGTGACGGAGCTGGCGGGCGGCAGGGTTAGGGTTTTGGATCGGCTCGTCGGCGTGCAGCGGAGATGGGCCGTCTCCTCCTCGACGCCGTGTACAGGGCTGATGCAGAGGACCTCCCCGACCTCGCCGACAACCTCATGCTCGCCTACGCCTCCTGGATCAATGGGAGATGGTGTAGGCCGACGATGGTTGGCCGGGGTTGGAAGGGAGGGAGGAAGCAGGGGTAGGTGGGGAGAGGGCGGCGGCGCAGGGGCCTGGGAACCTGGGGATCTAGGAGAGGCGCAGGAGAGGGGGTAGATAAGAAGGGGAAAAGGGGGGTACACATGGGGTAGCTCGGGGTGGAAAAGGTGATGCCACCTTTTCCTCTTCTCTCTCGGGCAGGTGGGGGGTGTAGCGGGCTAGGGCGCCGGCAGGTGGGGCTGCAGCGTCGGTAGGGCCTGCCTGGCAGCTAGGGAGAGAGAGAAGGAGAGGGAGGGGAAAGGGATGGCTCGTCTAGGAGCAAGAGGGGATGGGGTGAACTCGGCCTAGGGTTTAGGGTGGCATGGGGGTGGTTGGTTAGGGTAGGTAACCAGGTTAGGAAGGGAGGGGAGGCTCGGCATGGAGCCTATCTAGGAGGGAGAAGGGTAGTGCCTCGGCATGGAGGTAGATCAAGGAGATGGTGAGGTTAGGGTTAGGTTAGGGAGGAGGGTTTATGGAAGGTGAGGTGTAGATTAGGGTTTTCCCATCTCAAAGCAACATGAGGGTGGCATGGTGTTGGAAAGAGGTAGAGTAGATGGGTTTAGGTTTTGGGTTTGAGCATGGACAACAATAAGATCAAGCAAGGGTTTAGGGTTTGGTGGTGATCCACCAAGATCAAACAAAATGAAAGAAGATGGTGAGATAAGGGTTTGGGAGAGAAAAGTGGAGCTCAACCGAAAGAAAAAGAATCACTTGACATAATTTCCAAAGGCCCATGCCCCACTCCCAAAAACAAATAAAACCAAAGGAGAATAATAGTGGTAATTTGCATGGCCCATGCATGGGCATTAAATGCCATGTTTTATTCTTGTGAAAACAATAATAATGTACCATTGCATTATACACATGCATCCCAAAATATGGAGTAAAGCCAAGCTAAAGGAAATAGAATTGGATCCATCCCAACCCACATGAGCTAGGTTAAATGTCAAAAGAAAGTAAAAGCTCATGGGTAATTAGGATGGTGGAATTATAAGGTGGTGACAAAGAAAGGTGATGGAGTTGAATAAAAGATATGCCCCCAACTCAACTTGGGCATCAAGTATTATCAAGAACCAAATACAATATATCAAGAGCCAAATACAATTAACAATGCATATGAGAGAAGAACCAAATGAAAAGGGTTTTATATGATGCTCAAATGCAAGGTGGCATGATGACATGAGCATGATATAATTATGATGCACAATTATATGTAGGAAGTAGCCATTATATTACTAGACCATGTAGCATTACCTATGTTAGACAGATGGGATGCTACACACTAACTGCCAGAGCGTAAGAGGGCAATGGCACGGTACTCGCGCACGAGCGCGTACTGGCAAAAGCTGTTCAAGAAGGAGCGGATGGCGTTGATTGAGCTGTGCGGAACCAACCGTCGGGAGATCCACCCGGATCTACGCAACCCCGAAGGGAGGCAGCGCTTCTGGGCAGTGCCTTGGCATACGACCTCCACCGTTTTTGATGCGGCGCGCCATGAAGAATCCATGAGGAGGAGGAACGCTGCCGCAAACGTCGGCATCAATTCCGACACAGAGGAAGCTAACGGCGACATGGACAGCATCATCGATGATGGAGACTACGGGAGCCTCATAATCAATTAGGGCCACTTAAGCCTAAATTAAATCTATGTACGATATCTTAATGCCCTCTTTGGATGGGGGTCACTTGAGTCATAGTCGATTAGCGTCATAATCTATATATGTTTGCCATGTTTTAGGTGTCTTTGCCTTTGAAACTAGTCGAAACTCGTTTGATCCTGAAAATAAAGTTCGCGCTTTACTGGCATATCGGATGGGACAATACGCTGACTTTGCTCCTAGCACTTGATGGCACAGCCATAATTTGGAGTGCGCTAGAGGAGAAGGGGTCGAGCGTGTTGTAACAAATAGTGTACTACTTCTGTCCAGATATAACTGACTTAGCTTTTTTTAGATATTTAAATATATCTATACCCAAAACATGTCTAGATACATACGAATCTACACAAATTCAAGTCACTTAGTTCTAGATGGAGGAGGGAGTAATAATATTTTTTTGAGGAATAGTTTTCGATGGCATATATTGGCCATGTTTTACGTTTCTCTGTCTTTCAAACTAATCAAAAGTCGTCCAATTCTAAACAAACAAAGTCATTGCATTCACATCTGATGGGACAATACGCTAACTCTGCTACCAGCACTTGATGGCACAGCCATAATTCTGGAGTGCCCCAGAGGAGATGGGAATCCAAGGGAGATGGCAACTAGTAGCTGCGTACATACGCAGGTAAAAAGTTAATGTAATAATATTTAAAAAATTGTAATATGGTCCACATGACCCATCACAGACACGTTGCACGCGCCAGATATAAATAAAGACGACACGGCTAGTTTAGTTTCAATGATAATTCAACATAGGACGTTACTATGCCCGCTTCTTTCTGCTCCTCTTATTAGTCTGTTAGCCCACGCTGCATTAAGCAACAGTTGATGAGGATGAAAAAAATGATAAAATGGCAAATAAAATAATTTTTAAGCTTACCTTTCATCTGGTGAATCGTATAAAGATGAAATTGGCAGGGATTTATTATTTCTCCTGCAGTTAGCCAAAAGATCTTCAAGAACATCTTCAATCACCCCTGCAACTTCTTCATATTCTAATACACCTCCATTATTTTCCTTTTCCTCCCCGTTCTGCTTACCCTTTTGTTTCTTTTCACACCCTTTTCTCGCCGACACCTCCACTTCTTCATAAATTTGCTGCTTACCTACGTTTTCCTTCGAGTGCTTATCACTGCCTCCACCTGCTACACTTCCTCAAGTTCTTCGTCTTCGCGCTGCTCTTCCTCCAGTTCTGGCTGAGAAGCCTCATTTTTTGCCACCGAGGTGTGAATAGGGACAAGATCATGTGTAACTGGGTTTTTGCATAACCTCTTGATATGGCTGAATCCTCCACAACTTTTGCATTTCCTTTTCCTAGATCGCAGCCTTGAACCTTTATCGGCGGAGGCTTCGATCCTTAGCTTTCTAGGCCTCCCATGTGGCCTCCTAAGAACTGGTGGTTGAAGTTTGAACCCTGGATCGACAATCTCCCAATCATTTTCATCAGCCATAGGTGGTACGTTTTCTGCATAAGTTGCAGCAAACTTGTCCATGGAGAAATAGTTGTCAACATAGCTCTCTATTTTAGCTTTGCTACCTCTAAGCTTTAAGACGAAGTACAGTGCATGGTGATATGGTAGACCAGTAATCTTCCACTGCCTGCATGAACAAGTCTTGTTTCCAACGTCTATAGTGTACCTCCGTACAGTTCCACGCTTGTATTCTGCATAAACCTCAGCCAATGTTCTCGAACTTCTGACCATCCTCATCTTTATCATTCTCATTGCCCTGGTTCTTGCATTCAGTAACATAACCACCTTTGGAACTATTTTATGTCCTAAAAAATTTCTTGCACAAATTCTTTGCCTTAAATCTATCTTCACTATTATGCACTGTCTTATTGCATCCAACAAAATAACAATTCCAAGTGTCTTCATGCCCAAAATCTTAGCATTAAAACTCTCTGCCAAATTATTGCAAACAAAATCCACCTTGCTTAACTCACCAAACTTGCTTCTGGCCCATAGCTTGGTGTGAAGTTCTTCAAGGTATTTTTTCACCTTTGGCACTACATACATGTTCTGCAAGTAAATAGCATGTGTGCTTGGGGTGTATGTGTATGCTGATCGCCACAAGTCCTCTTCAAAGATCTTTCCTCTGAACTTCTTCGTGAAGTTAGTAGCGAGGTGTCGCATGCATTCTCTATGCTCAACCCCAGGAAACACACCATCAACAGCATTCTCAAGACCCTTGCATGCACCAGTGTGTATTACTAAGCCTTCAGGGTGACCAATTACTGCTCTTAGTCTCTGCATGAACCATGTCCAGCTTTCATTTGATTCACCCTCAAGAACAGCATAAGCTACTGGTAAAAACCAATTATGCGTGTCCAAAGCACAAGCAGGAGCAACATGTCCCCTGAACTTCCCTGCTAAAGAAGTTGCGCCTATTGCCAATATGGCTTGCAGCCGTATAGGAAGCCCTTCCAGCATGCCTTCAGGCAGACAAAACATCTCCTGAAGCATTTCTTATCTGCATGCTTATACCTGACCCCCTTGAGACCTTTTCTCTTCCTTTCATAACCTCGTAATCGATGTCAACAACACTACTAGGTGATGTTTTCTCTAGCTGAGCTTTGAAACTATACAACATGTGAAAACTGTCATTCCACTTGCCTTGAATGAAGTCTAGAGCCATCTCCTTCCCATCAAAGACTATGTGGTAAGGAATCAGAACGTTATACTTTTTGCTAATCTTTGCTCTGAGTTCAGCAGGTCCAACGTTATGATCCCGCCTCACCCAGTCAAGTACAGTAGCAACAATCCACTTGGTAGTCGTGGGTCTAATTTTATCACTTAAAGAAGTAGTAGGGCAGTTGTGTTTCTTCGTGTTTACTTTGATCTGCATTCGATAAGAATCCAAATAAGTCAGAGCTAATTATCAGCAGAATAAATATGAGAAAGACTGAAACTAAATGTAGCTATTGCAACCTAAAATGGGTGTCCACCCCGCATTGGAGATGCATGTAATCTCCATTTACACACATTACTTTCCCTACAATGCACCCTAAATCTCTTTTGGTCGCTCTTTTCAATGATAAATTCGAACCCAACTCTAATTGCATAGGTTGCAACTGCATATCTGCAGTCCTCCACATTCTCAAAACCAGTCCCCTCATTAATTGTAGTATTGTCCCTATCAAAGTGTATCACTGGCATGTCCTCATCTTCATCGTCGTATCTACATCCCATTTCCACATCTTCACATTTCTCTTCCTCATCAGTCCCATAGTCAGGCTCAAAGTTCAAATCAACCAAATACTCCCTACTCTCCATCCTATCAGGGTCAGCAGCCACGTCTGGATATGCTTTCTCATCATAATCCGCACCGCCACACATTTCAGTGTCTTCATGCTCGCTTGACAAAGCATCATGCTCAAAGACAAGCTGTATAGATGTCCTGTGGTTACCAACACATGTCCTTGCCATCACCACGGGACTAGAAACGCTAATTGGGGTATGTAGAAAAGGAATCACAGTTCTTACCCTTCAATGGGGACGCATGGCACCTTCTCCGGGCTCCATACCTCCAAAGCTCTGCACCCCGCTTCCTCTTCCCCTGTTTCATTCTCCTCTGTGCTCTCTAGAATTGAAGGAGATTCCGTGCTCTCCAGCCGCGCCTAGGCACCCAAGGCGGTTTTCATTTCCAGATGCGCCTAGGCGGTGGACGGCGGCAAGGCGGGGAGGGGAGGGAAGGGGACGTGAGGGGATGGCAAGGAGGGAAGGGCGGGAAGACGACGGCCCAAGGGGAGGACGAGAGCGGTGCACGACTGAACGGAGTGGTGGCGGCAGGAGTAGAGGAGCGGAGCTGATTGCGACAGAACATGGAAAATTGCACAATAATGTGTTGGTGGGTGGCACTAGCCCTCGAACCTAGGATGCGTGCTGTCAGAGGTGGAGGAGGCGGGCTCGCCAGTCAGAAAACATGCCACGTCATCATCCCCTATTTCTGATGCCCTTTAAAAAACACGCCACGTCATCATCCCCTGTTTCTAATGGTGTTGCTACAATTCGACTATTCATAGTGTCATAGAAATAATATCGTATAAACATAAGGGCACGACCGTCAAAAATTCTAAAATGGAACCTTGTCTCCTACCTGTCCTGGTACATTGCCTGATGAGGTGGATAGCCACGACCGATCTTTTTAATACGTTCGCACTCTTATGCTGAGAAGGGAAATAAAGATTGAGCGATTAATGCAATGAGTGTCGAATTATTACCCTCTCAGGAAATGGGAGATGATTATTTTCACGCGTGCCCGTAGTCCAAACCTACTGTCAGTCTGTCACTCCCCTTCTCCGACAAAGCACAGTTCACCTTGTGCAGCTCCGCCACACCGCACCACCTAGGGTAACATGGCCCTGCCTAAGCAGCCGTCGCCGCGATAGCCGCCGAAACTAGGGTATTTAGCTCCTCTAAGGCAGGCCATGAAGCTCTACTTCAAGACCGGTCTCCCATTGCCCTGCCAGGCATATGATTTCACCGAATGTGCCGAATCGGTTGCGGCGGCAACGTCGGCGTCATCGGTGCCGGATGCGGCGAGCAAGGCCAAGAGAGCACTGTGGAGAAATCACGCGACGGCATTATGGCGTCCTCTAGGTACGTATCAAATCGTTTATGAGAGCATGCCACCGAGAGTACACACCCTCGAACAGGGCAGCGCCAAGGTCTAGGAACTCTTGCGTCCATGCTTCGGCGCGGGCTACCTTACCGCAGTGGGAGAGGCTAGGAACACACCGTCTGCGGCAAAGACGCTCCATCCAACGCACCGTCGGAGACCGTACCACGGCAGCGACCAAGCGTCTACACTCAGCATGTCGGATTGTTCGACAGCTGGAGCCGGCGGCAGGCATCAGCTCAGCACCGGAATTCAGGTTCCAGTTCACACAGACCTACGATCCCAAAAAGAAGATTCCAAATTTTAGTTTCGAAGAAATCGTTGCGGCGGCGCGGATGGTCCAACTGAACCGGGACTGGCGCACGCAAAGTGATCGTGCATGAACGATGCGGATTTCTTGAAGTTTTGCAGGAAGGCAATAGATCAGTTTGGTTTAAATGATCAAAGAACTTCCATCCTCTCAAGGCAATTGGCCAGCCAACTTTTCTGGTGGAGATCTGCAGTTTCTTTAGCGTAGAATAGTTAAGTTTAGACTGGAGAATGATTTTTGTAAATAAAATGCTAATGCATTATTCTATAAACTAGTAGAAAGTTTAGCCCACTTTTGTGCAGATATAAGACCCTTTTGTATGGAAGTACTACTGTTATAAACAAATACTATCAAGTATCTATTTCCTTCAATTACTACTCGTGGTTAAATCCAGATAACTACCATTTTTATCCCAAACAGATAAAATTCAGACGACAGTTTATGTATAGATTTTGCGTCTGTTGTCTGTGTTTTAAACCATTTTTCATTTGTCTTGTGCTGTCTGCAAAATGGTCCTGCAGTTCAACGTGTTAAATCTAGCTACCATGTACTTGAAGAGGAGATGGACTACATTTTTATGGCATCCATAGAATTGACATTGCTCATTATCAGTCCACCCTCTTTTCATGAGGTTGTCCTTGGTTATTCATAGAAATTATAAAGCACGGTGTTCAACTACATCGATTCAAACTATTATACACACATACTACATCAAATTCATTACCCACACATACTACATCGATTCAAACTATTACACACACATACTACTTCAAATTCATTACCCACACATACTACATCGATTCAAACTATTACATATTTTTAGTCAATGCTAACTTCCTGCTGCGCTCTCCATACTAAAAATTCTTTAGCCACACATACCATGGCAATTCACTAGAGCTCTGTCTTCACTCGAGGGAAATCAGAACCACCAGCTTGTCCAAGCCTAGTTCCCCCACCGAAACTGTGTGCGCCATCGCGAAACGGTGGTGGTCCTGTGCCATCGATCCTTCCAGGCCAACACTTCAGGCGACGAGGACGCTTTCTAGACGCCTCTTCGGGGCCCTGAATGCCATGTACCGATTCCAGAACCTCCTCTAGTGGATGATGACCGGGTGCTTCCAGCAAAGCTGTCGCCCTGTCCTGCTTGGAATCTGCACCTCGTACATCTTAGGAACAACGTTAGGATCTTTCAGCCACGCCTTTACCTTGATGACCCATCTATCGCTCGGTGGCATGATTTCCACCAGCTCGCTATCAAGGCTACTGATGACCTTCTTGAGGGCCTCCGGCTCCCAAGCATCCAATGCGAGGTCGTCAAAGCCGAGTTTGGAGAAGAAACTAAGCTGCCCCAAGCGATCGTCCCACCCACAGGCGTGATGCCAACACATCAACACATGAAGCTCATTTTCTCCCCGTGGCACTCGAAAGAACGGGAAGAATGCAGAACGCTCTCGGTGTCTGAGCTGTGTTCGAACCGGACAAAAAATCGAATGGCGGCGCACATACCTCAATCTTGACCTCATTTCGTATGATCCCAAAACGAGACCTGAAAGCCGACAGCAACTCTGCCGGCGACGCGGTGGGACGAACGCCCAGAACGGTGGCCATGAAAGCGTGGTCGTCGAACTGTTGTGCCAGGGCTACCATGCCTAGGGTGCGCGGCAGCACGCAACTGCCTGAGGCCGGTCGCCGGCCAGGATCGCCCGACGGGACGCACTCCGTCGTGCGAGAAGGACTAGCCAGAGGCGAGATATTAGTCCGGGGACGCGAAGCTCCGATACGTCGGACGATGCGACGGCGACAGCTGCGAGCTTCGATTAGAGGCATGGGAGGTTAACCGGACATGGCGGGGACGCAAGTTAGAGCAAGTGCAAGCTCTGATCTGAGATGAGTAGCCGAAGCTGAGCAAAGGTTATGGGAAGGGGAGCAGGGAAGAAGAGTAGAGCAGAGCAAAGAAATAGATCTGGTCCATGCAGGGGTAAACTAGTCCACGATCGCAAAATATAACGGGAAATATTGACAGGGCGGGCCAAGAAGAGTTGACCTAACGGCGGTATTTGAGTTCAACCGTTTTTCGTCTGGTTCAAACGACCGTTTGGCCGTTAGATTTGTATTCACCCTTATTTGGCCCTTCTGGACAATTGGCGATTCTACTACGGCCCCTCCGCGAGATTGATGACAACTGGGGTACCGAGATGCACTCGCCCAGGAACTTTGGTACCGCAAACCAACAATCCCCATATGCATGCCATCGTGCTGCTGGACTTGGTCTGGATCGATCTTCTTCCGTTGCTTTGCTGCACCGGAGCCCGGAAGACGTCTCTACATCGGATGTGCATAAGGCCACGAGGTACCTTTGCTTGGAGCTTGGACGTCTTCACGATCTTGAGATCGGCTACGTCGTTCGACTACATCATCCATGTTCCCCGCAGAACATTAACCGCTTTCGGTCTTTAAAGGTATGAACACCGAATTCCTCTACTGAATCTCTCTTGTTACTCAATCCCTCTCGTTACTTTACGTCTGCGTAGATGGATCTTGGCTAGGTGTGTTCTCAGCGTAAAAAATTGTTTCCACTACGGAACTGATAATAGGTTTTCTCATCTCAAATCAAAACAACTATTTCTTCAACTATAGTTTTATGTGCAATGTACACACAAGTTACTTAGCGTGGTTATTTAGATGATTAAATCTATGTCTAAAATACTGTCTCACTTTTGGCCCTGGCGCCAGCACTGGGTCATCTAGTTTGTGAAAGGACGAGCTTCTATGGACTCTAGGTGCAACCATTTGAAGATAGCCCCACGGGCATTGTATAACAGAATTGGCTGGTGACTTGACAATAAGATTGATGTTGCATGAGTTGTGATCATCTTGATCTTTTTTTGTTGTCTTTGGAATTATCCTTGTTTTTTGTTTATTTGGCTAATTGTCTGCACACGGACTATGAATAATAAATCATATGGTTGTATGAATCAACAATATAGAGGCCAGTGTAATCCCATTTTTCAAAAGAAAAAGTAGTTAGAACTAAATGAAAACTGTACTTTCAAAACTGTGAACAAAGAATTAACAAGCTCCACTCTTTGTATAACGATTAAAACTTATGCTACCCATACTTGAGATGTTGGATGCAGGAAGGTAACTAACGATTGGATCTGACAATCCAAGGAAAAAGTCACATCTCGCAGCTGTGTCCCAGCATGAGGCTATCGAGACACGTTCGTACTGTTGTTCCCCTACTCTGCAACCATCGTATAGTGTAAAATAGACCTATACACCCGAGGATTCATAACACCACCAAACCGTAGCTACAAGTAAGAGCAAAAAAAATTCACATCAAACTTAGGATGCAGCTTGGGCTGCACCATGTTTCTTGGCAGCCTTCTCTACATTCTTTTTTGGATCTTTCTTTTCGGAATTTTCCTCTTCTTGCTTTTTCATCATTGGTTTGAACTGTTCCAAAACAAAGGATAAGGTCACTAGAGAACTGGTCTGAAGCGCATTGGACAGTCACAAATGATGATACAAGTCCAAATACAGACATGTGAAAGCTACATGAGATATGACCATTGCTCGTTTGTAGAAAGAAGAAAGGAGAGGGTAACGACCTAGAATCTAAGGCAAGGGATGCAGTTATGCAGTGCAAGAAACACATTAGCTATACGCCTACAACCTTAACTATCATAGAAATATAGTTGGTTTCGCAGTGCCACTAGTAACAAGCTAGGTTTTTTATTCCAAATTGCACAATGCTGCACCGGGGACTTGTGTGTTGATTAAACCAAGAAAAAGTTAATCAATTAGCAATCCCAGTACTATGAAATTATTCGTTTAAATGATTATTAAAGGTAACAAAAATGATAAAATAGTGTAGAATGCCATATCAGTTAGCAATCCCAGCACTATGAAATTATTCTTTGAAATGTATGGGGAAAAAGAGAAAAGACGGAGAACTTTTAGACATTAGCAGTGGACAAACCTGATACACAGAATAAATAACATTTCTCCGAATTTGAGCCATCATATCCAAGAAAAGATTATATCCCTCGAGTTTATATTCAATAAGGGGATCTCGTTGAGCATAGCCCCTCAATCCAACAGCTTGTTGCACAAACTTTAAAGCTTGCAAGTGTTCTTTCCAAAGCTTATCGATATTGCTTAGAATTAGGAATCGCTCGGCTTCCTTCATCAAGCCTGGAGCTTGCTTCTCCACAATTTCCTGCATATAAACAGCTAACTTAGGATACATAAAAATAAGGAATCGCAATCTCTCTTTTTGTCAAAGTTCCTGATACAGGTTAAAAATATTTTTATGTTGAGATTTGGATGGCACCTTTTAATAGTATAAGATACAGTGACCTGAACTGGTAGAATAACATAAATAAAGCCGTAAAACTATTCTGCATTACTCTAAGCATTCTATAATATCTCAGCATGTATCATGCAAAAAAGCTCTACTCATGAAACCAAAAACAGCAACTAACAGCTTTTTGGAAGTATGCTTCACGCCCTCGGGTACGAATGTACTCCTGTAAATCCTCATAGCTTGAGCATTTACTCTCCAACACTTCTGGTGTCAAGTCATCTAGTAGGTAACAATACCTAGAAGAAGAAAACAGAAACATTACAAAGAATCACTGAGTAGACCCTCTGAAATATACATAGTATCATAAAACTCACTGTTGAACTTTAGCTATGAGCTTGCCAAGGTCCCAACTTTCCCTTGGGTTATCAGGACCTATGTTTGCCTGCAATATGACAAAAAACGTACATCAGCTCAGGATAACATAATACTCCCTCTGAGAACCAACCTGTGGTTGGATGGTTAGGAGGGCAGTGATACCCCCAGCCCACCAGGGATCAAACCCCAGATTTGACGCTTTGGTGTCTCATAAAGGCAGAATTTTCTTTCAGTGGGAGGTGACGTTCCATAGAGGTGAGTGTATGTACGTATTTGTGAGCATCTGCATCTGTACTGTGTTTCTCAACAAAAAAAAATAATACTCTCTCCGTCCCACAATATAAGACGTTTTGGCAAGCTAAAACAGGGGAGTAGTTGCGAATTTTCAAATGAAGTTGTAAGCTTTGGCATAAATGTCTAGGATAATTGGTATCTTCGCGATATTAATATATTCCCTTTGTCAAAAAAAATGTCTAGGAGAAATTATCAAACTAAATCTGCTATAAGATGTGGTGCCTGGTAACTAACCTCCAGTATGTCGTCCATCGTTAATTCAGCATATTCCACAATAAGTGATTCCAGACTACGAGATGCAAGAGCACGTCTTCTTTCTGCGTATACCCGATCTCTCTGGCTATTTAATACCTCATCATACTCAAATAACTGCTTCCTGATATCAAAAAAGTAGTTCTCAACTTTCCGTTGAGCTTCATCTAGGGCCCTTGTTAGCATCTTTGATTCAATAGGAAGATCTTCAACTCTGAAGGCTTGCATCAGACCCTACAGGACACAGTTGGCAATGTTATCAGAAAATTGTATGTACGCCATTTTTTACTCTCATGGAGCATCGTAAATATAGTCTGGATAACCCATATGTGCTGAAACAGGTTTGGATAAGAAGCTTGGAGGTTCGTAGAATAAGAGTTATGTGAGGTTTTCTTTTTTGTCTAAGAAAAGCATCCAGTTTATTGCAAGTAGAAACAACTGTTTGAACTGCAAATGAACCCACTATCTTCAATAATATTCTGATGTTCTATTCTGAACATTTTATGGCACCTAGTGGTTACTAGAGAGGTAGGTGCACTAGTTCCAATTTACAAAGCCATGGGGTGCTTTAGTTAGCAATGGACGGACTCTAATCTGTTGCGTCCCACCTTCATGAATGAAGAATATACAAATTTTCGGATAATGGAAACCTCAAGTTGATCGATATTTTATTCATCGGAAGCTTTAGGAGAAGTCAAGTAACTGCAACAAAACCAAATCAACTGTACTTTGTGCAGCCTTTGATATTGCTGTCACATTATGCTAAGGGTAAAAATAATTCGTAGCCAAAAGCTAAATCGAACCCTGAACTCACAATCCCTGAAATCGGCACACCAAACTCTCTGATCCCGGTCTATTTTGAACCCTGCGGCCTTTCCCAAAAAGGGATTGTCGACGTAGCAGGTCGAATCCGGGATTGTTGTCTGTTGCTGAGGGAGAAGGCCCACATGCCATGCTAACTCTCTCACTGCCTGTATGGGCCCACGTGTCATGTTCATCTGCTATCCCCATACAACCTCTCTCAGTATATTGCTCTAATAGGCACGGAGGGGATCCACGGTGTCGGGGGAAGCCGACCGAGCGAGCTGCAGCACTTCCACTGAACTGCGGACAGCGGCGGATGGATGCAGCGGAAGGGCGCTGGCGACGACGTATGGGCCGTCAGATTGGAGTAGGCCTCGCGCCGGCCATGAGGTCAATGTGTAGCAGAGCAAGGTCACGGGCGTCCAGCTCCTCAAAACGGCGAAGGGGCATGCGGAGAGGTGGCGACGGCGCCGCGGATGGCTGGTAGCAGCGAGGGGTGCCGGCGACGGCGCATTCCATCGGTTGCTATCTGAGTGGCGGTGGACGGCGACGGCGCCGCGGATGGCCGGTACCCGTACTTCCGACCCAACGCCGTTTGGCCGTACGACGGTTCAGGGCACGTACAGCAGCGTTTTCGCCGGAATTGAAGACGCCGGCGGCAGTCAGGTCGGTCTTTGTCGGAGTGGTCATCTCGGGCTTGTCGAGCTCGATGGAGTCGTATCGGAGGTGTGCCTCGGCTTCAAGATGATCAACCGTAGTTGGCTCGCAACGGCGTTGCTTCCTTCCGCGGCAATTGGTTGCCGGAGAGCGACAACAGCGGAGCTTGGAACCTCCAGCACGGGCACAGGTTGCAGCAGCGAGCTCTTCCATCCTCCCCAGTGAAGCCCTGCTCCCCATGTCGACACCACCCAGAAGCTTGTCCGACAATGGCGTCGATTAGATTGCCGGCAGGCTCCGGTCATGGGCTCATCCCACTTCCACGCATTGAGAAAAAAAAAGGAAAGGAAGAATCTAAAATAGGAAAAAATAATACTCCCTGGTGTAATAAAAGCATTGACGTCAACCATCCCTGCATCCACGTCAGCAAATCCCAGTGAATCACAGCTTAAAATGGCCTCAAGGTTTAAAATAGACGGGGATCAGAGAGTTTGGTGTGCCAATTTCAGGGATTGTGAATTCAGGGTTTGATTTAGCTTTTGGCTATGAATTCAAGGTTTATTTTGGACTTTTTCCATAAATGAAGGGAGAAATAACACATACCTGTATCCGGTCACCTCCAAAGATCCGGAAGATATTATCCTCAAGACTAAGAAAGAAGCGAGAGCTCCCAGGATCCCCTTGCCTGCCACTTCTACCACGAAGCTGCACCAGATAAAAGCAAACCAATCAAATGGAATGATGGTATGATACCCAGCCAAGTTTGAAATAATCATAGCCAATGGAAAAGTGTTTTGGTGTACAACGTATATATATTATATCACAGTGTTGTTCTTTGGTAAGCTAACCCCATTGTGACCCCAAATGATTTATCTCAGTTCGATTAGCTGCTGATTATAAGTGCTCATACTACAGTCAAGCCCGTGATCCCATGTTGACCATCTATCCTCCATTCGATGGCCTAAAGAGAGTTGTCTTGCCTTAATTGGCTCGTTATTATAGTTATTACTCCCTCCATAACACCCAAATTGACTAATGAATTTATGTATGCAACCGAGAAATAGCTGGTAACGGCATACTACTTGCGCAACTAACTACCAATTGTTTTAATACTGTTTATTCTGAAACAAAGAGCCCTAACAAGATTCATGTTGATAATGGTGTTAGAGGTGTATATATTTCCCATGTATTGCCGAGTATTTTCCCCGTTATAAGGGTTTCCTGTATATTTACCACACGTGTATGTGTATATCTGACTTGATGCTTTTGCCGTTAAAACCAGACTGTTCTTATTTTTCACCTTGAATCAGTTGAGCTAGTTTCTCGAGCACTTGCCCAGTACCTTAGTTCTCCGTTTTTACTGAAGTTACTGCAGTAGTCCCTCAGCTCACAGAAAGCCACACCACTTCTCTGCTCTCCTTTCCTCTCTTTCCTCTTCTCCCAGCTCCAGGGCCAGCAATAACTACAGCACCGTCTTCTCTCCGGCAGGCCACCAAACCACCACCAGCCCACTCTTCTCCCTTTATTTCCAATCCAAACGACGTCAGCTCAGCAGGCAGTCTCCTCCCCAGATAAGCCCCGGTGCTTCCTCCCCTAGCTGCACCCACACCAAGCGCCAAACAGCTCTCATCTTCTTGTACACAGCAAGCAACTGCACCTCCCTTGCTTCTTCTTCCGTGTTTCTTCCTGCAAGTCACAAGCAGACGCACCTCTCAGCAGATGTCTCCCTTCACCTAGACGGCTCAGCGCCATCGAATCTGCAGATCGTTGTACTCACATGCGTTGCCGGCCACGGTCTCCGCACTTCCGCAGCCACACTCACAACAGCACCTCCGCCCGGCCAGCACTCCTCTGCCAGGACTGTCTTCACCTGGACAGTATAGGTGCTATCAGTAGAGGTGACTTGCTTACGGTGGTTGCTTGAGGATTTTGGTGTTTCGGTCATTACACCTCTTTTGTCAGACAGTATAAGTGCTATCAGTATTATGTGTGACCCTGCGAAGCATGAGCTCACCAAGCATATCAGCGGCGATGCTTCCTTCACAAGTTCACATGTTCCCGTGTGTAGGGCCAGGTGATTGCTCTACCGTATGTGCCTTTTGAGTTACAATTGGTGTGTTCCTTCATCCAAGCCCAGACTAGAGCACAGCACAGCTTCTACCTCTTTGTTGATCCACCATGAGTTAGAGGCGGGGGTTAGAGTTGTATATACTTACCATATATTAGCCCTGTATTATCCCCATTGTATAAGGATTTTTCCGCATATTTATCACACCAATATATGTGTACATATATGCCTATGGCCTCATGGAAATACAAGTTGCATATTTCCTCACAAAAATGACAATATTGCCCCATCTCATTTTTTCCTCCGAAGGCAATTAAAGTTCTCGCAAATTTGGAGTCTGCAAAATTTATTGCGAAAGTAAAGATGGATGTTCCATGAAAGAGCGTGTGCAGCCATACAATTAAAAATTGGAAGTGTGCAAGCAGACAGAGGTCTTAAAAATAGGTAAGTGCAAGCCAGCATATGAGTAATTAGCTCTTTTTCATTATTTTTTTTACACAAAAATAGGAGTAAATGACTAAAACTGCCTTGGAAGTGTAGACGGAAAAGTATTTCGAGCAAAAGTTGGAAAGGCTAAAATAGGCATGTATTCTGAAACTGAGGGAGTATACCTGATTGTCAATTCTGCGTGACTCGTGCCGTTCAGTTCCTACTACATGAAGCCCACCTATCACGATTACCTGAATAAATAACAATGATGCCATGAAGTTTATCAATATGGTCTTCAAATCGCATAGACAACCAATAAATATTGTTCATGTGTCCAAACCTTCTTCTTTTCCTCCTCTGTGTAAATCTTAAATTCATCTGCTATCTTCATGAATGCATTTCTCAGAGTTGCAACTACTTCATCACGTGTTGGTCCCTGCCATGTAAAAAAACATAATTAGGTCTCCTGCATAAAATTCATCTGCTATCTTCATGAACGCATTTCTCAGAGTTTTTTGAGAAAACGCAAAGATCTTTGTGTTTCATTATATTGAAAAGGTAGAAGAGTTGTTACACGCCTCCAAAGAGGTTGACATCAAGAGTACAGGTGTGATAACTAGTGAACATCCCAGGTGGTTGGCACTAAGTCCCTCAGCCCCTTGGCTCCCGCAAGGATCCACGCTGCTGCTTCTTCCTTGTTTTGTTCACCAGGATGCGGGTCGATGATTGGGCTCGCTCGAACACGCAGTCGTTGCGATGCTTCCATAGCATCCAAGGCACCAGGAGGGTCATGGTGGCCAGGCCTTTCTGCATCAATCGAGGCGTGCTCTGCGCCACCTTAGTCCACCAGTCAAAGAGGCTAGGCTCGTCAGCGGGTGGTGTACAGGGGATGCGCAACCAGGCGAGGGTCTCGTGCCAAACTTGCCGAGAGAAGGGGCAGCCGGTCATCAGGTGGCGCATGGTCTCCATCTCCTGGTCGCAAAGAATGCAGCGGGGGTGGTGCTGCAGGTTTCGACGCGCCAGGCGCTCGGCTGTCCAGCAACGATCCAGGTCCGCGAGCCAGTGGAAGAATTTTACGCGGTTAGGAGCCCAGCTCTTCCAGATCAACTTCCAGGATGCGCTACGGTTGGATCCAAGGAATGCCGCGCGGTACGCAGTTTTGGCCGTGTAGACGCCGTCGGCGGTCCACTTCCACACCAATCTGTCACTGTCCTCCGTCAGGCACGTGGGCACAACCGCAAGCCATAGCTGTAGATACTGCCCAACCTTGAGCACCCCAAGCACTCCGTGGATGTCTCTCGCCCACCGATTCTCCGCCAGCCCCGCGGCGACCGTTCTCGTTTTGCGGCGGCCCTTGGGGATGCATGCGTATAGGAGTGGCACGATCTCGCGAACCGAGCGCCCGTCGATCCACCTGTCCTCCCAGAACAGGGCAAACTGACCATTGCCAAGCTCCATGTGAGTGGACGCAAAGAATAGGTCGCGCTCCTCCGCGGAGAATTGGACGTCCATGCCACTCCAGGCACGGTTGTTGTTGGTCTTGCTGAACCACAGCCAGCGTAGCCGAAGTGCGATGCTGGTAAGGTGGAGGTCCTGGACGCGTCCCGCGGGAGCGGCGCGGCGCGCAGCGCTCACCGGGGAGGTCGCAGCGGCCGGGGCACGGGCCGGGGGTGGGGAGGCGCTGCTCACAGCATCGCGGTAGGAGCGGTTGCTGGAGGTCTCTCCCGCGCCCCCATCCCAGCGACGCTCATCAGCGGGGCGGTGGCGCCCAGCGGCGGTGGACGACATACCAGAGGAAAGGGAGGGGGGCAGGGTTGGGTTGTGCTAGGCGAGGTGGGAGGGCTGCCAGCGAGTGCGCGGCGGCGACCAGGGAGGAGGCGGCGCTAGGCTAGGTCAGGCGGTGGGAAGGTGGGGGAGGGGAAGTTTGCCTCTACATGTGATGACCATTTCTCAGAGTTACGATTACTTTCTATATCTATATCTATACCTAATAATAAAGGACGGATTGTTTCTTCCGGTCCACACTTTTCTGGACGGTTTTATCCCTGTCTATTCTGATATAATTACCCACATGTGCCACTGTTACAACGGTACTAATAAGTAAAAACCACGAGACAGTCGAGACAAAATTATTTAAAATAAGTCATAACATTCTTTTGGATAAGTGGTTATAAATTTGAATGAACAGTTTCAGTATGTTGATCAACTACTCCCTCCGTCCCAAAGGAGATGGCACATAAACTCAAATAAAAAGTCAAAGCTTTTAAAGTTTGACCTAGAATATATTCAAAAATATGAAGATCTATATTACCAAATCAATATCAATAGACTTGTCATAAGATATATTTTCATAATATACTTATTTAATATTATAATGGTTGATATTTTCATTAATATATGTGGTCAAAGTTAGAAAACAATGAATTTTTCACTAAGTTTATACGCCACATATTTAGGGACAGAGGGAGTAATTAACAATACAACGTCAGACGTCCAAGCCATATGTACAGATGGTGGGCCATTTTCTACTTATAATTGAAATAATTATTATAAATATGCATCAAAAAAATATTTGGAGATAGCGACTTGAGAATAAACCCAAACATTTCTTATAACATTTCAATTATGTGTGATAACTTCAAAAGGCCTACCTTCTCACATGAGTAGGAGAGACGCTCTTCGGCTTCTAGTTCAGGTAATGATTTTTCTCCCCATTCTTTGACAGCCACTTCAACTGCATGTTTAACACATGATAGGGTGTCTTCTGAAAGTTCACATGGGAACAAGCTTTCATTTGTCTGAAAAAGGGGATAAGTGCAATAAGACATTGGGACCTCAACTTCATCATAAATTAAAGGGAAAAATTGCTACTGGACACCGTTCTTTTCTAGCGTTTGCCAAAACACACCACCTCATTGTGTCTTTGCCAGGTACCATTACAATTTTGTGGCACGTTTGCCAGAACACACTGCATGGCCAAGAACGGAAAGTTTGGCACATTTTCTTCAAAACCGGCCATAGAATGGTCATCCCAGGCAAAAGTGTCAAACTTTCCATTTTTTGCCATGCCGGTGTGTTCTAGTAAAGGTGCCACAAAATTGTAATGTTACCTGTCAAAGACACAATCGGACGGTGTGTTTTCGCAAACTTCAGAAAATAATGGTGTCCTGTGGCAAATTTTCCCTAAATATATTAAATCATAAACCAACAATCTAAAGAATAGTCCACAGAATCTTGAAAACCACTAGTCAGCAAATGTTAATTCATATAGCTACTGAATATATAGTTCATTATCTACCTTCCATATCTTTCTTGGTGGAAGCTGCTTTTTGGATACAATGACACCATCAATTGGATTGACAATTCTGCAACATTATTTCAGAAGCAAAAGAAAAATATAAAGAAATTTTGGACATATCTAGAGGAATATAATCAGATGTAGCATCTATGATACTATTTGGGAATTTTGCTAGCAAAGATTTTAAATACCTTGGCATAAGCATCTCACGCAACTTCAGCCTGGCCATGAATTCTGCATTGCCTCCAAGGATAATATCAGTGCCGCGTCCTGCCATATTGGTGGCGATTGTTAGTGCACCAAGGCGTCCACTCTGAGCTACAATCTCTGCCTCCCTCTCCACATTCTCTGGTTTAGCATTCAGGACCTTCAGCAGAAAGTTAAAAATATAACTTAAGAAGACTTTCCATGTCTTAGGAAATTTAACAGGCGCAAACTGGAGGGTGAGATGACATAAACCGGAGCACATTTAAACTTTCAAGTCCATTTCTTTTCGCGAAAATGCAAAAAATATTGCGTTTCAATGCATTGACAGATAAAGAAGTTACAAGCCCAAAGAAGGACCAACACCCTCGCCATACAACTCAACCCAAGAAGCCTAGTCTAAGGGAGTAGCTGGCGTAGCCCCCATGCTCCCACATCCTCCCACAATCTCGCTTCAGCTTTAATCGTGTCCAGAGGGAGGCCACCGAGGGGCGCTCGTTGTTGAAGACGACTGCGTTCTGATGCTTCCAAATCCACCACGCTGTGAGCATGACCAGCTGCGAGGTTCCTTTGCGCATCTGGCAAGGGTTAGATCGCACCACCAGTGACCACCACTCCGCAAAGTCACCCTCAACAACGGGAGGTCCTGCTGTGGATCGAATCCATGACAGTACCTCGTATCAGATTGTCCTCGAGAAAGGGCAACCGGTAAGGATGTGTGACATAGTCACACAGCGCACATCTTGGCCGGTGCCGAAGACGGCGACGTGCGAGCCTCTCACCCGTCCAACATCTGTCCTTCCAGGCTAGCCAGATGAAGAACTTCACCCTGGGTGGTGCCCATGATGTCCAGTTCAACTTCCACGACCCCTGAAAAAGGGCGTTGTAGCAGGATCGGGAGGAGTGCTGGCCGCTGGCCGTCCACCGCCAGACAAGCTTGTCTGGCACTTGTCTGGCACACCCGCAAGATGCACATCCCGCAGCTGGATCCAAAGCTGGACATATTATTGCCAAAGGGCAAGTGGATTTAGTGCCCCTGAAATGTTGGTTATCCAGCTGCACTCGATCAGCGCCTACCGCATCGTACGACGCTTTCTAGGTCGTCTTGGGATGAGCGCAAAGAGATCCGGCGCTATCTCCCCAATAGACTTCCCGTCCAGCCATCTGTCCTCCCAGAAGAGAGCCGAGGATCCATGACCCAACACCATTTCGTGGACACGAAGAACACCTGAAGCTCATCTCTGGTGAACTGCATGTTGTGCCCGCGCCATGGTCGCAAGGGGTCGGTGCGCATCCTCCAAAGCCAACGGGTCCTCAGGCTGATAGCCGTGCGTGCAACGTCCATGATCCCCAGCCCTCCGTAGCACAACAGTCTGCAAACCTTGGCCCAGTTGAATTTCAAGTCCAATTAACAGAAGTCCTAATAAACTAAAATTTCAAGACAAAGACAAAAGGAACTAGTTGACTATGTGGAGTGCGGCAAGAGAGCAAGGAGATGAGAGCGCCCTACCCCCAGCCCCCCGCCGGTGACCGCTCCGGCACCGGCGCCCACCCAACCACGGCATTCTCCTCCCCCACTATGGCCCCTACCCCCTCCCCCAACCCGCCATCCTCCGGCGAGGGAAGCAACCGCCGCGGTCGTGAAGACCGGTGGCGCAGAGGCCGTGACTCAGACACGGACGAGTCGCCGCCGTCCTACCGGGACATGCTCAAGGGGAAGCAGCCGATGGCACTGCAGGGTGCCTCACGCATGCCACGCTAGAGGTGCACCGCGAGCCAACCTCCGCCGCCATCGAAGAGCTGGAAAACTCCGACGACTCGCACAGGATGGTGGCGCGCCATGGAAGCAGCCTAAAGGCAAGAGGGTGCAGGGTCGTCTGGCAGGGGAGAAGGTGGCTGGTGAGGGAGGCACACGCAGACCGCGACGCCGATGCCTATGATGCTTACGCCGGACTCTGCCTCCTGTGCCACAAACCGGGACACCGAGCGCGTGACTACCCCATCAGGCCAGTGTGCATCCGTTGTGGCGAGGTGGGTCACATATCGCGTGAGTGTCACCTGCCACGCCCCCGCACGCCGCTGGATGGAGAAGATGAACCGGCCAGCAAGAGGATGGCCGGCGACAACACCGGGCAGGGCCGACTCTAGGGGAGACTCTAGGGGAGAACGGCTCGCGCCACCGGTGACCATCTACCAGCGCCTACTAGGAAAGTTTCCGTGCTAATTTTATTTTTTCGCATGTTTATAGATTCTATTAAGAGTCGTTCTTGTCCGACTTGTTTCATCAAGTCAAAATGCGGATCTTTCTAGCACAGGCACAATTCATACTGGTCTTAGAGTCTGCACTAGCAAAAGTGAACAATTTGTTTTTCCAGCTCAAGCATTGACCCACGCTCTATCCCGGTCCCAATACCGTTCTACCCGCGCCACCTATGTTCGATGATTTGCCGCTGAGATGATCATCGTTTTGTTGTTCAAGGTGGAGTTTGTTGAAGTAGATCCAAGTTGTACTACAGTTTTGGTTCAAAGTTAAGGCGGTTTTATTTGCGGCGTTCTACGACGACTTGTTCGTTCACTGGGTTATCTTATTTGAAGGTTGGAAGTTCAAGTAAGTTTATGATTGTTCATATTCAATTACGTGGGCGGTATTATGGATGCAAATTCAAGGTGTTATATTGCTGCGATTATATGAAGAACACAATTCAGAAATTAAAAAAAATTATGGGGGAGGTGATTATTAAGCCTGTTGGTAGCTAGCATACTCTTTACTCTCCAGAGTTTTGCCGTTATGCACGTGAAGGTTTTTTTCTTTGTTATTCAAGTTCGTAACGAGGATCAGTTTGAGGTGCAAGAGGAGATTTGTTTTCTGCTAGATACTACAACATTGCCCAGTTGTCTTTGCTCTTTCAAGAGGGGTCTATTGCAGTGTTTAAGCTCCGTTGCATGTTAAGAAGTTTCCTCATCCGACGTTTGTTCTACATGGACAGTTTTTGACCATGTCATGGATTTTTCATCAACCATTACAAGACGGCAGTTTTTTGTGTACGAGATGTCCTTCGTACCAGATGCTCTTGCATGAGTATTGTTTGCCGAGGTTTGTGCTTTTGTAGCACGTTCAGATTCCATGAGATGAGTTCTTCACAATGTTATGTGCACGAGATGTTGCACTATGAGCTATGTGCTCACTCGGGCACCATAGGAGATACAATGACTTATGTCATCTGATGATTAAGCAGTTTCTATTTTGGAGGTTAGTGACACAGACTCAAGACTTTTATTGGGGAGACCCAAGTTCGTTTGTCTGCTTTGTTGACAGCTGTGTTGTTTTTTGGACGACCTACCATTTGATTCGCTCAATGTAACTTCATGAGAAGTTTATTAGCCCCATGGACCTTTCAAGGCACAAGGTTTACTTGTGATGACTTTAATTGAGGAGTTGAATGCTATCTATGACTTTTATGAGGGATTTCGGCTCAAGGTGGATATTGTTGAATATGACCCGAATCCTATGTACCTGTTGTACTACAGAAGGAGTCCTAACGGACTACGGCGTGCCAACCGTGCTAGACGTAGCATATCTACAACTCCATTTCATGTCCACCAAGAAAGAGAGTTGTTTGCCAGGTAGTCATAGAATAGACTGAGAGAGTTCCACCATATTGATAGCATGTAGAGGGTTTGTCCTCTCGTGTATTGTAATACTCCTCCCAATTATAGTGATACGCCACTGTGCGTTCCGTGGTTTTTTCCCGTTAGGGTTTCCACGTAAAAATCTGTGTTCTTGTTCTTTGTTTGATCTACTTTTGCTGCGCGATTGTGTAACACCGGAGACTCGTTGCTAAGCTCAAGCGGACTGCCCGTACGCTTATGAGCTAGACAGATAAGAAGGTGGGGTCGATTAAACTGTAGCTTTCTCTAGCGCGGGAGATCGTTTACGGGCTCGATGTTGCCATGGAGTCCAGGCTACTCTCGTCGGACGAGCGCGCTCTTCGCGCAATGTTGAAGCGCACCTACCTTGGGTTAGCCTCTCTAGAGCGCACAATGGCGCGCCAACAGGCAAAGGTAAGGTGGTTGGGTGAAGGAGACGCCAACACAGCTTTCTTCCACCAACACGCATCCTATCGCAGACAAAAGAACATGATTCGTAGCCAGCAGGTAGATGGCACGGTAGTGGTGGAACATGCAAACATGGCGGAGGCCACGTATGACCACTTCCAAGGTCTACTTGGCACGGATGTTGGGCGCCAGTTCTCCCTGGATCTTGACTTTCTGGGATCCATCTCGGAGGACTTGTCAGAGTTGGATGCCCCCTTCTCAGAGGAGGAGGTGTGGGAGGTGATCAAGCGACTGCCTCACGGCAAGGCGCCTGGCCCGGATGGTTTCATGGCGGAGTTCCTCCAACGCTGTTGGGGGTGGTCAAAGCTGATTTCATGGCCGCCTTTACCAAGTTGTACTCCATGAACGGGCGCGGTTTCCAGGGCCTTAACCAGGCCCTAGTTGTACTGCTGCCCAAACACAGCGATGCGGCCTTGCTGGGGCACTACAAGCCAATTAGCCTGATCCACATCTTTGACAAGCTTGGAGCAAAGGTGTTGGCTTCGAGGCTGACTCCTAGGTTGGGAGCCCTGGTTGATCTAAACCAATGCGCCTTCATTCAGAAGCACTGCATTCATGATAACTTCATGTTGGTTCAGCAGGCGGCATGCCTACTCCACAAGCTGAAGGAACCAAGAGTCATGCTCAAGCTGGATATAGCTAAGGCCTTTGATTCGGTTTCCTGGGCGCTGTTGTTTGAGGTGTTGTGAAAGGCAGGTTTTGGCCCCAGATTTCGCGAGTTGGTGGCCATTCTGCTCTCGACGGCGAGCACCCGGGTGATACACAATGGCGAGGCAGGACCCCCTATCTGGCACCGGAGGGGACTGAGACAGGGAGACCCCTTGTCGCCGATGTTGTTCGTGTTTTTCATCAACACGCTCAACAGGGTGATAGCTAAGGCCTTGGAGTTCAGGATGTTGAAACGTATCGCATCCCGAGAGCTGGTGACGCCTGTCTCTCTCTATGCGGACGATGTAGTGATCTTCTGCCACCCGGACGAGGCAGAGCTACGCATGGTACGCGCTTTGCTGTCCCTGTTTCGCGAGGCATCTGGACTGCATACCAACTACGCCAAGTGCTCGGTCTCCCTGATTGCTTGCTCGGATGAGGAGGCCCTTCAGGCCGCGGCGGTGATGGGGTGCCAACTTGCACACTTCCCTGTTAGGTACCTAGGGATCCCCCTGTCGTTGCACTGGTTGTCTGGGGCAGCACTTCAGCCCCTCATGGACAGCATTGCGAACCGGCTGCCAAGTTGGAAAGCCTCGATGATGACAAAGGCGAGGCGCCTTGCACTTATCAAATCGGTGCTTCTGGCGATCCCCCTCCACCACATCATCGCACTGGGGCTTAACAAGCAAACGCTCAGGCAGATTTAGAAGATCGTGAGGATCTTCCTTTGGACTGGGCGAGCGGTGGCTAACGGTGGAAACTGCCACGTCAACTGGGATAAGACGTTTGGGGGTGCCAGATCTCGGCCGGATGGCGATCAGCCTTCAGACGCGTTGGATTTGGAGGATGTGCACCGACCCTTCACGACCTTGGCGCGGGCTAGATATGCGCTTCTCCCAGACAGAGATGCAGGTGTTCGAGGCATCCACCACCATGTCGGTTGGTGATGGAGTTGCGGCTCTATTCCGGATGGACTGCTGGCTCGATGGGAGGACCATCGAGGAGTGGGCTCTGGCGCTCTTCGCGCTGATCCCTAAGCGCGCCGAGGCGCAGACGCGAGGAGGCTGTTGGGCGTCGGTGATTCTTGACATTGAGGCGCTGAGTCCGCTGGCCCTATGGCAGTATATCCAGCTGTGGGCAAGGTTACGGGACTTCGGACTCTCGGAGGCGCCGGACACACTCCGTTGGAGGTGGATGACTGACGCCCTCTACTCCGCTAAGTCCTGTTACGAGTTCCTCTTCCAGGGATCAATTACCTCCAGATCATGGAAGCTGAACTGGCGCGTATGGGCACCCCCTCGTTTTTTTTTTCGAAATGGGGGAAAACCCCGGCCTCTGCATCAAGTGATGCACACAGCCTTTTTATTACGAAGTTTTGCAATTCAATGTATTACACTCATGGATCAGCCAAGGTTGAGACAAATATCAACCATCTAAAAATGATAAGCAACAAATATCTAGCCATTTTGAATTCTACTAATGTGCCGCCACCCAGAAGCCTGGAAGTAGAAATCCTGAGCGACCGTCGAGGCTGGTTGCATCAATAGCCATGCTTTCCTGATCTGCTGGAAGGAGATAAGACCATAAATTGATCCGATTAATGCGCCATACGGATAACACGCAAGAAGTTTGTACCAGATTTTTTGTTAAAGATAATATCATTTTGGCATTTCCAAATTGCCCAACATAAAGCGGAAACACCAATACGTATACTCGCTTTATTTCTTTTATCCATCCCGTTTAGCCAATTCCCAAACATATTGGTTATATTGGCGGGTGGTGTGATATTGTAGGTGAAGAAAATCATTCGCCAAATAATACGAGCAAAGGGACAGGAAAGAAACAAGTGTTCAACTGTCTCCATGGAGTCACAAAAACAACATTTTTGACAACCCGTCCAATTGCGCTTTGCTAAATTGTCTTTTGTGAGTAAGACCTTGTTACTGAGGAACCACATAAATACCTTAACTTTAAGTGGGATTTTTAGCTTCCACATGTATTTTCTCAAATACCTTGTATGATCATTCATTAGATCTAAGTACATAGATTTGACTGAAAATAAACCCGTGGATGATAATTTCCAAACAAAACTATCAGGCTCTTCACTGAGCTGTACTCTCATTAATCTTTGGCATAAATGCAGCCATTCATTCCATTTATTACCAGTCAAGGCCCTTCTAAAACCAATATTTAGAGGTGTTTGGCCTAGAACATCCGTCACAAGGACATTTTTTCCTCTGACAATGTTATATAACGAAGAGTACTGCTGTGCTAAATTCGTGTCACCTAACCACACATCTTCCCAAAAGCGAACCGTTGATCCATCTCCAATTTTGAAAAAACCTCTTTCAAAGAAGTCTTTTTTAACCCTCATAAGGCCCTTCCAAAATGGTGACTCAGTCGGTTTCTCCTCCACTTGGGCCAATGTCTTATGATGTAAGTACTTATTGCGTAGCAATTGCTGCCACATGCCCTCTTCACTAAGTAGTTTGAAAAGCCAACATCCCAATTTGGCCATAAAACGACTCTCAATTGGATTCCACTCCGCGTTACGTAATTTTCTATAATGGATAGGTACTCCAAGATACCGAAAGGGAAGAGCACCAGCCTCGCAACCAAAAATCTGCTTGTACTGATGCTCCATTACCTTTGCTTCTCCAAAACAAAAGATCTCGCTCTTATGGAAATTAATTTTTAATCCTGATAGTTGTTCAAAAATACTTAGGATCAACTTCATGTTTACAGCCTTATCCAGATCGTGTTCCATAAACAAAATGGTGTCATCGGCATATTGCAAAATAGAAACGCCTCCCTCTACCAGATGAGGTATAAGGCTTCCCACTTGGCCATCCTCCTTCGCTCGTGCAATTAAAATTGCTAACATGTCTGCCACTATGTTAAAAAGCAAAGGAGACAGTGGGTCTCCCTGTCTTAAACCTTTTCGTGTTTGGAAATAGTGTCCAATATCATCATTAACCCTTATTCCAACACTCCCGCCTTGCACAAAGTTTTTGACCCATGCACAAAAATTCGGATCAAAACCTTTCATTCATAAGACTTGTTGAAGAAACGACCATTTTACTTTGTCGTATGCCTTTTCAAAGTCAATTTTGAAAAGCACACCATCTAATTTCTTACGATGTAATTCATGGATTGTTTCATGTAGAATAACCACTCCCTCAAGAATGTGTCTACGGGCATGAATGTCGTTTGTGTTGGTTTAATGATCTTCTGAGCCAAATCTGATATACGGTTAGTCGCAACTTTAGTGAAAATTTTAAAGCTCACATTTAGAAGACAAATTGGTCTATATTGTTGTATTTGCACCGTGTTCTCCTTTTTGGGAAGTAGTGTTATCACGCCAAAATTCAACTTAAACAATGGTAACTCCTGCTGATGTAAAAGACCAAACAAAGCCATTAGATCAGATTTAATAACCTCCCAAAAGGTTTGATAAAACTCTGCAGGGAAACCGTCAGACCTGGAGCTTTATTATGTTCCATCGAGAAATTGCCTCAAAATTTCTCGCGATGAACACATCGGTTAGCATATCATTTTCCTCCAAAGAAAGTTGTGGTATATCCATAATCTGATCCTCCATCAAAGAGAAACCATTCTGATCTGGATCCCCGAAAAGCCTTTTATAATATTCTGTAATATATACTTTAAGATTATTTTCACCCACTATGGTTCCCTCGTCTTGTTCGAGCTGAAATATTTTTTTCTTTCTATGCTTACCGTTTGCTATGAGGTGGAAATATTTGGTGTTGTTTCCACCTTCTTGGACATGTTTAACCTTGGCTCTTTGAGCCCACTTGGTCTCCTCATCACGCATAAGGGTGTTGACACGCTCATTCGCTTTTCTCAAGGTTTCCTTTTCATTTGCACTTAACGAAATTGTTTCAGCTTTAGTGTCCAAATCATCAATGATCGACAAAAGCCTCTCCTTTTCTTTTTTGTATTTTCCACTCATATTTTTAGCCCGCCTTTTAAAATAAATGCATAAGTGGCAATTTTATTTTGCCATATTTGAATAGGAGTATCACCCAGGATACACTATTCCATTCCTTCGCTACCATCTCATAAAAACCCTCTGGCCTTACCAGGATAGTTCAAAAGAAAAGCGTGCTTTATTGCCGATGTGGGCTTGATTGCCCGAGTCAATTAACAAAGGTGTATGGTCCGAGCCCGATCTAGTAAGAGCCCTAACTGAAACAAGAGGGAATTTCTACTCCCACTCAACGCTTGCGAGGACACGATCTAACTTTTCAAAAGTTTGTGTGTCTCGACGATTAGCCCATGTGAACTGTCGACCAGAGAGTACAATTTCTCTTAGGTCCAAACTTTCAATGATGGCGTTGAAAACAAAAGGCCATCTTGGGTTGTAATTGTTATTATTCTTTTCGTGACTATTTCTGAGAATATTGAAATCACCCCCGAGTAACAAAGGTAGTGGTTCAGTTTCACACATTCGAACTAACTCTGAAAGGAAATCTGGCTTATGTGAATCTTGCGCAGCCCCATACACTGGTATAAAAATCCACTCAAAACCATCAGTAATAGATCGAAGGTGGAGTTTTATACAAAAATCTCCGGTTTCAACCTTCTTCACTTGAAGTGTTTCAGAATTAATACCTACAAGAATTCCTCCCGACCTCCCATGTGGAGGTAAACAAAACCAAATAAAATCCTTGCCGGCCGCTAGGTGTTTCAAGAAAGGCACCGTAAAATTCGACATCCCCGTTTCCAAAAGCGCAATAAAGTCTAATCGGTGATCCTTAATAGATTCTTGAACAAAAAAATGCTTCGCGGGATCCCTAAAACCCTCACTATTCCACGTCATACCTCTCAAACCCAACATCATGAATATGTTTTTTTAATCTTAACTCTAGTGCTTCTACGCACATTATTTTTGTCATAAGACTTACGTCTACGCATGCGTGCGATGGGCAGGATCTTGAGGTACAACGATTTCCAAGTGCTCATCCTCATAGCTATGCTCCTCGTCCACCAAATCACCACACAGGTTTGATGCCCGAGAAACAATCAAGCTATTTTTGTTGCCAGTATCATTTTCAGCTATACTCTCGTCACCCCTTAACATATTAAGAGTACGTTGTGTCTCATTGTCTAGAATTAACTTAGCAGCAGCCTTCCTACAAGAATTTGAATTTCCAAGGGACACACCTAATTTACCGGCCTTATCAATGATTTTGTCATGAGAAAATCTATGTAACGAAAAACTGTTGTTTAAACTCGTACCTTGTTGCTGTCGATCATCACGTCGCTGGGCCAGCGACATAGCCCGCGCCATCTGCGGGTCATCAGCGTTGTGCTGAGCCTGAAGTCTTCCACTCGACCGCAGCCCCGTCACAGAGCATTCAGTGATGCCTCCAAAAGCGACCACTTCTTCCCGAGATGGTGTCTGCCCGGCGCTCGCACGCACCCCTCGCTTCCCAGCAGTAACAGACCCATGTGTGCCCTGAAGACCATGTGCTACGGGGATTTTACTCAAACCAGCACCCCCACCTGGGGTTCTTGGCAAGGCAATCGCCCCGTCGGCAGCAAAACTTTGGTGCCCCATTGTCATCAGTCCAGCTCCGTCATTTGGCGCTTTAAGAGACGACAGCAACACCTGGGCACTAGCAGACACAGCCTCGCCCTGAACAGTCGTCAACAACTGCCTCTTGGTCGGCGTCAGAAACATGTCTGTGTGTCTGACAGTACCTGCTTGACCCGCACAATCAACAAGAAATGGAGCCGATTTTGGAGAGACAGCTTCTTCCTCCACCATATCAGCCCACAACTTACTAGTTGGTGCACTAGCAACCCCCATGTCGGGTTCAAAAGAGCCAAACTTAATAGGACTCAACTTCAGATTTGCATTGTTGGTATTACCGTCAACTTGCATGGATTGATCTTCCCTTTGCACGTCGGTTTGTGTCTCCTTTATATTCTCTCCCTTGGACATATCATCCTCTTTCTCCTTGAAACCATCAGCTCCATCCCCCATATCATCATGTCCATTGTTAGCATCATCCATTGTAGTGTCGACAATAATTGGGTTATTCTCCACCCCCTCCACCTCAAACCGTAGCTTGTAAAAATTACCATTAATAAGAACATCCATCCGTTCAGAAATTAGTGTGTGATCCAAACAAGCAATTTGAATGCGGAGGACATCAGTTCTCCTAGTAAACGCCACATCCAAATCCAGAGTTTTCCCGAAGAGAGTGCCAAGACCCCATAGAGCTAAGTAATCATCCAAAGCCTCGGGAGGAATATCATGCATCCTAACCCAAAAGTGCTCTATGTCCCATGCAGGCTCAACATTAGCTCTCCAAAAATCAAAGTTCAGAAAAGTTTTTTTGTTCGGTACCTTATAAGAGCCAATGTGTTGTGCTCTTACCAAGTCCAATTTGCTAGGAAATTTAGCCTTGAATATATTAGTATCAACTTGTCGTACCTCCCACTGGTATAAATCATCAGGCACGACCCACTTGAGTTGAGCAACAATTTCATCCATCGTCAAAGCTTCGCCTTGGACCGTGATTCTACTTAGCCTAGTATTTTCCACTCTAGGTCTTACAGTACCTATAAGAGGCAGCTCCCAGAACATCAGGTCCTCATGAGCCACTCCATAGCATATCATAGCCGGTTTAGGAGCATTTCTAATAGTACACTCCTGCGTCAGCCGACAAACAAATATCACAAAGAACAGTTGTACAGTCGTCCAAATGATGTCCTGGTTTGCAGCATCGATAACAAATGGGGCCTTTCTTCTTTTGTGCCTTAGCAACCTCACCAACCTGACCACCAGTGGCCAAGACCTGCTCCAATGGATTGTCGACAACCTCAGCCGCGGCAACAGGAACGGTCGCGACATGCTGCCTTGGTTGTACAGCAGGCTGCCCAGACGCAGCGGCAGGCTTCCGCGGCACAGATGGCTGCCGCTGAAGAGCAGGGGTGGAGGTACATCAGTAGCCACATTCTCCTGGGAGATAGCATCCTCCTTCCCCGTACGCAGCCCGGCGATCTGCTTAGCAAAAGCAACCACAGTTTCTTGCACCAACTTTGCCTGCAACGCTGTTAGCTTCGGCTCCCTATCATCACAGTTTGCACGACCACCACGACCTCTGACGTTGCGATAAAAACCTCGGCCCTCACGGTTGTTATTCCAATCACCAGCAGGACGAGGACGCCTCCCGTTGGAATTATTATATCCAGGGCCAGAATTATAACCGGCGTATCCTCCATTGAAACCATGTGGTGCACGTCCACCATTAGCCTGATTATTTCCTTGGAAGTCAGCGAATCCTTCTCCATAGCCACCATTGTCTCCAGCCGACCCACTAGGGCCACCTTCAAAATAGTTGTTGCCTCGGCCATTGCCAAAGCGCCCAAAACCTCGACCTCCACCGCTAGCACCACCATGGTATCCCCTTCCACGACTGGGAAAATTCCCTCCGCCACCACGGTTCATGATCAACGGGGAGACAGAGGATGCGCCACCTAGATCGGCTGTTTCAACAATAGGCGCCGCTCTTTGGTTGCGGTTCCAGGGGAAACCTAGGCTACGACGATATCCAGCCGTCGTTTGCCTCTTTTGGTGATCAGACTGGGCCTTAGAATCATAGCCCAATTGGCTTTTCGATCGGACCAGCTGACTCAATTTACCATCGGACTCGGGGCCCACAAAGTTCCCCTCATCGCGCCGAGTCTGCGTTACGGAATTCAAATTCCGTAAATTTCGGACTGCCCTTACCGTCGACGGAGAAGAAGCAGTTCTTCGTCTCCGGCGAGTTGCAAAACGATGCGGTTTTGCAGATGCTCCCCTACCCCGCCTACGACATACTGTGATCCATTCTGCAGCATCAAATGAATCCAGTGCAAAGGTAGATGGCGACAAGCGCACATCCTTCTTCAACCCACGTTTACCTGCAGAGTAAGAGAGACGTGAGGAAGAAAATGAACCATCACGTACCTGATCAGGAGATACCGCTAGTATGATCGCTGCCTCACGTTGCCTTCTTCTCTTCTCCTCCCTCTTCTTCACGATTTTGGACAAAACCAGCTCCAGATCACAAAGCTCCGGATCTGGCGACGCACAAAGGTAGTTCCAACTCCGAGGGAACGATTCCGGCGATCCAATCTGTAATTCCGACGAGAGAACTTCATCGTCGGACTCCGGCGAGATCGCCCAGAATCGCCCACCTGGTCGCCTTAACGGCTCTCCGGTCATCCCGGAGCAGAGCACTGAATCGTGATACCCTGCATTCATCAAGGGCACCCCCTCGTGTTAAGTTCTTTGTGTGGCTCGCCTGCCAGGACAGCTGTTGGACGGCTAAGCGGCTTGCGAGACGAGGACTTGCACACCCTCCATGCTGCCCCCTCTGTGACCAGACGGCTGAGACCATGACTCATCTTCTGGTGGGCTGCCCCTTCTCGAGGGCGACCTAGCACGAGGTGCTTTCCTGGATTCGATCTACGGCCACACTACCGGATGGAGAAGACGACTTCGTGGACTGGTGGTTGCAGGCTTCCTTATCTACCCCCTAGGCTTTGTGGAAGGGGACATCCTCACTTATCATGCTGACGGCTTGGTGGATTTGGAAGCATCGCAACGCGGTTGTCTTTGACAATGCGTCACCTAACATGGGTAACCTTCTCGCCACGATTCGATCCGATGCTCGATCCTGGGCGGCTGCAGGAGCGGTAGGCCTACGTGCCTTGTTACCTGCGGCCCCTTAGGTCTAGTGGGTTGAGTTGTATGGGGTGTTCGCTCGGCTGAGCTTGTATATTTTGTACAAAACTCTCTTTTTCTATCAATGAATCGAAACGCAAGGCTTTTGTGTTTTCGCAAAAAACTATGTGGAGTGCGAGAAGGCGGAAACTTCGTTTTGTACTATTTTGCAGATTCCCATTACCAGAATAGTAATGCTGTTGCGCTAAATGGAAAACGGAGGATTCGGTACTGTTTCTGAAGCTAACAGGCATACCTCGTGAGGAATCCCAGCTTCACGTAGCAGTTCTGACAAAGTTTCACTTTGCTCAACACTAGTTGTACCAACAAGCACAGGACGTCCAACTTTATTCATTCTTGATATCTCCACAACAGCAGCACGCCATTTTCCATTTGTTGCTCTGAAAACAACATCTGAATCATCCTGTAAAGAAGCATAGTCGAACATTCTCACAAAGGGAACATGCTAAGTTGAATCGAAAGGACAAATCTTTCAGAATACTAAAATTAAATGTGCAAAATCAAACAAGACGGAAAGCACCTTCCGTATCATTGGCTTATTCGTTGGAACAACAGTAACTTTTAGCTTATATATGCTCTCGAACTCCTGTTTTTCTGTAGCTGCAGTTCCAGTCATGCCACAGAGTTTCGGAAACTGCCATGAAAAGTATTAATTCCCCGTCAAATAATCGCCTGAACATCTCCAAAAGTAAAAGAAACAAACTGATCATCCAGCACAATGAGCCATACATTATTCATCACATTAAAGATTTACCACTATCAAGGATAATGCTCAACATAGGTTAGTGGCTGTTAAAACTCGGTTAGCATTGAAGATTATCTGGTCAATCAATGATAATGCTCTTACCATTTCACACAAGTATGTACCAGTAACCTCTAGGCATTCGAACAAAAGGATTCTCACTTGCCTGAAGAAAGAAGTTCTGGTAACTTATAGATGCAAGAGTTATTGTTTCATTCTGTATCTGTACACCTTCTTTTGCCTCAATTGCTTGGTGGAGTCCGTCACTCCATCTTCTGCCCTGCCAAAATAACAATATCTAAAACATGAAAACTGTTTATATTTATATCATCACTTAAGGTTTGGATTTTACATGAGATACAGTCATTGTTTCAAAATAGAATGATCTGCAAAACTGGTGTGGACTCAGAAGCCAAACCATCCGAACCATCTGATCAGATTATATTTATGAATAAGTGATCACTTGAGGCTTGTGTCTTTTGCCCTCTTACTTTCCTTCAGCCATTGTGTGGATGATAATTCGTGATTATGTCCTCAGTAGTGTGCACATGCATCAGGCAATGCTAGCAGCAGAAGATTTTCTAGTAGCACAATTGCACAGGGATGCAGAATACCAAGGGTTGCCACCAAGGATACAACAAATAAACCAAACTATATATCTGTTAGCTGTTGCTCAAGACATCAGCTGAGTATGGTTTGACATAGCATAAATGCACTAATGAGGGGTCAACGGAAAGAATCAACTTTGGGAATGGTATGATAAATGCAATTTTTAGTTGAAAACAGAAATCCTTCTCCTAACATTTTTCCTACTACGCACCACGTTAGGATGATCCACGGATGTTTGAAGAAGTGTATGTGAAGTGCATCAATCATACTATACAAATGTAACATAGTAGTTAGTCAATGACTAATTTTGCGCTATACAGATGGTGAAATTGTCTTACAGCATTGAGAATAATGATGCAATACTTACTGCCATAACTCGACCTGTGAACTCATCTACAATAAGCACTTCCTTGCTACGAACGATATAATTCACATCTCTAAGGAACAGCTCCTTGGCTTTGATTGCATTTAAAACATATGAAGCCCACTGTTCACGAGGATCATATAGATCATTTATGTCCAGTATTTCTTCAGCATCAGCATAGCCTTGTTCTGTTAGCAGAACATTTCTCTGCTTTTCATCGACCTGAAAAATAAATATATATAAGAGAACAATTTAGATTGTAGCTAACGAACTGATAAAAGTATGAATACAAGAGCAGATTAAAGGCTAGGTGAAAGATATAATGTATGAGCAATATATTCTCGTACGGTACTACTACTTCAAAGAGAATAGCAACAGAGAAAGTTTTGCACAAAGAAGTATACATGGTGAAGTGTCGACTATAGGAAAAAGGCCAACTTAGGATGGAAAACCCGCACGATTCTAGATGCAAGACACGCTCCCACCTCCATTTCCCACCCCAGTGACCTAGCTGTCGTCGAACTCCTCGCCGGCAGCCCATCCACCCCCTAGCCTAGCACCCCAACCTCCCCTCCCTCCCCCCCTCCCCCCTCCCTCTCCGGCGCCATGTCCTCCGACGAGAGCCGCAGAGACGGCCATCACTGGCGGCAAGATCGCTGGCTCGCGACCAGCAGCGGCTCCAGCGCAGAGTCGCGCAGCTTCCGCGACGTCGCAAGCACCCCGCCACCACCCCGTGCTCCCCCGGCCACCCCTTCGCGACCTGCTGCCCCACCGCCGCCGCCACCCCTGCAGTGTGCCCTGCTTCCCACCCCTGCCCCAGCGGCGGCGCCCACCGCTCCGCTGCGCATGCTGGCCCCGTCGCAGGCGTCGGCTGGTGTTCCTCAGGGCCCAGCCCTCGTCATCATCCCGCGCTGCGCCGAGATGGTGGAAGCAGAGGTGGTGCTCAGCCGCACGATGGTGGCCTCCATCACCGGCACAAGGTCTGAAGTCACGTTGTGGCGAACCTTCTTTGCGACAAGTTCGAGCTCAAGCACGATGACTTCTCCATCCACCTCCATCATCCCGAAGATTTCTTGATCATATGCAAGTCCCAGAGCGTCAAGGACAAGATCTCCGGTGACCATTTCATCAGCAACACCGCCCCGGGCTTCACCCTCTACCCTCTAGCTGCACTCCTAGTGCAAACTCGCCCATGACGGAGTTGGCCGGTTGGACTACCGCATCAAGACGGAGCGTTGTGGCATCCCGGCGAACTCCTGGCACCTCTTGACGGTTGAGTTCCTGCTCCACAGCAGCTGTTGGGTGGAGGACATCCATCCAGCGACACGCTCCAGGGCCGATTTGGTCACGTTCTCGCTCACGGCGCGTACTCATGATCCGACCGCCATCCCGCGCCATGCCATCCTGGAAGTGGTGGAACGTGTCCCAGCGCGCGTGCTGACTCATGCGCCCACCGTCCAAACCCTCACCTACCCTGTGGCCACCTGCATGGCGCACAGCGAGCCGATCGACGCTGTCCCATCGCACGACATGGGCCGCGGTCGAGATGATCGAGGCAACGACAAGGAGGATGAAGACCACAGAAACGAGGAACCCGAGGGCCAGGGCACCAAACGTGATCTGCGGAGGAGAAACTAGAAGCCCCGGCGTCAAAATAGTTTGGCAACGCGCCGCCGACATGGCCACGGACACGATCACCCGTGCTGACGAGGGCAATGTTCCACGTGTGGACGGCCTGGCCATGGACACGCGTTGGTCCGACGCGTGCCAACCCGCGCCGCCACCTCCTCGCCCTCCTTTCCATGTCGCCGCCGCCCGGTCCATGGCGCCTTGGACGAGGCAAGGTGGGGCCCAACCGAGTCAAGGTGGGGCCCAGCGGCCTCGCCACGACTCCAAAAGGGGAGCGCTGATTTGGCACAGAAAGAGCTGATAGCCTGCTCTGGCAACTGCAGCAGCCATGACCTATCCCGCCTCCACTCCTGTGGACCAGGATCCAGAGGCACTAGATCCTGCAAGGCTAGCTGGCACCGCCCCATTGGCTGGAGATGCTACCAACCCTTCCCCTGGGCCCATCCCAAGTTCAAACGACCTGTCGGCTTGCGCACTAGAGGACCACGGCGCATGTACCGCACCCACCTCGCCCGATCGTGACACACAAAAGGAACCGCCCACGCCCCTGGCCTCCATAGCTCTGGTCAGCAAATTCCGGTTCGCTGCTTGAGGAGGATGGCACGGTTCTTCAGGACGATCCCATGTCAGGACATTCTAGTGCTTCACCAACGCTAGCCCCAGCTGCCACCTCAGTGGACATCGTGGACCGGTCAACTGGTGGCCATGATTAACTGATGATCACTGGTGGCCATGATTAACTGATGACCACTGCCCCAGCTGCCTCTCTTAATACTAGCTTGTTGATTAACTGATGATCACAGGTTTCCTGATCATGAACATTGGATGTTGTTAATAACAGGGTCATATCATTGGAGAATGATATGATGAACAGTCACCCCGAAGTAGATGTAACAATACAATCATGTCCTCAAGTTTATATTGTTATCACATTCGTAGTAACTCAATGTCCTTTAGACCATGAGATCGCGTCAATCACTTTCACCGGAAAGGTACTTTGATTCCATCAAACATCACATCGTAACAGGGTGATTATAAAGGCTTCGTCGGGTACTTGAAAAGTGTTAGTTGAGGCTCGTGGATCAAGAGTAAGATTTGTCCATCCAGATGATGGAGAGATATACTCAGGACCCTCTCGGTGATGTCACACTGACATAGCTTGCAAGCAAGTGATTTGATCACTAGAATGTTATATCACAGGAATAGAAAAAGAGTACTTGTTGGGAACGAGATTAAACAAGGTATGGATGATACCGAGTGATCAAACTTGGACAAGTAAAATATCGCGAGACAAAAGGAATTTGATTACAGCAAAAAAGGTTCAAACGATCATTGGATTTCGTGGAACTAGTGGGAGTCATTATGGATCTCCAGATCCCGCTAATGATTATTGATCAGGGAAAGTCTCGATCATGTCTACATAGTTCTCGAACCCATAGGGAGACACACTTAAGGTTAGTCAACACAATTGAGTGGATAGCGAACACAGGAGAAGATAATGGACATCGCAGGAATTTGTTTTGTCGAATCTACCGAAATGGTTTCGGGGTATCGAAACAAAGCAAGGAAATAAAATGTTAATGTGTTCATTAAATAAAGTGTTCATTAAATTAAGTGTTCATTAAATTGAGTTGCATTAAAACAAGAGAATTAAAGTGCTTTAATGGAAAGACCTTTGGTTTTTGAGTGGAGAATAAATGGGAGAAAGTGGAGATTAAAATTATGTGAGTGGAGAGTCCACCCACATGAATGAGAGGAGGGGAGGGGGCACCTTGGCCAAGGAAGGGCCTTCCTACACTAGAGGAGGTGGAGACCTCCCCCTCTTCTCACACACACTTGCCCACTCCTCTCATATGCCATGTGGTTGGCATCTTCTCCCTCTTGCTAGCCTTGTCCATTGCCACTAAAAAATGTGCTTAGGCGAAGCCCTGCTCGAGATCTTCCCCTCCACCATCTCTACCATGGTGTAGCGCTGTTGGAGTTCCCGAGGATCCGCTACTTCCGCTGCCTGGCTGGAGCGAGGGTTCGGGAGTCGTCGGCACACCGTACGTGTGACTGATTACGGAGGCGCTGCCTCTTGTGGCACTGATCGTCAGCGCGTCCTTGAGGACAGTCATGTACACTCTACATCATCCACGTTTGTTTGCGGGAACGTTATCCCGAGTTATGGTCTTCGAGGGTGAGTCCATCTGAAACCGTTACATGTATCTCCTAGATATGATCTTGGTGGTTCCAGCCGTAGGAATTTTTTTGTTTTCTATGCAACAAACTCCATCACGCGTGGGCTAGATGCCTCACCATATGTTCGTTGCTTGCCACCACCGATGCATCCATCGTTTGCTTTCAAGAAACTAAAGTTGAGTTGCTTTGCTCATCAATTGTCCTTGAGACCTTGGGTTCGGAGTTTGACTATTACACTTACTTACCCATGACTAGCACTCGTGTAGGCATCCTCCTCGCATGGAAAAGCAAGGAGGTGACGTCACCGACCCATTATTCACCACCCATGCGATCACCGCCAAGGTGGGCACGCCCTCGAGCACATTGTCTCCGTGGTGGATCACCGTTGCCTACGGGCCACAAGAAGTCGCCGAGAAAATTGCTTTCATGCAAGAGCTCCACGATATTCGCACTGACTATGTCGGCCCTTGGATGATATGTGGTGACTTCAACATGATCATCTCTACCTTAGACAAGAACAATGAGCTACTAGATCGGCGCATGATGGGACACATTCGGCGAGTGATCAACGACCTCGCACTCAAGGAGGTTTACTTCAATGGGCGTCGCTACACCTAGTCGAATGGACAGTCGCCACCAACCCTGGTCCATCTCGACCGAGTTCTATGTACCGTAAACTGGGAGGAGCAACATTGCCACAACCACCTCAGATGTGTTGCAGCAGTGTAGCAGACCACAACCCTCTACTCCTAGATTGCTCCCCTCTACCGTCCTTTTACCGAAGATTCCACTTCGAAGAATTCTAGACGCACATGGATTGTCGGGGGGATGATGTTCCACACCACGACATGGATGGCTTCCAAGATGTAGCTGTCGCGGCCTGACACTACCACGGCGAGTGACCCCTTACAGTGCATGGCACTAAGCATGTAGGCTACGGCTCGCGCGCTAACTAGCTAGAGCGCGCAATGTTGGCAACGTCAGGCATAAAATGGCCATCTCCCGCGAGTTGCTCTTGCGTTTTGACAAAGCCCAAGAGGATAGAATCCTCTCACCACACAAGGAATGGCTGCGCAAAGAAATCAAGCACGCTTACCTGGGTCTTACCTCTCCCAAGAGAACCATGGCACGACAGCGGGCACGGCTCGCATTCCTCAAGGATGGCGATGCCAACACCTCCTTCTACCACTGACAATGCTCCTGCCGCAAGCATAAAAATAGGATCTATGGCCTCACTGATGGAGAGCAGGTCCTCATCGGGCATGACGACATGGCCAGGGCGGTGTTCCACCACTTCGATGATCTCCTTGCCACGGACATGCAGCGTGACTGCACATTCGAGTTCGGCGATCTCATTGAGCACGACACATCCCTGTTGGCCCTAGACGAGCCCTTTGGGGAAGAGGAGATCTGGAACGCCGTGAAGAGGATGTCGGCGCATAAAGCGCCTGGGTCAGATGGCTTCACCGCGAATTCCTCCACGCCTGCTTGAGCAACATCAAATCGGACATCGTCAACATGTTCCAAAAGCTCTACGAGATGCGAGGACGAGGGTATACTCGCCTAAATCGAGCACTCCTTAAGCTCATACCCAAACATGCCAGCGGCAGCACACTACACGACTACAAACCCATAAGCCTGATACACCTGATTGTGAAGCTCTTCGCAAAGGTTATGTTGCTGCGCCTGGCACCCAGGCTCGATGGCCTTGTCGGCTCAATTCAGAGCGCCTTCATCACCGGTCGCAGCCTCCACAACAACTTCGTCCTCGTGCGCAAGTCCGCTAGGCTGCTACACCGCTTGGGCGAACCCCGTCTGCCACTCAAGCTCGACCTCGCCCGCACTTTCAACTCGATTTCATGGCCCTTCATGTTCGAAGTACCGCGGCAATACGGCTTCCGCGACCGCTTCCTCGAGTGGCTAGCGATCTTGCTCTCCTCGGCGAGCACACAAACCCTACTCAACGGCGATCCCGGACCTGCGATTTGGCACCGAAGAGGCCTCTGGCAAGGCGATCCGTTGTCCCCACAATTGTTCGACCTCGTCGTCGACACCTTGGGATGCATCTTCCGAAGTGCCACTGAGCTTGGAATCCTACGCCAACTGCACCCACGGCGCCCGATGCCGCCGATCTCCCTCTATGCCAACGACGTCATCATGTTCTGCTAGGCACGGCCTAAGGATATTGAGGTAGTGTAGCGGACCCTGCAACTCTTTGGGCACGCCTCTGGGCTCTGCGTCAACTACAACAAGAGCACCGCCACGCTCATCCGATGCGACTCTGATGAGGTCACCCCTGTCGTCGCAGCTTGGCTGTCCTATGGTTGAGCTACCCCTAACTTACCTGGGCATACCGCTCACGATCAAGAAGCCAACGGTGGCGCAGCTACAACCTATGGTGGACCATGTTGTCGGCAAGCTACCCAACTGGAAGGCGGGGCTCATGGACAACGTTGGACGCCTAGCGATGGTGAAATCGGTCCTAGGCGCCACCCCCATACACCAGCTGCTCGTCGTCGCGCCCACAAAGCGGCCAATCCGGCTTATCGAGAAGGTGCAGCGAGGCTTCCTCTGGCGGGGCGCAAAGAGGCCAATGGTGGCCACTGCCACGTTAACTGGCGCCGTGTCGCCCGCCCAGTTGCCCTTGGTGGTCTCGGTGTCCGGGACCTCGAGCGGACCAGCCTCTCCCTCAGATTGCGCTGGCTATGGTTCAGTCGCACAGAAGACAAGCGCCCTTGGCATGCCATGGACATGCAGTTCACCTCGGCGAAGCGCAAATTCTTCTTCGCCTCCACATGGTTGTGGGGAACGGTCTCATGACCAGACTTTGGGAGGACAGATGGATCCACGGCCAATCCATCAATGAAATTGCCCCGCTGCTCCATGCCTGTGTCCCCAAGCGCCGCCGGAAGACCAGGACGGTGGCTGACGCCCTGCTTGGACATCGCTGGGCACAAGATATAAAGGGTAACATAGGCATTCACAAAATTGGCCAATACTTGCAAATCTGGCACACAATCAACGGCACCACGCTCACTGACGAGCCTGATCGTCTCATATGGAAGTGGTCGGCCAGCGGCTCATACATGGCAAGCTTGGCGTACCTGGCCTCCTTCCATGGGTCTTGGGCCTTTGCTGCTTGGAAGCATATCTAGAAGGCCTGAGCATCCCCACGCCTGAAATTCTTCCACTGGTTAGCCTTCCAGGTCCGCTGCTCGACCGCGCAACGCCTTGATTGCCATGGCCTGCAGCACCACCCGCGATGCCCGCTTTGTGATCAAGCACTGGATTCCATGCACCACCTGCTCGTCGAGTGCCCCTTCTCGCAACAGATCTGGCACGATGCCCTCGCCTGGCTTCGCATGACCTGCAGGATCCCCGACCCTGAGGACAACTCCCTGTTTGAATGGCTATACCAAGCGAAGCGTGACACGCCAAAACCCCTCCGCAATGTCCTCGGATCAGCTGTGCTGCTTATACCATGGATGATCTAGAAGCATAGGAATACATGCGTCTTCAATAAGCTACCACCCTCGTGCAACAACCTGCTATTTGCAATCAAGGATGAAGCTAGCTTATGGGCAAGAGCAGGGGTGCTAGGCCTTAGAGCAGCTCCGCCATTGACATGGGATGTACACTGATCACCACCCCTTGTACTGACCTCCTAGGAGGCTTGAATCAAATTCTATCTTTTCAATGAATAAACGCAAAGGTCCTTTCCGTTTTCTCAACAACAACAAAAAGAATAGCAACAGAATACTTATGTAGAGAACATACAAAAAATGATTGTGCATCTTTTCACTAAGCGGAGATGCAAAATAGTTACAACAGTTAGAGCCAAGACAGCAAGTGCCCACTCATAACAGCACACAATGGTAAGTATTTTGTAGGGTATTATTAGCACAATTTTGGATAATACCATCTTAAATATGACAAGTGAAAGTGTATTATGGAAATATTTTACATGGTTCAGTAAAAATGGTATGTCGCACGATCCATCTAGAACAGAGTATCATTCTGAGATTCTATAGGGATAAGAAATATTCACGTAAGAAAACAGGAATAAGAGTTAGTTGCACTCACAGTGTAATGAATATCTTGTTCAAAAACTTCAGCTATTTTTGCTGCTTTGTAATACCGGTCACTTGGCTTTTCAGCAAGGCCCGATATTATAAGAGGTGTCCGTGCTTCATCAATTAGGATTGAATCAACTTCATCTATCACACAGTAATTGAAGTTCCTCAACACAAGCTCATCTAATGTCTGCAAACGAAGATTAGGTTAAGTGCAGAAGCTGTGAACCTGTCTGTCCCTTCGCCTATGGCTATAACGGGAAGAAATGAAATAGTAGCCCTTAAACTTAAAAGGCAAGCACACGCAATCAAACATTGATAAACATTGTCCACAGTGGAAGAAGCATACCATCGCAAGGTTATCTCTTAGATAATCAAATCCAAGCTCACTATTTGTGACATAAGTAATATCACACAAGTAATTTTCCCTCCTTTGCTCAGGTGTCATGTTCTCTGCCAAAATGAGGAGCAAAAAATATTGAAAATCAATGCATGGTGCAAGTAAAATAAAATATTTAAAACAAGTGCTAGATGGGGCACATGAAACTGTTGCGTAGCAGCGGTGACAGGCTAACAAACTCAGAATAATAGTACGATCAGACAAACATCCATCTCAGTTGTCATGCTTTTTTCTGGATCAGATAAGTAAAAAATTTGGGCTACTTTTGCTCTTTTCTCATGCATACCAGTACTTCCATAAGCACCTCATTGCATTCACAACAATTCAGTTGGTATGGAAGTATGCTTAACTTTGTTTAAGGTATTAGGGTAGAGTTGCAAAAAAAAGTTTGAAGTATTAAGGTAGATACTGAACAAACTGTGCAATTTTGAGATGGCACAAAGAGAAATAATGAACAATGTGAAGTGATGACCTACGTTGAATTAGGCCAACCTGAAGTCCTAGAAATCGGGGAACTTGACCAACCCACTCACAATCACGTCTAGCGAGATAATCATTTACAGTGACAACATGGACTCCTTTCCCACTTAATGCATTTAAGTACGCTGGCAGAATAGCCACGAGTGTCTTCCCCTCTCCAGTCTTCATTTCTGCAATCTCCCCCTTATGTAGAACCATGCCACCAATCAATTGTACATCAAAGGGGCGAAGACCAAGAACTCTCTTGGAAGCCTCCCTCACAACAGCAAATGCTTCCTGAAAAAGCCGATGAGCAGTAAAGATACTTCCACCTTGAAATATCTTTTTTTCAGGAGTTGAATAGTTGACATGTTGCATATATCAGAGAACGAACTATTGTACAGTTTTCTGAAAAAACATTTCAGTAGGCTAGTAGCTACTACCTCCGTTCCTATGAATAAGGTGCACGCGCAGGATGAACTTTAAGATCAAGTTTATTACAGTTTATGTTCAATTTGCTTGATCCTGTTATGGCATAATCTAATAGTCAAGAATAGACAGACTGTATTTTGTTAATAATATTATACTGTAGTTAATCCAAAGGGAAAATATCAAAGTTGTTGACAAAAGAACAATAAATGAAGTAAACAGAATTAGGTATGTAGGTTATAAGAACTTTAAAGATGAGTAACAGTTGAATTTAACTGCTTAAGTTGAAAGTAATTAGGTGATTTTTATTTTTAGATAATAGGCCTATGGCCGGACATTAAATTAATAACGCCAACAACGGCGAAAGGATACAAGATGCTGCACACAGCTTACACACAACAACTACATACACTCACACAAGATCAGCCTACCAAAGAGGCTGCCACCGGAAGCGGGGAACCAAGGACACCACACCTACGGAGACTAAGCCAGGGAGGGTGAGCATTTGCTGGACGGGCAAAGATGTTGGGCCGAAGTTCACCCTAGAGCTTGGGCACGCCAACCAACTATGCACACCGTAGAGACTACTACACCGACGCGGGCACTGCCACCAGGAGCCGAGCACCATCGCCCACGCACTGCCGCTGACAAGCACAAAGGGTAGAGCCCAGCAGAGAAAACACCGAGGGTGTAGAACAAGGAGCAAGCCTGTCCGAAGCACGCAGAACAAAGATCCACGGCCGAAGCACCGCAACTCCACCACACCACCTTCGGAGAGCCGCGCGCTGTGAGCTCCAAGGTGGCATCTTCAAGAAGAGCACGACGCTAGAGCGCCGCCACCACCCGGTCCGAGAACCTAAGGTTTTCACCCGGAGCACGAAAGACTGGCGCCCGGCTGTGTATAGCTGTAGGCTAGATTTAGGCTGCTTAGCTAGTTCTTCGGGCGTTCGTCGCCGAGCTCCAGTGAGGCTGACGGCGTCGCTGAATAAATCCCTCTCAGATCTGAGTCCTGTGATGCTTTCCCCATTGTCGCCGGTCACGGATCTTGAGGTGGTGTGGCTGGGTTTGGCCGGCAAGACGGCTTCGTTGTCCAAACCGGGGCCTTTTGTGCTTTGGATCCATCGCCGTCGTGGCAGAGTTCCCTCCGACTCTGGCCGGGGATCCATAAGCCTATGCAGGAGCTTTGTGGCCGGCGTTGAGCCCTCCAGCGCCGGTGCTCGGAGTTTTGGTGCTCTGGTCCAAGGATTGTGGCTCGAGGCGGTGGATCTGGTGTGGCTCCGCCGACGACGTCGAGCGGAAGCGTCAGTTCCGGAGCTGAGGAAGCACGGGGAAGGCCCCGGTCGACGCGCCCCAACGGATATGCCTCGCTGCTCACGGCGAGGTCCTTCTTCGACTCTCAAAGCCAGGTATAGTCACAATTTACAACTAGAGTTGCCGCATGATTTAACGCAGTAAGTAAGCAGTGTCAACTAACTACTACTAGTCCTACGGTAATCCATCCGCAGGGCACGATCTATTACCAACTCAGCATACATTCCTACTGCCTCCAATCGGAATGAAATCTGGAGTGGAGACGTATACAAGATATTGTTAGTGATTCTGGATGTTGTGTACGTACGGGGAGGAGGGAGTCGAGGGATTCCCCGGACCGCGCGCGCTCCTGCAGCGCGGAGGTGCGGGAGCGGAGATCAGCGTCGGAGAGCGCTGAGATCTCGGGCTCCAGCCTGTTGACGAGCGCGACGGTGTCGTTGTACTTCCTCCTCGCCGCCTCCCCGTCGTCGCCGCCCCCGCCGCCGAACATGCCGCCCAGCAATCCCCCCAGAGCTGCGCGCGCTACCTCGCCTCCGCCCCGCTTCTGCAGCGCGCGGAAGCGCCGGCGGAAGAAATGGACATAGCCGACGCCGCCGGCGTTACTCCAAGAGGGAGACGGATGGGGGAAACGGAGGGCAGTGGCGCAGGTGGCCGTGGACGGAGGAGCTGTCGCCATAGCGCCGCGCGGTCGCTGATGTTGGCCTCAGCTCCTCCGCTTCGTGTGTGGTCTAGTACAGTGAGGCATGCACGGTCACAGGCCGCCGCGTGCTATGGGTGATAGGCAGCTGTGGCTGTGGATGATGGAGCGAGGTTGGAGAAGAAAGATAAGGAACTCGACAGAGGGCACATATTTAGTTTTCATGCGCTACAGGGTAAGGCTTCCAAAGACCTACTCCTCCCGGCGCGTATAATTTTTGGCACAAAAATTAAAAACACGCTAAAAACTACACCTTTTTTTTTGGCCAGGGAAAAGATGTTTTTATTTAATTGTTGATAGAGTTACAATCAGCCAAAATGTGGTAGTGGATTTCTTGGGGACCAATGCCCAGCCACACTGCCGTTCTAGGGCCTACCCTACCAAGCTTAGCTAGTTCATGACTTACACAATTTGCTTCCCTATCAATCCTATCGATCCTAGCTATATAAACATCTCTTTCGTTACATAACTCCTGATGACCTTCACTCTTGCAGCATACCTTGATCAGCTCCCGTGCTTCCGCACAGTCAGACTCCGCAGCGCTAAGTTGATTCCTTCTTCCAGCGCAGCTAGCTCGGCCTCTACCGCATCCATGCAATGAAAGATCTGTCGGCATGCAGCAAAAATAACCTTGACAGCGCTATCACAGAGCACCATTCCTGCCCCTGCTTGGTCGTCAATAGAATAGGAACCGTCGACGTTTAGCTTTGCATGGCCCTGAGGAGGGGGCTTCCATATTTTCTTCACCTTTGTCTCGCCATCGCTACTCTTTCGCGCGCTCTTCCGCCCTTGCTCTTGTGCGACAACCTCTTTGCCTTTTGACACATCACACTCTCCAGAATAGCATCAGGACCCTTTGCACGTGAGTGTTCCTTCGGACCATTGAGAAAATGCAGGAGCCATTCAGGACCAGTGTTTGAAATTGTTTCAAGCGGGGGTAAACTCCAGTCCTCGCTTAGGGCCTGCCACAAACTTTGTGCATGGGGCATCTGATGAACACATGGAAGGTGGTTTCCTCTTCCAACCCAGAAATGGTACACAAGGGGTGTGTCTTTAGTCCCCGAGAGCTTTTATTATGCTGAGTGGCTAAGGCATTACGAGCAAGCTTCCAAGCAAAGGTCCTAACCTTCGGTGGGACTGAGCATTGCCAGATTAGTTTCCATGCAAGACGCTCACCTCCAGGTCGATCACTCGTGGCGCCGACCTCCATATCAGTCAACTGTTCCTGGTATGCCAAGTTATAAGCACTCTGGACGGTGAATATCCCACGTTTGTCGGGTTGCCACGCCAAGAAATCATTCTCATTATGTTTGGATGGTTTGATCTTCAGGATCGCCTCAACATCGACAGGCAGGAAGAAACTCGTGAGGCGCTGCTAGTTCCACGAGCCATCGTGTTGAATAAAGTCCGACACCCATTTGTACCGGCAGTTTCATGGTTTGACTATGATAGGCCTATATTGTAACACCCTCGAATCGGCCCTATGCAAGTTTCAGCGCTTCCCGCCAAACCCGCATAGAAACGATTCAAGGACGCCCACCAGGCACTTTCGTGCGGGTGGAAAACGAAGTAATACCATTACACAATAGTTCACGATAGAACCCACAGAACATATATATACAACAACGACTCCATGAGTCAAGAATACAGATATAATATATAAAGATCCAAATCACCTCGAAAACGATAGAGCGTCCGACTACGGACAAGATGCAAATGGGGCTAAGAGCCCTGAAGGATAACCAATGGCGTCCATAACCCTGCCCAGGCCAAGCCGGAAGGGTAACCCTGCTAACGATGTCGATCTCAAACCTGCTAAAACAAAAGGGGTGCCGACAAAGGGCAAAGGAAAAAGAGGCGTCGATGCGAGGCCGATGCAGCGAGGCTAGAATTCGGCGGCTCTCGCCTACATAGGTATGGTGGACTGAAGCGGCAGCGCAGCATGCACTAAACAACCTATAGAGACTCGATTAACTACCGGCTATTAGAGAGAGATAAGAAAGATCTATTCGGTTCCAACCTGGTACTAACACCAAACATACCCATCCTGGTATTTCCCCCTCGAGATCAAACGAGAAAGTCGGACCAAGGAACTCACACAGTTGGCAATTTTACTCATTCCGTTATAGTTGCAGCACTTACTAATCAGATATAGATAGCATGAGTCATCCTGAAGCATAAGTAGTGGGCAGTTTTAATTAACCATTCCGTGGTAGTTGGAACATTTACTAGTTAGATATAATTATCCTGAGGAATCCCAAAACCCAATAGTTGTTGGCACTTTTATCACATTCCATTGGAGTTGCAATACTTACTAGGCAGGTATAGTATGACACAGATCACCACAGATCCACCAGTTGTTGGCATTTTTATTATCCATTCCATTGTAGTGAAGCTGAATTACTAGTCACATATTAAGTCAAATTTATAACACTACTTTAGTTGTGCTTGTCTATGATCGAGATACTGTGCTCCAAGTCGTCCATAACCGCGGACACGGTTTTCAGAAAGATTTGCCCTGCAGGGGTGCACAAATAGCAACACACACATGATCAACCTCGGAAAAACCAAATCAAAACCCAACGAGGCTTTCACGACAAAGCAATCACAGGATTCATAAAATATTTCAGGGGGCCACCCCACTAAGCTACCCGTAACGAAGTTGGCCGGCTCCGGAACGGACCCAGGGTTTGCAAGAACGGATGTAAACGACTGGGAACCCGAAAATGTGACTGGGCTTGTCGATACATCGTCTGCGGTCCAAAAGCAGTCTGACGCACAATCTTAAATAAAGCAGTAAAACATGGCATAGGTACAGGATAGTAATAAAGCCCCAAACTAGTTTATGGCCCCAAGAAATAAGAAATGAATCAAGCTCTGGCTAAGGGGGATTCATAGATTCTCCTGTATATGAATAGTGCGAATAGTCAAGGAACAGGTATCAAGTACTCGGGGCCTACGGGACACAAGTGGACATGAAAAAACAAATAGCATATATTATCCACCGATGCCTCTTTCATTAGTTATCCCAGCAATTTAGTAGTTGTATTTAAAGTCATGATCCTCTCCACCGTAAAGCATCTCCACCATTTGTCATGTGCCAACTTGCCGTCAACGGTGGAACGACAACGACGTGAAGCAACACATAAGCAAGCAAATACGACTCGCAAGGCCGGCTATCCATCAAACAACAGGTAATAGGATGTGTCCATGGCAATATAGGGGCTACAAGGAGTATAAATGGTGCACAGAAAATAAAGCATCGCAACACGGATAGCAATAGATCAACAGGAGGAAATAAAGACTATAAAAGCAAAATAGGTAGAAAGGGGGAGATGCTCGCCTGGGGAACACTGCCGGAGATCACATCCGGAGAATTTGTCGGTACTCGCATCAACTCATCGACCTAATCCGCGAAGAATCAAACACTAGAAGAAACACCGGATGCAATATTTAATATTACGACAGAAGATCCGGCATGATTATGATATGATGAAGATGCGGTGCAATTAGGCAGTATTAAGCGGAACTGGGTCCCGACAATTAATTAGAGGGTTCATGTTATTTAGCTACCCTGCAATTTAAATGTTGATTTATCAATGCAAAGCATGTCATCGGTTCGCTATGCAAATTTAAATGGAGGCGATATGAGACAAATATAGCCTGCATATAGTCTTCATATTTAATTATGAGGTGAATCGACTATATAACCCAGATCCGCAAAATATGTACGTAAGCATGTACAATTGATATGCAACAATTCATATATATGTCAATTTATAAAATAGGGCTCGGATAAAGGGGTCACACATCGGGGCGAATATCTTGGTGTCCACCGGGGGTCGATGGGGTTCGGTCTTGGCGGGATCGGTCTTCGGATCGGGGCTTCGGGGTTTCAGCGTCTCCGGGTCCGAGAAGGAGATCTTGGGTTTCCGTGGAGAACTTGGTTTGGCATCGATCTTCGGATCACGCGGGTTCTTGATGTGGTTCTTCAGGCTCCGGATCTTGTTTGCCTAGACGTTATGTTCTGAAGATCTTGTCGAGATTAGCTTCCATCTGTAACAGTTCTCTGGTTTGCACTTGAGCAACTCCAATACCGTATCGCAACATCACTTCACGAAAACAACAACCAGAGCAGAGGAACAGCAGCACGAGCAGGACACGACCTTGGTGTTCATGAAGAGGTCGGTGATGATACGCGTCGGTAGCGCTGCGTGGGCGAGCAGAGAGGAGGGCGCCCTTGCGGTGGTGCTAGGTGCCGAACAAAGCGGCAACGTCGTGGGCGAGAACAAGGCGGCGGAGGAGAGGAGACCGAGCTGAGGCGAGGTCGCCGGCGACTGACAGGCTCGATACCGAAGGAAGCGAGAGAAGAGCGGGAGGAAGCGGGGGGGGCCGGGATGGTAGGGAGGAGGACAGATGACGACGTCCGAAGAAAGAAGAAGACGGCGGACGGCGGGAGGAGGAGGCGTGGGGCTCCCGGGCGATGGAAGTCATTGAGGTCCTCGCTCGCCATGCGCGCAGGTGCCGGCAGAGGCTCGAGGGCCCGAGGCGGAGGGAGGAGACGGCATCGGGGTGGAGGGCGACTGTAGCATCCTAATTGTCTAACAATTGTAATGCTACTTGGTCTAGTAATATAATGGCTACTTCAAAGATATAAATGTTGCATCATCATCATATCATGCTCATGTCATCATGCCACCTTGCATTTGAGCATCATATAAAACCCTTTTCCATTTGGTTCTTATCTCATATGCATTATTAATTGTATTTGCCTCTTGATATTGTATTTGGGTCTTGATATATTGTTTAATGCCCAAGTTGAGTTGGGGGCATATCTCTTATTAACTCCACCACCTTTTCTTTCACCACCTTATAAATTCCACCATCCAATTAAATATGAGCTTGGCATTTATTGGTTTTACTTCTAGCTCATGTGGGTTGGGATGGATCCATTTCTTTTCCACATGCTCTCATCTTGGCATCATGTTGTTTTCACATTATTGACATATGAGAACCACATGGCCACCTTTGCATGCCTTGTGAGTGGACCCCTTTTTCCCTAGCTTCCATATGGATTAATAAGGAATGAAACTCATGTTGGGATATTTTTGGGACTATTAATCATCTAGTGGCATATACACACTAGCAAGTCCTAAATATAATCCAATGTGATCATCTCCATATACTCCACTTGGCATTCTTTCTAAATTCCTTTGCTTGGGCCTTACTCCACATTTTGGAATGCATAGTACTAATGCCATGTAAATCATCTTGTTTTCACAAAATAAGCATGGCATTAAATGTCATGAATGGCCCATGCAAGTGCCACCTTTTCTAGCTTTTGGTTTTTATTTTGTAGTTTGAGTGGATCTTTTCCTTCATCTCTCTCCCTCCTTTTGGCTTGGTCATAATTTGATCTTGTCAAAAGTTTACCACACCACCTCTTTTCTCTCCCTCTACACCCTAAGCCACATCTCCCTCTCTCTCTTTCTTCACCTCTCTCTCCTTTTTCCCCATCCATGCTTGGTCATGTGGGTTATACCTAACCCTAAACCCCACCACCCTAATCACCTACTCCATCTTCACCATACCACCCTCTCTAAACCTCTCTCTCTCTCTCTCACCTAAACCCTAAACCGACCCTAGCTACCACCTCTCCCTCTCTTTCGGCCCTTCCTTCTCCCTACCATGCAGGCTCCACCTGGCCCCTCTCCCTGGCCACCTAGCTACCCCAACCCTAATGCCAACCCTAGCCCGAGCCACCTCCTAGCTCCAACCCGAGCTCCTCCCTCCCTCTCTTTTCTCTCTGCCTGAGGACCCCACCAGGCTGCCCTGCCTCCTGGCCTCGCCCTCTGGACCCACAGGGACGCCACCTCGCCTTGCCTGCCCCAGGCCACGTGAGAGGAGGAAGGAAAAGTGGCCGAGCCACCTTTCCCTCTACCTGCTCCCCACGGCACCTTCCACCCTTCCCTCTCTGCTTTATCTCCTCCTCCACGCCTCATGCGTCCCCCAGGTCTACCCCGACGCCGCTCCCCTCTCTCCTTGCCGTCCCTCACCACCGTCTACCCCCATCGCCGGCAAAAACCCTCGGCCTCCACCACTCAGCTTCCCGGCCCGGTGGCGTCGCTCGGGTGTCGAGGAAGACCATAAGCCTCCCCCACTTCACCTAGTACCGCCGTCGAGGAGGAGAAGGATCGAGCCGCAGGACCTCGCGGCCGAGCCGAAACCCTAGCTTCTTTCGGTCTGCTTCATCGTCTCCCCTGCCGCTCATGGCCAGTCACTTCGACGCCTCCCGGTGAGCCACGATCCACGACATGGTCCCTTTGCGAAGCCCTGGATACGCTGACCTTTGCGCCGGCGCCCTCTGCCAAGCCCGCTCGTTTACCTTGCTCGCTCCATCGCTTAGTCCATATCTAGGCAGCCGAGCCACCGACACCAAGCCCAGGCCAGCGGTGCTCCAGCCTCCTTGTGAGCCCTAGGTCGAGGATCGAGTCCCGCCCAGCGCCCAGCATGACAGCGCATCGATCGGTCCTGAGGCGAGAAAGAAGATCCACAGATCTGTTGTGGTGTTTTGCTGATTTAGCCTCCGTTCTTTTTACGTCGACCAGCGATTCCAGAACCCCACGGTCGACCGCGCAACGCTTTTGCGAAAACCCCTAGGCTTTTGGATTCCTTAACCAGCGCTCCTCGCGGACGCCACGTGGTCACCACCTGACATCACGTAATGGGTCATTGTCAGACACTTTGTCTGCTTAGGCTAGGTTAGCTCACTGTAAAAACCTTTTTCTGAAGTCTGCTTGAGTCACCGCCACTGGTCATTGGCTGTGGCTAGCTGTGACTGAGTAGCAAAAGTAATTCTGTAACCTGTTTAAATTCCAAATCCTTTTTAAATTAAATCAAATTCCAATTTAATTCTGTTTTTAAATAACTTTTAAAATACAAATCCAAATAATACAAATAATATATGTTTTCAAGTTAGAAAAATATGAGGAATTCAAATATGCCATCCAAAATATATTTTGAACACTAAAAATTCCAAGTTGATTAAAATTACTTTAAAATGCCCTTTTATCTTATTTAATTAATAACTTTTGTTTTATAACTCCAAATTTAATAAATAATATGTCTAAAATGATTAGCTCGACGAGACCTTTCTGTTTATGCATTCCTTGGTTTGTTTTGAAGCATACATCATATAAATATAATGTATACATCAACTTTAATTAGGATAAAATGGGGCCAAAACTCAATAAAATGATTTATTATTGTATTCCACACCTCACCCATGCCATGCTACATTAATGCCATGCAAATTGTGCATCATTCATCATGGCATGATTGTTTGCTTGTCGCATTTATTCATATGCTTGTGCACTTTATTTATGTTGGCCCTTGTTTGTTTGGTTCTTCTTTGAATAGACGCTGAGCAGGGGATATATCAAGAGAACCAGGAGCACTACCCAGATCCATCACTTGCTTCAACTGAGCTGCCAGGCAAGCACTACCACATGCTTGCATACATCTAGTACCTATTGCCTCTATCTTATTCTTGCATCATTGAGTCGCGATTGCATTAATTTGAATCCCAAGTATTGCATAGCCTTTACTTTTAAACCCCACTGAAGCTTGTTCCTCCATCCCATGAGCCATTACTACAGGAGTTGTTTGAGCCATGCGGGTCGTAGAACAGCATGTGTAGGGTATGTGAGTGTCTGATGGATAACGAGGTACTTAAACAACTTAACCTGAGTAGTAATGGGATAACTAATGAAAGTGGCATCGGTGAGCCATATTTGCTATTTGGTTTTTCAGGCTCACTTGTGTCCCGTAAGACCCCGAGTACTTGATTCCTGTTCCAAGAATATTCGCTATCCACATCCGGAGGCTTATGAACCCCCACAGCGAGCTTGATTCATTCCTATTTCTTGGGGCCACAAACTAGTTTGAGGTTTTATTTACTATCTGTACTTATGCCATGCTTCTTTGCTTTATTTAAATTGTGCGAGTCTTGCACCTTTGTCTGTTAGGAAAGCGGAGTGTTTTCGCGGTGTCGACAAGCCCGTCACATTTTCGGGTTCCTAGTCGTTCCACGACCAGCGCAAACCTTGAGGCCGTCTCGAGTCATTAACTTCGTTGGGTAGCTCAATGGGGTGGCCCAAATATTTATGAATCCTGTGATCGCTTTTATTGACGCCTTGTTGGTTTTGATTTGGTTTTTCCGAGGCATATCGAGTGTGTGTTGCTATTTGTGCACCCCTGCAGGGTAAAACTTTCTGAAAGCCGTGTCCGCGGTTATGGACGACTTGGAGGACAGTTTCTCGATCATAGACAAGTATAACTAAAGTACCGCTTTTAATTTGACTAAATAACCGACTAGTAATTAGTGCAACTCTCACGGAATGGTTAATAAAACTGCCAACGGATGGGGGGGTTGTTCGTCCGCTTCCTCGTCGGTAAGCGAGGAGGAGGATGGATCTGTTAAGATTACCGTTATCATTGTTATAACTGTTGTTATTAATTCACGGACATCCGTCTATTTCTGGTTAGGCGGATGGTTAGCGAGTATCTATAGAATTTCTAGGGTTTATCTTTTGCTGCAATTGCGTCATCCCAGGTTGTGTCCCCTTTAGAGGCATAAAGACTTGCTGAGTACCCCTAGGGTCTCACACGATAAATTATTGGTTCAGATGAACAGGTACACTCGCAAGATGGATCTTTGGGTGGAGGAGACGGACTATGTGGGCAGCGATCATTCGTGTAGAGATTCGGGAACGAGGATCCGTGAGATCTGTGGCGGGATGCTTATTTATGGGGCATCTTATGCCGATTTGCTTCTTATCCGTACTCGGATTTTGTCTTCCGCTTCCGCTTGATACTCTGTTGATTGATGTATGAGGAGATATCCTAAACTATTATATCTATCTAGGATGTTTGGATCTTGCCGTATGGCGTTGCTATATTTCCTTTCTTTTAGATGGAATGGCTCTGATGTACTGTTGTATGGTGGCTTGCATACATACTCATTTGTGTATGTAGTTGATCCCTTCGCCATTTCGCCGCCTGTCTTGTTGTCCCGATGTTTGGAAATGGTTGGGACAGCCGAAAGGTCTACCTGTGAGTGGCATTTGGGCCCCACCGTACTATTTCAACCATTTCCGTTCATCCAGGCTTGTAACTAGGAGCGTAATTCACCGAGGTAGTTACAGCGACCGACGAGGCGGGGGTGGAGGCAGCTAGGGAGCTTGCGAGGGAGGCGCGCTCGGGACGGCGACCGTCGAGGTGGGGCCTGCGGCTGCTGGCGAGGGGGCGTGGAAGGCGGCGGGGTAGGTGGCGAGGAAGGCCTGGGGAGGAGGCCGGCGGCGGGGTCGAGCACAGCTCAGGGGCGCGGACGCGCGGCGGAGAACACGAGGTGGTCGGGAGCTGGGGATAAGGCAGGGTAGGTAGGTGGGGCCAGGGTGCCAGGGGAGAGCATGTGTGGAGGGATCGGTCCGGGCAGGGAGAAGGCATGTGGTGGTTTTTCTCCCAGGGTGTATCGCGGTCTGACACGCGCTGATCGATTTCTGCGAGAGGTGGACCACGATGGCAAAAGGTCTTGGGTCAGGTTAGGGGTGGTGGCACCGGTCGGTTTGGGTGTGTGGTGGCAGGTGTGGTCAAGTAGGACTGGTTAGATCTAGGACTAGGGTGTGGGTTGGGTTAGGTAGGAGTTTGGTTTATCCATGCTTTTTCTTAGGGGTGGCCGGCTGGGCCGGTTCTGGCCTGGTTCGGCTGCCCCTAAAAATAATATAAATATTTTATTTGTTTAAAATGGGTTTTTGAAATCCGATTATAGACGAAACAAAATATTTCGGAGAAGCCCGGGGTTTTGTATTTGAATAAAGACGGGATTTATTTAGAAAAACAAAATAGATTTTCAAAAATAGTTTCAGACAACAGATGCATGATGATGATGCTAAAATGCAATGTGGCATGATGACATGAGCATGCGGTCATGATGATGCAATGCACAAAAACACAGGGATTTTCTAGTAGTGGTTTTAGCGGGACGCCACATATATATTGTGCTTCTCGGGATCCATGGATCACTCCACATACGTATGTTTGCCCCTGGCCCTACCCTCCAGATCGCACCCTTCTTAAACAGTTCAAGTCCATACTCAATTGCGCTCCACGTAGATGATTTACCACCACTAAAGACTGTATCCAGCAATGAGCCGTTGGGGTTGTATTTTGCTTTGAGGACTTGGGCACATAGCGTCGCAGGGCAGTGTACTAGTCTCCAGGCTTGTCTAGCGAGTAGCGCTTGGTTGAATATTCGCATATCTCTAAAGCCCAAACCTCCCTGGCTTTTTCGCTGTGTCAAGGCATCCCATGCAAGCCAGTGCATCTTACGCTTGCCCTCTTCCTTTCCCCACCAGTAGTCTCTTATTATTTGTGTCAGTTCATCGCAGAGGCTAAGGGGAACTTTGAAAACACCCATGATATATAGAGTTAGTGCTTGAGCCACCGTTTTGATTAAGATCTCTTTTGCCGTCTGTGTTAGATAATTGTCATCCCATTCGACAAGTTTCTTGGCTAGCCTCGCTTTTAAGCTTTTGAATTTCTCCTTGTTTATTCGGCCTTCGGGAGTTGGCAATCCGAGGTATTTTGCCTCAAAGGCTTCTTGAGTCACCTGCAGAATCTGCTTAACAACATCTTTAGTCTCCACCAGGCATGCCTCTCCGAAGAAGATGGAACATTTTTTAGGTTTAAGAGCTGCACGGTACTGGTAGCATACATATCCAAAATGTCCTTAACCTTAGTCGCCTGTTGGGGGCAAGCTTTAAAAAATAACATGGAGTCATCGGCAAAGAGGAGGTGTGACACACCTGGTGCCCTACAACAGATACGTAGAGGCTCAATAGCGTTGCTCTGTACCTCCCTTTGGATTAGCCCTGATAAGGCATCAGCCACAAACAAGAACAAGAAAGGAGAGAGGGGATCACCTTGTCCCAGGCCACGAGAAGGCGAAAACGAATTCAGAAGGGCTCCATTGAATTTTACCTGATATCTCAGAGGTAACACACTCCATTATCCAGTCTACCCACTTGTCAGCGAAACCCAGTCTTTTCATCGTTTCCTTTATAAATCCCCAGTCCACTCTGTCGAATGCTTTTGAGAGGTCAAGTTTATATGCACAAAAATTCTTCTCCTTATTTTTATTTGTTTTCATAAAGTATAGACACTCGAATGCAACAAAGGCATTATCCATGATCAGTCAACCTGGGACAAAGGCGCTTTGATTAATCGAAACGAGTTCACCAAGGATCGGTCTCAGTCTGTTCACCATACATTTGGCTACCACTTTGTAGAGAACCATACATAGGCTAATTGGTCTGAAATCTTTGAGTGTTTCCGGCTGATCCACCTTAGGAATGAGTATGATAGCAGTATCGTTTACCCCCAGGGGCATTTTACCTGTGACAAAGAACAGTCCGACGGCATTTGTCACCTCAGCTTTGAGCGTAGCCCAGTTTCTTTGATAGAAGCGTGCAGGAAAACCATCGATCCCGGGGGCTTTTAGAGGCCCAATTTGGAAAAGCGCATCACCAATCTTCTCCTCGGTAAAGTCTCTACATAAATCATCATTCATTTGAGTTGTTACCTTCTCCTAAAAAAGATGGATCTGATTATTAGGTTGTATCGATGGATCTTTAGTAAACAGCTCCTGGAAATATTTAGTAGCCATGCGTTCCATTGCATCTGGAATCTCCTTCCACACACCATCCTCCTCTTTAAGACTTTTTATTTTATTCTTTCTCGCCCGCCAAACCGTCTTTTGATAAAAATACTTTGTATTCCAGTCCCCTTCCTTAAGCCAGGTGACGCGCGATCGCTGCAGCCAGAGCATTTCCTCTCTATATAATAACTCGTTTATCTGATCAGTAACTCTCCTAATTTGTCTCTGGTCCGAGTTTGTTGTGTAAAGCAGCTCCAGATTCTTTCGTGCTCTCTCCAGCTCCTTTGTTGTGTTTCCAAATTTAGCTTTACCCCATTTTTGTAGTTCTGTCATCACATGATCGAGACCTTTTAACACACCACCCAGGTCGTCCTTGCATCCCGTCTGGTCCCAAGCCTGATTAATTTTTTCCGAGAGCTCTGCGGTTCTTTCCTAGAGAATTTCATAATGGCGCATTGGCTTTCTGCTACGGTGGTTTATGTCCTGCAAAATATTCACCACAATAGCACAATGGTCAGAGCAGGGCGTGATATGATGTGTAACTTTTGTATCCCCAAACAAATCTCGCCGCACTGGGTTAGCGACCGCCCTGTCTAATCTTACTTTTACATTAGCTCTACCACTTCTCTTATTGTCGTATGTAAAAGGAACTCCAGTAAAGCCTAAGTCATGGAGATTACATTCAGATAATGCTTCCCTGAAGTCCTTCATCTGTCCTTCAGGATGAGGGGTATGTGAGAAATGTTCCTCTTGCCATAGGGCTTTGTTGAAGTCCCCCATCAGTAACCATGGAAGGTCAGAGGTAACTTTTAATCTACGAATAATATCCCACATACGACGACGGCTTCGATTTGCATTATCCGTAGGACACCTTATATGTATCAAAATCGATATCAAAATCAAAAAGATGAAAGATGTACAATCCAATTTCTCGATTCAATAGAAGCCCAAAGAGGTGCATATGGTACCCAACTAAGAATAGGATAGAATAGATATGTCAAAAGCAGGTCTGATTACACTTAGACAACTGTCTACACTACCTCTTTAATGATCCGGATTCCATGACGCATAATTCATCTGTCCATATAGATTCCTAATTTCATATTCACGGTCGGGGTTCGCCGTAGACACATATTAAACGCCACCCTGGATCAGTTGCATTGACTCGGATATAAGCATCAATAACTCTTTCATTTATCTCTTTGATTTCTACATGCAAACTTTCATGCCAAAACAGAGCAAGACCACCACGAAAACCTTCACTACTAAAACCCGCAAAACCCCGAAGACCTAACCTATGACGAAGCCAACGCATCTTATTTTTATTTTGTCTAGTTTCAAAAAGGAAAAACAAACTAGGATTAAAACGCCGGGAAATATCAACCAACTCAGATACTATCGGGGCATTCCCAGCACCCCGACAGCTGAGCGCTATGCAATTCATTGCCACTGACGGGGCGCCACATTTGGCCCCGTCAGCTTGCTGGCAGCCCCTGGGCCGGCCGCTTCCTTTGTGTAGTTGTTGCCGCGTCTCGCCTCAGCCGGTTTTAGTCCTTCCTCCGTCTTGGTGTGTCCTCTTTTCTGCTCACCTCCTTTCTCCTTCGCCTCAAAGGGTACGACAGAAAGATCCTGCTCGAAGAGGAAGTACTTGCTATCTGCCTCCATCGTCGTCCGCTTCCGTGGTAGCTGGTCCACCGCGTCCATCAGCTCATCTGAGTCACCGTAGGATGGTACCATCGAGTTCAGCCCGCGCAACGCCGATATCATGTCCGGGGACTGTGGCGAGCGCTGCTACGTGTCTTGGAGCGTGCCCTTCTGCCCTGGTTTTTTCTGCACCTTCTTTGGCTTCCTTCCCCCTGTTGCTTTGGCCCTACATGCGCGCCACCCTGCTGGGCACTCTGTATCTCATTCAGTTCATCAGGAAACTGAATTAATGGCTGGTTCTCCACCTGTCGCCCCTGTGACTTGCCTTGTATAGTTGCGTTCACCATCATGGCACTCACCTGGTTTGACAGGTCCTCCTTCGCAGCTCCTAGCGTTTGTCCTTGCTCTTCCTCAAAGTCATCATGCAGACCCACTGGCACTGGTTCATAATTGTGTGGCGGCGTGGCATCTATCAGGGGTGGCATCGGTTTGTCCTCAGAATCAGCCTGTGACCCATCCTGCTCCGGCCCACCATCCTGCCGCTGTGGTGGTGATGTCGGTGGCTGCACATTCTGCTTCCAAGAAGATTTGCGGGAGCCAACAACGCTTCCAAAACTCGCGAAGCTTAGGCCTTTCTTCGCTGATGTTTTCCCTCACGGAGGAACATAATGTGTCCTTTGCTCATACTTCTTGTATGGGCTGCACCAAAGTTCATAAGCATTATACTCCAATGATGGTGTCCCTTGGCGGCGTTTCTCGCATTCGTCCATGTGGTGGCCCATAAAACCGCAATGTATGCAGTACCGGGGCACACACTCATACTTCATCTTATACACTTGTACTTCCCCGGGCTTCCCCTTGGTCCCTGTCGTAATCTGTGTTTGGAGTCGCCTGTTATAGGGCAGGTCGACACGCACCCGCAGGAATTCATGCCTATGCCTCTCTTCCGTAGGAACATCCACCTCCAAAGCTCTACCCAGGCCATTAACGCATCTCATCCCAAACTTGTCATCCTTCTGTTTTCCCCATGGCACATCATAGATGCAGACCCAGATGGGCACCGAATCCAATATCATCTCTGAAGGTCGGGCTGCCTCATCAATGGCCTTCACCAACAGGGCATTCCTATTGAAGATCCATGGCCCCCTCGCATGACGAAGTCATAGTCACCCTTTGAGTAGAGAGTGACCATATAGTAGTTTTTCCCGCGCTCTGAAAAGCTAAAGCCGGTGCGCAGGTGCCAGACCTTCTCCGCAAAGTGATTGAACATGTCCTCCGTGCTTGGTTTAAAGTTCGCCATGTATCGAGCCAGCAGCTCCCATGATTGCGGCTCATTCGGAGCTCGCACAACCTACTCTTCCTCATCAAACTCCAGGAAGACATCATCTTCCATATCCACCGAGCCTCCCATCTGCGCCTCTAGTCCATGCCTGTGTTGGAAATATGCCCTAGAGACAAATAGTAGTAAGGACTATTATCATATTTCATATAGTTTATGATTAAGTTTTATATCATGTTATAACTGTATTGAGTGGAAACATCAATATACGTGTGATATTCAAACAACCAGGGGTTCCTAGTGAAACTCTAGTCACTGGTTCATTGGTCAACAGATGATCATATTTCCTGATCATGTGGCATTTATGCCAGTTGGAAATGGAGTCATCTCATTCCGAGAATGAGATGATGAACCAATACCCAACCTAAACATCGTGACCCGATCATGTCACCAAGTTCAAGTTACGATTATTAGAAATGGATCCTCGTAGACTATTCCTTAGACCATGAGGCTATATCAATCATTGTCTCTCGAGAGTGCTTTGATAGCATCAAGCGCCACTTGGTAATATAGTGGTTATAAAGGTGTGTTCACGTACTCGGAGGAAACCGTTGAGGCAATATATGTCAAGAGCGGGATTTGTCCGTCCATGTGACGGGAAGATACTCGAAGGGCCCTGTGACACCCTCGAATCGGCCCTATGCAAGTTTTAGCCCTTTCCGCCAAACCCGCATAGAAACAATTCAAGGACGCCCCACCAGGCACTTTCGTGCGGGTGGAAAACGAAGTAATAACATTACACAACAGTCCTTGATGGGACCCACAGAACAGATATATATACAACAGCGACTCAATGAGTCAAGAATACAGATATACAATACAAAGATCCAAATCACCTTGAAAACGATAGAGCGTCCAACTACGGACAAGATGCAAATGGGGCTAAGAGCCCTGAAGAATAACCAATGGCGTCCATAACCCTGCCCAGGCCAAGCCGGAAGGGTAACCCTGCTAACGATGGCGATCTCAAACCTGCTAAAACAAAAGGGGTGCCGACAAAGGGCAAAAGCAAAAGAGGAGCGTCAGTACTGAGGCCAGTACACGGCAAGGCTAGAATTCGGTGGCTCTCGCCTACATAGGTATGGTGGGCTGAAGCGGCAGCGCAGCGGCACTAAACAACCTATAGAGACTCGATACAACTGGCGGTTATCAGAGAGGGATAAGAAAGACCTATTCGGATCCAACCTGAAGCTAACACCAAACAAACCCATCCTGGTATTTCCCCCTCGAGACCAAACGAGGAAGTCGGACCAAGGAACTCACACAGTAGGCAATTTTACTCATTCCATTATAGTTGCAGCAATTACTAATCAGATATAGATAGCATGAGTCAACCTGATAGCATAAGTAGTGGGCAGTTTCAGTTAACATTCCGTAGTTGTACATTTACTAGTCAGATATAATTGTCCTGAAGAAGCCTGAAACCCAGCAGTTGTTGGCACTTTTATCACATTCCATTGGAGTTGCGATACTTACTAGGCAGGTATAGTATGACACAGATCACCACATATCCACCAGTTGTTGGCATTTTTATTATCCATTCCATTGTACTTGAGCTGATTACTAGTCACATATTAAGTCAATTTATAGCACTACTTTAGTTATGCTTGTCTATGATCGAGATACTGTGCTCCAAGTCGTCCATAACCGCGGACACGGCTTTCAGAAAGTTTTACCCTGCAGGGGTGCACAAATAGCAACACACACTCGATCAACCTCGGAAAAACCAACTCAAAACCCAACGAGACTTTCACGACAAAGCAATCATAGGATTCATAAATATTTCAGGGGGCCACCCCATTAAGCTACCCGCAACGAAGTTGGCCGGCTCCGAGATGGACCCAAGGTTTGCGCCAATGGCTGTAAACGACTGGGAACCCGAAAATGTGACTGGGCTTGTCGATACCGCGAAAACACTCCGCAATCCTAAACAGTACAGGTGCTCCACGCACAATCGTAAATAAAGCAGTAAAGCATGGCATAAGTACAGGATAGTAATAAAGCTCCAAACTACTTTGTGGCCCCAAGAAATAGAAATGAATCAAGCTCTGACTCAGGGGGGTCCATAAGGCCTCCCGAATGTGGATAGTGCGAATAGTCAAGGAACAGGTATCAAGTACTCGGGGTCCTACGGGACACAAGTGGGCGTGGAAGAACCAAATAACATCTATTTCCCACCGATGCCTCTTCATTAGTTATATCTAGCATTTTAATAGTTGTATTTAAAGTCATGATCATCTCCACCAATAAACATCTCCACCATAAACATCTGCCCGCATTCCAACAACTGTGGTATTCGTCAACACGAGATCGCACCTGAGCAAGCAACTACGACTTGCAAGGCCAGCTATCTACCAAACACAGGTAATAGGAGGTGTCCAAGGCAATATAGAGGCTGCACGGGATATAACTGGTGTTCGGAAACTAAAGCATCACGACACGGATAGCAATAGATCAATATGAGGAAATAAAGACTATAAATGCAAAATAGGTAGAAGGGGAAGAGATGCTCGCCTGGGAAACACTACCGGAGGTTCATATTCGGAGAACTTGTCGATACTCGCATCAACTCATCGGCCTAATCCGCGAAGAAGCAAGCACTAGAAGAAACACCGGATGCAATATTTAATACTACGGCAGAAGATCCGGCATGCTTATGATATGATGCATGGCATGGCATAGATCTTGATTGCAACTAGGCAATATTAAGCGGAACCGGGTCCCGACAATTAATTAAATGGTTCCAGTTATTTAGAACCCCCGCAATTTAAATGTTGTATTAACAGGGTGAAACATGGCATCGGTTCGCTACACCAATTTAAATGGAGTCCGGAATAAGACAAAGATATCCCGCATATCGACTCCATATTTAATTATGAGGTGAATCGGCATGATGCCCCTAAACCACAGACAAGTATGCATGCATGATCAATTTAATATGCAACAAGTATATGTTGTTTATTATAAAATAGGGGGTCTCGGAAAAGGGGTCACACATCGGATCGATGATCTTGGTGTTCACCGGGGTCGGGTCTAGGTCTCAGGGTTCGATGGGATCGGTCTTCGAAGGTCGTCGCAGGTCTTGGTGTGGCATCGACGGCTCATCGGACTCGCCCTGGTCGGGTACCGGGGTCTTCGGATCCGTGAAGTAGATCTTGTTGTTCGGGTCCCAGGTCGGAGAACTTGCCATCCGAGGGATCGGTCTTCACAGCCGGAAAGAAGATCATGGCATCCAGGTCGAAGATCTTGGTGTCATCGGGTCATCAACTCCGGGAAGGAGATCTTGGATCGGCGCCGGGTTCGGTCTTCGGGTACCGTGGGTTCTCGACATGGTTCTCTCGGCTACTCGTGGGTACCGAAATCTTGTCGAAGATCTCGTCAACGGGGGAGGGCCTTGCCGAACACTGTTCTTGGCTTGCATGGAGGGAACACTTGAGCGACCTCGCTGGCATCTTGTACTAGACCTACACCTGCAGAAACAAAACAGGCAGAGGCAGCCGACGAGGGGCCTGCACGGGCAAGCGTCGGCAAGAGTAGCTTCGCTGTGGCTCTGTGACGTTGGCGGCAGATAGCGACCAGGCGGAGAGAGACGGCAAGAGCCTGGCGGCGGCAGGCGTGGCGTGGCGGAGGGCGAGGTCGGGAAGGCGACGAAGCAGCGGGGATAAGTGCCGTGTCGGTGGAGGACGAGGCGGGAAGGCCGAGGTGAGGCGAGGGCGAAGCGGATAAGGGTGGAGGGCCGAGGAGCTTCGCGATCTGGAGGCGTGGTCAGCGGGCGGCGTGACGACCGGAATGAGAAGAGGCGGGCGGGGCGCTGGCGCAGGGCGGGCGGGGTCGCCGGGGGGCGGGCGGCGACCACGGCGCTAGGTGCCGTTAGAAGGGAGGAGGCGGGTAGGATCTTGCGACGGGAGGAAGAGAGAGGCTGAGGCGCGGGATGGCGTCTTGTCGGTGGTGGTGGGCCCAGGAGGGGGGGATCGGGAGTCTTGAGCGGGTGTGGCGTGGTAGGTGGAGAGTGGCCAGTGGGGGGCGGCGGTGTCATGAGGTGTGGTGGGCAGGTGGGATCTGATCTGGGGTGGGGTAGGGGTGAGGGCCAGGGTAGGTGGTGAGGGAAAAAAAGCTGGGAGGCGCCGGCTGAATAGGGAGTTGGAGGGAGGAGGTTAGGTTGTGTGTAGAACTAGGGTTTGGTTAGATGTGGGGTTAGGATTAGCTAGGGTCTTGCTTTGATAGGGGTAGTAGGCTGGCTGGCTGGGCCTGGCCGGCTGCCTTCCCTAATAAAAAACTTAAACTTTTATTTTATTTTTAAAACAGACTTTTGTAATTTGTTTTTAGGCAAATAAAATATCTATGAAGACCTGGTTTTATAATTTGAAATTAAAGGAGGACTAATTAGAAAACAAAATAGGGTTTTATAAAAGTACTTTTATGAACAAACATGCATGATGATGTCATGGTGATGCACAAAGTAGTAGACAATTCAAGCGATTTTCTGGTAGTGATTTTAGCGGGATACCACAGGCCCACTCGGAGAAGTTATATCCAATAGCTGCACAACGTGTGATTTGATCACGGGGATATCACTTGTCGGAACGAGTCAAGTAGCGTTGTTCGGTAATGAGATTGAACAGGACATGGTGATGTCATTGATCAGATCTCGGGCAATGCAAGTATCGAGAGACAAAGGGAATAAGACACGACTGTCCTGGTTCAAACGACAAAAGATCTTCGTGGAACGCACAGGGGTCACATGGCCATCGTGTCCCTCAGTGATCATTGAGTGGAGTGTCCCGACCATGTCTGGAGTGTTCCCGAACCGTGGGGTATCACGCTTAAGGGCTTGATGATGCTTAGAGAGTGTTTATAGGATCGGTAGAATCACCGAAGATTTATAGGGAGAAAACCGGAAGGGTTTCGGTAAGTCCGGAGGATGTCCGGAGTGGAGGTGGAAGGTGTTCCATAGCCACGAAGATTGAATAATATGTGAATGAATGTGAAATGTTGATTTAATCATTTATTCATAATTATTTAATAAAGATAAAATCAATTTTAATGGTCAAAGGCATAATGGGCCAATTTCCGGAGGGAGAGGGCCCATTAGGGGAAAGGAGAGAGGGAGAAGGGGCAAGGGGCTGGCCGGCTGGGCTTAGCCCCCCGCGCGGGGCCCACTAGGGTGGCCGGCGGACACCCCTCCCCCTCCTCTCCTTTAGTCCCACCCCGGGACTTTGAGGAAGGTAGTACCTCCCCTCCCCCTATATATAGTGGGGGTATTTGGCCAAATTAAACACACCAATAATAATAAAGGTCTTCTCACTTTTGGGAGGACCTCTAGTTGATATTTTCTCTCTCCCCCTCCCTCTCTCGTGACCGTGGTCCCAAGTCTGGACTGCGCGAGCGAGAGACATCTTCACCGCGGAGCGCCGTCGCTCTCCTGAGCGTTGACAACCACGCTCGTCTACATCAACCTGGTCGGCTTCGGCTCGTCTACATCAACCACGCTCTCCTGAGCGTTGACAACGCTTTTCGGTCTTCAAGGGTAAGTTCGTGAAAAGCCCCTCCCGTTATTGTATTACTAATAGATAGGTCCTGGCAGCTTCAGGGGTTCAGGGGTGTAGAGTAAAATTTATTGTTTTCATACGCGGAACCCCTACAGTGGTATCAGAGCTAGATCTATGCGTAGTAATGCTAGTATGGGTAGAACACACGAGATGTAGCGTGTGGGCGTTGATCTTTTAGTTGTTACCCTCCCACGTGTACTTGTGTATACCGCAGTAATGCTTGATGAAGCGGCCCCCAACCGACTTTACGTGTTCATTCGCGAGACTGGTCCACACTTGACATACGGCTTGTACCGTATAAAGTGGCTTAGGGGGGTGTCTGTCTCTCTCGCATTAGTTGGTATACCATTTGCAACGGAGGGCCCCGAAAGGGGTGTAGTAGAGACAACTACTTGATCAATGTTGTGCTGAAAGTTCATAGGTAAGAACGGTTCTTATACGAAAGCGCATTCAGCCACGTAAAACATGCAAAGATAAAGTAGAGGCGTCTAACTTTGTTTTGCAGGGGGGCGTAGCTTTGTGATATGGTTGTGGCAAAGGTAAAGTGATTACCTTTTGTTACATAGTAGTAGATAGTCATGGAGGTGACGGACTACCACGCCGGAATGACACCGGTACCCTGGTGTCTACGGCGCCGGAACCCGGTGACGGCGGATGGAGATCACGACGTGAAGGACCATATCACATAGCACTTACATTCAATATTATTGTTTGTATATCTTATTGTGTGCTAGTATTAGATACTCGACGGTAGCCTAATAAGATGATCCCTGTTAAAATTACCAACGATTGTGTTCCCCCTTAGTGTGCACCACCAAGAAAGTTCTTCGGTAAGAGGCAGGCCGTGATGATTGGGTGTCAGACATATCTATGTTCACATATAGTGGGTGTAAGCCATGTTGCACAGCGAATACACTAAGGTTGAGTTGGCGAGCCTAGCATGTGCAGACATGGCCTCGGAACACGGATGGTCGAAAGATCGAGCACGAGTTGCATGAATGATGTGACCGACGTTTAGCGTCCACCCTTGAACCCACATTGATGGCCGTGATGATCGGGGGAGATGTGGCTGATAGGGGTCGTGTTATCACTAGGAACCCTTCTGGGGATAGCTGTTTCTGAGTGGAGTTATTGTTAACTCATTTAATTATAAACTTAGTCTAAATTCCTTTTGCAATTATAAATGTAGATGGCACCTTTCCTATTGACGATTGATTGGTTAGGAGAGAAGATCAGATTATATGGATCAAACTTCTCCATATGGGTTACGCGTCTCCATGTTCTCCTTAGCGAGAATGACATGGTCGACTACATACTCGACGAGATAGATTTGGATCAGCCCACTGACCTAGAGACCCTAGAGCAGCGGAAAGACCGCTATCTCCGTCGTGAGATGGCCTCCTTCATTTTGGTCACCATGTGTTTCGGAATGGTGGATGAGTTGTGGCCTTTCGTGGGAGATGTCAACCCTTGTTCGGTGATGCTACAGCTTAGGACACATTTCGTGGAACAAGCACGCATATGGGAGCATGAGCTGATGGGAGACTTCCTCTCCATTAATATGGAGGAGAACTCATCACTGGACGACCACTTGGAGCAGATGCATGATGTGTACATGAGGCCTGCATACTTCCTGGATAGCTGGATGACAGGCTCTTTTGCAAACGGCGTTGTGTTGCGGTCGCTGCCACCGAGCTACCAAGCACAAGTCAGGACTTGCGTAATGAGAGGCAACGCAGAATCAATGGAGTTCCACCGGTTCGTGACACATCTCAGGAATGTGTTGGTTGAACCAGATGTCGCTCAGGTCATCAATGACAAAGGTATATATTTGATATACAGTTTTATAAATGTTATAATCTTGCAAACACATTTGCAGTGTTAAGTATATCTGATACTTGTTCTGTTTTGCTGAAAACAGGTAATTCTGCATGAGAGGTGCTTGCTGGAGAGGAGGTGATGTTGCGTGTTGATGGCGAGCATGATGATGATGACCGACAACACTCTCCCTCGACATTTATCACTTAGTTTATGTTTAGGATGATTATTGTAATCAAGAGATTGTGAACTTCTTTAGTGTGTCTCACATTTTGTGAGACGGTTATTCATATGAGTTTGTAACAAATAATTGTTCTACTTTTATGAATGATTTCTATTCATGTTCATATCTTGTTTGATTATGTGTGAATTATCCTTGTTGTTTGAAACTAATTGATAAAGCATGAACATTTGTAAAATATCAATGCCTTAAAATACCCAACATAAATGATATTTCATTACGGAATGAAAACCATTGTTTAAATTCAAAAGTTATATTGATAATATGTGAAAGTCATTTGATTTCTTATCACATATAAATCATGCCTAAGTTCGGCAAAATAACTTGAACACCGTGTATTACTTGAATACAAAGTGTTTAATGAATTGTTAAAAGTAAATACATATCCGATGTATTGTGTTTTAACAAAAATGGTAATTATCATTAAATGATTGTTTAAATGTGTAAAGAAGTTTACCAAAGGAAACATGAATATGAAACTATTTGATTTGATCAAAGTGTTTTATCAACAATGGGTATAAATATAAAAAGGAATCTAATTACTATGATTTGATCAATAGTAATGAAATTCAATTTTATAAGAATGGCATAAAAGGAATTGTGGAATGCAAAGCGTTTTGAAACGTCAAAATGCAAAGCATCACAATGTGATATTAGATATGAAAGTGGGTAAATAGACGACACCAAATAAATCGATGTAGTGTAGATGTAGAGACCATTATTTAGAAACAGTTAGCACTCAATTAGAATTTATAGTGAACCATTTGAATTCGTGAAAGTTATGGGGTTATTCGATATAACCAAAACAATAGCGAATAATTCCTTGTAGAGTATTCATTGGAAACTTTGAATACGAAACCCATAGCTGAAACCAAAAGGAAAGCAAGATTCGTACTGCTTGGATTTTCGTGCATTCCTGAAAAAGCTCACTTTTAGTGATATTTCTCGATTATGGAGCAAATGGAAGATAATGTAAAACACGATGAGGATTCAAAACCCTGCATCAGAGTATTGAGAAGCGCAACGGATAACGTTTCTGAACGATTCTCTTCATAGAAAGAAAGAATCAATGATATTGATCATTGTGTTTTCCCCACTAAGTGTTTTCACTACATGAAGTAGGATTCAAAATGAAATCCATATCTAGTATGGAAACATTTGTGAATCATTTGTGAATCATTTGTCATGATTCTTGGAATATGACATACCTACGAACTACTAAGGAAATAATGGTAAACTAGAATTATGAGAAATCCTAGAATCGAAATTCCCTTGAGATTGGAAAGCAATTTGTTGCTAAATATCACAAGTAAAAGGAGTTGTTTGAATTTCCCAAATGACTGCAAAGCCATAGTGGAAAAGGGGGTGAATGACAGAAGCACAATTTGTCAAGTATTGGACAAATTCAAATGAATTTGATTCAAGTGTGCTGAATGTCTAGAGGATTCAGAACTAGTAATAGTACTAATATCTCATAGTAAAACTCCAAGTTTGATATTTGATCAAAGGATTTTGAAGTTATTCAAAATAGTGAGTGGATACGCAATTGGCATGAAATTGAGTGGGAGCTATGAAAGTCTTCCTAAAACAATATGTGATTGACATATTTTGAGTGGGAGCTTGTAGGAGTAATCCTTAAGTATGTTAAGAATGAAAGCACAAATACTTATAAATAATGATTTATAAGATATAGAAGTTGATAATAGGTGTATTATGATATTATGTAGTATTCCTTAAAGGATTCTGAAAAGGGTTTCAGAATAGAAGTTAATTAAGGAACTGGTCCTTAATAACTCAAATTAGGAATAGTATTAAGTTTAACACCAATGGTTAAAAGAAAGAAAAGGATGATCGTCATCCACTATGTTGAGACATGGGTTCTATCTTAGAAAACCATGATGACAACTTAACATAATATATGATCCAAATAAGGAACGTTTGAAAGTGATTAAGTCCGAATCACAGAATGTTGAGCTGAGTTTGTCCGTAGAGTTTAATAGAGAACTGTAGACATGTTTTCCAAATCGATAAAGGATGACATATCTTAAAGCATAAAGAGTTATGTTATAAGGGAATATGTTGGAAACTCCTGTAAATACCGATTAAGGTCAAGTAGGAAGCAAGGTGAACAAAACATCGAAAGTTGCAAAAAGTGCACTAGTATTTCGATGAATACATTTATAATAATAAGATAAGGGTACCATCTAAAGTGTTGTGTAATGTTATGGCAGAGCTAGTTCGCCTTTAACGTAGAATGATGTGTCCCAGGGCATAGTGCCCATGAGAAAGCCCTCGAGGTTGATCTAAAGTCATTGTAGGCTCTTGGAATCAGGCCTCGTTCTGCTGCCATAGCGACGATACATACACACAGATGCTATCATGTGATGATGTAGTATTGATGTCAATCAAGGTGACATTAGTAAGTTGCAAAGGATTTGGGACTATAAAGTATAGACCCAAGACTCAACCTCTTCCATGAGCAAGCATGTTCAGGATACCGGATATATGGTGCCAAAGATTGAGAACAAATGCAGCTAGTGTATTTGTACTCTAGTGCAAGTGGGAGACTGTTGGAAATATGCCCTAGAGACAAATAGTAGTAAGGACTATTATCATATTTCATATAGTTTATGATTAAGTTTTATATCATGCTATAACTATATTGAGTGGAAACATCAATACATGTGTGATATACAAACAACCAGGGGTTCCTAGTGAAACTCTAGTCACTGGTTCATTGGTCAACAGATGATCATGTTTCCTGATCATGTGGCATTTATGCCAGTTAGAAATGGAGTCATCTCATTCCGAGGAATGAGATGATGAACCAATACCCAACCTAAACATCGTGACCGGATCATGTCACGAAGTTCAAGTTACGATGATTAGAAATGGATCCTCGTAGACTATTCCTTAGACCGTGAGGCTATATCAATCACTGTCTCCCGACGGTGCTTTGATAGCATCAAGCGCCACTTGGTAATACAGTGGTTATAAATGTGTATTCAGGTACTCGGAGGAAACCGTTGAGGCAATACATGTCAAGAGCGGGATTTGTCCGTTCATGTGATGGGAAGATACTCGAAGGGCCCACTCGGAGAAGTTATATCCAATAGCTGCGCAGCGTGTCATTTGATCACAAGGATATCACTTGTCGGAACGAGTCAAGTAGCGTTGTTCGGTAACGAGATTGAACACAACATGGTGATGTCATTGATCAGATCTCGGGCAATGCAAGTATCAAGAGACAAAGGGAATAAGACACGACTGTCCCGGTTCAAACAATGAAAGATCTTCGTGGAACGCACATGGGTCACATGGCCATCCAGGTCCCTCTGTCGATCATTGGTGCGGGAGTGTCCCGACCATGTCTGGAGTGTTGCCGAACCAAGGGGTATCATGCTTAAGGGCTTGATGATGCTTAGAGAGTGTTTATAGGATCGGTAGAATCGCCGAAGATTTATAGGGAGAAAACCGGAAGGGTTTCGGTAAGTCCGAAGGACGTCCGGAGTGGAGGTGGAAGGTGTTGCATAGCCACGGAGATTGAATAATATGTGAATGAATGTTAAATGTTGATTTAATCATTTATTCATAATTATTTAATAAAGAGAAAATCAATTTTAATGGTCAAAGGCTTAATGGGCCAATTTCCGTAGGGAGAGGGCCCATTAGGGGAAAGGAGAGAGGGAGAAGGGGCAAGGGGCTGGCCGGCTGGGCCTAGCCCCCCGTGCGGGGCCCACTAGGGTGGCCGGCGGCCACCTCTCCCTCCTCCTCTCCTTTAGTCCCACCCCGGGACTTTGAGGGAGGTAGTACCTCCCCTCCCCCTATATATAGTGGGGGTATTTGGCCAAATTAAATACACCAATAATCAATAAAGGTCTTCTCACTTTTGGGAGGACCTCCAATTGATATTTTCTCTCTCCCCCTCTCTCTCTTGTAACCGTGGTCCCAAGTCTGAACTACGCGAGCGAGAGACATCTTCACCGTGGAGCGCCGTCGCGCTGCGGGGTTCGGATCCGGGATCTCTACTTCCGCCACTGCTGCTGGATCGGGGAAGCGGGAGTCATCGTCAGGCACCCGACGTGTGTAACTCCCCGCGAGGTGTCACGCTTGAGACACTCAAGTCATTGGATTCAAGGAGCGCAAGGACTTCATCACGACCTTGAGGTCGGCTTCGGCTCGTCTACATCAACCACGCTCTCCTGAGCATTGACAACGCTTTTCGGTCTTCAAGGGTAAGTTCGTAAAAAGCCCCTCCCGTTACTGTATTACTAATAGATAGGTCCTGACAGCTTTAGGGGTTCAGGGACGTAGAGTAAAATTTATTGTTTTCATACGCGGAACCCCTACAGGCTGAAGCCTCCTTCCTCCTCCAAGTTCGTCCCGTCATCCCAGTTGCTTGCACCCTCATCCGCCTCTGCACCATCTCGCCGTACATACCTGTGCAACAGTGGCACCATCGAGACACCACCGATTTGCTTCGGGCGGGTAGATCTCTCATCGAGATCCCCTTGACCGCTCCCACCTGCCGGTGGTGCCGTCAACAGCAACACCTAATTGGGCACCTGGGTATGCCCGACTTGACGCCCGCTCGTCGTCCTTGCGATCTCGCCCGACGCCGTTATCTCCCTTAGATTCAGAGGTAGATCGCTTTGAATTAGATTCGATGGTATCGTGTGCTTCAGGAACATGTCGTCTCCGTACCCTAGAACCTTGTCGTCGGGGGGGGGGGGGGGTTAAGGGTCGCACGTCCCTGTCCCGTACGCCGTCGTATCCGTCCCGGACTCCCTCACCATGGTTCACCTTACCTAGTCGCGTATGACGCGCAGACTCCTTTCTCGCCCGACAACAGGCTTCAGACGGACTCTCATAGAGAATCAACGGCGGCGGGATGCAATCGCCAGTGCGATCGCCCATGTCGCCTGAAACCCTAGAAAACGGTTCGGCACACATTGGCTAAAAATTACACCTATTTAGACGGGATTAATCCTGGCTAGTTGATGTGACAAAAAATAGAGGAATTTGCATAAGACAAGAAAACATAATAAAATCGTTAAGAAACATAATAAAATCCTTAAGAAACCTGGTTGAAAGCCCTTGCGTTGGTACGCCTTATTAATTTTTCTGCTATTTTCACACTTGTTCCGCGTTATACAGAATACACATGAATAGTAAATACTTGTGTGTGTGCCGCCACATGATCACAATAATAGAAGTACTCATTGACACAAAGATATAATTTCCTAATTCAGTTGTAGAAGAAAAGTTAAACATTGGAATTTCTTACAATATTCTGTAGAGGCGTGTAGAGAGATTGCACAGCTCCAATAAGACCGATTATACTTTTCTTCTCAACAACTGAATTAGGAAATTATATATATATATATATGGACACGGATTTTATAAGCGCACGGCTAGCTACGCACGTACTAGAAATCGTTGGATATAGCAAGCAAAACTGTCCACCAATCTTGATGCAGCGAGCAGAGAGCACGAACGACCGACGACGGCTGCTTTCTCCGTCTTGCACCGTCGATATCGCGCTTGCATGCAAAAAAAATGACTACTCCTGCCATCGTCCACAGACTATGCTCCATGGTGTGTATTTTTCTTTTTAGCTATGCATGCGAACCGGCTAGCACTCCTGCCAACCAATTTGGGTTTCTCCATGAATTTTTACAATGTGATTGTACTTTATGTTGGCGAGTCGCATGGCAACCCCAGACCACGGTGTTTTATTTGTGGTGAATTTCTGTTTCATGGCTTGCTATGCACCACACCAAGCCCAGCCATGGTGTATGCATTGTGGTTATTTTCGTGTTTGTGACTTGCTCTGAACCACACCAAACCCAGCCATGGTGTATGCATTGTGGTTATTTTCGTGTTTGTGGCTTGCTCTGAACCACAACAAAAAGCATTTGCCACGTGAGAAAGCCACATCTGTCATCCTTTGTAGGCATGCAACCTGTGATGGTGACCTGCCAATTTGCCATGGTGTTGGTATATGGCAAATTTAGAAATTGTGGCTTGACATGGTGTTGTGGGTTGACGTGGTGGTGTTGGTATATGACAAATTTAGAAATTGTGGCTTGACGTGGTGTTATGGCTTGACGTGGTGGTGTTGGTATATGGCAAATTTCGAAATTGTGGCTTGACGTTAGTGACCACCTGCAAATATCACCGCACATTCGCATGTGTTTTCGCTGTAATCCGAAAAAAATTGCATTGGAAAATTTGCATCCGGCCTAACGCCGTTAGTGGAGGTTGTGCTCCTGGGTTCATATCAGGTGCTCTGTGTAGTTGATCCAACGACTGTATGAACGTGCGTAGCTAGCCGCCTGAGTATCCCACTATTTCCGATATATATATGACATATTCCACCAGGATGTAGTTACGTCCACGCGTGTTTCACACTATATAGGCAGTATATACCATACCGGAGGGTATGTACACGTAGTATGAAATATATAATACTAATTAGGTAGTATACGTAATTTTTTTTATAGTATGTATAATTTTTTACATACTTTTTTTTCGTACAAATATGAAAATATTTTAAATATAGTGCAAACTATGAGTCAAATTATAATTTTTTCACATAACTTGATTGGAAGTATCTTAGATATAGTATATGAACATACTCCAACTAATGTTCATATACTATATCTACTCCAACTAATAAAGTATCATATATACTTGATTTCAAAAAAAAGTATTATATATACTTTCGTATGGAGTATATTAGACATGAGTGTAACTACACCCAAGAGTAAGAAGGATTTTTCCAAGGAGACCCAAGAGTATATATATAGGAGGTATAAGAGTAACTACACCCAAGAGTATATATATAGGAGGCATACAGATTACAAGCCTTGGTGTACAAGGAAACTACCAAGGAGACCTATACAGACACGTATATCTCAACACCCCCGCAGTCGAAGGGTCGGCAGCGACACATGGACTGGACCGAAATTCTGAAAAAGTCGAAGTCGGTAGTCCCTTCGTCATGATGTCCGCAAATTGCTGAGAGGTCGGTATGTGAAGAACTCGGACGTGACCGAGAGAAACCTGCTCACGAACAAAGTGGATGTCCAACTCAATGTGCTTGGTGCAACGATGATGAACGGGGTTGGCAGAGAGGTAGACAGCGGAGACGTTGTCGCAGAAGATGACGGTGGCCTTGTCAACAGGACAGGCGAGCTCAGAGAGGAGATGCCGAAGCCAAGTGCACTCAGCAACTGCATTGGCCACAACGCGATACTCAACCTCAGCACTAGACCGGGAGACGGTGGGCTGGCGCTTGGATGAGCAGGAGATCAACGACGAGCCAAGGTAGACGCAATAGCCCGAGGTGGAGCGCCGAGTGTTAGGACACCCTGCCCAATCTGCATCCGAATAGGCTACAATGTCCACGGAAGGTGAGACGGAGATCCTGAGCCCGAGGTCCATAGAGTCGTGAATGCACCGAAGAATCCGTTTCACCGCTGTCCAGTGAGCATCGCGAGACATGTGCATGTAGAGACAGACCTGCTGCACGGCGTACTGCAACTCCAAGCGAGTGAGCGTCAAGTACTACAAGGCACCAACAATGGAGCGATAGTGAGATGCATCCGTAGCCAGCGATCCAGCAGTGGCGGAGAGCTTGGCGTTCGTGTCGACAGGAATGGCCGCAATGGCGATCCAACGTTTGTGTCAACAGGAATATGCTGAGAGTACTTCCACTGATGAAGAAAGAACCCGTCCGCGCGGCATACCACCTCAAGGCCGAGGAAATAGTGAAGCGGACCGAGGTCCTTAATGGCGAACTCAGCACGAAGACGACCAGTGAGCTGTCAAAGAAGAGTGTCGCTGCAGGTTGTCAGGATGATTTCATCAACATAGAGCAGCAAATAAGCCACATCAGAGCCCTGTCGGTAGATGAACAAGGACGACGGAGCGCGCGCGTGGCGGAAGCAAAGGATGAAAAGAGCGCATGCGCTGCGCTAGTACCAGGCGCATGGTGCTTGCTTTGGCCCGTACAGAGAGTGGGAGAGCAGGTGTCGGGGGATGATCCCCAGATACCCCAACCGGACAAGAAACTGTGCAGTCGGATCGCGTCCGGTGACGGATCTGGCCGGACAAAGCGCGATGGGCCTACCTCATGGTAGCCGGATCAACAGAAAGCAACCGCTACGGCGTGGCGGAACCAATCAAGGAGACAGGGCGATGCGTGTCGATTGCACGTTCGCCTGTCGATGACAAGACCGGCCACTACCGGCCATACCAAGACTTTCGGGATGACACGGGAACGATGGCCAGTCTTGACATGCTCGCCTGGCGTCCATCGTGTACCTCGACAGCCATACCGCTCGTACTCCGATGCGACATACCATACCGGATACTGTAGATGACCAGCCGGCTGGGATCCGCCTGTGGGGCCTGCTAGTCGGACTGGCCAGTGAGACCGTTGCCTCTCTGCCTATATAACGAGAGGCAAGGCCTCAGTAGAAAGGGTTGGTCTTATTGCATTTAAGGCAGTAGCTAGAGAATACGGCTCAAGGAGCACTTGTAGTTCGTATATCCCCATAGTCAGATCCGGTAGGAGTAGGAGTTTTACCTCATCACGAGGGCTCTGAACCTGGATACTTCCTGTGTCTAGCTACGCTTGCTTGTATCCAATCCCGCCCGCGGACGCCGTCGATAGCTTCCGTGCTAGTCCCCACACCTCTATCTAACCTCCTTAGGTACTGCCGTTCCCAATACAACGACAGTTGGCGCCCACCGTGGGGCATGATGGCTTCGACCGGAGTCACGTTCCGCACGAGACCCCGCACTTCAGCCGGTGAGCGCGTGGCCTCCGGCCTGGTGCTCACGCTCGGCAAATTCGACTGCGTCGCCAGCTTCACCTTCGCCGGAACCTCCTTCCCGGCGAACGGCACTGTCCTGCTATTCGGCGACCTCCCCGTCTACGTCGCCACCATTCCGGAGCGTTTCCCTAGGGAAATCGTCTACATCGTGAGCTGCCGTATCGAGCGATAAGCGCCTCGTCGCGTCTGTGGCGTGGAGGTCATGATGGCGCTCGGCTCTCATCCCGCCAACCCGCGGAGCAAGGCACGCAGACGAGGTTGGAACTTCCGCCTCGTAGCCTCGGAACCTGGTGGAGATGCCATTGATCGGCTCGGCGCGGTTAACCTCGGGATAACCCGAGGAGGCGGAGGCCAACTTCACCATGGAGAGACAGATCCTCCTCCAGAGGCCATGAAATTGGCGGCGACCGCAGCAACTCGAGATCACCGGCGCGAAATGCGCGCCTGCAGCTTCACCTCGGCTACCATCCGGGCAGCAGCCGGCGAATCTGGCACGGGCGAAGCTAAGCGATAGGATGGAAAAGGATGGGGAGCCGGATCCGGCACGCCCTCATCCGCCCACCTACAACACGCCCATCAAGAACCTGCTGGCGCGAGCCACGCGAAGGCCCTAATCTGGAGGCGAGGCGAGCCAGCCCGCTCACGTGGGAGCTCCTCCGCATCGCAGATGAGCGGTGATGCCAACCCGGCATCTGAGGACCCAGCTACTCGGGAGCAAGCTGCACCAGCAATGAGGCGCCACATGACACCCAGCGTCCTCCTCAGCCGGCTAAGGCCCGCAAGCGCCACAACTCTGGCAACAAGGGGGCCAGCGCTAGGAGCGGTGAATAGCAACCGCCGCCTCCCCTCCAACCGGGCGCTTAGACCGCGGTTCCGTCTCGGGCCGGGTGGGAGCGCCCAACCCGGTATGTCCGGATGCCCGTGACCGCATCGACCTCCTCGCTCAAGCACGCGTCATGGAGGAAGAAGATTCTACCGGCCCGGTTTGTTTCGAACCCCGCATCCGGGCAGGCCGTTTAGGATAAGTTCTCCCGCCAGGACACCCCAATCTGACAGCGAGATGAAGCGTAAGATTGGTGGCCGACTATGCTACGGCATCGCGCCATGGGAACAACGCACAACCGTGCTTCGTCCCCTTTGCTAACGGTCAAGGGCGTGGCTCAACCTTGCCTGCCGCAGCATCAACGCCTGGCCAGACTTCGAGAAGGTATTCGTCCGCAACTTTAATGGCACGTACAAGCGTACGAGGCGCCCACGCGACCTGGCCTTGTGCGTCCAGGGTGACCGCGAGACCGACCGCGAGTACCTCGCCAAGTGGATGGAATTGCGCAACACCTGCGAGGGCATCCTGGAGAGCCAGGCCATCAGTTTCTTCATTGAGGGTTGCCAAGAAGGCACCATGCTTCGCCACCGGCTACTGTGTGACGAGCCGAAAACCATGGCGGAGCTCATGACGGTTGCGGACCAGTACGCCACGACGAATGCTGCCATGAAGAAGCCCCTCCGAGTAAATGCTGACAGGCGTCCGACTCCTACGGAGCCGGCTCGCGACCGTCCGAGCAATCCGGCTAGCAACGCCGGATCCTCCAGGCGCCACGGCAACGACAACCGGTTCCATGGAGACCGCCAAGCCGGGCAGCAGAAGCCCCGCTACCACGTGCGGCAGGTCAATGCTGTGGAGGGTGCGCCCGACGCACCGGCTAACGACGCAAGGAGGCAGAAGCCATGTCTCACCTTCGACAAGATGTTTGATGGCCCGTGCAAGTGGCACAGCGGTCCCTTCAAACCGGCTACGCACACCACTCGGAATTGCAGCGGACCCGCCAGCGAAAGGACCAGGGTAACCAGCCTCGTCTCCCCCCGCCCCCTCCTGGTGGACCACCACCACCGGCTAGGGGAGCCGGTAATGATGGTAACGGCGGCAACGGCGGCAACAACAAAAACAACGGCTACCCTCAGCCGCACGCCGCCTACCACATCTTCGAGACGGAGCTGGACGACAAGCACAGCCGCAGGCGATGCTCCAAGGAGGTCAATGCCATCGTCTCTCCGGTCCCCCAGTAGCTGAACTGGTCGGAAACCCCATCACCTAGAGCCGCGCAGACCAGCCGGAGCAGCTGCCGACTCCCGGGGGCTATGCCATGGTGCTCGACCCCCTCATCGTCTCCAACACGCGTACCTGCCGATTCTCGTGCGTCCTCATCGACGGAGGCAGCAGCCTCAACCTGCTCTACCAGTCCTTGCTGGAGAAGCTGGGCATTCGCGAATGCGACCTGCGCCTGACTACCACAACGTTCCACGGCGTCCGCGGGCCAACTCGCCTTGGGAAAATCCAGCTGGACGTCATCTTCGGGACCGAGGAGAACTTCCGCCGCGAACCAATCTGGTTCAAGGTGGTAAACCTGACGAGCTCCTACCATGCTCTCCTCGGGCGCCCCACCCTCTCCAAGTTCATGGTCGTCCCCCACTACACATACCTCAAGATGAAGATGCCGGGACCCCACGGCGTGATCACCGTCGTCGGCTGCTTCAGGCGGTCGATGGAGTGCGCCTCAGCCGGTTCCAAACTGGCAGAGGCCCTCATCATAGCCGAGGAGAAGCGCGTGATCATGCGCAATGTGGCCATGGCCCAGCAGGCCATGTCGGCTAGCAGCAAACCGGCTGGAGAAGGAGCTTTCCACCTGGCAAAGGAGACGAAGAGGATCCTGCTTGACCCCTCCGACCCGACTAAGTTCGTCACCATAGGTGCTGGCTTGGACAGCAAATAGGAAGGCGTGCTCGTCGACTTCCTCCGTGAGAATCCGAACATCTTTGCATGGTCCCCCAAGGACATGCCGGGTGTGCCGAGGGAGTTCGCCGAGCACTCACTTCATGTGCGGCCGGATGCCAAGCCGGTCAAGCAACCTCTGCGCCGGTTCGCAGAGGAGAAGGGGAAGATAATCGGTGACGAGATCACCCAGCTCCTTGCAGCCGGGTTCATCATGGAGGTGTATCAGCCGGACTGGTTGGCGAACCCAGTCCTGGTGCTGAAGAAGAACAAGACCTGGCGCATGTGTATCGACTACACCAGCCTGAACAAGGCGTGCCCGAAAGACCCCTTCGCCTTGCCCCGTATTGATCAAGTCATCGATTCCACGGCCGGCTGTGATTTGTTGTCTTTTCTAGATTGCTATTCCGGTTACAATCAAATCCGGTTAAACCCGGCTGATCAAATTAAGACATCATTTATCACCCCCTACGGGGCTTTCTGCTACATAAACCATGCCTTTCAGTCTAAAGAATGCGGTAGCGCTATCGGCGCTGCATGCGTATGAAAGTCTTGCACTCGCAGATAGGCCGAAACGTGCATGCTTATGTGGACGATGTGGTCATCAAGACCAAGGAGAAGCGCACCCTCCTCGAAGTTCTGGGAGAGACATTTGGCAACCTCCAGATGATGAAGTTGAACTCGGAGAAGTGCGTCTTGAGTGCCATCCGTCGACTCCTCGGTTTCCTCATATCACAACGAGGCATCGAGGCAAATCCGAGAAGATCGCGCCATCGAGAGGATGCAGCCCAGAACCCGCTTGAGTCCAAAAGTTCACGGATGCAGCCTCCTCGGCCGTTCGTCCCGGTAAGGGAGAAGGCACTCCCATTGTACCAGCTGATGAAGAAGACGGACAAGTTCTACTGGACTTCGCAAGCCGACACCGCATTTCATGACCTCAAGCGCATGCTATCCACAGCGCTGGTTCTAGCCACGCCGGCTAGCAAGGAGACGATGTTGCTCTATATAGCAGCCATCAGCCGGGGCGTCAGCGTCGTCCTGGTGGTGGAGCACCCCGAGGAAGGCAAGGCTCAGCCGGTTCAGAGGCCCGTCCACTACCTCAGCGAGGTTCTCTCCCTCTCCAAGCAGAACTACCCCCACTACCAGAAGATGTGCTACGGCGTGTACCTGGTGTTGGAATTATGCCCTAGAGGCAATAATAAAGATGTTATTATTATAATTCTTGTTCATGATAAAGTTTATATTCCATGCTAGAATTGTATTAAGCGGAAACATTAATACTTGTGTGGTTTGTGAACAACACCGTGTCCCTAGTACGCCTCTATGGACTAGCTCATTGATCAATGATGGTTAAGGTTTCCTAACCATAGACATGAGTTGTCAATTGATAACGAGATCATATCATTGGGAGAATGATATGGTGGACAGACCCAAACTAAGCGAAGCAATTAGATCGTGTCTTTGTGTTCATCTTTGCGAAGCTTTTCCTATGTCAAATATTGTATTCCTTAGACCATGAGATAATACAACTCCCTGGTATCGGAAGAAAGCTTTGAGGTCATCAAACGTCATCCTATGAGAGGGTGATCATAAAGGTGTCTCTCGGTGATCGGAAAGTATCATTGGGTTGTATGTATCGAGATGGGATTTGTCCCTCCCAAGTCGGAGAGATATACTTGGGCCCACTCGTAATCGATATCAACACCGCTTGCAAGCATGTGGTTAAGGAGTTAATCACAAAGTGATATCGATTACGGAACGAGTAAAGTACTTCGTGGAACGAGATTGAACTAGGTATGACAAGCATCGATGATCGAATCTCGCAAGTAAAATATCGCGAGACGAAGGGAATATGTATATGGGATTGATTGAATCTCGCATCGTGGTTCATCCGATATGATCATCGATGAATGTGTGGAGTCAATATGGGTGCCTGCACCCACCGTTGATTATTGATAGAAGATCATGTCCGCATATTCTCGAACTCATAGGTCACACACTTAACGTGTCTCGACGCTAGGATAGATTGGATACTTGGTTTATGAATTTTTGTTCGAGTCTTGATGGGATCCGGACATCACGAGAGGTCCCGGAGTGGTCCTGAGAATAAGATTCATATAAGGCAAAGGCAGTTTTGGAGTTCGAATTGTTCCTTAATCGGTATTGTACGGAAGCTTCTAGAACCTTCCTAAGGGGACCAACGTGGCCCCACCTTCCGGAGGGGCATGGGCCTATGAGGGAGTGTCCTGGCCGCATTGGGCCAGGGGCACAAGGCCCCATAGGGCCCAGATCCTAGATAAGTTTAAACTCGCTTAAACTAGAGATAGGGTTTCTAGATAAGGGAAAGTTTAAATCGTTTAAACTAGAGATAGGCTTGGAGGATGGGCAGGCTGGCCGCCCCCCTCTATATAGAGGGTTGGTGCGCCCTTCCCCCAACCTACACCTTCCTCCAAACCCTAGTAGCCTGCCGCCTTCCTCTCTCCTCCCGATCGCTTGTAGGCGAAGCCCTGCAGAAATTCTCCACCATATACACCGCGCCGTCGCGTTGTAGATCCAATCTATCTCTCCACCATACTTGCTGGTCCGAGGAAGGAGGAGACGCCGAGGTGCTGCACGTGTGCATCTCACGAAGGCACCGCCACTTGTGGTGCTAGATCGGAACGGATCGCGAGGAGGAGAAGCGAGTACGACTACATCACCCACGTTCCGATTAACGCTCATTGCTGAATCTTCAAGGTATGAAGATCTAATCCAATCTCTCGTTGTTTGCATCTCCTAGATTAGATCTTGGCTTTCCTCTGTTCGCTCAGAGAAAATTTTGATTTACTATGCCGCTAAACCCTTCAAAGGGTATCGAGCTAGATCTATGCGTAGATGTGATTCACGAGTAGAACGCAACATGGTTGTTGCGCGTTGATGTTTTCTGTTGCAAGCCTCTTGTTTGTGTTCTTCTTATGACGCGATAGTGAGATTGAAGCGGTCCAGCCAACCTTACGCGACGTCGTCATGAGACCGCTCCGCACTTGACGTGTGGCTTATACCACACATGCGGTGGTGGATGTCGGTTTCTCACTATAGTTGTCATGGGATTAACACCGAGTTTGGCAACCATAATATCACCGTTGTGGCTTTCCGTAGGTAAGAATCGTTCTTAGCATCTACTCCCATAAGCCACGTAAAACATGCAACAACAAAGTAGAGGCGCCTAACTTGTTTTTGCAGGAGTGTTTTCGTGATATGGTATGGACCAAGATGTGATGTGTATAATGTATGCGATGATCATGTTTTATAATGTTTCACGACTTGCATGTCGTTGAGTACACAACCGCAGGAGCCATATGGTTGTCTTTATAATTGTGTATGACCATGAGTCAACTTCTTATACGCCATGTAATAGCTTTACTTTATCGCTAAGTAGTTAGCAATAGTTGTAGTTGCTATTCGTGGTGGAGGCAATCATGGTGGAGTGATGGAGATCATGCGAACGCACAAGATGGAGATCATTGCGCCAAGATTGGCTATACCATGTCACATAAAGTTATATGCATGTGATGTTTATCCTTTTATGTATCTTATTATGCTTAGATCGCGACGGTAGCATTATAAGATGATTCCTCACTTAAAGATCAAGATAAAACTGTGTTCTCCCCAAGTATGCACCGCTATGAAAGTTCGTCGTGTCCAAGCATCACGTGATGATCGGGTGCTATAGACTCACGCCACATACAACGGGTGCAAGCCAGTTTTGCACACGCGAAATACTTGGTCTAACTTGACGAGCCTAGCATGTATGCATATGGCCTCGAACACAAGAACCGAAAGGTTAAGCATGAGTCATATGAATGATATGATCGACACTTCGTTGTCCACCATTGAAACCACATCTCTTCTCGTGATGATCGGATTAGGTGTGGTGAATTTGGATCGTGTTCACTAAACAACTTGAGGGATGTTGAATTTAGTGGAGTTCATCTAGTAATTTGATTAAGTTGAACTATTTATCATGAACATAGTCTAAATTGTACTTGCAAATCTGTAGATCACATGGCCAAGTCCAACTTCAACTTCAACGCTTTTGAGAAAGAAAAGCTTAGAAACAATGGGTCTAACTTCACCAACTGGTTCCGCAATCTAAGAATCATTCTGGCGGACAAAAGGACTATGTCCTTGAGAAAGCGTTAGGTAACCCTCACACAATCGCTACTTACCGATGAGAAAGCTGTCTATCATCACAAGAAAGATGATTATGGTGTGATTAAGAGCACCATGTTGTTTGCTATGGAACCGAACTTCAAAATCGTTTTGAAAACTATCCTGCCCTTTGAGATTCTCAAGAGCTGAAAACCATGTTTCGACTCAGCCCGTTCTGAGAGATATGAGATCTCTGAGAAGTTCTTAAACTGCAAGATGCAGGAAGGGAGTTTCGTTAGTGAGCACGCCATTAAGATGTCGGGTTACACTCAACGCCTTGAGCACCTGGACTGCAAGATTCCAGAGGAGCTCAAGACTGACAGGGTTCTGCGATCACTCCCTCCCAGCTACAAAAGTTTTGTAGTGACTCACAATCGATTGGTTCCATCGACACGATCACCGAGCTCTTCGCAGTCAAGGCTGCGAGGTGGACATCAAAAGGATAATCATGTGTTAATGGTCAACAAGCCCTCCTTTAAGAAAGGTAAAGGTGCAAAGAAGCCCTTCAAGAAAAGCGGCGTAAGCGCTGCCCTCGCCGAGAAGAAGCTCAAGTTTGGTCCTAAGCCGGACATCGAGTGCTTCTATTGCAAGGACAAGGGTCATCGAAGCGCAACTGTCCGAAGTACTTAGCGGACAAGAAGGCTGGCACCATCAAAGGTATATTTGATATACATGTTGTTGATGTTTTCCTTACTAGCCCTCATTGTAGTGCCCGGGTATTTGATACTGGTTCAGTCGCTAATATTTGTAACTCAAACAGAGCTACTAATAGACGGGCTTCATAGGATGAGGTGACGATGCGCTAAGCAACGGATCAAGAGTTGATGTGATGGCCGTCGGCACGCCTCCTTAGTTTTACCTTCGGATTAGTTTTAAACCTTAATAAATGTTATTATGTGCTCGCTGAGCATGAACATTATTTCGGATCGTGTTTATTGCAAGACGGTTATTCATTTAAATCGAGAATAATGGTTGTTCTATTTATATGAGTAACATATTTTATGGTCATGCACCTATTGTGAATGGTTTATTTTTCTAAATCTCGAAAGGGATGAAACACACATCCATAACATTGAGGCTAAGAGATGCAAAGTAGATAGTGATAATACTACTTATTTGTGGCAATCGCTGCCTAGGTCATATTGGTGTAAAGCGCATGAAGAAACTCCATTCGATGGACTTTTGGAGTCTCTTGATTTTGAATCATTTGACACATGCGAACCATGCCTCATGGGCAAGATGATCAAAACCCTGCTCTCCGGTATGATGGAGCGAGCAACGGACTTGTTGGAAATCATACATACCGATGTATGCGCACCGATGAGTGTTTCGACGCTGTGGATATCGCTATTTTCTCACTTTTACCGATGACTTAAGTAGATATGGGTATATCTATTTAATGAAACATAAATCTGAAACATTTGAAAAGTTCAAAGAATTTTAGAATGAAGTGGAGAACCATCGTAATGTAAAGATTAAGTTTCTACGATCCGATCATGGGGCGAATATTTGAGTTATGATTTTCTCACGCATCTCAAAGCAAGTGGAATCGCTTTCACAACTCACGCCACCGGAACACCACAAAGCAATGGTGTGTCTGAACGCCGAATCGAACCCTATTAGATATGGTCCGATCGATGATGTCTCTTACTGATTTGCTATCATTTTGGGGTTATGCATTAGAAACCGCTGCATTCACTTTAAATAGGGCTCCATCTAAACTGCTGAGACGACACCGTATGAGCTGTGGTTTGGTGCTAAACCTAAGTTGTCGCTTAAAGTTTGGGGATGCGAAGCTTACGCCAAGAAGTTGATGCCGACAAGCTCGAACCCAAAGCGGAGAAATGCGCCTTCATAGGATACCCTAAGGAAACTATTGGGTATACCTTCTATCACGTAACCAAGGCAAAGTGTTTGTCGAAGAACGGTTCCTTTCTTGAGAAGGAGTTTCTCTCAAAAGGTGAGTGGGAGGAAAGTAGAGCTAGACGAGGTTATTGAACCTTCTCTTGAATTGGAGAGTAGCGCAAGACCTGAAATTGTTCCAGGTCACCGCACCAACAATAGAGGAAGCTAATGACAAGGATCATGAAGCTTGAGACGATGTCGCATCGAATGTCGCAGGTCGACAAGATCGCGTGCCCCTCCTGAGTGGTACGGCAACCCTGTCTTGACTGTCTTGTTAGTAGAAGACAGCGAACCTACGAACTATGAGGAAGCGATGATGATCCCAGACTCTGAGAAATGGCTAGAGGCCATGAAATCCGAATTGGGATCCATGAGCGAAAACCAAGTATGGACTTTGGTGGACCCTCCTAGCGACCGAAAGGCCGTTGAGTGCAAATGGATCTTCAAGAAGAAAACGGACGCAGATGGTAATGTTACCGTCTATAAAGCACGACTTGTTGCGAAAGGTTTTCGACAAGTTCAAGGTGTTGACTATGATGAGACTTTCTCTCCCGTAGCGATGTTTAAGTCCATTCGGATTTTATTAGCAATTGCTGCGTTTCATGATTATGAAATATGGCAGATGGATGTCAAGATTGCTTTCCTCAATGGCAACATTGATGAAGAGTTGTATATGATGCAACCCGAAGGTTTTGTCGATCCTAAGGATGCTGATAAAGTATGCAAACTTCAGCGTTCCATTTATGGACTGAAGCAAGCATCTCGGAGTTGGAACCTTCATTTTGATCAAGTGATCAAGAGCTTTGGATTTGTTCCAAATTGCTATGAAGCTTGCATCTACAAGAAAGTGAGTGGGAGCTCGGTGACGTTTCTGGTACTATATGTGGATGACATATTGATTATTGGAAATGACATCAACATGCTTAACGATGTGAAGAGTTATTTGAACAAGTGTTTTTCAATGAAAGACCTAGGTGAAGCTGCTTATATATTGGGCATAAAAATCTATAGAGATAGACAAAGACGCCTGATAGCTTTAAGCCAGAGTACATACCTAGACAAAGTTCGAAAGGTTCAGAATGGATAAGGCATTGAAAGGTTCAAGGCCTATGTTGTCGTAAGATATTGAGCAAGGCTCGGTGTCCACTACGGTAAATGATAGGGAAGCTATGAGCAAAGTGCCTTATGCCTCGCCATAGGTTCCATCATGTATGCCATGTCAGTGTACTAGACCGGATGTGTCCAATGCTCTTAGTTTGATGAGCAGATATCAAAGTGATCCAGAGTGGAACATGGACAGCCGTGAAGAACATCCTAAGGTACCTAAATAGGACTAAAGAAATGTTCTTAGTCTATGGGGTGATGAACAGCTCGTCAGAAAAGGTTACGTCGATGCTAGTTTCGACAATCGACAAGGATGATTGTAAATCTCGATGTGATACGTGTATATTTTGAATGGAGGAGCTGTGAGTGGAGAAGCTGCAAGCAAAGCGTGATCGCGGGATCTACAGAGAAGCGAATACATGGGCCGCAGAAGGCCAAGTGAAGGAGTTTGGATCGAAACTTCATCATCGAAGCTTGGCGTGGTTCCAAGTGCATTGGACCCACTGGAGATATTGTGTGACAACACTGGCGCCATAGCACTCGCTAAGGAACCAAGATATCATCCAAAAACCAAGCATATCAACCGCAATTTTCATATAATCCGAGATTATATAGCAGATGGAGATCTGAAGATCAGCAAAGTACATACAGATCTGAATGTCGCAGATCCATTGACTAAACCTCTTCCACGTGTAAAATATGATCAAAGACTCGGCCATGGGTGTGAGATTGTTGCCAAATGTCCCTATTGACTCTAGTGCAAGTGGGAGACTGTTGGAATTATGCCCTAGAGGCAATAATAAAGATGTTATTATTATAATTCTTGTTCATGATAAAGTTTATATTCCATGCTAGAATTGTATTAAGCGGAAACATTAATACTTGTGTGGTTTGTGAACAACACCGTGTCCCTAGTACGCCTCTATGGACTAGCTCATTGATCAATGATGGTTAAGGTTTCCTAACCATAGACATGAGTTGTCAATTGATAACGAGATCATATCATTGGGAGAATGATATGGTGGATGTACCAAACTAAGCGAAGCAATTAGATCGTGTCTTTGTGTTCATCTTTGAAGCTTTTCCTATGTCAAATATTGTATTCCTTAGACCATGAGATAATACAACTCCACAGTATCGGAAGAAAGCTTTGAGGTCATCAAACGTCATCCTATGAGAGGGTGATCATAAAGGTGTCTCTCGGTGATCGGAAAGTATCATTGGGTTGTATGTATCGAGATGGGATTTGTCCCTCCCAAGTCGGAGAGATATACTTGGGCCCACTTTCGGTATCGATATCAACACCGCTTGCAAGCATGTGGTTAAGGAGTTAATCACAAAGTGATATCGGATTACGGAACGAGTAAAGTACTTTTGTGAACGAGATTGAACTAGGTATGACGATCTGATGATCGAATCTCGCAAGTAAAATATCGCGAGACGAAGGGAATATGTATATGGGATTGATTGAATCCTGGCATCGTGGTTCATCCGATATGATCATCGATGAATGTGTGGGAGTCAATATGGGTGCCTGCACCCGCTGTTGATTATTGATAGAAGATCATGTCTCGCATATTCTCGAACCCGCAGGTCACACACTTAACGTGTCTCGACGCTAGGATAGATTGGATACTTGGTTTATGAATTTTTGTTCGAGTCTCGGATGGGATCCGGACATCACGAGAGGTTCGGAGTGGTCCGGAGAATAAGATTCATATAAGGCGGTGCAGTTTTGGAGTTCGAATTGTTCCGGATTAATCGGTATTGTACCGAAGCTAGAACCTTCCTAAGGGGACCAACGTGGCCCCACCTTCCGGGAGGGGCATGGGCCTATGAGGGAGTGTCCTGGCCGCATTGGGCCAGGGGCACAAGGCCCCATAGGGCCCAGGATCCTAGATAAGTTTAAACTCGTTTAAACTAGAGATAGGGTTTCTAGATAAGGGAAAGTTTAAATCGTTTAAACTAGAGATAGGCTTGGAGGATGGGCAAGGGCTGGCCGCACCCCCCCTCTATATATAGAGGGTTGGTGCGCCCCCTTCCCCCCCCAACCTACACCTTCCTCCAAACCCTAGTAGCCCTGCTGCCGTCCTCTCTCCTCCCGATCTGCTTGTAGGCGAAGCCTGCTGCAGAAATTCTCCACCATATACACCGCCGTCGTTGTAGATCCAATCTATCTCTCCACCATACTTGCTGGTCCGAGGAAGGAGGAGACGTCGAGGTGCTGCACGTGTGCATCTCACGGAGGCACCGCCACTTGTGGTGCTAGATCGGATCGGATCGCGAGGAGGAGAAGCGAGTACGACTACATCACCCACGTTCCGACGAACGCTCATTGTCTGAATCTTCAAGGGTATGAAGATCTAATCCAATCTCTCTCGTTGTTTGCATCTCCTAGATTAGATCTTGGCTTTCCCTCTGTTCGCTTCCGTAGAAAATTTTGATTTACTATGCTGCGAAACCCTTCACCTGGCATGCAAGAAGCTCAAGCACTACTTCCAGGAGCATCCGATTAAGGTCATGTGCACCATACCCCTTTCGGAAATCATCGGCAACAAGGACGCCACCGGCCGAGTCGCCAAGTGGGCCATCGAGCTCGCCGCCTACTCCATCCAGTACGAGCCCCGGCTCACGATCAAGTCGCAAGCACTGGCGGACTTCCTTGTCGACTGGGCTGAGACCCAGTATCTCCCACCGGTTCCGGATTCAGACCATTGGAAGATGCACTTCGATGGGTCGAATATGCTCAGGGGCTTGGGAGCCGGCATCGTGCTCACCTCGCCCAAGGGAGACCGGCTGGAGTACGTGCTGCAGATCCACTTCAAGGCCTCCAACAACGTAGCCGAATATGAGGCACTGGCGCATGGACTCCGGCTGGCCAAGGAGATCGGTGTCAATCGGATCCTTTGCTTCGGTGATTCGGATCTGGTGGTGCAGCAAGTGTCCGGAGAATGGGACGCCAGAGATGCAAACATGACCCTCTACCGGTTCCACATCCAGAAGGTCAGTGCCTCCTTCGACGGATGCGAATTCCATCACGTCCCCCGTGCCAACAACGAGGCAGCCGATTCGCTCGCCCGAATCGGATCCACCAGGCAGGCGATCCCACTAGGGGTTTCCTTGGAGCACCTACGTAAACCCTCCATCAACCCGTCGCCGGAGTCAGACTCCATCATCTGGGCAGGGAGCACTCCGGCTGATGGAGCGGCATAAGCGGGGCAGGCAGAGCCTCCAAAAAAGAAGACCCGCACCAACTCCAGCAAGGCAGTGCCCTCCGGCTCGCAAGACCCCCCGACATCCATCAACTAGAAAGCGGGAGCATCCTTATCATTCGGGAAGTGCCATCCTGGGCACAACCCTTCATGAACTACATCGCCAATGGAGAACTTCCGGATGACGAGGTGGAGGCCAGGCAAATCCGGCGCCGCGCGCACACGTACACCATCATCAACGGCGAACTGTACAAGCGCAGCGTATCCTGCATTTTCCAAAGGTGTGTCGATATAGACACGGGCTACCGCCTACTCAAGGACATCCACCAGGGCGAGTGCGGGCACCAAGCTTCGTTAAGGGCGATAGTCGCCAAGGCGTTTCGCCATGGTTTCTATTGGCCCACCGCCCTCGAGGATCTTTGAGTACCGTCCACGCGGCAATGGATGCCGCCTTTGGGCGACTCGAGCACATGCCAACTTCGGTACTCAAGACCATACCGATCACCTAGCCCTTGACGGTTTGGGGCCTCGACATGGTAGGTCCCTTCGAGCGAGCACGCGCGGGTATGACCCATCTGCTGGTGGCGGTGGATAAATTCACGAAGTGGATCGAGACCAAGCCTATCCGGAAGCTGGACGGGGCGACAGTCGTCACCTTCTTCACCGACATCATCAACCGATTCGGCTACCCCAACAACATCATCACCGACAACGGCACGGACTTCGACAAGGGGGCCTTCGCCCGGTTCTGCAGCAACAAGGGCATCCGGCTGGACCTTGCCTCCGTCGCGCACCCGCAGTCCAACGGGCAAATCGAAAGAGAAAACGGTTTGGTGCTAGCTGGCATCAAGCCGCGTCTCATTGAGCCATTGGAGCGGTCAGCCGGATGCTGGATCGAGGAGCTTCCGGTTGTGCTATGGAGCCTCCGCACCATGCAAAATAGGTCAACCGGCTACACCCCGTTCTTCCTGGTCTACGGGTCAGAAGCCGTCCTCTCCGCAGACATCGAGTTCGACTCACCCTGCAAGCTCCTATACGACGAAAAGGCCAACCAGGAGGCGCGGGAAGATGGAGTGGACCTCCTAGAGGAGGCCCGCGAGCTAGCTCTGTCCAGATCAGCCCTGTACCAGCAATGACTACGCCACTACCATTCAAGCCGGATCCGCCCAGTCGCGTTCCGCGAGGGCGACCTGGTCCTCCGGCTGGTGCAAGACACGAAGGGCATGCACAAGCTATCGCCACCCTAGGAGGGTCCCTTCATCATCAGCCGGGTGCTGCCCAACGACTCCTACTACCTCATTGACGTGCAGCAGCCGCACAAGAACAAGATGGACAAATCAGACGAGGAGACCGAGCGTCCCTGGAACGCGGCCTTGCTGCGCCTGTTTTACACCTAGTCGCCAGACAGTGTATGTATCACGCAAACCCTATGAATGAAAATGCGGACCCCTACGAGATGCTTGGGGGCTCCTTGCTAGAAATATGTTTGCATCTATTTTCCGGTTATGGTTTTCCGACTCCGGCAACCCCTACCCGGGGGCTCGCCGGCTGGTCCGGCCTGCTAAGTCAACAAACCGACTGAGTAGTGTGCGACGATGTCAGAGGCCCACTCTTCGTCTCAGCTACAGACCACAACCCGGCTGTCCGGCTAGCAAGAGCAAAAGCCCGAGACATCCCACACGAAAAACAGGGAGGAGACGCGACATACCGGGCGTCCCGGCCTTGCAACTAGCTTAAGCCAATCCGGCTACTAAGACGTTAGTACCGTGCGCAATGTATTGTCAGCTCCCTTCGATTTTGGCTGCAGACCGCAACCCGGTTGCCTGGCAAGGACGCAGCAAAAACAACAGAGCACACGGGAAAGCGACCAAGTGTCCAGAGAGGCGCAGACTAGTTTTTGAAAAAACAAATCCGTTTTCTGGCCACAATTTGGCAGACTAACCTACTAACCGGTGAGGATGTATGTGTATGTATATTCTTGTCCGACTACCTCGAGTCGGAATTCAGGAAGAAAAGGAGAAGAAGATTCGAAGTCCTTGCCTTCATCAAGCGCTCCAAATCTTGGGGCTACACCCACTGGGTGCGCTCACGTGCCCCCAGTGGAATCTTGTAGTTCCCGACCGGCTAAAGGCGTTTAGCCAGCCGTTCGGACCCCAGGTGAGGGCAAGGGCAGGAGCAAGAGAAGGCAAGAAAGATTCGAAGCACCTGGCTACGCCAGCTACTCCGAATCTCGGGGGCTACACCTAGTGGGTGCGCTCGCGTGCCCTCACTAGAATGTTAGTTCCCCCGGCTAAAGGTGTTCAGCCAGCGAAAATAACCGACTAAGACTAGTCTAGTCGGACAAAGTTAGAAGATTGGGGAAAAGAAGAAAAGATTCAAGCACTGGCCATGCCATTACTTAATCTCGGTTACACCAGTGGGTGCTGAGCGCCCACGGGAGGTGTAGTTCTCCCGGCTAAAGGTGTGTAGCCGGGTAAAGTCAACCGGCGAAATGTCGAAGCACAAGTTGAAGGGAACTCAAGCCAGTTCAAAATTAACAAGCAAAGAAAAAAGGAGGCGAAGCTCCCATAAGTTTACCCGGCGTCAGAGACAGCCGGTATAGACGGACAAGTTTCAAACAGAACTAAAGCAAGACAAATACACCCGGCATCCCGAGGCAGTGCCTACGCGGCAGGACCCTTGTCGTGAGGAGCGTTTTGGCTGACGGAAGCTTCAGGCGGAGGAGGAGGCGCGGCGCTCGATCCTGTTTCGGCGTCAGTAGCCGGCTGCATCGGGGCTTCCACTTCAGGAGTACCGAAAGACTCCGAGTCGGTGAGCACCTCGTCGGGGTCCACGTAGTCGGCAATCTTGATGGCGGAGCCTCGGAGCTCCGGATGGGCCTGGCGAATGGCGGCAAGGTCGGCGCCGGTGCGGAAGCCCCCATCGATCTTCTCGACGCGAGCGTCCTTGTACCAGGAGAGCATAAGAGCTGTGAGCCATCTCGCTCGGCTCATACTGCCAAGTCCCATGACCACCCATCGTGGCGGCACCTCCCCCACCCTCGCAGTCAGCTGCGCCATTGTCTCCGGAACCAGAGCATCCGGCCACAGGAAGGAGAAGACATCCCGCGCCGCTTGACGAAGCTTGGCAGCTTCTTTGCCAAGAAGGACGACGAGCTCCTAGGCCGTCGGCTGTGCTCCCGGCCAGTTCTCCTGCAGCCGGTTGTATGCCAGCAGGTCTATGCCGGGATAAAACGCTGTCAGAAAAGAGAGTTAGATCCAGCTACCGGATCCAGAAAGAAAGGGAAACGGAAAAGAAGAACTTACCCTTAGCCGTGTGGCCAACCTACATCAGCTCCTCCACCAGAGCCTTCTCCTTCGTCGCCAACCGTTTGATCTCTTTCTCTTGGTCCTTGTTCTGGGTCTCGAGAAGGTTGAAGGCATCGGTCCGGCTGGCGAGCGAGGCATCGCGCTCCTTGATGGTGGCCTCCAGGCCATCTACCTTCGCGTGCCAATCCTTGTTCTGCAGCCGCAGACTAGAGTTGGACTTGCTTAGCCGGTCATTCGCTTTCTTCAAGCGATCGATCTCGCGTTGAGCGCACACGAGGATAGCTGCGATGAAACCGGCTATCAGTAAAAAAAGGGACAAGCCGGATGAAGCAAACTTACTCTAGGAAGTCCCGTTGGCAGCAGCAAGCTTCTGCTCTAGGGACCGGTTCCCGCCGGCTGCGGCCTCCAGCAGCCGGATCTCCTTCACCGCCAGTTCAAGGGTGGCGGCGAGGTCCGTCAGCGAGGCGGCGGAGGAGGCGTCATCATCCACGGAGTTGACGGCCAAGGACTCCTTCGCGGCAATCACCGCCATCCTCCACTCCTCCTCCGGCTCGTCGTCGGAGTTATCGTCGATGACAACCACGAGCTCCTTGCCGGTAGCGGCCCCCCGCGTGCCCGCGAAAGAGCCACCCGGCTAAGGATCCTCCGCCTCCGGCTGAGCCACCACATCCGGCTGCGGACCCTCCGCTCCGGCTAAGGCAGCCGATTCAGATCGAGGTGGTGGCGGAGGCGGCTCCACGGGAGAAGGAGGGGCGCGGGCAGACGCGGTCGGAGCGCGGGGTGGCGACCCGGTCGACGCTCGTGCCGGGCTCGCGGCTCCAAAGGAGACCAGCGTGCTAAGAAAATAGAAGACAAGAGGAAGGAAACAAAAGCAAATAAGCCAAGGGCAGAAAGGCAGGAAAAGAAACATGCGAAAGATGATGAAAGAAGAAGAGGAAAGACGTACCCCTGCACAACCGGAGGCGGCCCCTTCTTTCGGCCTAAGCGACTCGGCGGAAGGGCGCCGGTCCGGCTCCTCTTGGGGGATGGCTCCTCCGCGGCAGGCCGGTGGGAGCTGGAGCATCGGATCGCAGGCTGAGCTGCCTCCTCCTCCTCATGAACCTCCACGTGAGGGTCAGCAGCCGGTTTATTGTTCTGGCTGGGGAAGGCATCACCATCCCCGTCCGACTCCTCGCTGGACCGCCGAGCACGCGGCTCGGGCAAGTCAGGCATGAAAACCTCGAGAGGAGCCTCACCCTCCTCGCAAAGGATGCAAGCGAAGATCTGCCGAATACAAGAAGTTAGCTGGACAAAACAAGAAAGAAATGGAAGAAATACGAAAGAAAGCTCCAGCTAAAAGGACCTACCCAAGGCGCGCGGTTGTCCCGGTTGTAGGGCGCCATTAAGGTCCGACCCTCCGGCTCCTTCGATCGCCCACACTCCTTCAGGTTGTGGTAGCGGGGATCACGGCGCGACAGTCGGGTGGGTCCAGCCGGCCGGAGTAGTAGAACATTTTGTGCGCTCGCTGCTGCAACAACAACATCAGCCGGGACATCCAGCTGAGGGTGATGTACAGGCCGGTTAGCCGGCAGGTGATGAGGGAGCGCATGCGCTGCAGCATCGCGTCCGACTCCGCTTTGTCGCCGTGAATCTTCAACTCCCAGTTCTGCCGGCTGGACTCGACATCCTGGAAAGCCGGAAGGTTGATCCGGTCGACGTTGGTGACGTTCTTGACGTAGAAGTATGACTGCTGCCACAGTCGTACCGTGTCGTGGAGCAAGAACTTTGGGTAACCGGACTGGGCGCGAGAGTAGATGGAGGCGCCACTGCATGCGACGGCAGCCTTCGTATCAAGACTGCGGCCGGACTCGGAAGAGCCGGGAGAAGAGCCCGAGATCCGGCTAGATCTCGAGGTAGCTCTCGCAGAAGGCCATGAAGTGCGCCAACGTTCCGATCGCGTTGGCGCCGAGATGGTGGAGACGGAGATCAAAGAACGCCAGGAAGGTGAGGAAGAAGGGGTGCACCGGCAACGCGAACCCGCGCGCCAGATGCGAGAGGAAGATGACGCGCTCCCCCTCTGCCGGGTGCGGCAACACCTCTCCCGCCAGCGCCAACCGCACAGCCACTTCCTCCTCCGACGGAAGGACGCGGGTCGCGCGATACTTCTGGATGTGGTCCTCCATGACGGAGGAGCCACACCAGCCTCCGCGTTCGGCTGCCATCACCGGCTGACAAGGAGGTGCAGCGGCGGAGGAGTGACGGTGGCCCGTACCGCCGACAACAAAGAGCGGGCGACACAACGGGCTACAACGGCAGCAGAGCAAGGGTGCAGAGGGCAGGAGCGCGCAAGGGAAGAGGAAAACTGGAGCGGGGGAGCAAAGGAAGGGAACTGCTCCCCCCCGCGGCGTCCCTTTAAAGGACCGGAAGCGCAACCGTCCACGGCGCCACGTGGTGCGCATCCGGGCGACCCTCACCCCAACCGCCGCCTAGACCCCGGGATGCGCAGAAGATCCGAGAGCGAGAACCGAAGCGCTAGGCAGCAGTTTCCTGACGCGACGTGCGACGGGACGTTACGCTGCCCGCCACAATGCAATGATGGCGCGTGCGCGCGTGGCCGGCGTCAGCACTGACGTCATGGGTAGCGCAACCGCCAGGTGTAACCGGACAGAAATTCAAAATCAGGAGGGAGCGCGCGCACATTTCGCCTAAGGGAGGAATCCACACGCGCTCGGGGGCTAGTGTCGAGGGGATGATCCCCAGATACCCCAACCGGACAAGAAACTGTGCAGTCAGATCGCGTCTGGCTGACCAGATGCAGCCGGACAAAGTAGGCCAGGCCGGCTACCTCATGGTAGCCGGATCAACAAGAAGCAACCGGCTACGACGATGTAGCCCGAACCAATCAAGGAGACAGGACGACGTGCGTATCAGTGCACGGTACGCCCTGTACGATGATAAGACCGGCCACTACTCGGCCATACCGAAGACTTTGCGGGGATGACACGGGAACAGTGGCCCGGTGCTGATGACATGCTCGCACGGCGTCCACTGTGCCTATGACACCCATACCACTCGTACTCCGATGCGACATACCATACCGGATACTGTAGATGACCAGCCGGCTGGGACCCGCCTGTGGTGCCCGCCAGTGAGACCGTTGCCTCTCTGCCTATATAAGGAGAGACAAGGCCTCAGTAGAAAGGGTTGGTCTCATTGTATTTAAGATAGTAGCTAGAGAATACGGCTCAAGGAGCACTTGTAGTTCGTATATCCCCATAGTCAGATCCGGCAAGAGTAGGAGTTTTACCTCATCACGAGGGCTCTGAACCTGGGTACTTCCTACGTCCAGCTACGCTTGCTTGTATCCAATCCTGCCTGCGGACGCCGTCGATAGCTTCCCTGCTAGTCCCCACACCTCTATCTAACCTCCTTAGGTACTGCCGTTCCCAATACAACGACATCATGCACACATGGTCGGGATGCTCGGCATCGACAAACCTAGTGGGCTGCTGACAGTACACCTGCTCCGATAGATGTCCATGAAGGAAGGGGTTGGAGACATCCATCTGGTGCACCGGCCAAGCTAGAGAGACGGCAAGGTGCAAAACAGTCCGGATCGTGCCCGGTTTGACAACCGGAGCAAACGTATCCGTGAAGTCGTCGCTGGCACGTTGATGGAAGCCTCGGACCACCCATCGCGCCTTGTAGAGATCGAGTGTACCATCAGAGCGCAGCTTGTGCTTGAACACCCATTTGCAAGTGATTACGTTGGCGCGAGGAGGGCACAGAACGAGCTCCCAAGTTCGGTTCCATTGCAGGGCATCAAACTCCTCCTGCATGGCCGCATGCCACTACGGATCGCGTAGAGCAGCTCAAACAGAGTTGGGTACCGGCGAAAGCACAGGCGTAGAAGCCGCGCATGTGTAGACATCGACGGGGTAACGTGTAGAGGGCTGGTGCACACCTGCGTGCACGAGTACGCCCGCGGGCGGAGGTGGTGGCGGGACAGCAGCCGAGCTCGATGATGACGAGGAGGTCGGTGATGCAGTAGCCGGCGACGAGGGGGCCGGCGATGAGGGGGCCAGCGACGGGGAGGCCGGTGACGAGGGGGACGGCGAAAGAGGCCGGCGTCGACGACGATGACCCGGCGTATGGCGGCGAATCGCCGAATCACGCAAGGCCATGATGGATGCTATCACTTGAGCAACAACATCTCATCAAAGTAAATGTGCCACGAGGTGATTATGCGATGAGAGACCGGATCATAGCAGCGATATCCCTTGGTGTTAGCCGGTTAGCCGACGAACACACATGGAAGGGAGCGAGGGGCGAGCTTATGTGCAAAGGCGATGGCATCTGGTGTAATGACAACCAAAGATGCGGAGGTCATCATAGGAGGGTGGTGTACCATAGAGAAGGTGGTGTGGTGCATACTGCCAACGGGAGTGAGAAGGCCGAATGTTAATGAGAAGTGTGCGGTGGCGAGGGCATCCGACCAAAAGCATGGTGGCATGTAGGCATGGAATAAGAGGGTGCGGACGCAATCGTTAAGGGTGCGAAGGATGCGTTCAACGCGACTGTTCTGAGAAGTGTAGGGACACGAGGCGGAAGACAATGCCATGAGCAGCAAGGAGGGTGCGAACAATGAGATTGTCAAACTCTTTCCCATTATCGGTCTAGAGGGCATGGATGGTGCGACCGAACTGGATGGAGACGTAGGAGAAAAATGATGTTAAGGTGGCGGAAACATCGGATTTCACTGAACCAAAAAGAAAAGCCCTATGCATATTTTCTGTATTTTCCATTGACCTTTAAAACTTCAAATAAATGAAATACACGGTATATATTTTTAAATAAATTTAAAAAATAAAGAGACCCACCTATCCAAAAGTAGACAACCCAACTATCCCTGCTTATCTTTACTACTTATATAAAGGAGTAAACATGATTTTTTCTAAACTCACCCCATAACCTACACAGACGCACTACAACCGCAGGATTAGACCCACTAAACTCAATCAAACAGCTGGAGTTAACTACATCCGTTGTCTCGGGTGCACTTAGTAATTTAGGTTGACGGACTGCACTTATCCCGTCTCCGGTAGTTGTCTTCCTAATTTTATTATCTTCTGTTCCCTTCTTCCGCGTCCTCAGCGCAGTCTTATCCTGCACCTCCAGCCTATCATCCACACCTCCGTCTTATCCCTACTAGGTCTGCCCCGCCGCCGCACTTTCACGACCTCTTGGCCCGCCCTGGCACCAATCTCGCATCCCTCTTCCTCACTCACGGCAGCTCCGCTGGGAAGGCGGTGCGGGGGACTGTCTCCGCTCCCTCCGGGAGTTCCACGCCTACTACGCGCGCGGCCGGGGCTTGTCGCCGCTGGCGCTTCTTCTCTGCGTGTACGCAGCGGCGTGCAGTTCCACCCCGACGAGGATGGAGGCGGGGAGGAGGACTGGAAGGTCGTGGGGAAGCTCGCGCCTGGGGAGATCGCCGTGCTGCACCTTCAAAACCACCGTCGGACATCGCATGTTGGCAGCCGGCAACAAGGTCAAACCAGGGGATAGAAGATGACATAGTAATTGATGGGGATTGTTTTCTCCGGTGATCGCGTTTTTCCTGCATAATTTCTTTTGCATTAATCCTTTGTGACAAGGTAGTTCACCTCCAGTCCTCCACCGATGGCAACATACTTCAGACATTGTGAGATTCCTGATTCAATTGTTTTACTTGCACTATGACACAGAAACATGGACTGCAACTGGCACGGACAACAGGAATGGTGAAGTGGATGTTGCGGATTTTAACTCAGCTGCCGTAGTATCATAGTGGAGTGGAGCATGATGTTGAGCGCTTTGTTGTGAAGTTACTGCACTAAAAAGGCTGCTTAAATGAGCACCAAAAAGCTACCACAAAGTACAGATTTACATCTCAGATAGTGAGATTCGCAACGAATCTATTGGATGTTTGAGTTGTCGGTAATTTAGCAATGAAACATTGTTCTAAATGACAGATTTACTGACACTTCAGAACAATTTTGTGAATACCTGATATTAATGTAGATAATCCAGGCTTCCCCGTACGCATATAAAGAGCAATAGAAAATGCCTTTTGAGCAACTTTTATATCAAAAATCCGAGTAACGGGTTTGGCCTTAGCAGACTTGGTTTCCTTGACGCTTGCAATTTAGTGCCCATCTCTGAAAAGAACAATACAAATTACTAATGTGTTCTATAGAGAAAAATATGTATAGGGAGTTGGGACTCACATGATGCTAACCATAGAATTATACAGCATTTCATGCGAACAAGAACTGATTAAAGATGCCACTAATTAGATTTGGTCAAATAGTAGGTTTCTATGTCTGGTTAATGCGTGATTTTTTTGGCATGAAATTATGCCCAAACATTTGCTATCGTGAAATGCCACTGCGCTTGGTTCTGGCCTCATCAGTCTGTGTGAGCCCTGTTGGACCGTTTGTTTTGGTTCCCTGCAGTTGTTTGAAGAATTGCCACGGAGAAGGAGGCGAGAATGTGCGATGCAAGGATTGAATGAGGGAGATGTGTTTTCTCCGGGATGAGTAGGATTCCCTGTGCGTGGACAACCTCTCCATCTCCCAGGTAATACATAACACCACCGAATATTGTGGCCTAATCTCTTGAAAAAGGATCTTTTCATCTCTTTATTAGAATTCATTTCAAATTGCTATTGCTCTTGGGAGTTTCTCTTCCAATCAGATGTCTATATCCACTAGAATGATTGGGGAATATAAATGTTGCAAAATTATGAAATGGACGAGCTTGTGATTTTTTTACATGACATACCCAAGGGC